>CM042690.1:450647227-452076846 GCA_023614405.1 Avena insularis
GGGGGTGAGTTTTAGGAATGGTTTAGGAATCATGTAAGATGGTCAATTGAACTTTGAATTGCATATGAATTATGCACATGAGATGACCTCTTGATTATTTTGTATAACCGTAGATCACGAAGCTGCGTGAAGAGAATCCGGGCGATGTTAGTGATGGTCTCTGTGCCCTATCACGTGGTCCGACAAAGAGGGTGTAGACAACTTCAGCTTGCAATGACAATGGTATCCACTACAGCACTTATGAGCGTGAGAAACATCTGAACACACAAAATAGTGGCATCACGACCAGTGGAGAGCACTTGACAGCCAAAATGAAGAAGTCAGATGACTATGATCATTATGGTCGCATAAAATAGGTTATTGAGTTGAATTATAACAACAAGACTGGTGGTCAATCTGTGGTTCTATTGAAGTGTTATTGGTATGACCAAGTTCCGAACAAGAAAAGAGGCCCCAGAAATGATGGGAATTTCATATCAATCAATACTACTTATGAGTGGTACAAAGTGGAACCTTATATTTTGGTAACTCAAGCTTCCAAAGTAACTTTATTGGATGACAGAGATAATAAGGACTGGCAATATGTGAGAAAGTTTGAGGCAAGGAGCACCTATGATGTGAATGAGTATGCCGAGCTAGTCACCACATATGTTGCCCACCAAGATGATCCCAGTGGTTGTATAATAACTGAATTGGCTGACGTTGATGAAAATTTGATTGCCAAAGGTGGCTCTGCGTATGATGGACTAGTAGATTTCACTGTCGAGGTTAGTGTAGTTGACAAAGATAGGAATAAACTGGTTCTACCTGATGAATCTCAGGACGGAATAAGATCCAACCCACTCAGAATATGTGGATCTAGAACGCGGCGGTGCAAAAAGCAATGATGGTGACGATGATTATACTTTTGTTTCATATTATATAGTGATATGATGAACTGTGATTCGTATTGGTTTTCTCTTTATAGAATGTATGTGACATGATGACAATTTCCTGCTGGATTGTAATCCTAGACTATTTGTTTTCCCTGTCTAAATTGGATTAAGCTTAATTTGACAAGTGCAAACATATGTAGAACAGGTTCACTTGGCGTGCAGCAGAAACATTGGTTTAGTACATTAATTAATTATCAACCACTAGACCAGTTTCATACAGAAGGGGGCATATGCACCTCGTGTCAGTAGAGATGGGCGAGCACATTGTCTTGGCAGATAGGGCAGTTGGCGTTGGTCTCAAAGCAAGTGAAGATGCACTTGTGGTGGTACAGATGGTTGCATTCCCAGAGACGCACTGTTGTGCGCTTCGACAACGCCTGCATGCATATGTTGAAGTGGCCATCCTCCTTCTCAACCAAGTACCAACTGTCTTGAAGTGCCAGCAAGTTGACGATGAGCCAGAGATTTAGGCTAAGGGTTTTGTCGAAGTGGAACCCGTTGACCCACATACACACCTCAAGCCAGAGCTGGTGCAGAATGTCGTATGGCATGATGATATCCCACTCCTCCGCCATGAGTTGCAGGTTCTTCAGCAGCCATACACGGCCAAGAACCTAGCGCATAGTTCCCACGACCTTGCTCGCTCTTCGCAGCTTGCTGGGAGGCAGGCTGAGATTCAACACTTCCTCTTCGTAGGTGTGGTCGCGACATGGTCCTCCATTAGAGGGGATGGGATGGAGCCATGCATCCTTCTGAGCTCGTACGTCCTCGAGAAGAAGATCTTTAGTGTCATTGTGTATGGCATCACCTTGTTAACTAACTACGAATTGATGATGGAGAAGTCGGTTGTGGCTGCGGAGACACGGCAGGCACATAAGACATGGGGGCCAGACTCGATGATGCGCTCCTGTGAGGAGCGCTCCAGTTCTGGTGGCGCCACCATTTGCGGATTTTTTTGGGGGGTGGGGGAGGGGAGGGGGACAGGAGGGGGCGGGGGCTAGTCGATCGTGCTTGCCTGGATGAGAGGGAAGAGGCCAGGGGAAATAGCATGCAATTAAATGATGAGAGAGATCCTTGGGGTAACTAGCTGTGTTACCATAAGGGCGTCTCCAGTGTGAAAATAAGGTCGGATATAAGACACATGTGGTCGACCTTAGTGGAATTTAAACATTTTAGCACTCGGTCTTAAGCTAAGAAACCTTGCGGTAGACCATACCAGTATGACCCGGCCATAAGAACTAGAAAATCATTGTTTCTCTCTCCTCACTACATAGTGCACTTGCGGCAGAATTTCAAGACAAAATGAGTCTAGATTGCAATAAATGAGACTTTGCATGATCCCACACCTATGTTACTTTCCACTATGGAGGTAGTAACTTATTTTATTTTATTTAGCGAAAATGGAGGTACTAACTTAGACTAGTAACATATGCATGTTACTACTCTAAGTTACTCCCCACCATGACCATCCTAAATATAGTAACTTGCATATGTTACTGTCTTCATAGTGGGTGATAACATGTGTGTGGTGTCATGCAAGACCTAATTAATTAGGTTTTGGACTCATATAAATGTGTGATGTTATGGTAATACCCCCCTCTATTTCATCATTAATTATCATGTCATGTCACCAATTTGATTAGTTGGCATTGCATGTACATGCAAGTTACTACTCCCACGTGACGAGAGGGATGGTTGTTGTCTCTGTGTTAAATAGAGGAAGGGTTGTTGAGCTGGACAGGGAAGACCAATATTTTAACATATCCTTGATTTTTTTGGTGGCATCGTCTGTGCAGTGTAGGCATCGTTGCCGGATGGATGAGAAGTGGTTTGGCCATTGATATTTGCATACGCTGTGGAGGGCCACCCATGTTCTGCGGATTTTCAAGCTTTTTAGCTAAAAGAGAGCAACTATGTAGATGCACAGGCTGGTGGTACTTCCCCTTGCTATTGGTAAAAGAGAGAAACTATGTGGATGCGATGGTGATTCAATTTGTACATAACATAACTAGTATAGGTACAACACAACCACGATAGAAACTAAACCATACTCTAGACAGAATTAGCATACACATAGACACCCAAATATCATACGGTTCTTTTTTGTCAAGAACCTATGTTGCCCTCTGCCCGTGCGGGCACGCTGTCTGGTGTTTGATGAACTTGAGGAAGCTGCCAGCCATGTCAGAACCTTTGTTGCTGCACTTGAGCTTCATTCCCAGGGATATCTGATCCATGGTAGTGGTTGGTTCAAAGACGCCTCCGTATTCACATCATGGGCATTGCCCTTCAGACAATTTTCCAACACATTCTGCATATGCAATGTGCACCGCGGCCTTGCCAAAGGACTGCTCGTGCAAGGAAAAGAGATTTAGCCCAAAAACAAGAGTTGTATCAAACTAGTGTGGAAAACATCATGAAGAAAGAAGTAGTAATAACCATGTACATGGAACGACGAACAATTTGAGAACACAGCCTGCAGCTGAAAACCTACCTCATTGCACTCATGTCAATCATAGCTTCAAACCACTCATCCGCCATAGAGTCGCCTTCTTCAACTGCGGCGGATCTGAGAGGGAATTTGAGACCGAGCGAGAGAGACGAGGGAGGAGCGTAGATCTGAGAGGGTTGATGAGAGTGAGCGAGAGAGACTGTTACAATATTTAAATACTAGGAGTACTAGACTCCTCATCTCACTCTAGGTAATAACATCCGTCCATCCAAATTCAACGGTCATGAACCGATACCTTATCTCTTTGGCAAGAGACCTGCACGGAGAAAACTAGGGAAGCACTGTATTCCCCGATTAATTATTTCCCTCTGACCTGGTGTATACGTCGCTTTGACGACCTAGGACTACGTGGAAGACTAAATACTTTACTCTAGTACTACTCCGGGATGGACGTACTAGTACTACTACTGTACCTCTATTTGGGATGAGAGTATGAGACTAGCCCCAATAGGGGTATCAGGTGATACGTACTGTATCATGCATTAGGCCTTTCACAATGGGGTGTAGCTTAGCACGTTACCATAGGAGTTATAAATACCTAATAGACAATCTCTCCAATGCATTGTATTTTAGAGGTTGTATCTTAATTTATTGTTTTTTCTCTCATGCATGCATTTTATTGGGCAATCAACTCTTTTTGCCTATGATTACGTGAAAGGGGTGTATCTTAGCTACTACTAGTACGTACTAAGATACAACAACACCTTCTCTCCTTCTTAATTGACATGCCACAAAAGCATTTTGCTTAGTATGCCGCGCTAAGAGACTCCCCCATTGTCAAAGACATTATTACATGCATGGAAAATGCTTATATATCACGGCAATTAATGATGAAAGAGATTGTGTTGGTATCACTTAAAAATAATTATAATTTTGATCTATGTCCATAAAGTATAGGGTGTATAATTGGTTCTTGTACCTTGTGTCATGTAGAAATCAACCTACTACTACTAGCTACCTATTATTCGTTATTCTCGAGAGAAATGACGAAGAAGATTTTAGAATTATTGAGAAGTGCGTTCTGAGGTTTGTGCATAGCGTTCATTGTGCTAAAGACTATCAATGGAATATTCTATATGGTAGCATGGATAGAAGATCCAGCGGGTTGCAATCTTGGGATTTGCCAAGCTTGATCGATTTTTCAAAGTTAAAAGTACCGAGTACACAATATAGTGTGGTAAGATTGTATAATATAGGTAAAGCTCAAAAAATATGAATATGCGAGTCTAACGTGGCGAAGTATTTCTACGTAGTGACTGGTAAGTTGCACGTGCTGTGCACGTGAGACTCAGATAATAGACGTATGACATATCATGGGTACTATTCAACATGGTGGTTCTAGAACATAGTGGAGTTTTCTCTAGGTACTATTCAACACGAATCCAACTGCTCTAAACCATTGGATCTAATAGCCTGACGATAAGGATTGGTGCTATGGATCATTCATATTCAAAACTGCTCCATTATAGTGGTAGAGAGAATACAACCTACTATGCTATGTAATTTTTCGGGTGGTGACATGATGGTTCTAGAACATGCATGGTAGAGTTTGATCTAGGTACTATTCAACACGAATCCAACTTCTCTAAACCATTGGATCTAATAGCCCAACAGTCAGGGTTGGTGCTATGGATCCAATTCAAAACTGCTCCATTATAGTCGTGGAGATAATATGACATACTGTACTTCTATAGTGCTATCACATGCCGGAGCACTAAGGCATGTGCAACTTATTACTACTGTATACTGGAATACATACTCCAAGAATTTACCAGACTCGTTGCTCGAGCTACCAGCTCCTCGCCACCTCTGTTTCGAGAGTGTATAGTACTACTACTCCTACTACCCGATTAGATTGCGGCCAGCTGAAAGTACGGCCGCTACAAGTACCGATATGACATTTCCCTTTTGAGTTAATGCCACGGACAACCATCGACTATGAAAAAACTCATGCGCCGCCAAGCGGTCGCTCTGCATACTCCTTGGAGCATCTAAAAAAGTACTCATTGGAGAAATACTGGGTCAAAAAAAAACACCAAAAAAGAGGTCCCCTAGTGGTGGGAGTAAAACTGAGTAGCACCGCTAGTAGTACTACTAGTACTATACTTTCTCCTTTATTCTACTCTCCGGAGAAATTTCTTTCTTCCACCAAAGGCATGTTACCCTCACAAATACTTGAAGGAATCCCGGTGGATTGGCTGCGTCGTCCTTGGAGGTTTGCTTCGGCTCGAGGCTAGGCCCCGGAACAATTCATCTGGCGGGAACTTGCCGCCATTGGAGCCGCCATTGGAGCTGCCTCTGTAGATCGCCTGGTCGCCCGCAGTAAACGTGCGTTGGCCCTGCCGGCCGACGACGCGATTTTGGGCCCCCTCTAGGATACCGATCCTGCATTGGCCGCATCACGGAGGCGTCAACACGGCAGGCGAACAAAAGTGAACCTCTACAACAAAGCACTGGTCCTAGTGTGCCTCCCTTTCGACTGTGGCAGAGCTGCGTCCGGGCAGGCGCTCTGGATGGACATCAACCGTGGCCAAGTTAAGCCCGTGCGAGACAGCGGCCAATCCTTCCGCCGGGAACCTGCAGCCAGCGATAATGCAACCGGGGCAGACAACTTGGGTGGGCGCCAGGTTGCCATGGCCGTGGCCGACGCTGTCCTGGGTCCCCTCGAGCCTATCGATCCTATGCTGGCCCTTGCTTACGATCAGGACATGCTCGAGTTCGAGCTCGCGTGCGAGGAACCTGCGGCCAGCGAGCATGCGACCGGGGCAGACATCTTGGGTGGGCGCCAGATCGCCGTGGCCGTGGCAGACGATGCAATCCTGGGTCCCCTCGAGCCTATCGATCCTATGCTGGCCCTTGCTCACCATCAGGACATTCTCAAGTTTGAGCTCGAGCACGAGCAACCTACGGCTAGCGAAGGTGCGGCTGGGGGAATCGAGTCGGTAGGGGGGCAGTGTGCTCCTCTACTCGTCCCGAGCAATCTCGTCCCTTCGACCATGATCAACATGCAGGTGCGCGATGTGTTTCGTGTGTGAAGCAAACAGTAGTAGCAAGAGCATGGCTCAGCTGCTCGGTTGAAATTCAGCCGGACCCGATGATATGTTGCAAACGTATCTATAATTTTTGATGTTCCATGCTTGTTTTATATCTACTTTATTATGTTTTGTCCACACTTTGGAGTACTTTTACACATTTTCTGGAACTAACCTATTAAAAAGATTGCCACAGTGCTAGTTGCCTATTTTCTTCTATTTTTGGTTCCAGAAAAGCTAGAAAATGAATATTCTCGGAATTGGATCGGACAAAAGCCAAAGTTGATATTTTACCGGAAGACTCACTGAGCGAGAAGACGAGATAGAGATGGGCCAGGGGCTGGCCACACCATAGGGTGGCGCGGGTGCCCTGGCCGCACCACCATGTGGTGTGGGCCCCTCAGGCCTCCACCGACCTTCCCCTTTTGCCTATAAGAAGCCTCCAATGCAAAAAACCTAAGGAATCCAGCCTCTAGCCATAAAAAGTTCCGCAGCACCGCCGCCACCAAAGAGGAGACTAGGGGGACAGAAGTCTCTGTTCTGGCACCCTGCCGGGACGGGGAAGTGCCCCCGAAGCCTTCTCCATCGATCTCCACCACCATCTCCATCACTGTTGCTCATTCCCATGATGAGTAGGGAGTAGTTCTTCCTCGAGTTTAAGGGCTCTACCGGTAGCTATGTGTTCATCTCTCTCTCTATGTGTGATCTTATTGAGATCATGAGCTTTGTAATCTATAGATCTATTCTGCTACTCAAGTGCTTTAATGAATCTCTGCTTATCCCCACATGTGTGAAGTTGACAGTGTGCACACTGTGTGGCACTTAGGCTATAGATTACAAATACTTGTTATGAGTTATATTTGGAGTTGGATGTCTCTATGAAATTGTGGTGTTTGTTGGAACCATCTAGCACTCAAGGTGACAGTGTGGGGTTATTTAGATGGGGAAAGCGAACTTTGAGGAGTGTTGTTATAGCCCTACCATGGATTAGAGTGTCCAACCGGAGAGTAGTTCAGAGTAGATCATAAAGAGAAGATATTTATATGCGAGTGTTCACTAGTGAAAGTATGATCCCTAGGCCTTGTTTATAAGCATTGAAACACTGTTTGCATCTAGATCTGTTACATGTTTGCTTGCTTCCATATTTATTTCAGATTGCCTTTAGTCTCTTCCTACCAGTCAAGCTATTTTCTTGCACCGTTACCACTTATAATTATCCATACCACTTGTATTTCACTATCTCTTAGCCAAACTAGTGCACCTATACACCTGAGAAGTGTATTGGGTGTGTTGGGGACACAAGAGACTTCTTGTATCTTGATTGCAGGGTTGCTTGAGAGGGATACCTTTGTCCACTTCCTCCCTGAGTTCGATAAACCTTGGGTGACCCACTTAAGGGAAACTTGCTGCTGTTCTACAAACCTCTGCACTTGGAGGCCCAACAACTGTCTACAAGAATAGAAGTGCATAGACATCAAGCTATTTTCTGGCGCCGTTGCCAGGTATTAAAGAAGAAGAAGCTCCCACGTCAACAACGCGCCATCAAAGATATTTTCTGGCACCGTTACCATTTATAATTGTCCATACCACTTGTATTTCTCTATCTCTGCACCGAACTAGTGCACCTATACACCTGACAAGTGTATTGGGTGTGTTGGGGATACAAGAGACTTCTTGTATCTTGATTGCAGGGTTGCTTGAGAGGGATACCTTTGACCACTTCCTCCCTGAGTTCGATAAACCTTGGGTAATCCACTTAAGGCAAAACTTGCTGCTGTTCTACAAACCTCTACACTTGGAGGAACAACAAGTGTCTACAAGAATAGAAGTGCGTAGACATCAAGCTATTTTCTAGCGCTATTGCCGGGGAGGTAAGGTAAAAGGTACTCACATCTTCTGGCTACTAAGCTATCTTCTAGTACTGTTGCTGGTGTGTGAGTGCTCGAAGTTATTTCCTTTAGATTCTGCAATTATATCTTTTTGTTTCTTGTTTTTATTTTCACTAGTTAGGCTTAATGTTAAACAACAACAAAATTAGAGAGCTTTATAGTATTTATCTTGAGTTAGGACATGAAGTGTTTGAAGAGAAAATTGAAAACATATGGAACTTTATTTGCGTGCTAATAGCAATGTTATTAGTATGAATTCTTTGAACACCATTATTGCTAATGCTATGGAAAAGTCTAATCTTGGGTAAGCTAGTTTTTATGAAAATGATCTTTTTAGTCCCCTAAGCATGGAGGAGAAAATTTACTTTGATGATAGTATGCCTCCAATATATGATGATTACAATGATGAATATGATATTTTCAATCCACCTACTATTGAGGAGAAAATTAATTATGATTACAATATGCCTCCTATATTTGATGATTATGGTGATGAGAATAATAATGATAGCTATTTTGTTGAATTTGCTCCCACTATAATTAATAAGAGTAACTATCCTTATGCAGAGAGTAATAATGATTATATGCATGTGGCTCATGATAAGAATGTTTTATGTGATAGTTATATTGTTAATTTTATTCATGATGCTACTGAAAGTTATTATGAGAGAGGGAAACATGGTTTTATGTATCTGAATAATATTAGGTTTCCCCTCTTTATGTTGAAAGTCTTGAAGTTGCACTTGTTTTGCTTTCCTATGCTTGTTGCTTTGTGCTTTCATGACTTGTTTCTTTACAAGATTCCTATGCATAGGAAGTGGGCTAGACTTAAATGTTCTTTGAATTTTCTTCTTGATGCTCTCTTTTACTTCAATTCATATTTCTTATGTGAGCATCTTCTCAAACTATCATGCCTAACTTAAAGGCGGTAAAGAAAAGTACTTGTTGGGAGATAACCCAATAGTTTTCTTGAGTCTTGGAAGTTATTACTTCTGTAATAACCTCTCCTTGTCCTTTTTATTTGATTTTTGTGTCAATAATAACCTTTAATGAGAGAGAAGTAAGGCTTGGGAAAGTTGTTGTCCTGAAACAGATTTTTGTGCTTCGTAGTAAAAATTCTTGAAAAATCTCTGTACGTCGGTTTGAGCTGTAATTCTTTGTGCTTCTGCCCCAGGTTGTTACCCAACTTTCGTTAGTTCAACACTTTTCGAGTTGAGCAAAATAAGGTCTTCGAAAAAATTGGTTTTGACCTGCTAGTCTGTTTTGACAGGTTTCTGCCATTATTTGCATCTGCCTCTTAATCTCTTTCTCTTTGATCATTTGAAGTTTTTAAAGGAAGTACCACAGTAGCTTTTGTTTTAATGGAAGTTTTATTTGTGTTGGAACTGAACCAAAAGACTTACTATCTTGAGTACACTAATGTTGCTAATGAAGATTGTGTCAAGTTTTGTATGAAAGAAATTTTAAAGTGTAGGGAAGAATAATGTGATAAGATGAAGTATTGACAAAAAATCAAGCTTGGGGATGCCACCCGTGTCAACCCAAGAAATATTCAAGAAGTACAAGCGTCAAAGCTTGGGGATGCCCAAGGCATCCCCTTCTTCATCAATAAAAATCTCAAGTTTTCTTCGAAACACTTCATTTTTATTGTTTCATGCACAATTGTGTTGTTCTTGGAGCGCCTTTATTTTTGTTTTTAGTTTTCTTTTGTTTGGTTTGCTTAAATAAGTTGGTTGGATCCCAACACACTTCTTTTGGAGAGAGACACACCTCGTTATTCATTGCCTAGAACACTCTAGTTTTTATTCTTATTGTTTTGTGAGTGTTCTCTTTTGCTAGCACTGTGTTTAGCCTTAGTTTTCTTGTGGTTTCAGCTTAGAACTTTTTAGTTCTTCTTTTTGAATTTGTGATACAAGATCACTGATCTTTATTTATTACTATCTTTGTGAGTTCTTTCAAATATGTTGATTTGGATTGGAAAAGAGTAGGAAAGTTCATGCTTAAGTGGTATAAAAGGAGCTTGTTTTTGACTGTGACTTAGGCTTTATCATGTCATGCTTGATATTGATTTGGCTTTATGCTTAGTGATTATTTCTGTAGCATGACATGTTATAAACAATTCAGATTGCTTAATGTGCCTTGAAAGAATCATGCATTGTTTTAGCATATAAAAACATAATATTGTGGTATTCTCTTTTGATGCTTTGTTTGGGTTGACTTAGCGCATGCTCACACCATGTTAAGACTACACCAAGTCACCATAGCCTCTATGATCATTTAGTCTTCGACTTGTAATAGCACTTTATGCTTTAATTAACGATGTTTTGTCGCTTTGCATGATTATGGCCATTATTGCTCTCTTAGTTGGTCGCTCCTAGTCTTTTGCTAGCCTCCATACCAAGTATGAGTTCCACTCATGCATCCAACTCCAAATAAAACCAAATTTTTCCAAAGAGTCCACCATACGTACCTATTAGCATTTGCTATTCCAAATATGTTCATGTTTTTATCTATCTTCCGAATTAAACTTTTTATGTGAAAATTAGTGATTAAAGCTCTCACGAACTTGATGGCACACTTTACTTTTTTTGCCCCTAATAAACTTGAACCATTGTATCGTCTATGTTGTATATGCTTGCACTTATACGTTGGGAATTAGAAGAACCATGCTATCATGGGGAACACTTTCAATATTGCACTTGTACATTGTACCTAGTTGATATCATGCTCTTTTGTTTATGTATGTTTTCGGTGTGAAATGAAAGGGGAGCTTGTAAGTCCATGGAGTTATGTATGTGTGTTAGAGAAACGCCTGGGCGACTAGTCTAATCCATGCCTAATCATGGTTGAAACCTGCAGTGTAACCATAATGAGCAATCTATGAAGCATTCTTCTTATAAAAAAAGATATAGAGATTGAGAAAAAAAGGTGAGAAAAGAGGAAGAGAGAAAAAAGCACCATTTTCCCATGGTCAATAAGAAGATGCTGAGATGCTTATTGTCTGCTTGACTTGTCATTTTGATATGGGGATTCTATCGTATCATCGGGCAAGGGGTACCCCGTTGGCGGTTCTCTATGATACACATGAACTTACTATGACAAGAACTTACCGGTAACTAAACTTGAGTAGCATGAGGAGAAGCCCTCTTATTCAAGGGACATGAGATTGCCAACTTATACTTTGTCAAACATATACTCCATAGTTTGTGCACTTTAACCTTAATCATTTCAAGATGCTTATGATAGGGGCAATGAGAACTGAAAGCTAATAAGTACCATAATTTTTGGAAGCTCTTTATGAGACTTGAATCCCTGCTTCCTTCTATGAAGGCCTTTCTTCCACTTTTATATTGAGTCTCCACCTTCTATCTTTATGCACCAATTAAGAGAGCATAGTTTTCATTATTAGTTCTATGTGCATTGTCCCAAGACTTGTTGATTGATGCATAACTTTGATATTGCTTGTTCCTAAGCTATTTGTATCTAGTCACCCTTATGAACTTTGAAGGTGTCCTATGGATTTATGTTTTGCTACTCTATGAGGGACAAGCTGAATACCATTCTCATTATGCTTTCTTTATGTGAAACAAACAAACGTCTTGCAAAGCATTGTTATTCATGAATCTTTTGTTTGTGCCTTTTCATGTTACAACATAGTTGCTATGTCTTATTGTTAGAACTCTATCTTTCATGAACTTGAATCCCTGCTTCCTTCTATGAAGGTTGTTCTTTTACTTTTATGTTGAGTCGCCATCTTCTATCTTTATGCACCTATTGAGAGAGCATATTGGCCATTCTTAGTTTAATATGCATTGTCCCAAAACTTATTGATTGATTCATAACTTTGATATTGCTTGTTCTTAAACTACTTGTATCTAGTCACCCTTACGAACTTTGAAGGTGTCCTATGCATTTATGTTCTGCTACACAATGAGGAACAAACTGAATACCATTCTCATTATGTTTTATATATGTGAAACAAACAAACGTCTTTCAAAGCATTGTTATTCATGAATCTTTTGTTTGTACCTTTTCATGTTACAACATAGTTGCTATGAATTTTTTTTAGAACTATGTCTTTCATGCTCATGTTTAGAGTACTTTGATCCCAGCTTTCAATGCTTGCAAATGGTTTGATCTTGATTGTGATGGTGCATGTCACCTCAAAAATTATTCTTTTTATCACTTACCTACTCGAGGATGAGCAGGAGTTAAGCTTGGGGATGTTGATACGTTGCAAACGTATCTATAATTTTTGATGTTCCATGCTTGTTTTATATCTACTTTCTTATGTTTTGTCCACACTTTGGAGTACTTTTACACATTTTCTGGAACTAACCTATTAACAAGATTGCCACAGTGCCAGTTGCTTGTTTTCTTTGGTTTTTAGTTCCAGAAAAGCTAGAAAATGAATATTCTCGGAATTGGACCGGACAAAAGCCAAAGTCGATATTTTACCGGAAGACTCACTGAGCCAGAAGACGAGATAGAGAGGGGCCAGGGGCTGGCCACACCATAGGGTGGCGCGGGTCCCCCTGGCCGTGCCACCAGGTGGTGTGGGCCCCTCAGGCCTCCACCGACCTTGCCCTTTCGCTTATAAGAAGCCTCTGATGCAGATACCCTAAGAAATCCAGCCTCCAGCCACGAAAAGTTCCACAGCGCTGCCGCCACCGAAGTGGATATTTGGGGGATAGAAGTCTCTGTTCCCTCACCCTGCCGGGATGGGGAAGTTCCCCCGAAGCCTTCTCCATCGATCTCCACCACCATCTCCATCACCATTGCTGATTCCCATGAAGAGTAGGGAGTAGTTCTTCCTCGAGTTTAAGTGCTCTCTCGGTAGCTATGTGTTTATCTCTCTCTAAGAATTTTATTATATCCCTTTCTTCTACCTTCTATTTTATATGATATTTCATAAGGATAAACCATAGGGATAGGGTCCAGAATAGAAGTAATAAAGTGAATAAAAAGAAAAAATAGTGGCAATATAAATATTGCTAATATATCAGGACTGTCTTATTCATAATTCTAATGAGTTATCTTGGAATTTAGAATAAAATAAAAAACCCTATATTATTCTCAAGGAAAGTGGATGTATATAGGAGCTTATACCTTCAAAAAAAAAATACACCAGTTTCTTAAATTTCAAAAAAAAAATTCTAGCTTTGTAATCTATAGATCTATTCTGCTACTCAAGTGCTTTAATGAATCTCTGCTTATCCCCACGTGTGTGAAGTTGACAGTGTGCACAACGTGTGGCACTTAGGCTAGAGATTACAAATACTTGTTATGAGTTATATTTGGAGTTGGATGTCTTTATGAAATTGTGGTGTTTGTTGGAACCATCTAGCACTCAAGGTGACAGTGTCGGGTTATCTAGATGGGGAAAGCGAACTCTGATGAGTGCTATTATAGCCCTACAATGGATTAGTGTGTTCAACCGGAGAGTAGTTCAGAGTAGTATCATGAAGAGAGGATATTTATATGAGAGTGTTCACTACTGAAAGTATGATCCCTAGGCCTTGTTTCTAAGCATTGAAACACTGTTTGCAACTAGATTTGTTATATGTTTGCTTGCTTCCATCTTTATTTCAGATTGCCTTTAGTCTCTTCCTACAATCAAGCTATTTTCTAGCACTGTTACCACTTATAATTATCCATACCACTTGTATTTCACTATCTCTTCGCCGAACTAGTGCACCTATACACCTGACAAGTGTATTAGCTGTGTTGGAGACACAAGAGACTTCTTGTATATGGCACCATCTAAATCCGTTTAAACGACAACGTATGTAATTTTCTATTTTTTGATGTAACTTTTTAATTCCACTGTATTTGTTGATTGAAGCATGATGCACTTTACGGTGAAATTAGCTAGTATAAAATTAAGCTTGAAAAATATAACATGTAATTTATCCAACCAATTCATGTAGTACTAGTAGGAAACTAGTAAGTTGCGCGTGCCCTACACGTGAGACTCAGATAATAGACATCTGACATATCATCACTATATAAAATTAGAATAGGTAAAGCAGAAAAAGATATAAATTTGATCAACATCTATAATATATGGTTGTTATTTGGTTCACTTACTTTGTATATCATGTAGAGTGAATGATTATTACCTAATCTAAAACTTCAAAATTTGGTAACATGGTCTGGAGAAACGAGGGAGAAGATCCTAGAATGATGGACAAGTGTTTTGAGGTTCCCATGTTTCCGGACATAGTGAACCACCCATGTTTTACTTGCGATTCCTAGGTTCTTTGAGTTTTCAAGTTTCGTAGATAAATGAACCCACTTAAATTACACTATTGTCTCCGATTCAAATTAATGTTCTCAGATTTGTCTAGATTTGGGTATATGTATCTAGCACAGAAACATGACTAGATACATTTGAATCTAGATGAATCTATGAATACTAATATGGATCGGAGGGAGTCTGTCGAAATTATGTCAAATTATTTCAAACCACATGTGAGCTGCCAATTTCTCTTTAAATTCCACAAAAATCTTTTGAAGTTGTCCACCATACAGCCAATATATGGAGAACATGACCGAGAGTTTTCAAAGATTCAACTTCTTTATAGACTTTGCATGCCGGCAAAGTTGACCTTGCTTTGAAAAAAGAGAGAGAAATAGGCCAAAAAACATGGGGACTCATGCATGGCGTCCTTTTGCTTGTATTATCTGCCATGAAAAAAAATAAACATGAGTTTTTCACAACTTTTGAAAAAAGCCGCTTCACAAAAATGGACTACCATGTATAAGTATGAACAGGTTTCAGGACGAGCGACCTAGCAAGGTCATGGACATATCCATCTTTATGGGAATTTTGTAATCGTACTACAAGAAAGTAAACGTGCGCATCTTGGTGTTGGTAAACAGCTTTGCCAATGTAAGTTCCCAAATACTAGGAAAAGTAACAACTCCAATTTTCTAAGCGATGGAAATATTTTCTCTGTAAAGCAAAGTACCCCACTTCCGTACTAGTACTACTCGAAAAGGGAGGCAGCTCCTTCCAAAAAAAAGGAGGCAGCATGAGAGCAGCGGGAGGAAGAGTCGGAAGGCGGTGCGATGTCAGAGCAAAGCTATGATGGGCTGCTAACATGAGGTACACTCCACTTACTAAATATATGGACCTACTAGTAGTAATATGCACGCAAAACAAGTTGTGATTTCTCTCTCCTTCGCTGGCTCTCACCATCCTTCCTCTATCGATCTCTTCTCTTCAGTCGTGGGTGCACAGTCCGACTTGTCTCTTCCTCGTCCACAGTGTGGCGCTGCGCACGTGTGACTTGGTACAACACCCCGATCTACTTCCATCAACCTTCCCCGCCCCCAAAATTCAAGCCATCTACTGAAGTAATAATCATCTACCCCAATACAAAAAGTCTCAAAAGTAATAATAATAATTACAAAAAGGTCCTCAAACCACATTGCGATGACTACAAACCCTAGTGCGCTAATTGGAGTGTCTCGCTCCTTCAGGACCTACGGTACCTAGGTTCCAAAAAATAAATAAAGAATGCCACTGCCCCAATTTTCAGACTAAGTGTACCTGCTTTCTTACAATTCCCAAGTTTTAGGATTTTTCAAGCGGGCTTAGAAATGTTTTTCATTTTATTTCTATTTAATCTTCTTGCTTTTTGAAGAGGTTGCTGCATGTAATGCTAGTTGTTCTATAGTTCAAATGTTAGGTATTGTACATGCTGGTATAAAGCCGGCAATAGATGATGTGTCACTTTTTTATACCTAACACTCGGTTATACTATTGAACTTTCTCTCATGCACTTGTAGAATATTAATTTAGACCTAATTCAAAAAATCGAGAGAAAGTCATCTGAGTGGGTGAAATTAGCTACAAAATTAAGCTTGAAAAATATAACATGTAATTCATCTGAGTGGGTAATGTACTATAGTATATAAATGGCACATGCTATGTACTCTAAGCCATATTGATCGCACTTCCTTCCAAAAAATACTTTTACTTCTTTACCATCCTAGACCAAAATATGGGCACACGGTCATTATCTTGATGAAGACAGGGTATGTCCATGACCTTGGTCATTTGGCTTGAAACCCAAGAAAGTTCATACATAGTAGTACATGATATATTAGGAAATACCAAAAGTGTGAGTATTTCAAGTACTTTTACTGGTAGAAAAATAAGAAAGAATGGCCCCACCAAATTTTCGTACAAAGTGGACAATTCTTTCTTACAATTTCCATCTTTAAGTATTTTTCAAACTTCCAAGCTAAAGATCCACGTGCACTTAAATGCATGACTCTAAGTAGGTTAAATGAAATTAGGTCAAACTTGAATACACGTGAGCGTGATAGACTATTACTTTTGAAAATATCTGAAAAAAAATTTGAAGGTACCCAGGCAGCCAATATATCATGAGCCAACAATAGTTTTGAGAAATTCCATTACTGATTAGTATTTTCAACCGAATTTTTTTGACCGCGTATGGAAAACATTCAAACAAAATAAAGCGTAAAACAAAAACATGAGACTTTATTACGATTGGGGTACTTTTGCTAGTAGTATTATTAATTGCCAAGAAAAATGATAAACATGAGATTCGACAACCTTAGGAAAAACGGATTCACATTATAGACCATCATGACGTAACATTATTTATTATTGGATTTCAGCACAAACGACCAATAATGTCATGGACTTCTATATCGATGTATACCCTAGCTACACTTATAAATAGGGTCTAACATCGAGTAGATGGGTGCGTCCTGGCCTAGTAAACAATGTTGCCCGTGGGAGTTTTGAACAATTAGGAAAAACATTTTTCACTTTTCCAACTAATTATGGGGATGTTTTGTACTAGCAGTAAAGAAAATCAGAAGAATGTGGCACTGAATGCGAGAAGCGCGCCATGTTTCTGGACATAGCGAATCATCCATGTTTTACTTGCGATTCCTAGGTTCTTTGAGTTTTCAAGGTTCGTAGATGAATTAACCCAATTAAATTACACTACTATATCCGATTCAAATTAATATTCTCAGATTTGTCTAGATTCGGATGTATGTATCTAGCATAGAAACATGCTAGATACATTTGAATCTAGATGAATCTATGAACATTAATATGGATCAGAGGGAGTCTATCGAAATTAGGTCAAATTATATCGAACCACATTTGAGATGCCAATTGCTCTTTAAATTTCACAAAAATCTTTTGAAGTTGCCCACTAGACAGCCAATATATCGAGAACACGACTGGGAGTTTTCAAAGATTGAACTTCTTTCTAGACTTTGCATGCCGGCAAAGTTGACCTTGCTTTGGACAAAGAGAGAGAAATAAGCAACAAAAAAAAGGGGAATCATGCATGGTGTCCTTTTTCTTGTATTGCCTGCCATGAAAATTAATAGACATGAGTTTTCACAACTTTTGAAGAAACCCGCTTCACAAAAATGGCCTACCATGTATAAGTATGAACAGGTTTCAGGACGAGCAACCAAGCATGGTCATGGACATATCCACATCGTAGTTTATGGTAATTTGGTAGTACTACAAGAAAGTAGATATGTGAATCTTGGCATTGGTAAACAACTTTTCTAATGCGAGTTTCCAAATACTAGGAAAAGTAACAACTCTACTAAGCGATGGAAATATTTTTTCTATAAAGCAAACTACTCCACTTCATTCTGTACTGCTACTCCAAAAGGTAGGCGGCGAGAGAGCAATGAGAGAGGAGTGCCAGACATGAGACTCGGATAATAGACGTATGACATATCATCATTATATAAAATTATAATAGGTAAAGCACAAAAAATTATAAATTTGATCAATATACAGAAAGTATGGGTGTATATTTGGTTTTTGTACTTTGTATCATCATGTAGAAATCAAAGATTATTAGCTACCTAAAACACTTTTTGGTAATATGGTATAGAGAAACGAGGGAGAAGATTCTAGTATGATGCAGAAGTGTGTTTTGAGGTTTATGCATAGCATTCATTATGTTGAAGACTATCTATACAATATTCTAGATGCTATAATGGAAAAGAAGATCCAACAGTTGGAAATATTGGGATTCGTGAGTATGGAGATCCAACGGTCGGCATTCAAAATTATAATTTTATCTTACCAAGTACTATATAGTGTACGAATACAAATAACTTTGAATATTGACCATTGGATCAAGACTCACCAATCCGAACATTTCCAACCGTTGGATCTTCTTTTCCACTGCAGCATCTAGAAGTTTCTATTGATAGTCTTCAGCATAATTAATGATATGCACAAACCTCAAAATACACTTCTCCATCATACTGCAATCATATCACTCGTTTCTCTAGACCAATGTTACTACCAAAAATTTCAAGTGTTAGGTAGCTCATAATCTTTGACTTCTACACATGACGATACAAAGTAGAAGAACCAAATATACACCCATACTTTATATATGTTGATCAAATTTATATTTTCCTGCTTTACCTATTATAATTTTATATAGTGATAATATGTCAGACGTCTCTTATCTGATTTGTCTCCGATTCAAATTAATGTTCTCAGCTTTGTCTAGATTCAGGTATAGGTAAAGAAACATGACTAGATACATTTGAATCTAGATGAATCTATGAACATTAATATGGATTGGAGGGACTCTGTCAAAATTATGTCAAATTATTTCGAACCACATATGAGCTGCCAATTCCTATTTGAATTCCACAAAAATCTTATGAAGCTGCCCACCAGACAGCCAATATATGGAGAACATGACCGAGGGTTTTCAAAGATTCAACTTCTTTCTAGACTTTGCATGCCGGCAAAGTTGACCCTGCTTTGAAAAAAGAGAGAGAAATAAGCCAAAAAACAGGGGGACTCATGCATGGCGTCCTTTTGCTTGTATTACCTGCCATGAAAAATAATAAACATGAGTTTTTCACAAATTTTGAAAAAAGTCGCTTCACAAAAATGGCCTACCATGTATAAGTATGAACAGGTTTCAAGACGAGCGACCAAGCAAGGTCACAGACATATCCATGTTTTTGGGAATTTTGTAGTAGTACTACAAGAAAGTAGATGCGCGCATCTTGGCGTTGGTAAACAACTTTGCCAATGGGAGTTCCCAAATAGTAGGAAAAGTAACAACTCCAATTTTCTAAGCGATGGAAATATTTTTTTTGTAAAGCAAAGTACCCCATTTCCATACTAGTACTACTCGAAAAGGGAGGTGGCTCCTTCCAAAAAAAAGGAGGCAGCGCGAGAGCAACGAGAGGAGGAGTCGGAAGGTGATGCGATGTCTGAGCAAAGCTATGATGGGCTGCTGACACGAGGTACACTCCACTAGTAGTAAATATATGGACCTACTAGTAGTAATATGCACGGAAAACAAGTTGTGTTTTCTCTCTCCTTTGCTGGCTCTCACCATCCATCCTCCATCGATCTCTTCTCTGCAGCCGCGGGTGCATAGTCCGGCTTGTCTCTTCCTCGTCCACAGCGTGGCGCTGCGCATGTGTGACTTGGTACGGCACACCGATCTACTTCCAGCAACCGTTTTCCCCCGAAATTCAAGCCATCTACTGGATTAATAATCATCTACACCAATACAAAAAGTCTCAAAAGTAATAATAATAATTACAAAAATGTCCTTAGACCACATTGCGATAACTACAAACCCTAGTGTGCTAATTGGAGTGTCCCGCTCCTTCAGGACATAGGGTATGCAGGTTCCAAAAAATAAATAAAGAATGCCACTGCCCCAATTTTTAGACTAAGTGTACCATGCTTTCTTACAATTCCCAAGTTTTAGGATTTTTCAAGCGGGCATAGAAATGTTTTTCATTTTATTCCTGTTTAATCTTCTTGCTTTTTGATGAGATTGCTACATGTAATGCTAGTTGTTCTATAGTTCAAATGTTAGGTATTGTACATGCTGGTATAAACCCGTCAATAGATGACGTGTCACTTTGTTTTACCTAACACTCGGTTATACTATTGAACTAGCTCTCACGCACTTGTAGAATATTAATTTAGACCTAATTCAACAAATAGACGGAAAGTCGTCTGAGTGGGTGAAATTAGCTAGAAAATTAAGCTTGAAAAATATAACATGTAATTTATCCAACCACTTTATGTAATATAGTAAATAAATGGCACATGCTATGAACTCTAAGCCATATTGATTGCACTTCCTTCCAAAAAATACTTTTACTTCTTTACCATGCATGCTAACATGCACCGACCTATCTAGACCAAAATATGGGCACACGGTCATTATCTTGATGAAGACAGGGTATGTCCATGACCTTGGTCATTTGGCTTGAAACCCATGAAAGTTCATACATAGTAGTGCATGATATAGTAGGCAATACCAGAAGTGTGAGTTTTTCAAGTACTTTTACTAGTGGAAAAATAAGAAAGAATGGCCCCACCAAATTTTCGTACAAAGTGGACAATTCTTTCTTACAATTCCCAAGTTTAAGTATTTTTCAAACCTCCAAGATAAAGCTCCATGTGCACTTAAATGCATGACTCTAAGTCGATTAAACGAAATTAGGTCAAACTTGAATACATGTGAGCGCGATAGACTATTACTCTTGAAAATATCCAAAATTCTTTTCAAGGTACCGAGGCAACCAATATATCATGGGCCAACAATAGTTTTGAGAAATGCCATTACTGATTAGTATTTGCATACCAACAAATTGTACCGCATATGTAAAACATTCAAACAAAATAAAGCGTAAAACAAAAATATGAGACTTCATTACGATTGGGGTACTTTTGCTAGTAGTATTATTAATTGCCAAGAAAAATGATAAACATGAGATTTGACAACCTTACGGAAAATGGATTCACATTATAGCCCACCATGATGTAACATTATTAATTCTTGGTTTTCAGCACGAATGACCAATAAGGTCATGGCCTTCTATATCGATGTATACCCTAGCTACACTTTTACATAGGGTTCTGACATCGGGTAGATGGGTGCGTCTTGGCCTAGTAAACAATGTTGCCTGTGGGAGTTTCGAACAATTAGGAAAAAACATTTTTCACTTTTCCAATTGATTAAGGGGATGTTTTGTACTAGCAATAAAGAAATTCAGAAGAATGCGGCACTGAATGCGAGAAGCGCGCCATGTTTCCGCACATAGCGAACCATCCATGTTTAACTTGCGATTCCTAGGTTCTTTGAGTTTTCAAGGTTCGTAGATAAATTAACCCAATTAAATAACACTACTGTATCTGATTCAAATTAATATTCTCAGATTTGTCTAGATTCGGATATATGTATCTAGCACAGAAACATGACTTGATACATTTGAATCTAGATGAATCTATGAACATTAATATGGATCGGAGGGAGACTGTCAAAATTATAACAAATTATATTGAACCACATGTGAGCTGCCAATTTCTCTTTAAATATCACACAAATCTTTTGAAGTTTCCCACTAGACAGCCAATATATCAAGAACACGACCGAGAGTTTTCAAAGATTTAACTTCTTTCTAGACTTTGCATGCCGGCAAAGTTGACCTTGCTTTGGAAAAAGAGAGAGAAATAGGCAACAAAAACAGGGAGCTCATGCATGGCGTCCTTTTTCTTGTATTGCCTGCCATGAAAAATAATAAACATGAGTTTTCACAACTTTTGAAGAAATCGGCTTCATAAAAATGGCCTACCATGTATAAGTAGGAACAGGTTTAAGGACGAGCGACCAAGCAAGGTCATGGACATATCCACATCATAGTTTATGGTAATTTGGTAGTACTACAAGAAAGTAGATGTGTGCATCTTGGCATTGGTAAACAACTTTGCTAATGCGAGTTTCCAAATACTAGGAAAAGTAACAACTCTACTAAGCGATGGAAATATTTTTTCTATAAAGCAAAGTACTCCATTTCTTTCTATACTGCTACTCCAAAAGGTAGGCAGTGCGAGAGCAGCAAGAGGAGTGCCCTGCACGTGAGACTCGGATAATAGACGTATGTCATATTATCATTATATAATATTATAAAAGGTAAAGCACACAAAATTATAAATTTGATCAACATACATAAATTATGGGTGTATATTTGGTTCTTGTACTTTGTATCATCATGTAGAAGTCAAAGATTATTAGCTACCTAAAACACTTGATTTTTTTGGTAATATGGTCTAGAGAAACAAGGGAGAAGATTCTAGTATAATGGAGAAGTGTATTTTGAGGTTTATGCATAGCATTCATTATGCTGAAAACTATCTATACAATCTTCTAGATGCTATAATGGAAAAGAAGATCCAACGTTGGAAATAGTGGGATTCGTGAGTATTGAGATACAACGGTCGGCATTCAAAGTTATTCGTACAATCTTATCTTGCCAATACAAATAACTTTGAATATTGACCGTTGGATCTAGACTCGCGAATCCGAACAACATTTCCAGCCGTTGGATATTCTTTTCCATTGTAGCATCTATAAGATCATATTGATAGTCTTCAGCATAATTAATGCTATGCACAAACCTCAAAACACACTTCTCCATCATACTAGAATCTTATCACTCGCTTCTCTAGACCAATGTTACTACCAGAAATTTCAAGTGTTAGGTAGCTAATAATATTTGACTTCTACACATGATGATACACAGTAGAAGAACCAAATATACACCCATACTTTATATATGTAGATCAAATTTATATTTTTCTACTTTACCTATTATAATTTTATATAGTGATGATATGTTAGACGTCTCTTATCTGATTTGTCTCCGATTCAAATTAATATTCTCAGATTTTTCTAGATTCG
Source organism: Avena insularis (assembly GCA_023614405.1). Classification (NCBI taxonomy): domain Eukaryota; kingdom Viridiplantae; phylum Streptophyta; class Magnoliopsida; order Poales; family Poaceae; genus Avena; species Avena insularis. Next base: position 450,670,358 of record CM042690.1, read on the forward strand.
GGTATATGTATCTAGCACAGAAACATGACTAGATACATTTAATCTAGATGAATCTATGAACATTAATATGGATTGGAGGGAGTCTATCGAAATAATGTCAAATTATTTTGAACCACATGTGAGCTGCCAATTGCTCTTTACATTCCACCAAAATCTTCTGAAGTTGCCCACCAGACAGCCAATATATGGAGAACACGACCAAGACTTTTCAAAGATTCAACTTCTTTCTAGACTTTGCGTGGTAGCAAAGTTGACCCTGCTTTGAAAAAATAGTGAGAAATAGGCCAAAAAATAGGGGGACTCATTGTCAACACCCGGATTTTTAATCCCAGATGCCCATTATGCCATACCTCGGAATCCGAGGATTACCATTTTTGCGAGACATAACGGATTGGATATCATAGTACATCATCCATCACAAACCATACATAAGGTTTTACACAAATAAGGATCTCATGATCCAGTCTTTAATACAACAAGCAGCGGAAATAAACGATAAGCGTAGTAGTGGGGTCCATCTTCAGGGGCACAGGCAATGCTGATGAAGGCAGATAGTCCTAGTTATCATAGCCGTCCTGCTGACCATCATCTTGATAATCTCCTTCATAGTCTGACCATAATAATAGCCAGGGACAAAATCCATGAGTACTCTTTAAGTACTCGCAAACTACTACTAACAAGGGGTATAATTCTAAGTTAAAGTACTGAATCTAAGTTAACTATCAAGTTAAGTTTGAAACCTAAGCCGAGTTCAGAAGCAAAGAAATATAAAGTAAGATTCTAGAATCACTTAAGTTGGGAAGCTATTATCATCAACACAACCCTGTTGTGGTCAAGTCAAAGTTCATCGTTCCTTTCAAGTTATTTAGAAAACATCTGACAACGAAACAGTATGGCCATTCCAACTGTCCATAATCATGAGACGCTATTCGAATAGTTTGACACTCTGCAGAGGTGGTACACTTTCACCACAACATTCAATACATCTATCAGGGATAACCCTGAATCATCATACTTAGTATGCAGATAATCAAACATAACCTTCCCTTTACACACCCTAGTACAAGCACCTCTCCTATGAGTATGGCCTCCCAACCATGACCATCAGTCATCTTGGGCACTGCATAGGTGGACATCATTGAGAGGTAGCCTCAGCTCAAACCTCTCTCATGAGGGAACTAATACTAATACATATAAATTTCCAGCTAAGCCTTACCCAATTCAGGTAAACTAAGGGAGGTAAAACTTGTCAATAAGACTTGGGGTACTAATAGTTAAAGTGGTGTGATCAAAGCATGCTTAAGGCATCTTTGCTAAACCATCTAGTTTTATTCTAGCTTGCTAACCATAGCTTGCTAAAGTATGTTTTGCAAGGGTTAACTTGCCACTAATAGCTTGCCTTGGTTGGTGCAGTGGTTGAAGTTTTCTTCTTCTTCTTCTTGGTAGAACTCCTCCTCCTTGAAAGCTTGGTCGGTACTAGCGTCTATAAATACATAGGGAGTAGAAAATCACCAAACAATACTTAACTAGGCTAAGTAGCATTCTAACACACACAATTGATGATCTATTATCATCACAAGCATCACAAGTTTAATTCAATAGTTTCAACCTTTTTATTTTGGAAAAGTAATTTCTACTCATTGAAATATTAACTAAAATTTAGTATTCACCACCAAAATATGGGATCATGTGGACCCATGTCCTCACCACATATTCTAACATGTGGGAATGAGATTTAAAGGTTGGATCAATATTACTTTAGTTTAAGTTTATTATTTAATGATTTAAAGTGACTAGAAATGCCTATATAGCATTATTTTGTTACTAGTCCAAAGTCACCGCATGTAACCTTAATATTATTACATATTTGGATAGATATGATGAAATGTGATTTTTGAGAGTTGGAATCAACTCAAAAGCTAACTTGGTTGATTTTAGAAAAATGTTTCAAGTTGCAAAAGCTTCCATCTTGTTATTTTTATTAGGAGAGATCTATAACTCTAATTGAATTAAATACAATGGGCTTGCATTAATCATTTTAATACCTTTTAGACAAAATTGGTTTCAGGCAAGTTGGATTTAAAAACTCTCTGAATTGGTTATCAAACTAGTGGTCAGAAACTAGATTCAAACTAAAAGAAAAATCCAGATTTGAATCTGTGGGCTAACGCGGGAAAAGGAATGGGCCGGCCCAGTGGCGCCATGCGGCTGGGCTCAGACAGGGGGGTCCCATGTGTCAAGGACACTTAACACGCTAACGCACGCTGCGTTGTGGGTCGTCTGATCGAGGCTAGATCTACGGTGAGGGTCGCTGACGACATTTAACAGTGTCGCCGACAAGCTCGAACCCCAGCGGCTCGGTGGGGGCTACTAGGGCGCACAGTGGCTCCAAAGTGGGCAAGGCGGGCAAACGAAGTGGAAGACGACGGCGAGGCGTGGTCTTGGCGGAGCTTGGGGTGGTCGAATCAACGCACCCTTCTCCTCCAGGCGGCGGCTCCAAGTCCGGCGAGCTGCTGCTCCACTTGCTCCGGCAAGAGGTGGGTGAGGTTCAGAGAGGTGAGTGGAGTGGAATGGTGTGGAGAAGAATGGCTGGGGAGGGCTCCTTTTATAGGCCCGACGGTGAGACCGAGCGGGATGGGCGGTCGACGGTGGCACCATGGCTACGGCGAGCTAGCGGCATGGCTGGGGATGGCGAACGATGGGCGGTCCCCTGGCGGTGCTCTAGGATTAAAATGCGGCCGTAGGGGCGGTGGTATGCGGTCTGGGCGAGGTGGCGCTCTGAGAGGCAGAGGCGGCGGTGTCCACGGCGAGCGGTGGCTGTGGGGATTTGGGCGGCGAACGGGGGTGTCTGGGGTGTTCTCCAGGTCAGGCGGGCGCTGCTGTCAGGCGATGTCAGGCGGCAAGGCACGCCTGGGCGGCGTCGGCCTGCTCGACAAGCCTGGGCACGGGCGGTTCTGGCCGCTCGCCTCTGCCTCTCTGCCTGGGGCTGGTTGGGCAGTGGAGGTGGACCACCGGCAAGTCATGAGACATGAGGAGAGGGGCCGGAGAGGGCTGTGCTGCAAGTGCACGTCGGCCACAGAGAGGGCTTGGCATGGCAAAGGCAAAGGCGGCTAGGGGGTAGAGAAGAGGCTGGGGTTGGTCTGGTCTGGCTTGAGGGGGGACAAGATGATCAAAGCACTACAGAATTGCTAGACAAAATAGCCCAAAACAGTAATAGTTAGGCCTTAATGATCTTGCTAACAAGGTGTTTGACAAAATGGCCGAAAGAGAAAAAGTTTTGAATTTTGAGTTCCAAATTTTTGAGTGATCTCCACTAGTGATAGGTAGTCTCTGGTTGCAAGGGTTTTGACAATGGAGCTCAAAAATATGGTTTTTGAAATAGGGGTGATCCATGCATATGCATTAGATTCAATTTTAAACTGTCATTTAAAATAGATAACAGAATATGTTTAGCAGATCCAAAGGTGGGCCTTGGTACCTCATTATGTGTGCTAGCAAGGGGTATAAAGATCAAGAATTGTTTGTGTTAAGAATTGAGTACTAGGAATAGCCAAAGTAGGCATGAGAGTTAGATTTGTCAAAATGACCATTCTTTCTTTTTAATTCTTTTTGATTTGATTTTCTTTAGGAAAAGTTTGGGAATGATGTAGATGATGTTTAAATCACCAAAGAAACATTTTACAAGCATTGGATCAATCAATCATGGCAATTCAAACAACTCCTGTTTTAAATGCACACATATATGAATGCTTTCATTTTAAATTTGGAAAAGTTTTTGTTAACCCCATTTTTGGATGATTTGATCATGATAAGCTTGGATTAAAGTTTTGGGATGTTACAAACCTTGCCCCCTTAAACAAAATCTCGTCCCGAGATTTACAAAGAAAACTAGGAACTAAAGAGATCTGGGAACTCTGTCCTAATGTAATCTTCGGGTTCCCAAGTAGCTTCCTCCTCGGTATGGTTGCTCCACTGAATCTTGAGGAACTTGATACTCCTGGTCCTGGTGGTCCTGTAGGCTTCCTCTAAGATACGGATGGGTGCTTCCCGATAGGTCAGGTCATTGTTGATTTCCACAGCTCTGTGATCGATGTTCTTGAAATTCAGTCTTCTCAGGCACTTCCAAGCATTTGCGAAGTAACGAGATATGAAACACATTGTGGATGGCTGACATCTCTTCAGGCAGTTCCAGTTGATACGATACTTCTCCTCATGTTCGTAATCTTGAAAGGTCCGATATATCTGGGAGCTAACTTTCCCTTCAGACTAAAGCGTTGAGTTCCCTTCAATGATGAAACCTTGAGATATACGAAATCTTCGACATTGAAAGTCAGGTCTCTCCTTCTCTTGTCAGCATAGCTCTTCTATCTGGATTGGGCGGTTTTGAGGTGCTCACGGACTTTGTGAACTTTCTCTTCTGCTTCTCGGAGAATGTCGGGTCCAAAGATCTGACTCTCTCCTACTTGCGACCAATTCAAAGGGTACACACTTTCTTCTCAGATAGGAATTCAAATGGTGCCATCCAAAACTAGCTTGATAACGTTGTTATATGAGAATTCGAAAAGGCGTAGTCTTCCCATTTTGATCTCTATTCCAACACACAAGCTCTAAGCATATCCTCCAAGATCTGGTTGACTCTCTCAGTTTGTCCATCTGTTTGCGGGTGATAAGCGGTGCTGAAGTTCAACTTGGTTCCTCAATCTTCCTGAACTTTCTGCCAAAATCTTGAAGTAAACTGGGTTCCTCGATCTGATACGATGGTCTTGGGGGTTCCATGCAGACTAACAATTCTAGCAATGTACAGCTCTGCTAGTTTTGCACTCTGGTAGGTTGTCTTGACTGGTATGAAGTGGGCTACCTTGGATAGTCTATCAACTATGACCCAGATTGAGTCATTTCCCCTACGGGAAGTACGTAAACCGGTGATAAAGTCCATTCCGATGGAATCCCATTTCCATTCCGGAATCTGCAATGGTTGCAATAGTCCTGCAGGTCTTTGATGCTCTGCTTTGACTCTTTGACAGATGCAACATTTGGCGATGTAGCTTCCGATCTCTCTCTTCATCTTGTGCCACCAAAATTGCCCTTTCAAATCCTGATACATCTTTGTTCCTCTGGGGTGGATAGAATAAAGAGTGTCGTGATCTTCCTTCATGATAACCTCCTTCAGCTCCGAATCTGCTGGCACACAGATATGTCCTTTGTACCACAGTACACCTTCTTCGTCTTCGGTGAATCCAGGTACTTTGCCTATACCAATACGACGTTTGATTCCGTCGATACTCTCATTTCCCTTCTGGGCTTCCCTGATTTAGCTAATCAAAGTGGGTTGAAGTTCAATGCTAGCTAGGAATCCTTTGCTAACTAACTCAGTCCTGAACTGCTCCAACTCCTCATACAAACTTGGTTGCTTCTCTTTGATCATGGTGTTCAGCCTACACGGCAATCTGCTAAGAGCATCCGCTACCACATTGGCTTTGCCAGGGTGATAGTGAATGTCAAGGCCATAATCCTTTATTAACTCTATCCATCTTATTTGCCTCATATTCAGTTCCTTCTGGGTGAAGATATACTTCAAGCTCTTATGGTCTGAGTAAATCTCACAACGATTACCCATCAAATAATGACGCCATGTCTTCAATGCTAGAACCACGGCTGCTAGCTCAAGATCATGGGTCGGATAGTTCTGCTCATGCTACTTCAGTTGTCGATACAGATACGCGATGAATTTGCCTTCTTGCATCAATACACATCCTAGACCAATCTTGGATGCATCACAATACACATCAAACGGCTTCTTGATGTATGGCATGATCAAAATTGGGGCTGATATCAATCTCTTCTTTAGCTCCTGGAAACTGGCTTCACACTTGTCTGTCCATTCAAACTTCTTGTCCTTCTTCAACAATTGGGTCATTGGTCGGGCTATGCTTGAGAATCCTTCTACGAACTTGCAGTAATATCCCGCTAATCCGTGAAATGAACGAACTTGGGTTTGATTTGTTGGGGCTTCCCATTCTTCGACATCTTTGATCTTGGTGGGATCAACAGAGACTCCTCCGGCAGACACAATATGTCCTAGGAATCCTACTTCTTTCAGACAAAACTCACACTTGCTGAACTTGGCATATAACTGATGCTCTCTTAGGGTTTCAAGGATGATTCTTAGATGTTGCTCATGCTCTTCTTCTGACTTGGAGTAGATAAGGATGTCGTCGATAAACACAACTAAAAACTTATCGAGGAAATTCATAAAGATCTTATTCATGAGATTCATGAAATAAGCAGGGGCATTGGTTAATCCAAAATACATAACCGTATACTTGTATAAACCATAGCGAGTAGTGAAGGAGGTCTTCGGAATATCCGTTGCACGAATCTTAAATTGGTGATAATCAGTCCTAAGATAAATCTTTGAGAATACCTGAGCTCCAGTCAACTGATCAAATAGATCCTCTATCTTTGGCAAGGGGTACTTGTTCTTGATGGTGACATCATTCAACTTTCTATAGTCTGTACACAGACGGTTGCCTCCATATTTCTTGTCGACGAATAACACTGGTGATCTCCATGGCGATGCACTTGGTTAAATCAAACCTATTGGTAACATGGCATCCAACTGCTTCTTCAGTTCTACTAACTCTGAGGGGTTCATGGTATAGGGTCTCTGGGCTATAGGTCCGATTCCGGGGATTAGTTCGATAATGAACTCAATATCCCTATCCGGGGGCATACCTGGCAATTCATCTAGGAATACGTCGGGGTATTCACAGACTACTCTGACCTGGTCAATGGTAGGCAGGGCTACACTCTTGTTGCACTTGAATTGACGGGGTAAGGTTTTAGAGATATGCTCTACTGTTACTCCAGAACTACTGGTCATGGTGATGGCTTTCTTAGCACAATCTATCAGTCCTTTATGCCTTGACATCCAGTCCATACCTAGTACTACTTCCAAACCTTTGGTTCCAAGTACAATTAGGTTGGCATAAAAATCTATCCCATGTATTCTGATAGGTACAACTTTGCAAATTTTTCTAGCTTTTGTTGTTGAACCGGGGATTTGAACTATCATTACATCCTTCAGGTTGGTTGGGCGAATCTTACTAGTGCATACAAATTCTTCGGTGACAAATGAATGCGATGCTCCTGAATCAAACAATACTCTTGTTGAAACTGAGTTGACAGAAAACATACCCAGCACTACATCTGGCGCTTCCTGGGCTTCTTCTGCGTTCATGTGGAAGAGATGACCGTTGCGGTTGTGCGGGTTCCCTAGGGCAAATCTCCTTCCTGGTTGAACACGACGCTGCTGCTGAGCTGGGGCATTCACAGGGGCATTGGCGGCAGTCTTCTTGGGACACTCATTGGAGTAGTGACCCTTCACTCCACACTCGAAACAAGTGATCTGGGACTTGTCCTTGACTGCGATAGGAACAACATTGCTGCCAGTTCTGGGTGCAGTGTTGTTGTTGTTGTTGTTCTTGGGAGGGGCACGGTTGAAGTTGTTGGCATTGCCGGAGTTGTGATTGTTTCCTCCGGACTTCACATTGCCTCCGCTACGGTTGGGGTAGCTTGGGCGAGAATTTGGGGGTCGGTTGTTCCTTGGTGCATATCCTGGTGAGGGGTTAGGACGGTACTTCTGGTGATCTGGATCCGCATCGCTGCATCATATGACGCTTGCGGTTGTCGTTTGCCTGGTTATTCTTCCCTTCCATCTGAATGGCAGAGTCGACTAGCTCTTCGAGATCCTAGAAACGGATGTTGACGAGGACAGTCTGCATCTCATCATGCAGTTCGTTTAAGAATCTCTCCTTCTTCTTGGCCTCCGTGTTGGTTTCATCCGGTGCATATCTGGCAAGTGACAAGAATTTATCACGGCACTCTACCACAGTCAATCTTTCTTTCTTTAGTTCACGGAATTCATCTCTCATCCTGTTGACAAGACCTTGCGGCACATGGGTGCGGCTGAACTTGACCTTGAATGCTTCCCAGGTCATCACCTGGCCATGGTTCATATTGCGGATGCTATTCCACCAAGCTCTTGCATCTCCCGCCAGATAGTGGGTGGCGAAGAGAACTTTCTCATTCTCATCAACTCCTGCAACTTCGAGGTTGTTTTCCATGGTCTGTAACTAGTCATCAGCATCTAATGGGTTCTCAGATTGGTTGAAGATTGGGGGATTGGTGTTCTGAAAGTTTTTGAGTTTAGATCCATGGTGATCCTGATTTCCATGTCCTTGGTTGTTGAGAGCCATTTGGGCGATCTGCTGTAATGTTGCTAAGTTGGCTTGACGCTCGGCCCTGCTTGCTTCATGGTCTACGATGAGATTCTGCAAGATCTGTAGCATTGGGTCCTGCGACGAGCTGATCCCTCCTTGGTTTCCACGAGTCATCTGAAGATTGAGATAGATATAGGGGTAAGAGGGAAATTCTAAGGTTCATGGTTTTGGGTTTTCAAAGCTACAACTTTGAGTTAGACTCAGGTTTTTCAACTAACTTCATTTTCATTCATGCAAGCAAGCACACGATACAACACACACCACAACAATAAAAGGGGGAAACAGATGGTTTGAAGAACCATTCTGCAAGCTACGATACAATGAGATGATACATCTCATGCTACGACAGTGCTCTAGTGCATCTATTCATCATCGATGAAGTTGGAGTCTTCATCATCAGTGTAGAAGTCCACGATCCTCTCGCCAAAAATCGCCATCGCCGTCGAGGTAAGAATCCATATCTCCCTGGATGTCTTCACCCTCATCATCTTCTTCTTTGGCGGCAAGCTGAGCTCCCTGCTGCTTGACGGTCTTCTCGAGGTCGGCCACCTTCTTGCGAAGACGGGTGATGGTGCGATCCTTCTTTCCACGCTGGCGACAAAGAGACTGGCTATCTTGGACGAGCAGTGCGAAAGTCTGGGCCTTCTGGTCGGCAATGGCACGGTTCTGGTTGGCTAACTCTCTGGCATTGTCCAGTTCCTGCTGTCGGCCATGCAGCAAGAAGTCAAGGTTCTCCACTTGACGCCTCAACTCTGGGTGACTTGGCTTTTGCATCGGCATTCCCATGAAGTCACGTCTTGCATAGTGGGCAAAACGAGTTCCTTGAATCTTGTTGACGCTGAGGGCACATAGACGTGCGAGAGCTTCATGCATTGCCCTGGCTAATCCATCTAGCCAGTTGTTCTCTCTCACGGAGAACTGAATTCTTCCAGAAGTTGGTGCTTCAATGCTTCCTCGAAGATCTGTGGTGACTAGCCATTGTAGGTCTCCTCCTGGGGGTCCTGGAAGTTGAGCTCCAAGAAAGTCCGGATGTGGGCGTCCCAGTAACTCCGACAGTGAATCCAGATCCCTCTAAAAGATCAGCTGACCTCCGTTTCCCAACTGGTAAAACTTGTTGAACTGAGTCTCCATCTACAAGAATTTAGGATGAGGAAGTTAGTGAAGTGATCAAGTGTGTCAAATTTTAAGTAGTAATGTAAGAATTTTGAGGAACATGTAGTTTTGAGAAAGAATGAGTTCACAAGGGTAAGAGGGGAAATGGTTTTTCATCAATACTCACTTTGGTTTTGAAGCTAAGATTTTGGTTTGGACGTCCATTCTAACTAGGCTCTCCTATGGTCAGGATGGCTCTGATACCAACTTGTCAACACCCGGATTTTAAATCCCAGATGCCCGTTATGCCATACCTTGCAATCCTAGGATTACCATTTTTGCGAGACATAACGGATTGGATATCACAGTACATCATCCATTACAAACCATACATAAGGTTTTACACACATAAGGGTCTCATGATCCAGTCTTTAATACAACAAGCAGCGGAAATAAACGATAAGCGTAGTAGTGGGGTCCATCTTCAGGGGCATAGGCAATGCTGACGAAGGCAGATAGTCCTAGTTATCATAGCCGTCCTGTTGACCATCATCTTGATAATATCCTTCATAGTCTGACCATAATAATAGCCAGGGACAAAAGCCATGAGTACTCTTTAAGTACTCGCAAACTACTACTAACAAGGGGTATAATTCTAAGTTAAAGTACTGAATCTGAGTTAACTATCCAGTTAAGTTTGAAACCTAAGCTGAGTTCAGAAGCAAAGAAAGATAAAGTAAGATCCTAGAATCACTTAAGTTGGGAAGCTATTATCATCAACACTTCATTCTATATTGCTACTCCAAAAGGTAGGCAGTGCGAGAGCAGCAAGAGGAGTGCCCTGCACGTGAGACTCGGATAATAGACGTATGGCATATCATCATTATATAATATTATAAAAGGTAAAGCACACAAAATTATAAATTTGATCAACATACATAAATTATGGGTGTATATTTGGTTCTTGTACTTTGTATCATCATGTAGAAGTCAAAGATTATTAGCTACCTAAAATACTTGATTTTTTTGGTAATATGGTCTAGAGAAACAAGGGAGAAGATTCTAGTACGATGGAGAAGTGTATTTTGAGGTTTATGCATAGCATTCATTATGCTGAAGACTATCTATACAATCTTCTAGATGCTATAATGGAAAAGAAGATCCAACGTTGGAAATAGTGGGATTCGTGAGTATTGAGATCCAACGGTCGGTATTCAAAGTTATTCGTACAATCTTATCTTTCCAATACAAATAACTTTGAATATTGACCGTTGGATCAAGACTCACAAATCCGAACGACATTTCCAGCCGTTGGATATTCTTTTCCATTGTAGCATCTAGAAGATTATATTGATAGTCTTCAGCATAATTAATGCTATGCACAAACCTCAAAACACACTTCTCCATCAACTAGAATCTTATCACTCGTTTCTCTAGACCAATGTTACTACCAGAAATACCAAGTGTTAGGTAGCTAATAATATTTGACTTCTACACATGATGATACAAAGTAGAAGAACCAAATATACACCCATACTTTATATATGTAGATCAAATTTATATTTTTCTACTTTACCTATTATAATTTTATATAGTGATGATATGTCAGACGTCTCTTATCTGATTTGTCTCCGATTCAAATTAATATTCTCAAATTTGTCTAGATTTGGGATATGTATCTAGCACAGAAACATGACTAGATACATTTAATCTAGATGAATCTATGAACATTAATATGGATTGGAGGGAGTCTGTTGAAATAATGTCAAATTATTTCGAACCACATGTGAGCTGCCAATTGCTCTTTACATTCCACAAAAATCTTCTGAAGTTGCCCACCAGACAGCCAATATATGGAGAACACGGCCAAGAGTTTTCTAAGATTCAACTTCGTTCTAGACTTTGCGTGGTAGCAAAGTTGACCCTGCTTTGAAAAAATAGAGAGAAATAGGCCAAAAAATAGGGGGACTCATTGTCAACACCCGGATTTTAAATCCCAGATGCCCGTTATGCCATACCTTGCAATCCTAGGATTACCATTTTTGCGAGACATAACAGATTGGATATCACAGTACATCATCCATTACAAACCATATATAAGGTTTTACACAAATAAGGATGTCATGATCCAGTCTTTAATACAACAAGTAGCGGAAATAAACGATAAGCGTAGTAGTGGGGTCCATCTTCAGGGGCATAGGCAATGCTGATGAAGGCAGATAGTCCTAGTTATCATAGCCGTCCTGCTGACCATCATCTTGATAATCTCCTTCATAGTCTGACCATAATAATAGCCAGGGAGAAAAGCCATGAGTACTCTTTAAGTACTAGCAAACTACTACTAACAAGGGGTATAATTCTAAGTTAAAGTACTGAATCTAAGTTAACTGTCAAGTTAAGTTTGAAACCTAAGATGAGTTTAGAAGCAAAGAAAGATAAAGTAAGATTCTAGAATCACTTAAGTTGGGAAGCTATTATCATCAACACAACCCTGTTGTGGTCAAGTCAAAGTTCATCATTCATTTCAAGTTATTTAGAAAACATCTGACAACGAAACAGTATGGCCATTCCAACTGTCCATAACCGCGGACGCGGCTATTCGAATAGGTTGACACTCTGTAGAGGTGGTACACTTTCACCACAAGATTCGATACATCTGTCAGGGATAACCCTGAATCATCATACTTAGTTTGCAGATAATCAAACATAACCTTCCCTTTACACACCCTAGTACAAGCACCTCTCCTATGGGTATGGCCTCCCAACCATGACCATCAGTCATCTTGGGCACTGCATAGGTGGACATCATTGAGTGGTAGCCTCAGCTCAAACCTCCCTCGTGAGGGAACTAATACTAATGCATATAAATTTCCAGCTAAGCCTTACCCAATTCAGGTAATGTGGTTGTACGGTAAATTTGGAATGGTATCGCATCCGAATCTAACCATCAGTTTTATAAAAGGGTTAAGGCTCATGCCTCATCATTTTCATCATCATAAACTAGTTGTGTTTCTCAACACATGTCAAAACATCTCAATAGAATGACTCATCATTCCAAGGTTTTCATAATTCATTTTCACCAAGTGTTCCCATCTAAAGTGACTCAAGTTTTTGATCTATACTAAGGTACTAAGTTAAGAGTGTTCACTAAGGTGGAAAGATGGGATCAATCTCATGCCATAGAATGACATCTAAAGGTTTCTAAGTAGGTCAAGTTTTATACTCTTTATGCTACCTTCAAAAATTAAGTAAAGAACTTTGTGTAAACTAAGGGAGGTAAAACTTGTCAATAAGACTTGGGGTACTAATAGTTAAAGGGGTGTGATCAAAGCATGCTTAAGGCATCTTTGCTAAACCATCTAGTTTTATTCTAGCTTTCTAACCATAGCTTGCTAAAGTATGTTTTGCAAGGGTTAGCTTGCGACTAATAGCTTGCCTTGGTTGGTGCAGTGGTTGAAGTTTTCTTCTTCTTCTTCTTGGTAGAACTCCTCCTCCTCGAAAGCTTGGTCGGTACTAGCGTCTATAAATACATAGGGAGTAGACAATCACCAAACAATACTTAACTAGGCTAAGTAGCATTCTAAAACACACAATGGATGATCTATTATCATCACAAGCATCACAAGTTTAATTCAATAGTTTCAACCTTTTTACTTTGGAAAAGTAATTTCTACTCATTGAAATATTAACTAAAATTTAATATTCACCACAAAAATATGGGATCATGTGGATCCATGTCCTCACCACATATTCTAACATGTGGTAATGAGATTTAAAGGTTGGATCAATATTACTTTGGTTTAAGTTTATTATTTAATGATTTAAAGTGACTAGAAATGCCTATATAGCATTATTTTGGTACTAGTCCAAAGTCACTGCATGTAACCTTAATATTATTACATATTTGGATAGATATGATGAAATGTGATTTTTGAGAGTTGGAATCAACTCAAAAGCTAACTTGGTTGATTTTATAAAAATGTTTCAAGTTGCAAAAGCTTCTGTCTTCTTATTTTTATTAGGAGAGATCTATAACTCTAATTGAATTAAATCCAACGGGCTTGGATAGATCATTTTAATACCTTTCAGACAAAATTGGTTTCAGGCAATTTGGATTTCTAAAACTCTCTGAATTGATTTTCAAACTAGTGGTTAGAAACTAGATTCAAAATAAAAGAAAAATCCAAATTTGAATCTGTGGGCTAACGCGGGAAAAGGAATGGGTCGGCCCAGTGGTGCTCCGCGGCACGAGGCTCAGCTGACAGGGGGGTCCCGTGTCGTGACACTTAACACGCAAACGGTATGCTACTGTGGGCGTCGATTAGAGGCTAGATCTACGGCTGAGGGTCGTCGTCGAAGACGAACAGGTCGCCGGCGAGCTCGAACCCTAGCGTCTCGGTGGGGGTCTACTAGGGGCGTACCAGGGATCCAGCGGGGTCGGCGAGTCGGGCAAACAAAGTGGAATACGACGGCGAGGCGAGGCGTGGTCACCGTGGAGCTTGGGGTGGTCGCAATCAACGACACCCTTCTCCTCCAGAGGCGGCGGCTCTGGCTCCAATTATGGCAACCTGCTGCTCCACTTGCTCCGGCGAGAGGTGGGTGAGGTTCAGAGAGGTGAGGGGAGTGGAATGGTGTGGAGAAGAATGGCTGGGGAGGGCTCCTTTTATAGGCACGATGGTGAGACCGAGCGGGATGGGCGGTCGACGGTGGTGACATGGCTACGGCGAGCTAGAGGCATGGCTGGGGATGGGGATCGATGGGCGGTCCCCTGGCGGTGCTCTAGGATTTAAATGCGGCCATAGGGGCGGTGGTATGCTGTAACACCCCGTCCACTCCTGGGCCCAGGGGGTGTCACTCCTGGCAGCTTAATAGGATATCTAGACTGGCCCCATAGACCGCCTGGCAGCCCCCTTGCAGCCTCTGCCCCCTTGCAGCCTCTGCCTGGCCTCCCCACGACGAGCACGTGAGGACGGAGAAAAAAGGTGGCCGAATCCACCTTTCCCTTCCCGAGCCCCCACGGCAACCCTCTCCCTCTCGCCCTCCTTAACTACCTCCCTCCCCACGCATCTGCCGTACCCCAACACCCCTCACCTTGGCCACAGCGCCGTTCTCTCCTCCCCCCACGGCTTTTCTCCCTCGCCGGTAGCGCTTCGGCCTCCTCTTCTCCTCGGCTTACCACTAAGGCGGGCGGGTGTATCTGGTTGTCGGGGAAGCGGAGCTGGGCCCCGTCGACGTCCCTGCGTGTTCGGACGAGGAGGAGCCGATGACACGCGATGCCGTTCACCGACGCCCTCGCCTCCGAACCCTAGCCCCCGGCCTCTGCGTCCTCGTCGTTACAGCGCCTCCCAGGCCGATCCGAAAACACCGACCTCTCCTCGGTGAGCCCCGCTTCCTCGTTGACATCCTCACGCTCGCTGTCGCCGTCTAGTTCTGCCGTTCATTTCGTCGAACATGCTGCACGCGCTGTTGGCCACCGCGTTGGCTCGCTCCCGCGTCACGCAGAACCCTATCTAGCCGCCCGCCTCTTCTTTGTCACCATCCCGTAACCAGCCGCACTGGCTACCACCCGCAGCACGCACGCCCGCGACGCGAGTTCGAATCCCGCGTGCCGCGCTCCGTGTCGGTTGAGCACCGATCTGTCCGCGGTTCAGAGAAAGGAGATCTACAGTGGGCCTTTTGCCGCTTTACACTTAGCCCCCCTTTTTTAATTCCCTAAACCCGCGATCCCTCTAGGTCCACTGGTCAGCCCCCTGTGTTTTTTTAGAAAACCCCCCCAAGTTCCACCGCCTCAACCCGCACTCCCCTGATCCGCGACGTGTCACCCACTAGCTGGCTGCGCGCGTCGTGGACCCGCGAGGCCGCCGGCCCCACCTGTCAGCCTCATGGTCTAGGTAAGCCGCGGTGAGAAAAACCTCTCTGCGCGCGGTGTCGCCCAGTCAGCAGCTGGCCCACCTGTCGGTGGCTCTGGCTAGCACTGGGTTGGGTGACAAAAGCTTTTCTGAATTTCTGTTTTGTTTTAAATTTTCTAGGAAATGTTTTAAATTCAAATTTTGAATCTGTTTTAAATAATTTTTAAATTATAAATCCAAATAATCCATATGATATATGTTTTTGAATCAGAAAAATGTGAGGAATTCAAATATGCTATTCAAAATAATGTTTGAGCACTTTAAAATTTCGAGATGATTAAAATTACAATAAAATGCCCTTTTTCTTAATTAATTAATAACTTTAGTTTTATAACTCCAAATTTGACAAATAATATGTTTAAATCGATCAGCGCGACGAGCCCGTTCTATCTATGCATTCCATGTTATGAATTGCAGCATGCATCATATAAATAATAAGTATACAGCAAGTGTTATGAGAGCAAACCGGGCTAAAAACTTAATAAAATGCTTTAATCTTGTACCCCACACCTCACCCATGCCATGCTACATTATTGCCATGCAAATTGTGCATCATTCATCATGGCATGATTGTTTGCTTGTCGCATTTTAATTCATATGCTTGTGCACTCTATTTATGTTGGCCCTTGTTTGTTTGGTTCTTCTTCGAATAGACGCTGAAAGGGATATATCAGAATCCTGTGAGCACTACCCAGATCCGCCCTCGCTTCAATCGAGCTGCCAGCAAGCACTACCACATGAAAGCATACATATAGAACCTATTGCCTATATCTTATTCTTGAATCATTTAGTCGCAATTACATTAAACTCCCCGACCTTTGCATAGCCTTTACTTTTAAACCCCACCGAAGCTTGTTCCTCCATCCCATGAGTCATTACTACAGGAGTTGTTTGAGCCATGCGGGGCGTAGAACAGCATGTGTAGGGTATGTGAGAGTCTGATGGATAACGAGGTACTTAAACAACTTAACCTGAGTAGTAATGGGATAACTAATGAAAGTGGCACCGGTGAGCAATATCTGTTATTTGGTTTTTCATGCTCACTTGTGTCCCGTAGGACCCCGAGTACTTGATTCATGTTCCTTGACTATTCGCACTATCCACATCTGGGAGGCCTTATGGACCCCCCTAAGCCAGAGCTTGATTCATTCTTATTTCTTGGGGCCACAAAGTAGTTTGGGGCTTTATTACTATCTTGTAATTATGCCATGCTTTACTGCTTTATTTAAGATTGTGCGAGGAGCACCTGTACTGTTTAGGAATGTGGAGTGTTTTCGCTGTATCGACAAGCCCAGTCACACTTTCGGGTTCCCAGTCGTTTACAGCCATTGGCGCAAACCTTGGGTCTGTCTTGGAGCCGGCCAACTTCGTTGCGGGTAGCTTAATGGGGTGGCCCCCTACAATACTTCTGAATCCTGTGATCGCTTTGTCGTGAATGCCTCGTTGGGTTTTGAGTTGGTTTTTCCGAGGTTGATCGAGTGTGTGTTGATATTTGTGCACCCCTGCAGGGTAAATCTTTTTGAAAGCCGTGTCCGCGGTTATGGACGACTTGGAGCACAGTTTCTCGATCATAGAAAAGTATAACTAAAGTACCGCTTTTAATTTGACTAAGTACCTGACAAGTAAATAGTGCAACACTCATGGAATGGTTAATAAAACTGCCAACGGATGGGGGGTTGTTCGTCCGCTTCCTCGTTGGTAAGCGAGGAGAAGGATGGACCTGTTAATTACTGTTATAATTGTTGTTATTAATTCACGGACATCCGTCTATCATTGGTTAGGTGGATGGTTAGCGAGTATCTATAGAATTGTTAGTTATTATCTTTTGTTGCAATTGCGTCACCCCAGGCTGTGTTCCCTTTAGAGGCATAAAGACTTGCTGAGTACCCCTAGGGTCTCACACGATAAATTGTTTGATTCAGATGAACAGTTATACTCGCAAGATGGATACTGGGTAGAGGAGACGGATGATGTTGGCAACGACCACTCGGTCTAGAGATTCCGGGAACGGGGATCCGTGAGATCTGTGGGCGGGATGTGATTATTTATGTGGCATCTTATGCCGATTTGCTTCTTATCCGTACTCGGATCTTGTTTTCCGCTTCCGCCTGATACTCTGATGTTTGATGTATGAGGAGCTATCCTAAATTATTATCTCTATCTAGGATATTCGGATCTTGCTGTATGGTGTTGCAATATTTCTATTTCTTTTAGATGGAATGGCTCTGAGGACTGTTGTATGTGGCTTGCATACATACTCATTTGTGTATGTAGTTGATCCTTCACCGCCGACACGCCGCTCGTTCTTGTCCCAATGTTCTGGAAATGGTTAGGACGGCCGAAAGGTCTACCTGTGAGTGGCATTTGGCCCCACCGTACTATTTTAACCATTTTCGCTCATCCAGGCATGTAACTAAGAGCGTAATTCACCGAGGTAGTTACAATTGGCATACCACTTGTAACACCCCGTCCACTACTGGGCCCGGGGGGTGTCACTCCTGGTAGCTTAATAGGATATCTAGAATGGCCCCACAGACCAACACTAGTCTTTTCTGCGCACTTTGTCCTCACTCGTGCGCACCCGGTTACCCACTTCCCGGTCAGTCACCCATCCTAGAGTTGCTCTAGGCCAAGCATGCTTAACCTTAGAGTTCTTTTCGAATGAGCTTCCAGAAAAGAAGTTGCAACTTGTTGACATGGGTATCCTATCAATCCTATTAAGCCATGTGCCAGGATCTCACATACACCCACCCTTTAGAAGATCGATGCCCTCATCGATCAAGCACACCCCAGGAACGTTCCCTCTTGGCACGCGTCTGTGCATCCAGTGCCGGCACATGTGCCATGCCGTGTCCACTCTGGGCCACACGCGCCATGCTCCACATGTCCCGCCACTGACTCGCACACACCCGTGTAATCGCAAGGGTCGGCTCTGATACCACTCTGTAACACCCTCGAATCGGCCCTATGCAAGTTTTAGCCCTTTCCGCCAAACCCGCATGGAAACGATTCAAGGACGCCCACCAAGCACTTTCGTGCGGGTGGAAATCGAAGTAATAACATTACACAACAGTCCTCGATGGGACCCATAGAACAGATATATATACAACAGCGACTCAAAGAGTCAAGAATACAGATATAATATACAAAGATCCAAATCACCTTGAAAACGATAGAGCGTCCGACTACGGACAAGATGCAAATGGGGCTAAGAGCCCTGAAGAATAACCAATGGCGTCCATAACCCTGCCTAGGCCAAGCCGGAAGGGTAACCCTGCTAACAACAGCGATCTCAAACCTGCTAAAACAAAAGGGGTGCCGACAAAGGGCAAAGGAAAAAGAGGAGCGTCAGTACTAAGGCCAGTACATGGCGAGGCTAGAATTCGGCGGCTCTCGCCTACATAGGTATGGTGGGCTGAAGCGGCAGCGCAGCGGCACTAAACAACCTATAGAGACTCGATACAACTGGCGGTTATCAGAGAGGGATAAGAAAGACCTATTCGGATCCAACCTGAAGCTAACACCAAACAAACCCATCCTGGTATTTCCCCCTCGAGACCAAACGAGGAAGTCGGACCAAGGAACTCACACCGTTGGCAATTTTACTCATTCCATTATAGTTGCAGCAATTACTAATCAGATATAGATAGCATGAGTCATCCTGAAGCATAAGTAGTGGGCAGTTTTAATTACGATTCTGTGGTAGTTGGAACATTTACTAATCAGATATAATTGTCCTGAGGAATCCCAAAACCCTGCAGTGGTTGCACTTTTATCACATTCCATTGGAGTTGTAATACTTACTAGGCAGGTATAGTATGACACAAATCATCACAGATCCACCAGTTGTTGGAATTTTTATTATCCATTCCATTATAGTTGCATCTGCTTACTAGTCACATATTAAGTCAAAATTATAGCACTACTTTAGTTATGCTTGTATATGATCGAGATACTGTGCTCCAAGTCGTCCATAACCGCGGACACGGCTTTCAGAAAGTTTTACCCTGCAGGGGTGCACAAAGAGCAACACACACTCGATCAACCTCGGAAAAACCGACTCAAAACCCAACGAGGCATTCACGACAAAGCGATCACAGGATTCAGAAATATTTCAGGGGGCCACCCCACTAAGCTACCCGCAACGAAGTTGGCCGGCTCGACGGACCTGTGGTTTGTGGACGGTCAAACGACTAGGAACCCGAAAGTGTGACTGGGCTTGTCGATACAGCGAAAACGTGTCACGATCCTAAATAGTACAGGTGCCCCACGCACAATCGTAAATAAAGCAGTAAAGCATGGCATAAGTACAGGATAGTAATAAAACCCCAAACTAGTTTGTGGCCCCAAGAAATAGAAATGAATCAAGCTCTGGCTCAGGGGGGGTCCATAAGGCCTCCCCCATGTGGATAGTGCGAAAAATCAAGGAACATGTATCAAGTACTCGGGGTCCTACGGGACACAAGTGGGCGTGGAAGAACCAAATAACATCTATTGCCCACCGATGCCTCTGCATTAGTTATATCTAGCATTTTAATGGTTGTAATTAAAGTCATGATCATCTCCACCAATAAGCATCTCCACCATAAACATCTGCCGGCATTTCAACAACTGTGGTACTCGACAACACAAGATCACACCTGAGCAAGCAACTACGACTCGCAAGGCCAGCTATCTACCAAACACAGGTATTAGGAGGTGTCTGAGGCAATATAGAGGCTGCACGGGATATAACTGGTGCACGGAAACTAAAGCATCATGACACGGATAGCAATAGATCAACAGGAGGAAGTAAAGACTACAAATGCAAAAATAGGTAGAAGGGGGGAGAGATGCTCGCTTGGGAAACATAGCCGAAGATACACCGAAGAACTTGTCGGTACTCGCATCAAGTCATCGGCCTAATCCGCGAAGAAGCAAACACTAGAAGAAAACACCGGATGCAATATTTAAAACTACGGCAGAAGATCTGGCATGATTATGATATGATGCAGATGCGGTGCAATAGGCAATATTAGGCGGAACCGGGGTCCCGACAATTAATTAATAGGTTCAAGTTATTTAAAACCCCCACAATTTAAATGTTGTATTAACAGGACGAAACATGGCATCGGTTCGCTACACAAATTTAAATGGAGTCAATCTAAGACTAGAATAGCCGTCATATAGTCTCCATGTTTAATTATTAGATGAATCGACATAATGTCCCCAAACCACATGATGAGATGCAAGCATGAATAATTAAATATGCAGCAAGATATATTATATTATAAAAATAGAGGTCTCGAAAAGGGGTCACACATTGGCGGTTGGCGATCTTGGATTTCGGGGGTTCGACGGTTCGGGTCTGGGTCTCAGGGTTTGACGGGGATCAGTCTTCGGGTCGAGGTGCGGAGTCTTAGGTCTCGGGCTCTGGGGAGAACTTGTCATCCCGTGACGGAGAACTAGGCGTTCCGAAGAGTTAGATGTCTCGGGTCGAAGATCTTCTCGATGGTTCTTTGGGTGGAACCATGTTCTTTCTTCGGAGGCCTTCCCAACGTCCACGGTCGGGTTAGAAGAACTTGTCGATGAAGAGGGTGTCGCATCCTTGTAGATCATGGAGACCTTGTAGCTCGGGAGACCATGGACTCGGACAAAACATCACGTGGAGCACCTATTGGGTACAGCAACTCGAACTGGAACCCAAACTTGGTCGAGCAGTACAAAAAGCCTGGACGACAGGATCTGGTCACTGCTCTGCTACAACTTCCATGAGGTTACAAATAGAAAACGAAAACACAGTACCAACTTGGTACTACACAGGGAACCTACACAAGTGGAGGCAGATGGGCATCAGCGACGACGGGGTTAGGCCCCAACGAAACAGAGACGCAGCGGGGGTCGCAGGCTCGCAGGGCGTCATTGCGGGCAGGCCGGAGCAGAGGCGAGAGGGGCGGACCCGGCGGGATCTGTGAGGGGTGTGGGCTCGAGGCGGCCGTTGATGTTGGGAAGGTCGGCGTGGCGGGGGCCCGCGGCTGCGCTGCCCGGCCGCAGGTGGGAGTGGTGGCGCGTATGTCCAGCGGCTGAGGTGGCGCACAGGGGTTGGAGGGAGGATTGGGCCAGGGTGAGGTGGCGACCGGTGATTGGCTGGGGTGAGGTGGCTGGGGATGGGTAGATTAGGATTAGGTAGGAAAAGATTTGGGTAGCCCTGGTTTTTATACTGGGGGTGGCCGACTGGGTCGGATTGGCCTGGTACGGCTGCCTCCTAAAAAATAAAGTAAATATTTTAATATTTAAAACCGGGCTTTTGAAATCCGTTGGTAGACGAAACAAAATAATCCGGAGACTCGGGTTTTGTATTTGAATAAAGATGGGAGAGATTTAGAAAACAAAACTAGGCTTTTAGAAAAATAGTTTTAGGCAAACCATGCAATATGACATGACGATGCTCAAATGCAAGGTGGCATGATGACATGAGCATGCGGTCATGGTGATGCAATGCACAAAAACAACGCGATTTTCTAGTAGTGGTTTTTGCGGTGCGCCACAATTCGACACCACTAACAATGGATCTCGCCCTTGAGATCCGCCTCATGGTACCGGAAGGAAGGTCGGTGATCTGAACCTTCTCGCTTCTCGTAGATCCTCGCGACACCACTAACAAGAGGTCGTTGTCCCTGATCATCGAGAGAACACTCCGGGAAACAGAGGACGAAGGCAGAGGTCGCAACAAATAAAGCCACCTCTAACTTCGATAAAAAGAGAGAAACGACGCATTCTCATCCACTTCAATGTACGAGAGCAAATAGATTGAGTAGTCGGCATGGGGGCCAATCCATCACGCACCCAAACTATTACTCTGCACAATCAGTAGAAAAGCGTGCAACCATTCTCGGAATCAGACTGAAGATCTCGACAATCGAGGTTCGGAAACAAAGGAGAAATGCAGACTCTGCATCGTATCTGGCGTAGATGATGTTGTCGCGTCGGAAAACACCGGAAGTCACAAGAAGGAACAAAGAGAAGTCCAACAGACGAAGGATTCCTCAGATAGCACGAAGACCAAATGTAGCAACACCATTGCCAAAGGAGGAAGCGAAACCCTGAAGGTATGACGGAAAACCAGCCACGAGAAATCCTGGACTAGAAGGAGGTAAGAGAGCAGATTCAAAACACGCAGAGGTAAGATGAGAACAGCAGAGGGGTAAGGAGTAAAATCAGACCTAATCAGATCTATCCAACCAATTTTGCAAAATAGTTTTGACACTCTACTTCGACCGTTAGCTAGGTTATCCTACAGGGTGGACTTGTGGGGTATCGCAACTGCTTTGTAACACCCTCGAATCGGCCCTATGCAAGTTTTAGCCTTTTCCGCCAAACCCGCATAGAAACGATTCAAGGACGCCCACCAGGCACTTTTGTGCGGGTGGAAAACGAAGTAATAACATCACACAACAGTCCTCGATGGGACCCACAGAACAGATATATACATCAACGACTCCATGAGTCAAGAATACCGATATATAGTACAAAGATCCAATCACCTTGGAAACGATAGAGCATCCGACTACGGACAAGATGCAAATGGGGCTAAGAGCCCTGAAGAATAACCAATGGCGTCCATAACCCTGCCCAGGCCAAGCCGGAAGGGGAACCCTGCTAACCACGTCGATCTCAAACCTGCTAAAACAAAGGGGTGTCGACAAAGGGCAGAGGAAAAGGAGGGCGTCGATCGTGGCGATACACGACAAGGCTAGATTTGGCGGCTCGCCACATAGGTATGGTGGCTGGAGCGCAGCCAGGCACTAAACAACCTATAGAGACTCGATACAACTAGCGGTTATCAGAGAGGGATAAGAAATACCTATTCGGATCCAACCTGAAGCTAACACCAAACAAACCCATCCTAGTATTTCCCCCCCTCGAGACCAAACGAGGAAGTCAAACCAAGGAACTCACACAGTTGGCAATTTTACTCATTCCATTATAGTTGCAGCAATTACTAATCAGATATAGATAGCATTAGTCATCCTGAAGCATAAGTAGTGGGCAGTTTTAATCACCATTCTGTTATAGTCAAAACATTTACTAGTCAGATATAATTGTCCCGAGGAATCCCAAAACCTAGCAGTTGTTGGCACTTTTATCACTTTCCATTGAAGTTGCAATACTTACTACGCATATATAACAAACAACCCAGATCCATCAGTTGTTGGCATTTTTAATATCCATTCCGTTATAGTTGAATCTAAATACTAGTCATATATTAAGTCAAGTTTATAGCACTACTTTAGTTATGCTTGTCTATGATCGAGATACTGTGCTCCAAGTCGTCCATAACCGCGGACACGGCTTTCAGAAAGTTTTACCCTGCAGGGGTGCACAAATAGCAACACACACTCGATCAACCTCGGAAAAACCAACTCAAAACCCAACGAGGCATTCACGACAAAGCGATCACAGGATTCAGAAATATTTCAGGGGGCCACCCCACGAAGCTACCCTCAACGAAGTTGGCGGCTCCGGAACGGACATTGGGTTTGTGTGGACGGCTGTAAACGACTGGGAACCCGAAAGTATGACTGGGCTTGTCGATACAGTGAAAACGTGTCAAGGTCCTAAACAGTACAGGTGCTCCACGCACAATCGTAAATAAAGCAGTAAAGCATGGCATAAGTACAGGATAGTAATAAAACCACAAACTACTTTGTGGCCCCAAGAAATAGAAATGAATCAAGTTATGGCTCAGGGGGGTCCATAAGGCCTCCCGGATGTGGATAGTTCGAAAAAATCAAGGAACAGGTATCAAGTACTCGGGGTCCTACGGGACACAAGTGAGCGTGGAAGAACCAAATAATGTCTATTGCCCACCGATGCCTCTGCATTAGTTATATCTAGCATTTTAATAGTTGTATTTAAAGTCATGATCATCTCCACCAATAAGCAGCTCCACCATTAACACCTGCCAGCATTCCAACAACTATGGTACTTGACAACACGAGATCGCACCTGAGCAAGCAACTACGACTTGCAAGGCCAGCTATCTACCAAACACAGGTAATAGGAGGTGTCCACGACAATATAGAGGCTGCACGGGATATAACTGGTACAGAACACTAAAGCATCACGACACGGATAGCAATAGATCAACAGGAGGAAGTAAGACTATAAATGCAAAATAGGTAGAAGGGGAAGAGATGCTCGCCTGGGAAAACACTGTCGAAGGATCATATCCAGAGAACCTGTCGACACTCGCATCAACTCATCGGCCTAATCTGCGAAGAAGCAAACACTAGAAAAAACACCGGATACAATATTTAATACTACGGCAGAAGATCCGGCATGCTTACGACATGATGCAGATGCGGTGCAATTAGGCAATATTAGGCGGAACCGGTGTCCCGACAATTAATTAATAGGTTATAGTTATTTAAAACCCCCGCAATTTAAATGTTGTATTAACAGGACGAAACATGGCATCGATTCGCTACACAAATTTAAATGGAGTCAATCTAAGACTAGAATAGCCGTCATATAGTCTCCATGTTTAATTATTAGATGAATCGACATAATGTCCCCAAACCACATGATGAGATGCAAGCATGAATAATTAAATATGCAGCAAGATATATTATATTATAAAAATAGAGGTCTCGAAAAGGGGTCACACATTGGCGTTTGGCGATCTTGGATTCTGGGGGTTCGACGGTTCGGGTTCGGGTCTCAAGGTTTGACGGGGATCGGTCTTCGGGTCGAGGTGCGGGGTCTTCGGTCTCAGGCTCCGGGGAGAACTTGTCATCCCGTGACGGAGAACTAGGCGTTCCGAAGAGTTAGATGTCTAGGGTCGAAGATCTTCTCGATGGTTCTTTGGGTGGAACCATGTTCCTTCTTCGGAGGCCTTGCCAACATCCACGGTCGGGTTAGAAGAACTTGTCGATGAAGAGGGTGTCACATCCTTGTAGATCACGCAGACCTTGCAGCTCGGGAGACCTTGGACTCGGACGAAACATCACGTGGAGCACCTATTGGGTACAACAACTCGAACTGGAACCCAAACTTGGTCGAGCAGTACAAAAAGCCTGCACGACAGGATCTGGTCACTGCTCTACTACAACTTCCATGAGGTTACAAATAGAAAACAAAAACACAGTACCAACTTGGTACTACACAGGGAACCTACACGAGTGGAGGCAGATGGGCATCAGCGACGACGGAGTTGGGCCCCAACAGAACGCAGCAAAGGGTCGAGGTGCAGCTCATGGCGTCATGGTAGGCCGGAGCAGGCGGAGGCGGCCCAAGGGATTTGCGAGGGGCGTGGGCTCGAGGCGACCGTCGATGTGGGGAAGGTCGGCGTGGCGGGGGCCCGCGGCTGTGCTGCCTGGTCGGAGAGACGGCGCCAGGACCGAGCGGAGAAGCGCCGGCGGGACTTGGCGGGGCGACGGAGGAGGGCCTCGCGGTCGGTGCTCGGCGAGGAAGATCGCGAGGCAGGGCGGCGAGGAGGAGGGAGGAAGGTCGCTGGCGCGGAGCTGTGTGTGAGCTGGTCGGCGGCTCAGCGGAGAGGAGGAGAAGAGCGGCGGGCTCGGGCCAGAGGGAGGACACTGGCGGTGCACTCGGAGAAGGCCAGTCGGCGGGCGGGCCAGCCAGGCGGCGGTGAAGAGAGAGGCCGAGCCTGGCGGCGTTCGTCAAGAAGGAGGCGGAAGGTGGCGGGAGGGGCGCGATGGACGACGAGGAGGGGGCACGGAGGCTCGGACGATGGCCGGCGATTGCCGAGGCGGAGGAGAGCAGGGGCGGCCGAGGCGGATGGAAGCGGGGTCGGAGGGGAAAAGGGGAGGAGGTGGGGTTGGTGGCGTCGTGTGGGCGGGAGCGTGCCCAGGTGGCGATGCGGCAGGCGGTGGGACCGGGTGCTGTCGAGGGAAAAGACTAGGTTGTGTGACCCCGAGTACTTGATACCTGTTCCTTGATTTTTCGCACTATCCACATCCGGGAGGCTTTATGGACCCCCCTGAGCCAGAGCTTGATTCATTTCTAATTCTTGGGGTTTTTTTACTATCATGTACTTAGCCATGCTTTATTCTGATTGTCAGCGTGGGGCACTGTCTTTATTTAGGATCGTGACACGTTTTATGTATCGACAAGCCCATCCACACTTCGGGTTCCCGTCGTTCTGCCGTCACACAAACCACAGGTCCGTTCGAGCCGCCAACTTCATTGCGGGTAGCTTAGTGGGGTGGCCCCCTGAAATATTTCTGAATCCTGTGATCGCTTTGTCGTGAATGCCTCGTTGGGTTTTGAGTTGGTTTTTCCGAGGTTGATCAAGTGTGTGTTGCTATTTGTGCACCCCTGCAGGGTAAAACTTTCTGAAAGCCGTGTCCGCGGTTATGGACGACTTGGAGCACAGTATCTCGATCATAGATAACCATAACTAAAGTAGTGCAATAAATTTGACTTAATATGTGACTAGTAAGCAGATGCAACTATAATGGAATGGATAATAAAAATGCCAACAACTGGTGGATCTTCCGTCGCCGTCGTTAGCAGGGTTACCCTTCCGGCTTGGCCTGGGCAGGGCTATGGACGCCATTGGTTATTCTTCAGGGCTCTTAGCCCCATTTGCATCTTGTCCGTAGTCGGACGCTCTATCGTTTTCAAGGTGATTTGGATCTTTGTATATTATATCTGTATTCTTGACTCTTTGAGTCGCTGTTGTATATATATTTTATGTGGGTCCCATAGAGGACTATTGTGTAATGTTAATACTTGATTTCCACCGCGAAAAGTGCTTGGTGGGCGTCCTTGAATCGTTTCTATGCGGGTTTGGCGGAAAGTGCTAAAACTTGCATAGGGACGATTCGAGGGTGTTACAGAGTGGTATCAGAGCTCAGCAGTTGCGATACCCCACAAGTCCAGCCTGTAGGATAACCTAGCTAACAGTCGAAGTAGAGTGTCAAAACTATTTTGCAAAATCGGTTGGATAGATCTGATTAGGTCTGATTTTACTCCTTACCCCTCTGCTGTTCTCATCTTACCTCTACGTGTTTTGAATCTGCTCTCTTACCTCCTTCTAGTCCAGGATTTCTCGTGGCTGGTTTTCTGTCATACCTTCAGGGTTTCGCTTCCTCCTTTGGTAACGGTGTTGCTACATTCGGTCTTCGTGCTATCTGAGGAATCCTTTGTCTGTTGGACTTCTCTCTGTTCCTTCTTGTGACTTCCGGTGTTTTCCGATGCAACGACATCATCTACGCCAGATCCGATGCAGAGTCTGCATTTCTCCTTTGTTTCCGAACCTCGATTGTCGAGATCTTCAATCTGATTCCGAGAATGGTTGCATGCTTTTCTACTGATTGTGCAGAGTAATAGTTTGGGTGCGTGATGGATTGGTCCCCATGCCGACTACTCAATCTATTTGCTCTCATACATTGAAGTGGATGAGAATGCGTCGTTTCTCTCTTTTTATCGAAGTTAGAGGTGGCTTTATTTGTTGAGACCTCTGCCTTCGTCCTTTGTTTCCCGGAGTGTTCTCTCGACGATCAGGGACAACGACCTCTTGTTAGTGGTGTCGCGAGGATCTACGCGAAGCGAGAAGGTTCAGATCGCCGACCTTCCTTCCGGTACCATGAGGCGGATCTCGAGGGCGAGATCCATTGTTAGTGGTGTCGAATTGTGGTGCCCCGCAAAAACCACTACTAGAAAATCGTGTTGTTTTTGTGCATTGCATCATCATGACCGCATGCTCATGTCATCATGCCACCTTGCATTTGAGCATCGTCATGTCATATTGCATGGTTTGCCTAAAACTATTTTTCTAAAAGCCTAGTTTTGTTTTCTAAATCTCTCCCGTCTTTATTCAAATACAAAACCCGGGTCTCCGGATTATTTTGTTTCGTCTACCAACGGATTTCAAAAGCCTGGTTTTAAATATTAAAATATTTACTTTGTTTTTTAGGGGGCAGCCGTACCAGGCCGATCCGACCCAGTCGGCCACCCCTAGTACAAAAACCAGGGCAACCCAAATCTTTTCCTACCTAATCCTAATCTACCCATCCCCAGCCACCTCACCCCAGCCAATCACCGGTCGCCACCTCACCCTGGCCCAATCCTCCCTCCAACCCCTGTGCGCCACCTCAGCCGCTGGACAAACGCACCACCACTCCCACCTGCGGCCTTCCTCTAGCCTGGGCCCCCCACCGACCGTTTTCCTGCCCGCGCGCGTGCTCCCACGCAACCGCACCGCGCCCCACACCACCTGGTCCTTTTCCCCCGACAACACCCGCTCCCACCGCCTGCCGCGTCGCCACCTGGGCACGCTCCCGCCCACACAACGCCACCAACCCCACCTCCTTCTCGGCTTCTTGCTCGCTCGACCTCTCTCTGCACCGCCACCTCCACATCGGCCTGGCCCCGCCTCGACCGCTCCTCTCCCGAGTGCACCGCCTCGCGTCCTTCTCCAGCGGCCCGAGCCCGCCGCCTCTTCTCCTCCTCTCCACGCGAGCCGCCGACCTCGAGCTCGCCGCTGTCGCGGGCCCCGCGCCAGTAGCGACTTTCCTCCCCCTCCTCGTCGCCCTCGCCTCGACCGCCCCCGGCCGTCCGCATCTTCCTCGCCCGAGCACCGACTGGCCCTCCTCCGCTCATGGCCTTGGCCGCTCCGCTGGCGCTTCCTCCGGCCAATCTCTCGACCGGGCAGCAGCATGGGCCCCCGCCATGCCGATCTTCCCCACATCGACGGCCACCTCGAGCCCACGCCCCTCGCAGATCCCGCTGGGGCCGCCCCTCTCGCCTCTGCTCCGGCCTGCCCGCATCGACGCCCTGCGAGCCTGCGACCCTCGCTGCATCTCTGTTCCGTTGGGGCCCAACCCCGTCGTCGTCGATGCCCATCTGCCTCCACTCGTGTAGGTTCCCTGTGTAGTACCAAGTTGGTACTGTGTTTTCGTTTTCTATTTGTAACCACATGGAAGTTGTAGCAGAGCAGTGACCAGATCCTGTCGTGCAGGCTTTTTGTACT
Source organism: Avena insularis (assembly GCA_023614405.1). Taxonomy (NCBI): domain Eukaryota; kingdom Viridiplantae; phylum Streptophyta; class Magnoliopsida; order Poales; family Poaceae; genus Avena; species Avena insularis. The sequence continues at coordinate 450,699,619 of CM042690.1, forward strand.
GCTCGACCAAGTTTGGGTTCCAGTTCGAGTTGCTGTACCCAATAGGTGCTCCACGTGATGTTTCGTCTGAGTCCAAGGTCTTCCGATCTGCAAGGTCTCCATGATCTACAAGGATGCGACACCCTCTTCATCGACAAGTTCTTCTAACCCGACCGTGGACGTTGGCAAGGCCTCCGAAGAAGGAACATGGTTCCACGCAAAGAACCATCGAGAAGATCTTCGACCCGAGACATCTAACTCTTCAGAACGCCTAGTTCTCCGTCACGGGACGACAAGTTCTCCCCGGAGCCCGAGACCGAAGACCCCGCACCTCGACCCGAAGACCGATCCCTGTCAAACCTTGAGACCCGGACCCGGACCGTCGAACCCCCGGAATCCAAGATCGCCAAACGCTAATGTGTGACCCCTTTACCTCTATTTTTATAATATAATATATCTTGCTGCATATTTAATTATTCATGCTTGCATCTCATCATGTGGTTTGGGGACATTATGTCGATTCATCTAATAATTAAACATGGAGACTATATGACGGCTATTCTAGTCTTAGATTGACTCCATTTAAATTTGTGTAGCGAACCGATGCCATGTTTCGTCTTGTTAATACAATATTTAAATTGCGGGGGTTTTAAATAACTTGAACCTATTAATTAATTATCGGGACCCCGGTTCCACCTAATATTGCCTAATTGCACCGCATCTGCATCATATCATAATCATGCCGGATCTTCTGTCGTAGTATTAAATATTGCATCCGGTGTTTTCTTCTAGTGTTTGCTTCTTCGCGGATTAGGCCGATGAGTTGATGCGAGTACCGACAACTTCGTTGCGGGTAGCTTAGTGGGGTGGCCCCCTGAAATATTTCTGAATCCTGTGATCGCTTTGTCGTGAATGCCTCGTTGGGTTTTGAGTTGGTTTTTCCGAGGTTGATCGAGTGTGTGTTGCTATTTGTGCACCCCTGCATGGTAAAACTTTCTGAAAGCAGTGTCCACGGTTATGGACGACTTGGAGCACAGTATCTTGATCATAGACAAGCATAACTAAAGTAGTGCTATAAATTTGAGTTAATATGTGACTAGTAAGCAAATGCAACTATAATGGAATGGATAATAAAAATGCCAACAACTGTTTGATCTGTGATGATCTGTGTCATACTATACCTGCCTAGTAAGTATTACAACTCTAATGGAATGTGATAAAAGTGCCAACCACTGCTGGGTTTTGGGATTCCTCAGGATAATTATATCTGATTAGTAAATGTTCCAACTACCACAGAATGGTAATTAAAACTGCCCACTACTTATGCTTCAGGATGACTCATGCTATCTATATCTGATTAGTAATTGCTACAACTATAACGGAATGAGTAAAATTGCCAACGGTGTGAGTTCCTTGGTCTGACTTCCTCGTTTGGTCTCAAGGGGGAAATACCAGGATGGGTTTGTTTGGTGTTAGCTTCAGGTTGGATTTGAATAGGTTTTTCTTATCCCTCTCTGATAACCGCCAGTTGTATCAAGTCTCTATAGGTTGTTTAGTGCCGCTACGCTGCCGCTTCAGCCCACCATACCTATGTAGGCGAGAGCCGCCGAGTTCTAGCCTCGCCATGTAATCGGCCTCGATCGACGCTCCTCTTTTTCCTTTGCCCTTTGTCGGCACCCCTTTTGTTTTAGCAGGTTTGAGATCGCCGTTGTTAGCAAGGTTACCCTTCCGGCTTGGCCTAGGCAGGGTTATGGACGCCATTGGTTATTCTTCAGGGCTCTTAGCCCCATTTGCATCTTGTCCGTAGTCGGACGCTCTATCGTTTTCAAGGTGATTTGGATATTTGTATATTATATCTGTATTCTTGACTCTTTGAGTCGCTGTTGTATATATATCTGTTCTGTGGGTCCCATCGAGGACTGTTGTGTAATGTTATTACTTCGATTTCCACCCGCACGAAAGTGGTTGGTGGATGCCCTGAATCGCTTTCTATGCGGTTTGGCGAAAGGGCTAAAACTTGCATAGGGCCGATTCGAGGGTGTTATATATGCAGGTGGCGGCGCCTGAGAGGCAGGAGGCGGCGTGTCCACAAGTGGCTGTGGGGGCTTGGCTGTGAACGGGGGTGTCTAGGGTGTTCTCGGTGTCGAGGCGGTGGGCGGCTGCTGCTGGCGGGGCGGCTGCGGCGGGGATAGTGTGCGCTCTGGGGGCGGCTTCGGCCTGCTCGACAAGCTCCGGGCGCGGCGGTTCCTGGCCGCTCTACCCTCTGTCTCTGGCCTAGGACTGGTTGGGCGGTGGAGGTGGACCACTGGCAAGCTGCAAGACATGAGAGGAGGGGCTGGAGAGGGCTGCTGCTACAAGTGCACGGTCGGATGGCGAGAGAGGGCTCGGCATGGCGGCAAAGGAAGGGAGGGGTAGAGAAGAGGCTGGGGTTGGTGCAGTGCGGCTTGAGGGGGGACAAGATGATCAAAGCACTACAGAATTGCTAGACAAAATCAGCCCAAAACAGTAAAAATTAGGCCTTAATGATCTTGCTAACAAGGTGTTTGACAAAATGGCCGAAAGAGAAAAAGTTTTGAATTTTGAGTTCCAAATTTTTGAGTGATCTCCACTAGTGATAGGTAGTCTCTGGTTGCAAGGGTTTTGAAAATGGAGCTCAAAAAGATGGTTTTCGAAATAGGGGTGATCTATGCATATGCATTAGATTCAATTTTAAACTGTCATTTAAAATAGCTAACAGAATGTTTTTAGAAGGTCCAAAGGTGGGCCTTGGTACCTCATTATGTGTGCTAGCAAGGGGTATAAAGATCAAGAATTGTTTCTGTTAAGAATTGAGTACTAGGAATAGCCAAAGTAGGCATGAGAGTTAGATTTGTCAAAATGACCATTCTTTCTTTTTAATTCTTTTTGATTTGATTTTCTTTAGAAAAAGTTTGGGAATGATGTATATGATGTTTAAATCACCTAAGAAACATTTTACAAGCATTGGATCAATCAATCATGGCAATTCAAACAACTCCTATTTTAAATGCACACATATATGAATGCTTTCATTTTAAATTTGGAAAAGTTTTTGTTAACCCCATTTTTGGATGATTTAATCATGATAAGCTTGGATTAATGTTTTGGGATGTTACACTCATGCATGGCGTTCTTTTGCTTGTATTACTTGCCATAAAAAATAATAAACATGAGTTTTCCACAACTTTTGAAAAAAGCCGCTTCACAAAAATGGCCTACCATGTATAATAATGGACAGGTTTCAGGACGAGCGACCAAGCAAGGTCACTGACATATCCATGTTTATGGGAATTTTGTAGTAGTACTACAAGAAAGTAGATGTGCGCATCTTGGCGTTGGTAAACGGCTTTGCTAATGGGAGTTCCCACATACTAGGAAAAGTAACAACTCCAATTTTCTAAGCGATGGAAATATTTTTTTCTGTAAAGCAAAGTACCCCACTTCCGTACTAGTACTACTCGAAAAGGGAGGTGGCTCCTTCCAAAAAAAGGAGGCTGCACGAGAGCAGCGGGATGAGGAGTCGAAAGGTGGTGCGATGTCAGAGCAAAGCTATGATGGGTTGCTGACACGAGGTACACTCTACTAGTAGTAAATAAAAGGACCTACTAGTAGTAATATGCATGCAAAACAAGTTGTGTTTTCTCTCCCCATCCATCCTCTATCGATCTCTTCTCTGCAGCCACGGGTGCACAGTCCGGCTTGTCTCTTCCTCATCCACAGCGCGGCGCTGCGTACATGTGACTTGGTACGGCACACCGATCTACTTCTAGCAACCGTTTTCCCTGGAAATTCAAGCCATCTACTGGATTAATAATCATCTTGTGTTTTGATGAACAAGTTTCAGGCCGAGCAACATCGCAAGGTCGTGGACATATCCACATCATAGTTTATGGTAAATTTCCCATATTTGGTAATACTACAAGAAAGTAGATGTGCATATCATGCAATTGGTAAACAATATACGAACAACTTTGAATATTGACCGTTGGATCAAGGCTCGCGAATCCCAATATTTCCAGCCGTTGGATCTTCTTTTCCATTATTCTAGCATCTAGAAGATTCTATTGATAGTCTTCATCACAATGAATGTTATGCACAAAACTCAAAACACACTTATCCATCATTCTAGAATCTTCTCCCTCGTTTCTATAGATCATGTTACCAAAATTTTAAAGTTTTAGATAGCTAATAATCGCTGACTTCTACATGATATACAAAGTACAAGAACCAAATATATACACCCATACTTTATAGATGTTGATCAAATTTTTTTTTTGCTTTACCTATTATAATATTATCTTATCTTACCACTATACAGTGTACAAATAACTTTGAATATTGACCGTTGGATCAAGACTCGTGAATCCTAACATTTCCAGCCGTTGGATCTTCTTTTCCATTCTAGCATCTAGAAGATTCTATTTGTTTGAACGGTGTAGAAGATTCTATTGATAGTCTTCATCAAAATGAATGCTATGCACAAAACTCAAAACATACTTCTCCATCATTTTAGAATCTTCTCCCTCGTTTCTCTAGACCATGTTACCAAAAATTTCATGTTTTAGATCTCCACTACTATAATGGAGCAGTTTTGAATTGGATCCATAGCACCAATCCTGACCATTGGGCTGTTAGATCTAATGGTTCAAAGCAGCTGGATTCGTGTTGAATAGTACCTAGAGAAAACTCCACCATGTTCTAGAACCATCATGTCACCACCCCCAAAATTTCATAGCAAAGTAGACTGTATTCTCTCTACTACTGTAGTGGAGCAGTTTTGAATTGGATCCATAGCACCAATCCTGACCGTTGGGCTGTTAGATCCAATGGTTTAGAGCAACTGGTTTCGTGTTGAATATATAGTACAGACCTGGAGCAAACTGCACCATGTTCTAGAACCATCATGTCACCACCCCCAAAATGCATAAATCAAGTCTATTAATAATAACTATCTACACATATTGAGAATACAAGCTACTGTGCTATGAAATTTTGGGGATGGTGAAATGATGGTTCTAGAACATGGTGTTGTTTGCTCTAGGTACTATTTAACACGAATCTAGCTGTTCTGAACCATTGGATCTAATAGCCCAATGGTCAGGAATGGTGATATGGATCCAATTCAAAACTGCTCAATTATAATAGCAGAGATAATTTTATATAGTGATGATATGTCAGGCGTCTATTATCTGAGTCTCACGTGCAGGGCATGTGAAAATTACTAATAGTGGTAAGATACGAATAACTTTGAATGATGACCGTTGGATCAGTACTCGTGAATCCCAATATTTCCAACCGTTGGATCTTCTTTTCCATTCGAGCATTTAGAAGATTCTATAGATAGTCTTCAGCAGAATGAATGCTATGCACAAACCTCAAATCACACTTCTCCATCATACTCCTAGAATCCTCTCCCTCGTTTCTCTAGACCATGTCACCAAAAATTTCAAGTGTTAGGTAGCTAATAATCTTTGACTTCTACATGATGATACAATGTACAAGAGCCAAATATACACCAATACTTTATATATGTTGATCAAATTTATATTTTTTGTGTGCTTTACCTATTATAAATTTATATAATATTGATATGTGATATGTCTATTATCTGAGTCTCACGTGCATGGCACGTACAATTTACTAGTAGCCTACAATGTATGAACATTCTTGGGTTTCAATCCGAAGGACCAATAAGGTCATGTCCATATATATCGATACCGTAGCTACACTTTATGATACGGTTCTCACATCGGGTAGATGGGTGCGTCTTGGCGTAGTAAACAATGCTGACCGTGGGAGTTTCGAACAATTATGAAAGAACATTTTTCACTTTTCCAAGTGATTATGAGGATGTTTCGTACTAGTAAAGAAAATCAGAAGAATTTGGCTCGGAATGCGACAAGCACGCCATGTTTCCGGACATTGCGGAGCATGCAGGTTTTCCTTGTGATTCCTAAGTTCTATGAGTTTTTATGAATCGTAGCTAAATTAAACCACTTAAATTACAGTGTTGTCTACCTAAATTAGTTCAAATGAGTTGGCATATGCATATGCGCACCGTTTAGCTAAGAAACCCAAGTTCACTCAGCCGTTTCGCTCACTACAGTATATGGGCCCCATTCATACCAATATCTTTGAATACTGATCGCTGGATCAATTATTTGATGTATTTACACGAATTTAAAAAATATTTATTTATTTATTATGAGGGCCACGGCTGACAGCCAGCACCACTCCAATTTTATTTTTCATCTATCCGCCACCGTACTAGACTCCGACTTTTCTTCACAAGCTGCACAGGCCACCGTCCCATCGCATTCGATGTGTGCTGCTTTTTGAGCCTTCCTTTTAATACTACTCGGGAGGTGAGCCAAGAGCGATTCAGCACTAAATTTTTGCATGATGTTGGCGGGATCTTCTAGTTCAAAATTTTAGAGGATTATTGGCGGGAGCCTCCCTTCTACCTTTTCCAAAATTTAAACCTTCCTTCACTTCTCAGTTCTCGGCAAACGCTAGCTACCTCCATACTGACTGGGCCACTCGCTCGCTCGCCCGCCGACTCCACAATCTATACTCACATCATCCTCTATCCCATCCCTCCTTAGCCGACTTCCAGGTCACCGGAGTCTACTCAGTGATGCCGTCATCCATGCTACCACCGTTGCTTTGTCGCATCTGCTTCCCCGACTCAGAGTGTCATCTTCCCCAACACCCCAACCGAGAGATGCGTACGCCACGCGGACCCCTCACCGGGGAGATGGTTGAACTCCGTACAACTGAGACGAAGGTTGCTGCACACTTAATATGCATGCTTTCCTTGCACTTTACTACTACTTTTGAATGTAGTTCATCGCTTCCTTGTTGTGCCTTCTCGTTACCAATTATTTCTATTGCATGCTAGTTGCAGTAGTACGGGATCGGTTCAAAGAGAAAAGAAGACAACTGCTAGTCGTCAAGCCAAATTGGTTATCTCGCACTAGTACGAAGGCTCGCTAGCCCAATGATAACCCCCAACAATCCTCCCAGACAATGGTTTGCCTCCATTTTGCACATATGCGCGCTATCGTTATGCATTTTATTTTTGAGAGTAGTTCAGCCTTTGCTTACCCTGTGTTGTCATACTAGTATATATTTTTTGTAAGGCATGGAAGATGATGTACTGCTGATACATGCCCTATCTTGCCAATGAATCCTGAAGACTTTTGGAGATGCGGATCTAGCCCCACTCGGCACAACACAACTGGTACAGAAACATGGCCTGGTCAAGTAACCTAAACATGGCTATTTGTTGCATCTTGCGTGTTATTTACTAATTGATTTGCTGCATTGCAATTTGCAGAAGCAAGTGCATGATCATGTCCCTGCCAAGGAGGTTCGCAGCACAGATATTCAGCGTGCTAGTGATACAGCCATTTCTACGAACCAAACCAATGTATGGTGCATGGCCGAAGCTAAGATTAGGCTTCTCCAAAAGGATTTGGACACAGCCACTCAGCGGATCAGAGAATTGCACCCAGGATGGATTTCTACTATTGAAGATTGCCTTGATGCTGCCGCTGATCTTCAGAAGTTAGTCGCTGAAAATCGTGTTCCCAATTCGGCTGATGCAGATGTCAATGAGATCAATGTGACGGTTTTGGAACAGTTGAAAGCACGAGCAGAGATTCTCCATGCATCTTTGCAGGCAGATGATTTTCAAAGGGTGATGAAAGAGCCGCCATGTGTTGTCAGCCTGATATTTTCTTTGGCACGCTGTATGAAACTGTACTGTACCTAATTGCTGCATCTGGACAATGTATCCCAGTATCATTCTAGCCATTTGGAAAATGGAAAAGCAACATTTCCCCGTGATAAACTTGAAACCTTATTTTGCACTTTCGTTTAGATCTGTAGACACACATTTTGCTGAAAATTAACACATTACCATGAAAGGTAGTTCGTGCCTGTTATCGTGAATAAATTCGTGCACTATATACTTGTGTAGTTGTGTGGCCCTAAAGTCAAACTTTTAGACTGCAGTAGTAGATCGAGTACTAAAAAAATAACTGAGTGACAAACCACAAGCCAAAATCACCTCTTCCACCAAGTGGTGCGCCAGAAACACCTGCGGCAATGGGCTCATGTGTCCAAAATTAAAACGGTACTAAATTTTCATCTCGCCCTTTGGTCCAGAAACAACGCGCCAAAGGCCATTCCTCAAAATGGTTTCTCTTGTAAATTCCCACGCACCACACAATTCAAAGTTTCAAACATACTAGTACCACCCGCACCCTTCGGGCCGAATCCCTCGAGATCACCTTGCACGACCACGGCCGTGCTCCTTCCGTCACATCTCCCCTTCGCAGCCTCTCCACCGGCATGCCACCGTAGGAACCGCGAAGATGTTTTACCAGCTCCCGACGCCGGCCTGCACTAGATCATCTCCTCCGTACACGAGGTCCACGACACCGGAGCCGGCTCTGCAACATCGTCGTAACTTTGTTGGATCCACTTCCCTGACTTGACGGCACCATATCTGCTTCCTCGACCTTGTCCACGGTGCCGGAGAGATGGAGTAGAGGATGCGTCCGACGCTGATGGTCTCGCTGATTCCGATTCTTGCAGATTCCGCTCGGAACATAGATCCGATGCTCACTTGCCCCATGGTGGGCGCCAACTATCGTCGGATTGATGACAAGTACGCCATGAGGGGGTCCTCGAGGCGTGTGGAAGAGATGGGTGTGAGACGTACGGTATTCCAGGACGGTGAGCACACAAGTTTACCCAGGTTCGAATACGCCGGCTTTGGACGGATCCTACTTCTGCTAGCAATCGAATAATACGGCAGAGCCGGAATATGGGTTACAAGGGTTTCGCATGTGCGAGTTGAGATTGTACAGTATTGAGGTGTGTCCTAAAGGCTCTCCCTAGGTCGGCTTATATAGATATCCGGCCTAGGGTTTACAGGAGAGATCCATCCGACTATGATTAAGAGTCGGTTACAAAGTACATCTTGAACTACAAGTAACACTATGGTCCTATGTCGTTAAGTCTTCTGGGCCTTCCCGTAGCCAGACTGGACTCCATCTCTGCTCCCTGACTGGGTTGCCCGTGAAGCAAAGCTCTAACCCGAAGTAGGCCACCCTGGTCAATGAGGTACAATGAGGATACCTGAAAAGTATATCCCGAACAGCAGCCTCCGGAGGCCTCCAAGATCCAAAATCGGATTCATCATCATCTAGCTTGATCGCCGTCTTGCAGAATCTTGAAGGGTTCCTAAAACTTCAAAAGAAAAGATACGATCCGGGTTTAAATAATGAGTCGTACCTGTAGATGCGTTATTCGTGTTTCCAGCTCAAAATTCAAACTAAGCCGGAACTTGGTCTCCAACGTAACCTGACACTAGTCATGGTGAAGTCACGTCACTGACAGACATTTTCTGTCAGCACGACCGTTGGTGGGTCCGCCTTTCGCAGAACCGAGGCGCTGTTTCAATGCGTGCGTGGAGATCGAGGCGACGCAATCATCGCGTGGGGGTTTCCTAGTCCTTTCCACGACGCGTGGCACGTTCAATGTAGCGTTTACACGAACCTTGACGTGACCGGTGGAATCCTATTCCTCATCTCTCCTCACCAGCACTTTGCGCCGTTTCCTTCTCCCTGACACCTCCCACGAATCAAGAGCTCCTCTGCTCCCCAAAAATCTCCAGCGCCGCCCATCCAAGGTCACTGGCGCACCGGAAAAATGGCTTCTGCATTATCCTCCAGCACAACGGCGACGGAAGCGATGGCAGCTGCGGCGGAGAAGGAGAGCAACCGTGGGGTTTGGATCCCGTGCGTCCTCGACGATCCCAAGCTCCGTGTCATTGAAGAAGAAGGGCTCCTCCGCGTCGGCGACTGGTGGAGCGGCTTCGCCGAAACCACCCCCAACCCTCGCATCGACGAGCGAGTACACTTCGGCACTCACCTTGACAGAGGTCTGAGTTTTCCTCCCTCAGATTTCTTTTCCGAGGACATAGGTCATTATGGAGTTCATCTCCATCATCTCTCCCTGAACTCCATCTTAGAGATGAGTGCGTACGCCTCTTTGTGCGAGGGGTATCTCGGCATTAGGCCGAGCCTTACTCTCTTCCGGTATTACTTCCATGTCCGGAGAAATTCCATTACTACCGGTAATCCTTATATTACAGGTACTATTAGTTTTTCAGTTAGGCGAGAGCGCGTCTATCCTCGGATCATGGCTAGTGAGTCGGTCAAGCAATGGCCGTCCACTTTTTTCTATCACAAGGATATTCCCGCTCCCGGGAAAGACACTTCTTTGCCGGCTTTCATCGATGGAGCCGCCAGGCCTCTAGAATCCTGGGATGAGGTCGCTCCGGCTCTCAGCGACGATCTTCTCCTTTCGAAGAGGCGGATCGAGTACTTGATGAAACACAAGGGCCTGAGAGGGTCCGACTTAGTTCAATGGTGGGTGGCATGCCGGATCCAACCTCTTCAACATCATGGAGATCGACTGATGCATTCCACCATGTCGTCGAATAAGAATTCCTCTGCATCAGCCCCAAAACCTATGAGCCAAAAGATTATGTAAGCCAAATCAAATGGCTGATAAGGGAGCGGACCGAGAGGAAGATTCCGGAGCTGCCACTGAAGAGCGGAAGATCCCGTAGTGCCGGTGCTTCCAGCAACAAATTGAATTATGTTCTCATCTTTATGTTATTTCGCAATACTGAGATATCTCTTCTTTTCAGCTTGCCGACCTCCCCGAGTTGGAGCTTGCTCCAGTCGAGGGATATCCTCCTGAGTTTTCTCAGGATGAGGGTGAATTGTTTCCAATGCCGTATGTCGTTCCTTAGAAATGCAAAGCTTCGACATTGGCCATTGGCACAAAGGAAGTGCTTGTTGTGAAGAGGTAATCTTTCCTCACAAGGTCTTTGTTTTTTGCTCGTAATTCCTTCCGAGATGTAATGTTCTTTGTTCTATTACCTTCTCAGAGCTAAACAGCTCATCAAGGGAAAAGGGAAAGGGGTTATCTCGAAGCCTCTACGCCAGTCAAAGCTAAAATTTGCTTCTCCTGCCGTGGCTCCTCCAACTCATTCCCCTCAGCCTTTTACAGCGCCGGAGATTACTCCATCTTCGATCGTTGTAGAAGATACGGCTAAACCAACAGAGCCAGCGATCCTTGAATCGCAAACTGACATCACCATGGGTGACTCGGGTTTTGATAAGGGTGAACCCTCTTCAGGTAATGATCCCTCGGCAGAGACCTTCGCCGACAATCTCTTGGACAATCCGGGACTTGCCAAACATGGCTTATCTCGGAGGTCTGTGGAGGAAATCCACGGCTAGCCCGGCAAAGCCTAGAAAGCCAGACTATCTTTGCCGAAGAAGAAGTGTAAGAAACGGAGGATATCAAACACTCTGATCTTCTTGAACAAGTTCGTCTTCGCAACGAGAAGCTGAGGACCGGCGAGCTTCCAACTGCGCCAGTGGTCCCCCTAACCTTCGCCGAGAAGGTTGCCACCAAAGTGAATGCAAGTTTCGATAAACTCATTCGCGAACAATATGTAAGTCGGAATTCCAACTCCCATTTTCCTTATTTCATATCATATCCTCTAGCCCCAAGAATGAAGCTGGACAATAAAATCTGGTTTTATGCTTCCCTAGGATGCCAAAGAATGAACTAGTGTAGAACCCAAGGATCATGCTGATATTAGTAAAAATATTAGCCCGAGTCTTTAGTAGACTTCTGACTCTGGGTATTCTGACTTACAGAAAGTATATTCTTATAACCAGGATTGATTAAAGAATGTTTGCAAGAAGCGGAATGAAATCAGAGCTCTCCGACTTGAAAATGCTCAAGTGAAGGTTTTCAGGGATGAGTCCAATGGTAAACATTCCGAAACTCAAACCTTGTCTTGTATTTCACAGTCGAATTTTTTGTTCAACTGTTGTTCTTTTGACTACAGCACTGGTAAAGCAGTCATGTGTATGATTGAACAGGCCAAGAATCTTAAAACCTTGGTGGTGGGAAACAAGGAACTTCGCCAAGAGCTGGATAAGCTTAAGGAAGATCATGAGAAGATCATTGCTCAAATTCTCGAATCCACCTCCATGGCCACCGAGGAGCGTGATCGTAACATTAAGCTTCAAGATAAGAAAATCTCGGATCTCAGCAATGATCTTTTTAGAGAGAGGGACATTATCGAGGCACTCAGGGCTGAACTCTAGAGTCTTCGGGAAGAGAAGGCCAAAGTCGATGATGACATCTTTGGTATGTTTCCCTTTTTCTGACTTATCTGCATCTTCCGACTCTTTGGAGTCCGGGTTTATTTGACTTACCCTTTGCATTATATGCGCAGGTCCTCTGAACTTAATGGACTCAGCCCTGCCGAATCTCGCACCAACCGGCTTACCCAAGTCGGTGATTTGCTGCATGACTTCCGCTAATCCCTCGAAGATATTGGTGAAGTTCTCAAGGTTCCGGACATGCATAGCATGTCCGGTTTTGAGGTGCGAGATAAGGCCAAAGGATATGCCGCAGCTTGTCCAGGACTAGAACATGTCAAACGCGCGAACCGCAGTGCAAAACGCTCTCACCATGGTTATGAGCCACCATGGAAACATGGAAATCTGGCAAATAACCAGAGGGTACTGCAAGATGGACGAAGATGGACAGGAGCAAGACATCAAGGCTATCATGGAAACCTACGCCGGATCTGGGTGCCACGTAGCTGATTTGACCAGCTATGACACTCCCTTCTTCACCTGCGTGGACGACACCTCCGCCTTCCGAAAAAACAGCTGAAGTTTTCAACGATGATCAAACCATAACGGATTTCAACATCTCGGAACGTTATCAAAACGAGGCTGATGTATCCAGCAAGCCGTCAGCTCGTACCTCTCCCCCTGCATCATAGAGTATCAGAAAAACAATGTGTTATTCTAAAAACAATTTGGGTCTATAAATATGTAGTATAATACTTTTGCTAGTGCTAAGATTTATATTATCGATTCACCACTTTTGGCTTTAACATCATGTGCCTAAAACGTTTGCATAAGCACTTGTATTTTTTCTCTGCACTTTTTGTTTATCTAGCTTTCCGCCTCATCCCTTTCATGAGCCAGCCAACTTTTAGCACGGAAACTTTGCCGAGCAACGGAGCTCAATTGCTAAACCAGTTTAAACTCGAAAACAAAGCCGACCTCTAGTACCAACAATTCACTACTCAGAAAAATGCTCGCATCCAGCAATCAGATAAATAACCAAAGTATAGACTAGAAAATTTAGATTTATACTCGAAGGTAGCAATTTTAGAATCGGATATCTAAACTAGAACAGACATGAGCATAAAGTACTTTCAAGTATTTTAGGATTTTTGACTGTGACATGGTCATTCGTAAATAAGATGGTAAAAACTTCTCAGAAAAAAAATTGAGGCAACCAAGACTTTATTTCTCATTGAACATGTACACATATATGATTACAAAGAAAAATAAACTAAGAATAAAAGGGACGTAGCTGAGCAATATTCCATGGTCTGTACATAGCTGAGAAATATATGTACATATGTATGAACCATTGTGCAATACTCGACTAACTAAAAATGGCCCTTCCCATATTGGGGAAAGTTTGTGCTTTCTTTGCTGCACAAACCGGAGAACCAAATCGCCCTTACTGAAAGACCGGTTTCTGACTCTCTGGCTATGATACATGCGTAACTTCTGCTGATAGGTTATTGATCTTATTTTAGCAACAACACTAACTTCTTCGATTAAGTCAAGATCATTTTGTCGAGAAATTTCGGCATCCTCTTCAATATACGCGGCTACTCTAGGAGAAATGTGAATCAAATCACTAGGAAGAACTGCTTCTGCACATAGACCAAGAAGAAAGGTGTGTATCCGGTTGACCTATTTGGAGTTTTTCACAAACTCCATATTACAGAAGGTAATTTCTCTGCCCAAGCCCCCGCAACACGTCGTCGTGGTGCTTCAAGTATTAGTTTTAGGCCTTGTAGGATTGAACCATTTCCTCGTTCGACTTGTCCATTAGCCTGTGGATGTGCGACTGACGCAATGTCAAGCCGGATATTTTTTCATTGCAGAATTCGGCAAGTTCTCCCATAGAGAAGTTACTCCCGTTGTCCGTGATAATGCTATGCAGATAACCATATCGGGTTATTACATCCTCGACAAATCTTCTAGCTGTTTAAATGGTCCATTTTGTGAATTTATCCACCATTACTAAGAGGTGAGTAAATCCACTTGGAGCCCGTTTAAACGGTCCTACCATATCAAGCCCCTAGACCGCAAAAGGCCATGTTATAGGTATTGTTCGCAGCTGATCAGCCAGAACATGAGCTTGTTTGGCGTATTTTTTAGCCCTTGCACGTCTTGACTAGTCGTTCGACATCTGCCTTGGCTGTAAGCCAGAAAAAACCGTGTTGGAAAGCTTTTGCACTAGAGATTTGGCTGCAGCGTGGTGACCACACTCGCCTTCGTGGATCTCTCGCAAGATTTCCACTGCTTCTTCCGGAGATATACAACGCTGAAAGATCCCAGATGCACTCCGCTTACAGAGCTCACCACTAATTATAGTATAGGATTTTGCTCGTCAAACGATCTGTCGGCTCAGAACTTCGTCTTCGGGTAATTTTCCGTCTACCAAGTAATCAAGGTAGGGTTGAGTCCAGCTGGGAATCACAAACAGAACTACTAGTAAAGGTGAGTCGGATTTGGTCGGATATTCCTCATCCACGCCTTTTATAGAGGGAACTTTGAGGTGCTCTAAAAAAGCACTATCCGGGACCTTTTTCTGGGCAGAGCCTATTCGAGATAGTGCATCTGCTTCCTCATTTTCTGTTCGAGGGATGTGTTGAACTTCAAACCCTTCAAACGATTTAGATAGTTCATCCACGAGCCCTATATGCTACCATGTGCTTGTTTCCCTTATAGATATCTGACACTTGTTGGGCAACATGATCCGAATCTCCATAACACATTAAATGTCGGATGCCGATATCCTTAGCTATCCGGATTCCATGCAGTAATGCTTCATACTCGGCAATGTTATTTGTCGCCATGAAGTGTATCTGCAGTACATAGAAAATTTTATCTCCTTGGGGTGATTTGAGCACCACGCCAGCCGTCGAGCCCCTGAGCGCTTTAGACCCGTAAAAATGCAAGGTCCATTATTCCAACTCTGGCAGGGTCATATTCTCCGTTGTCTCTGTCCAATCAGCGACAAAGTCAACAAGGATTAGGGATTTTAATGCTGTATGAGGTTTGTACTCAATATCGAAAGCTGAAAGCTCTATGCCCCATTTGCCGACACGTCATGTGGCATCATGATACGTCCATAACGTATCTATAATTTTTTATGGTTTTATGCTAATAATGTGCTTTTGACACTCCTTTTTGTATAAAGTTTATCATTTATTTGGACTAACCTACTAATAGTTGCAAAAGTGCACAATGTTCTTGTTTTACACTTTGATGGGTAGGAATTACAAATAATATAAGTGGAAACCTTTTTGGAGTCAAGTTGGGATTTTTCTAGAAATCTGTCTCGGAACTCTTTTTGAAGATGGTCATGTTTCGGGTCGAAGACAGCGTCAAACAGAAAACTCTTCAACTACAAAGTTGTTGGAAATTTCGTGGCAAACGTTCTAGACATAAAATTTAGCTAATTCCGAATCTGGACAGGCCTTTTAGGCCCGATTTAAAGGGGTGACGGAAATCCGAGAAGCTATATAAAGGGAGAAAACCTAATTCGCCCAAGGCATCTCCAACCATGAATTTGCAGCCACCAAAGCCAAGTTTTTGCCTCCCCCATGGATCCCATCTCCATGAGGGAGGGCTCCCAAGAAGCCATGAAGGAAGGGGGATAAGGGGCGGTGCTCCCCCATGATACCGGCGGCGGGGAAGGAGTCCCGGCGCCGCCGCCCTCTTCACCATATTCACCACCATCTCCATCACCTAATCCTCCTAGTATGCACTGGTTCATCCTCCCACACACCTCTGTACCGTCCTATGTAAACATGGTGTTTGATGCTATAAGTTATAATCCTATGATCTATATCATGTTTGCATAGTTTCTTTGTTTTTATATTGAATGGTTGAACGTCTTTGGTTCATTAGAGTTGCATGTTGATATGGTATAGTCCTTTGGTGTCCATTATATTTGTGCGTGCATGGATTAAACATCATAGGGTTTGTACTTCCAAAATACAACAAAGGGTTGTGGTGAATCCCGGTGTCGGCCCAGATAGAAGACAGCATGTCTTAAAAAGAAGGGTACTAAAGCAAAGTTATGGGTCTAACTACCGGTCATCGACAGAGTCTTCCTAATTCTAAATCAAAAAGCCTTAGGGCGGAACTTACGGATTTGAATCGTTTTAGTCAGGAGGTTTGTAGTATGTGTAAGAGGAAGGAAGGAAGTTCTGCCGGAGTGATAGAAACCTGAGGACGCGACCTGAAATGTTGCACGTATGGGAGTAAGAGGACCATTAAACTTAAGGCTATGGTTGGGGAAACCTTAATGCATTGATTAGTACTTACGGATGTTTGCTAACAATCCAATCATATAGTACATGTAATTCCAAGTAGTCAAGCGCACGTATATTTAGCCTCTCTCACATAGAAAACTGCATCGAAGATAATGAACCCGATCTATTCGCTATTTAAACTTGGACAAAGCCACCACAATTACCACCACTATTCCACATCATGGTTCAGTTAGTTTAGTGTATTTTATTGCTGCAGCAACTAACTTCACTTTCTTGTTAATTATTATCATGCAAAGCTATTTCTATTACTCGTATTGTTGCTCTAGTTTTATTTCCTAGATAATGCAAACGTTTAGTGTGCGCAGAGTTGTATCAGTGGTTGACAGAACTTGAGAGAATATTTATCCTACCTTTAGCTCCTCGTTGGGTTCGACACTCTTACTTATCGAAAAGGCTACACACGATCCCCTATACTTGTGGGTCATCAAGACCTTTTCTGGCGCCATTGACGGGTAGCAATAGCGTGTGGGTGAATATTCTTGTGTGCACTTGTTTGCTTTATCTCTAAGTAGGTTTTACTTTCAGTTTTAAGTTGTTCTCTATCTTAGTATGGATAGGGAATGCGAATTACAAAAAAATAGTTGTACTTGTTACCTAAAAACATTTTCAAAAAGGAAAGTGATTGGAAAGATGAGTAATGGTTAAGTGGGAGTCGACCTTGAACACTTGTGTTCATGCCTATGAAACCAAAACAAATCTTTCCATGGAAGATTTTCAGTTAAAAAATTGTAGGAATGCATGAAGCCTTGAAAAAGAAAGATATTTCTGGTATTGATCTTAATGCTTATTCATTCGAAAATACTTGAATCTTGGTCTTATGCCTAACTTAAAGGCGTTAAAGAAAAGTACTTATTGGGAGATAACCCAAATATTTTAGATGAGTCTTGGAAGTTATTACCTCTATAATAACTGATCCTTATCCTTTTTATTTGCTTTTTGTGCCAAGAGTAACCTCTAAGGACAGAGCAGTAATGCTTGGGAAAGGTGTTGTTCCGAAACAGATTTTCGTGCTTAGTTGTAAAAATTCGTGTAAAATCTCTGTACTTCGGTTTGAGCTGTGAATTTTTGTGCTTCTGCCCCAGGTTGTTATTTAACTTTCTTTAGTTCAACACTTTTCTATTTGAGCGACAGAAGGTCTTCGAAAAAATTGGTCTTTACCTGCTGGTATGTTTTCGCAGATTTCTGCCATTATTTGCATTTGCTTCTTGTTGGTTCCTTTTTGGATTCTTTTTGGGAATTGAGCTTTTTGAGGGAAGTGTTACAATAGCTTGTGTTTTAATGGAAATTTTATTGGTGTTGGAACTGAAACCAAAGACTTATTATCTTGAGTACACTAATGTTGCTAATGAAGATTATGTGAAGTTTTGTATAAAGGAAAATTTTTAGGTGTTAAGGAAAGAATGATGTAATAAGATGAAGAATGGACTAAAGCTCAAGCTTGGGGATGCCACCCCATGTCACCCCAAGAAATATCCAAGAAGTACAAGCGTCAAAGCTTGGGGATGCCCAAGGCATCCCCTTCTTCATCAATAAAAATCTCAGGTTCTTCCAAACACTTCATTTTTATTGTTCCATGCACAATTGTGTTGTTCTTGGAGCGTCTTCATT
Organism: Avena insularis; assembly: GCA_023614405.1. NCBI lineage: Eukaryota > Viridiplantae > Streptophyta > Magnoliopsida > Poales > Poaceae > Avena > Avena insularis. The sequence continues at coordinate 450,717,773 of CM042690.1, forward strand.
TTCATTTTTGGTTTTCGTTTGCTTGGTTTTCTTAATTTGCTTGAATAAATTGGTTGGACCCCCTCTTTCATACATTAGTTTTCAAATAAGTGTGGTTTGGATTGGAAAAGAGTAGGAAAAGTTCATTCTTAAGTGGTAAAAGGAGCTAATTTTTTATGGTGGCCTATGCTTTGTCATGTCATGCTTGATATTGTTTTGGATTTATGCTTAGTGATTTTTGGTGTAGCATGACATGTTATAAACAATTGAGATTGCTTAATGTGCCTTGAAAGAATCATGCGTTGTTTTAGCATATTAAAGCATAGTATTGTGGTATTCTCCTTTGATGCTTTATTTGGGTTGACTTGGCGCATGCTCACACCATGTTATGACTATCCCAAGTCACCATAGCCTTTATGATCCTTTAGTTTTCGACTTGTAATATCACTTTATGCTTTAATGATGTTTTGTCGCTTTGCATGATTATGGCCATTATTGGTCGCTCCCAGTCTTTTGCTAGCCTCCATAACCAAGTATGAGTTTCACTCATGCATCCAACTCCAAATAAAACCAAGTTATCCCAAAGAGTCCACCATACCTACCTATTAGAATTTGCTATTCCAAGTATATTCATGCTTTTATCTACATTCCGAATTAAACTTGTTATGAGAAAACTAGTGATTAAAGCTCTCACAAACTTGATGGCACACTTTACTTTTCTTGCCCCTAATAAACTTGAATCATTGTGTCATCTCTGTTGTATATGCTTGCACTTATATGTTGGGGATAAGTAGAACCATGCTGTCATGGGGAACGCTTTCAACATTGCACTTGTACATTGTACCTAGTTGATATCATTCTCTTTTGTCTATGGATGTCGTCGGTGTGAAATGAAAGGGGAGCTTGTAAGTCCATGGAGTTATGTATGTGTGTTAGAGAAACGCCTGAGCCGCTGTTCTAATCCATGCCTAATCATGGTGGAAACCTGCAGCGTAACCATAATGAGCAATCTATGAAGCATTCTTCTTATAAAAAAAGAGATAGAGATTGTGAAAAAAGGAAGAAGGAAAAAAGTAGATGAGAAAAGAGGAAAGAGAGAAAAAAACACCATTTTCCCATGGTAAATAAGAAGATTGCTGAGATACTCGTTGTCTGCTCGCCTTGTCATTTTGATATGGGGATTCTTCTGTATCATCGGGCAAGGGGTACCCCGTTGGCGGTTCTCTATGATACACATGTCCTTACTATGACAAGAATTTACCGGTAACTAAACTTGAGTAGCATGAGGAGCGGCCCTCGTATTCAAGGGACATGAGATTTCGAACTTATACTTTGTCAAGCATATACTCCATAGTTGTTCACTTTAACCTTAATCACTTCAAGATGCTTATGATAGGGGCAATGAGAGCTGAAAGCTAATAAGTACCATAATTTTTGGAAGCTCTTTATGAGACTTGAATTCCTGTGTCCTTCTATGAAGGCCTTTCTTCCACTTTTATATTGAGTTTCCACCTTCTAACTTTATGCACCAATTAGGAGAGCATAGTTGTCATTATTAGTTCTATGTGCATTGTCCCAAGACTTGTTGATTGATGCATAACTTTGATATTGCTTGTTCCTAAACTATTTGTATCTAGTCACCTTTATGAACTTTGAAGGTGTCCTATGCATTTATGTTTTGCTACTCTATGAGGGACAAGATGAATATTATTCTCATTATGCTTTCTTTATGTGAAACAAACAAACGTCGTGCAAAGCATTGTTATTCATGAATCTTTTGTTTGTGACTTTTCATGTTATAACATAGTTGCTATGTCTTATTGTTAGAACTCTATCTTTCATGATTCATGTTTACAGTACCTTAATCCCAGATATCAATACTTTTACAATAATGATGATCAAGATTGTGTTGTCTGCATGTCACCTCAAAAATTATATTATTTTGATCGTTTACCTACTCGAGGACGAGCAAGAACTAAGCTTGGGGATGTTGATACGTCCATAATGTATCTATAATTTTTGATGATTTTATGCTAATAATATGCTTTTGACACTCCTTTTTGTATAAAGTTTATCATTTATTTGGACTAACCTACTAATAGTTGCAAAAGTGCACAATGTTCTTGTTTTAAACTTTGATGGGTAGGAATTACCAAGAATACAAGTGGAAACTTTTTTGGAGTCAAATTGGGATTTTTCCAGAAATCTGTCTCGGAACTCTTTTTGAAGATGGTCACGTTTCGGGTGGAAGACGGCGTCAAACGGAAAACTCTTCAGCTACAAAGTTGTTAGAAATTTCATGACAAACGTTTTGGACATAAAATTTAGCTGATTCCGAATCCAGACGGGCCTTTTAGGCCCGATTTACTGCAGCCTAAGATGGGGTGACGGAAATCCGAGAAGCTATATAAAGGGAGAAAACCTAATTCGCCTAGGGCATCTCCACCCATGAATTTGCAGCCACCAAAGCCACGTTTTTGCCTCCCCCATGTATCCCATCTCCATTGGGGAGGGCTCCCAAGAATCCATGAAGGAAGGGTCTAAGGGACGGTGCTCCCCCATCATACCGGCGGCGGGGAAGGAGTCCCCGGCGCCGCCGCCCTCTTCACCATATTCACCGCCATCTCCATCACCTAATCCTCCTAGTATGCACTGGTTCATCCTCCCACACACCTTTGTACCGTCCTATGTAAACATGGTGTTTGATGCTATAAGTTATAATCCTATGATTTATATCATGTTTGCATAGTTTCTTTGTTTTTATATTGAATGGTTGAACGTCTTTGGTTCATTAGAGTTGCATGTTGATATGGTATAGTCCTTTGGTGTCCATTATATTTGTGTGCACATGGATTAAACATCATAGGGTTTGTAGTATGTGTAAGAGTAAGGGGGGAAGTTCTTCCGGAGTGAAAGAAATCTGAGGACGCGAACCGGAATGTTGCACGTATGGGAGTAATAAGACCATTAAAGCTTAAGGCTATGGTTGGGGAAACCTTAATGCATTGATTAGTACTTACGGATGTTTGCTAACAATCCTATCATATAGTACATGTAATTCCAAGTAGTGAAGCGCATGTATATTTAGCCTCTCCCACATAGAAAACTGCATCGAAGACAATGAACCCGATCTATTCGCTATTTAAACTTGGACAAAGCCACGACAATTACCACCGCTATTCCACACTCATGGTTCAGTTAGTTTAGTGTATTTTATTGCTGCATCAACTAACTTTACTTTCTTTTTAATTATTATCATGCAAAGCTATTTCTATTACTTGTATTGTTGCTCTAGTTTTATTTCCTAGATAATGCAAACGTTTAGTGTGCGTAGAGTTGTATCAGTGGTTGATAGAACTTGAGAGAATATTTATCCTACCTTTAGGTCCTTGTTGGGTTCGACACTCTTACTTATCGAAAAGGCTACACACGATCCCCTATACTTGTGGGTCATCATGTCACTATTGTTGATTATATCTCTCATGGGAGCTGTGCTCACCACGGTAATTTGATGTTCCTGAAAATAATGCCGTAACTTACGAGATGCTAAGAACACACTATAAGCCAGCTTTTGATAGTGTGGATACCGCTGTTTTGATTCACTTAAGACCTCGCTGAGATAGTAAGTCGGACGCTGCACCAGGTGTTCCTGATTTTCCTCCGGTCTCTCCACCACGATGACAATACTGACGACCTTGTTTGTCGCAGCGAGGTAGAGCAACATCGGTTCTTGTGGTTCTGGTGCTGCAAGGATGTGAGTAGATGAGAGTACTGCTTTCAGGTCTTGTAGCACAGCTTCAGCTTCGTCGGTCCAAACGATTTTTTTGGTCTTTTTCAGGAGCTTGTATAGTGGTGCGGCTCTTTCGCCGAGCCGGCTTACAAACCGACTGACTGTGGCAATGCAACCAGTTAGTCTTTGAATGTCCTTCAGGTGAGTTGGCCTGGAAATATTGAGTATAGCCTTGATTTTGTCTCGGTTTATCTCTATGCCTCTTTGAGACACGATAAAACCTAACAATTTTTCGGGTGGGATCCCAAAGAAACATTTCTTCGGGTTAAGCATTATGTTGTATTTTCGTAAATTGGCGAACATTTTCTCCAAGTCATAAATCAAGGTTTCCTTCTTTATGGACATCACCACAATATCATCCACATAGGCATGTACATTGCGTCCGATTTGATCGTGGAGGCAACGCTGCATAGTGCGCTGGTACGGAGCTCCTGCGTTCTTGAGCCCAAACGGCATCGTAACGAAACAGAAGGTTCCAAAGGGGGTTATGAATGAATTTTTGACTTTGTCAGATTCCTTCATCCGGATTTGGTGATAACCGGAATATGCGTCGAGAAAACATAGGAGTTCCGATCCTGCCGTAGAATCGATAAATTGAGCAATCCTAGGCTGAGCGAACAGATCATTGGGACAAGCCTTGTTCAAGGCAGTATAATCAACGCACATCCTGAAATTAGTGGTGTCCTTTTTAGGGACCATTACCAGATTGGCCGACCACTCAGTGTGGATGACCTCTTCTATGAATCCGGCTAACTCAAGCCGGGCTAGTTCCTTAGCTATTTCCTTATGCTTTTCATCGCCAAAACATCATAGGGACTATTTGATGTGTTTAGCATTCGAGTGTACATTTAAAGAGTTCTCGACAAGTTTGCTAGGTACTCCCGTCATGTCAGATGGCTGCCATGTGAAGATATCTTGATTTTCTTGGAGGAACTTGACGAGCGCTCTTTCCTATGCGCTATCTAGGCCTACGCCTATCTGGGTCACCTTGGAGGGGTCATCATCCTTCAACGGCGTCTTCTTCATCTCTTCTGATGACTTGAACTCCGGATTCGGCTTTGTCACCTCCTTCTTTGTCGCGGGCATCTCGGACGGATCTATGGTCTTGTTGATCTCTTGGTACTCCTAGGTGTGCAGCACGGCTTCAACAAAGGAGGCATTTCCTTCCTTCCACTCTCGCGCCATCTTCGGATCTCCCCTGATGGTGATCATGCCGTTGGGACCTGGAATTTTCATCATATTGTAAATGTAACACGGACGAGCCATAAAAACCCAATAAGCCCGACGTCCGAATATAGCGTGGTATGCGCTCTTGAACGGGACCACATCGAAGGAAAGTGCTTCGGTCCGATAGTTCTTTGGAGTTCCAAAGGTCACATCCAAAGTGATTTCTCCCAGGGAATTTGCTTGTCTTCATGGGACAACTCCGTGAAAGATTATAGAGCTGTAATTCAGCTCGATCTCTGAGATCTTCATCCAGCGTAGCGTTTTGACATACAGGATGTTAATGTTGCTGCCACCGTCCATGAGAGTCTTGGAGAAACCATAGCCATGAATAAGTGGATTGACGACTAAGGCGTATTTTCCTCGCCTGTGCAACTTAGGCAGATGATCAGCGCAGTCAAAGGTGGTTGCCACTTCCGACCAGTCCAAGAAGTGAGGGACGAACGGAACTATTGCGTTGGGCTCATGTAGAACTGCTTTCTTGACCTTAGCTAGTTAAGATCCGAGAAAGGTGACGTAAGTGTCCTTTGTTGGGAAGTTCTTCTTCCCTTCCGGCTTGGGATTTGAAGCATCGGCTTCCTCCATGTCAGAATCTTCCTTGGTCTCTTTATCCTTTTTGTGATTCTTCTTTCCCTTCTTCCACTTAGCCCTATAGCCAGCAGTATCATCTTTCTTGATGTCGTCATTAAAACGACACTCGGTGTTTGTGTGAGACGAGCCCCCATTGGCAACTAAGTGATGCACACACGGGTTATTGGCAATGTCGGCCCAAGAGTAGGTTTTGCCAGGTTGCTGGTCTCCTCTACCCTGGACTCTTGATGTCCCACGACCGTGCCCATGGCCTCCGCCGCGCCCTCCTCATCCTCTGGACCTGAAAGTAGCAGTGACCACTGCCGTTTCCGTGTTGGGATTTTCTTCTGAGTTGTTCTTGCACTTCTGAGCTTGCTGCTTTGGTTGTTTTGCCGACTGTGGCCTAGCTAGGGCATTAAGTAGTCCCTATGCGTCGTCGTCCGCATCTGCATACTTGCTCGCTATTTCTATCATCTATCCCAAATTAGTTACTTTGTCGCACTTCAAGCGATGACGCAGTAAACCAATTGGAAGTCCTAAAATGAAAGCTTCAATCGCAGTTTGGTCATTTACCCCTTCACAATAGTTTTTAGTGCCGATCCATCATCCGAGATAATCTCGGCAAGTTTCTTCGGCTTTCTGGGTGCAACGCTGTAGGTATCCTACCGTACATGGCCTGCGATATGTGCCTTTGAAATTCCAAAATAACGCGTTTTGCATGTCATACCAGTTGTGAATGGTGTTCTCCAGAAGTTCATTGAGCCATGATCGTGTCGTCTTCCACAACATGAGTGGGAGATATCGGGTCGTGACCAGGCTATTTCCGCCTTTTGTGATACAGCAAGCCTGGAAAAAATCTTGGAGCCAAGTATATGGCCGAGCTATACCGTCGTAGGATTGAATGTGTCTTGAGATAGCAAATCCTTCCGGGAATTTTTTTGCTCTTATGCGTGGTCCGAAGCATTTTGGGCCGACGTATATATCATCATTTTCGTAGCGCCACGCCTCTATGTTGGAGTTAATCATGTGCCTCGCGTCACTTGGGGACAGAGATCACCCCGAATTAGGGCTATGGATGCGGTGCATTGGAGCCGGACTTCAGCTTCTGCCACCACCTCCTCCGCCATGACGCCCTCCTTGGCCTCCTTGGGAGCCATTGTGATGGCTGCTTGGTGGAGAGGGTGGAGAAGCTGGATTGTTTCCGGCTGATCGCCGGCCTCCGTCCGAAGCATAATTATTCCGATTCCAGGGAGGGTCTTATTTACGATGAGCCCCCTGCTGGCTTGACTCAGCACGGTGTCTATCGTTCCTTCGCCCGTCAGCCGGACGGCTTGTATGTCTAGGAGGTGGCATTCTTTGACGGTCCTCCTCCCGACGGTTCTCTTTGTCTTCTTCCCTGCGATCGTTCGAATCACGCCGGGGAGGATTCTTCGGATACAGTGCATCAATTGCCTCTTGCTCAGCAGCTAGGGTAACATTGCGCCAGTCACATGCAGTTTTGTGATGCTGTCCTGAAGATCCGGTTCTTGAGTAGTTGTCTTCCTGACGGTCGGAACGGTGATGCTGTTCCGGAGCACGTTGGGGTCTTACGTCATTCCAGGACGGGTCCGTGCGACATTGGTCAGATTGGGAGACTAGTTTTCTGCTTCCGGACTTCTTGGCCTTCTGCTGCTCTAGGCCCTTGGTGAGTAGCTTAATGCCCAATCGAACCTGTTCTGGACCTGGATTATTTGCCAGGATGTCTCGAGCAGCGGCAGTGTTCTGCGCCGGTGTTGGATACACCAGATCTCCCTTGCTATCGAGCTGAGGCATCCCCGGATCTACCCCAAAGAGAACCTTACGTACTTCCAGAAATTGACTGTCATGTGTATGTCCCTTCCGGTTCTTCTGATGTTGCAGAGAGATGAGCTTCTCCGCCTTGGCCATGAGTTTCTTTTATTCCTCGATGTTCTTAGCTTCATCCAGGAGTACTTGGTGACACTCTTCTAGGGCTTGGGCCCTTTCGTCCAATTCCGCAGGAGTTAGCTCTGCTGCAGTAGGGATAGGTGTGGTTAATGCAGCATCGATGAGTTTACGTGGACCTATGGTAACCACGTGTCCATCCACCAATTATTCTTTGGGCTCTTCTAGGATAAGTTCTCCATCCGAGTCTTCCTCGTATTCCTCGGTAATCACCTCCTCTGTTGGAAGTTCTTTTACCGAGGTCTTGTTCTTCTTGTTCCTCTTCTTTGCCTTCTTGGCAGCGCCGGTTGTAAAGACAGCTTTGGGTCCGTTTCCCGGAGTCAAGATCTAATCGTTACTTTCGTACATCTGGAGCTCGAGGTTATCTCTGATATCCATGTCATCCTGTGCTTTGGGAGATTTTTCCCTGGATCCTTCATCCATGGCTTCACCTTCTTCTGCAGCTTTGGAGTTGTAATCGTCTTCATACTCCGTGGGGAACTTTCGGAAATCCGCCGATGTCATCGAGTCATCCGAGGATGCGGGTAAGTCGGTGTTTGTTCCAATCGCCTCCAGCACCGAATCGGTGTTGTCTCCAGCATCGACAGAGCTTGATGGTGCGACGTGTGGGTCCTGATTTAGTTGCTGCTTTCCTCGTGGGCTTCCTCGAAGAGCTTGATGGTTTCGAGAACCTCATCCACGCTTGCGTCTTGCATCATTATGCGCCTCAACGTGTGCCTCAGGAATGGTTGATCTGTTCCAGCGTTGGCAGAGCCGGAACCAAGGTTGTTGTTGTGATCCTCCTGGATTTCGGCCTCAGCGGGTGGATCGATCTGGGATTCGGCCTCGCTAGGGAGATCCAGTCCAGACTCAATTAGAACCGCAAGGTCTATTTCAGGCTCGGATTTCTCCACTATCTCCGCAACGGGTGCGGGCTGGGTGGGATTAGGGTTTTCTAAGATCCAGAACTCTGTCGCCTCCGCGGACAAAGGGGACCCAGAAATTTCTTCTGCCGCTATCATCACCGCTGGGGTGGGTAGGATAGGTTTAGCGAATCTGATGTACACATCGATCTCTCCGAAAGACATATTGGTGTACGTAGTCACGACTTCCCTAGCTGGAATCCAGGTCTCGTCGAGAACGATGAGAGGGACGTCGCTGGCGTAGAGGATGCGACCGACGGCGATACTCTCGCTGATTCCGATTCTTGCAGATTCCGCTCGGAACGCAGATCCGAAGCTCACCAGCCCCACGGTGGGCGCCAACTGTCGTTGGATTGATGAAAAGTACGCCATGAGGGGGTCCTTGTGGCATGTGGAAGAGAGGGGTGTGAGACGTACGGTATTCCGCGACAGTGAGCACACAAGTTGAGCCAGGTTGGAATCCACCGGCTTTGGACGGATCCTACTCCTGCTAGCCATCCAATAATACGGCAGAGCCAGAATATGGGTTCAAAGGGTTTCGCCTGTGCGCGTTGAGATTGTAGACTATTGAGGTGTGTCCTAAAGGATCTCCCTAAGTCGGCTTATATAGATATCCGACCTAGGGTTTACAGGAGAGATCCATCCGGCTACGACTAAGAGTCGGTTACAGAGTACACCTTGAACTACAAGTAACACTATGGGCCTATGTTGGTAAGTCTTCTGGGCCTTCCCGTAGCTATACTAGACTCCGTCTCTTCTCCCTGACTGGGCCGCCCGTGAAGCAAAGATCTAACCTGAAGTGGGCCACCCTGGTCAATGAGGTATAGTGAGGATACCCAGAAAGTATATCCCCAACAAAACCCGCTCAAGGGTGAACGGCGAGGTCATAGCTCACCATAAGTCTGGCAAAGGCACGGGAAGGAAATCACGTAATCGCGGTCACAAAGGTTGCCGCCATACACTTCATATGCTCTTTACGTATTTGATGTCTAAAAGTAGTTCATCGCTTGTTTCACTTCATTCTCGCACTAAGTTTTTTTATCTTGTACTCCGACATTTCTTGTCGAGGCATCGTATAAGCATATTTCTGTCATTGTTCCTTCAGAGCTTTCAACTGCTTGCTAGCACTATAATAACTTGCTCTTCTACACACACCTCGCTCTTAAATCTCGTAAGATATATTTTTTGCTGATGCATGTAAGGTGATTTGCGGCCGACTGATGAGGAAGAATGGAAGATTAGGGAAGATAGATTATTATAGAATTCCAAATATGCAAGGTCACTCAGCCCGTAGAGAGTTAGATCTTTCGTAGCTACCACCACCAATCATCAAGTCCAGGATTCTGATGCAGAATTTTATCCTCAAGATCAACAAAACCCCGAGGAAGACCTGACTCAGGAAGATGGACCGGTCGAGAACCCCCTCACTAATCCGCCTACTTGTCCACTACCCAAGGTGCTTGCTTTGTCTTGTCATTGCGATATTTGTTTCATCTTCCATATTTCGTACCTCAATTCCCACCAAATGTTGTGCAATGCCATCTCCTTAGTTCATGGATCATATATGTTTAGCATATCTTGCCTTATTGTTCTTATGTTCTATCCACGTCTCATTTTACATAGGACTTTGATAGATTAATGTATCGCTTATGTGTGTCAGGAATCAGCTGGTTCACCTAAGACCCTTCTAGGAACCAGTAGGGAGAAAAACTATGATCGGCAAGTGTCTGATTCAGCATTAGTTTCTGTTGATGAACAATATTTTGAGGGAGACCTGACTTAGGAAGTTAGACCCGTCGAGGACCTCCCTGCTAGTCTGCCAGCTTGTCCACCCCCCAAGGTGCTTGCTCTTTTATTTTAATTGTGATATTTGTTGCATTTTCCATGTTTTGTATTTCAATCCCACCAAATATTTTGCAATGTCCTCTGTCTAGTTCATGCATCATATATATAGAGCACATTTTGCCTTACTATTCTTCTGTTCCATGTGCATCTCATAACATACAGAACTATAACAGATTGAAGTATTGTTTATGTATGTCAGGAATCAGCTAGTTCATGTAACACACGTTCAGGTACCAAACGCAAAGCATCGACAAGCCTGTCCTGCTAATGCTACTGGTGGAACACAAACACACGCCATGAAATACAATAAACGAAAATCAAGAAACTCACATACGGCTAAAAAGTGTCATCTTGGCGGCACACCACAGGTTCCAACAGTAGTAGACGTAGCAAATACCATCCCACACATTCCACAATCACCAATTGCCAATCAAGATACCCAGCAACAATTGACAGCTGAACCAGTTTTAACCTCTACTTTCCTAACACTGCTGGCACAACACCAACAAGCTAGCGATGATCACCAACCTGTTGATCAACCCGTCGCCAAACAAGGTATGTGTTCCAAGGATTATCGATGCATGCTTCCTTATATATACCGTCCAAGCTTTATGTAATGGTTGAATTGGCAGCTACACGAAGATTTAAGAAAAGGGGGCCAACGGTAGGAAAAAAGCTTGAAGCTAAAATTTTCGGAATGCAATCTAGATATTTCATCAATTCTATTGTTCCTGGCAAACGAAGGCCAGAAGATCTAGAAGAATCTACTTTTCTAGCATCCGAAATAGGCATTTTTGTTAGGAATGATATTCCCATCTTCGCATCGTTCAAGCTCCACCAATAGACCCCTGACTATTACAATTCATTACTGCAGAAGTTACATCTAAGTCATGGTGCTCTATCTCATGCATTCAAGCTTGCTCTTGGTTCTATTCTAAGTCACATAACACATCAAATGTTCCATTCTTGCCGATAGACAAAATATAACTTCAATCAGGATAATAAGGATGTACAGTATATTCTCATGGACATGTTCTCCTGTTCTTTGCGCCAACCGCGCCATAGGCTAAAGAGTAAATACTTTGATGGTAAGGCAAGCAAGGATATTCAAAGAATGACTCCTATGGAACACACTACGACTGACCAACACCGGATACATCTTCTCGACCATTGGTTTGATCCCAAGATTACGATATGGTTTGTGAAGACTGATACCATATCACATTCAAAATTCCTATTTGCACATCTGTATTACTAGTCTCCTTTTGCAGATGAACGCTGAAAAAAACAAGAGAAACCGTGTCGCACAACGCTTAACAAACCGAACTGGATCTCGTGCATTGGTTGGCCACCTGAGCGCAATAGTAAGAATAATTAATTTTTAATCTTCTATAGACTTTGTGCTTCTTATATTTTGATAATGTGTTCCGCCCACTTTGCAGAAAGGTGCGATAAGTCTACAGCAAAAATTCCAGGAATGCCAGATGAGCAAAAAAGAAGGGCTCAATCCTTCCGTTGAGAGTGTTATCGTAAGTCTTATGTTCGATTGTTATTTTGTGATGACACACCCACAGTGATTTATATGTATAGTTAGATGTGCAACACTGCCTAGACTTTTGCCCAGTTTTCTTTTTAATTTAAGTACTAGATGATTTCCTCCTAGTTTGAGTGTCAGTTTTCATCTGTACAAAGAGTTGTCTTGTGTATATCATGCACCCGGCGATGAAGAAACAGACAGATGTCATGTTGGCATAGTCCTATTATTGCGTGCTAGTGATAAAATTCTTATCAGTATGATCAGATAGCTATACTTGTACTACAATATATATGATGCGTAATCAGCCATGTCAACTTGTAAGATTAGTTCATAGACAGGTTAAATGTGTTGTCTGCATGTTTCTCTATATTAGCTTTTCTTCTCTCACCCATGTCTACCAACTGATAACCATACAGATTAAATTGAATGAGGAGATGGCAAAACCTGGGAAATATGCTTTGGAACAAACCCAAGAAGAATGTCTAGAAACATTTAAAATGGTACTACCAGGTGAAGTTCATCGTAAAAGCATGTTCCTGCGTAATGCTGGGTTGTGGCAGTGCAAGTCCAAGTCCAAGTCCAAGTCCATGTCGTCGTATTTGTCTAGTCAAGAAGAGATTGTAGCACTATGGGATGAACAGGGAGTGCATAGACAAGCAATCGATGATATGAGACAAAAAGCATTAGCATGTGATGCGGAGTTGAAGATGTTACGAGATCAGCAAAATTTTCAAGAGCCATAGATGAAGAGACTTGTCTAAATTGAAGTTGAACCCTGACAATGACAGGTGAGTACAATGGTCCTGTGAAATGGTTCCTGCTACAGAGCCCGGGTTGTGTTTGGGGCCATGTAACAAAAATAGAGGGAGTATTTGTTTTGCATCATGCTTTTATCTGTTTACTGTATGCTCGATGCACAAAAATCTTGTGCCCCAACCTCACTCTCTTAGCCTTGGATTCATGAACCTCACAAAGGTTTTTTCTCCTTTGGAAAACTGCCAAATTCAAAATCTCAGTCCATCGACAAATCCTACCGCCTACCCTGTTTGAATCGGAGATTATGTATCCAATTTATTTGCCAATATTGTAAGTATTTTGATGATCAATTGATGTGAATCATCCTTAAATTCGTACCGAGGGAGTACCATTAACGATACTAAAAAAATTTAGTCAAGCGGCAAAACCTATAGCCAACCCTATTTGAATCGGAGTTATCCAATTTTCATTATGGATGATAAGTTAAAGTCACTCTCGGCCTTCAATTCCTGAATAGGGAGTACACCTTTTATCCAAATATTGCCTGGACGATAGGCAAATTCAAAATATCAGTCTGCACAATTATTATGCTCATGGATGATTAGTTGATGTGACTGTAGGACTTGAATTCCTGGACAGATAGCGTACAATCTACTAGCTTTTTACTATTATAATTTGGCCAGTAGCCAAATTAAAAATCTCAATCGAGCGACAAAATCACATACTGACCTTGAAGAATTTACCGCCCCACCATTTCAAAAACTTTGTGGCAAAATCTCCCACCAGGGAGTACAATTTTTCTGTTATTATTATTTGGCCGGTAGCCAAATTCAAAATCTTTGTCGAGCGGCAAAATTAAACACTGACTTTGAAGCATTTCCCGCCCCACCATTTCAAAAACTTTGAGGCCAAATCTCCCTCCAGGGAGAACCAATTTTCTATTAATTATTATTTGGCCGCTGGTCAAATTCAAAATCTCTGTGCAGCGGCAAAGTCAAAAACCGAATTTGAAGCATTTCCCGCCCCACCAATTTCAAAAACTTTGAGGGCAAATATCCCACCAGGGAGTACCTTTTTTCTATTATTATTATTTGTCCGGTAGCCAAATTCAAAATCTCTGTCGAGCGGCAAAATCAAACACTGACTTTGAAGCATTTCCCGCCCCACAGTCTCAAAAACTATTAGGCCAAATCTCCCACCGGGGAGTACCACTTTTCTATTAATTATTATTTGGCCGGTAGTAAAATTTAAAATCTCAATCGAGCGGCAAAGTCAAAAAACCGACTTTGAAGCATTTCCCGCCCCACCGTTTCAAAAACTTTGAGGCCAAATTTCCCACCGGGGAGTACCATTTTTCTATTATTATTATTTGACCGGTAGCCAAATTCAAAATCTCTGTCGAGCGGAAAAATCAAACACTAAGTTTGAAGCATTTCTCGCCCCACCGTTTCAAAAACTTTGAGGGCAAATCTCCCACCGGGGAGTACTATTTTTATATTAATTATTATTTGTCCGGTAGTCAAATTCAAAATCTCTGTCGAGCGGCAAAGTCGAAAACTGACTTTGAAGCATTTCCCGCCCCACCGTTTCTAAAACTTTGAGGCCAAATCTCCCACCTGGAAGTACGACTTTTCTATTAATTATTATTTGGCCGGTAGTCAAATTTAAAATCTCTGTCGAGTGGCAAAATAAAAAATCGACTTTGAAGCATTTCTCGCCCCACTATTTCAAAAACTTTGAGGCCAAATCTCCCACCGGGGAGTACCACTTTACTGTTAATTATTATTTGGCTGGTAGCCAAATTCAAAATCTCTATCAAGCAGCAAAATCAAACAACGAATTTGAAGCATTTCCCGCCCCACTGTTTCAAAAACTTTGAGGCCAAATCTCCCACCGGGGTGTACCACTTTACTATTAATTATTATTTGGCCGGTAGCCAAATTCAAAATCTCTGTCAAGCGGCAAAATCAAACACCGACTTTGAAGCATTTCCTACCTCACTATTTCAAAAACTTTGAGCCAAAATCTCCCACCGGGGAGTACCACATTTCTATTATTATTATTATTTGGCCGGTAGCCAAATTCGAAATCTCTGTAGAGCGGAAAAATAACACATCGACTTCGAAGCATTTCGCGCTCCTCCGTTTCAAAAACTTTTGACTTTAAAATTCCCATTCTACCCATTGTTCAGACGCCCTATGGGCACTCTAAAGTCGGTACCTTGGGGGCACGATCGTAATTATTTTTCTGTTCACCTCCACAGTCCCGATTCTCGCAATTTTTCTAGCTGGCCCTCCCAAAGTCCCAGGCTTCTCTCCCACGCCCTGACCTCCACGACCACCGCGCACCGCCCGGCGGCAATTCCACGGCTGCTGGAGCCATTTCATCGATGCCCACCCCATCGGATCTAGTTCATCGGGTCTCTCTGCCACTCAATTGGAGTTGTGGTCTCGCTGACCGGGCCTATGGCATCGTCGACCGCCCATGCTCTACTTCCCCACCGTAGAAAGTTACCCAACCGTACCGGAGTAGCTTCACCATTCTCCACCAGACAGGATCTAGTTCAACAAGTTCCATGTCCACTGCTCCAGACCAGCTACGTGGTCGTCGCCATTGACTGCACCGGCATCGACCGCCCAAGATATGCTTCCCCGATGCCAACAGCCACCGCAATCGCAGCACCCTAGGTGACTTGGACGTCACTCGCACGGTACCGATGATGCTTAGACGCCTCTCCGACCAAGGTATCCAAATCTCTAACACATTTTTGTTTTGTCAACGGTATAGCAGGTTCAAGCATGTCAGAGTGAAATGCATTTTTGTAATCGTGCTAGTACATGCAAGTCACTGGGCACGCCTGTTCTTCGTGCTAGTACATACAATGTCATTAGACATGTTGGTTTGCATTCCCTCCTCTACAAATTTCAAGTCATGCATATGTCTGTTATATTTTCATGCACATGTTCTTATCTTAGCTGCTCCGTACACCACTAATTGCCTGCTATTGTGTAGTTCTTGCAAAATGTAATGTCAGTGGAAAATATTACTGTGGATTCCCTGCTCCATAGTTACTAACTCTATATGGTTATTCATGACCTAAGTTCCTACTATTATTTCCTCCCTAGCATTGTTCTGCTATCCTCTAGTACCCATTCAAACTCTTCGTACTAGTTTGATTATAATTTTTTTGTTGCCATTTGGTTCTTTAGAAGCTACAACACTGACTATTTTATTTTTCTTTGCCTAGAGCTCAAAAAGGCAACACTGAACATGTTTGTTTGCACAGCCTACAGGTCCACCAGCAATGCCATTATATATTTTCTTTATCTGGTGCTGGTTCGTCCTAATCAACGACATAATTATTCTTTATTGTATAGTTCATTCGTCTTTTCCATTCCTTCTCAACAAGTTCTTGTATGATGTGGTTATAATTTCATTCTTAGCTATGACAGTAATTGCATGCCGTTGTGTATATCACCGCAAATTCCGAGTCACCCAATGTCTCTTGCATTCCAGGAGATACCACTGCTTCTATATATATTTGCTGAAATGACCTGGCTAGTTTATACTGAATTCTATGAAACATTTTGTTTGATTGCTCATTTCATGGTTGGCATACTTGTATAATGCTTGTTTTTCTTGTTCTATAGGTTCACAAGACACACCATTATATCTCGTATTTGGTTCTGGTTCATCTTAGGCAATGACATAACTATCCTCTACTATATAGTTAATTCATGGTTTCCATTCCTGCTCTACATGTTCGTATTATGCAGTTATAATTACTACCTGGTTCATTCTTAGCGATGAGTACTTTGTCTTCTTTGTTGTAATAACTTGTTATTAGTTTGTTTCATACAGCAATTATTGCTATCGCCACCAAAGAGGGGACTGCAAGATCATGTCTCAAGGTGGTTTTCCAATGTAGCTATCACACTCAAAGGGAGATGCAGTTGATGGATTGAGAATGAAAATTGAGGACTCTGCTATCAACTTGATTGGCAACTGAAATACTGAATTTTCTTTCCCTTTTGTTCATATTATGTAATATTTTTAAGAAGTTTGCAGCTTATGTAATATCTAGATAACTCGCATAGGCCATGTAGGCATTTAGTTGACGCCGTCCATGAATGGCGGTACAATAACTGCGCCAGCCAGGTCGATCA
The DNA here is from genome assembly GCA_023614405.1 of Avena insularis. Taxonomy (NCBI): domain Eukaryota; kingdom Viridiplantae; phylum Streptophyta; class Magnoliopsida; order Poales; family Poaceae; genus Avena; species Avena insularis. Next base: position 450,734,504 of record CM042690.1, read on the forward strand.
GGTAACTATATAGGGTTTTGTTATTTGCCCTTGTATTGCGCCTTCCATGAACAGTAAAAGATGATCGTTAATTACACTCCTTTTATGATATTTGCATGCCCTTCAGAATTACTGAAACAGTAATGGTAACTGGGTACAACAGTAACAGGCCAGAACAATAATAGGCCAGAACAGTAGCATGCCAGAACAGTAACATGCTAGAATGGTAACATGCCAGAATAGTAACGCTAAAATAGAAACAGGCCAAAACAGTAGGAGGCCAAAACACCAGCAGATCAGAACAGTGGCAACCCAGCACAGCAACAGGCCAGAACAGTAACAGACCCGAAAAGCAACAGGCATGAAAAGTAACAGGCATGAACAGTAGCAGGCCAGAACAGCGGCAACCAGCACAGTAACGGGACAGAATAGTAAAGGACCACAACAGTAACATGCCAGAATAGTAAAGGACCACAACAGTAACAAACACAAATAGTAGATGGCCAGAACAGTAACGAGCCAGAATAGTAAAACGCCAGAACAGTATCGGACCTTCTCAGAAGTGGGCCATTCGTAGGTGGCCCAGGACGAGCTGTGCGAACAGTGACGTGTTGATCGTGGGCCTTAACAGTATCGGGCCTACTTAACGCAGGCTTTTAACGGGCCGCACAGTATTCGAACTGTGTGGGCTTCTATAGGCCGAAATAGTAACGGGCCTGACATTCTAAGGCCATTGTTGGTCGCTTCTTTTGTGCCCATTTCAAACAGTGCAGGACGAAACAGTAACGGTCTATAATCTTATTGGGCTCCCCCTAATGGGCTGGCCCACTTAATTATTAGCAGGCCTTGGCTAGGCCTAGATTCTACAACGGTTTATGTGGCCGTTAACGGTGGTAACTGGGCATTAAAGGTGTTTGCCACGTGGCATTTTGCATGACATCAGCAGTCAATGCAGCTGGCGAACAAATCTATGACGGAACAAGTTTTCGTGACTGAAGGGTGCAATCGCCCCGGTTAGGGAAAAAACCGTGGTGTATTGTTTTGTGACGGGGCTTTTACCATGATGGGCATCCTTTGGATAAGACTTTTCAGCCATGAAACACGGCCCTTCAACCACGAAAATTGTCTGTTGTAAAAGCCAACTTTTCTAGTAGTGCACACTGACCCACACGCACACCCCCAAGTGGGTGTGGTGATGAAGAACCTTTCAAACTGGTGATAGCATGAATGTTCCAGTAGAGTCCCAGCATGTTGCTAGGGTTCCTGGACATGGTTGGACACCACATGCTGGAGTGGCATCATTGCATGTGTTCTTCTCCAAAACCAAAATGATGCACATTGATACACACACACATCCAACTTGGTCTGTTGATGAAGCACCTTTCAAACTAGTAATATAATTCATGTTGCAGATGAATTCCAACATGCTGCTAGGGTTCCTCGACATGGTTGGACACCACATGCTGGAGTGGCATCATTTCATGTGTTCTTTTCCAAAACCACAATGATGCACACTGATACAAAGACACATGCAATGATACTAGTGGATCCATGTGGTTTAGAGAACAGACATGCAATGACATCTAGCGGATCCATGTGGTTTATGAAAATAACACACATGCAATGACTCTAGTGGATCCATGTGGTTTAGGAAAAGAACACACATGTAATGACATCTAGTAGATCCATGTGGTTTATGAAAAGAACACACATGCAATGACATCTAGTGGGTCCATGTGGTTTATGAAAAGAACACACATGGAATGACTCTAGTGGATCCATGTGGTTTAGGAAAATAACACACATGCAATGACATCTAGTGGATCCATGTGGTTTATGAAAAGAACACACATGCAATGACATCTAGTGGATCCATGTGGTTTATGAAAAGAACACACATGCAATGACATCTAGTGGATCCATGTGGTTTATGAAAAGAACACACATGCAATGACATTAGTGGATCCATGTGGTTAATGAAAAGAACACGCATCTAGTGACATCTAGTGCATCCATGTGGTTTATAAAAAGAACACACATGCAATGGATCTAGTGGATCCATGTGATTTGGGAAAAGAACACACATGCAATGACATCTAGTGGATCCATGTGGTTTATGAAAAGAACACACATGTAATGACATAACTAGATCCATGTGGTTTGTGAAAAGAACACACATGCAAAGACATCTAGTGGATCCATGTATATTATGAAAAGAACACACATGCAATGACATCTAGTGGATCCATGTGGTTTATGGAACGAACACACATGCAATGACATCTAGTGGATCCATGTGGTTTATGAAAAGAACACACATGCAATGACATTAGGATCCATGTGGTTTATGAAAAGAACACACATGCAATGACATCTACTAGATCCATGTGGTTTAGGAAAAGAACACACATACAATGATCTAGTGGATCCATGTGGTTTATCAAAAGAACACACATGCAATGGCATCTACTGGATCCATGTGGTTTATGAAAAGAACACACATGCAATGACTCTACTGGATCCATGTGGTTTAGGAAAATAACACACATGCAATGACATCTAGTGGATCAATGTCGTTTATGAAAAGAACACACGTGCAATGACATCTAGTGGATCCATGTGGTTTAGGAAAAGAGTACCATATGCTAGAGTGGCATCATTACATTTGTTCTTTTCCAAGACCACAATGATGCACACTGACACACACACCCAAGTGGGTGTGGTGATGCAACATCTTTTAAACTAGTGATAAACTGCATGCTGCAGTTAAATCCCAGCATGCTGCTAGGGTTCCTGGATATGGTTGGACACCACATGTTGGAGTGGCAGCATTGCATGTGTTCTTTTACGAAACTACAATGATGCACACTAATACACGCCCATACCCAAGTGGGTGTGGTGATGCAGCATCTTTCAAACTAGTGATAGAATGCATGTTCCAGTAGAGTCCCAGCATGTTGCTAGGGTTTGAGGACATCGTTGGACACCACATGCTGGAGTGGCATCATTGCATGTGTTCTTCTCCAAAACCAAAATGATGCACATTGATACACACACACATCCAACTTGGTCTGTTGATGAAGCACCTTTAAACTAGTAATATAATTCATGTTGCAGATGAATTCCAACATGCTGCTAGGGTTCCTCGACATGGTTGGACACCACATGCTAGAGTGGCATCATTTCATGTGTTCTTTTCCAAAACCACAATGATGCACACTGATACAAACACACATGCAATGCCACTAGTGGATCCATGTGGTTTAGAGAACAGACATGCAATGACATCTAGCGGATCCATGTGGTTTATGAAAAGAACACACATGCAATGACTCTAGTGGATCCATGTGGTTTAGGAAAAGAACACACATGTAATGACATCTAGTAGATCCATGTGGTTTATGAAAAGAACACACATGCAATGACATCTAGTGGGTCCATGTGGTTTATGAAAAGAACACACATGGAATGACTCTAGTGGATCCATGTGGTTTAGGAAAATAACACACATGCAATGACATCTAGTGGATCCATGTGGTTTATGAAAAGAACACACATGCAATGACATCTAGTGGATCCATGTGGTTTATGAAAAGAACACACATGCAATGACATCGAGTGGATCCACGTGGTTTATGAAAAGAACACACATGCAATGACATTAGTGGATCCATGTGGTTAATGAAAAGAACACGCATCTAGTGACATCTAGTGCATCCATGTGGTTTATAAAAAGAACACACATGCAATGGATCTAGTGGATCCATGTGATTTGGGAAAAGAACACACATGCAATGACATCTAGTGGATCCATGTGGTTTATGAAAAGAACACACATGTAATGACATAAGTGGATCCATGTGGTTTGAGAAAAGAACACACATGTAAATACATCTAGTGGATCCATGTGTATTATGAAAAGAACACACATGCAATGACATCTAGTGGATCCATGTGGTTTATGGAACGAACACACATGCAATGACATCTAGTGGATCCATGTGGTTTATGAAAAGAACACACATGCAATGACATTAGTGGATCCATGTGGTTTATGAAAAGAACACACATGCAATGACATCTACTAGATCCATGTGGTTTAGGAAAAGAACACACATACAATGACATCTAGTGGATCCATGTGGTTTATGAAAAGAACACACATGCAATGACATCTACTGGATCCATGTGGTTTATGAAAAGAACACACATGCAATGACTCTACTGGATCCATGTGGTTTAGGAAAAGAACACACATGCAATGACATCTAGTGGATCAATGTCGTTTATGAAAAGAACACACGTGCAATGACATCTAGTTGATCCATGTGGTTTAGGAAAAGAGTACCATATGCTAGAGTGGCATCATTACATTTGTTCTTTTCCAGGACCACAATGATGCACACTGACACACACACCCAAGTGGGTGTGGTGATGCAACATCTTTTAAACTAGTGATAAACTGCATGCTGCAGTTAAATCCCAGCATGCTGCTAGGGTTCCTGGATATGGTTGGACACCACATGTTGGAGTGGCAGCATTGCATGTGTTCTTTTACAAAACTACAATGATGCACACTAATACACACCCACACCCAAGTGGGTGTGGTGATGCAGCATCTCTCAAACTAGTGATAGAATGCATGTTCCAGTAGAGTCCTAGCATGTTGCTAGGGTTTGAGGACATCGTTGGACACCAAATGCTGGAGTGGCAACATTGCATGTGTTCTTTTCCTAAAACTACAATGATGCACATTGACACACACACACATCCAAGTGGGTGTGCTGATGCAGCATCTTTCAAACTAGTGGTAGAATGCATGCTACAGTTGAATCCTAGCATGCTGTGGGGTTCCTGGACATGGTTGGACAACACATGCTAGAATGACATCATAGCATGTGTTCTTTTCCAAAACCACAATGATGCACACTTACAGAAAACACACAGATCCAAGTGGGTGTGGTGATCCAACATCTTTCAAACTGGTGGTAGAATGCATGCTATAGTTGAATCCTAGCATGCTGCTAGGGTTCCTGGACATGGTTGGACACCACATGCTAGAGTGGCATTATTGCATGTGTTCTTTTCCAAAACCACAATGATGCACACTTATACACACACATGCAATTACATATAGTGGATACATGTGGTTTATTATAAGAACACATATGCGATGACATATAGTGGATCCATGTGGTTTAGTAAAACAACACACATGAAATGACATCTAGTGGATCCATGTGGGTTATGAAAAGAACACACATGGAATGACTCTAGTGGATCCATGTGGTTTATGAAAAAACATACATGAAATGACATCTAGTGGATCTATGTTGTTTAGGTAAATAACACACATGCACTGACATATAGTGGATCCATGTGGTTTAGGAAAAGAACACACATGCAATGACATCTAGTGGATCCATGTGGTTTATGAAAAGACACACACATGCAATGACTCTAGTAGATCCACGTGGTTTTGGAAAAGAACACACATGTAATGACATATAGTTGATCCATGTGGTTTATGAAAAGAACACACATGCAATGACATCTACTAGATCCAAGTGGTTTAGGAGAAGAAGACACATGCAATTACATCTAGTGGATCCATGTGGTTTATGAAAAGAACACACATGCAATGACATCTAGTGGATCCATATGGTTTATGAAAAGAACACAAATGCAATGACCCAACTAGATCCATGTGGTTTAGGAAAAGAACAAACATGCAATTACATCTAGTGGATCCATGTGGTTTATGAAAAGAACACACATGCAATGACATCTACTGGATCCATGTGGTTTAGGTAAAGAACACACATGCAATGACATCTAGTGGATCCATGTGGTTTAGAAAAAGAACACCACATGCTGCAGTGGCATCATTGCATGTGTTCTTTTCCATGACCACAATGATGCACACTGACACACACACCCAAGTGTGTGTGGTAATGCAGCATTTTTCGAACTGGTGATAGAATGTATGTTGCAGTTAAATCCTAGCGTGCTGCTAGGCATCCTGGACATGGTTGGACACCACATGGTGGAGTGGCATCATTTCATGTGTTATTTTCCAAAACCACCATGCTGCACACTGATACACACACATCAAAGTGGGTGTGGAGATGCATCATCTTTCAAACTAGTGATAGAATGCTTGTTGAAGATGAATCCCATCATGCTGCTAGGGTTCCTGGACATGGCTGGTCACCACATGCTGGAGTGGCATCATTGCATGTGTTCTTTTTCTAAAACCACAATGATGCACACTTACACACCCACATCGAAGTGGGTGTGGTGATGCAACGTCTTTCAAACTGGTGGTAGAATGCATGCTAAAGTTGAAACCCGGCATGTTGCTGGGGTTCCTGGACATGGTTGGACACCACATGCTAGAGTTGCATCATTACATGTGTTCTTTTCCAAAACCACAATGATGAACACTGACACATAAACACACAGATCCAAGTTGGTCTGGTGATCCAGCATCTTTGAAACCCGTGGTAGAATGCATGCTGTAGTTGAATCCCAACATGATGCTAGGGTTCCTAGACATGGTTGGACACCACATGCTAGACTGGCATCATTGCATGTGTTCTTTTCCAAAACCACAATGATGCACACTGATACACACACATGCAATGACATCTAGTGGATCCATGTGGTTTATGAAAAGAACACACATGCGATGACATATAGTGGATCCATGTGGTTTACTAAAAGAACACACATGCCATGACATCTAGTGGATCTATGTGGTTTATGAAAAGAACACACATGAAATGACATCTAGTGGATTCATGTGGTTTATGAAAAGAACACAAATGCAATGAATCTACTGGATCCATGTGGTTTAGGAAAAGAACACACATGCAATGGCATCTAGTGGATCCATGTGGTTTATGAAAAGAACACACATGCAATAACATCTAGTGGATCCATGTGGTTTAGAAAAAGAACACACGTGCAATGACATCTAGTGGATCCATGTGGTTTATAAAAAGAACACACATGAAATTACATCTAATGGATCCATGTGGTTTAGGAAAAGAACACACGTGCAATTACATCTAGTGGATCCATGTGGTTTAGGAAAAGAACACATGTGCAATTACATCTAGTGGATCCATGTGGGATAGGAGAAGAACACCACATGCTGGAGTGTCATTATTGCATGTGTTCTTTTCCAAGACCACAATGATGCACACTAAAACACACATAACCAAGTGGGTGTGGTGATGCAGCATCTTTCAAACTAGTGATATAATCCATGCTGGAGTTGAATCCCAGCATGCTGCTAGGGTTCCTGGACATGGTTGGACACCACATGCTATAGTGGCATCATTGCATGTGTTCTTTTACAAAACCAAAATGATGCACACTAATACACACAAATCCAAGTGGGTGTGGTGATGCAACATATTTCAAATTTGTGATAGAATGCATGTTGTAGTTGAATCCCAGCATGCTGCTAGGGTTTAGGACATGGTTGGACACCACATCCTACAGTGGCATCATTGCATGTGTTCTTTTGCAAAAACCACAATGATGCACATTGACACACAGACACATCCAAGTGGGTGTGGTGATGCAACATCTTTCAAACTGGTGGTAGAATGCATGATGTAGTTGAATCCCAACAAGCTGTTGCGGTTCTTGGACATGGTTGGATGGCACATTCTAGAGTGGCATCATTGCATGTGTTCTTCTCTACAACCACAATGATGCACACTGACACACAAACACATAGATCCAAGTGGGTGTGGTGATCCAGCATCTTTCAAACTGGTGGTAGAATGCATGCTGTAGTGGAATCCCAGCATGCTACTAGGGTTCTTGGACATGGTTGGACACAACATGCTAGAGTGACATCATTCTTGTGTTATTTTCCAAAACCACAATCATGCACACTGATACATACACACACAAATTCAATGACATCTATTGGATCCATGCGGTTTATGAAAAGAACACACATGCGATGACATATAGTGGATCCATGTGGTTTAGGAAAAGAACACGCATGCAATTACATGTAGTGCATCCATGTGGGTTATGAAAAGAACACACATGGAATGACTCTAGTGGATCCATGTGGTTTATGAAAAGAACATACATGCAATGTCATCTAGTGGATCTATGTGGTTTAGGAAAAGAACACACATGTAATGACAACTAGTGGATCCATGTGGTTTAGGAAAATAACACACATGCAATGATGTCTAGTGGATCCATGTGGTTTATGAAAAGAACACACATGCAATGAAATCTAGTAGATCCTTGTGGTTTATGAAAAGAAGACACATGCAATGACTCTAGTGGATACATGTGGTTTAGGAAAATAACACACATTCAATAACATCTAGTGGATCCATGTGGTTTATGAAAAGATAATACGTGCAATGACATCTAGTGGATCCATGTGGTTTAGGAAAAGAACACACATGCATTCACATCTAATGGATCCATGTGGTTTAGGAAAAGAACACCATATGCAGGAGTGGCATCATTGCAAGTGTTCTTTTCGATGACCACAATGATGCACACTGACACATACACACACACTCAAGTCGGTGTGGTGATGCAGTATCTTTCAAACTGGTGATAGAATGCATGCTGCAGTTGAATCCCAACATGCTGCTAGGGTTCATGGACATGATTAGACACCACACATGCTAGAGTGGCATCATTTCATGTGTTATTTTCCAAAATGATAATGCTGCACACTGATACACACACATCCAGGTGGGTGTGGTGATGTAGCATCTTTCAAACTAGTGATAGAATGCATGTTGTAGATGAATCCCAGCATGCTTCTAAGGTTCCTGGACATGGCTGGACACCACATGCTAGAGTGGCATCATTGCATGTATTCTTTTACTAAAACCACAATGATGCACACTTACACACACATCCAAGTGGGTTTGGGGATGCAACATCTTTAAACTGGTGGTAGAATGCATGCTGCAGTTGAATCCCAACATGCTGCTGGGGTTCCTGGACATGGTTGGACACTACATGCTAGAGTTGAATCATTGCATGTGTTCTTTTCCAAAACAACAATGATGCACACTAATACACACACACGTGCAATGACATCTGGTGGATCCATGTAGTTTATGAAAAGAACACACATGCGATGACATATAGTGGATCCATGTGGTTTAGGAAAAAACCACATGCAATGACATATAGTGTATCCATGTGGGTTATGAAAAGAACACACATGGAATGGCTCATGTGGTTTATGAAAATAACATACATGCAATGACATCTAGTGGATCCATGTGGTTTAGGAAAAAAACACACATGCAATGCCATCTAGTGGATCCATGTGGTTTAGGAAAAGAACACACATGCAATGACATCTAGTGGATCCGTGTGGTTTATGAAAAGAATACAAATGCAATGACTCTTGTAGATCCATGTGGTTTAGGAGAACAGCACACATGCAATGACATCTAGTGGATCCATGTGGTTTATGAAAAGAACCCAAATGCAATGACATCATGTGGATCCATGTGGTTTATGAAAATAACACACATGCAATGACTCTAATGGAACCATTTGGTTTACGAAAATAACACACATGCAATGACATCTAGTGGATCCATGTTGTTTATGAAAAGAACACACATGCAATGACATCTAGTGGATCCAAGTGGTTTAGGAAAAGAACACACATGCAATGACATCTAGTGGATCCATGTGGTTTAGGAAAAGAACACGACATGCAGGAGTGGCATCATTACATGTGTTGTTTTCCAAGACCACAATGATGCACACTAACACACACACACACCCAAGTGGGTGTGGTGATGCAGCATGTTTCAAACTCGTGATAGAATGCATGCTGCAGTTGAATCCTAGCATGATGCTAGGGTTCCTGGACATGGTTGGACAACACATGCTGGAGTGCCATCATTTCATGTGTTATTTTCCAAAACCACAATGCTGCACACTAATACACACACGCACATCCAAGTGGATGTGGTGATGCAGCATGTTTCAAACTAGTGGTAGAATGCATGTTCAGATATATCCCAGCATGGTGCTAGGGTTCCTGGACATGGCTAGACACCACATGCTTGAGTGGCATCATTGCATATGTTCTTTTACTAAAACCACAATGATGCACACTTACACACACACACATCCAAGTGGGTGTGGTGATGCATCATCTTTCAAACTGGTGGTAGAATGCATGTTGTAGTTGAATCCCAGCATGTTGCTGGGGTTCCTGGACATGGTTGGACACACATGCTAGAGTTGCATCTTTGCATGTGTTGTATTCCAAAACTAGAATGATGCACACTGACACACAAACACATAGATCCAAGTGTGTGTGGTGATCCAGGATCATTCAAAGTGGTGGTAGAATGCATGCTGAAGTTGAATCCCATCATGCTGCTAGGGTTCCTGGACATGGTTGGACACCACATGCTACAGTGGCATCATTGCATGTGTTCTTTTCGAAAACAACAATGATGCAAACTAAAACACATATACATGCAATTACATCTAGTTGATCCATGTGGTTTATGAAAATAACACACGTGCGATGACATATAGTGGATCCATGTGGTTTAGGAAAATAAATCACATGCAATGACATCTAGTGGATCCATGTGGGTTATGAAAAGAACACACATGGAATGACTCATGTGGTTTATTGTAGCATCCCAATTGTCTAACAATTGCAATGCTACTAGCCTAGTCTACATAGATGCTACTTCCTACATATAATTGTTGCATCGTAATCATATCATGCTCATGTCATCATGCCACCTTGCATTTGAGCATCATATAAAACCCTTTTCCATTTGGTTCTTATCTCATATGCATTATTAATTTTATTTGCCTCTTGATATTGTATTTGGTTGTTGATATATTGTTTAAATGCCCAAGTTGAGTTGGGGCATATCTTTTATTTAACTCCACCACCTTTCTTGTCATCACCCCATCTTTCCACCATTCCATTATCCATGAGCTTGCAATTGTTTTTCTTTTGGGTTTTACCTCTAGCTCATATGGGTTGGGATGGATCCAATTCTATTTCCACATGCTCTCATCTTAGCATCATGTTGTTTTCACATTATTGATATATGAGAGCCACATGGCCACCTTTGCATGCCTTGTGAGTGGAACCCTTTTTCCTAGCTTCCATATGGATTATTATGGATTTATGCTCATGTGGGAATATTTTTGGGACTAGTAGGCACCTAGTGGAATATACACACTAGCAAGTCCCAATTATAATCAAATGTGATCATCTCCATCTACTCCACTTGGAACTTTCTTTTAAATTCTTTTGCTTGGCTTAATTCCACTTTTGGAAATGCATAAGAATAATGCCATGTTTATTGTTTTGTTTCACAAGGTTAAAACATGGTATTAATTATTTATGCATGGCCCATGCAAGTACCACCTTTTTCTAGCCTTTGGTTTTTATTTGAATCTTTGAGTGGATCTTACCATACCTCTCTCTACCCCTTGTGCTTGATCTTGCTTGATGCATGCAAGCATCTAAAACCCCATCACCATCTCCATCCATGCCATCACCACCTTGTTCTTCTTTCTCTCTTTTGGCTATATCTTGCTTGAGCTTGTCATGATCATGCTTGATCTTGTCAAAAGAGAACCTCTCCATATATATCTCTCTCTAAACCTAAACCATACACTCCTCTCTCCTCTCTCTTTACCATCCTCTCTAACCACACCCACCATCTAACCTAACCCGAGCCACCACCAGGATCAAACCCCAACCCTACCATCTCACCTACCCTCTCTAACCTAAGACCAAACCCTAACCCGAGCCTCCCCCTAGTCAAACCTAGATCTAACCCGAGCCTACCCCTCTCTCTCTCTAGCTCTCTCTCTCTGCCGAGCCTGCTCCACCAGCCCGATCCTCACCCGCCCGGCCCACCTGCAGACACTCCCCCATGCCTACCTGCCCCTGCCCTGCCGAGCACGTGAGGAGAGGAAGGAGAAAAAGGTGGCCGAGCCACCTTTAACCCTACCCACTCACCCACGGCACATCCTATCCCCTCCCTCCTTTCTCTTTAACCACACGGCTCTCCTCTGGCCTCTCCATATCTGGCCGAGGCGCCCTGGCCTTCCTCCCTTCCACTGCACCGACGCCACCCTCTCTCGCCGGCCACCGCCAGTATATCGTCGCCTCGTCGATCTGGCCGTCAAGTTCGACGTGGTGGTGATCGTGGAGACCAAGGACCTGTCCCTGCATCGCACCGAACCCGCCAGCGAGGAGGAGGAGGCCTGCACCACCGCTGCACGCTGAGGCGCCACCGAAACCCTAGCTCCGCTGGGCCTCTGCATCACCGTCGTCCTGCTGCTCGCCGACCCGATCCAACGCCGCCGACCACCTCGCGGTGAGCCAACCTTCCTCCTAGACATCCTCTCGGCCATAATCATTTCCTGGACACGCCGGTCGATGTCTTTGAAACACGCTACGCCTGCGGCGTGCCGGCACGAAGCGTTCCTCGCCACGGCGTCGCGTAAGCCCTATCTAGCCGCCCAGCCTCCTCCTATCAACAACCCCAGCCCACCGCGCTGGCTAGACCCCACAGCGCACCGCGACCTGAGTTCGAATCCGCGCGCGCCAGCCCATCGGCGCATCGATCGGCGAGGAATTAAGAGAAGAAGCATGACGACGCCGTTTTGCACAAAACCCCTCCCTAGCTTTTACTCCTAACCCGCGGTCCGCCTGAGCCCACCTGTCAGCCGTAGTACCGCTTTGCAGTTAGGCCCTCCTGTTTCTCTAGCCTCAACCCGCAGTACCCTGGATCTCCCACGTGTCGTCCCATTGGCGCGCCTGGTGGCCCCGAGGTTCTGTGGCCCAATCATTCGCAGGCTAGATTAGCTCAGGTGATAAAAGCTTTTCGGCGCCTATTGCCCAACGAGCTGGCCCACCGTCGGCGGCTGGGTGCAGATCTGCTGAGTACAAAAAGTTTCTGTTTATTTCTGTTTTAATTCAAACTTTTTCCAAATTAAATTAAATTCAAATTTCAAATCTGTTTTCAAATAACTATTAAAATATAAATCCAAATAATACAAATAATATATGTTTTGAAATCAGAAAAATGTGAGGAATTCAAATATGCCCTTCAAAATATATTTTGAACATTTAAAATTTTCGAGTTGATTAAAATTACAATAAAATGCCCTTTTACCTTAATTAATTAATAACTTTTGTTTTATAACTCCAAATTTAACAAATAATATGTCTAAAATGATTAGCTCGACGAGACCTTTCTGTTTATGCATTCCATGTTTTGAGTTGAAGCATGCATCATATACATATGAAGTATACAGCAACTAATATGAGGATAAAATGAGGCTAAAACTCAATAAAATGGTTTATTCTTGTATCCCACACCTCACCCATGCCATGCTACTTTATTGCCATGCAAATTGTGCATCATTCATCATGGCATGATTGGTTGCTTGTCGCATTTATTCATATGCTTGTGCACTTTATTTATGTTGGCCCTTGTTTGTTTGGTTCTTCTTCGAATAGACGCTGAGCAGGGGATATATCAAGAAACCCAGGAGCACTACCCAGATCCTTCTCTCGCTTCAACTGAGCTGCCAGGCAAGCACTACCACATGCTTGCATACATATAGTACCTATTGCCTCTTTCTTATTCTTGCATCATGGAGTCGCGATTGCATTAAACTGAATCCCAAGTATTGCATAGCCTTTACTTTAAACCCCACCGAAGCTTGTTCCTCCATCCCATGAGCCATTTACTACAGGAGTTGTTTGAGCCATGCGAGTCGTAGAACAACATGTGTAGGGTATGTGAGTGTCTGTTGGATAACGAGGTACCTATACAACTTAATCTGAGTAGTAATGGGATAACTAATGAAAGTGGCATCGGTGAGCCATATTTGCTATTTGGTTTTTCAGGCTCACTTGTGTCCCGTAGGACCCCGAGTACTTGATTCCTGTTCCTTGAATATTCGCGCTATCCACATCCGGGAGGCTTATGAACCCCCGAGCGAGCTTGATTCATTCTTATTTCTTGGGGCCACAAACTAGTTTGAGGTTTTATTTACTATCCTGTACTTATGCCATGCTTTACTGCTTTATTTAAATTGTGCGAGGTACTGCACCTGTACTGTTTAGGGCCGTGACACGTTTTCGCTGTATCGACAAGCCCAGTCACACTTTCGGGTTCCCAGTCGTTTACAGCCGTCCCCACAAACCTTGAGTCCGTCTCGTAGCCGGCCAGCTTTGCTATGGTAGCTTAATGGGGTGGCCCCTGAAATATTTCTGAATCTGTGATCGCTTTGTCGGATGCCTCGTTGGGTTTTGATTTGGTTTTTCCGAGGTTGATCGAGTGTGTGTTGCTATTTGTGCACCCTGCAGGTAAAACTTTCAAAGCCGTGTCCGTGGTTATGGACGACTTGGAGCACAGATTTCGATCATAGACAAGCATAACTAAAGTACCGCTTTTAATTTGACTAAGTACCGACTAGTAAATAGTGCAACACTCATGGAATGGATAATAAAACTGCCAGCGGATGGGGTTGTTCGTCCGCTTCCTCGTAAGCGAGGAGGAGGATGGATCTGATATTACCGTTATAACTGTTGTTATTAATTCACGGATATCCGTCTATCTCTGGTTAGGCGGATGGTTAGCAGTATCTATAGAATTGTTAGGGTTTATCTTTTGCTGCAATTCGTCACCCTGTGTTGTGTCCCCTTTAGAGGCATAAAGACTTGCTGAGTACCCCTAGGGTCTCACACGATAATTGTTTGATTCAGATGAACAGGTAAACTCGCAAGATGGATACTGGGTGGAGGAGACGGACGATGTGGGCAACGATCATTCGGTGTAGAGATTCCGGGAACGGGGATCCGTGAGATCTGTGGGCGGGATGTGTTTATTTATGGGGCATCTGATGCCGATTTGCTTCTTATCCGTACTCGGATCTTGTTTTCCGCTTCCGCCTGATACTCTGATGTTTGATGTATGAGGAGATATCCTAAACTATTATATCTATCTAGGATATTTGGATCTTGCCGTATGGCATTGCAATATTTCTATTTCTTTTAGATGGAATGGCTCTGAGAACTATTGTATGGTGTCTTGCATACATACTCATTTGTGTATGTAGTTGATCCCTTCGCCTGCCGATTACGCCGCCCGTTCTTGTCCCGGTGTTTGGAAATGGTTAGGACGGCCGAAAGGTCTACCTGTGAGTGGCATTTGGGCCCCACCGTACTATTTTAACCATTTCTGCTCATCCAGGCTTGTAACTAGGAGCGTAATTCACCGAGGTAGTTACAATTGGTATCAGAGCCATCCCGACCTTCATGGTCTCAGCCAAATGGCCGTTGTCAGTCTAGCAAATATTTTGGGTAGCTATGTATACTAGGGAAAAACAAAACGCGAGAGTAGGACTGCTTCCACTTTTCTTCTTACCCACCAACCCACCCTTTTCTGGTAAGGAAGTGTAACGATTTCAATCCTCTTCTTAAAATTCAAACTAGGATTCACGTGTTCTGGGTTCCGTAGTACCATAGGTTGTGTGTGTGTGTGTGTGTGTGTAATTCCTTGTCTATCTGTTGCATCCATTTTGTTATCTCTATCTGCCTTTTGGTTATCAACTGTTGGTACATTCCATACCAACAGGCTTTTGAAAACCGGTGCGATCTATCTGACTCCTTGTTAACCGGTGCCATCTTCTTAAGGGTGTCCTTCCTTCTAGCAACTCCACATTCTGTGAAAGCATCTATTGCTAATCTCTACCTGATAAGTGATTTTGCGCATCTATTGGTATTTTAATGCCGAAAATGCGGAAAATTTTTCTTTGATACATCTGCGCTTCCACACTCCTTTCAGTCGTGTGAGAAACATTATCTATCTCCCTTTTATCAGCATGTTCATGCTAACTCATTCTTTTGTCACCGGCGCTTAATCCTGGAGTTTCGTTTCATCAACAATTCTCTTGGGCTAATTACATAACGTGTGTCGATCCGATGCTGGTGATTGTAATTTGGTTCTCGGCATAGCTATATGACACTTATCATGAGTGGAATATGGAAATGATATCAACTCTGTCCTCCTGATGGTGACGGTTATCTCCTGTGATTTTGAGTACACCGTGATCATATCTATGCATATTCGAGCATCTTTGGCAATCCGAAGTTTCCCAAAGCACTACAGCGGTCTATCATCTGTCCATCATGCTGCACATCTTTTTGAACTCCATATCTGCAAAATTCTCCTGGATACGAGGGAATTGCATCTTTTCGCTTCTGATAGCTTTGCTTAAGGTATGATCTATCATCTTTTCTTATCCTAGATCTCTACATCTTTGTAACCGGTGATCCGATCGACAATGTGAACCAGGTGACATCTCTTTTTCTTCCGAAGGACCAGATAATCTATTCTTCCAGTGCCTCTTCTCCAACACAAACCCGTGCTCTTAATATTGATCTTTCTAAGAGCGTTGAGCTCAGGAAGTGTTCGAGCATTTGTTCGTTTTTCTCGCCTTTTGAACTTGATATTCTGGGAATATCTTGTTAATCCATGGTGGTATATGTTGATAATATGCTTGCCTATTCGATATCAATGGAAGGACATGGAAGATCATCTGTTTCTCTTTCTCTCAAGCTTCGTGAGCACTGCCTGTGTGCAAAGTCTCAAAGTGAGAATTCTGGCTTCTTGAAGTCACCTATCTCGGCCACGTCCTTCTGCTAAATAGATCGCTCCAATTCTGGAATCAGCAAGTCCATTGTTAATTCCATCTTCCACCTATAATCAAACCCGGAGTTTTCCTTGTTGGCCAGTTATCATCGTCGTTCCGCTAAAGTTTTCCTCAAGACTGCTAAATCTTTCTCAATCATTTCAAGAAGAACATGGAGTTCTTTCACCTCGTTCTCGTCAAGTAATCTTTGAAACCCTCTTGTTCTATCGTCTATGCTCAATCCACCGGAGGCCATGAAGACTTTTCAGATCTTTCGTAATCCTTCTGTTCAAGTTGGTGCTATCTTTTCTGTAGCCGTTGTATCTTGCAGTTCTTATTCGTAATCTTCCTTCATATCTTTCCGGTGGCTGGTTACTTATGACATGATGACAACATCATCATCTTTATCTATCTATGAATCCGGCGAATCGCTTGCATCTACCCTTGTTTTCTTACGGAGTTCCATGAGCTCTTCCTGTCAAAACCTTCAGTCTGTTTCGGTAGTTGGGTTGCATGGTTTTCTTATTCATGTGCGGAGTAATGCTTTGAGTGCGGGATGGAGTAGCTACCATACCACTACTCTTATCATTCTCTCTTGTACATTGAATTGGTGAATTATGTGATTTCACTCATTCCACGGAAGTTAGAAGTGGCCTTTATCCCTTGATACTTTTACTTCCGTCCTTGTTTTTCCGGAGTGCTCTCTCGAAGCAAGTAATCAATAATCTCTTGTTGGTGATCTCACCCTTTCTACACGGAGCAAAATCCTCAATTATCTGGTGGAAACAAACGCAAACACTTTTCTATCCTCGTCTTTCTACCGGTGCTTGATATCCCCAAACAAGATGAAAGGAAGCTATCTCTCTCTTTGTTTCATCAATTCTTTTTCTGTGGTAAAGCCAATTATGGTTGATGCCATCAGCCGCAAATCTATTGTGTTAGCCTCAAGGCTAAGGAAAGCAATAAGTATCTCTACAATAAACTCCAGATCATCCATACTCTTTGCTTCTCGGGATTCCACCATGATCTGGCTTCACATCCGTCTCTAGAAGTTATATCCGCGCAACTCAATTGCGTGATCCTTGGTTCTTACCGGCACAGGAAGAATCTAATCCGACGATGTCTAACTAAATCTTTCTGTTCTTTTCAAGGGACTCTATTGTTTGAAGGCAATATTGTTCCCGTACTTCATTTCTCAAATCCGAGAGAAGATACGATGCTATTGTCATAGCGGTTCAAACCTCTCCAATCTAGCTCTTTTTCTTCCAGCGGGATAAAGATTCATCCTCTCTCGTATCAGTAAATCTTTAATCTTAATGGTGTGTCTTTCTTTATCCATGATACATCATCTTGTCCTTTCTTTCACAAGTGGTCCTATTCTTTTATCATGTTTCATGAGAAAACCGGAGCTATGTCCATCATATCCTTCTTGTCTCACGACAATCCTTCAACTCTTCTAACCCGTTGTTTCTCAAGCAAAACGAAAGACTCGCAACAAGTCTAGCAAGTTTTGCAAGGTGTAGTGGTCGCACCATTCCGTTGTTCATCAACTTGGGAACATGAGGGTCACCTTCGTTCGAACACCCGCCTCTCCTTGTGTTGTTTTCTTTTTCCTAGGAATCTCGGGGCGAGATTCTTGTTTAGTGGGGGAGAGTTATAGCATCCCAATTGTCTAACAATTGCAATGCTACTAGCCTAGTCTACATAGATGCTACTTCCTACATATAATTGTTGCATCGTAATCATATCATGCTCATGTCATCATGCCACCTTGCATTTGAGCATCATATAAAACCCTTTTCCATTTGGTTCTTATCTCATATGCATTATTAATTGTATTTGCCTCTTGATATTGTATTTGGTTGTTGATATATTGTTTAAATACCCAAGTTGAGTTGGGGGCATATCTTTTATTTAACTCCACCACCTTTCTTGTCATCACCCCATCTTTCCACCATTCCATTATCCATGAGCTTGCAATTGTTTTTCTTTTGGGTTTTACCTCTAGCTCATATGGGTTGGGATGGATCCAATTCTATTTCCACATGCTCTCATCTTAGCATCATGTTGTTTTCACATTATTGATATATGAGAGCCACATGGCCACCTTTGCATGCCTTGTGAGTGGAACCCTTTTTCCTAGCTTCCATATGGATTATTATGGATTTATGCTCATGTGGGAATATTTTTGGGACTAGTAGGCACCTAGTGGAATATACACACTAGCAAGTCCCAATTATAATCAAATGTGATCATCTCCATCTACTCCACTTGGAACTTTCTTTTAAATTCTTTTGCTTGGCTTAATTCCACTTTTGGAAATGCATAAGAATAATGCCATGTTTATTGTTTTGTTTCACAAGGTTAAAACATGGTATTAATTATTTATGCATGGCCCATGCAAGTACCACCTTTTTCTAGCCTTTGGTTTTTATTTGAATCTTTGAGTGGATCTTACCATACCTCTCTCTACCCCTTGTGCTTGATCTTGCTTGATGCATGCAAGCATCTAAAACCCCATCACCATCTCCATCCATGCCATCACCACCTTGTTCTTCTTTCTCTCTTTTGGCTATATCTTGCTTGAGCTTGTCATGATCATGCTTGATCTTGTCAAAAGAGAACCTCTCCATCTATCTCTCTCTCTAAACCTAAACCATACACTCCTCTCTCCTCTCTCTTTACCATCCTCTCTAACCACACCCCCCCATCTAACCTAACCCGAGCCACCACCACCAGGATCAAACCCCAACCCTACCATCTCACCTACCCTCTCTAACCTAAGACCAAACCCTAACCCGAGCCTCCCCCTAGTCAAACCTAGCTCTAACCCGAGCCTACCCCTCTCTCTCTCTCTAGCTCTCTCTCTGTCGAGCCTGCTCCACCAGCCCGAGCCTCACCCGCCTGGCCCACCTGCAGACACTCCCCCCATGCCTACCTGCCCCTGCCCTGCCGAGCACGTGAGGAGAGGAAGGAGAAAAAGGTGGCCGAGCCACCTTTAACCCTACCCACTCACCCACGGCACCTCCTCTCCCCTCCCTCCTTTCTCTTTAACCACACGGCTCTCCTCTGGCCTCTCCAGATCTGGCCGAGGCGCCCTGGCCTTCCTCCCTTCCACTGCACCGACGCCACCCTCTCTCGCCGGCCACCGCCAGTATATCGTCGCCTCGTCGATCCGGCCGTCAAGTTCGACGTGGTGGTGATCGTGGAGACCAAGGACCTGTCCCTGCATCGCCCCGAACCCGCCAGCGAGGAGGAGGAGGCCTGCACCGCCGCTGCACGCCGAGGCGCCACCGAAACCCTAGCTCCGCTGGGCCTCTGCATCACCGTCGTCCTGCTGCTCGCCGACCCGATCCAACACCGCCGACCACCTCGCGGTGAGCCAACCTTCCTCCTAGACATCCTCACGGCCACCGTCGTTTCCTGGACACGCCGGTCGATGTGCCGAGCACGCTCTGTGCGCCGGCGTGCACGAGCGTTTCCTCGCCGCGGCGTCGCGTAAGCCCTATCTAGCCGCCCAGCCTCCTCCTATCAACAACCCCAGCCCACCGCGCTGGCTAGACCCCACAGCGCACGCACCCGCGACCCAGGTTCGAATCCTGCGCGCCGCGCCGTCCACTGTCGCGCATCGATCGCTCGACAGGGAATTCAGAGAAGAAGCACAGTACGCGTCGCCGTTTTTGCACAAAACCCCTCCCTAGCTTTTACTCCTAACCCGCGGTCCGCCTGAGCCCACCTGTCAGCCGTAGTACCGCTTTGCAGTTAGGCCCTCCTGTTTCTCCAGCCTCAACCCGCAGTACCCTGGATCTCCCACGTGTCGCGTCCCTGGCGGCGCCTGCGGTGGCCTACGAGGTTCTGTGGCCCCACTTTGTCATTCGCTTAGGCTAGATTAGCTCAGTGATAAAAGCTCTTCTACACATTGCCGATCAGCTGGCCCACCCGTCGGCCGACTTTATGGATCTGCCTGAGTACAAAAAGTTTCTGTTTATTTCTGTTTTAATTCAAACTTTTTCCAAATTAAATTAAATTCAAATTTCAAATCTGTTTTCAAATAACTTTTAAAATATAAATCCAAATAATACAAATAATATATGTTTTGAAATCAGAAAAATGTGAGGAATTCAAATATGCCCTTCAAAATATATTTTGAACATTTAAAATTTTCGAGTTGATTAAAATTACAATAAAATGCCCTTTTACCTTAATTAATTAATAACTTTTGTTTTATAACTCCAAATTTAACAAATAATATGTCTAAAATGATTAGCTCGACGAGACCTTTCTGTTTATGCATTCCATGTTTTGAGTTGAAGCATGCATCATATAAATATGAAGTATACAGCAACTAATATGAGGATAAAATGAGGCTAAAACTCAATAAAATGGTTTATTCTTGTATCCCACACCTCACCCATGCCATGCTACTTTATTGCCATGCAAATTATGCATCATTCATCATGGCATGACTGGTTGCTTGTCGCATTTATTCATATGCTTGTGCACTTTATTTATGTTGGCCCTTGTTTGTTTGGTTCTTCTTCGAATAGACGCTGAGCAGGGGATATATCAAGAAACCCAGGAGCACTACCCAGATCCTTCTCTCGCTTCAACTGAGCTGCCAGGAAAGCACTACCACATGCTTGCATACATATAGTACCTATTGCCTCTTTTTTATTCTTGCATCATGGAGTCGCGATTGCATTAAACTGAATCCCAAGTATTGCATAGCCTTTACTTTAAACCCCACCGAAGCTTGTTCCTCCATCCCATGAGCCATTTACTACAGGAGTTGTTTGAGCCATGCGAGTCGTAGAACAGCATGTGTAGGGTATGTGAGTGTCTGTTGGATAACGAGGTACCTATACAACTTAATCTGAGTAGTAATGGGATAACTAATGAAAGTGGCATCGGTGAGCCATATACGCTATTTGGTTTTTCAGGCTCACTTGTGTCCCGTAGGACACCGAGTACTTGATTCCTGTTCCTTGAATATTCGCGCTATCCACATCCGGGAGGCTTATGAACCCCCCTGAGCCAGAGCTTGATTCATTCTTATTTCTTGGGGCCACAAACTAGTTTGAGGTTTTATTTACTATCCTGTACTTATGCCATGCTTTACTGCTTTATTTATATTGTGTGAGGTACTGCACCTGATCGCTTAGGGCCGTGACGCTTTCAGACGACAAGCCCACCACACTTTCGGGTTCCCATCGTGCCGTCCCCACAAACCTTGAGTCCGCCTCAGCCGGCCAGCTTCACAGGTAGCAATGGGGTGGCCTCAAATATTTCTGAACTGTGATCGCTTTGTGACGCCTCGTTGGTTTTGATTTGGTTTTTCCGAGGTTGATCGAGTGTGTGTTGCTATTTGTGCACCCCTGCAGGTAAAACTTTCTGAAAGCCATGTCCGCGGTTATGGACGACTTGGAGCACAGTTTCTTGATCATAGACAAGCATAACTAAAGTACCGCTTTTAATTTGACTAAGTAACTGACTAGTAAATAGTGCAACACTCATGGAATGTATAATAAAATTGAAAACGTATGGGGTTGTTCGTCACTTCCTCGCCAAGAAGCGAGGAGGAGGATGGATCTGTTGATATTACCGTTATAACTTGTTATTAATTCACGGACATCCGCTCTATCTCTGGTTAGGCGGATGGTTAGCAGTATCTATAGAATTGTTAGGGTTTATCTTTTGCTGCAATTGCGTCACCCTGTGTTGTGTCCCCTTTAGAGGCATAAAGACTTCGAAAATTACCCTAGGGTCTCACATGATAATTGTTTGATTCGGATGAATGTAAACTCGCAAGATGGATCTTTGGGTGGAGGAGACGATGATGGGCAACGATCATTCGTGTAGAGATTCCGGAACGGGATCCGTGAGATCTGGGCGGATGTGTTTATTTATGGGGCATCTTATGCCGATTTGCTTCTTATCCGTACTCGGATCTTGTTTTCCGCTCACCGATACTCGATGTTTGATGTATGAGGAGATATCCTAAACTATTATATCTATCTAGGATATTTGGATCTTGCCGTATGGCGTTGCAATATTTCTATTTCTTTTAGATGGAATGGCTCTGAGAACTATTGTATGGTGGCTTGCATACATACTCATTTGTGTATGTAGTTGATCCCTTCGCCTCCTGATTACGCCGCCCGTTCTTGTCCCGATGTTTGGAAATGGTTAGGACGGCCGAAAGGTCTACCTGTGAGTGGCATTTGGGCCCCACCGTACTATTTTAACCATTTCCGCTCATCCAGGCTTGTAACTAGGAGCGTAATTCACCGAGGTAGTTACATTTATGAAAATAACATATAGGCAATGCCATCTAGTGGATCCATGTGGTTTAGGAAAAGAACAGACATGCAATGACATCTAGTGGATCCATGTGGTTTTTAATAGAACACAAATGCAATGACTCTTGTAGGGCCATGTGGTTTAGAAAAAGAACACACATGTAACGACAAACTAGTGGATCCATGTGGTTTATCAAAAGAACATGCATGCAATGACATCTTCTAGAACCATGTGGTTTAGGAGAAGATACCACATGCAATGACATCTAGTGGATCCATGTGGTTTATGAAAAAAACGCATGCAATGACATGTAGTGGATCCATGTGGTTTATGAAAAGAACATAGATGCAATCACTCTAGTGGAACCGTGTGGTTTACAAAAATAACACACATGCAATGACATCTAGTGGATCGATGTGGTTTATGAAAAGAACACACATGCAATGACATCTAGTGGATCCATGTGGTTTAGGAAAAGAACACACATGCAATGACATCTACTGGATCCATGTGGTTTAGGAAAAGAACACCACATGCAAGAGTGGCATCATTGCATGTGTTATTTTCCAAGACCATAATGATGCACACTGACACACACACCCAAGTGGGTGTGGTGATGCAGCATCTTTCAAACTAGTGATAGAATGCATGGTACACTTGAATCCCAGCATGCTGCTAGGGTTCCTGGACATGGTTGGACAACACATGCTAGAATGGCATCATTTCATGTGTTGTTTTCCAAAACCACAATGTTGCACACTAATACACACACAACCAAGTGGGTGTGGTGATGCAACATCTTTCAAACTAGTGATAGAATCCATGTTGCAGATGAATCCCAGCATGCTGCTACGGTTCCTAGACATGGCTGGACACCACATGCTAGAGTGGCATCATTGCATGTGTTATTTTCCTAAAACCACTATGATGCACACTAACACACACACACATACATTGAAGTGGGTGTGGTGGTGCAGCATATTTCAAAGTGCTGGTAGAATGCATGATGTAGTTGAATCCCAACATGCTGCTAGGGTTCCTAGACATGGTTGGACAGCACATGCTGGAGTGGCATCATTGCATATGTTCTTTTCCAAAACCACAATGATGCACACTAAAACACAAACACACACATCCAAGTGGGTGTGGTGATGCAGCATCTTTCAAACTGGAGGTAGAATGCATGCTACAATTGAATCCCAACATGCTGCTAGGGTTCCCGGACATGGTTTGACACCACATGCTGGAGTGGAATCATTGCATGTGTTCTTTTCCAAAACCACAATTATGCACACTGATACACACACATGCAATGAAATCTGGTGGATCCATGTGGTTTATGAAAAGAACTCACATGCGATGAGATATAGTGGATCCATGTGGTTTAGGAAAAGAACACATATGCAATGAGATCTAGTGGATCCATGTGGTTTATGAAAAGAACACACATGGAATGACACTAGTGGATCCATGTGGTTTATCAAAAGGACATACATGAAATAACACAGTCGATCCTTGTGGTTTAGGAAAAGAACACACATGCAATGACATATAGTGGATCCATGTGCTTTAGGAAGAGAACACACATGCAATGACATCTAGTAGATCCATGTGGTTTATGAATAAAACACACATGCAATGACTCTAATATATTCATGTGGTTTATTAAAAGAAGACACATGTAATCACATCTAGTAGATCCATATGGTTTATGAAAAGAACACACGAGCAATGACTTATACTAGATTCATGTGGTTTTGGAGAAGAACACACATGCAATGACATCTAGTGGATCCATGTAGTTTATCAAAAGAATACACATGCAATGATAACTAGTGGATCCATGTGATTTATGAAAAAACACCACATGCTGGAGTAGCATCATTGCATGTGTTCTTTTCCAAGACCACAATTATGCACACTGACACACACACACAAGTGCGTCTAGTGATACATCATATATCAAACTGGTGATAGAATGCATGCTGTAGTGGAATCCTAGCATGCTGCTTGTGTTATTGGACATGGTTGGACACCACATGCTAGAGTGGCACCACTGCATGTGTTCTTTTCCAAAACCACTATGATGCACACTAATACACACACATAGACATCCATGTGGGGGTCGTGATGCAGCATCTTTCAAACTAGTGATAGAATGCATGTCGCAGTTGAATCCCAGCATGCTGCTAGGGTTCTAGGATATGGTTGGACACCACATGCTGGAGTGGCATCATTACATGTGTTCTTTTACAAAAACCAAAATGATGCACATTGACACACACACACATCCAAGTGGGTGTGGTGATGCAACATCTTTCAAACTGGTGGTAGAAGGCATGCTGCAGTTAAATCCCAGCATGCTGCTAGCGTTCCTGGACATGGTTTGGACACCACATGCTAGAGTGGCATCATTGCATGTGTTCTTTTCCAAAACAACAATGATGCAGACAAACACACAAACACACAAATCCAAGTGGGTGTGGTGATCCAACATCTTTCAAACTAGTGGTAAAATTCATGCTGTAGGTTAATCCTAGCATGCTGCTAGGGTTGTTGGACATGGTTGGACACCACATGCTAGAGTGCCATCATTGCATGTGTTCTTTTCCAAAACCACAATGATGCACACTGATAGACACACACAAATTCAATGACATCTAGTGGAACCATGTGGTTTATGAAAAGAACACACATGCGATGACATATAGTGGATCTATGTAGTATAGGAAAAGAACACACATGCAATGACATCTAGTGGATTCGTGTGGGTTATGAAAAGAACACACATAGTGGATCCATGTGATTTATGAAAATAACATACATGCAATGATATCTAGTAGATCTATCTGGTTTAGGAAAAGAACACACATGTAATGACATCTAGTGGATCCATGTGGTTTATGAAAAGAACACACATCCAATGCCATCTAGTGGATCCATGTGGTTTATGAACAGAACACGCATGCAATGACTCTACTAGATCCATGTGGTTTTGGAAAAGAACACACATGTAATGACATATAGTGGATAAATATAGTTTATGAAAAGAACTCACACGCAATGAAATCTAGTAGATCCATGTGGTTTAGGAGAAGAACACAAATGCAATGACATCTAGTGGATCCATGTGGTTTATGAAAAGAACACACATGAAATGACATGTACTGGATCCGTGTGGTTTATGAAAAGAACACACATGCAATGACTCTAGTGGATCCATGTGGTTTAGGAAAATAACACACATGCAATGACATCTAGTGGATCCATGTGTTTTATGAAAAGAACATACATGCAATGACATCTAGTGGATCCATGTGGTATAGGAAAAGAACACACATGGATTGACATCTAGTGGATCCATGTGGTTTAGGAAAAGAACACCACATGCAGGAGTGGCATTATTGCATGTGTTCTTTTCCAAGACCACAATGATGCACAATGACACACACACACCCAAGTGGGTGTGGTGATGCAGCATCTTTCAAACTAGTGAGAGAATGCATGCTGCACTTGAATCCCAACATGCTGCTAGGGTTCCTGGACATGGTTAGACACCACATGCTGGAGTGGCCTCATTTCATGTGTTATTCTCCAAAACGACAATGTTGCACACTGATACACTCACATCCAAGTTGGTGTGGTGATGCAACATCTTTCAAACTAGTGATATAATGCATGTTGTAGATGAAGCCCAACATGCTGCTAAGGTTCCGGGACATGGCTAGACACCACATGCTGCAGTGGCATCATTGCATGTGTTATTTTGCTAAAACCACAATGATGCACATTGAGACACATACACATCCAAGTGGGTGTGGTGATGCAGCATCTTTCAAACTCATGGTAGAATGCATGCGGCAGTTGAATCCCAACATGCTGCTGGGGTTCCTAGACATGGTTGGATACCACATGCTAGAGTTGCATCATTGCATGTGTTCTTTTCCAAAACCACAATGATGCACACTAACACACAAACACACAGATGCAAGTGGGTATGGTGATCCAGCATGTTTCAAACTGGTGGTAGAATGCATGCTGTAGTTGAATCCCAGCATGCTGTTGGGGTTCCTAGACATGGTTGAACACCACATGCTAGAGTGACATCATTTCATGTTTTATTTTCTGAAACCACAATGATGTATACTAATACACACACATGCAATGACATCTAGTGGATCCATGTGGTTTATGCAAACCACACACATGCGATGACATATAGTGGATCCGTGTGGTTTAGGAAAAGAACACACATGTAATGACATCTAGTGGATCCATGTGGGTTATGAAAAGAACACACTTGGAATGACCCTAGTGGATCCATGTGGTTTATGAAAATAACATGCATGCAATGACATCTAGTGGATCCATGTGGTTTAGGAAAAGAACGCACATGCAATTACATGTAGTGGATCCATGTGGTTTAGGAAAACAACACGCATGCAATGAAATCTAGTGGATCCATGTGGTTTATGAAAAGAACTCACATGCGATGAGATATAGTGGATCCGAGTGGTTTAGGAAAAGAACACATATGCAATGAGATCTAGTGGATCCATGTGGTTTATGAAAAGAACACACATGGAATGACACTAGTGGATCCGTGTGGTTTATCAAAAGGACATACATGAAATGACACACATATCAAAAGGACATACATGTGGTTTATCAAAAGGACAAACATGACTCTAGTAGATCCATGTGGTTTAGTAAAAGAACACACATGTAATTACATCTAGTGGATCCATGTGGTGTATGAAAAGAACACACATGCAATGACATCTACTAGATCTATGTGGTTTAGGAGAAGAACACACATGCAATGACATCTAGTGGATCCATGTGGTTAATGAAAAGAACACACATGCAATGACATCTAGTGGATCCATATGGTTTATGAAAACAACACACATGCAATGACTCTAGTGGATCCATGTAGTTTAGTAAAATAACACACATGCAATGACATCTAGTGGATCCATGTGGTTTATGAAAAGAACACACATGGAATGACATCTAGTGGATACATGTGGTTTAGGAAAAGAATAGACATGCAATGACATCTAGTGGATCCATGTGGTTTAGGAAAATAACACCGCATGCAGGAGTGGCGTCATTGCATGTGTTATTTTCCAAGGCTACAATGATGCACACTGACACACACACACCCAAGTGGGTGTGGTGATGCAGCATCTTTCAAACTGGTGATCGAATGCATGTTGAAGTTGAATCCCAGCGTGCTGCTATGGTTCCTGGACATGGTTGGACACCACATGCTGGAGTGGCATCATTTCATGTGTTATTTTCCAATACCACTGAAGCGACCCGACCCGGTCGGGGTCCAAGTCTTTGTGCTTGTTAGTGCTAGTCCCTAAATCGACTCACTAGCACAGACATACAAAATGATCCAGAACTTTACAAAGGTCATATTCTATTACATCAAATGATCCAGAACTTTACATAGTTACATACAAAATGCATGGCAGAAGGGCTGGGTCCTCAATACAAAGATCAGCAGCGGAAGACTATAACTATAAGAGCTCCATCAAGAGCCACAAGTGAATACATGGTAAGTACGGACTCGTAACCCTAACATCATACCTCACTCATCTTCAGGGCAACCTGCAACATGAAAGGTTGCAGCCACAAATGGTCAATACTTTGAATGTATTGGTATGTTCACCTATTTGGTGGAATATGAATCTCAACCTACAAGTATATGCATATTTGGCTAGGTGGAGTTTTTTGGATGAATTTGCATAAAGGAATGGTTTTTACCCTATCATTTTGAAATACAAATCTTTCTTTTAAAACAAAATGGGTTCCATTGATTGATATCAATGAACCGAAAATGTTTACTTTGAAAACGGTACCTATGGCTGATAATAGTGAACCGGGGTACCATTGGTTGATAGCAATGAACCCAAAACTTTGATTTTGAAAACTACCCTTGTTCACCCACAAAATTTTAATTTAAGGAAATTGGAATGATGAGATTTCTTGAACTACTTCAAGTCTAGTCGCTCAAAGTCATCCATAACTTGGGACATGGATAAGTACTTAGTTTTGACACTCTCGAGAGGTTTGTAAACTTTACCCACAATACCAAGTCAACCCCTGCACACAATACCACTAGATGTGGCATGGCCAGGAGAAAACTGAGTCGAGACCTTTCAGAAGTAGTCCCTCAACCACGACAGACTCGTTACACCTATAAAATTCTACCACCCTCTGTCACGCTGGTTTGAGTTATCACAACTTAGTTAGTCAACACAGAGAACATTTGACAAGTGTTTGTAAATGGAAGTTCGTAAAAAAGAACACTGCCAAATATCTTTAAGCATGGGTGCTTTCCGCGAGTGCAAACAAGTCAGGGGCAAGCCATTGGTAGAGCTCCATAGAATGGCCTCCGTTGACAGGGATGTGCAACCGTCGACAGGGTCTCATGTGAATGACACCTAAACTTGGCACTCAACATAACAAATATCAATCCCATTCACCCAGGTGGTTCATTAAGTTATGTTGTTTTCATTAAACAAAAAGGAGTTTTCACCTCAACATTACATAACTTAATATGAATCCACCCACGAGGTCTACAACATGGCTAAGCATTCAACACCTATGTTGTTTGCTACTCCATAGTCAGGAATACATGTGGCTATCCTATATAGGTTGCATAGTATAGCATACTACTTTATGCAACACAATCTTTGGAAAAACAACTAAGTGCATAGTAAAAATAGTAGGACATTTATGTAGTGAACATGCCTCTTGTTGAAGTTGCCGGACTCACTCTCTTCACAAGATAACGATTACTCTCTAGTCAATCTACACGGTTCACGAACAATGCAACGAATAAACAAACCAAGCAAACACACCAACTCAATGCAATATAATGAAATCAATCAAAGCATGCTAAAGGGTTTTGTTTGGGTTGCACATGTTTTGCTAAACCAATACTGGTTCTCAAAATACTCTACTAGTCCTAGTGCTTGTAGTGGCACCAGGTCATGTACCTCTAATATATTATAGTTATGTTTAAAAAAAGTGTTCATTTAA
Organism: Avena insularis; assembly: GCA_023614405.1. Taxonomy (NCBI): domain Eukaryota; kingdom Viridiplantae; phylum Streptophyta; class Magnoliopsida; order Poales; family Poaceae; genus Avena; species Avena insularis. Next base: position 450,764,564 of record CM042690.1, read on the forward strand.
CCCTGTTGGATAAATGAACATTTTTGGACATTTTACAAAGAGGATTTCGTTCCAAAACTATTTTGTTAATATAATAATGTTCAAAATAGCATTTGAAGGAGGTAAGGCTATATAATTTAAATAACCTCTTTGCAATCCTTCCAAAATAATTTTACTCTCTAGACCTAATGGACAGGGTGTTAAAACAGGAGCATTTTACAAAAGATTCATTTAAAAGTCATTTTTTATAATTAAAGTTATGCCTATAATGGCTAAATGGCATTTCTATAATATTGTTCAATTTAAAATGTTCAAATTTGAAATCTAACAGTGGTATACTATAGTACTATTCACAAGGATTCCATAAAGGTATTATTTGCAATTTTTGGATATATAGAGTATTGACTATAATTTAATTACCCTATAATAGAGTTTAAATATTCAAAATAATTTTGTTAGGCAAACTTTAAAATTTAACTCAATATAATATTCTACAAATTTTTCTGAATCAAGGCATATGTCATATGCATTTTTATGATAAGCAGCACATTTTCAATAAATTTTTTAGGTTAATACATTTTGTTGCCTATTTTTCATTGCATGCAAATACATAGTGGCGGGTCTGGCCACGTGGCGCTGATGTGGCTGTCACGCGGTGCCTACGCGTCTAACACGCGCTGCCGACACAGCGCTGACGTAGTGGCCATGTGGCATGATCGAATAGGCCGGTACCCCTTCGGTCAGGATCTAATCCTGGTCGTCGCTTTGGGATCTAGCAGCCGGGAATGAAAGCTTGAGGGGAGGAGGAGGAGCTCACTAGGGAGGTCGCCGGAGTTGGGGAAGGTGGTGGCGGATGGTGCAGTTGTCAGCCAGGGAGGGTCCTAAGGTGGTCGATGGTGAGCGCGGAGGAGATGACGACGCGTGGGCAGAGATGACCAAGATGATGGTGATGGCGGCGTCTTCGATCGCTTCCTGTAGTGGCCGGGGCACGCGACCAGAGCAACCGCAGACGGCGGCGACCTTCGGGTTCTCGCGACGGTGATGCTCGGCTACGGGAGAAAGAGAGGTAAAGGGGTGAGGGCGTGCGCCAGATCGAGCGGGTGAGGATGGACCCAAAATGGGGAAGCAGGCTTAATGGGTCAACATCGACAACAAGAAAAACGATGGCGGTGACCGCGGGCTCCGGCGAGAAATCTCGGCATCCTGGGGGTATGTCGGAGAGGGGAAATGAAGAGGGGGGCCAGGGCTTTATACGAGCGGCACCAGAGGGGAGCGGGGTGGCTCGATGAGTGGGGGGAGTGGGGCGCTGGGGCGAGGCGACTGCGGTCATGGGCGGCGGTTGCTCGAGGAAGGGGACGAGCGGTGGGTCTGGGTGGTCAGTGAGAGATGGAGAGAGGAATTGGGTCGGGGCTGGGTTGCTAGGGGGTGCGCGCGTGGCAGATAGGTGCAGCGGGGGGGGGGGAGAGGGGGGGCAAGATGGCCTGGCTGGGCTAACCCAGTTGGGCTAGCTGGTTTCTTTCTCTTTTTTTAGCAATTTGTTTTTTCTTTTTCTATTTTACAAATCTTTTTGTAACTATAGTTTTGTAACTTCAAATTGAGTAATTCCAATTTCTATGATTTTGTAAAATCAAAACACACCACAAAATCTCTACAAAATGAAATTTATTTCCAGAAAAATTTTCATAATGCCATTAGCACTTAATGCCCTATGGCCAATATGGTGATTTGCAAAAATAGGGTTTTAGGGAATGTTATTTTCCAAACTAAAAAAATATTAAATCTTATAAACATGATTTTGCAAATATGTTTTGTAGAGAATCTATATTGACAAAAGATTTTAGGTTCATAAAATCAATTTTAAACGCCTTTGTTTTCCCAAGAACGAAATAATCTTGAAGGAGTTTTGAAAATGGTTTTTTCCCTATCCATTTGTTTCAAAATCTTTTGTTTAGAAATAGGATTTTCTTTATTTTAATAAACTTTGAAAAGTTTCTTTTTTATTGAAAATTCAAATAAGAAAAAGAAACTTTTTTGGCAACTATTTGAATAATTTTTATTTTATTTTAACATTCCAAAATATGAAAAGTTTTGGGATGTTACAGACTACCACCCTTAAAAGGAATCCCGTCCCAAGATTCAGAAAATCTAGAAGAAAAAGGGTTTGGAAAAACATTGGGGTGCTACAACCCTTAAAAATAAAAGTTTAGTAGATTATAGGTGGATATTTTCACTTTCAATATTTATGATTTTTTTGACATCACTCTATGTAACGTCCTTTCTAAGAGGGTTTAGGCATGGGCAGGTACAGATAAGAGGGTCCAAGGAGGAGCTATCACTCAAGTCACTAACAGGATCATCGAAACCATGATCACGTCAATTCACACAAAAATACAATAATCTAACATTCATGTCAATCATAGAAATGCAACATTCATAGGACACATAACAATGCAACAATCATATCAAAGCAAATGGTTCAACATAATCAAACAAGCCTAAGGATTCAAAGTTTCCAAAGAGAGAAAGCAAACGATCTACGAATGCCATATCTTACAAGCAGATATGGTCCACAAACTAACACGATAATGATGAACTAACAGTACGGCTTGATGTTGGTGGTCGAACCTAAGCACGGGTCCTGAGCCGCTTCTTGTACTCAATGCTCCTCTCAAGATTCTGCTGCATCACTACCTTCTTGCTTGAGATCTGTGGCTGTATCCCAACAGGCTCTATCTTCATGTCCTCGTCGGGCTCTTCCTTCTTGGCTTTATTCATCAGCTGATTTACTAGAGTGGTAGAAGTTCCTGGTATGGCCTGAAGGATCTCTTGCATCTGCTTCTTCATCTGCTGCATAGTGGCCTGGGCATCATCATTCTTCCCCATCTCATACTAAATCATGTCTTCCATGTTGGCAGTGAGACCTTCCATCTCCATCAACTGATAGGCACATGGGGTCATCTTTTCTTTCCCGTTGGTCTACCAAATGGGAGTACCATCAATGGTGCGCCTTCCAAACTGACGAAAAGAGTCATTCGGCAAAATAGACTTGAACATGAAGCAGAAGCGGGACATGGCATCATGCATGGCTATGTCGAGTCCACCTTCCCAGTCATTGCACTTCTAGACATACACTATGTCTTGGGTCATTGGGGCGATGAGTGGCCCGCAGATCCTGGTCTTAATCTCAAAGCGTGTAAGTATGGGCTCCATGGACACCTACTTGCCCTTGAACTCCTAGCGAGGTAACGACAGGCTGCCAGTCATCTTGGCTAGGTGTGGCTAAAGTGGTGGTCTCCGGCATATCCGATAGTGAAAAAGAGTGTGTACTCGTCTGCCATCTATCATTTTGAAAATTGAGAAGAGTGTGAGAACATCTGACAGTGATAGAATTACGAGAGATAAAATGTATGAAAATAATTTAGATTAAAACATCAGAATTAAAATAGGTGTTCTCAAACTCCCTAAGTGTCCTGGTTTCTAACCGGTTAACAATATAAGCACTTAGCCAAGAGATAAACCATATCAAACAAAGTATATTCCACTCATAAATTCAAACATGACCAATTCACTCTCAAACAATAATCATCACAACAAAGCAAACAAACAACCAAGTTATGCCATACCCCGATGGTGGATATGACAAATAAACTAATATGGTAGATACAGACTAAACGAAAATGCTATGGCAGTGGTCGCAATATTTTGTGCATCTAGGTGAGTTCCATCTTCCTTCGCTTTAAGGGCTTCATGGACACAATAAGAGCATCCTTGGCGACAATCACTTTGTCTTGGTCGCATAGTTCCAAGACCACGCCAATGATATCCTTCCTAAGCTTCTTTTCCTCTTTCTCTAATTGATGGTTCTTCTTCTATTCTTCCTTGAGGTAGTTTTTAGTATTATGCAGCCTCCACTTGAGTCTTTCTCCAATTTCATCAATTGCACTCCATGCTGCGCTTCTTGCTGAGTCGAAGAATGATGTATGGAGCTCGGAGTTAGTGAACATCCAGTGTCCCATCTTCTTCTAGTCATCCTCCTTGTTCTGTACAAATGGAGTTTCACCCACCAATACTCCTGGCCTTCATCCATCACAGGAAAACCCATGTAGAGTGCTTCTCCTTCGAGTCCCATGCTTGACACGATGGCCTTCAGTGCCTTGGGGAACTTAGACTCACACTCTAGTGTCATGGTCGTCAGTGGTCCCTTCTTGATGGATTCATGGATATTGGCCATCTAAGATTTGGAATATGAGAAAAGGTTAGGAAGAGTCATACGAGAATAAGGAATTTGCAAAAATACAAGATTTTGAACTAACAAAATATTTTCATTTGCCTAGGGTCTTACCTAGTTTCTAATCCAGTTCTAGGATCATGAACCTACAGTCAACACAATGCTTTGATACCATCTAAAGCGACCCGGCCCGGTAGGGGTCCAAGTCTCTGTGCTTGTTAGTGCTAGTCCCTGGATCGACTCGCTAGTACACAGTTCAGGATGTAATATCATGAAACAAAGGTCATATTCTATTACATCTAATGATCCAGAACTTTACATAGTTACATACAAAATGCATAGAAGAAGGGCTAGCTCCTCAATAGAAAGATCAACAGTGGAATACTATAAATATAAGAGCTCCATCAAGAGCCACATGCGAATACATGCTGAGTATAGACTCATAACCTTAACATCGTACCTCACTCGTCTTCCGGGCAACCTACAACATGAAAGGTTACAGCCACAAATGGTCAATACTTTGAATGTATTGCCAAGTTCACCTATTTGGTAGAATATGAGTCTCAACCTACAAGTACATGCATATTTGTCTAGGTGGAGTTTTTTGGCTGAATTTTTGTAAAGCAATGGTTTTTATCCTATCATTTTTAAATACAAATATTTCTTTAAAAACAAATTGGGTACCATTGATTGATATCAATGAACCGAAAACGTTTACTTTGAAAATGGTACCACTGTTTGATAGTAGTGAACCGGGGTACCATTGGTTGATAGCAATGAACCCAAAACTTTGATGTCACAAATTACCCTTGTTCACCCACAAAATTTTAATTTAAGGAAATCAGAATGATGGGATTTCTTGAACTATTTCAATTCTAGTTGCTCAAATTCTTCTGTAACCAGGGACATGGCTAAGTACTTAGTTTTGACACTCTCGAGATGTTTGTATAGTTTACCCACAAGACCTAGTCAACCCCCGCATACAATACCACCTAGATGTGGCATGGCCAGGAGAAAACTGAGTCGAGACCTTTCAGAAGTAGTCCCTCCACCATGATAGACTCGTTACACCTATAAAATTCTACCACCCTCTACAACACCGGGTTGAGTTCTCACAACATAGTTAGTCAAGACAGAGCCCATTTGACAAGTGGTTGTACATGGAAGCTCGTAGACAAGAATGCCGCAAAATCTCTTTAAGCATGGGTGCTTTCTACGGGTGCAAACAAGTCAGGGGCAAGCCGTTGATAGGGCTCCATAGAATGGCCTCGGTTGACAAGGAGGTGCGACCATTGACATGGTCTCATGTGAATGACACCTGAACTTGGCACTCAACCAAAAAAATATCAATCCCATTCACCTAGGTGGTTCATTAAGTTATGTTGTTTTCATTAAACAAAAAGGAGTTTTCACCTCAACATCACATAACTTAATATGAATCCACCCACGAGGTCTACCGCATGGCTAAGCATTCCACACCTATGTTGTTTGCTACTCAATAGTCAGGAATACATGTGGCTATCCTATCTGGGTTGCATAGCATAGCATACTACTTTATGCAATCCTACTCGCACAATCTTTGTAAAAACAACTAAGTGCATAGTAAAAATAGTAGGACATTTATGTAGTGAACTTGCCCTTGTTGAAGTCGTCGGAATCACTCTCTTCACAAGACAATGATTACTCTCTAGTCAATCTACATGGTTCATAAACAATGCAACAAATAAACAAACCAAGCAAACACACCAACTCAATGCAATACAATGAAATCAATCAAAGCATGCTAAAGGGTTTGGTTTGGGTTGCACATGTTTTGCTAAACCAATACTTGGTTCTCAAAATACTTTACTAGTCTTAGTGCTTATAGTGGCACTAGGTCATGTGCCTCTAATATATTATAGTTACTTTTGAAAAAAGTGTTTCATTTAACCCTGGTGGACAAATGAACATTTCTGGACATTTTACAAAGAGGATTTCGTTCCAAAACTATTTTATTAATATAATAATGTTCAAAATAGCATTTGAAGGAGGTAAGGCTTTATAATTTAAATAACCTCTTTGTAATCCTTCCAAAAGAATTTTACTCTATCGACCTAATGGATAGGGTATTAAAACAAGAGCATTTTACAAAAATATTCATTTAAAAACATTTTTTATAATTAAAGTTATGCCTATAATGGCTAAAATGGCATTTATGTAATATTTTTCAATTTAAAATGTTCAAATTTGAAATCTAACAGTGGTATACTGTAGTACTAATCCTGGTTGTCGCTTTGGGATCTAGCGGTCAGGAATTAAAGCTTGAGGGGAGGAGGAAGAGCTCACTGGGGAGGTCACCGGTGTTGGGGAAGGCGGCGGTGGATGGCACAGTCATCAGCGAGGGAGGGTGCTGCCGTGGTCGATGGCAAGCGCGGAGGAGACGACGATGCATGGGCAGGGACGATCAAGACAATGGCGACGACAACATCTTCAGTCGCTTCCTGTAGTGGCCAGGGTGCGCGACCAGAGCAACCGCTGATGGAGGCGACCTTCGGGTGCTCGCGGTGGCGATGCTCGGCCGCGGGATAAAGAGAGGTAAAGGGGTGAGGGCGTGCACCAGATAGAGGGGGTGAGGATGGATGCCAAATGGGCAGAGCAGGCGTACTGGGTCGACATCGACGACAAGAAAAATGGCGGCGGTGACCAGGGGCTCCGGCGAGAAATCTCGGCAGCCTGGGGGCGTGTCGAAGAGGGCAAAAGAGGGGGAAGGAAGAGCGGGCCAGGGCTTTGTATGAGCAGCACTAGAGGGGAGCGGGGTGGCTCGATGAGTGGGGTGCTAGGGCGAGGCGACTGGGGTCGTGGGCGGCGGTTGCTCGACGAAGGGGACGAGGGGTGGGTCTGGGCGGTCAGTGAGAGATGGAGAGGGGAATTGGGCTGGGGATGGGCCGCTAGGGGGTGCGCGAGCGATAGATAGGTGCAGTGTGGGGGGAGAGAGGGGGCGGGCTGGCTTGGCTAGGCTGACCCAGTTGGGCTGGCTGGTTTCTTTCTCTTTTTTAGCCATTTTTTTCCTTCTATTTTACAAATCTTTTTGTAACTATAGTTTTGTAACTCTAAATTGAGTAATTCCAATTTCTATAATTTTGTAAAATCAAAACACACCACAAAAGCTCTACAAAATGAAATTTTATTTCAGGAAAATTTACATAATGCCATTAGCACTTAATGCCCTATCGCTAATATGGAGATTTGCTAAAATGGGATTTTAGGGAATTTTTTTTCAAAACTAAATAAATATTAAATCTTATGAATATGCTTTTGCAAATATGTTTTGTAGATAATCTATATTGACAAAAGGTTTTAGGTTTATAAAATCAATTTTAAAATCCTTTGTTTTCCAAAGAACAAAATAATCTTTAAGGTGTTTTGAAAATGGTTTTTTCCCTATCCATTTGTTTCAAAATCTTTTATTTAGAAATAGGATTTGCTTTATTTTAATAAACTTTGAAAAGTTTCTTTTGTACTGAAAATTAAAATAAGAAAAAGAAACTTTTTTAGGAACTATTTGAATAATCTTTATTTTATTTTAACATTCCAAAATTTAAAAAGTTTTGGGATGTTACAACCACAATGCTGCACACTAATACACACACACATCCAAGTGGGTGTGGTGATGCAGCATCTTTAAACTAGTGATAGAATGCATGTTGCAGATGAATCCCAACATGCTACTAGGGTTCCCGGACATGGCTAGACACCACTGGAGTGGCATCATTGCATACGTTATTTTCCTAAAACCACAATGATGCACACTAACACACACAGACATCCAAGCGGGTGTGGTGTAGTAGCATCTTTCAAACTAGTTGTAGAATGCATGCTACAGTTGAATCCCAGCATGCTACTAGGGTTCATAGACATGGTTGGACACCAATAGCTGGAGCGGAATCATTGCATGTGGTCTTTTCCAAAACCACAATGATGCACACTGATACACACACACATGCAATGACATCTAGTGGATCCATGTGGGTTACTAAAATAACACACATATAATGACTCTAGTCGATCCATGTGGTTTATGAAAATAACATACATGCAATGACATCTACTAGATCCACGTGGTTTAGGAAAAGAACACACATGCAATGACATCTAGTGGATCCATGTGGTTTAGGAAAAGAACACTCATGCAATGACATCTAGTGGATGCATGTGGTTTATGAAAAGAACACACATACAAGGAATCTAGTAGATCAATGTGGTTTAGGAAAAGAACACACATGTAATGACATTTAGTGGATCCATGTGGTTTATAAAAAGAACACACATGCAATGACATCTACTACATCCATGTGGTTTAGGAGAAGAAGACACATGCAATTACATCTAGTGGATCCATGTGGTTTATGAAAAGAGCACGCATGCAATGACATCCAGTGGATCCATGTGTTTTACAAAAGAACACACATGCAATGACTCTAGTGGATCCACGTGCTTTAAGAAAATAACACACATGCAATGACATCTAGTGGATCCATGTGGTTTATGAAAAGAACACACATGCAATGACATCTAGTGGATACATGTGGTTTAGGAAAAGAGCACACATGCAATGACATCTACTAGATCCATGTGGTTTAGAAGAAGAACACACATGCAATTACATCTAGTGGATCCATGTGGTTTATGAAAAGAGCACGCATGCAATGACATCCAGTGGGTCCATGTGTTTTACGAAAGAACACACATGCAATGACTCTAGTGGATCCACGTGCTTTCGGAAAATAACACACATGCAATGACGTCTAGTGGATCCATGTGGTTTATGAAAAGAACACACATGCAATGACATCTAGTGGATACATGTGGTTTAGGAAAAGAACAGACATGCAATGACATCTGGTGGATCCATTTGGTTTAGGGAAAGAACACCACATGCATGAGTGGCATCGTTGCATTTTTTATTTTCCAAGGCCATAATGATGCACACTGACACACACACACCCAAGTGGGTTTGGCGATGCAACATCTATCAAACGGGTGATAGAATGCATGCTGTAGTTGAATCCCAGCATGCTGCTAGGGTTCCTGGATATGGTTGGACACCACATGCTGGAGTGGCATCATTTCATGTGTTATTTTTCAAAACCACAATTCTGTAAACTAAAACACACACACACACACACACATCCAAGTAGGTGTGGTAATGCAACATCTTTCAAACTAGTGATAGAATGCATGTTGCAGATGAATCCCAACATGCTGCTAGGGTTCCTAGACATGGCTGGACACCAGACGCTGGAGTGGCATCATTGTGTGTTCTATTTTCCTAAAACCACAATGATGCACACTAACACACACACACACGTTCAAGTGGGTGTGGTGGTGCGGCTTCTTGCAAACTGGTGGTAGAATGCATACTGCATTTGAATCCCTGCATGCTGCTTGGGTTCCTGGACATGGTTGGACACCACATGTTGGAGTGGCATCATTGCATTTGTTGTTTTCCAAAACCACAATGATGGGCACTAACACACAAACACACACATCCAGGTGGGTGTGGTCATGTAGCATCTTTCAAACTGGTGGTAGAATGCATGGTGCATTTGGATCCCAGCATGTTGCTAGGGTTCCTGGACATGGTTGGACACCACATGCTGGAGTGGAATCATTTCATGTGTTGTTTTCCAAAACCACAATGATGCACATAGATACACACACACATGCAATGACATCTAGTGGATCCATGTGGTTTATGAAAAGAACACACATGTGGTGACATATAGTGGATCCATGTGGTTTAGGAAAAGAACACACATGCAATGACATCTACTGGATCCATGTGGGTTATGAAAAGAACACACATGGAATGACTCTAGTGGATCCATGTGGTTTATCAAAATAACATACATGCAATGACATCTAGTGGATCCATGTGGTATAGGAAAAGAACACACATGTAATGACATCTAGTGGATCCATGTGGTTTAGGAAAAGAACACACATGCAATGACATCTAGTAGATCTATGTGCTTTATGAAAAGAACACACATGCAATGACATCTCCATGTGGTTTAGGAAAAGAACACACATGTAATGACATCTACTAGATCCATGTGGTTTATGAAGAACACACAGGCAATGACATCTACTAGATCCATGTGGTTTATGAAAAGAACACATGTGCAATGACATCCAGTGGATCCATGTGATTTATGAAAAGAACACGAATGCAATGACATCCAGTGGATCCATGTGGTTTATGAAAGGAACACACATAGAATGATTCTAGTATATCCATGTGGTTTAGGAAAATAACACACATGCAATGACATCTAGAAGATCCTTGTGTTTTATGAAAAGAACACACATGCAATGACATCTAGTGGATACATGTGGTTTAGCAAAAGAACAGAAATGCAATGACATATAGTGGATCCATGTGGTCTAGGAAAAGAACCCCACATGCAGGAGTGGCATCATTACATGTGTTATTTTCCAAGGCCACAATGATGCACACTAACACACACACACAAGTGGGTGTGGTGATGCAGCATCTTTAAAACTGGTGATAGAATGCATGCTGCAGTTGAATCCCAGCATGCTGCTAGGCTTCCTGGACATGGTTGGACACCACATGATGGAGTGGCATCATTTCATGTGTTATATTCCAAAACCAAAATGATGCACACTAATACACACACACACATCCAACTGGGTGTGGTGATGCAACATCTTTCAAACTAGTGATAGAATGCATGTTGCAGATGAATCCCAACATGCTGCTAGGGTTCCTGGACATGGCTGGACACCACATGCTGGAGTGGCATCATTGCGTGTATTATTTTCCTAAGGCTGGTCATAGTGGTGGTATCATGGTACTAGTATCATGCATATGATACTAGTGTATGATACTATCTCCAAAGTGCATGGTATCATATGGTAGTATCATATTAGTACTATATTTAATTATTTGTAGAATCTCAATGCAAAATTGTGTACAATATTTATTTGCATGAGGATTTTTTAGTTTTACGTGCTATGATACAATATCTACCTATGATACTCTAACCATCTCTTTCTTCATTAATTGTTGTGCCACATAAGATATTTGCCAACATGGCATGCATGATACTCCCACTAGGACCAGCCTCAAACCACAATGATGCACACTAACACTAAGTGGGTGTGGTGGTGAAGCATCTTTCAAACTGGTGGTAGAATGCATGTTGCAGTTGAATCCCAACATGCTGCTAGTGTTCCTGGACATGGTTGGAAACCACATGCTCGAGTGGCATCATTGCATGCGTTCTTTTCCAAAACCACAATGATGCACACTGACACACAAACAGACACATCCAAGTGGGTGTGGTGATGCATCATCTTTCAAACTGGTGGTAGAATGCATGTTGTAGTTGAATCCTAGCATGCTGCTAGGGTTCCTGGACATGGTTGGACACAATATGCTGGAGTGGAATCATTGCATGTGTTATTTTCCAAAACCTCAATGATGCAATGACATCTAGTGGATCCATGTCGTTTATCAAAACAACACACGTGTGATGACATATAGTGGATCCATGTGGTTTAGGAACACACATGCAATGACATCTAGTGGATGCATGTGGGTTATGAAAAGAAAACACATGGAATGACTCTAGTGGATCTATGTTGTTTATGAAATAAACATACATGAAATGACATCTACTGGATCCATGTGGTTTATGAAAAGAACACACATGCAATGACATCTAGTGGATCCATGTGGTGTAGGAAAAGAACACACATGCAATGACATCTAGTTGATGCATGTGGTTTATGAAAAGAACACACATGGAATTACTCTAGTGGATCCATGTGGTTTATGAAAATAACACACATGCAATGACATCTAGTGGATCCATGTGGTTTATGAAAAAAAACACAGGCAATGACATCTATTAGAGCCATGTGGTTTAGAAGAAAAAACAAATGCAATGACATCTAGTGGATCCATGTGGTTTATGAAAAGAACACACATGGAATGAAATCTAGTGGATCCATGTGGTTTATGAAAATAACACACATGCAACGACTCTAGTGGATCCATGTGGTTTAGGAAAACAACACACATGCAATGACATCTAGTGGATTCATGTGGTTTATGAAAATAACACACATGGAATGACTCTAGTTCATCCGTGTGATTTATGAGAAGAACATAGATGCAATGACATCTAGTGGATCCATGTGGTCTAGGAAAAGAATGCACATGCAATGACATATAGTGGATCCATATGGTTTAGGAAAATAACACACATGCAATGGCATCTAGTACATCCATGTGGTTTACGAAAAAACACACATGCAATTACTCTAGTAGATCCATGTGATTTAGGAAAGGAACACACATGTAATGACATCTAGTGGATCCATGTGGTTTATGAAAAGAACGCACATGCAATGACATCTAATAGATCCATGCGGTTTAGGAGAAGAACACACATGCAATGACATCTAGTGGTTCCATGTGGTTTATGAAAAGAACACACATGCAATGACGTCTAGTGGATCCATGTGGTTTATGAAAAGAACACACATGCAATGACTCTAGTGGATCCATGTGGTTTAGGAAAAGAACACACATGCAATGACATCTAGTGGATCCATGTGGTTTATGAAAAAAACATATGGATTGACATCTAGTGGATCCATGTGGTTTAGGAAAAGAACACACATGCAATGACATCTAGTGGATCCATGTGGTTTAAGAAAAGAACACCACATGCAGGAGTGGCATTATTGCATGTGTTCTTTTCCAAGACCACAATGATGCACACTGACACACACACACCCAAGTGGGTTTGGTGATGCATCATCTTTCAAACTGGTGATAGAATGCATGCTGCAGTTGAACCCCAGCATGCTTCTAGGGTTCCTGGACAAGGTTGGACACCATATGCTGGAGTGCCATCATTGCATGTGTTATTTTACAAAACCACAATGCTGCACACTAATACACATACACACATCCAAGTGGGTGTGGTGATGTAGCATCATTATAACTAGTGATAGAATGCATGTTGCTGATGAATCACATCATGTTTCTAGGGTTCCTGGACAAGGTTGGACACCACATGCTAGAGTGGCATCATTGCATGTGTTGTTGTCCTAAAACCAAAATGATACACACTGACACAGACTCATCCAAGTGGGTGTTGTGATGCAGCATCATTCAAACTGGTGGTAGAATGCATGTTGCATATGAATCCTAGCTTGCTTTTGGGGTTCCTGGACATGGCTGGACACCGCATGCTGGAGTGTCATCATTGCATGTGTTCTTTTCCAAACCACAATGATGCACATTAACACACAAACACACACATCCAAGTGGGTGTGGCGATGCAGCATCTTTCAAAGTGGTCGTAGAATGCATGTCTATTTTGTATCACTATTCTATGTCTTAATTCACTATTATTCATTGATATATTTCATATTGAGAGGTGATACTTATGTTATTTCATCTGTTTTTGCATGGTTGATGATTTTTGGAGCATGGACCGTTGGAGTCAGGATTCTGATGGAAAAGGTGTTGTTTGGAGGCAAATTTCGTGAAGATCAGAAAATCCGGGAAAATATACGGAAAATCCTATTTTTCCAGAAGACTAAGGATGCCATAAGACGGAGTGGAGATGGGCCACAGGGGGCCCACACCACCCCTGGCACGGGCAGCCCTAGGCTGCGCCAGCAGGTGGTGTGGCTGCCCTGGCCCACCTCTGGCTCCCCCCTCTGGCGTATATAATCCTCTCGAAACCCTAAGACTCAGAGAGCGACCACAGAAAGATTCCGTTGCCTCTGCGGGGCGGAAAACACCGAGAGAGAAAGATCTCTCTGGCAGACAGATTTCTGCCGGGGGAATTCCTTCCCGGAGAGGGACGATCGTCGCCATCCACACCACCATCAAGCTGGACTTCATCGGGATCATCATCACCACCATCATCACCACCATCATCAACATCAGAACCCTCATCACCATTTCCATATTGCTGTAATAATTGCGTTGAATCTTGCATTAGTTCATAGGGGAAACTTTCCCGGTGTTGATTACTCTTCGTAGTAGATGCTATTGAGTGAACCGTTGAATTATTGTTTATGTTCAGATTGTTACACATCATTATTCCATCTCTGATCATGATCCATATGATGTCTTGTCATTAGTTCATTTTGTTCTTGAGGACATGGGAGAAGTCATGTTGTTAGTAGTGGAGTTGTGTTGAGAAAGATTCAATAGTTTGATATTTAGGTTGTGGTGTACTTCTTCTAGTGGTGTCATGTGAACATCGACTACATGACACTTCACCTATATGGGCCTAGGGGAATGCATTGTGTATTTGGCTACTAATCGTAGGGTTTGCCGGAGTGACAGAAACGTGAACCCCCGTTAGGAAACCATTCCACAAGGGACGTAAGGGTATTAGAGTTTAAAGCTGTGGTTAGGTTTCTACCTTAATTACTTTATTGTACTTACGGATGTTTGCAAGGGGTATAATCACAAGTATGTATTAGTCCTAGGAAGGTCGGTACATTAGCACAGGTTCACCCACAAAACACTTAGCAAGCTAGAGAAGATTAATCAACTATATGAAGTGAAAGCACTTGACTGTCTTCCCATGTGTCCTCGAGAACATTTGGTCATCTTAAGTAATACAACCGGCTTGTCCTTTGCTGCATAAAGGATTGGGCCACTTGCTGCATTTATTTCTACTATCTTTATTTACTCGTACTTTGTTCACTTTCTTTATCAAAAACCCCTAAAAATCTGTTTGATAAGTATTTGTAGAGAATTCCTGATCCATACCACTAGCCAGCACCTTCTGCTCCTCGTTGGGTTCGACACTCTTACTTATCAAAAATACTGCGATACACCCCCTATACTTCTGGGTCATCAAGACTATTTTCTGGCGATGTTGCCGGGGAGTGAAGCGCTATTGGAGAGTGGAACTGGTAAAGGAAACTTCTACTATGAGTATTGTTTACTTCTACTAGTCGCTTTATTTTCGTTATGGATAATTCACTAAGTTTCTTATTTGGTAATGCTACTACCAGTGCTAAGGTAGTAGATAAGCCACCACCTGCTGAGAATGATGTTTTTCAAATACCTACAAGAATTATTGATCGTGTTATGGATAACTACTATGTTGGGGATGGAACTGTCCATCCTGGTGATCATTTACTCTTTATACACGAATTATGCGGGTTGTTCAAGTGTGCAGGTATTACTACAGATCAAGTTAAGAAGAAGTTATTCTCATTATCGCTGAAAGGAAGAGCTGAGGAATGGTATAAGCTGCTGAAGAATGGTCAAGCTCTGGAATGGGAGGAAATAGTACCTCTCTTTTATTCAAAGTTTTATCCACCTAGTGAGATTCATAAAGATCGTAATCAAATATACAACTTTTGGCCTCTTGATGGAGAGAGTACAGCTCATGCTTGGGGGAGATTGAAGTTACTAATGCTCAAATGTCCCATTCATGAGCTCCCCAACAATATTATTATCAATAACTTCTATGCAAGGCTCCCTCTACATGACAAGGATTTATTGGATGCTTCTTGTGCAGGATCGTTCACTCGCATGGAAGAAGAAGCTAAATGGGATCTTCTGGACCGTATTCAAGATAATGCTGAAGCTTGGGAGAATGACAAAGGTAGAAAGTCAGGTATAAATTATGATTATGAATGCA
Organism: Avena insularis; assembly: GCA_023614405.1. Lineage (NCBI taxonomy): Eukaryota > Viridiplantae > Streptophyta > Magnoliopsida > Poales > Poaceae > Avena > Avena insularis. Next base: position 450,780,470 of record CM042690.1, read on the forward strand.
TTGAATCTTTTATGGGAACTGATGACTTTCAAAATATTAGTAATGCTTATGGTCTTGATTTGCAAGTTATTACGAATTGCTTTAGAGCTTTTGCTTCTTATATTGAAATTCCAAAAAGGGGATGGAATAAGTACCATGCACCTTATAAAGATATCGTTGACTGTGTTCCTGTTGGGAGCACTGAGTGTTGCATTATTGATCATATCTTACCTGAACCTTATATCGAGAAGATTCCCTTCCCAGATAAGGTAAAGGATCATCCTATGATAACTAATGTAATCACTAAAAGTGAAAAGAGAACTATAAAACCTGATGAACAAATAAACGTTGAACCTGTGGTAGCAATTGTGAAAGACCTTGTCACTAAAAGCATAGAAGAGGGACACATAGTCTTTTGTGAGGATGCTTCTAATATTGTTTCACATCCTAATAGAACTAAAAAAGCTAGTGTTCATGTGCTTTCTGTTAGAATTGGTGATCATTGCTATTATGGTTTATGTGATATTGGTGCAAGTTCCAGTGCTATTCCTTATGAGCTTCTGGAGAAATTATGCATGAAATCAGTCCCTGCGAATTGGAAGAGATTGATGTGGTTATTCACCTTGCTAATAGAGAGACCATCTCTCCAATTGGTATCATACGAGACGTGGAAGTTCTTTGTGGTAAGGTCAAGTATCCTGCTGATTTTCTAGTACTTGGTTCAGCCGCTAGTAAAACTTATCCTATCATTTTTGGTAGACCTTTCTTGAGTACTTGTGGAGCTATTATTGATTGCAAGAGGGAGAAAATCTTGACTAAGTTTGATGGGGAATCTTATGAGTTTAATTTTTCGACATTTGATAAAGAACCTTGCGAAGAGGAAACCATAATGAGGCTTTCAGAGTTAAACAACTTGCTTCTATCTCTCTTGCTCCTAACAATGCTTTGCAGCAATTTATGGAAGATCATGAAAGTGAGATCTTCATGGAAGAAAGGAATGAGATTGACGAGATTCTCCATCGTCAACCCCAGATGCTAAAGCATGACTTGCCTGTAGAGGACTTGGGTACCACGTCGCCACCTAAAAAGGATCTAGTTTTCGATCTAAAACCTCTCCCTGATGATCTTAAATATGCTTATATTGATGATAAAAAGATATATCCTGTTATTATTAGCTCTAAACTTTCAGGAAAGGAAGAAGAAAGGTTGTTGGAGGTTTTGAAGAAACACCGAGGAGCTATGGGCTATTCTCTGGATGATTTAAAAATGATTTCACCTACTATATGTCAGCAGTCTATCAACATAGAAACAGATGCGAAGCCAGTAGTGGAGCACCAACAATGTTTAAATCCTAGGATGAAGGAAGTGGTAAGGAATGAGGTATTGAAACTCCTTGATGCTGGTATTATTTACCCTATTGCTGATAGTGAATGGGTTAGTCTTGTTCATTGTGTTCCTAAAAAGGGAGGTATTACCATTGTTCCTAATGATAATGATGAGCTTATTCCTCAAAGAATAGTGGTAGGCTATAGGATGTGCATCAATTTTAGGAAAGTTAATAAAGTTACTAAGAAAGATCACTACCCACTTCCTTTTATTGATCAAATGTTAGAAAGGTTATCTAAAAAGACCCATTTTTGTTTTGTTGATGGTCACTCTGGTTTCTCTCAAATTGCTATTAAACAACAAGATCAAGAAAAAACTACTTTTACTTGCCCTTACGGAACTTATGCTTATAGACGTATGCCTTTTGGTTTATGTAATGCTCCTGCTACTTTTCAAAGGTGCATGTCTGCTATATTTCATGGTTTTTGTGAGGAAATTGTAGAAGTGTTCATGGATGACTTTTCTGTCTATGGAACTTCTTTTGCTAATTGTCTACACGACCTTGATAAAGTTTTGCAGAGATGTGAAGAAACTAATCTTGTTCTTAATTGGGAGAAATTCCACTTCATGGTTAATGAAGGGATTGTTCTTGGGCATAAAGTTTCTGAAAGAGGCATAGAAGTTGATAGAGCTAAGGTTGAGGCAATTGAGAAGATGTCATATCCAAGAGACATCAAAGGTATTCTTAGTATCCTTGGTCATGCTGGTTTCTATGGGAGGTTTATTAAAGACTTTTCTAGGATATCAAAACCCCTCACTAATCTTCTTCAAAAAGATGTACCCTTCGTTTTTGATGATGATTGTAAGGAAGCTTTTGAAACTCTCAAGAAAGCTTTAACTATAGCCCCTATTGTTCAACCACCTGATTGGAGTTTACCCTTTGAAATAATGTGTGATGCTAGTGATTTTGCTATAGGTGCTGTCCTTGGGCAACGTATTGATAAAAAGTTAAACGTTATCCATTATGCTAGTAAGACTCTAGACGCTGCTCAAAGGAATTATGCTACTACTGAAAAGGAATTTCTAGCTGTTGTTTTTGCTTGTGATAAGTTTAGGCCCTGTATTGTAGACTCAAAAGTCACCATTCATACTAATCATGCAGCTATTAAATACCTTATGACGAAGAAGGACGCTAAGCCTAGGCTTATTAGATGGGTGCTGCTTTTACAAGAGTTTGATCTACATATAGTAGATAGGAAGGGTGCTGAAAACCCTGTAGCTGATAATTTATCTCGATTCGAAAACATCTCTTTTGACCCTATGCCTGTTAATGATAGTTTCCCAAATGAACAGTTAGCTGCAATAGGGGTAAGCTCGCGAGGGAGACCTTGGTATGCTGATTATGCTAACTTTATTGTCTCCAAGTATTTTCCTCCGACTTTTACAGCTCAGCAAAGGAGGAAGTTCTTCTATGATTTGAGGCATTATTTTTGGGATGACCCACACTTATACAAAGAGGGATTGGATGGTATTATGCGAAGATGTGTTCTAGAATATGAACAAAAGGAGATATTGCGTAAATGTCATGGTAGTGCTTATGGAGGACATCATGCAGGAGATAGAACTGCACAAAAGGTGCTACAATCAGGTTTCTACTAGCCTACCCTTTTTAAAGATGCAAGAAAATTTGTTTTATCTTGTGATGAATGTCAGTGTGTTGGTAATATTTCTAGACGCAATGAAATGCCTATGAACTACTCTCTAGTTATTGAACCTTTTGGTTGCTAGGGATTCGACTTTATGGGTCCTTTCCCTCCTTCGAAAGGTTACACTCATATTCTTGTTGCCGTTGATTATGTTACTAAGTGGGTAGAAGCCATTCCTACAATGAGTGATGACGGGGAGACTTCTATAAAAATGCTTAAGGATGTTATCTTTCCTAGGTTTGGGGTGCCTAGGTATCTCATGACTGATGGGGGTTCTCATTTCATTCATGGTGGTTTTAGGAAGACCCTTGCTAATTATGATGTTAATCATAGAATTGCTTCAGCTTATCGCCCCCAAACTAGCGGGCAAGTAGAGTTATCAAATAGAGAAATTAAATCCATCTTTCAAAAGACTGTTAATAGGTCTAGAAAAAACTGGGCTAAGAAGTTGAATGATGCTTTATGGGCTTATAGAACTGCTTACAAAAATCCTATGGGGATGTCTCCTTATAAAATGGTTTATGGGAAAGCTTGTCACCTACCCTTAGAATTAGAACACAAAGCTTACTGGGCAGTTAAAGAAGTAAATAGAGATTGTAAGCTCGCTGGTGAGAAAAGATTATTTGACTTAAGTTCTTTAAATGAATGGAGGAGCGAAGCCTATTAAAATGCTAGGATCTTTTAGGAAAAAGTTAAAAGATGGCATGACAAGCGAATACTTAAGAGAAAATTTCATGTTGGTGAGAAAGTTCTATTGTATAGGTCTCGTCTCAGAGTTTTTACAGGAAAGCTACTGTCAAAATGGGAAGGACCTTTCATTATAGAAGAAGTATATCGTTCAGGAGCAATAAAAATTTCTTCTTTAAAAGATAATACTACACAAGTAGTGAATGGACAGCGACTCAAACACTATATTGCTGGAGATTCTTATAATGAAGATGTTGATGCCTTTCAAGTTATAACTCCGGAGAAATTCATCGAGGACTAAATTCAGAGACCTACAAAGTCTGTTTTGAAATAGGTAATAGTTATGGTAAGAAAAGTTCCGCGTAAATACAATCCAACTATATTTTTGCAGTTTTTAGTCAATAAGGAGAGTTACGAAGCGAAAAAGGGATCGGGCAGGTGGCCCACACCACCACTGGCTGGCCCACCTGGCGCACCACCAGGTGGTGAGGCCACCCCAGACTCCACCTCCGACCCGTTTTCACCCAGTACCTTCCTCTTGTTATGAAACTTTGTAATATATAACCCCCCGGATCTTCCGAGGTTCGTGTATCGTGTTTTCGTAGTTTTTTTGTTTCGATCTGTTTCTACCAGGTAGAATCCCAGATTTGGAGCCACAATGTCTTCCACTGGATCAGCCGGGGGAGATTCCTTAGAAGTTATCATCAACCCATACATGAGAGAGTTGAAGATTCATCCCAAGGAGTTGTTGCTCGAAAATGGGGAGGTCCGGATTAAAGAGGTTCAAGGCCCTAAAGGTGAAGGAAGTGTGGAGGACAGGATGGAAGCATTGGAGCAAGAAGTCTTTAGGTACAAGAAGATGGCGGAGCGTGAAGTGGATATCATCCATAAGATTTGTTCCGAACTCATCACCGAGCACCAAAAGGAGACTACTGAACTCAAAGACGAAGTCCTCTGACTCCGCCAAACAACCAACAAACTGCAAGCATAGTTCTGTGACGTTTAAAATCAAAACTGTGAGTATGAGGCTAGGTTTAAACGCATAAGTGCTGCTGCAAGTTTCAGGATGTTGGAAACCACGATGTCTTTTGTTGATGGGAAGCCCTTACCCTAGAAGAAAGACAAAGATGAGAGAATACCACCACCACCAAAGGAGTAATTCGTCATCAGGTTTGCATCCCCTTGGTTTGTTCCAAGCTTGGGGGAGTGCCGTGGTATCACATCACTATCTTCTATCTTTTTACCTTATTAGTAGAGTCATATCATGAATAGAGAAGTTATTATGTAGTATGGTTTGCATTATGGAAGTTTCCCCTCTCTCGTTAGATATGTATCCCTTGGTGTGAGTTGCTGTTATGGAATATTAATGAGAAGTTCTATCATTCACTCTATTTCATAGCTTTTATTAGTTTTCAATTCGTGGCTATATGATTGATATTGTTGTTAGTATTGGTAGCACTTTGGGTTCATTGAGTTAATTTAGTTGCTTTTGGCAAACCTGGCTCGTCAGTAGCACACTATTTTTGAGAGTTGAAAGAAAAGATAAAAGTACTCTAAAGAAGAATAATTTCATCATCTTTATTTCTTGATTTGCTCATAAGTTTAGTATTCTCTAGTTAAGATCTTTTGTGCTACCAAGGAAGATTGCATGTTTGTCTTTATCACTTGTATGTTTGTTTGTTTCCTTCAACTCCTATACTTGCTACCCAACCTTGCTAGCAAAAAACCTGTACTGAGAGGGAATTATTCTCGTGCATCCACTCCTTTAAACCAAAACCTTTGCCATTTGTGTCCGCCATACCTACCTAGTAGAATTATTGCTATTCCAAGTAAATTCTTGTTTTATCTACCTCCCAAATTAAACTTGTTATGTGAAAATTAGTGATTAAAGCTCTCACGAACTTGATGGCACACTTTACTTTCTTGCACTTAATAAACTTGAACCATTGTGCTCACCTATGTTGCGTATATGCTTGCGCTTTGTAAGTTGTGAATTAGCAGAACCATGCTGTCATGGGGAACGCTTTCAACATTGCACTGGTACTTTGTACCAAGCTGATATCATGTTCTTATGTCTATGGATGTCATCAGTGTGAAATGAAAGGGGAGCTTGTAAGTCCATGGAGTTATGCATATGTGTTAGAGAAACGCCTGGGTCGCTGGTCTAATCCATGCTGACATGGTGGAAACCTGCAGCGTAACCGTAACGAGTATCTATGAAGCATTCTTCTTATAAAAAAGAGATAGAGATTGAGAAAAAGAGAAAAGAAAAAAGAGATAGAGATTGAGCTCTTTATGAGACTTGCAATCCCTGCTTCCCTCTGTGAAGGGCCTTTCTTTTACTTTGTAGTTGAGTCAATAAACCTATTCCCTTCTATCTTAGCAAGTATTTTGAGTTGTTGTGTTTCATTCATTCATATGATGATTTATTCAATCATGTTTCTTATGTTCCTTTCTTTGCACATTGCTCTTATCTTGATGTTTATTACTTTGAAAGCTATCTTTGAAAACCAGCTATTTGTGAAGTCCAGCAAATTATCAACTATTCTTCGACCAAGAGCTAAGTTTGCCATTACCAATTATGATTCACTTTATGTATCTTTATTGTGTTTCCTTTACTCATTACAAGTTGAGTTATATAATAGTGGGTTGTCTTCTATTATGATCTATGTATTTGATGAATGTGATGCTTCTTGTCCGTATTCTTTTATCGACTCTTCACTCCATAAACCTGAGGCCATGTTTATTGAGCTGAGTTTCGCTTGGGGACAAGCGAAGTCCATGCTTGGGGGGAGTTGATACGTCCATTTTGCATCACTATTCTATGTCTTAATTCACTATTATTCATTGATATATTTCGTATTAAGAGGTGATACTTATGTTCTTTCATCTGTTTTTGCATGGTTGATGATTTTTGGAGCATGGACCGCTGCAGTCAGGATTCTGATGGAAAAGGTGTTGTTTGGAGGCAAAATTCATGAAGATCAGAAAATCCGGGAAAATATACGGAAAATCCTATTTTTCCAGAAGACTAAGGATGCCAGAAGACGGAGTGGAGATGGGCCACAGGGGGCCCACAACACCCCCTGGCGCTGGGCTTCTAGGTCGCGCCACAGTGGTGTGGCCGCCTGCCCACCTCTCCTCCTCGCATATATCATCCTCCCGAAACCCTAAGACTCGGAGAGTGACCACAGAAAGATTCTGCCGCCTCTGCGGGGCGGAAAACACCGAGAGAGAAAGATCTCTTCGGTAGACAGGTTTCTGCCGGGGGAATTCTTTCCCGGAGAGGGAAGATCGTCGCCATCAACACCACCATCAAGCTGGACTTCATCGGGATCATCATCATCACCACCATCATCACCATCAGCACCCTCATCGCCGTCTCCATATTGCTGTAACAATTGGGTTGAATCTTGCATTAGTTCATAGGGGAAACTTTCCCGGTGTTGATTACTCTTTGTAGTTGATGCTATTGAGTGAACCGTTGAAATATTGTTTTATGTTCAGATTGTTATACATCATTATTCCATCTCTGATCATGATCCATATGATGTCTTGTGAGTAGTTCGTTTTGTTCTTGAGGACATGGGAGAAGTCATGTTGTTAGTAGTGGAGTTGTGTTGAGAAAGATTCAATAGTTTGATATTTAGGTTGTGGTGTACTTCTTCTAGTGGTGTCATGTGAACATCGACTACATGACACTTCACCTATATGGGCCTAGGGGAATGCATTGTGTATTTGGCTACTAATCGTAGGGGTTGCCGGAGTGACAGAAACTTGAACCCCCGTTAGGAAACCATTGCACAAGGGACGTAAGGGTCTTAGAGTTTAAAGTTGTGGTTAGGTTTCTACCTTAATTACTTTCTTGTACTTATGGATGTTTGCAAGGGGTATAATCACAAGTATGTAATAGTCCTAGGAAGGTCGGTACATTAGCACAGGTTCAACCACACAACACTTAGCAAGCTAGAGAAGACTAATCAACTATATGAAGCGAAATCACTTGACTGTCTTCCCATGTGTCGTCGAGAATGTTTGGTCATCTTAAGTAATACAACCAGCTTGTCCTTTGCTACATAAAGGATTGGGCCACTTGATGCATTTATTTCTACTGTCTTTTATTACTCGTACTTTGTTCACTTGCTTTATCAAAAAACCCTAAAAATCCGTTTGATAAGTAATTGCAGAGAATTCCTGATCCATACCACTAGCCAGCACCTTCTGCTCCTCATTGGGTTCGACACTCTTACTTATCGAAAATACTGCGATACACCCCCTATACTTGTGGGTCATCAAATCCCATCATGCTGCTAGGGTTCCTCGACATGGTTGGACACTGACACACAAACTAGTGATAGAATGCAAGCTGCAGTTGAATCCTAACTTGATGCTGGGGTTCCTGGACATGGCTGGACACCACATGCTATATTATCATCATTGCATATGATCTTTTCCAAAACCACAATGATGCACAGTGACACATAAACACACACATCCAAGTGGGTGTGGTGATGCAGCATCTTTCAAACTGCTGGTAGAATGCATGCTGCGGTTGAATCCCAGCATGCTGCTAGGGTTCCTTGACATGGTTGGACAGCACATGCTAGAGTGGCATCATTGCATGTGTTATTTTCCAAAACCACAATGTTGCACACTGATGCACACACACACACATCCAAGTGGGTGTGGTGATGCAGCATCTTACAAACTAGTGATAGAATGCATGTTGCAGATGAATCCGAACATGCTGCTAGGGTTCCTGGACATGGTTGGACACCACATGTTGGAGTGCCATCATTGCATGTGTTCTTTACCTAAAATCACAATGATGCAGACTGACACACGCACACACATCCAAGTGGGTATGGTGATGCGGTATCTTTCAAACTGGTGGTAGAATGCATGTTGCAGATGAATCGCAGCATGTTGATAGGGTTCCTGGACATGGTTGGACACCACATGCTGGAGTGGCATCATTGCATGTGTTCTTTTCCTAAAACCATAATGATGCACACTGACACACACACATCCAAGTGGGTGTGGTGATGCAGCATCTTTCAAACTAGTGATAGAATGCATGTTGTAGTTGAATCCCAGCTTGTTGTTGTTGTTCCTAGACATGGATGGACACCACATGCTAGAGTTTCATCATTGCATTTGTTCTTTTCCAAAATCACAATGATGCACACTGACACACAAACCCACATATCCAAGTGGGTGTGCCGATGCATCATCTTTCAAACTGGTGGTAGAATGCATACTGCATTTGAATCCTAGCATGCTGCTATGGTTCCTGGACATGGTTGGACACCACATGCTGGAGTGGAATCATTTCATGTGTTCTTTTCCAAAACCACATTGTTGCACACTAACACACACAAACTAGTGATATAATGCAAGCTGCAGTTGAATCCCAGCTTGTTGCTAGGGTTCCTAGACATGGCTGGACACCACATGCTGGATTAGCATCATTGCATGTGATATTTTCCAAAACAACAGTGATGCACAATTACGCATAAACACACACATCCAAGTGGGTGTGGTGATGCAGAATCTTTCAAACTGGTGCTAGAATGCTTGCTGCAGTTGAATCCTAGCATGCTGCTAGGGTTCCTAGACATGGTTGGACACCATATGCTGGAGTGGCATCATTGCATGTGTTATTTTGCAAAACCGCAATGCTGCACACTGATGTCTATGCACTTCTATTCTTGTAGACAGTTGTTGGGCCTCCAAGTGCAGAGGTTTGTAGAACAGCAGCAAGTTTCCCTTAGGTGGATCACCCAAGATTTATCGAACTCAGGGAGGAAGTGGTCAAAGGTATCCCCTCTCAAGCAACCCTGCAATCGAGATAAATGAAGTCTCTTGTGTCCCCAATACACTTGTCAGGTGTATAGGTGAACGAGTTCAGCGAAGAGATAGTGAAATACAAGTGGTATGTATATAAGACAACAGTGCCAGAAAAGAGCTTGATGACATGGAAGAGACTAAAGGCAAACTGAAATAAAGATGGCAGCAAGCAAACATGTAATAGATCTAGTTGGAAACGGTGTTTCAATGCTTATAAACAAGGCCTAGGGATCATACTTTTGCTAGTGAAGACTCTCATATAAATATATTCTCTTCATGATACTGCTTTGAACTACTCTCCGGTTGGACACTCTAATCCATCGTAGGGCTATAACAACACACCTCAAAGTAAGCCTTTCCCATATAGATAACCCCACACTGTCACGTTGAGCACTAGATGGTTCCAACTAACACCACAATTTCATAAAGACATCCAACTCCAAATATAATTCATAACAAGTATTTGTAATCTCTAGCCTAAGAGCGACCATGGTGTGGACGCTGTCACTTTCACACACATGGGGAGAGCAGAGATCTATTAAAGCACTTGAGTAGCAAGGTAGATCTACTTGATTACAAAGCTCATGATCACAATATGATTATGCATAGAGAGAGATGAAGACATAGCTACCGGTAGAACCCTTAGCCTTGAGGAAGAACTACTCCCTAATCATCATGGGAATCAGCAATGGTGGTGGAGATCGATGCATATGGCTCCGGGGGCACTGCCCTGTCCCGGCAGGGTGCCAGAACAGAGACTTGCTGTCCCCCGAATCTTCCCTTCGGTGGCGGCGGCGTTGCGGAACTTTTCATGGCTGGAGGCTAGACTTTTTAAGGGTTTCTACATCGGACGCTTCTTATAGGCGAAAGGGGAGGCCGAGGGGGTGCCCTAGGCGGCCACACCACACCTTAGCGCAGGCCAGGCCTGGCCGCGTGGCCAGGTGGTGTGGCCGGCCTCTGGCCCCTGTCCGTCTGGTCTTCTGGCTCCGTGTCCCCATCTGTGAAATATTGACTTTGGCTTTTGTCCCGTCCAATTCCAAGAATATTCATTTTCTCACTTTCCTGGAACCAAAAACAGCAGAAAACAGGCAGCTAGCACTATGGCATCTTGTTAATAGGTTAGTCCAAGAAAGTGTATAAAAATACTCCAAAGTGTGGACAAAACATAAGAAAGTAGATATAAAACAAGCATGGAACATCAAAAATTATAGATACGTTAGCAACGTATCAACATCCCCAAGCTTAACTCCTGCTCGTCCTCGAGTAGGTAAGTGATAAAAAGAAAGAATAATTTTTGAGTTGACATGCACCATCATAAACTTGATCAAAGTATTTGTAGAACATTGATAGCTGGGATCATAGTACTTTAACATGGCATGAAAGATATAGTTCTAAGAATAAGACATAGCAACTATGTTGTAACATGAAAAGGCACAAACAAATGATTCATGAATAACAATGCTTTGCAAGCCGTTTGTTTGTTTCACATAAAGAAAACATAACATAGTGGCATTCAGCTTGTCCCTCATAGAGTAGCAAACATAAATGCATAGGACACCTTCAAAGTTCATAAGAGTGACCAGATACAAATAGTTTAAGAACAAGCAATATCAAAGTTATTGGGACAATGCACATAGAACTAAGATTGGCCACTATGCTCTCTCAATAGGTGCATAAAGATAGAAGGTGGAGACTCAATATAAAAGTGGAAGAAAGGCCTTCATAGAAGGAAGCAGGGATTCAAGTTTCATAAAGAGCTTCCAAAAATTATGGTACTTATTAGCTTTTAGTTCTCATTTCCCCTATCATAAGCATCTTTAGGTGATTAAGGTTAAAGTGAACAAACTATGGAGTATATGCTTGACAAAGTATAAGTTGGAAATCTCATGTCCCTTGAATACGAGGGCCGCTCCTCATGCTACTCAAGTTTAGTTACCGGTAAGTTCTTGTCATAGTAAGTACATGTGTATCATAGAGAACAGCCAACGGGGTACCCCTTGCCCGATGATACGGAAGAATCCCCATATCAAAATGACAAGGTAAGTAGACAACAAGCATCTCATCTATCTTCTTGTTTACCATGGGAAATGGTGCTTTTTCTCTCTTTCCTATTTTCTCATCTTTTTTCTTTTTCTCCTTTTCTCAATCTTTATCTCTTTTTTTATAAGAAGAATGCTTCATAGATTGCTCATTATGGTTATGCTGCAGGTTTCCACCATGATCAGGCATGGATTAGACCAGCGGCCCAGGCGTTTCTTGAACACACATACATAACTCCATGGAATTACAAGCTCCCTTTTCATTTCACACCGACGACATCCATAAACAAAAGAGCATGATATCAACTCGGTACAATGTACAAGTGCAATGTTGAAAGCGTTCCCCATGACAACATGGTTCTACTAATCCCCAACATATAAGTGCAAGCATATACAACATAGATGACACAATGGTTCAAGTTTATTAGGAGCAAGAAAAGTAAATTGTGCCATCAAGTTCGTGAGAGCTTTAATAACTAATTTTCACATAACAAGTTTAATTCGGAAGGTAAATAACAACATGAATATACTGGGAATAGAAAATGCTAATAGGTAGGTATGGTGGACTCTTTGGGATAACTTGGTTTTATTTGGAGTTGGATGCATGAGTGGAACTCATACTTGGTTATGGAGGCTAGCGAAAGACTGGGAGCGACCAACTAAGAGAGCAATAATGGCCATAATCATGCAAAGCAACAAAACATCGTTAATGAAAGCATAAAGTGATATTACGAGTTGAAAACTAAAGGATCGTAGAGGCTATGGTGACTTGGGATAGTCTTAACATGGTGTGAGCATGCGCCAAGTCAACCCAAATGAAGCATCAAAGGAGAATACCACAATATTATGCTTTTAATATGCTAAAACAACACATGATTCTTTCAACGCACATTAAGCAATCTCAGTTATTTGTAACATGTCATGCTACGACAAAAATCACTAAGCATAAAGCCAAAACAATATCAAGCATGGCATGATAAAGTCTAAGCCACAGTCAAAAACAAACTCATTTACCACTTAAGCATGAACTTTTCCTACTCTTTTCCAATCCAAACCAACTTATTTGAAAACTAATGCCTGAATGAGGGGGTCCAACCAATTTATTCAAGCAAACTAAGCAAACGAAAACCAAAAACAAAAACGAAGACGCTCCAAGAACAACACAATTGTGCATGAAACAATAAAAATGAAGTGTTTGGAAGAAACTTGAGATTTTTATTGATGAAGAAGGGGATGCCTTGGGCATCCCCAAGCTTTAACGCTTGTACTTCTTGGATATTTCTTGCAGTGACACGGGGTGGCATTCCCAAGCTTGAGATTTAGTCCATTCTTCATCTCATTACATCATTCTCTCCATACACCTAAAATGTTTCCTCTATACAAACTTCACACAATCTTTATTAGCAACATTAGTGCACTCAAGATAATAAGTCTTTAGGTTCAGTTCCAACACCAATAAAACTTCTATTAAAACACAAGCTACTATAGTACTTCCCTTGAAAAGCTCAATTCCCCAAAGAGAACCCAAAAAAGAACCAACAAGAAGCAAATGCAAATAATGGCAGAAATCTGTCAAAACAGACCAGCAGGTAAAAACCAATTTGTTCGAAGACCTTCTGTTGCTGAAATCGAAAAGTGTTGAACTAACAAAAGTTATATAACAACCTGGGGCAGAAGCACAAAAATTCAAGCCTCAAAATGACATACAGAGATTTTACATGAATTTTTACAGCGAAGCACAAAAATCTGTTTCATGACAGCAACTTTCCCAATCATTACTTCTCTCTCATTAGAGGTTACTCTTGGCACAAAAAGCAAATAAAAAGGATAAGGAGCGGTTATTACAGAGGTAATAACTTCGAAGACTCATCTAAAACTTTTGGGTTATCTCCCAATAAGTACTTTTCTTTAACGCCTTTAAGTTAGGCATGATAGTTTGAGAAGGTGCTCACATAAGAAATATGAATTGAAGTAAAAGAGAGCATCAAGAAGCAAATTCAAAGCACATTTAAGTCTAACCCACTTCCTATGCATAGGATTCTTGTAAAGAAACAGGTCATAAAAGAACAAAGCAACAAGCATAGGAAAACAAAACAAGTGCAACTTCAAAATTTTCTACATAAAGAGGGGAAACTTAATATTGTTGAGATACATAAAACCATGTTTCCCTCTCTCATAATAATTTTAAGTAGCATCATGAATAAAATTAACAATATAACTATCACATGAAACATTCTTATCATGAGCCAGATGCATAAAAGAATTAATATTCTCCACATAAACATGGTCATTCTTATTAATTATAGTGGGAGCAAATTCAACAAAATAGCTATCATTATTATTCTCATCACCATAATCATCAAATATAGGATGCCTATTGTAATCACAATCAATTTTCTCCTCAATAGTAGGTGGACTGAAAATATCATAATCATCATATATTGGAGGTTTGTTATCATTATAAGCAATAGAATAGCTATCTTCCAAAGCTGGGGAACTAAAAAGATCATTTTCATAAAAACTAGATTCCCCAAGCTTAGACTTTTCCATAGAATTATCAATAATGGTGTCCAAAGAATTCATACAAACAACATTGCTATTAGCATGCAAATAAAGTTCCATAGGTTTTTTAATTTTCTCTTCAAACACTTCATGTCCTAACTCAAGATAAATACTATAAAGCTCTCTAATTTTTTTTGTTGTTTTCCATTAAGCCCAACTAGTGAAATCAAGAAACAAAAAGACAAAATTGCTAAATCTAAAGGAAATAACTTCGAGCACTCACACCGGAGGATGTGAGTACCTTTTATCTTACCTCCCAACAGCGGCGCAAAAATAGCTTGATGTCTACGCACTTCTATTCTTGTAGACAGTTGTTGGGCCTCCAAGTGCAGAGGGTTGTAGAACAGCAGCAAGTTTCCCTTAAGTGGATCACCCAAGGTTTATCGAACTCAGGGAGGAAGTGGTCAAAGGTATCCCCTCTCTAGCAACCCTGAAATCAAGATACAAGAAGTCTCTTGTGTCCCCAACACACCCAATACACTTGTCAGGTGTATAGGTGCACTAGTTCGGCGAAGAGATAGTGAAATACAAGTGGTATGGATATAAGACAACGGTGCCAGAAAAGAGCTTGATGCCGTGGAAGAGACTAAAGGCAAACTGAAATAAAGATGGCAGCAAGCAAACATGTAAATATATAGTTGCAAACGGTGTTTCAATGCTTAGAAACAAGGCCTAGGGATCATACTTTCGCTAGTGAACACTCTCATATAAATATATTCTCTTCATGATACTACTTTGAACTACTCTCCGGTTGGACACTCTAATCCATGGTAGGGCTATAACAGCACACCTCAAAGTAAGCCTTTCCCATCTAGATAACCCCACACTGTCACCTTGAGCACTAGATGGTTCCAACAAACACCATAATTTCATAAAGACATCCAACTCCAAATATAACTCATAACAACTATTTGTAATCTCTAGCCTAAGTGCCACCATGGTGTGCACGCTGTCACTTTCACACACATGGGGAGAGCAGAGATCTATTAAAGCACTTGAGTAGCAAGGTACATCTACTTGATTACAAAGCTCATGATCACAATATGATCATGCATAGAGAGAGATGAACACATAGCTACCGGTAGAACCCTTAGCCTCGAGGAAGAACTACTCCCTCCTCATCAGGGGAATCAGCAATGGTGATGGAGATGGTAGTGGACATCGATGGAGATGGCTCCGGGGGCACTGCCCCGTCCCGGCAGGGTGCCAGAACAGAGACTTGCTATCCGAATCTCCCCTTCGGTGGCGGCGGCGCTGCGGAACTTTTTGTGGTTGGAGGCTGGACTTTTTTAGGGTTTCTGCATCGGAGGCTTCTTATAGGCGAAAGGGGAGGCCAAGGGATGCCCTAGGCGGCCACACCACCCCTTGGCACGGGCCAGGCCTGGCCGCGCGACCAGGTGGTGTGGCCGGCCTCTGGCCCCTCTCCATCTCGTCTTCTGGCTCCGTGTCCCCCTCAGTGAAATATTGACTTTGGCTTTTGTCCCGTCCAATTCCGAGAATATTCATTTTCTGACTTTCCTGGAACCAAAAACAGCAGAAAACAGGCAGCTGGTGCACTGTGGCATCTTGTTAATAGGTTAGTCCAAGAAAGTGTATAAAAATACTCCAAAGTGTGGACAAAACATAAAAAAGTAGATATAAAACAAGCATGTAACATCAAAAATTATACATACGTTAGCAACGTATCACACACTGATACACACACATCCAAGTGGGTGTGGTGATGCAGCATCTTTCAAACTAGTGATAGAATGCGTGTTGCAGATGAATCCTAGCATGCAGCTAGGGTTCCTGGACATGGTTGGACACCATGTGTTGGAGTGGCATCATTGCATGTGTTCTTTTCCTACAACCACAATGATGCACACTGATACATACACACATCCCAGTGGGTGTGGTGATGTAGCATCTTTCAAACTGGTGGTAGAATGCATGTTGCAGATGAATCGCAGCATGCTGCTAGGGTTCCTAGACATGGTTGGACACCACATGCTGGAGTGGCATCATTGCATGTTTTCTTTTCCTAAAACCACAATGATGCACACTAACACACACACGAACATCCAAGTGGGTGTGGTGGTGCAACATCTTTCAAACTAGTGATACAATGCATGCTGCAGTTGAATCCTAGCTTGCTGTTGGGGTTCCTGTACATGGATGGACAACACATGCTGGAGTGTTATGATTGCATGTGTTCTTTTTCAAAACCACAATGATGCACAATGACACACAAACACACACATCCAAGTGGGTGCGGTGATGCAGCATCTTTTAAACTTGTGGTAGAATGCATGTTGTAGTTGAATCCCAGCATGCTACTAGGGTTCCTAGACATGGTTGGACACCACATGCTTAAGTGGCATCATTGCATGTGTTATGTTCCAAACCCACAATGCTGCACACTGATACACACACACATCCAAGTGGGTGTGTTAATGAAACATCTTTCAAACTAGTGATAGAATGCATGTTGGAGATGAATCCCAGCATGCTGCTAGGGTTCCTGGACATGGTTGGACACCACATGATGGAGTGGCATCATTGCATGTCTTTTTGCTAAAACCACAATGATGCACAGTGACACACACACACACACATCCAAGTGGGTCTGGTGATGCGACATCTTTCAAACTGGTGGTAGAATGTATGCTGCAGTTGAATCCCAGCTTGCTGCTGGGGTTCCTGACATGGCTGCACACCACATGCTAGAGTGTCATCATTACATGTGTTCTTTTCCAAACCATAATGATGGATATTTACACACAAACACACACATCCAGGTGGCTGTGGTGATGCAGCATCTTTCAAAATGGTGGTAGAATGCATGCTGCAGCATAATCCCAGCATGATGCTATGTTCCTTGACATGGTTGGACAACACATGCGGGAGTGGAATCATTGCGTGTGTTATTTTCCAAAACCACAATGATGCACACTGCTACACACACATGTAATTACTTCTAGTGGATCCATGTCGTTTATGAAAAGAACACACACATGTAATGACATCTAGTGGATCCATGTCATTTATGAAAAGAACACACATGCGATGACATATAGTGGATCCATGTGGTTTTGGAAAACAACACACATGCAGTGACATCTAGTGGATCCATGTGGTTTATGAAAAGAACACACATGCAATTACTCTAGTAGATCCATGTAGTTTAGGAAGAGAACACACATGCAATGACATCTAGTGGATACATGTGGTTTAGGAACAGAACAAACATGCAATGACATCTAGTGGATCCATGTGGTTTAGGAAAAGAACACCACATGCAGGAGTGACATCATTGCATGTGTTATTTTCCAAGGCCACAATGATGAACACTGACACACACACACCCAAGTGGGTGTGGGGATGCAACATCTTTCAAACTGGTGATAGAATGCATGTTGTAGTTGAATCCCAGCATACTGCTATGGTTCCTGGACATGGTTGGAGACCACATGCTGGAGTGGCATCATTTCATGTGTTATTTTCCAAAACCACAAAATTGCACACTAATACACACACATCCAAGTGGGTGTGGTGATGCAGCATCTTTCAAACTAGTGATAGAATGCATGTTGCAGATGAATCCCAGCATGCTGCTAGGGTTCCTGGACATGGCTGGACACCACATGCTGGAGTGGCATCATTGCGTGTGTTATTTTCCTAAAACCACAATGATGAACACTAACACACACATCCAAGTGGGTGTGGTAGTGTAGCATCTTTCAAACTGGTTGTATAATGCATGCTGAAGTTAAATCCTAGCAATGCTGCTAGGGTTCCTCGACATGGTTGGACACCACATGATGGAGTGGCATCATTGCATGTGTTCTTTTCCAAAACCACAATGATGCATACTGACACACAAACACACATTCAAGTGGGTGTGGTGATGCAGCATCTTTCAAACTGGTGGTAGAATGCATGCTGCAGTTGAATCCCAGCATGCTGCTAGGGATCCTAGACATGGCTGGACACCACATGCTAGAGTGGAATCATTGCATGTGTTCTTTTCCAAAACAACAATGATGCACATACACATCCAATGACATCTTATGGATACATGTGGTTTATGAAAATAACACACATGCAAGGACATCTAGTGGATCCATGTGGTTAAGGAAAAGAACACACATGCAAAGACATCTAGTGGATCCATGTGGTTTATGAAAAGAACACACATGCAATGACTCTAGTAGATCCATGTTGTTTAGGAAAAGAACACACATGTAAAGACATCTAGTGGATCCATGTGGTTTATGAAAAAAACACATGCAATGACATCTACTAGATCCATGTGGTTTAGGAGAAGAACACACATGCAATGACATCTAGTGGATGCATATGGTTTATGAAAATAACACACATGCAATGACATCTAGTGGATCCATGTGGTTTACGAAAAGAACACACATGCAATGAATCTAGTGGATCCATGTGGTTTACGAAAATAACTCATATGCAATGACATCTAGTGGATCCATGTGGTTTATGAAAAGAACACACATGTAATGATATCTAGTGGATACATGTGGTTTAGGAAGAGAATAGACATGCAATGACATCTAGTGGATCCATGTGGATTAGGAAAAACACCACATGCAGGAATGGCATCATTGCATGTGTTATTTTCCAAGGCCACCATGACGCACACTGACACACACACGCACCCAAGTGGGCGTGGTGATGCAGCATCTTTCAAACTGGAGATAGAATGCATGCTGCAGTTGAATCCCAACATGCTGCTAGGGTTCCTGGATATGTTTGGACACCACATGCTGTAGTGGCATCATTTCATGTGCTATTTTCCAAAACCAGAATGTTGCACACTAATACACACACACATCCAAGTGGGTGTGGTGATGCAGCATCTTTCGAACTAGTGATAGAATGCATGTTGCAAATGAATCCCAGCATGTTGCTAGGGTTTCTGGACAAGGCTGGACACCACATGCTGGAGTGGCATCATTGCGTGTGTTATTTTCCTAAAACCACAATGATGAACACTAACACACACACACACATCCAAGTGGGTGTGGTGGTGCAACATCTTTCAAACTGGTGGTAGAATGCATGCTGAAGTTGAATCCCAGCATGCTGCTAGGGTTCCTAGACATGGTTGGACACCACATGCGGGAGTGACATCATTGCATGTGTTTTTTCCAAAACCACAATGATGCACACTGACACACAAACACACACATCCAAGTGGGTAAGGTGGTGCAGCATCTTTTAAATTGGTGGTAGAATGCATGCTGAAGTTGAATCCTAGCATGCTGCTAGGGTCCCTGGACATGGTTCGACACCACATGCTAGAGTGGAATCATTGCACGTGTTCATTTCCAAAACCAAAATGATGCACACTGATACACACACATGGAATGACATCTAGTGGATCCATGTGGTTTATGAAAAGAACATACATGCCATGACATATAGTGGATCCATGTGATTTAGGAAAAGAACACACATGCAATGACATCTAGTGGATCCATGTGGGTTATGAAAAGAACACACGTGGTATGACTCTAGTGGATCCATGTGGTTTATGAAAATAACATACATGCAATGACATCTAGTGGATCCATGTGGTTTAGGAAAAGAACACACATGCAATAACATCTAGTGGGTCCTTGTGGTTTAGGAAAAGAACACACATGCAACGACATCTAGTTTATGAAAAGAACAAACATGCAATGACATCTAGTGGATCCATGTGGTTTATGAAAAGAACACACATGAAATGACATCTAGTGGATCCATGTTGTTTATGAAAAGAACACACATGCAATGACTCTAGTGGATCCATGTGGTGTAGGAAAATAACACACATCCAATGATATCAAGCGGATCCATGTGGTTTATGAAAAGAACACACATGCAATGACATCTAGTGGATACATGTGGTTTAGGAAAAGAACAAACATGCAATGACATCTAGTGGATCCATGTGGATTAGGAAAAGAACCCCACATGCAGGAGTGGCATCATTGCATGTGTTATTTTCGAAGGCCACATTGATGCACACTAACACACATACACCCAAGTGGGTGTGGTGATGCAACATCTTTCAAACTGCTGATAGAACGCATGCTGTAGTTGAATCCCAGCATGCTTCTAGGCTTCTTGGACATGGTTGGACACCACATGCTGCAGTGGCATCATTTCATGTGTTATTTTCCAGAACCACAATGCTGCACACTAATACAGAGACACACACATCCAAGTGGGTGTGGTGATGCAGCATCTTTCAAACTAGTGATAGAATGCATGTTGTAGAATAATCCCATCATGTTGCTTGGGTTCCTAGACATGGCTGGACACCACATGCTTCCTAAAACCACAATGATGCACACTAACACACACACACATCCAAGTGGGTGTGGTGGTGCAACATATTTGAAACTGGTGGTAGAATGCATGTTGCTAGGGTTCCTGGATATGGTTGGACACCACATGCTGGAGTGGCATCATTGCATGTGCTCTTTTCCAAAAGCACAATGATGCACACTGACACAAAAACACACACACATCCAAGTGGGTGTCATGATGCAGAATCTTTCAAACTGGTGGTAGAATGCATGTTGCAGTTGAATCCCAGCATGCTGCTAGGGTTCTTGGACATGGTTGGACACCACATGCTCGAGTGGAATCATTGCATGTGTTCTTTTCCAAAACCACAATGATGCACACTAATACACACACATGCAATGACATCTAGTGGATCCATGTGGTTTATGAAAAGAACACACATGCGATGAGATATAGTGGATCCGTGTGATTTAGGAAAAGAATACACATGCAATGACATCTAGTGGATTCATGTGGTTTATGAAAAGAACACACATGGAATGACTCTAGTGGATCTGTGTGGTTTATGAAAAGAACATACACGAAATGACATCTAGTGGATCCATGTGGTTTAGAAAAAGAACACACATCCAATTACATATAGTGGATCAGTGTGGTTTCGGAAAATAACACACATGCAATGACATCTAGTAGATCCATGTGGTTTATGAAAAGAACACAAATGCAATGACTCTAGTAGATGCATGTGGTTTAGGAAAAGAACACACATATAATGACTTCTAGTGGATCCATGTGGTTTATGGAAAGAACACACATGCAATGACATCTAATAGATCCATGTGGTTTAGGAGAAGCACACACATGCAATGACATCTAGTGGATCCATGTGGTTTATGAAAATAACACACATGCAATGACTCTAGTGTATCCACGTGGGTTAGGAAAACAACACAAATGCAATGACAGCTAGTGGATCCATGTGGTTTATGTAAAAACACACATGCAATGACATCTAGTGGAGAATATCATTTTGCGGCCCGAAAGATGAGGCGCCCAGGAAACACGGTACCCAAGTTGCTTGTAATCAGCTGCGTTGACCACAGTTGGCGTGCCAAATACTCAGAGGGACTTTTTCGGCATGAATTCAACTTTACGTTTCAATACAAATATCAGGCTAACGGCCGTCAAGTTTGGCCCCCTGTCAGTTTTCGTTGTTATGTCGCTCTTGTCTCTTAGGTGTGGTGGCTGTCACGTAGGCTTACAGCGCTGGCACAGTGGATATGACAACACGACTGGCCCAGTGTATTGATGTGACAAAACAGGGCACATATATCATCGTTATAATTATTTTTTGTTTACTCAAAAGATGGAACGGCCACCGCCACGTGTCTCTCCATTGGACTTCTGTCCCCGTCGTTAACCACTACCTTAGAAACGCATTGACGGTTCCACCGTTCCCCTGTCTCACAGAAACCACTCTTCTTCTTCCTGTCATCTGTCCTCTTTCCGTCTTCTCCTTGCCGACATGGAAGGTCGTCGCACTCTAGAGACAGGGTTCACTACCCATGACAATAAGAAGATAGACGTCGTCTACACCAATAAGGAGGAGATAGTGGTGCGAGTCATGAGGATGTACGAGGGTTGGCTTGAGAAATACGAGGACAAGTTTGTGGGATTCGACCTCGAGTACACCCCGGAGAACCCATATGAATAGAATGAAGTCGCTGTTGTTCAACTGGCCATGAGATGACACATACTCGTCTACCACTTCTCCTGCTTTGTAGATCTACTCTCTATAGTTGAACGCTTTTAGGGTTTTCTCCTATTGTTCTTTATCCATTTTCTCATCTTGCAACTACTAAATTTTATTTAGGACAAAATAAATTATGATAAGCCAATATTGAGAGTCTTGATCTTGCATTTACTAAAGTTTTTAAAATTATATTCAGATGATGATCTTGCATTGGCAAAATATTTGTAGTTACAAATTTTGGTGATGACAAACTACATACTTTCAGGGCTGACATGAATTGTCCAGCGCTGCGCCAGTTCCTTGTAGAAAAAGGAATTGTTTTCTGCACTGTTGACAATACAACTGATTTTTTGAAATTTCATCATGAGGGAATTACAATTCCTATGCACAACTAGATCGATATTCAGAGTCTTGTCAAGATCATAGGGGGCTCGAGGAAGGATGGAATGGCTACACTCGCAACTAGAATCCTTGATGAGTCATATGATAGAATGAAGGCAGATTTCCAAAGTGGATAGGCACGATTTCTGGGAGGAGTGGCCGCTGTCTGATATAAACCTGAAGTATGCAGCCATAGATGCTTACTTGACCTACCAGCTATACAAGAAGATCCATTTCTTGCTACGTTACCTCGTGTTTTGCCCTATTTGCAAGAGGGAAGACG
Source organism: Avena insularis (assembly GCA_023614405.1). NCBI lineage: Eukaryota > Viridiplantae > Streptophyta > Magnoliopsida > Poales > Poaceae > Avena > Avena insularis. The sequence continues at coordinate 450,803,345 of CM042690.1, forward strand.
AGCTTAGGGGAGCCCTTTGTACAAAATGCAGAATATGTGAGTTTGAAGCTGCATATGCAAAGAAAATGGCTGCATCTAAAGCAGCTGACAGAGAGGCTGCAGAAGCAGCTGACAAAGAGGCTGCGGCTGAAGTAGAAGAAGCAAACAGAGAGGCATCATGTTCTAGCGGCAACAATCAGGCATGTGATGCACCTCTATTTGTGCCACAGGATGCTCAAGATAGGGAAGCCAACTCAGACCCCAGGTGAGATGAACTTGCATTTCATGAGCTATGGAGCGCCAATAATGTAAGATCTACCTGAAATGATCGCAGTTGGTCGCCTAGGAACAATAGCAAGCGCCTCAAGTGGTCTGATGAGAAGTGAATTAAATTTTACTCCGTTGTGTTATGTTTCTGTTTTGTGGAACTCAGTTAGCTTGTCAAGATGGCTAGCGCCTCAAGTGAGAGTAGTAAAATATATTTTACTTCTTTGTGTTATTGTTTCTGTATCTGTCTGGTAGCTTGTCAAGATGGTAGCTTGTCAAGAGTAGTTTTTCCTCTCTCGCAAAACATATATGTTTCATTTTCCCAAATTGGTAGCAAATCTAGAGCAACTTCTCTCTTTGATCATTCGTTCCCTTTTGGACCTCTTTTTGCCTCCAATCTAGTAGCAAATCTCGAGCAGCAAATCACGCCAGGTAGAATACATTCATTCAGAAAACAAAACAAATGTAGATATAGTTGTGCGTAGCTAAATAGGATATAGTGATAGATATTAGGTTGCTTAACGAGGTTCGATACATTCAACCCCTTCCTTGTGTGCAGAAATAGGATACACGCAAAATATAGAAAATCAAAAGAAGTTGCTTATAGCAGCAGTAGCAGACACATTCAACCCCTTCTTGTATGCGCCTATGCCTGCGCCTCCTCCTCTGCCGCTTCCTCCGCTTCTTGCTGCCCAGTCCATTGATCTTGGGGGCCTTGGGCTTGATCGGAGGCATGCGACCCTCTTCGATGGCCACCCGCTGGAGGTTTCGGAGGTGAATGCCGAGAGCCAGGTGTTCAGCGCTGTAGGCATTGACGTTCACGGTCTGGCTGACTTTGGGGGCTCCGGAGCTCGGGCCCTCTGCATGCATCACGACGTAGTTGAAGTTGGTGCCAGCGAGTCTCGTCCTGCAAAAGGGGCAATTGTAGATGCCGCCAGCGAAGAAGGCATCGTACTGGCTGGCCTGCAGCCTCCTCAACACCTGACGAGTCTTGGTGTGCCTGGACTCGTCATCGCTGCAGACGTCGCTACCATAAACCTATTGGAAGAAGAGGAAAAGAGAGGATTAGATGATGTAAGAAGATCAAGCAATTGAAATGCGAACAAGAGAATCCTAATAAACTAAGATCTAGCGTCCAACGATGGGAACGGGAGAAGAACTAGGGAAGGGGAGCAAACCCTAGTTACCTCCAACCATGGGTCGTCGATGCCGGTGTCGTAGGGGTTTACAGGAGCGATGTACTCCTCTGGATCATAGGGGTCCCAGAATAGCTGGATCTGCTCGTGACCGGCAGGAGCCTCCTCGTCAGTGGGGAGCTCCTCGCTGGTGGGGGCCTTCTCGCCGGTGGCTATGTCAGTAGCAGGGACGGGGGCCTGGACAGGAACAGCGACTGCCATCGATGCCTCGACGGGGGCCTGGATGGGGACGCCGGCTGCTTTCAACGCGTCGTGGGGGACTGGGATGGAGATAGGGACCTGATATGTCCAAAATGTATCTATTTTCCCGAACACTTTTGCTATTGTTTTTCCTCTAAACTTGTGTGATTTGGATACAACTAACATAGACTGACGTTGTTTTCAGTAGAATTACCTTGGTGTCTAGTTTTTGTGCAGAAAATCAACTATCAGGAAAAATCCCAGAAAATATGCCAAAAATCCTATTTCACCAGAAGACTCACGGAGCCAGAAGACAAGACGGAGTAGGGCCATGAGGGGCCCACACCACCTGGCCGCGCGGGCTAGGCCATGCCGCGCCTGGGGGTGGTGTGGCCACCTCGGCTTCCCCATCGGCCTCCCTCATCGCCTATAAGTTGCCTTCTGACCTAAAAACTCAGGGGGGTCGATGTTTTTCTAGAAAGGGTTCTGCTCCACCGCCACCACCAAATTCTGCGATTCAGAACCAGAAACTCCGTTCTAGCACCCTACCGGGATGGGGAATTGGAGGAGATCATCGCCATCATCATCACCATCGCTTCTCCATCGACCATCCATGATTCCCCATCTATGAGTGAGTAATCCTCCGATGTAGGCTATGGGGATGGTAGGGATTGGATGAGATCATTCATGTAATGGCACCAGATTGTTAGGGCATGGTGCCTAGTATCTTCTATTAGTGCTTTTTGACTTTGTTGCGACTTGTTATTCTTAATGCTTATCACTAGGGCCCTAGTGCCATGATTTTAGATATGAACATGTTATTGATTCATTATGATAGTATTGTTTATGGTCTTACCTGCAAGTTGTATACACACGTTATTGTCCGAAACCAAAGGCCCCGAAGTGACAGAAATCGGGATAACCGGAGGGAATGGCTTTGATTTGAGGATCACATGTGTTCACAGAGTGTTAATGCTTTGCTCCAGTGCTCTATTAAAAGGAGCACCTTAATTTCTAGTAGTTCCCTTGAGGCCTCGGTGCAAACGGGCTGGCAGGACAAAAGATGTTGTGCAAGTTCTCATTGCAAGCACGTATGACTATATATGGAACACATGCCTATGATTATTTAGTACTTGGATGCTTTATCTTATTTATCTGCAATTGCCCTATGTTCTGATTGCTATATGAATTGTCTTGTCCATGCCACGCCCGTCCATCCATCCCTATGCCTACTGCGCCTTAATCCTACTGTTTACTGCAATTGTTACTATTGTCATTACTTTACTAGTGCTATTACTTTACTATTCCTACTACAAAACTGTTGCTACTGATAAACTGCTGCGAGCAAGATTGTTTCAAGGTGCAGCTGAATTGACAATTCAGTTGTTAAGGCTTATAAATATTCTTTGGCTCCCCTTGTGTCGAATCAATAAATTGGGTTTCACTTCCCTCGAAAATACTGCGATACACCCCCTATACTTGTGGGTCATCAAGACTATTTTCTAGCGCCGTTGTCGGGGAGCATAGCTTTATTTATCAAGTTTACTTGGAATCACTATTGTTCGCTACCATCCATCCATCATGGGTAAGTCTCGTGATGGCAAGGTTCCTATTTTAGCATCCACTACAAGGAGAGGTACGGTTTTGAACACCTCTGTTGCTCTTGATTCACCGTCTGTTATGAGTAAGCTCCTTACACCACCACATACACATGCTACACACACTGCTACTACTGCTGAATCTAAAACTTCTGATACTTACAATGCTGCTTCTATTGTGCTTGACGAGAGTGGTTCATTAGGTACTTTCCTAGACGCTACGATTGCTGGAACTATAGCTGGAAATACTGAAACTCCTAATGCTACACCTGTTAGTTCACCTGAGTCTAGAGAGAGCTATGATATTGAAGACGGTTATATTAAGATGACCAATGAATTTATTAAAGAATGTCAAAACAGCCATGATAGGAGTGCTGCTAAGAGTCTCCTTGAGATGCATACTATTAAACCCAAATTGTCTCCTAATGCTAAGTTTACTGCATCTCCCGTAAACATTAAAGATAAAGATTATGATTTCTCTCTTGATCTATCTTACATAGCCATTGTTGAGAAAGAACCTTTTTGTGGGACGAAGAATGAAAGTGGGGTAGCACATATGACTGAGCTTTCTACCATGAGTGGCCTATTTTCTGATGATATTAAGATGCGCACCTACTTTGTTGCCAAAATTTTCCCCTTTTCACTGAAAGGAGAAGCTAAAACTTGGTTTAGTAATTTACCTCCTAGATCTATTGATAGCCCTGATTGCTTGATTAGTACTTTCTTGCCGAAATATTTTCTCCTAGTGCTAGACATGTTATTTTGCAGGAACTTTTTGATTTTAAATAGGGAGAAAAGGAGATATTGCCTGAATCATGGGCAAGATTTTGTGCTTTGATTCATGCACAGGCTGGATGTCCATTACCTAAGAATGAGCTTCTTGATATATTTTATAATGGACTAACTGAAGAATCTAGGACATACCTAGATAGCTGTGCTGATTGTGTTTTCAGGAATAGGACTCCCAAGGAAGCTGAGGAATTAATGGCTAAAATAAGCAAGAATTATGAAGACTAGACTCCTCCTGAACCAACTATTCCTACACCTATACAAACATCTAAGAAGAGGGGAGTTATTGAACTAAATGATGAAGTGATGAAGGAAGCTAAGAAATGTCTTAAGGAGAAGGGAATTAAAGCTGCAGATGTCAAGAATTTACCTCCTATAGAAGAATTATGTAAGCCAATTCCCCATTCACCCACTATTGAGGTACACTCTCTCCAACACTTTGATGAAGGTGACATCCCTTACTCTAAACCTCCTGATCAATGCTTAGAAAAATTCGATATTTTTATTGTTAAGCAAGATAATTTTAATAAAAGGGTGCAAAATCATCTAATGGAAAACTCTAGAGCTATTGTTGAGTTGAAGGATATTGTGGAAAGAACCTCTAATGATGTTAAAATGCTTGTTAACATTTTCAAATGGTTCAAACTCAAATAGATCAACTTATTAAAGTGCAAAAAGACTTGCTAGTTAATGCTGCTAAAGAAAAACATGCTTATGAAATTAGAACTAAAAGTGGTGCTGCTACCTAGGATCCTCTATATCTTGAGGGGCATCCTAAAAGAATCGAGCAGGATTCGCAACAAGCTAAAAATAGTGGTACTACTCGTAACAAAAGAAAAAAAGAAACATAAAACTATTGTAGAACCCTCTGAACCTGCTAAAGATCCTAATAGTATATCTGTCTCTGATGCTGAAACCGAAAGTGGTAATGAAGAAAATGATGTTCTTGGTAAAGAAAAAGTTGAAGAAGAACCTGAAAAGCACACTAAGAATACTAAATACACTAAATAAGATTTTGTTGCTAAGAAACATGGTAGTGAAAGCGAGCCTTGGGTCCAAAAACCTATGCCTTTACCTGATAAGTAACACAACTTAAAGGAAGATGAACACTATAATAAGTTTTGTGAGTGGATGAAACCTTTATTCTTGCAAAATCCTTTAACTGATGCTATTAAATTGCCTCCTTATTCAAAGTATATGAAGGATATTGTCTCGAATAAAAGGAAGATCCCTAATGAAGAAATTTCTAATTTGCTTGCTGATTATTCCTTTAATGGTAAGGTTCCAAAGAAACTTCGAGACCCAGGGATTCCAACTATTCCTTGCTCTATTAAAAATAGTTATGTTAGAACTGCTTTGTGTGATTTGGGACCAGGAGTTAGTGTCATGCCTTTTTCTCTCTACAAGAGACTTCAATTGGAAAAACTAATACCAACTGATATATCTTTGCGAATGGCTGATAAATCTACTACTATTCCTGTTGGTATATGTGAGGATGTACCTATTCAAGTGGCTCATAATTGCTTGATATTAACTGATTTTGTTGTGCTTGAAATGCCTGAAGATGATAATATGTCTATTATTCTTGGGAGACCTTTTCTTAATACTGCAGGATGTGTTATTAATTGTAATCAAGGAAAGGTGACCTTTAATGTTAATGACAAGGAGCATACTGTCTATTTCCCCAAGAAGATTGATAGGCCTTATGGTTTAAATTCAATTGAACATGTTGAGGGCATTCAAGTTGGAGAAATATATTGTCCCATACCAAGAGAAAAATTTGAAACTATTATGGTTGGGACCATTGCTATCAAGGTTGAGGTAACATAATCATTAATGGAATACAAAGTTTTGATTCATATAAAATTGTTTTGGTAACAAGACCTGATCAACCTTGTTAACAAAAGGATTTCATTGAACAAAACAATGTTTTCACCATGATTATCTCTGCTTACTTCTATTCTATCCATTTTTAGTTTTTGCTTAACTTTAGTTTGCTTTTCTGTTGTTAGTTGCTTGCTTTTTAGAGTGTCTTAGAACTTCTGAAGTTTTAGCCTTGTTTTGTAATTGCATCATTCCAAAAGCCATTTTCTATCACAAAATCATTCATCTATTCCTGAAAAATGCTCAAAAATAAAGTGTCTCGAAAAATTCCAAAGAATTCATATTAAATTTTTATGTGAAAAAAGGGGCAGAGAAGTGCCTAGAAGGTACCAGGGTGCCCACCAGGAAGGCACACCACCTGGTGGCGCAGCCAGCCTAGGGGCGCGCCTAGCCATGGTGTGGGCCACACCTGGCCCTCCAGTGACTCTCTCACTTCCCACTTTCTTCTCTCTCCCGAGAAAACACCAGTTCATTGCTCGAAATCGCGTTCTTGCTGTTCTTGCCCTCGTGATTTTGATCTCCTTGCTCATCCCATCTTTGCTGCTGAAATTTGGAGCATTTGCTCTCCGGTGTTTGACTCCTCCACTTGTCCAAGTAGATTTGTGTTTAGTGGTTTATAATGTTGAGTATTTTGCTGCTATAGGTGACAGGTTATGAGAGCTTTTAAGCTTGTTCAATGCTTAGAGATATAGTTTTGATGCATCTTTAGGCATCTTACAAGTCCCTATGAGTAGTGCCCTTCATTATATATTCACTCTGCAATCACTTGTTTAATAGATGTTTAAATTTCAGAATATCAAAGATGAACAACCACACCTTTGGAGAAATATTTGAGAGGGACACACCTAGGAGGTCAAGGCCCTCAAGATCAGCCTCTCAGTTTAGGCCTTCATACAACAAAGATCTCACTGCACCTTTCTTTGGTAATGAAGGAGATGATGGGGATGCTCACCCATCTACTTTTCCTTGTTATACCTTCCTACAAGCTGCAGGGATTCTCGATGATTTCTTGCTACTGATTCAGAGGGTTGGTTTGACCTCATACATGCAAGATGAGAGCGAGCAATACGCTATGCTCACCAAAACTTTTGTTGAGAGTTTCGTTTTCACTAACACCCCCTATTAGTCAACTGTTTCTTTCAGAATTTATAATCTGCCCTTTACCATGCCATTGCAAAGATTTTGCAGCATTATAGGTGTAGGCATGACAGGGACCGTGAAGAAGATTTAAGGGCGACCCGCTGATTTGCTGGAGCTCTATAGAGGTGTGACCAATGACGATGACCGCGTAGCTCAGCGTGGGAAGATAAGAAACATCCAACTCCCAGCTCTTAGATACTTTGCCTATTATCTTTCTACTAGCATTCTTGGTATGGAGAATACGAGTAATATCTCCAACTATCATTTAACCTTCCTTGCTGCTACGCTTAACAATGATACTCGGTACAATCTTGGCTCTCTTATTGCTCGCCACCTAGCTTCTAGGGGCCCTATTTATGGGGGCATCATCGCTTCATGTATGGTCAGTGCATTAGAGATTTTGGTGGATCCCAATGATACTATATTGGCACCACAAAGGCTTGACTTCTAACTCTGATATGGACAGTTTAGTATACAGGATGTTGTTTACCGACGGGGATGAAAGGGAGATTCCTTTGCCGCAATCTACTTTGTTCAGTGTTCACAGGAGGCCGTGGTCGCGCTCCAAGGAGGAGGTGGACGAGCAGCTCCGCTTGCTGGGTTTCCACAGGCATCACCAGGAGGATGTGCCCTCCTACGATTACTCTGCGCACTACGGTGGGGCATCCTCGAGCTCGCACCATGACGAGGGTACCTCCTTACCGTACTACGGAGGCGCTCCATCTTGTCTAGCTTGGGATTGATACCCACTTAGGCCAAAAGCCTAAGCTTGGGGGGAGGTAAACCGACATCGCACTCATCTTCATATCATTTTGCGTTGGTACTTTGTCTATTCATGTTTCGTTCTCTTTTTAGTTTTCATTCTTTCTTTGCTTTTGCTTTCTAAAACACAAAAAGACCAAAAATATTTCTGTTGTTTCTCTTTGTTTGCTTCTTCTTGTTTTTGCCTTGGTTTGTTTTTCCCTTTTTGCTTTGTTTGAACTATTCGAAGAAACCAAAAGGATTTTCCTTTGCTTGTTTTTCCTTTTGGTTCTTGCCTTTAAAAATCAAAAATATTTGTTGTTCTTCTTTGGTTTTGTGAGTTTGTTGCAGGGTTCAGCAATCCTTAGTGGAATTTGGTTTCATGTTATTATTCAAGCCACACAAGTGAAGGGAAATAATGAGGACTAATGACAACTTGAGGTGTGATAAGAGGCTGGTAACGAACTCTATTTGTTTTCATTTTCGTACATATACTCATCATTGTGGGCATGCTTAGTCTGTTCATGTAGGGTGTATGGTATTTATGGATGCTTAGTAGTTCTTGCTTTCATATGGTTAGTTCCATCTTGCTAATAGTTTGTAGCATGTCTTATGAATGTTTGCTTGCATTACTCTATTCATAACTTGGTATGACACTGTGGTATCCTCCTTTGAGTGTTTCACTTGAATTGACTTGGCACATGCTCATGCATGCATATGACTGAAATAATCAGTTAAGCCTCGATGAATTATTTTGCCTTGAGGGTCTTGGATCACTTTCATGCCGTGATTAGTCCTATTTTGTTGCAAGGATGATTATGATAGTTATTGCTCTCTCGTTTTTCGCTCCCTTTCTATTGCTAGCCTTCACTTACACTGATTATGAGCTCTACTCGTGTTTCCAATCCCCCAAAAACCAATATTGCCAAGAGTGTCCACCATACCTACCTATTAGTGTCATTTGGTGTTCCGTGCATATTCAATATGGCTTGTTTTCTTCCAAATAAAATATTTGCTTGTTATGAGAAAGTTGGTTAGTAAAGCTCTCACGGACTTGATGGCACACTTTATTTCCTGCACTTAATAAACCTGAACCATTGTGACTGTCCATGAAAGTTATATGCTTGCAAATTATAGGCTGGGGATTAGCAGAACCGTGCTGTCTCGGGGAACGCTTTCAACACCTGTAAATATATACCCAGCTGATATCATGCTCTTTTGTGTGCGGATGTCGTTGGTGTGAAATAAAAGGGGAGCTTGTAAGTCCATGGAGTTATGTATGTGTGTTAGAGAAACGCCTGGGCCGCTGGTCTAATCCATGCTGTCATGGTGGAAACCTACAGCGTAACCATAATGAGCTGTCTATGAAGCATTCTTCTTATAAAAAAAAGAGTCAGATATTGAGAAAAAAAAGAGAAAAAAAGAAAAAAAAAGAGATATATGAAAAGAGGAAAGAGAGAAAAAAGCACCATATTCCCATGGTAAATAAGAAGGTTGCTGAGATGCTCGTTCTCTGCTTGCCTTGTCACTTTGATATGGGGATGCTTCTGTATCATCGGGCAAGGGGTAACCCGTTGGCGGTTCTCTATGATACATATGTACTTATGATGACAAGAACTTACCGGTGACTAAAGTTGAGTAGCATGAGGACCGGCCCTCATACTCAAGGGACATGAGATTTCCAGTTTATAGTTTGTCAAGCATATAACTCAGATTGGACCTCACTTTCACCTTAACCATATTAAAGATGCTCATGATAGGGGCAATGAGAGCTCAAAGCTAATGAGTACCATACTTTCAGCATTTGGAAGCCTTTCAAACTATTCAAAACCTTTTTCATTTCCTTGTTGAGTCACCACTTATTCTATGAGCACTTTCTTGAGAGAATAGTTGTCATTCTTAGTATAATGTGCTTGTCTCATTACTGGATTAATTGTGTTATGACTTTGATGCTTGTATTTTTGATATCTTTACTTCTAGTCTTCACCTGAACTTCAGAGGTGCCTTGGCATTCACAATCAAAGTCAAGCGAGATTCCACTCTATCATACCTTGTTATGAGCATTGTAATGTTGCTTATGTTTATGTTTCATGCTACTTATTATTTTTGAGTTGGAATCTCCTCATAGCTTGCAATTCCTATTAAGTAATCTTAGTTGCATACTCTTTATTATGAATTGCTTGAGTAGTTGATCATATGCTGAGAATATATACATCATATGAAGCAAATGTGTTCGTGAAAGTTTCTTTTATCACACTCAGTTTTCAACTGAATTGCTTGAGGACAAGCAATAAGCTAAGCTTGGGGGAGTTGATACGTAGAAAACGTATCTACTTTCCCGAACACTTTTGCTATTGTTTTTCCTCTAAACTTGTGTGATTTGGATACAACTAACACGGACTGGCGCTATTTTCACCATAATTACCTTGGTGTCTAGTTTTTGTGCAGAAAATCAACTATTAGGAAAAATCTCGGAAAATATGACAAATATCCTATTTCACCAGAAGACTCACGGAGCCAGAAGACGAGACGGAGTAGGGCCACAAGGGGCCCACACCACCTGGCCACGCGGGCCAGGCCAGGCCGTGCCTGGGGGTGGTGTGGCCGCCTCGACTGCCCCCTCGGCCTCCCTCTTCGCCTATAAGTTGCCTTCTGACCTAAAAACTCAGGGGGTTCTACGTTTTTCCAGAAAGAGTTCCGCTCCACCGCCACCACCAGATTCCGTGATTTGAAACCAGAAACTCCGTTCTGGTACCCTGCCGGGACGGGGAATTGGAGGAGATCATCGCCATCATCATCACCATCGCTTCTCCATCGACCATCCATGTTTCCCCCATATATGAGTGAGTAATCCCCCGCTGTAGGCTATGGGGATAGTAGGGATTGGATGCGATCGTTCATGTAATGGCATTAGATTGTTAGGGCATGGTGCCTAGTATCTTCTATTAGTGCTTTTTGACTTTGTTTCGACTTGTTATGCTTAATTCTTGTCACTAGGGCCCGAGTGCCATGATTTTAGATCCGAACATGTTATTGATTCATTATGATAGTATTGTTTATGGTCTTACCTGCAAGTTGTATATACACGTTGTTTTCTAGAACCAAAGGCCCCGAAGTGACAGAAATCGGGATAACCGGAGGGAATGGCTTTGATGTGAGGATCACATGTGTTCACGGAGTCTTAATGCTTTGCTCCGGTGCTCTATTAAAAGGAGCACCATAATTGCCAGTAGTTCCCTTGAGGCCCCGCTGCAAACGGGCTGGTAGGACAAAAGATGTTATGCAAGTTCTCATTGCGAGCACGTATGACTATATATGGAACACATGCCTATGATTATTTAGTACTTGGATGCTTTATCTTATTTATCTGCAATTGCCCTATGTTCTGATTGCTATATGAATTGTCTTGTCCATGCAACGCCCGTCCATCCATCCCTATGCCTACCGCGCCTTAATCCTACTGTTTACTGCAATTGTTACTATTGTGTTTACTTTACTAGTGCTATTGCTTTACTATTCCTACTACAAAACTATTGCTACTAATAAACTATTGCGATCAAGATTGTTTCCAGGTGCAGCTGAAATGACAACTCAGTTGTTAAGGCTTATAAATATTCTTTGGCTCCCCTTGTGTCGAATCAATAAATTGGGTTTCACTTCCCTCGAAAATACTGCGATACACCCCCTATACTTGTGGGTCATCAAGGCCTCCTCGCCGGCGGCCTTGGAGGCGATGATGGCCACCGTACCGTCCTCCGCCATCGCCGACGCGGTCGGGGTTTTCTTGGGAGTTTGCAGAACCTGGTGGGACAGGGGAGAGGGTTGCGTGAGGAGAGTGAGCGAGAGTGAGAGTGGGTATGCGGAGAGGGGCTCTATAGTTAAGGTGAATGGAAGAAAGGCATGTTTCGTTGCACCACCGTGCAACACGCCACATAGGCTAATGCACCGTGCACCATGACACGTGCACGGTACATCACATTTTTTTCCCGGGCCATGCATGACAGTTCTGTATTGAGTCGCATGCAAAGGGCGCATACACAATTCCTATGTACAATGTTTGACACGTTCGTAAAATTAGCGATAAGTAAAAGGGGCAATGTAGAGGATAAGGTAGGTGGTTGTACAACGAGATTTGTGGGGTTGTGCTAGATCAGGTAGAGGGATGTGTTGATGACTGCGAGTTACTCGATGAAGGTGGAGACGTTAGGTCTCGTCAACCCCCCCCCCCCCCTCGAGACCCATTTCTCATCTCTTCGGCCTCTGGCTAATGCGTGGAAGGTTCTTATGGTGGGGCCCAGGTGGAAGTGAGACTGAGAGCCACTGCGTAAAAAATGGGATATGTCTTATTAGAATCATGTGGCAATAAATTGCAGTTGCCCGTCGATGACTCACGTGTTGTGGCGTAGTAGTAGCAGTAGTAGCCTTTTCAGACTTGATTAAACATGCCATGACCAGTCGACATCTTTTTCCATGGACGGCTTCGTGTTCCTTCTTGTAGAAGTATCGCTGAGGGAGACGTCTGTGCAGTCTCACACTGTACTGTGAAGGGCACGATGTGTGCAACGATCCTCGTTGGATCACACAGGATCAACGGTTGGTGTGCGCGATCCGCATGACAAATGTGACAACCAATCAGGGCGTAGCAGACCAAGTGAGCACAGGTTTGGGCTTCTACGAAAGAGAGAGAGAGGGCAAAACTAAGTAGTATCAAAAAACCAAGGGCAAAATTGAGTAGTATAAAAATGGAAAGTGAGTGTCTTGTACAATGAAACACATCGTGGCATACATCAAATTATGCCAAGATAGATCCACTAGAGTTCATTGGATGTGTGTTCTTCTCATAAACCACATGGATCCGCTAGAGTTCAGTGCATGTGTGTTATTGTCATAAACTACATGGATCCACTAGAGTTCATTGGATGTGTGTTCTTATCATAAACCACGTGGATCCACTAGATTTCATTGGATGTTTATTCTTTTCACAAACCACACATGGATATACTAGAGTCATTGCATGCCTGTTCTTTTCAGAAAACCATAGTTAGAGTCATCGGATGTCTGTTCTTTTCACAAACCACATATGGATCCACCAATGTTATTGAATGTGTGTTCTTTTCCTAAAACACATATGGATCCACTAGTGTTATTGCATGTGTGTTCTTTTCATGAACCACAACTAGAGACATTGCATGTCTGTTCTTTTCAAAAACCACATATCGATCCACCCGAGTGATTTCATGTGTTCTTTTCATTAACCACATCTAGAGTCATTGGAGGTGTGTTCTTTTCAAAAACCACATATGGATCCACTAGTGTCATTGCATGTGTGTTCTTTTCATGAAGCACAACTAGAGTCAGTGAATGTCTGTTCTTTCACAAAATACACATGGATCCACCAGAGTAATTGTATTGCCTGCTCTTTTCATAAACCATAGTTAGAGTCATTGCATGTCTGTTCTTTTCACAAACCACATAAGGATCTACTAGAGTCATTGGATGTGTCTTATTTTCACAAACCACATATTTATCCACCTGTGTCATTGCATGTGTGTTCTTTTCACAAACCACATAAGGATCCACCAGTGTCATTGGATGTGTGTTCTTTTCACAAATCACATGAGTATCTGTGTTATTCTCACAAACCATATATGGATCCACTAGTGTCATTGAATGTGTGTTCTTTTCCTAAAACACATATGGATCCACCAGTGTCATTGCATGTCTGTTCTTTTCATGAACCACAGGTAGAGTCATTGCATGTCTGTTCTTTTCACAAACCACATATGGATCCACTAGAGTCATTTCATGTGTTCTTTTCATTAACCACAACTAGACTCATTGCATGTGTTTTCTTTTCACAACCCACATATGGATCCACCAGAGTGATTGCATGTTTGTTCTTCTCACAAACCACATAAGGATCCACAAGGGTCATTGCATGTGTGTTCTTTTCACAGACCACATATGGATCCACAGCTAGAGTCATTGCATGTCTGTTCTTCTCACAAACCACATAAGGATCCACTAGAGTCATTTCATGTGTCTTCTTTTCACAAACCACATATGGATCCACCAGAGTCATTGCATGTATTTTCTTCTCACAAACCACATATGGATCCACCAGAGTCATTGGATGTCTGTTCTTTTCACAAACCACACATGGATCCAGCAGTGTCATTGCATGCGTCTTCTTTTCAAGAACCACAACTAGATTCAGTGAATGTGTGTTCTTTTCTTAAAACACATATGGATCCACTAGTGTCATTGAATGTGTGTTCTTTTCCTTAAACATATATGGATCCATCAGTGTCATTGCATGTGTGTTCTTTTCATTAACCACAGCTAGAGTCATTGCATGTCTGTTCTTTTCACAAACCACATGGATCCACTAGTGTCATTGCATGTGTGTTCTTTTAATAAACCACAACTAGAGTCATTGCATGTGTGTTCTTTTCAAGAACCACATCTATAGTCATTGCATGTTTGTTCTTTTCACAAACCACATGGATCCACCAGTGTGATTGTATGTGTGTTCTTTTCATTAACCACGGCTAGAGTCATTGCATGTGTGTTCTTTTCAGCAACCACATATGGATCCACCAGTTTCATTGCATATGTGTTCTTTTCATTAACCACAACTAGTGTCATTGCATGTGTGTTCTTTACAAACACATATGGCTCCACCAGTGTCACTAGATGTGTGTTCTTTTCACAAACCACAGCTAGAGTCATTGCATGTGTGTTGTTTTCACAAACCACATATGGATCTACAAGTGTCATTGCATGTGTGTTCTTTTCATTAACCACAGCTAGAGTCATTGCATGTCTGTTCTTTTCACAAACCACATGGATCCACTAGTGTCATTGCATGTGTGTTCTTTTCATTAACCAAGGCTAGGGTCATTGGATGTGTGTTATTTTCACAAACCACATATGGATCCACCAGTGTCATTGCATGTGTATTATTTTCATTAACCACAGCTAGAGTCATTGCATGTGTGTTCTTTTTACAAACCACATATGGATCTACCAGAGTTCATTTCATGTGTGTTCTTTTCACAAGCCACATATTGATCCACCAGTGTCATTGCATGTGTGTTCTTTTCACAAACCACATATGGTTCCACCAGTGTTATTGCATGTGTGTTCTTTTCATTAACCACAGCTAGTGCCATTGCATGTCTATTCTTTTCACAAACCACATGGATCCACCAGTGTCACTGGATGTGTGTTCTTTTCATTAACCACAGCTAGAGTCATTGCATGTGTGTTGTTTTCACAAACCACATATGGATCCACCAGTGTCATTGCATGTCTATTATTTTCATTAACCACATATGGATTCACCAGAGTCATTGCATGTCTATTCTTTTCAGTAACCACAGCTAGAGTCATTGCATGTTTGTTCTTTTCACAAACCACATAAGGATCCACTAGAGTCATTTCATTTGTGTTCATTTCAAAAACAACATATGGATCCACTAGAGTTATTGCATGTCTTTTCTTCTCACAAACCACATATGGATCCACCAGAGTAATTGCATGTTTGTTCTTTTCACAAACCACACATGGATCCACCTGTGTCATTGCATGTGTGTTCTTTTCAAGAACCACAACTAGAGTCAGTGAATGTGTGTTCTTTTCCTAAAACACATATGGATACACTAGTGTCATTGAATGTGTATTATTTTCCTAAAACACATATGGACCCACCAGTGTCATTGCATGTGTGTTCTTTTCATGAACTATAGCTAGAGTCATTGCATGTCTATTCTTTTCACAATCCACATATGGATCCACCAGTGTCATGTCACACTACTAGAGAAAACCCTACCCGAGGCACACCTGGAACCCCATCCAAGGCGCATATGGCATGTGCCTCTAGCGCCGCGCCTCTAGTATTTGCTACGCGAGGCGCATATCATATGCCTAGTATTCTATATGTTAGGCATATCACATGCGCCTCTATATTATATACGAGGCGATATAGCAATATGCCTCAGAAGTATAGGAGGCGCATGTGATATGCGCCTCGCATATGTTATGGTATGCGCCTCCGGTAGTACCCAGTATGCTCCTCCTATACTTCCCATATGTGCCTCGGGTATATTTTCGAAATTCAAGTTTTACAGCAATTTTCAAATTACAGTTTATAGGTATTCAAATATATAATATAGTCCAGAATACAGTATAAACAACACAGAATTTTCCAGAAACTTGCAATTGGCAAAAGCATAATAGCAACAAAAGTATAATTGGCAAAAGCATAATAGCGACAAAAGCATAATTGGCAAAAGAATTTTCTAGAAACTTGCAATTGGCAAAAGTACATTACACATCAATCGCGACATACGAGTTCATACATCAACAAGTGCGAAGTTTTCACACAACACCAAGTGTTTGTGCCACAAGTTCACACCTCCGAGTACAAGTTCACAATCACATTACAACTCCGACGACGGATCTCTATCTAGATGAAGTAGAGCACATAACCTACCATGAAGAGCAACAAGGTTTTGATCACGAGGAAGTTCCTCCACTTCTTCCTCACGTGTCTCCTCCACTTCTCTGCCGCCACCTCTGTAGTCTTGTAGCCTTTGTAGCTGTTGCCCAAGAATTTGTTCACTTGCTTCTAGCAGTCTTCCCACTCCTCGTACACACCTGGAAACTTGCCGGCGTACACGACATAGCACTTCTTCGCCATCTCCTATACACAAGATAGATGATATTATCTATGTCAGTGCAAAGCAATAGCAGTTTAACATACTCTAGAGGTTTTGCTAGGCAAGTTTAACATAGTGATAAGAGGTTAAAACACGAGTTCGGAACTAACAGCTAGCTACCTAGGCAATGCAATCATCAAGACTTCTTCGGCTATTGAGTCGGCTTTAGGGGGCATTGATGAAGCCTGACCGAGTTTTCGCCATCTGCATGAACGTCCTGTGGTCACCCTACTGTGCTAAGAGTTCGTCTATCTCCCTATTGGGCGGTGTATGGCTGCTGTAGAAGGTGCCCCCGGACTTCATGACTCCCTGGTGCACGATTGTCGCGAGCTCCTCCTGGATGTCGAAGAATTGCTACCTAAGGTTGCGATCATTTATTATTGCAAGCCTTTCAGCCTACTTCGCAAGGTCAGATGGTAGCGTTTTGCTCTCCATGTCATTGAAGAACGCCTTCATCTGGTAAATGGCGTAGAAGGCATCCTTCCTGCTGCCAGACGGCTTCTTGACGCAGACGAACTTGGTGTTGTGGCGGAACACGTGCACGCCGAACTTCACATGTGGCATTGTCGGTTTGACGCCTCCCGCTGCGACGTAGCCGGTGAGAGCACCATCAAGAATGTTCTTGATATTGGTGTAGTTTTTTGGGATCGCACTATTTGAGTCGAGGTACACGGTTGTTGAGTGTTTCAAATTCAAGCATATGAGCATGAAGCCTGTCAATCATCCTCCATGATGGGATGGTAGGGAAGGAGAATCACATCCTTGTCCGAGTATGTTTGCAGGAAGGTTGAGAGGTAGTCGGTCGCCAGCGCTATGTCCTCGGCATATTTCAGGACGAGGTCACGCATGAAGTAGGGATCCACTATATGGATGCCCCGGATCTTGTCTCTGGTGATATACATGGCCATATTGAGGGAGAATAGCCGGACCAGGGTATTGTGCAGCCGGAACCCGTTCAACATGTCGAAGATGTCGGAATGCCGCAGGTAGAAGATATCCCTGGGGGTACAATGACAAAGCATGGCACATAAGGAACCTTAGCCTTGAAAACGAGGTACAATTGATCGTTCTCGCGAATGCGGCGCTCCTCAATTGTGAGACAGCTATAATGAAGATTGCGCATTTGAGATCCTGCAACCTTGAGCAACGAGTTACACATCATCGGTGCACCTGCCACGTACAGCTGATTCCTGGCTTGCCTCACAGGTCCGTCCTGAGCCCGAAGAACAGGATTTGGAACCTTGCTCCGATCACCCTTAGGCTTCCTTTTGCGACCCTGTTTCCTGCCCTTTGGGGCGTCGGCCACCATGTTCACCTCATCGGTCACCTTATGAAGGGTGCTGGGGATGATCAAAGGACCTGCTGGCCTCGAAGGCTCAGTGAAGGGGGCAGGTGGCGGCGTCTCCTGTCTAGTTGGGAAGAGACACACCTGGCAAGGGGGTTTCGCCGGTGCTGGTTGGGTATCGGCAACTTGATGTGTGCTTGATGGTCCCGGCTCATACCAATCAGAAAACCTTGTGTTAACGAACTGGTCGCCGAAGTTCGGATCAATTTCTCCATCATCATCATAGGGATCCTCTGCCATGTTGTCCAAGTCTGCCATCTCGAAGTCTTCATCATGTGCTGGCTGTGCTGGCTATGCTGCCTCTGGGGTGATGTTGAGCTGGTCCTCCGTACCCAAATGGATCTGGCTCTTCGGCCATAGGTACAAGTAGCCGAAGCCGGTATTGAGGACCGCCGCCGTCTCCTCATCATCCCATCCTTGAGGTTGAGAGGGAGGTTCCACTTGCTCGTAGCCCAGAAGCACCATATTGTATCTGGCCCTCATCATGTCAGGTGGCATTGTGACATTGTGCATTTTGCAGTTCTCTGGTTCAACGATATTACCCTTGGCAACATCCTTCATCTGGCCGCCCACCCAGTGCATTAGAGTGCACGGAGTGTCTCCTTATGAAAGACATGTAGGCCTGGCGTCAGTAAAACGAAGATCAAGTCATCGGTGTGGTTAAGCCTCCCAACTCTTGCTTGTTGGGGATATACTTTCCGGGTATCCTCACAGTTCCTCACTGACCAGGGTGGCCCACTTCGGGTTAGAGCTTTGCTTCACGGGCGGCCCAGTCAGGGAGAGAAGACGGAGTCCATACCGGCTACGGGAATTCCCAGAAGACTTACCGACTTAGGCCCATAGTGTTACTTGTAGTTCAAGATGTACTCTGTAACCAACTCTTAGTCGTAGCCGGATAGATCTCTTTTGTAAACTCTAGGCCGGATATCTATATAAGCCGTCCTAGGGAGAGCCTTTAGGGCACCCTCAATAGTCTACAATCTCAACTCACACAGGCGAAACCCTTGTAACCCATATTCCGGCTCTGTCGTATTACTGGATTGCTAGCAGGAGTAGGATCCGTCCAAAGCTGGCGGATTCGAACCTGGGTAAACTTGTGTGCTCACAGTCCCGGAATACCGTACGTCTCACACCCCTCTCTTCCGCACACCTCGAGGACCCCCTCATGGCGTACTTGTCATCAATCCGACGACATTTGGCGCCCACCGTGGGGCAAGTGAGCTTCGGATCTACGTTCCGAGCGGAATCTGCAAGAATCGGAATCGGCGAGACTATCACCGTCGAACGCATCCTCTACGCCAGCGACGTCCCTCTCATCGTTCTCAACGAGACTTGGATTCCGGCTAGGGAGGCTGTGACTGCCTACACAATCATGTCTGTTGGCGAGATCGATGTTTACATCGTTCTCGACGACATTGCTTTAATTAGTTAGTTACCTTGAGGGCTTCGAACTCGTCCAAGGTCGAGGCACTGCCGCCGGCAGGCTTGAGCATGCAAGTGTCGGAGTGGCTTCCTGATGGCTTGGTGGTGCGGGCCGGCGCCTTCACCGCAGCAGGCAAGTTAAGCTCCGGAGCTGGAGGAGTCTCCACCACCACCTGCCCCGCTGGAGGAGTCACCAGCGCCTCCGGCCGCGCCATGTTGTCAGATTGGGCACTATCGAGGTTGGGAACCGGTGGCGGCCCTCGTTTACCACCATTCTGCCACTTGTTGTACTTTTCCATGTTGGCGGGAAGGATGGTGTTGAGCTTATCGTTCACTTGTGGCTGGACTTGTGCCTGGACTTGTGTATGAACTTGTTCTTGGAACTTTGTCTTGGCAGCCAACACAGCCTAGTTCACGGCATTTTGGAATATATTGGGAAAGGCTTCCACTTGTTCCCTTAGGTGTCTTACCTCGGCGCTTTTGGCCTGCTTCCTGTCCTTCTGCTCAGTGGTGCCATAGTACTCGGACCATGTTATGCCGCCAAAGCCGACCACACGACCAGCCGACGACGGGGCCGCCAGGGGCTCGACATTCTTGGTCCGGTTCAGCGCCCTGTTAAAAGTGGTGTCCCACTTGGCGATAGGCGCCGACCCCTAGGATGAGGAGCTCCTACACTCCTCGTCCTGCGCACAAGGAACGTGAAGCATTTGATCAGAAAACTAGACTTCATTGATTAATCGTGAACGTAATTAATCGACTTGCATGCAAACTACTTACATATTTTGTCATGAAGTCCATCACCTTCATAGCGAAGGGGCCAATGGGCTCCGAGGAATAATCAGAACTCCCTTTCGGCTTTGCAAACCGGCCCATGACAAAGTTCTTTGCCTGCGGCTCTTTTATGTCATCAAAGGGAGGTGTCAACCCCTTTGCACGAGCGTCGGTGTCCTCCTTCTCCCATTTGGGAATCGCAGCTCTATAACCGCTGGATCCGAGATAGTGGGTACCAATGTTCTTCTCGTACAACTCCTTGAAGTACTGACTCTTGGCATTGCCCATGGCGGATTCACATCTGCCCTTGAACACCTTGAAGTGTTCTTCCGTGACCAGAGGCTCCCTCTTGACGACCTCCGAATAACTTAGCTCGTCCTCGAAAATCAGCTTCTTCACCCGGACCTTCCAATTCGACAAGGCCTTGGTAATCTTCTTGAGGGCGTACTTGTTCACCAGATTCCCTTTGAGATTGTCGTTATTGTACTTGTGTTCCTCATCACTCGGGAACACGTATCTTGCGTGCAGCTTCCGGAAGAGATGGATGCGGAAACCCCTGTTCTCTTCAGCCTTTAGGTTCTCTATGTTGATCGTGACGGTGCTCCGGAGGATTGCCGCGAGCTGGTTTGAGTAACCCATGAAAAACTTGGCCGGCTCCAAAGGCGCACCTTCATCGTTCATGCTTGTGATGATGGACCTTTTGATGTCAACCATGATCGGGGCACTCTCCTTCTGGGCCTTCTTCGTTGTGCTACCACCATCCGTAGTAGCTTCACCGCCGCCATCAGTGGTAGTGGTGTCGCCATCGTTGTCCCCCATCTCCTCATCGCCCGACGACATATCATCGTCCGCCTCCATCTCGTCATCCCGTGGAACGAATTCCGGGTCCTCTTGGGATTCCATCTCTGCCTGCTGCTCCCAAAAGGGCTTCTTTCTAGAAGGGCCCTGCTCCGCTGAAATTTCTAAACACCCAAATAAATGGAACTAATAAGCACAAAAATTCACAGAAAATTTCGGCATAACCTTTGCTAATTTTCTATGTCTAGGAGTGCCAGAAATACGCCGGAACGGAAATGAATCAACATTCCAGTGAAACATTGGCAACTAAAAAACAAAAACCTACACAAAAAAGCCTAAATAGGCACAAACACAGCCATTTTGCTGCCAGCATACACAAACACAGCCATACACAACTTGCTTCCACCAGCATACAAGAAATCTGGACAGCATACACCACATATATGATTCGCTATACAAAGGTAAGCTTTGATGACCTTCTCTGCACATGCACAAACTAAAAAAATAAAGAAACATAATTGACACTGTACTAGCAGGTCTGAAGCTTACAGGATTTGCAACAGAACCTCATTCACAAAAAAGAAACAGAAGCTCAATAACAAAAAGGAACAGAAGCTCAATATTTATTTTATTTGCATGTGCACTGTTTTATGTTTGTTTTCTTCTTGTTAATAACTGAAGGAAATCACTCTTAGGTTGTCACCGACATTCTTCATTTACATGGCAAAAAACTGCATGCGTACAAAGGTGACTACGACACATTTGAGAGGACAAGGGAGAAGCACCTAAAGAATAAAATAAAAGCCTTTGAAACAAATGATATGGCTAGAGGGCATATGCAGGTTGGTCTCTGCATTTAGCGGGTATCATTAGTCCCTGAAGTCTGTTACAGTAATAACCATTTTTAAAGAAGCATCTGATTCCGTGGAAAAAAGTATGAGTTGAAAAAAGAGATGACTTTCTAATGCAGTATGGCTCATTAATCTACTATACTGATCTATTTAGCATAGAAGCCTATCTAATGCTGATCTGTTTAGCATAGGAATTGCTTTTGTATTGGATTATAAGAACACATATTATTTTGTGAATTCATAACATCATATTATAATATCAAAGAAAGTAATGACCAACCAGAAGTTCTACTTAAAGGCATGCCATGTTACTTCACATCATGAAGGCAGAGACTACTTTCAAGCATTTCTTTAATTCCATCTTTTTAATGAGCAGAGTATTAGATTGTATAGAAGAACGAGAAACTTGAAACTATGTATCTACACTATATGTTTTCTTTATTCCCATCACTTGGAGTTTGGGCGATTACTATCTGTAATCATTTTAATATGTGGTTTAGATGTCTCGATGAAATGGTCGATGGAGTATGATTTTCTCTTGAAACATGGTGTCACAATAGAAAATTGAAATGAACACTTTTTCCTATAAGGTTGCCCAGAGGCTTGATGCATTCCAAGCATCCGGTGCTATAAATCAAACGTATATGGCCATGTACTCTAGTATTTTTGGTGGTATTACCACAGATCCCTCTGGAATGGTGATACCGATTGATGATCATCACATGGTCCATAGATATACAATCATCAATAACAAGTTCGTAGAACTTTTTCTTTGCTCAATTGCCTTCAAATTTTCATCCAAAATTCATCAATACCAACTATTATTTAACATGTTTCCTTTGTTGGCGTATTACTGGCAGTCACCTCTACGAGTGGGAGCAGCCATGTGAACCTATCTATCTGCAGGGGGAAGGGAGAGGGGGGAGCGGCGCTCACCTTGGGGTTCTCGGCGAGGACAAAGGTGAGGTTGCAGACGTGGTGGCCGGCGGGCAGCAGGTCTTCGAGCACGGGCAACAGGTCGTCGGGCAACAGCAGTAGTGCAAGTCACGGGCGGCGGGCTCCTCTTCCATGGGGCGGGCGTGTCGCGGGAAGCAGGTCTTCGAGCATAGGGCGGCGGCGGGCTCCTCCTCCACGCGGCGGGCGGGCTCCTCCTTCCTGTGGCTGGTAGCCGAGATGTCAGAGAGAGGGAAGAGGGGTAGGGGAAGGGGAGGGAGAGGGGAAGGGGGTCGGGGCTCACCTCGACAATGGTGGACGGAAGCTGCTGGGGGCGCGGACGGCGGGCTACTGCGGGCGCTGATGGTGGTAGGAAGCGGACGGCGGCGGATGATGGCAGGAAGCGGACGGCGACGCGAGAGGTTGCAGAGTAGTACACAGAGGCTCCTGAGTCGATCGACTCAATCCAGAGAAAAAGTGACAGGTACCAGCTTATGCGAGGCGCATATTTGAAAATACGCCTCGCATAAGTTTACGCGAGTCTGTCAACTAACACACACTAGCCCACTGGTATCGACCCTTGTCCTGTTCTAAACCCTAGCCACCCAGGTTCGAATCCTGGGGGCAGCATATTTTTGTAAAATATTTTTAAAGGCTATTTTTCATGTAAAAATATTGTCCAAACACAATATAAACTATAAAATATACTGCAAATATTTTTAAAATTCAAATATTGCCAAAAAAACAAAAGTGAGTATTATGAATGTGTCTCGTCGATACATAATATTCTCAATGCAATATTATAACATACAAAAAATGGTAATTATAAATGTTTCGATACATAATAGTATGCCACACACACACGACGGTTCTTGACAATGGTCGGAGCGCGCTAGCGTTTCTTGAAAATGGTCGTCTTCTTGCCCTTCTTTGTCGCGGTTGCATAGGTTAGGTCCGGGAGGTCTTCACTACTTCTTTTGAACGGGAGTCCTTTCTTAGGTAGGGTTGTGGTGTACGGTGCTCGGCTGCTGTATCCGTCTTCCATCTTCGGGTCACCATTCTGGTCAAAGTCTTGCTCATTGGCGACTCCATTCATTCCCATGATGTTCCTTTTGCCTCTCCTGATGACAACCCGGCTAGGCTTTGACAGGTCTGTGATGTACCAGCATTGGTCGACCTTGCTAGCTAGAACCCAAGGCTCATTTCTCGTGGGTGCGTTCGCGCTGGTGGTCTTTGACGGTATAACCATGGTGGTGAAATATCGGCCTTATTTCTTGACGCTCTTGGCCCACCTGACACGGAACATCGACACCTTCTCCGTAACGTAGTCGAGCTCCCAAATCTCCTCGATCCTTCTGTAGTATCTTTCTGGGACGTCGCCGGTGTAGAATATCCCCGTAACCCCTGAGTTCTGGTAATCGCAGTTATTGTCCTTTTCCTCTGTATAGAACATGTATCCATTGATATCGTATTCATGATAGGTCATCAGGTTGTGCGAGGCGCCCCGTGATAAGGAGAATATGAGTATATCTTCCTCCGAGTACTCGCCCTGCGGTGTATTAGCAATGACCTTCTCCCTGAACCACCGTGTGAAACCAGAGTTGTGCTCCTTGATAACATCTTCCTCTTAGTACTGGCGCCCCTGGTCAGCGTAATTCTCCTTGATAAACTCTTTGTGCTCATATATGTATGGATCGACCACCTGCAGGTGCTGTAGTGCGACTAGGTTTGCTCTTTCAAAGTCCTTGGTTTGGCCCTCGATGTCGACATGCTTTGGGCGCCGACCCTCGTGGTGACCGCATCCAACGAGCCTCCCGAGGTGCTTGTTGAATGGCAGACCAAGAGGGGTCTCGGTTTGTAGAAAATGCACTCTTTGGCCAGGAACCCGTTTGCTATGCTTCCATCTGGATGAGACATGTTCTTAACGTATCCTTTGATGTGTCCGTTGAGCCTTTCAAACGGCATCATGCTTCGCAAAAATGGAGGACCGAGCTGGACGATATCCTCCACGACATGGAGAAGCAGATGAAGCATAACGTCGAAGAATGCGGGGGGGGGGGGGGGAAAAGATCTCGAGCTCGCATAGTATCACCACGATCTCGTCCTGTAGCCTCGTGAGCTGCTTAATTCCTATTGACTTCCGAGAGATGATGTCGAAAAAGTTGCAGAGGCCAAACAATGTTTCATGGACGTGCTTGTCCATTATACCTCGGATCTCAACCGGGAGTACCTACGTCATCAGCACATCGACGTCGTGAGACTTCATCCTGTTGAAGCGCTGCTTCGCCTCATCTAGCCATCTGCTTATCTTCCCCGTGTAGCCGTTCGGAAATTTGACTCCGAGGAGGCACTTCATAAACTGTATGGCCTCCTTCTTACTCAGAGTGAAGCACGAGGCCTTGAGCTTGACCTCGCCCTTCTTGATCTGCTTTTTGCCCTTGCGACAATGGCTATTCTGTGTTTCCGTCCCCTCCTCCTCGTCATCGCTAGGTGGTGGTTGAAGTTCATCCCTGATGCCCATATGCTTCAAGTTGTTCCTTGCCTTCGGCCCATCTTTGGTGTTGTCGGTGTTAAGGAAGGTGGCAAGAAGACTCTCGCCCACGTTCTTCATCATATGCATGAGACTGAGGCTATGAGGCACGCGGAGGATCTTCCAGTATGGTAAGTCCCAGAAAACAGACCTCGCCTTCCATACCTTCAGCAGCGCTCGGGCATCTTCTGGGTCTTTCCCGTTGCAGGGTATTCCTTCTAGTTATTCAACAGCTCGTAGATTTGCATGCCGCTCCTCTGGTCCGGGATTCCTCGAAGCTCGACCGCCCCATCGAACAGATCTCCTATCTTTCTCCAGGCATGATTCTTGGGAAGCCACCTCCGAGCCCCAAGGAACACGGTTTTCCTGGACCCGGGATATTGCTATAGCTGGCGGTACATTGTATTATCTTTGCACCTAACACACCCATAGAATCCTTGGACCATCTGCCCCGAGATGTTTCCGTAACCGGGATAGTCTTGCACCGTCATGATCACCACCGCTCTCATGTCGAAGTATTCTTGCCTCGAGGCGTCCCACGTACGGGCTCCTTCTTCCCATAATGTGGCCAGCTCCTCTTTCAACACCGTGAGATACAAGATTGATGTCTGTACCAGGTTGTTTGGGCCCTTGAACCAGCATACTCATGGTTACGTACTTGTTCTTCATGCACAACCAGGGGGGAGGTTGTAGATCCATACAAACACGGGCCAGGTGCTGTGTGTGCTGCTCTGGCTTCCGAATGGATTCAGTCCGTCGGTGCTCACGCCCAGCCTGAGGTTCCTTGACTCTTTTCCGAAATGTTGGTAATATTGGAGGTCCAACGCCTTCCACTAGCAAGCATCCGAAGGGTGCCTCAACATTTCCTCCTTCTCTGAATCATCGTCTTCCAGCCTCTTTCTTTCTGCGTGCCAGCGCATGAGCTCTGCTTCCTTAGGGTCCATGAAATACCGCTACAGACGAGGAGTTAGAGGAAAGTACCACACCACCTTTCTGGGAGCTTTCTTGGACCCTCTCTTGTATCGAGAGGTCTTGCACACCGGACACGTGGGCTTCTCCACGGCCTCGACCCGGTAGATGATGCAATCATTTATGCAGACGTGGTATTTCATGTGCGGTAGATTGAGAGGGCACGCGACTTTCTTGGCCTCAGTGATACTAATCGGACATGCGTTCCCCTTCTTGGGAAGAATATCGTGCCAGAATGCAATGTTGTCGTCAAAGCATTCGTCGGTCATTTTGTGTTTCGCCTTCATCTCTAGAGCCCTAAGCGTTACATTCAGATGGGTATCCCCGTCATTGCATCCATCAAACAATGGAGTGACCGCGTCTTTCTACATTTTCTCCAACTTAGATTTCTCTCTAGCGGCGGCTCTGGCATTACTCGTCTCCGTGAGAAGCAGATCTTGGACATGAGGGTCTCGCAGCCAGCTCGAATCATGGTCGACAACTTCATCTTCGTGTTCATGTCTAGCGCCACCTTGATCATCTTCGTGTTCATGCCTGGCGCCACCCTGATCTTCATGATCATCACCTGCCCCACCGTCAGTGTCTTGATCTTTGTGATCATGACCGGCATCTTGATCTTCACCATTATTTACATCCTCATCATCATCTTCATTATCATGTATCCACCGAGTGTAGCCATCCATGAAACTATGTCGGAGCAGGTGCGACTCTAGCATTCCGGAATCGTGCCTTATCAGATACATCAGCTTGCAGTCGCGACACGAACATCTTATCTCCCATCTTGTTTACGCGTTCCATATCAGTCCTCGCGCATCTCATCCACCTATCCACGAGGGCTTTGCGAATCAGTTGTCAGAACATGGTCGCCTATGCGTGGTACAAAGAGCAAGAGAATAATTAGAGCATATATGGACATCTGGATTGCCCCAAAAAATTGGCATGACCTCTCCTAAAAAGAGGACATCCACGAGTGCTAGAAATTCGTCGGAAAAGAAATTAATCGACATTGTGGCGAAACATTGGCATCTCAAATGAAATCTCTGCACAAAAAGAAGCATGCACCATAACACAATCATATAGTTGCAGTGTCGCCGACAACGCGCATAACCATACAAGCAATGCCTTCACGCTTCCTCCAACGACAACTTGCGCAAGAGAGACGGAGGAGATGTAAAGGGACATGTTGTAGATCTAGAGGAGCAAGATACTTCACTTACATATGAGTGTCAACCAATGGAGATTGAGCAAGCTTCTATGGTGAATCAATGTGGGAAATGAGGTGGGGAGAAGGACGGGGCGACCAAATCTATCATTTGGTGGAGAGGAAGAAGTGAGGCAAGTGAGTGGGGTGCATGTGCCAAAAAGGTGCAAAAAAAGTGAGCCAGGTTATGCGAGGCGCATATTGCAGTAAATGTGCCTCTTATAGTCTGAGGCGCACATGCCAACATGCGCCTCGCCTATGCCGCCACCCGGGCCTGTAGGGGTTACTTGAGGCACACGTTCCCTAATGCGCCTCGCCTATTGTAAGTATCGGAGGCGCATGTTACTATATGCGCCTCGCATATTGGACCACCGATCTCCACCCAGGCCCACCCAAAATATGTGAGGCGCATTTGTCACATATGCGCCTTGCCTATTTAAGTACTAGAGGCGCATGTTTGGTTGGTGCGCCTCGCATAAGATGGGGGTGCTAGATTTCGTCCGTATAGATGCTAGAGGAGGCGCATCCTGCAGATATGTGCCTCGACTATTTAAATACTAGAGGCGCATGTCTGGCTGGTGCATCTCGCCTATTTTATTAGAGGCGCATATAGTACGAATGCGCCTCTAATGTGCATGTCTCTGATGTCTACGCACTTCTATTCTTGTAGACAGTTGTTGGGCCTCCAAGTGCAGAGGTTTGTAGAACAGCAGCAAGTTTTCCCTTAAGTGGATCACCCAAGGTTTATCGAACTCAGGGATGAAGTAGTCAAAGGTATTCCCTCTCAAGCGACCCTGCAATCAAGATACAAGAAGTATCTTGTGTCCCCAACACACCCAATACACTTGTCAGTTGTATCGGTGCACTAGTTCGGCGAAGAGATAGTGAAATACAAGTGGTATATATAATTATAAGTGGTAACGGTGATAGAAAATAGCTTGATGGCATGAAAGAGGCTAAAAGCAAACTGAAATAAAGATGGCAGCAAGCAAACATGTAATAGATCTAATTGCAAACGAAGTTTCAATGCTTAGAAACAAGGCCTAGGGATCATACTTTCACTAGTGAACACTCTCATATAAATATATTATCTTCATGATACTACTCTTAACTACTCTCCGGTTGAATACTCTAATCAATAGTAGGGCTATAACAGCACACCTTAAAGTAAGCCTTTCCCATCTAGATAACCCCACACTGTCACCTAGAGCACTAGATGGTTCCAACAAACACCACAATTTCATAAAGACATCCAACTCCAAATATAACTCATAACAAGTATTTGTAATCTCTAGCCTAAGTGCCACCATGGTGTGCACGCTGTCACTTTCACACACATAGGGAGAGCAGAGATCTAATAAAGCACTTGAGTAGTAAGGTAGATCTATAGATTACAAGATCATGATCACAATATGATCATGCATAGAGAGAGATGAACACATAGCTACCGGTAGAACACTTAGCCTCGAGAGAGAACTACTCCCTCCTCATCATGGGAACTAGCAATGGTGATGGAGATGGTGGTGGAGATCGATGGAGATGGCTCCGGGGGCAATTCCCCGTCCTGGCAGGGTGCCGGAACAGAGACTTTCTGTCCCCCGAATCTCCCCTTCGGTGGCGGCGGCGCTGTGGAACTTTTCATGGATTTCTGATTGACGATTTAGGGTTTTGGTATCGGGAGGCTCTTATAGGCGAAAGAGGCAAGGTCGGTGGCTGGCCAGTGGGCCCACACCATGCCCTGGAGTGGCCTGGGCTGGCCCGTGCCAAGGGGTGGTGTGGCCACCTGGTGGCCCGCCTTCGTGTGTCCTTCTGGCTCCGTGAATCTTCCGGGAAAATATCAACTTTGGCTTTTGTCCGGTCCAATTATGATAATATTCATTTTCTGACTTTCTGGAACCAAAAACAGAAGAAAACAGGCAACTGGCACTGTGGCATCTTGTTAATAGGTTAATCCAAGAAATCATATGAAAAGTACTCCAAAGTGTGGACAAAACACAAGAAAGTAGATAAAACCAGGCATGGAACATAAAAAATTATAGATACATTTGCAATGTATCAACATCCCCAAGCTTAACTCCTGCTCGTCTTGTAGTAGGTAAGTGATAAAAAGAAAGAATAATTTTTGAGGTGACATGCACCATCATAAACTTGATCAAAGTATTTGTAAAACATTGATAGCTGGGATCATAGTACTTCAACATAGCATGAAAGTTAAAGTTCTAACAATAAGACAAAGCAACTATGTTGCAACATGAAAAGGCACAAACAAAAGATTCATGAATAACATGCTTTGCAAGACGTTTGTTTGTTTCACATAAAGAAAACATAGCATAGTGGCATTCAGCTTGTCCCTCATAGAGTAGCAAACATAAATACATAGGACACCTTCAAAGTTCATAAGAGTGACTAGATACAAATAGTTTAAAACAAGCAATATCAAGGTATGCATCAATCAACAAGTCTTGGGACAATGCACATAGAACTAAGAATGGCCACTATGCTCTCAAAGTAGGTGCATAAAGGTAGAAGGTAGAGACTCAATATAATGGTGAAAGAAAGGCCTTCATAGAAGGAAGCAGAGATTCAAGTTTCATAAAGAGCTTCCAAATATTATGGTATTTATAGCTTTTAGCTCTCATTGCCCCTATCATAAGAATCTTGAAGTGATTAAGGTTAAAGTGAACAAACTATGGTGTATATGCTTGACGAAGTATAAGTTGGAAATCTCATGTCCCTTGAATACGAGGGTCGCTCATCATGCTACTCAAGTTTAGTCACTGGTAAGTTCTTGTCATCGTAAGTACATGTGTATCATAGAGAACCGCCAACGGGGTACCCCTTGCCCGATGATACGGAAGAATCCCCATATCAAAATGACAAGGCAAGCAGACAACGAGCATCTCAGCAATCTTCTTATTTACGATGGGAATATGGTGCTTTTTTCTCTCTTTCCTCTTTTCATAATCTCTTTTTTTCTTTTTCTCTTTTTTCTCAATATAGGACTCTTTTTTATAGAAGAATGCTTCATAGACAGCTCATTATGGTTACGCTGCAGGTTTCCACCATGTCAGCATGGATTAGACCAGTGGCCTAGGCGTTTCTCTAACACATATACATAACTCCATGGACTTACAAGCTCCCCATTCATTTCACACTAACGACATCCATATACAAAAGAGCATGATATCAACTAGGTACAAGTACCAAGTGCAATGTTGAAAGCGTTCCCCATGACAGCATGGTTCTGCTAATTCCCAACAAATAAGTGCAAGCATATACAACATAGATGACACAATGGTTCAAGTTTATTAAGGGCAAGAAAAGTACAATGTGCCATCAAGTTCGTGAGAGCTTTAATCACTAGTTTTCTCATAACAAGATTATTTTGGAAGGTAAACAAAAGCATGAATATACTTGGAATAACATAATCTAGTAGGTAGGTATAGTGGACTCTTTGGAATAACTTGGCTTAGGGAGTTGGATGCATGAGTGGAACTCATACTTGGTTGTGGAGGCTAGCAAAAGACTGGGAGCGACAAACTAAGAGAGCAATAATGGCCATAATCATGCAGAGTGACAAAACATCATTGATCAAAGCATAAAGTGATACTACAAGTTGAAAACTAAAGGATCATAAAGGCTATGGTGACTTGAGATAGTCATAACATTGTGTGAGCATGCGCGAAGTCCACCCATATAAAGCATCAAAGGAGAATACCACAATACTATGCTTTAATATGCTAAAACAACGCATGATTCATCCAAGGCACATTAAGCAATCTCAATTGTTTATAACAAGTCATGCTACAGCAAAGAATACTAAGCCTAAAGCCAAAACAACATCAAGCACGGCATGACAAAGCATAGGCCACAGTAAAAACAAGCTCTTTTTACCACTTAAGCATGAACTTTCCTACTCTTTTCCAAACCAAACCAAACTATTTGAAAACAAATGTATGAAAGAGGGGGTCCAACCAATTTATTCAGCAAACTAAGAAAACCAAGCAAATGAAAAACCAAAATGAAAATGAAAAAGAAGACGCTCCAAGAACAACAGAACTGTGCAGGAAACAATAAAAATGAAGTGTTTGGAAGAAACCTGGGATTTTTATTGATGAAGAGGGGGATGCCTTGGGCATCCCCAAGCTTTGACGCTTGTACTTCTTTGATATTTCTTGGGTGACATGCGTGGCATCCCCAAGATTGAGCTTTAGTCCATCCTTCA
Source organism: Avena insularis (assembly GCA_023614405.1). Lineage (NCBI taxonomy): Eukaryota > Viridiplantae > Streptophyta > Magnoliopsida > Poales > Poaceae > Avena > Avena insularis. The sequence continues at coordinate 450,834,887 of CM042690.1, forward strand.
TCTCATTACTCATTCCTTCCATACAACTGAAATTTTTCCTTCATACAAAACTTCACACAATCTTTATTAGCAATATTAGTGCACTCAAGATAATAAGTCCTTAGGTTCAGTTCTAACACCAATAAACTTCCATCAAAACACAGGTACTGTAGCACTTCCCTCAAAAAGCTCAATTCCCCGAAAGAACTCAAAAAGGAACCAACAAGAAGCAAATGCAGAAAATGGCAGAAATCTGTCAAAACAGACCAGCAGGTAAAGACGAATTTTTTCGAAGACCTTGTGTTGCTCAAATCGAAAAGTGTTGAACTAACTAAAGTTACATAACAACCTGGGGCAGAAGCACAAACATTCACGCCTCAAAAGGACGTATAGAGATTTTCCACAAATTTTTACGGTGAAGCATAGAAATCTGTTTCGGGACAGCAACTTCCCCAATCATCACTTCTATCTCATTAGAGGTTACTCTTGGCACAAAAAGCAAATAAAAAGGATAAGGAGCGGTTACTACTAAAGTAATAACTTCCAAGACTCATCTAAAACTTTTGGGTTATCTCCCAATAAGTACTTTTCTCTAACGCCTTTAAGTTAGGCATGATAGTATGAGAAGATGCTCACATAAGAAATATGAATTGAAGTAAAAGAGAGCATCAAGAAGCAAATTCAAAGCACATTTAAGTCTAACCAACTTCCTATGCATAGGAATCTTGTAAAGAAACAAGTCATGAAAGCACAAAGCAACAAGCATAGGAAAGCAAAACAAGTGCAACTTCAAGACTTTTAACATAAAGAGGGGAAACTTAATATTATTGAGATGCATAAAACCATATTTCCCTCTATCATAATAACTTTCAGTAGCATCATGAATAAAATTAACAGTATAAAAATCACATAAAACATTCTTATCATGAGCCACATGCATAAAAGAATTAATACTACCCTATAAGCATAGTCATTCTTATTAATTGTAGTGGGAGAAAATTCAACAAAATATCTATCATTATTATTCACCATAATCATCAAATATAGGAGGCATATTGTAATCATAATTAATTTTCTCCTCAATAGTAGGTGGACTGAAGATATCATATTCATCATTGTAATCATCATATATTGGAGGTTTGGTATCATCATAACCAATAGAATAGCTATCTTCCAAAGTTGGGGAACTAAAAAGATCATTTTCATAAGAACTAGTTTCCCCAAGCTTAGACTTTTCCATAGCATTAGCAATAATGGTGTCCAAAGAATTCATACTAACAACATTGCTATTAGCATGCAACTAAAGTTCCATTGGTTTTTTAATTTTCTCTTCAAAAACTTCATGTCCTAACTCAAGATAAATGCTATAAAGCTCTATAATTTCTTTGTTGTTTTCCATTAAGCCTAACTAGTGAAAATAAAAACAAGAAACAAAAAGACAAAATTACAGAATCTAAAGAAAATAACTTCGAGCACTCACACTGGAGGATGTGAGTACCTTTTACCTTACCTCCCCGGCAACGGCACCAGAAAATAGGCGTTTGCCGTGGGAGGTTCTTCTTCTTTAATCCTACGGTGTGAATACCTTTTACCTTACCTCCCCGGCAACGGCGCCAGAAAATAGGCGTTTGCTGTGGGAGGTTCTTCTTCTTTAATCCTCCGGTGTGAATACCTTTTACCTTACCTTCCCGGCAACGGCGCCATAAAATAGCTTGATGTCTACGCACTTCTATTCTTGTAGACAGTTGTTGGGCCTCCAAGTGCAGATGTTTGTAGAATAGCAGCAAGTTTTCCCTTAAGTGGATCACCCAAGGTTTATCGAACTCAGCGAGGAAATGGTCAAAGGTATTCCCTCTCAATCAACCCTACAATCAAGATACAAGAAGTCCCTTGTGTCCCCAACACACCCAATACACTTGTCAGGTGTATAGGTGCACTAGTTCGGCGAAGAGATAGTGAAATACAAGTGGTATAGATAATTATTATGTGGTAACGGTGATAGAAAATAGCTTGATGGCGTGGAAGAGACTATAAGCAAACTGAAATAAAGATGGCAGCAAGCAAGTATGTAATAGATCTAATTGCAAACGAAGTTTCAATGCTTAGAAACAAGGCCTAGGGATCATACTTTCACTAGTGAACACTCTCATATAAAGATATTATCTTCATGATACTACTCTTAACTACTCTCTGGTTGAATACTTTAATCAATGGTAGGGCTTTAACAGCACACCTTAAAGTAAGCCTTTCCCATCTAGATAACCCCACACTGTCATATTGAGCACTAGATGGTTCCAACAAACACCACAATTTCATAAAGACATCCAACTCCAAATATAACTCATAACAAGTATTTTTAATCTCTAGCCTAAGTGCCACCATGGTGTGCATGTTGTCACTTTCACACACATAGGGAGAGCAGAGATCTAATAAAGCACTTGAGTAGTAAGGTAGATCTATAGATTACAAGATCATGATCACAATATGATCATGCATAGAGAGAGAGATGAACACATAGCTACTGGTAGAACCCTTAGCCTCGAGAGAGAACTACTCCTTCATCATCATGGGAATCAGCAATGGTGGTGGAGATGGTGGTGGAGATGGATGGAGATGGCTCCGGGGGAACTTCCCCATCTTGGCAGGGTGCCGGAACAGAGACTTTCTGTCCCTCGAATCTCCTCTTCAGTGGCGGCGGTGCTGCGGAAATTTTCGTGGATTTATGATGAATAATTTAGGGTTTTGGTATCGGGAGGCTCTTATAGGCGAAAGAGGCAAGGTCGGTGACTGGCCAGGGGGCCCACACCATGCCCAGGCGCGGCCTAGGCTGGCCTGTGCCAAGGGGTGGTGTGGCCACCCTGTGGCCCTCCTTGTGTGTCCTTCTGGCTCCGTGAATCTTCCGGGAAAATATCAACTTTGGCTTTTGTCCGGCCAATTCCGAGAATATTCATTTTCTGACTTTCTAGAACCAAAAACAGAAGAAAATAGGCAACTAGCATAGTGGCATCTTGTTAATAGGTTAGTCCAAGAAATCATATGAAAAGTACTCCAAAGTGTGGACAAAACACAAGAAAGTAGCTAAAACCAAGCATGGAACATCAAAAATTATAGATACATTTGCAATGTATGAGTCTCCTATAGCCTTTTCTCTAGTAGTGTCATGTGTGTTCTTTTCATTAACCACATATGGACCCACCAGAGTCATTGCATGTTTGTTGTTTTCAGTAACCACAACTAGAGTCATTGCATGTCTATTCTTTTCACAAACCACATAAGGATCCACTAGAGTAATTTCATGTGCGTACTTTTCACAAACCACATATGGATCCACCAGAGTCATTGCATGTCTTTTTGTTTGACAAACCACATATGGATCCACCAGAGTAATTGCATGTCTGTTCTTTTCACAAACCACACATGGATCCATCAGTGTCATTGCATGTGTGTTCCTTTCAAGAACCACAACTAGAGTAAGTGAATGTGTGTTCTTTTCCTAAAACACATATGGATCCACCAGTGTCACTGTATGTCTGTTCTTTTCACTAACTACAGCTAGAGTCATTGCATGTGTGTTCTTTTCACAAACCACATGGATCCACTAGTGTCATTGCAGGTGTGTTCTTTTAATAAACCACAACTAGAGTCATTGCATATGTCTTCTTTTCACAAACCACGTATGGATCCACCAGTGTCATTGCATGTCTGTTCTTTTCATTAACCACAACTACTGTCATTGCATGTATGTTATTTTCATAGACCACATATGGATCCACCAGTGTTCATTGCATGTGTGTTATTTTCACAAACCACATATGGATCCACCAGTGTCATTGCATGTGTGTTCTTTTCATTAATCACAACTAGTGTCATTGCATGTGTGTTCTTTCCACAAACACATATGGATCCACCAATGTCACTGCACGTGTGTTCTTTTCACAAACCATAGCTAGAGTTATTGCATATGTGTTCTTTTCACAAACCACATATGGATCCACTAGTGTCATTACATGTGTGTTCTTTTCATTAACCACAGCTAGAGTCATTGCATGTCTGTTATTTTCACTAACCACTTGGATCCACCAGTGTCATTGCATGTGTGTTATTTTCAATAACCAAGGCTAGAGTCATTGCATGTGTGTTATTTTCACAAACCACATATGGATCCACTCGTGTAATTGCATGTGTGTTCTTTTCATTAACCACATCTAGAGTCATTGCATGTCCGTTCTTTTCACAAACCACCTATGGATCCACCAGAGTTAATTTCATGTGTGTTCTTTTCACAAACCACATATGGATCCAAAAGTGTCATTGCATGTGCGTTCTTTTCACAAACCACATATGGATCCACCAGTGTCATTACATGTGTGTTCTTCTTATTAACCACATCTAGTTTCATTGCATGTGTGTTCTTTTCACAATCCACATGGATCCACCAGTGTCATTGCATGTGTGTTCTTTTCATTAACCACATCTAGAGTCATTGCATGTGTGTTCTTTTCAAGAACCACATCTATAGTCATTGCATGTCTGTTTTTTCACAAACCACATGGATCCACCAGTGTGATTGTATGTGTGTTCTTTTCATTAACCACGACTAGAGTCATTGCATGTGTGTTCTTTTCACCAACCACATATGGATGCACCAGTGTCATTTCATGTGTGTTCTTTTCTCTAACCACATCTAGAGTCATTGCATGTTTGTTCTTTTCACAAACCACATATGGATCCACCAGAGTTCATTTCATGTGTGTTCTTTTCACAAACCACATATGGATCCACCAGTGTCATTGCATGTGTGTTCTTTTCACAAACCACATATGGATCCACTAGTGTTATTGCATGTGTGTTCTTTTCATTAACCACAACTAGTGTCATTGCAAGTCTGTTCTTTTCACAAACCACATGGATCCACCAGTGTCACTAGATGTGTGTTCTTTTCATTAACATCAGCTAGAGTCATTGCATGTATGTTCTTTTCACAAACCACATATGGATCCACCAGAGTTCATTTCATGTGTGTTCTCTTCACAAAATACATCTGGATCCACCAGTGTCATTGCATGTGTGTTCTTTTCACAAACCACATATGGATCCACTAGTGTTATTGCATGTTTGTTCTTTTCATTAACCACAGCTAGTGTCATTGCATGTCTATTCTTTTCACAAGCCACATGGATCCACCAGTGTCACTAGATGTGTGTTCTTTTCATTAACCACGGCTAGAGTCATTGCAGGTGTGTTCTTTTCACAAACCACATATGGATCCACCATTGTCATTACATGGCTATTGTTTTCATTAACCACATATGGATCCACCAGATTTATTGCATGTCTGTTCTTTTCAGTAACCACAGCTAGAGTCATTGCATGTCTATTATTTTCACAAACCACATAAGGATCCACGAGAGTCATTTCATGTGTGTTCTTTTCTCAAACCACGTATGGATCCACAAGAGTCACTGCATGTCTTTTCTTCTCACGAACCACATATGGATCCACCAGAGTCATTGCATGTCTATTATTTTCACAAACCACACATGGATCCACTAGTGTCATTGCTTGTGTGTTCTTTTCAAGAACCACAACTAGAATCAGTGAATATGTGTTCTTTTCCTAAAACACATATGGATCCACTACTGTCATTGGATGTGTGTTCTTTTCCTAAAACACATATGGATCCACCAATGTCAATGCATGTATGTTATTTTCATGAACTACAACTAGAGTCATTGCGTGTCTGTTCTTTTCACAAACCACATACGGATCCACCAGTGTCATTTCATGTGTGTTCTTTTCATTAACCACAACTAGAGTCATTGCATGTCTGTTCTTTTCACAATCCACATGGATCCACCAATGTCATTGCATGTGTGTTCTTTTCATTAACCACATCTAGAGTCATTGCATGTGTGTTCTTTTCAAGAACCACATCTATAGTCATTGCATTTCTGTTCTTTTCACAAACCACATGGATCCACCAGTGTGATTGTATGTGTGTTCTTTTCATTAACCACGGATAGAGTCATTGCATGTGTGTTCTTTTCACAAACCACATATGGATGCACTAGTGTGATTGCATGTGTGTTCTTTTCTCTAACCAGCTAGAGTCATTGCATGTACATTCTTTTCACAAACCCCATATGGATCCACCAGAGTTCATTTCATGTGTGTTATTTTCACAAACCACATATGGATCCACGAGGGTCATTGCATGTGTGTTCTTTTCCCAAACCACATATGGATCCGCTAGTGTTATTGCATGTGTGTTCATTTCATTAACCACACCTTGTGTCATTGCATGTCTGTTCTTTTCACAAACCACATGGATCCACCAGGGTCACTAGATGTGTGTTCATTTCATTAACCACAGCTAGAGTCATTGCATATGTGTTCTTTTCACAAACCATAGATGGATCCACTAGTGTAATTGCATGTTTGTTCTTTTCATTAACAACAGCTAGAATCATTGCATGTATATTCTTTTCACAAACCACATGGATCCACCAGGGTCACTGGATGTGTGTTCTTTTTATTATCCAAATATGGATCCACCAGTGTCATTGTATGTGTGTTCTTTTCATTAACAACAGCTAGAGTCATTGAATGTCTGTTCATTTCCTAAAACACATATGGATCCACCAGTGTCATTTCGTGTGTGTTCTTTTCATGAACAACAACTAGAGTCATTGCATGTCTGTTCTTTTCACAAACCACATATGGATCCACAGTGTCATTTCATGTGTGTTCTTTTCATTAACCACATATGGATCCACCAGTGTCATTGTATGTGTGTTCTTTTCATTAACCATAGCTAGAGTCATTGCATGTCTGTTCTTTTCACAAACCACATGGATCCACCAGTGTCATTGCATGTGTGTTCTGTTAATAAACCACAACTAGACTCATTGCATGCGTGTTCTTTTCACAAACCACATATGGATCCACCAATGTCATTGCATGTCTGTTCTTTTCATTAACCATAACTAGAGTCATTGCATGTGTGTTCTTTTCACAAACCACACATGGATCCACCAGTGTCATTGCATGTGTGTTCTTTTCATTAACCGCAGCTAGAGTCATTGCATTTCTATTTCTTTTCACAAACCACATATGGATCCACCAGAGTTCATTTCATGTGTGTTCTTTTCACAAACCACATATGCATCCGCTAGTATCATTGCATGTGTGTTCTTTTCATAAACCACATATGGATCCACCAGTGTCATTGCATGTGTGCTCTTTTCATTAACCATGGCTAGTGTCATTGCATGTCTGTTCTTTTCACAAACCACATGATTCCACCAGTGTCACTAGATGTGTGTTCTTTTCATTAACCACAACTAGAGACATTTCATGTGTGTTCGTTTCACAAACCACATATGGATCCACCAGTGTCATTGCATGTCTGTTCTTTTCAGTAACCACAGCTAGAGTCATTGCATGTCTATTATTTTCACAAACCACATAAGGATCCACGAGAGTCATTTCATGTGTGTTCTTTTCTCAAACCACGTATGGATCCACAAGAGTCACTGCATGTCTTTTCTTCTCACGAACCACATATGGATCCACCAGAGTCATTGCATGTCTATTATTTTCACAAACCACACATGGATCCACTAGTGTCATTGCTTGTGTGTTCTTTTCAAGAACCACAACTAGAATCAGTGAATATGTGTTCTTTTCCTAAAACACATATGGATCCACTACTGTCATTGGATGTGTGTTCTTTTCCTAAAACACATATGGATCCACCAATGTCAATGCATGTGTGTTATTTTCATGAACTACAACTAGAGTCATTGCGTGTCTGTTCTTTTCACAAACCACATACGGATCCACCAGTGTCATTTCATGTGTGTTCTTTTCATTAACCACAACTAGAGTCATTGCATGTGTGTTCTTTTCACAATCCACATGGATCCACCAATGTCATTGCATGTGTGTTCTTTTCATTAACCACATCTAGAGTCATTGCATGTGTGTTCTTTTCAAGAACCACATCTATAGTCATTGCATGTCTGTTCTTTTCACAAACCACATGGATCCACCAGTGTGATTGTATGTGTGTTCTTTTCATTAACCACGGATAGAGTCATTGCATGTGTGTTCTTTTCACAAACCACATATGGATGCACTAGTGTGATTGCATCTGTGTTCTTTTCTCTAACCACAGCTAGAGTCATTGCATGTCTGTTCTTTTCACAAACCCCATATGGATCCACCAGAGTTCATTTCATGTGTGTTATTTTCACAAACCACATATGGATCCACGAGGGTCATTGCATGTGTGTTCTTTTCCCAAACCACATATGGATCCGCTAGTGTTATTGCATGTGTGTTCATTTCATTAACCACACCTTGTGTCATTGCATGTCTGTTCTTTTCACAAACCACATGGATCCACCAGGGTCACTAGATGTGTGTTCATTTCATTAACCACAGCTAGAGTCATTGCATATGTGTTCTTTTCACAAACCATAGATGGATCCACTAGTGTAATTGCATGTTTGTTCTTTTCATTAACAACAGCTAGAATCATTGCATGTATATTCTTTTCACAAACCACATGGATCCACCAGGGTCACTGGATGTGTGTTCTTTTTATTATCCAAATATGGATCCACCAGTGTCATTGTATGTGTGTTCTTTTCATTAACAACAGCTAGAGTCATTGAATGTCTGTTCATTTCCTAAAACACATATGGATCCACCAGTGTCATTTCGTGTGTGTTCTTTTCATGAACAACAACTAGAGTCATTGCATGTCTGTTCTTTTCACAAACCACATATGGATCCACAGTGTCATTTCATGTGTGTTCTTTTCATTAACCACATATGGATCCACCAGTGTCATTGTATGTGTGTTCTTTTCATTAACCATAGCTAGAGTCATTGCATGTCTGTTCTTTTCACAAACCACATGGATCCACCAGTGTTATTGCATGTGTGTTCTGTTAATAAACCACAACTAGACTCATTGCATGCGTGTTCTTTTCACAAACCACATATGGATCCACCAATGTCATTGCATGTCTGTTCTTTTCATTAACCATAACTAGAGTCATTGCATGTGTGTTCTTTTCACAAACCACACATGGATCCACCAGTGTCATTGCATGTGTGTTCTTTTCATTAACCGCATCTAGAGTCATTGCATTTCTATTTCTTTTCACAAACCACATATGGATCCACCAGAGTTCATTTCATGTGTGTTCTTTTCACAAACCACATATGCATCCGCTAGTATCATTGCATGTGTGTTCTTTTCATAAACCACATATGGATCCACCAGTGTCATTGCATGTGTGCTCTTTTCATTAACCATGGCTAGTGTCATTGCATGTCTGTTCTTTTCACAAACCACATGATTCCACCAGTGTCACTAGATGTGTGTTCTTTTCATTAACCACAACTAGAGACATTTCATGTGTGTTCGTTTCATAAACCACATATGGATCCACCAGTGTCATTACATGTCTGTTCTTTCCATTAACCACAGCTAGAGTCATTGCATGTCTGTTCTTTTCACAAACCACATGGATCCAGCACTGTCATTTCATGTGTGTTGTTTTCATTAACCACATATGGATCCACCAGTCATTGTATGTGTGTTATTTTCATTAACCAGAGCTATAGTCATTGCATGTCTATTCTTTTCACAAACCACATATGGATCCACCAGTGTCATTGCATCTATGTTCTTTTCATTAACCACAACAAGTGTCATTGCATGTCTGTTCTTTTCACAAACAACATGGATCCACCAGTGTCATTTCATGTGTGTTATTTTCATTAACCACATATGGATCCACTAGTGTCATTGTATGTGTGTTCTTTTCATTAATCACAGCTAGAGTCATTGCATGTCTATTTCTTTTCACAAACCACATGGATCCACCAGTGTCATTGCATGTGTGTTCTTTTAATAATCCACAACTAGACTCATTGCATGCGTTTTCTTTTTGCAAACCACATATGGATCCACCAATGTCATTGCATGTCTATTTTTTATTAACCATAACTAGTGTCATTGCATGTCTGTTCTTTTCATAGACCACATATGGATCCACCAGTGTTCATTCCATGTGTGTTCTTTTCACGAACCACATATGGATACACCAGTGTCATTGCATGTGTGCTATTTTCATTAACCACGGCTAGTGTCACTTGATGTGTGTTCTTTCCACAAACCATAGCTAGAGTCATCGCATGTGTGTTCTTTTTACAAACCACATATGGGTCCACCAGTGTCATTGCATGTGTATTCTTTTCATTAACCATAGCTAGAGTCATGGCATGTTTGTTCTTTTGACAAACCATATGGATCCACCTGTGTCATTGCATGTGTGTTCTTTTCATTAACCACAGCTAGAGTCATTGCATGTGTGTTATTTTCAAGAACCACAACTATAGTCATTGCATGTCTATTCTTTTCACAAACCACATGGATCCACCAGTGTCATTGTATGTGTGTTCTTTTCATTAACCACGGCTAGAGTCATTGCATGTGTGTTCTTTTCACAAACCACACATGGATCCGCCAGTGTGTTCTTTCCATTAACCGCAACTAGAGTCATTACATTTCCATTTCTTTTCACAAACCACATATGGATCCACCAGAGTTCATGTCATGTGTGTTCTTTTCACAAACCACATATGGATCCACCAGTGTCATTGCATGTCTGTTCTTTTCACAAACCACATGGATCCACCAATGTCATTACATGTCTATTCTTTTCATTAACCACAGCTAAAGTCATTGCATGTCTGTTCTTTTCACAAACCACATGGATCCAACAGGGTCATTTCATGTGTGTTCTTTTCATAACCACATATGGATCCACCAGTGTCACTGGATGTGTGTTCTTTTCATTAACCACGGCTAGAGTCATTGCATGTGAGTTCTTTTCACAAACCACATATGGATCCACCAGTGTCAATGCATGTCTGTTCTTTTCATCAACCACAGCAAGTGTCATTGCATGTCTGTTCTTTTCACAAACCACATGGATCCACCAGTGTCATTTCATGTGTGTTATTTTCACTAACCACATATGGATCCACTAGTGTCATTGTATGTGTGTTATTTTCATTAATCACAGCTAGAGTCACTGCATGTCTATTATTGTCACAAACCACATAGATCCACCAGTGTCATTGCATGTGTGATCTTTTAATAAACCACAACTAGACTCATTGCATGCATGTTCTTTTCACTAACCACATATGGATCCGCCAGTGTCATTGTATGTGTGTTATTTTCATTAATCACAGCTAGAGTCACTGCATGTCTATTATTGTCACTAACCACATAGGTCCACCAGTGTCATTGCATGTGTGATCTTTTAATAAACCACAACTAGACTCATTGCATGCATGTTCTTTTCACAAACCACATATGGATCCACCAGTGTCATTCCATGTCTGTTCTTTTCATTAACCACAACTAGTGTCATTGCATGTCTATTCTTTTCATAGACCACATATGGATCCACCATTGTTCATTGCATTTGTGTTCTTTTCACAAACCACATATGGATCCACCAGTGTCATTGCATGTGTGTTGTTTTCATTAACCACACCTAGTGTCACTTGATGTGTGTTCTTTCCACAAACCACATATGGATCCACTAGTGTCACTGGATGTGTGTTCTTTTCACAAACCAGAACTAGAGTCATCGCATGTTTGTTCTTTTCACAAACCACATATGGATCCACCATTGTCATTGCATGTGTGTTCTTTTCATTAACCACATCTAGAGTCATTGCATGTCTATTCCTCTCACAAACCACATGGATCAACCAGTGTCATCGCATGTGTGTTCTTTTAATAAACGACAACTAGAGTCATTGCATGTGTGTTCTTTTCACAAACCACATATGGATCCACCAGTGTCATTGCATATCTGTTCTTTTCATTAACCACAACTAGTGTCATTGCATGTCTGTTCTTTTCATAGACCACATATGGATCCACCAGTGTTCGTTACATGTGTGTTCTTTTGACAAACCACATATGGATCCACCAGTGTCACTAGATGTGTGTTCTTTTCACAAACCACAGCTAGAGTCATTGCATGTGTGTTCTTTTCACAAAACACATATGGATCCACCAGTGTCATTGCATTTCTGTTCTTTTCATTAACCACAACAAGTGTCGTTGCATGTTTGTTCTTTTCACAAACCACATTGACCCACCAGTGTCATTTCATGTGTGTTATTTTCATTAACCACATATGGATCCACCAGTGCCATTGTATGTGTGTTCTTTTCATTAACAACAGCTAGAGTCATTGCATGTCTGTTCTTTTCACAAACCACATGGATCCACCAGTGTCATTGCATGTGTGTTCTTTTAATAAACCACAACTAGAATCATTTCATGCGTTTCCTTTTCACAAACCACATATGGATCAGCCAGTGTCATTGCATGCGTGTTCTTTTCACAAACCACATATGGATCCACAAGTGTGATTGCATGTGTGCTCTTTTCATTAACCATGGCTAGTGTCATTGCATGTCTGTTCTTTTTACAAACCACATGGATCCACCAGTGTTACTAGATGTGTGTTCTTTTCATTAACCATAGCTAGAGTCATTGCATGTGTGTTCTTTTCACAAACCACATATGGATCCACTAGTGTCATTACACGTCTGTTCTTTTCATTAACCACAACTAGAGTCATTGCATGTCTATTCTTTTCACAAACCACATGGATCTAGCAGTGTCATTTCATGTGTGTTCTTTTCATTAACCACATATGGATCCACCAGTGTCACTGGATGTGTGTTCTTTTCATTAACCACGGCTAGAGTCATTGCATGTGTGTTCTTTTCAGAAACCACTTATAGATCCACTAGTGTCATTGCATGTCTGTTCTTTTCATTAACCACAGCAAGTGCCATTGCATGTCTATTCTTTTCACAAACCACATGGATCCACCAGTGTCATTTCATGTGTGTTATTTTCATTAACCACATATGGATCCACTAGTGTCATTGTATGTGTGTTCTTTTCATTAATCACAGCTAGAGTCATTGCATGTTTATTCTTTTCACAAACCACATGGATCCACCGGTGTCATTGCATGTGTGTTCTTTTAATAAACCACAACTAGACTCATTGCATGCATGTTCTTTTCACAAACCACATATGGATCCACCAGTGTCATTTCATGTCTGTTTTTTTATTAACCATAACTAGTGTCATTGCATGTCTATTCTTTTCATAGACCATATATGGATCCACCAGTGTACATTCCATGTGTGTTCTTTTCACGAACCACATATGGATACACCAGTGTCATTGCGTGTGTGTTGTTTTCACTAACCACAGCTAGTGTCACTTGATGTGTGTTCTTTCCACAAACCACAGCTAGAGTCATCGCATTAGTGTTCTTTTCACACACCACATATGGATCCACCAGTGTCATTGCATGTGTATTCTTTTCATTAAACATAGCTAGAGTCATGGCATGTTTGTTCTTTTCACAAACCACATGGAACCACCTGTGTAATTGCATGTGTGTTCTTTTCATTATCCACAGCTAGAGTCATTGCATGTGTGTTCTTTTCAAGAACCACAGCTATAGTCATTGCATGTCTATTCTTTTCACAAACCACATGGATCCACCTGTGTCATTGCATGTATGTTCTTTTCACAAACAACACATGGATCCACCAGTGTCTTCTTTCCATTAACCGCATCTAGAGTTATTGCATTTCTATTTCTTTTCACAAACCACATATGGATCCACCAGAGTTCGTTTCATGTGTGTTCTTTTCACAAACCACATATGGATTCACCAGTGTCATTGCATGTGTATTCTTTTCACAAACCACATATGGATCCACCAGTGTCATTGCATGTGTGCTCTTTTCATTAACCACGGCTAGTGTCATTCCATGTCTGTCCTATTCACAAACCACATGGATCCACCAGTGTCACTAGATGTGTGTTCTTTTCACAAACCATAGCTAGAGTCATTGCATGTGTGTTCTTTTCACAAACCACATATGGATCCACCAGTGTCATTACATGTCTGTTCTTTTCATTAACCATAGCTAGAGTCATTGCATGTCTGTTCTTTTCACAAACCACATGGATCCAACAGTGTCATTTCATGTGTGTTCTTTTCATTAACCACATATGGATCCACCAGTGTCACTGGATGTGTGTTCTTTTCATTTACCACGGATAGAGTCATTGCATGTGTGTTCTTTTCACAAACCATATATGGATCCACCAGTTTCATTGCATGTTTGTTCTTTTCATTAACCACAACAAGTGTCATTGCATGTCTGTTCTTGTCACAAACCACATGGATCCACCAGTGTCATTTCATGTGTGTTATTTTCATTAACCACATATGGATCCACTAGTGTCATTGTATGTGTGTTATTTTCATTAATCACAGCTAGAGTCATTGCATGTCTATTCTTGTCACAAACCACATGGATCCACCAGTGTCATTGCATGTGTGTTCTTTTAATAAACCACAACTAGACTCATTGCATGCATGTTCTTTTCACAAACCACATATGGATCCACCAGTGTCATTCCATGTCTGTTCTTTTCGTTAACCACAACTAGTGTCATTGCATGTCTATTCTTTTCGTAGACCACATATGGATCCACCATTGTTCATTGCATTTGTGTTCTTTTCACAAACCACATATGGATCCACCAGTAGCATTGCATGTGTGTTGTTTTCATTAACCACATCTAGTGTCACTTGATGTGTGTTCTTTCCACAAACCACATATGGATCCACCAGTGTCCCTGGATGTGTGTTCTTTTCACAAACCACAACTAGAGACATCGCATGTGTGTTCTTTTCACAAACCACATATGGATCCACCATTGTCATTGCATGTGTGTTCTTTTCATTAACCACATCGAGAGTCATTGCATGTCTGTTCTTTTCACAAACGACATGGATCCACTAGTGTCATCGCATGTGTGTTCTTTTAATAAACCACAACTAGAGTCATTGCATGTGTGTTCTTTTCACAAACCACATATGGATCCACCAGTGTCATTGCATATCTGTTCTTTTCATTAACCACAACTAGTGTCATTGCATGTCTGTTCTTTTCATAGACCACATATGGATCCACCAGTGTTCATTACATGTGTGTTCTTTTCACAAACCACATATGGATCCACTAGTGTCACTAGATGTGTGTTCTTTTCACAAACCACAGCTAGAGTCATTGCATGTGTGTTCTTTTCACAAAACACATATGGATCCACCAGTGTCATTGCATGTGTGTTCTTTTATTAACCATAACTAGAGTCATTGCATGTGTGTTCATTTCACAATCCACCTACAGATCCACTAGTGTTCATTCCATGTGTGTTCTTTTCACGAACCACATATGGATACACCAGTGTCATTGCATGTGTGTTGTTTTCATTAACCATAGCTAGTGTCACTTGATGTGTGTTCTTTCCACAAACCACAGCTAAAGTCATCGCATGTGTGTTCTTTTCACAAACCACATATGGATCCACCAGTGTCATTGCATGTGTATTATTTTCATTAACCATAGCTAGAGTCATGGCATGTTTGTTCTTTTCACAAACCACATGGATCCACCTGTGTCATTGCATGTGTGTTCTTTTCATTAACCACAGCTAGAGTCATTACATGTGTGTTCTTTTCAAGAACCACAACCATAGTCATTGCATGTCTATTCTTTTCACAAACCACATGGATCCACCAGTGTCATTGTACGTGTGTTCTTTTCATTAACCACGGCTAGAGTCATTGCATGTGTGTTCTTTCACAAACCACACATGGATCCACCAGTGTGTTCTTTCCATTAACCGCATCTAGAGTCATTGCATTTCTATTTGTTTTCACAAACCACATATGGATCCACCGGAGTTCATTTCATGTGTGTTCTTTTCACAAACCACATATGGATCAGCCAGTGTCATTGCTTGCGTGTTCTTTTCACAAACCACATATGGATCCACTAGTGTCATTGCATGTGTGCTCTGTTCATTAACCATGGCTAGTGTCATTGCATGTCTGTTCTTTTTACAAACCACATGGATCCACCAGTGTCACTAGATGTGTGTTCTTTTCATTAACCATAGCTAGAGTCATTGCATGTGTGTTCTTTTCACAAACCACATATGGATCCACCAGTGTCATTACATGTCTGTTCTTTTCATTCACCACAACTAGAGTCATTGCATGTCTATTCTTTTCACAAATGACATGGATCCAGCAGTGTCATTTCATGTGTGTTCTTTTCATTAACCACATATGGATCCACCAGTGTCACTGGATGTGTGCTCTTTTCAATAACCACGGCTAGAGCCATTGCATGTGTGTTCTTTTCAGAAACCACATATGGATCCACCAGTGTCATTGCATGTATGTTCTTTTCATTAACCAAAGCAAGTGTCATTGCATGTCTGTTCTTTTCACAAACCACATGGATCCACCAGTATCATCTCATGTGTGTTATTTTCATTAACCACATATGGATCCACTAGTGTCATTGTATGTGTGTTATTTTCACAAACCACATGGATCCACCGGTGTCATTGCATGTGTGTTCTTTTCATTAACCACAACTAGACTCATTGCATGCATGTTCTTTTTACACACAACATATGAATCCACCAGTGTCATCGCATGTGTGTTCTTTTAATAAACCACAACTAGAGTCATTGCATGTGTGTTCTTTTCACAAACCACATATGGATCCACGAGTGTCATTGCATATCTGTTCTTTTCATTAACCACAACTAGTTTCATTGCATGTCTGTTCTTTTCATACACCGCATATGGATCCACCAGTGTTCGTTACATGTGTGTTCTTTTCACAAACCACATATGGATCCACCAGTGTCACTAGATGTGTGTTCTTTTCACAAACCACAGCTAGAGTCATTGCATGTGTGTTCTTTTCACAAAACACATATGGATCCACCAGTGTCATTCCATGTCTGTTTTTTATTAACCATAACTAGTGTCATTGCATGTCTGTTCTTTTCATAGACCACATATGGATCCACCAGTGTTCATTCCTTATGTGTTCTTTTCATGAACCACGTATGGATACAATAGTGTCATTGCATGTGTGTTGTTTTCATTAACCACAACTAGTGTCACTTGATGTGTTTTCTTTCCACAAACCACATCTAGAGTCATCGCATGTGTGTTCTTTTCACAAACCACATATGGATCCACCAGTGTCATTGCATGTGTATTCTTTTCATTGACCATAGCTAGAGTCATGGCATGTTTGTTCTTTTCACAACCCACATGGATCCACCTGTGTCATTGCATGTGTGTTCTTTTCATTAACCACAGCTAGAGTCATTACATGTGTGTTCTTTTCAAGAACCACAGCCATAGTCATTGCATGTCTATTCTTTTCACAAACCACATGGATCCACCAGTGTCATTGTATGTGTGTTATTTTCATTAACCACGGCTAGAGTCATTGCATGTGTGTTCTTTTCACAAACCACACATGGAACCACCAGTGTGTTCTTTCCATTAACCGCAGCTAGAGTCATTGCATTTCTGTTTCTTTTCACAAACCACATATGGATCCACCAGAGTTCATTTCATGTGTGTTCTTTTCACAAACCACATATGGATCAGCCAGTGTCATTGCATGCGTGTTCTTTTCACAAACCACATATGGATCCACCAGTGTCATTCCATGTGTGCTCTTTTCATTAACCATGGCTACTGTCATTGCATGTCTGTTCTTTTCACAAACCACATGGATCCACCAGTGTCACTAGATGTGTGTTCTTTTCATTAACCATAGCTAGAGTCATTACATGTGTGTTCTTTTCACAAACAACATATGGATCCACCCGTGTCATTACATGTCTGTTCTTTTCATTAACCACAGCTAGAGTCATTGCATGTCTATTCTTTTCACAAACCACATGGATCCAGCAGTGTCATTTCATGTGTGTTCTTTTCATTAACCACATATGGATCCACCCGTGTCACTGGATGTGTGTTCTTTTCAATAACCACGGCTAGAGTCATTGCATGTGTGTTATTTTCACAAACCACATATGGATCCACCAATGTCATTGCATGTCTGTTCTTTTCATTAACCACAGCAAGTGTCATTGCATGTCTGTTCTTTTCACAAACCACATGGATCCACCAGTGTCATTTCATGTGTGTTATTTTCATTAACCACATATGGATCCACTAGTGTCATTGTATGTGTGTTATTTTCATTTATCACAGCTAGAGTCATTGCATGTCTATTCTTTTCACAAACCACATGGATCCACCAGTGGCATTGCATGTGTGTTCTTTTAATAAACCACAACTAGACTCATTGCATGCATGTTCTTTTCACAAACCACATATGGATCCACCAGTGTCATTCCATGTCTGTTCTTTTCGTTAACCACAACTAGTGTCATTGCATGTCTATTCTTTTCGTAGACCACATATGGATCCACCATTGTTCATTGCATTTGTGTTCTTTTCACAAACCACATATGGATCCACCAGTAGCATTGCATGTGTGTTGTTTTCATTAACCACATCTAGTGTCACTTGATGTGTGTTCTTTCCACAAACCACATATGGATCCACCAGTGTCACTGGATGTGTGTTCTTTTCACAAACCACAACTAGAGACATCGCATGTGTGTTCTTTTCACAAACCACATATGGATCCACCATTGTCATTGCATGTGTGTTCTTTTCATTAACCACATCTAGAGTCATTGCATGTCTGTTCTTTTCACAAACGACATGGATCCACTAGTGTCATCGCATGTGTGTTCTTTTAATAAACCACAACTAGAGTCATTGCATGTGTGTTCTTTTCACAAACCACATATGGATCCACCAGTGTCATTGCATATCTGTTCTTTTCATTAACCACAACTAGTGTCATTGCATGTTTGTTCTTTTCATAGACCACATATGGATCCACCAGTGTTCATTACATGTGTGTTCTTTTCACAAACCACGTATGGATCCACCAGTGTCACTAGATGTGTGTTCTTTTCACAAACCACAGCTAGAGTCATTGCATGTGTGTTCTTTTCACAAAACACATATGGATCCACCAGTGTCATTGCATGTGTGTTCTTTTATTAACCATAACTAGAGTCATTGCATGTGTGTTCATTTCACAATCCACCTACAGATCCACTAGTGTTCATTCCATGTGTGTTCTTTTCACGAACCACATATGGATACACCAGTGTCATTGCATGTGTGTTGTTTTCATTAACCATAGCTAGTGTCACTTGATGTGTGTTCTTTCCACAAACCACAGCTAGAGTCATCGCATGTGTGTTCTTTTCACAAACCACATATGGATCCACCAGTGTCATTGCATGTGTATTATTTTCATTAACCATAGCTAGAGTCATGGCATGTTTGTTCTTTTCACAAACCACATGGATCCACCTGTGTCATTGCATGTGTGTTCTTTTCATTAACCACAGCTAGAGTCATTACATGTGTGTTCTTTTCAAGAACCACAGCCATAGTCATTGCATGTCTATTCTTTTCACAAACCACATGGATCCACCAGTGTCATTGTACGTGTGTTCTTTTCATTAACCACGGCTAGAGTCATTGCATGTGTGTTCTTTTCACAAACCACACATGGATCCACCAGTGTGTTCTTTCCATTAACCGCATCTAGAGTCATTGCATTTCTGTTTGTTTTCACAAAACACATATGGATCCACCGGAGTTCATTTCATGTGTGTTCTTTTCATAAACCACATATGGATCAGCCAGTGTCATTGCTTGCGTGTTCTTTTCACAAACCACATATGGATCCACTAGTGTCATTGCATGTGTGCTCTTTTCATTAACCATGGCTAGTGTCATTGCATGTCTGTTCTTTTTACAAACCACATGGATCCACCAGTGTCACTAGATGTGTGTTCTTTTCATTAACCATAGCTAGAGTCATTGCATGTGTGTTCTTTTCACAAACCACATATGGATCCACCAGTGTCATTACATGTCTGTTCTTTTCATTAACCACAACTAGAGTCATTGCATGTCTATTCTTTTCACAAATGACATGGATCCAGCAGTGTCATTTCATGTGTGTTCTTTTCATTAACCACATATGGATCCACCAGTGTCACTGGATGTGTGCTCTTTTCAATAACCACGGCTAGAGCCATTGCATGTGTGTTCTTTTCAGAAACCACATATGGATCCACCAGTGTCATTGCATGTATGTTCTTTTCATTAACCAAAGCAAGTGTCATTGCATGTCTGTTCTTTTCACAAACCACATGGATCCACCAGTATCATCTCATGTGTGTTATTTTCATTAACCACATATGGATCCACTAGTGTCATTGTATGTGTGTTATTTTCACAAACCACATGGATCCACCGGTGTCATTGCATGTGTGTTCTTTTCATTAACCACAACTAGACTCATTGCATGCATGTTCTTTTTACACACAACATATGAATCCACCAGTGTCATCGCATGTGTGTTCTTTTAATAAACCACAACTAGAGTCATTGCATGTGTGTTCTTTTCACAAACCACATATGGATCCACGAGTGTCATTGCATATCTGTTCTTTTCATTAACCACAACTAGTGTCATTGCATGTCTGTTCTTTTCATACACCGCATATGGATCCACCAGTGTTCGTTACATGTGTGTTCTTTTCACAAACCACATATGGATCCACCAGTGTCACTAGATGTGTGTTCTTTTCACAAACCACAGCTAGAGTCATTGCATGTGTGTTCTTTTCACAAAACACATATGGATCCACCAGTGTCATTCCATGTCTGTTTTTTATTAACCATAACTAGTGTCATTGCATGTCTGTTCTTTTCATAGACCACATATGGATCCACCAGTGTTCATTCCTTATGTGTTCTTTTCATGAACCACGTATGGATACAATAGTGTCATTGCATGTGTGTTGTTTTCATTAACCACAACTAGTGTCACTTGATGTGTTTTCTTTCCACAAACCACATCTAGAGTCATCGCATGTGTGTTCTTTTCACAAACCACATATGGATCCACCAGTGTCATTGCATGTGTATTCTTTTCATTGACCATAGCTAGAGTCATGGCATGTTTGTTCTTTTCACAACCCACATGGATCCACCTGTGTCATTGCATGTGTGTTCTTTTCATTAACCACAGCTAGAGTCATTACATGTGTGTTCTTTTCAAGAACCACAGCCATAGTCATTGCATGTCTATTCTTTTCACAAACCACATGGATCCACCAGTGTCATTGTATGTGTGTTATTTTCATTAACCACGGCTAGAGTCATTGCATGTGTGTTCTTTTCACAAACCACACATGGAACCACCAGTGTGTTCTTTCCATTAACCGCAGCTAGAGTCATTGCATTTCTGTTTCTTTTCACAAACCACATATGGATCCACCAGAGTTCATTTCATGTGTGTTCTTTTCACAAACCACATATGGATCAGCCAGTGTCATTGCATGCGTGTTCTTTTCACAAACCACATATGGATCCACCAGTGTCATTCCATGTGTGCTCTTTTCATTAACCATGGCTACTGTCATTGCATGTCTGTTCTTTTCACAAACCACATGGATCCACCAGTGTCACTAGATGTGTGTTCTTTTCATTAACCATAGCTAGAGTCATTACATGTGTGTTCTTTTCACAAACAACATATGGATCCACCAGTGTCATTACATGTCTGTTCTTTTCATTAACCACAGCTAGAGTCATTGCATGTCTATTCTTTTCACAAACCACATGGATCCAGCAGTGTCATTTCATGTGTGTTCTTTTCATTAACCACATATGGATCCACCCGTGTCACTGGATGTGTGTTCTTTTCAATAACCACGGCTAGAGTCATTGCATGTGTGTTCTTTTCAGAAACCACTTATAGATCCACTAGTGTCATTGCATGTCTGTTCTTTTCATTAACCACAGCAAGTGCCATTGCATGTCTATTCTTTTCACAAACCACATGGATCCACCAGTGTCATTTCATGTGTGTTATTTTCATTAACCACATATGGATCCACTAGTGTCATTGTATGTGTGTTATTTTCATTTATCACAGCTAGAGTCATTGCATGTCTATTCTTTTCACAAACCACATGGATCCACCAGTGGCATTGCATGTGTGTTCTTTTAATAAACCACAACTAGACTCATTGCATGCATGTTCTTTTCACAAACCACATATGGATCCACCAGTGTCATTCCATGTCTGTTCTTTTCGTTAACCACAACTAGTGTCATTGCATGTCTATTCTTTTCGTAGACCACATATGGATCCACCATTGTTCATTGCATTTGTGTTCTTTTCACAAACCACATATGGATCCACCAGTAGCATTGCATGTGTGTTGTTTTCATTAACCACATCTAGTGTCACTTGATGTGTGTTCTTTCCACAAACCACATATGGATCCACCAGTGTCACTGGATGTGTGTTCTTTTCACAAACCACAACTAGAGACATCGCATGTGTGTTCTTTTCACAAACCACATATGGATCCACCATTGTCATTGCATGTGTGTTCTTTTCATTAACCACATCTAGAGTCATTGCATGTCTGTTCTTTTCACAAACGACATGGATCCACTAGTGTCATCGCATGTGTGTTCTTTTAATAAACCACAACTAGAGTCATTGCATGTGTGTTCTTTTCACAAACCACATATGGATCCACCAGTGTCATTGCATATCTGTTCTTTTCATTAACCACAACTAGTGTCATTGCATGTTTGTTCTTTTCATAGACCACATATGGATCCACCAGTGTTCATTACATGTGTGTTCTTTTCACAAACCACGTATGGATCCACCAGTGTCACTAGATGTGTGTTCTTTTCACAAACCACAGCTAGAGTCATTGCATGTGTGTTCTTTTCACAAAACACATATGGATCCACCAGTGTCATTGCATGTGTGTTCTTTTATTAACCATAACTAGAGTCATTGCATGTGTGTTCATTTCACAATCCACCTACAGATCCACTAGTGTTCATTCCATGTGTGTTCTTTTCACGAACCACATATGGATACACCAGTGTCATTGCATGTGTGTTGTTTTCATTAACCATAGCTAGTGTCACTTGATGTGTGTTCTTTCCACAAACCACAGCTAGAGTCATCGCATGTGTGTTCTTTTCACAAACCACATATGGATCCACCAGTGTCATTGCATGTGTATTATTTTCATTAACCATAGCTAGAGTCATGGCATGTTTGTTCTTTTCACAACCCACATGGATCCACCTGTGTCATTGCATGTGTGTTCTTTTCATTAACCACAGCTAGAGTCATTACATGTGTGTTCTTTTCAAGAACCACAGCCATAGTCATTGCATGTCTATTCTTTTCACAAACCACATGGATCCACCAGTGTCATTGTATGTGTGTTCTTTTCATTAACCACGGCTAGAGTCATTGCATGTGTGTTCTTTTCACAAACCCACGTGGAACCACCAGTGTGTTCTTTCCATTAACCGCATCTAGAGTCATTGCATTTCTGTTTCTTTTCACAAACCACATATGGATCCACCAGAGTTCATTTCATGTGTGTTCTTTTCACAAACCACATATGGATCAGCCAGTGTCATTGCATGCGTGTTCTTTTCACAAACCACATATGGATCCACCAGTGTCATTGCATGTGTGCTCTTTTCATTAACCATGGCTACTGTCATTGCATGTCTGTTCTTTTCACAAACCACATGGATCCACCAGTGTCACTAGATGTGTGTTCTTTTCATTAACCATAGCTAGAGTCATTACATGTGTGTTCTTTTCACAAACCACATATGGATCCACCAGTGTCATTACATGTCTGTTCTTTTCATTAACCACAGCTAGAGTCATTGCATGTTTATTCTTTTCACAAACCACATGGATCCAGCAGTGTCATTTCATGTGTGTTCTTTTCATTAACCACATATGGATCCACCCGTGTCACTGGATGTGTGTTCTTTTCAATAACCACGGCTAGAGTCATTGCATGTGTGTTCTTTTCACAAACCACATATGGATCCACCAGTGTCATTGCATGTCTGTTCTTTTCATTGACCACAACAAGTGTCATTGCATGTTTGTTCTTTTCACAAACCACATGGATCCACCAGTGTCATTTCATGTGTGTTATTTTCATTAACCACATATGGATCCACTAGTGTCATTGTATGTGTGTTATTTTCATTTATCACAGCTAGATTCATTGCATGTCTATTCTTTTCACAAACCACATGGATCCACCGGTGTCATTGCATGTGTGTTCTTTTAATAAACCACAACTAGACTCATTGCATGCATGTTCTTTTCTGTAACTTCCCAATATTTCATCTAAAATCATCATCATTGCACTCTTATCATCATAGCATGTAATTGCATTGCATTTAGAATGTCCTCCAAAAATTTGGTGCAATTTTGAGCCATGAATAAAAAGATATGAATTATTTTGAAAAATAGAATCAAAGAAAATGCTATATTACCTATTAAATCCAAGTAATTACTTTGGATTAAAATAGAAGATAAATATGTTTTATAATACCCTAAAAACCTAATTTGAGTTTTTACAAATGTTCACAAATTGGTTTGAATCAATTTGAATCCTTAAATCCAAAGTTGTGGAGAAAAGAGAAATAGAAAAAGAAAAAGGGAGAAAAAAAAGGGGACAGCAGACAGCTTCTGGCCTTTTGGCCCAATCCGGCCCAGCAGCCCACCCGGACTCCCTCTCCCCTTCTCTGTCTTTTCTCACCCCCTCGTTTCTACCCCTCCCGCTGACAGGTCGACCCCACGCCCACGTCACCTCGTCGTCTTCCCTGCCGATGATGGACCTCTCCCCTTTGGCCGTTTCGAATCGATTTAATCCCGGCAGTTTCTCGCGATTAATTGCCACGACGATTACTCCTACTTAACCCTCACCCTCTCCTCCTCATCTCCCCCAGTCGCCACCCCCAGAGAGCCCCCAGGCTCCCCAAATCCCGAGCTCGATCACCACATACCGATGGCAACTCCCGCGGCAATTCCGGTGAACCCAGGCCGCCAGGCACCTTCCCCTTTGTCCCATATGTTTCTTCATGTCCTAGCGCGTGTTTTAACCCCGGCTATGTGCCTTCTCGTGCTCCAGGTCGACGACACGGACCAAGTCCGGTGAACTCCCTCTGCCGCCACCGTCAGTCACCTTCTCCGGTAAAGGTAGGGTTCCCGCCACCCCCTTTTGGTCTTTACTAGGTCGTGCAGACACTTGCGCACCTCGCTAACCTCTTTTCTGGTTGGTTCGATCCCCAGGTCACGGTCTCCGACACCGAGCCGTGAACTCCACCGTCTGCGCAACTCCGGCGAGGGATCCAGGCCAAGCCCGAGCACCCCCCGCACCGTAGTGACCTCCATCGAGATCGCCACGACCTCCTCAACCTCTGGTACGTGTCCACGGTCTCCCAGCCCTCGTAGAATCGCCAGAACCTCATCGGCTGACGCTCCGCCACCACGCGCAGTTGGTCGGCGCCGCCCATCTCCGGCCAAGTCGCTAAGGACCATTAGATCTGGTATCTGCGGCTAGGATTAGATCACTAAACAAAAGGGTACAGGCTAATCAGATCCGTCCGTAGTCACTTAAGATCTGATGGCCCCCAGCGGTCGATCCGGCCGAACCGGTACCAGCCAATAGGTTAGCGCCACGTCGCCAGACTATTTCTGTTTAATTAGAAAATAGACAGATTTAGTATTAAACTTAGAAAATCCATAACTTTTGATCCACAAATCAGAAAAATACAAATTTGGTGTCTATGGATTCAGAAAAATAAGACACTTATTATGGAGGCCTTGTTTCACACTTTTTCCTCTGTAAACTTGGAATTATAGGAAGAACCTTTTTAGGAGTATTTTGCTCACAAAAATTATTCTATAAATTATTTTGGGGTATTTCTTATGTATTTAGATGAGGTATTTTATCCTCTGTACTGTAGACTCTGTAAATTATAGAATTATGCTCATATCATTGCATTTTGCATGCATTCATGTTTTTGTAATGTTTTATTGATTGAATTATTATTGTTGTATTGATCTTGTGTAGATTGTGTGGATTGTGAAGTTTGTTGCTCTGAGGATTGTACCTATTCCCCTAGTTACCAAGGCAAGTGATATTTCATCTCATGTCCTATTATTTTTCACTATTGCACTAGTGTTATTTTGTTAGATCTTAGCATGATAGAATTATTCATATGTTACCATACTATGCTATGATACCCTATAGTGTATATCTTGGTAGTATTCCCTAGTTAAAGACTTTGTATGCTAGAATGCTTAGCTGTGCTATTAGAATTCATGGGTGGAATATGCACATAAGATAGCATGGAAAGATATTATTTTTGTTTAACTAAGAAAACAACTAATGTTAATGAAACACCTGGGTGGAATGGGGCTTGCTTGGATTACGTTGAGTGGTTACTCAGGGGCCATGTCTATGGTCAGCTGGTGTATCACACTTGTGGATGGCCACCCAGGAACAAAGAGATTGGAGACATTCTTGTCATGAAGCTTCTAGTGCAGCCACATGGCATATGGGCTCTGCCTTGACCGACTAAGTTGCGAGAACTCAGCCAGACGGACAGAGGGTGGTAGTGATGATAGGATGGAACGCGTCCGTGGTGGTCTGAGGGATTGCTTTTGAAAAGTCTCGTCTTGATGCATGTCGAGTCTTGTGGGGAAAGTGCACCACCTCTCGAGAGGGTAAAACT
Organism: Avena insularis; assembly: GCA_023614405.1. NCBI lineage: Eukaryota > Viridiplantae > Streptophyta > Magnoliopsida > Poales > Poaceae > Avena > Avena insularis. Next base: position 450,861,607 of record CM042690.1, read on the forward strand.
AGTACTTAGCCGTGTCCCCGGTTATGGACATTCTTGAGCCTCAAGACAGTGAAGTAGTTAAATAATCTCCTCATCCAAATTTCTCTAAGTTAAAACTTGTGGGTGAACATGGGTAGAGGTTCAGTGATGTCTATCATTGGTACCTTATAGCTGGAATGAAAAACTTCTTCAAAAACTATAAGTCAAACTAATTTTAGCAAAGCCAGCCATAACCCCACTTAGCCATATATTCATGTAGTTGTTGGATTATGCTAAGTATCTATGGTATCACTTTCCAATACAATTCCAAATGTATTGACCCTTATGGCTGTAACTTATTATGTTGCAGGATACTCTGATGATGAGTAGGGTTGCGGGTCTACACTCGACATGCTTGCCTGTGGCACATGAAGACTAAAGACTCTATTATTATTATGCTACGTAATGTGAACCTTAAGTGTCTTAGCCTTGGGCTAAGTGAGCTGTAAGAACCATTATATTCCTGGATATGCGATGTAATAATGACCTTTGTTTCTGTGTACTTCATCTTAAACTGTGGGTGCTAGCATTTTCGATCCAGGGACTAGCACTGCAATCACAGGGATCTTACTCAGAATGCTCAATACTCAGGAGGATCTCAAGGAGGAGAAGCGTCTTGCCCAAGACTCAAAGGCCACTGTGAAACGCCTAAGTAAGGATATCATAGGCCTAACTTTGGAGCTATGCGACCAAGAAAAGCAGATTGCTGCCAAGGATGCCCAGATTGCCACCTTGGTTAAGAAGGAGTGAGATATTAGTTGGACCACCACCCTTGGCGTTTTATCACGTTAGTATTTCGACCATACCAACCTATGTGGTATGGCAAAAATAAGTTATGTCTGGAACCTTGAGTGCTTGAGTTGAATTAATGTATTGCTACTTGGAATGTTTTGTTGGTTGAATTCCCTCTTATTTTGTGACTTGTATTTTCTTTCTCTATTGTGTTACTAATTTTCTCCATACTATGCAAAAGATGTCGAACTTTATCTACAGCACGGCCGAGGATTTCAAGGGGACTCGCTTTGGGACTCGTATCTTGGAGCTAGTCCAAGTGCTCGCTCTTCCAATCCCCACTATTCAGGGACTTCAGCTGAGGAAGTTTCAGAGGAAGGACTTATGGGGATTCAGAGTTACCCAGCCAGGACATGAGACAGAGCCCCAAACTGGGGAGATTACCTCCAAGGTTCTCCATGATGACATGGAGAGGGGCCTCGACGTCGCTATGCAGGAGCTGTTGGGACGCCTATGTGGACGTCACTCTTCTGAGATCAAGAGCCACTACTTCCACTTCTTTGGGAGGCGCGACGAGGATGGAGAGCCTATTGTGTTGGACAAGGCCACTAAGGAGTCTATCAAGCCCATGCGTCACTACCTCCAGGACTTAGAGAGCCTTATTAGACACCTTGATACTGATAGGACTAACGTGATGCTTAGCAATGATGAACTATGAGTCCAACTCAAGGAAAAGGACAAGGCCTTCCAGGAACAGGAAAATCGAATTAAGGAAATGGAGAAGAAGTTTGAAGACCAAGATAAGAAATTCAAGAGCCAAGAGAAGAGAGTTCAGGAGAAGAACAAGAAGATTAGAGACGTGGAGACCGAGTTAGAGCTAGAGAACATTGAGCTGGAAGCGGATCACGAGGTGATAGAGAGACTACGCACACAGAAGAGAGAGTTACAGACGAAGATCGATGCTCTGTCTACCAACTTGGAGGAATACAAAGCAGGATTCGCATCAGCAGGACTTGCTCTAGTAGAGGAGGAAGTCGACATGGAGGAGTAGTGATACTGTTCCATCTACCTATCGTTCTATTATTATTGAGTGCATAGGTCATACCGACTTGTGGGTGACTATGCTAGTATGTTATCTTTGCAAACTCTGTTATTGTTGTGATGTTGGAACTTGCATGTGCTTGTTTGTCTGAATTGTTGTTTTATTTGGGTTATCTATCATTACTTACCCTTACTAAACCCACAGATGCCTCCCCGACGCAACAACGAGGATAACAATGACAATGACAATGGAATGTAGCAGATGATGGCTGCACAGACCCAATTGATGCAAATGATGACTCAATTTATGGCGAACCAGAATCAGAACAACAATAATAACAATAACAACCAGAACAATCCACCACCTCTGGATATGCTGACCAGATTTCTAAGGCTGAGACCTGCTAAGTTCTCAGGTACCTCTGACCCCATGGTAGCAAACGATTGGCTACGTTCTGTGAATAAGGACCTAGTTACGGTTGGATGCACGGATGCAGAAAAGGTCAGATTTGCAGCACACTTATTGGAAGGTCATGCAGCTACTTGGTGGGATAATTTTCAAATTACCCACCCTATTGAGGAAGTGACTTGGGCAATGTTTGAAGATGGGTTTCGCACCACTCACATCTCTGCAAGAATAATGGGATTGAAGAAAAAGGAGTTTCATAACCTCAAGCAACGCCATCGCAGTATTTCTGAATACATCGAGGAGTTCAATAATTTGTCACGTTATGCACCCGATGACGTTGACACTGATGCAAAGAGGAAGGAGAAGTTCCTAGATGGGTTAAATGATGAAATTTCTATGCAACTATCTGCTGCATATGTTCCAACTTATCAATCTTTATGTGATAAAGCTACCATCCTGGAAAACAAGATGAAGCTAGTGGAGGGTAGAAAGAGGAAGCATCATTTTGATAAGTTTGGATCAGGATCTCCTCACAAGCGCCCTCATGGTGAAGGAAGTGGGAGCTCAGGATTCCACAAGAATGGGAATCATAATAACCATCGTAACAACAACCACCACCATGATGGAAACAATCATCATGGACATAACAAAAGTGGATTCAGGAACAATCACAATAATCATGGCCATGGGAACCAAAATGGTCAGAACCGTCACAGTCAACCAACGAAGAAAGACATCAGTCAGGTGGAATGTTTCAAGTGTAAAAAGACAGGACACTATGCTAATGAATGCCCAGAAAAGAAGACTGATGGGGCTAAGCCAAACCCATTCCAAAAGGTTCATGTGAATCACATTAATGTGGAGGAAATTCAAGAAGGATCTGATGCCGTGATCGGTAAGTTCAAGATTAATTCCTTTCCTGCACTTATCCTTTTCGATACTGGCGCATCGCATTCATTCATTTCAAGAGCATTTGTAATCAAAAATGAACTCTCCACTGAAACTATAGGATGTCCTATAAAGGTAAGTTCTCTGGGTGGAGAAATGATAGTAAATTCAGGGTGCCGACATATCATCCTAGAAATTGGAAAGAACGAGTTCCCGGTTAGTTTAATAATCCTAGAGTCCCAAGGATTAGATGTAATATTAGGGATGGACTGGTTGACCTGTTATGAAGGGGTGATTGATTGTGCCAAGCGGACTGTTATGCTCACCACCCCACAAAAGAAAAGGATCAGGTTCAAGTCTAACTTTGAACCCAAGGGGAGCAAGGTTAATTCTCTTAAGGGGGTTAGCCTAGATAATGTGCCAATAGTGAGGGAATATCCAGATGTGTTCCCCGAGGAATTACCTGGCATGCCACCAGATAGGGACGTGGAGTTTCTGATAGACCTGCTACCAGGAACAGGGCCTATAGCAAAGAGACCTTATAAAATGTTGGTGGACGAGTTAAAAGAACTCAAGAAACAGCTGGGAGAACAGTTGAAAAAGGGTTTTATTCAACCAAGCTCGTCGTCTTGGGGAGCACCAGTCTTGTTTGTTGAGAAGAAGGACCGAAGTCAAAGGCTATGCATAGATTATCGTTCACTCAATGAAGTGACCATAAAGAACAAATATCCCCTGCCTAGAATAAATGATCTCTTCGATCAGCTAGAGGGAGCATGTGTTTTCTCAAAAATTGATCTTCGGTCAGGATACTTCCAACTAAAGATCAGAGAACATGACATACCCAAGACTGCATTCACCACTAGATACGAGTTGTATGAATATACAGTTATGCCATTTGGATTGACTAATGCACCGGTCTACTTCATGAACATGATGAATAAGGTATTCATGGAATTCCTGGACAAGTTCGTAGTGGTATTCATTGATGATATATTGGTATATTCCAAGAGCAGCAAAGAACATGAAGAACATCTACGCCAGATTCTAGAGAAACTTAGAGAACATAAACTTTATGCCAAGTTCAACAAATGTAAATTCTGGCTGAATGAAGTGGGATTTCTTGGACACATAGTATCTGGTAATGGTATAGCTGTTGATCAAGCAAAAGTGGCAGCTGTGACAGAATGGGAACCTCCTAAATCAGTTAAAGAAATCCGTAGTTTCCTTGGCCTAGCAGGGTACTATCGAAGGTTCATTGAAAATTTCTCTAAGATTGCAAAGCCCATGACTAATCTGCTGAAGAAGGAGAATAAGTTTAATTGAATGAACTTGCGAAACCAGCTTTCAGGAATTGAAAAAGAGGCTAGTTTCAGCACCAGTGTTATGTTTGCCAGATCTTGAGAAAGACTTTCAAGTATACTGTGATGCATCTCACCAAGGATTAGGAGGTGTGTTGATGCAGGAAGGTAGAGTGGTAGCTTATGCATCAAGACAACTCAAAAATCATGAAGTGAACTACCCTACTCATGATCTGGAGTTGGCATCAGTTGTGCATGCACTAAAAACATGGAGACATTATCTTATGGGAAAACATTGTGAAATGTTCACCGATCACAAGAGTTTGAAATATATTTTTACACAGAAAGAGCTCAACATGAGGCAAAGAAGATGGCTAGAACTTATCAAGGACTATGACTTAACTTTGCAATACCACCCTGGAAAGGCAAACGTCGTAGCCGATGCATTAAGCCGCAAGGCTCATGTAAATGGCCTCAATAAGGGAGAATTGCCGGAGGAGTTATGTGCCCAATTTAGAGAGCTGAGACTTGAAATAGTGCCTGAAGGGTACCTTGCATCCTTGGAAGTGCAACCCACACTAATGGACAGAATTCAAGAAGCCCAAAAGTTGGACAAAGAAATAGAAGAAATCAAAAGTAAGGTTAGTGAAGGCAAGGCAAAAGGATTCCATGTAGATGATCAAGGAATCTTATGGTACGAAAAATGTATCTGTGTTCCGCAGGATCTTGAACTTAAGAAGTTGCTCTTACAAGAAGCGCACAACTCACAATATTCAATTCATCCTGGTAATACTAAGATGTATATGGATGTTAAGGAGAGGTTTTGGTGGAACAATTTAAAGAAGGACATAGCAGAGCACATTGCCTTGTGCGACGTGTGCAGTCGTGTAAAGGCGGAACATCAGAAACCGGCAGGATTATTACAACCACTACCAATACCTGATTGGAAATGGGATAAAATTGGTATGGGTTTTATCACCAGACTACCCAGGAATAAATCTGGATACGATTCCATATGGGTTATCGTTGACCGCTTGACAAAAGTGGCCCATTTCATATCAGTGAAAACCACTTATACAAGTGCAAAACTAGCCAAGATTTACATGAATAGAATTGTATGTTTGCATGGGGTACCTAAAAGTATCGTGTCCGACAGAGGAACTCAATTCACTTCGCACTTTTGGCGACAACTTCACGAGTCTTTGGGAACTCGACGGGAGTTCAGCACTGCATTTCATCCACAAACTGATGGACAGACAGAAAGAACCAATCAAATATTAGAGGACATGCTAAGAGCATGTGCGTTAGATTGTGGATCCAGTTGGGATGAAAGTCTACCATACGCGGAGTTTTCCTACAATAACAGCTATCAATCAAGCATAGAAATGGCTCCATTTGAATTTCTTTACGGAAGGAAGTGTACTACACCATTACTATGGAATGGAGTAGGGGAAATAAATTTGTTCGGGCCATACCTAATCAAAGAGGCCGAAGAGAAAGTCAAGATGGTGAGAGATAGGCTAAAGGTAGCTCAATCTCGGCAGAAGAGCTATGCGGATCCAAAACATAGAGAAGTTACCTATGAGGTTAGTGATAGAGCTTACCTCAGGGTATCACCACTTCGTGGTGTAAATAGATTTGGAATCAAAGGAAAACTAGCACGACGCTATGTAGGGCCTTTCAAGATTTTGAGTCGCAAAGGAGAAGTGGCATATGAGATATAATTACCAGAATCTTTGTCAGCAGTTCATAACATATTCCATGTTAGTCAGCTGAAAAAGTGTCACCCAGAGATGGAAGAAACTTTGTTGAAAGACACTATACCATTGGAGGAGGTTCAGCTAGATAATGATCTCACTTATGAAGAGAAACCTATTAAGATTCTAGAGACCGCAGAAAGAATTACCCGTACCAAGACCATCAAATTCTGCAAAGTGCAGTGGAACCATCACATTGAATCAGAAGCAACATGGGAGCGAGAGGATGAACTTCGGAGAGATCACCCTCACCTATTTGCTAGCCAACCCGAACCTCAAGGGCGAGATTCATCTTAAGGGGGTTAGATTTGTAACATCCCAAAATTTCATCTAAAATCATCACCATTGCACTCTTATCATCATAGCATGTAATTGCATTGCATTTAGAATGTCCTCCAAAAATTTGGTGCAATTTTGAGCCATGAATAAAAAGATATGAATTATTTTGAAAAATAGAATAAAAGAAAATGCTATATTACCTATTAAATCCAAGTAATTACTTTGGATTAAAATAGAAGATAAATATGTTCTATAATACCCTAAAAACCTAATTTGAGTTTTTACAAATGTTCACAAATTGGTTTGAATCAATTTGAATCCTTAAATCCAAAGTTGTGGAGAAAACAGAAATAGAAAAAGAAAAAGGGAGAAAAAAAGGGGACAGCAGACATCTTCTGGCCTTTTGGCCCAATCCGGCCTAGCAGCCCACCCGGACTCCCTCTCCCCTTCTCTATCTTTTCTCACCCCCTCGTTTCTACTCCTCCCGCTGACAGGTCGACCCCACGCCCACGTCACCTCGTCGTCTTCCCTGCCGATGATGGACCTCTCCCCTTCAGCCGTTTCGAATCGATTTAATCCCGACAGTTTCTCGCGATTAATTACCCCAGCGATTACTCCTACTTAACCCTCACCCTCTCCTCATCATCTCCCCCAGTCGCCACCCCCGGAGAGCCCCCAGGCTCCCCAAATCCTGAGCTCGATCACCACATACTGACGGCAACTTCGGCGGCAATTCCGGTGAACCCAGGCCGCCAGGCACCTTCCCCTCTGTCCCATATGTTTCGTCATGTCCTAGCACGTGTTTTAACCCCGGCTATGTGCCTTCTCGTGCTCCAGGTCGACGACACGGACAAAGTCTGGTGAACTCCCTCTGCCGCCACCGTCAGTCACCTTCTCAGATAAAGGTAGGGTTCCCGCCACCCCCTTTTGGTCTTTACTAGGTCGTGCAGACACTTGCGCACCTTGCTGACCTCTTTTCTGGTTGGTTCGAGCCCCAGGTCACGGTCTCCGACACCGAGCCGTGAACTCCACCGTCTGCGCAACTCCGGCGAGGAATCCAGGCCAAGCCCGAGCACCCCCTGCACCGCAGTGACCTCCATCGAGATCGCCACGACATCCTCAACCTTTGGTACGTGTCCACGGTCTCCCAGCCCTCGTAGAATCGCCAGAACCTCATCGGCCGACGCTCCGCCGCTGCGCGCAGTTGGTCGGCGCCTCCCATCTCTGGCCAAGTCGCTAAGGACCATTAGATCTGGTATCTGCAGCTAGGATTAGATCACTAAACGAAAGGGTACGGGCTAATCAGATCCGTCCATAGTCACTTAAGATCTGACGGCCCCAGCGGTCGATCCGGCTGAACCGGTACCAGCCAATAGGATAGCGCCACGTCGCCATACTATTTCTGTTTAATTAGAAAATAGACAGATTTAGTATTAAACTTAGAAAATCCATAACTTTTGATCCACAAATCAGAAAAATACAAATTTGGTGTCTATGGATTTAGAAAAATAAGACCTTTATTATGGAGGCCTTGTTTCACACTTGTGCCTCTGTAAACTTGGAATTATAGGCAGAACCTTTTTAGGAGTATTTTGCTCACAAAAATTGTTCTATAAATTATTTTGGGGTATTTCTTATGTATTTAGATGAGGTATTTTATCCTCTATACTGTAGACTCTATAAATTGTAGAATTATGTTCATATCATTGCATTTTGCATGCATTCATGTTTTTCTAATGTTTTATTGATTGAATTATTATTATTGTATTGATCTTGTGTAGATTGTGTGGATTGTGAAGTTTGTTGCTGTGAGGATTGTACCTATTCCCCTAGCTACCAAGGCAAGTGATATTTCATCTCATGTCCTATTATTTTTCACTATTGCACTAGTGTTATTTTGTTAGATCTTAGCATGATAGGATTATTCATATGTCACCATACTATGCTATGCTACCCTATAGTGTATATCTTGGTAGTATTCCCTAGTTAAAGACTTTGTATGCTAGAATGCTTAGCTATGCTATTAGAATTCGTGGGTGGAATATGCACATAAGATAGCATGGAAAGATATTATTTTTATTTAACTAAGAAACCAACTAATGTTAATGAAACACCTGGGTGGCATGGGGCTTGCTTGGATTATGTTGAGTGGTTACTCAGGGGCCATGTCTATGGTCAGCTGGTGTATCACACTTGTGGATGGCCACCCAGGAACAAAGAGATTGGAGACATTCTTGTCATGAAGCTTCCAGTGCAGCCACATGGCATATGGGCTCTGCCTTGACCGACTAAGTTGCGAGAACTCAGCCAGACGGACAGAGGGTGGTAGTGATTATAGGATGGAACGTGTCCGTGGTGGTCTGAGGGATTGCTTCTGAAAAGTCTCATCTCGATGCATGTCGAGTCTTGTGGGGAAAGTGCACCACCTCTCGAGAGGGTAAAACTAATTACTTAGCCGTGTCCCCGGTTATGGACATTCCTGAGCCTCAAGACAGTGAAGTAGTTCAATAATCTCCTCATCCAAATTTCTCTAAGTTAAAACTTGTGGGTGAACATGGGTAGAGGTTCAGTGATGTCTATCATTGGTACCTTATAGGTGGAATGAAAAACTTCTTCAAAAACTATAATTCAAACTAATTTTAGCAAAGCCAACCATAACCCCACTTAGCCATATATTCATGTAGTTGTTGGATTATACTAAGTATCTATGGTATCACTTGCCAATACAATTCCAAATGTATTGACCCTTGTGGCTATAACTTATTATGTTGCAGGATACTCTGATGTTGAGTAGGGTTGCGGGTCTACACTCGACATGCTTGCCTGTGGCACATGAAGACTAAAGACTCTATTATTATTATGCTATGTAATGTGAACCTTAAGTGTCTTAGCCTTGGGCTAAGTGAGCTGTAAGAACCATTATATTCCTGGATATGTGATGTAATAATGACCTTTGTTTCTGTGTACTTCATCTTAAACTGTGGGTGCTAGCATTTTCGATCCAGGGACTAGCACTGCAATCACAAGGATCTTACCTTATTATGGTGAGATCTTACATTTTCACACACCACATATGGATCCACTAGTGTCATTCCATGTCTGTTCTTTTCATTAACCACAACTATTGTCATTGCATGTCTATTATTTTCATAGACCACAGATGGATCCACCATTGTTCATTGCATTTGTGTTCTTTTCACAAACCACATATGGATCCACCAGTGTCATTGCATGTGTGTTGTTTTCATTAACCACAACTAGTGTCACTTGATGTGTGTTCTTTCCACAGACCACATATGGATCCACCAGTGTCACTGGAAGTGTGTTCTTTTCACAAACCATAACTGGATGAAGCTTAACCCGAAAAAATGTACCTTCGGTGTCCCGGCTAGAAAATTACTCAGATTTCTCGTCTCCAGCCGAGGTATAGAGGTTAATCCAACTAAGATTCGGGCCATTGAACGAATGGAGCTGCCGAAGTGTCTTAACGATGTCCAGAAGTTCACTGGGTGCCTGGCATTGTTGAGTCGGTTTGTATGTCGGTTGGGAGAAAAGGCACTGCCTCTCTACCAACTCATGAAAAAGTCGGATAAGTTCGTTTGGACGCCACAGGCCGATGAAGCCTTTGCCCACTTAAAAAAGATCTTGGCCAGTGCACCAGTGTTAGCCTCTCCACTATCAAAGGAGCTAATGTTGCTCTACATAGCCGCAACCAACCGAGTTGTAAGTGCAGTGATTGTAGTAGAGCACAATGAAGAGGGTAAGTCGGTGCAGAGGCCAGTATATTACCTGAGCGAGGTATTGTCTACCTCAAAACAGAACTACCCGCACTTTCAAAAGGTGGCATATGGTGTCTATATGGCAACGAAGAAGTTAAAGCATTACTTTGAGGAGCACCCCATCAAAGTAATATGTGAAGCTCCCATATCCGAGATAATGGGTAACAAGGATGCGAGTGGCAGAATTGCAACATGGGAAATTGAGTTAGCCCCTTATGCGCCCCAATACGACAGAAGAGAAGCGATCAAGTCTCAGGTTGTGGCGAACTTTTTTGTGGATTGGGCCGAGGTACAATACGAACCATCGCCACCAGATCTGAACTACTGGAGGATGCACTTTGACGGGTCGAAAACCAAAACCGGATTAGGCGCCGGGGTTGTGCTTACCTCGCCAAAGAAGGACCAGCTAAGATACGTATTGCAGATCCATTTCGCGGCATCGAACAATGTCGCTGAGTATGAGGCTCTTGTGCATGGGCTCAAAGTGGCAAAGGAGATTGGCATACGTTGGATAATATGCTTTGGCGACTCGGATCTGGTGGTGCAGCAAGTGTCCGGAGTGTGGGGCATACAGATCCAAACATGGCACTATACAAATTTCATGCGAGAAGATATCTGGTTACTTGAGGGTGTGAATTTTACCATGTACCCCGAGTGGAAAAGCGACATTTGCCGAAGCTCGGATCGACCCGACAGGCAATTCCACCGGGTGTAGCATTGGAACACCTCAGAAAACCATCTATCAGGCCGTCCCCAGGAACCGACTCGATCTATGTCCCGGAAAATACAGAATCCGGAGCTGAGCCCATGGACATTGACACGGGAGGTAGTACACGAGACCTGGGGACTGCATCAGCCAACCCGGGGACTGCCTCGGCAAACCCGGGGACTACCTCGCTAGTCCCGAGGACTGCTCAGCGTGATCCGTCTGAGGTTATGCTGGTAGATTAGATGGAAATTGATGAGGACGTATTCCCTCCATGAGCGATACCAGCTTGGGCACTGCCTATATTCCAATTCCTGAAAGAAGGAACGTTACCCGCTGAGGAGGTGTTAGCCAGGCAAACTCAGAGGAGAGGAAAATCATACACGATTATCAATTCCGAGTTGTACAAACGGAGTGTAACCAACGTCCTCCAGCGATGCGTTGACCCGGAAGAAGGACTTGACATCCTCCGAGATATACACCAAGGAGAATGCGGGCATCATGCCTCATCCCGAGCCTTGGTGTCAAAGGCATTCCGGCATGGGTTCTACTGGCCAAGTGCCTTAGAACAAGCGGAAGATCTGGTGAGAAAATGCAATGGTTGTCAAAGATACGCCACCAAGACACATATGCCTATGTCAGAACTCAATACCATACCAATTACGTGGCCATTTGCTGTATGGTGCTTGGATATAGTTGGCCCGTTCAAACCAGCAAGAGGAAACATGACACACATCTTGGTCATGGTGGACAAGTTTATGAAATGGATTGAAGTGAAACCTATAAGAAAATGTGATGGAGCTACGGCCGTGACATTTCTCAAAGACATCATCTTGAGATACGTTTATCCACATAGTATTATAACTGATAATGGAACAAATTTTGTGGAAGGAGCATTTGCACGCTTTTGTTGAGACAAAAAGATCAGACTCGATGTAGCCTCGGTAGCCCACCCCGCATCGAACGGACAAGTGGAAAGATCCAACGGATTAGTATTATCTGGGATAAAACCCCGGCTCATTGAGCCGCTGCAAAGATCAGCGGGGTGCTGGATAGAAGAACTACCAGTGGTACTTTGGAGTTTAAGAACAACTCCGAATCGATCAACAGGCTATACGCCATTTTTTCTGGTATATGGGGCAGAAGCTGTATTACCAGCCGACATAGAGCATGATTCGCCTAGGGTCACCCAATACACAGAAGCCGAAGTGCAAGAATCCCGACAAAATGATGTTGATCTGCTGGAAGAAGCGAGAGAACTGGCACTGTCCAGATCCGCCATATATCAGCAAAATCTCCGACGCTATCATAGCCAGAAAGTATGCCCCCGAGTCTTTCGGGAAGGCGATCTGGTGCTCCGGTTGGTACAATGTACTACTGGCATGCATAAATTATCCACCCCATGGGAAGGGCCGTTCATTGTGAGCAAAGCATTGCACAATGATTCTTACTATCTTATAGATGCAAAGCCACCGGAAAAGAACAAGGCGGAGAGGTCCGGAGAGGAATCTAAGCGACTGTGGAATGTAGCACTACTTCGTCCCTTCTACACTTAGCTAAGAAGTGTATTTATCCGAGTCATCTCATATGTCGTTATGTATGTTGGCAATGAGCTTATCAATGAAATAGCAGCGCCTTGAGCAGTAACTCGGGGACTGCCTTAATAATGTTTGTTGTTACTTCTTATGCGGTAGCTGGAATAAGTCGTTCTACTTAACCCGGATTAGTAACGTGTGAGCACCAAAAACCCAACTCTTCGACCCGCTGCTGTCCAACAAGAATTGACTTCATGGCAAGCAAGAGAACAAGTTTGGAATTGCGTAGCACATGAAAAACGACTAAGGAAACGAATTTATTCGATCTAACGTTTGTTTTTCGTACTAACCCTATATTTATTTTCAAGTTATTATGCTGAATTATTTTGAGCTAAGCCTAAAAGTTTCTAAGTATTGTTAAAACAATTTTTGAAGCTCGGATTCATAAGTCGTAAAACCGAATCAAGGTAGACACGGACCGAGCCAGAAGATTGGATGAACAAGAAAATGAAACTCGGGGACTACGCCCAAGTTAATCCGGCATGGAAACGTAGTAGCAAAATATCACATATCCAGCATACAGTTGCACCCGGCATACCGGGGATTTGATAAATTTTCAAGTTTTTTAAACTAAGGAGCAGCAGGAGGAGGAAGTTCGGCGTCGTCGTCGCTGTCTTCAATATCTAAGGCATCATCTTCTCTGCCCTCATCCGACCCATCTTCAACGTTCTCCATGTGCTCGTCCATAGCGGATTCCAGGAAGCTCGGTCCTTCAACCCAGTCATGGATAGGAGAATATTTGACGAGGCTGTAGGCGCAAGCCTGGCGCTGAGCTACCCACTCCGGATCATCGGTCCATCTAGATCCGGTGCACCGGCGTGTAAGGAGGCTGAGGTCGATCTTCTCGTACCATGTGAGAATATGGTGAAGGATAGTATCAGCTGCGACGCGCCCAGCGGATTCTCTCTAGAGATCAAGCTGGGTCTCAGTCTCCATTAGCTTCTCGACGAGAATCGTGGTGGTCTCTAGGATACTCTCTCCGGGCCAGAACGTGTTGAAAATGCAAACTGCAACGTCGAGGATATCCTTGCCATAATTCTTGATGATCTCCACGCGAGATGACAAGCTGACCAATAGGTCCTCCATGTCGTAAGGAACCTCCTCACCAACAGGAGCGGCAGGAGTACTCCTCGCTTGGCGAAAATCCGCAACTGCTGCGCTTGTAATAGTGATGCTCTCAGGAAATTTGCCTGGAAGCCAGATAAGGGAAGAAGGTAAACAAAATACATATGAAGAAACCCGGAAAAGTAGGTCGGAAGGAACTTACGTGATATGTGGCTGTGAATGCGGGTCAACTCCTTGATGCAGTCATCGCGTCTCTTGCGAAGTTGCTCAAGCTCAGCGTTTGCCGACCCAAGCTAGATATCAGATTCTTTGAGTAGATCCTGGTCCTTGGAGATCTGGAGAGTAAGGTGCTCACGCTCTTCTGTGAAGTTCTGGCCAACCTTTTGAAGCTCGGTTTGGTGCTGGGCCTTCATCTTCTCCATCTCAGCCTTTAGCCTAGCAATCCGGAGGAGAGCAAGCTCGTCATCTTTCTTCTTCAGCTCGGCTTGATGCTGCCCTGCTTGTTCGAGAAAATGCAGCATCATATCAGGCACGGGCACACTATCCTCAAGCGATGCTGAAATAGTATGTTGGCCTGGCAGAGCCGAGGAGTGAATGTTTGCCGAGCCAAGGAGAAGAGGAAATGGAAAACACTGCGAGGTCAGACAAAAGAGGACATACCCCGGATTTCCTCCAAGTTCTTCCGCATGATCTTGTTCTTAGCCTCCACCCTAGATGTAGAAACCGAATGAGGAGATTAGTTCAGCGGAAGAAGGTGAAGAAAAACGGAGAAGTGCTGAGAGAGAAAATTACCCCTCTTTTCATGGCCTGCAATAAGTGCAACATGTTTTGCACATAGCATCTTGTGGGTATCCAGCAGGCGTTGGAATTCAGCACTCCGGCGATTGGTGGTTACCTAAAAAAAGTACAGAATTTTAAAATCAGCTTGGTGCTTATTCGAAGTGTACAAGATCCGGGCCAAGTGGAACTTAACCCGGCTCTAGGTGTGTGCATATTCGAAGTGTACAAGATCCGGGCCAAGTGGAACTTAACCCGGCTCTAGGTGTGTGCATATTCGAAGTGTACAAGATTCGGGCCAAGTGGAACTTAACCCGGCTCTAGGTGTGTGCATATTCGAAGTGTACAAGATCCGGGCCAAGTGGAACTTAACCCGGCTCTAGGTGTGTGCATATTCGAAGTGTACAAGATCCGGGCCAAGTGGAACTTAACCCGGCTCTAGGTGTGTGCATATTCGAAGTGTACAAGATTCGGGCCAAGTGGAACTTAACCCAGCTCTAGGTGTGTGCATAATCGAAGTTCAGATGGAGCTACGTTAGTTTTCTAATGAGCATCCGGCCGAGTAACAAGCTACTCCACCGGAGGCTCGGGGACTAATGGTTATTATCTACAACATGTAAAGGAGAAACGACATACCTCCATCATTCGCCCTGCGAGGTTAATTGCCTTAGCAGCGGTATTCATCTGGGCAGAAAATTCTGCGGGGCCGAACTTTTCTGGGAGATCGTCGTTGTGGACGAACTCCACCTTATTCCAGTTCATGACAAACTCAATAAGACTCGGAGGGTACCGCTCACCGGTGGGCATATGGGGTGCCACCAAGCCCTTTGCGTGCGCTTCTTTCCTCTCAACCAAGGCAAGGGCTGGGCTGGTATGCAGAACCATCTGCTGCGCATCAGTTGGCTCGGCAGGAACATCCTTCGCTGCTGGGGCTTTCTTGGGAAGCATCGACGATAGGGTTCGCTACCTAGCCTCGATGGATGCTGACTTGGTAGTATCCGGAGCCTTTTTGCCCTTAGCTTGCTGGGAAGAAGTAACTGCAGTGGATTTCCCCTTAGAAGTTGCTGGAGTAGTTCCTCGCCGAGGCTGAGATGACTCGGACGAGGCAGAAGAACTTGGCACGGGAGCTCTTGTAGCTGGACTTGGAGCTGCTGTTGGTTTTCTTGGTGCCGGAACAGTCTTTGGTCTTGGCTCGGTCTTTGCCGGAACTGCTGCTGGTGCTGGTGTTGAGATAGACTCGGTGGTTGCTGGTTGCGGTGATGCCGAAGTGGTGGACGCCGTTGCCTCGGTTGGACCGACCCCTCCTGCTCCAAGGTCGCGTTCCTCTCGACGAGGTAGTGCGGAACCCGGAGCAGCTGCAGAACCCTCTGGAATAGGGCTCAGCGGACGTGACTCGTCGTCGCGAGGAGGAGAAGGGCCAGATCGAAGTGGTGAAGAGATGCTTGATTCGCTCTGAGGGACCTCCACCGGAGGTCTAAAGAAGAGAATAATGTCAGAAGAGAAGTTGCCATGATGCAAGGAAAAGTGAGTTACGCAACGAAAAATGACGTACGCATCCGAGGTTTCGGCCTCCTTGGGTTTCCGAGCCCTTCGTGTCGGGGCTTTGCCTGCCCGCTTGGAGGCAGTCTTGTCCGGCCTTCTTTTGCCTTATTGTGGGCTGAGAAGGTTCGGAGGAAGAACTTGATGCGGCACCGCGCTTCTTCTTCGACGCCACCAGAACCGGCTCGCCCATAGCAAGTGGAGGATCCTCGTGGATATGCCCACCGGGGTTAGCTGATGCCGGAAAGGCAAAAGAAAGAGGGACAGCCTCAACAGGTTCAATCACATCGACATCCTCATCATCCTCATCATCGGGCCAATCTCCAAGAGAAGAGAATTTACCACTGGGTCGTTTGGTAGCGTCGGTCATAGGGAGAAACATCTCCTGGTCTGGCTCCTCCTCATCCGGGATTTCTCGGTCCGGCGCCCACTTAAGGGTCGGATCAGTACCATCCTTGAGAGTTTGCTGAAGGAACAGCTGAGAAAAAGCATGAAGAACAGAGTCAGAAACACAACAAACACCGACACAAATTTGATCAGAAATAAGTTTTCCCCGCGAAGCTTATCGCGGGAGGGAGCCTGTCACGATAGAAGTGCTCAATTCCCCAAGTCCATTCGGCGGAGAAATCCCTGTGGGTGGTGAAAAGAGCCTTAACCCGGCGAAAAATCTCCGTGTTGCTCAACTCGAAGGAGGAGGTTCGGTTGGGGTCGCGGCTGAAACTCATGTGGCACACCTTGTGGGTGCGCTTCTGGAGGGGACAGATTCGGTTGCGCACGAACGTGATCATGGCATCCTAGTTGCGCAATCTGAGTTTCTTCAGCTCCACAAACCTCTTGTTAACTTGGTTGGCCAGAGCTGTAGGCTTCTTGGGGACCTCCTCCCTGAATTCCGTGTCAGGTGGACCCGAAGCGTAGGGCAGCAACCGAATCAAATCTTCAGTGCCCGCATTCTGGACATAGAAGAAGGTCCGGGCCCATCCTTTGTAGGAGTCAAGCCCGGTAACCTAGGGAAAAATGGAAAGTCTCCGGGGTGAGATGGAGGCAGCTCCGAATTGGGTGAGCTGCTTATCCTCTAACTCTACTTGGATGTTGGGGATGACGTTGCGACGAAGGCCGAAAAACCGGATCCACAGCTCCTTCGTGGGCCATAGTCCGGTGTAGCCTTCGATCATAGAGACAAAAGCGGAGAGAGAGGCGATAGCGTTGGCTGGGAGATGGTGCGGCTGCAAGTGGTAGGTGCTAACCCAATCCTGGAAGAAATCGCTCACCAGCAGACCAAATCCCCGTTGGAAATGGGACAGGAACACGACGAACTCACCCGGATTGGGTGAGGGGGCCAGTTCAGCAGAGGGGAGACGAGCGACGACGCCGGCATGAATCCGTCTGGTCCGGTAGAGCCAGTCAAGGTCATCTTGACAGACCCATGATCCGGCCCACACGCCGCGGTCCGCCGCGGCGGCGTCCTCCTCCATTTCCTGCTCAGCGACGACGAGCTCCTCCTCCGTCATCTCGTACTCACTACCCTCGCTGGCGCTAGCGGCGGCGGAGATCTGAGGCCTGGATTGGCGTGGACCCGTGGCGAGGAAGTCACGCAGTGGTGGCTGTGACGCAGAGGCATGAGGAAAAGCACGGTGGCGGCGCTGCTGCTACAAGCACTGGCGGCGGCGCGGTCGCTAGGAAAACGAAGGAGAAAAGCAATGGGAAGAGGGGCGCAGAAGTGGGAAAAATGCTAAGGGGTGCGCCCCTCCGCTACTTAACCACCCCAGAGAGGGTGAGTGGGATCGCGCTGCGCCAACGAGCCACATGCTGTGGCTGCACGCCTCAGCCAATCGTAGAGGAGCCACACAGAGGGCCACAGAGCAGAAGCAATCCCGTGACATGATGCACTGATCCGGTAAACGAGGAGGCAAGCGTGACGTGACCCTCGCATAGTGATAACTGACAATTACTGCGGCGGTTACTGTGCAGGCCCTTAAAATAAGACAACGTGATGATTAGCCTCCGCGTTGGTTGGCGTATGAGAGAAGGACACAAGGCCCGGATCAAACCATGGTAACCCGGACCGCAAGTAAAAACTTAGAATGTGCAGAGGGAAAGTAAAACCATGAGATCCGATTCACAATAGTAACTCGGCTGGCAAGTGAAAACTTGGAACGTGCGAAGGGAACATAAATCCATATAATCCGAGATAAAAAGCTGACTCGGAAATAACATCCAAGGCTCGAACATGAATGAACCTGATGTGGCCTTAGCGGCCAAGGCAGCTAAGACCGCACCAGCTTCGGGGACTAATGTTGGGGGGATAACCCCGGGTAGGGTCACTCCGGGGTATAGAGGCCGAGTTAGCCGAGGTTAGGCAAGGCCAAACCGAATGCTAGCCGGGTCAACTCCAGGCAGGCCAAATCACGGAGTAACCCGGACCAGGGGGTCGCCTAACATTGTCTCATCCGACTTAAGGAGTAAGTCGGAAATGCTTGTCGAACTTATATGTAGGAACAGGTATGGCCGGATCTACTATGATCCGGGTCTCGTTTAGCTTCTGGGAGAAGGAAGGAATCTCTCTAGTCAAAAAGAAGGTCCGGTACGCACTGCATGAGCGAAGAAAGCAAGGGCAGGACCACCGAGTCATGACCGACAAGGGTGACGACGCCCGTGTCGGCTGACGCAGGCGCCGCAAAGGCTTACATAGCTAAAGCATGTATGACGCGGGGGAAAAACACCCCAGTCGGTTACCACTTTGGGAGGAGGCATATTCTTAGGAATATGCCTCCACGTATGCCTTAGGCAGGGACCGAGCCTCCTCTATATAAGGGGGGCTAGGTTACTGGTAGAGGGGGTGGGTTGAGCTGTAGTTGGTTTTATGATTCCATAGTGACTAGTAGAGTTGAGGTTCTAGGGAAAAACAGTAGGCAAGAGTAAGAGAGCTCCTTCTTCCTCCTCTTGCCAATACAGCTCTAGGAGGACTTGTAATCTTGAAAGGAAATCAATACAAGCTTCCGTGTGGAGAATCACTCCACTATCCCTCCCTGGATCGCCTAGCGTGTATTAGTCCCCACCTTTAGCCTATCCATGGCATCTGCCGTGACACCACCATGACAGTACTCCAAAGTGTGGACAGAACATAAGAAAGTAGATAAAACCAAGCATGGAACATCAAAAATTCTGGATACGTTAGCAACATATCAACATCCCCAAGCTTAACTCCTACTCGTCCTCGAGTAGGCAAGTGATAAAAAGAAAGAATAATATTTGAGGTGACATGCACCATCATAAACTTGATCAAAGTATTTGTAAAACATTGATAGCTGGGATCATAGTACTTCAATCATAAGATGAAAGACAAAGTTCTAACAATAAGGCAAAGCAACTGTGTTGCAACATCAAAAGGCATAAACAAAAGATTCATGAATAACAATGCTTTGCAAGACGTTTGTTTGTTTCACATAAAGAAAACATAGCATAGTGGCATTCAGCTTGTCCCTCATAGAGTAGCAAACATAAATGCATAGGACACCTTCAAAGTTCATAAGAGTGACTAGATACAAATAGTTCATAACAAGCAATATCAAAGCTATGCATCAATCAACAAGTCTTGGGACAATGCACATAGAACTAAGAATGACCACTATGCTCTCAAAGTAGGTGCATAAAGATAGAAGGTGGAGACTCAACATAAAAGTAAAAGAAAGGCCTTCATAGAAGGAAGTAGGGATTCAAGTCTCATAAAGAGCTTCTAAAATTATGGTACTTATTAGCTTTCAGCTCTCATTGCCCCTATCATAAGCATCTTGAAGGTTATTAAGGTTAAAGTGACACAACTAAGAGGATATGCTTGACAAGTTATAAGTTGAAATCTCATGCCCCTTACTTACGAGTACCAAACCTCATGCTACTCAACTTTAGTCACAAGTAAGCTCTTGTCATTGTAAGTACATATGTATCATAGAGAACCGCCAACGGTGTACCCCTTGCACATGATACAGGAGCTATCCCATAATCAAAATGACAAGGCAAGCAGACAATGAGCATCTCAGCGATCTTTTTATTTGCTATTTGCATAGGTTTTTATTGAGGATTAGGCATGATTATAGTTATGCTGCAAGTTTCCACCATGATTAGGCATGGATTAGGCTAGCGGCCCAGGCGTTTCTCTAACACACATACAAACTCCATGATCTTACAAGTTCCCCTTTTATTTCACACTGCCGGGATCCATAAGAAAAAGAACATGATATTAACTAGGTACAATATACAAGTGCAATGTTGAAAGCATTCCGCATGTTACATGGTTCCGCTAACTTCAACTTATAAAGCACAAGCATATACGCAACAAAGATGGACGCAATGGTTCAAGTTTATTAAGTGTAAGAAAGTAAAGTGTGCCATCAAGTTCGTCAGAGCTTTAATCACTAATTTTCTCATAACAAGTTTAATTCAGAAGGTAGATAAAAATATGAATATACTTGGAATAGCAAATGCTAATAGGTAGGTATGGTGGACTCTTTGGAATAACTTGGTTTTAGGAGTTGGATGCATGAGTGGAACTCATATTTGGTTACAGGGGCTAGCAAAAGACTGGGAGCGACCAACTAAGAGAGCAATGATGGCCATAATCATCCAGAGCGACAAAACATCATTGATCAAAGCATAAAGTAATACTAAAAGTTGAAAACTAAATGATCATAAAGGCTATGGTGACTTGGGATAGTCATAACATGGTGTGAGCATGTGCCAAGTCAACAGATAAAAAGCATCAAAGGAGAATACCACAATACTATGCGTTAATATGCTAAAACAACGCATAAATTCTTCCAAGGAACATTAAGAAATCTCAATTGTTTATAACATGTCATGCTACAACAAAGAATACTAAGCCTATAGCCAAAAAAATATCATGCATGGGATGACAGAGCATGGGCCACAGTCAAAAACAAACTCTCTTTACCACTTAAGCATGGACTTTTCCTACTCTTTTCCAATCCAAAACAAACTATTTTAAAACCAATGTATGAAAGAGGGTGTCCAACAATTTATTCAGCAAAGTAAGAAAACAAATCAAATGAAAAACCAAAACGAAAAACGAAAAAGAAGACGCTCCAAGAACAACACAACTGTGCATAAAACAATAAAAATGAAGTGTTTGGAAGAAACCTGGGATTTTTATTGATGAAGAAGGGGATGCCTTGGGCATCCCCAAGCTTCGATGCTTGTAATTCTTTGATATTTCTTGGGGTGACACGCGTGGCATCCCCAATCTTGAGCTTTAGTCCATCCTTCATATCATTACTCATTCCTTCCATACACCTGAATTTTTTCCTTCATACAAAACTTCACACAATCTTTATTAGCAACATTAGTGCACTCAAGATAATAAGTCTTTGGGTTCAGTTTCAACACCAATAAAACTTCCACTAAAACACAAGCTACTGTATCACTTTCCTTGAAAAGCTCAATTTCCCAAAGAGAACCCAAAAAGGAACCAACAAAAATCAAATGCAAATAATGGCAGAAATCTGTCAAAACAGACCAGCAGGTAAAAACTAATTTTTTCGAAGACCTTCCATTGCTCCAATAGAAATTGTTTGAACTAACGAAAGTTAGATAACAACCTAGGGCAGAAGCACAAAAATTTACGCCTCAAAAAGACGTACATTTATTTTACACGAATTTTTACGGTGAAGCACAGAAATCTGTTTCGGGACAACAACTTTCCCAATCATTACTTCTTTCTCATTAGAGGTTACTCTTGGCACAAAAAGCAAATAAAAATGATAAGGAGCGGTTATTACTGAAGTAATAACTTCCAAGACTCATCTTAAACTTTTGGGTTGTCTCCCAATAAATACTTTTCTTTAACGCCTTTAAGTTAGGCATGATAGTTTGAGAAGATGCTCACATAAAAAATATGAATTGAAGTAAAAGAGAGCATCAAGAAGAAAATTCAAAACACATTTAAGTCTAACCCACTTCCTATGCATAGGAATCTTGTAAATAAATAAGTCATGAAAGCACAAAGCAACAAACATACGAAAGCAAAACAAGTGCAATTTCAAAATTTTCAACATAAAGAGGGGAAACTTAATATTGTTGAGATGCATAAAACCATGTTTACCTCTCTCATAATAACTTTTAGTAGCATCATGAATAAAATTAACAATATAACTATCACATAAAACATTCTTATCATGATCCACATGCATAAAAGAATTAATACTCTCCACATAAACATAGTATTTCCTATTAATTGTAGTGGGAGCAAACTCAACAAAATAGATATCATTATTATTCTCATCACCATAATCATCAAATATAGGAGGCATATTGTAGTCATAATTAATTTTCTCCTCAATAGTAGGTGGACTGAAAATATCATACTCACCATTGTAATCATCACATATTGGAGGTTTGGTATCATCATAAGCAATAGAATAGCTATCTTTCAAAGCTGGGGAACTAAAAAGATCATTTTCATAAAAACTAGCTTCCCACAGCTTAGACTTTTCAATAACATTAGCAATAATGGTGTCCAAAGAATTCATACTAACAACATTGCTATTAGCATGAAAATAAAGTTCCATAGGTTTTTTAATTTTCTCTTCAAACACTTCATGTCCTAACTCAAGATAAATACTATAAAGCTCTCTAAATTTTTTGTTGTTTTCCATTAAGACTAACTAGTGAAAATAAAAACAAGAAACTAAAAGATTTAATTGCAGGATCTAAAGGAAATAACTTCGAGCACTCACGCCGGAGGATGTGAGTACCTTTTACCTTACCTCCTCGGCAACAGCGCCAGAAAATAGCTTGATGTCTACGAACTTCTATTCTTGTAGACAGTTGTTGGGCCTCCAAGTGCAGAGGTTTGTAGAACAACAACAAGTTTCTCTTAAGTGGATTACCCAAGGTTTATCAAACTCATGGAGGAAGTGGTCAAAGGTATCCCTCTCAAGCAACCCTGCAATCAAGATACAAGAAGTCTCTTGTGTCCCCATCACACCCAATACACTTGTCAGGTGTATAGGTGCACTAGTTCGGCGAAGATATAGTAAAATACAAGTGGTATGGATATAAGACAATGGTGCTAGAAAATAACTTGATGGCGTGGAAGAGACTAAAGGCAAACTGAAATAAAGATGGCAGCAAGCAAACATGTAACATATCTAGTTGCAAACGGTGTTTCAATGCTTAGAAACAAGGCCTAGGGATCATACTTTCGCTAGTGAACACTCTCATATAAATATCTTCTCTTCATGATACTACTCTGAACTACTCTCCGGTTGGACACTCTAATCCATGGTAGGGCTATAACAGCACTCCTCAAAGTTCGCTTTCCCATCTGGATAACCCCACACTGTCACCTTGAGCTCTAGATGGTTCCAACAAACACCATAATTTCATAGAGACGTCCAACTCCAAATATAACTCATAACAAGTAATTGTAATCTCTAGCCTAAGTGCCACCATGGTGTGCACACTGTCAACTTCACACACACGGGGAGAGCAGAGATCTATTAAAGCACTTGAGTAGCAAGGTAGATCTATAGATTACAAGCTCATGATATCAATAAGATCATGCATAGAGAGAGATGAACACATATCTAACGGTAGAACCCTCGGCCTCAAGAGAGAACTACTCCCTCCTCATCATGGGAATCAACAACGGCGATGGAGATGGTGGTGGATATCGATGGAGATGGCTCTAGGGGCACTTCCCTGTCCCGGCAGGGTGCAGGAACAGAGACTTTTTGTCCCCCGAATCTCCCCTTCGGTGGCGGTGGCGCTGCGGAACTTTTCGTGGCTGGAGGCTTGACGATTTAGGGTTTTTGCATCGGGAGGCATCTTATAGGGGAAGAGGCAAGGTCGGCGGGCAGCCAGGGGGCCCACACCATGCCCTGGCGCGGCTAGGGGGACCCCGCGCCTAGGGGTGGTTTAGCCACCCTGTGGCCCCCTTTCGTCTCTCCTTCTGGCTCCGTGAATCTTCCGGGAAAATAACGACTTTGGCTTTTGTCCGGTCCAATTCCGAGAACATTCATTTTTCTGAGTTTCTGGAACCAAAAACAGCAGAAAATAGACAACTGGCACTGTGGCTCTTGTTAATAGGTTAGTCTAAGAAATCATGTGAAAAGTACTCCAAAGTGTGGACAAAACATAAGAAAGTAGATAAAACCAAGCATGGAACATCAGAAATTATGGATACATTAGCTATGTATCAGACGCCAAGCTCGCCACCCCTGTAACTCGCTCTCCATCAATCTAATCTAGCAGGATTAGGTATTTACCCTCCGGGGGGCCGAACCTGGGTAAACCCATGTGCATCCGCCCCCATATCGCACCGTAGATGGCCACCAACTCTCGCCCCCGATTCTATCAATCGCTGCCTACTGCAGCGACTACCGTGGCCATTTCCATGACAGTGGTGCCCACCGTGGGGCCTAGCCGGACTAGCGTGAGTTCTGCGGCGAGACCCTACTCGCTGATCGACCGGCCGATCGCCACCGGCCGCATGATCGCCATTGGCGGGATCTTACAGATCCTGCCCAGTAGCTACATCCCGGCGTCGCGCCCGGTCACCCACAGCGCGATAATGTCGGTTGGCTCCATCAACCTATTCGTCGGCTTCACTGGCGCAGTCGACCAGACGGTGACAGTGATCGTCGGTGGATCACCGCCACACCACGATCTGCGCTAGGAGGAGACGGTCTGATCTATCAGGAGCCTCGCCTCCGAGTATGACTTGGCCGCCAGCAACGCGGCCGAGACACCAACCGCCACGGACGACGCGGCCCTCCTTGACGACGCCGACTCCGCGACCCCTGCCTCGGTCAACAGATCCATCACCACAGCATCACGGGATGACTCCATCACGTGGGTCTCCAACCCTGAGGACTTCGAGGACTCCTTAATCCTTGGGATCTTCGATTTCGACTCCGGCTCGGAGTCCCCTGAGGACTTCCGCGCCAGATCCAATTGCTTTAACGCGATCTACATGGCGGGCAGCACGGTTTCCCCGCCAGATCCATTCTCCACACCAATCCCTCCAACCGCGACGGCCACAGAGGTGGAGGAAGCCCGCCTGCGACTAGAGAAGGCGCAGCGCAAGGAGCTAGCAGAGCACGAGAAATTCTGCCTCAAGCGAGCAACGGCACAGGAGTTGTCGCTCTATCACCAACGCCGCATCAGGACCCGCCTGAACTCCAACATCCAAGGCCACGTCCTAACCTTCAACGACAAGAGTGACCCCGCACGCACGGCTGAACGCGAGTACTACGAGAATGCACCAACAGGCGGCAGCAATCGACCACCACCCGGCGCACCGGCGACTGGGGCCCCGCCACCACCCATTGGTCACACGCCCCCGTCGGACCAGTCGCGGATCATAATCTCGCCACAGGCCCGTGACGCTAACGAACTCCCACTACACTCCACCTCGATGGACAACGTCATCGCGGCCGACACTGCAGTCACAAACCTCGACGTCCAAGGAGAAGGCGCGCTGCAGATCCAGTACGCCAAGGCCCTACTCGCCAGGGCCGTCGAGCAGCAAGCCGCGGGAGTCGACCCATGGGGGCGGATGTATTCCCGCTCCTCAACAAGCAGGGAAGCCTCAAGCGGTCACCCAACCATCGTGAACGCCATGACCTTACCACCACCGCAGCCCTGGCGAACTAGCCACGGGTCGCCAACCCCGCGCTCTCTACCAACAAGCCGTGAACGGTGAACAACACGGTCGCTGTCAATGGGCAACCCATCGATGCCCGAACGCACATCGTTAACAACCAGGCTTGCCAGCCACGCCAACCCAACGACTTGAGGCTCACTCTCACTAACCGCGGCGACCCCAAACCCAGGGGCTCACTCTGCCGAGTCGGACCCTAGTGCTTTGGACCTATGATCCGAGGAGAGAAGTACCCTGCCAACTTCAAGGCGCCCAAGGAGATCGAAAAGTACGATCCGTCGTACGATCCAGTGGTCTAGCTGGACACATACCTCATGGCGATGGGAATCACCGGCCACACCGACCCGCTAGCCGCTCGCTACCTCCCCCTGATGATGGAGGGTGCGACCCGGCAATGGATCAACACCCTCCCCACCGACAGCATTGAGTCATGGGAGGAGATGTGGGACACCTTCGTCAGGCACTTTGAAGGATCTTATACCCGCGCCACCACCATCGAGAACCTGGAACGATGCATCCAGGGACAACGCAAGTCGACCCGCCACTGGATCCAAAGGTGGCATGAGTTATGGATCAACGCCTCCGGCATCCACCCGGACACGGCAATACACTGCTTCAAGAACACGTGCCGATACGAACACTTGGTCGCCAAGATCAAGAGGGTCTACCGGACGCTCGACAACATACCCGACCTCCTCGAGATCGCCAAGCGATACGTGGAGGAGGACCCCAACCAGGACTCCGAAGATGAGTCAGGGGGAAGATGTCGTGTCAGCACCCACGACAACGGGCGACAGCGCGATATGCGCTACAGCAACACTCGCATCACCGGCAAGCGCCATGGTGACGGGCGAGTCGACTTCGTCGCCAACGCCGGCTACGGCCAACGCGACCCTTAAGAACTTCAAATGCGATGGAGGAAACTACCGTGACAGCGGAAACTACCACGCCAACAACACGGCGAGGCCGAAATTCGACCCTATCGCCCTACTCAACCAACCCTGCGTCTACCATAGCAGGGAGGGCAAGCCCGCCACCCACACTACCGCCAACTGCCACTCCCTCAAGGAGATCGAAAAAGCAAGGCGTGCACGAGACAACCCCAACAACAACCAGCCACGGGATAACAGAAATGCCGGTGGCTTCAGCAACACCGTCGGATCACTCCACACCTTCACCGGGCTCGGCACCAAGCGCAAGAGGAAAGTGCTCGCCCGCGCAGTCACCGTCAATGCGGTGACACAGGTCGATATTCCCCGCTTCCTCAACTGGTCTGAGCAAAGGATCACCTGGAGTCGCCAAGACCACGCACCAAAGATCGAGTACCCAGGGCGAGTCGCCCTGGTGGTCAAGCCCAAAGTGGCCGACTACTGGCTGCCCAAGACACTAATGGACGGCGGGAGCTCCATCAACATCATGTACCTGGACATGTTCAAGAGGCTCCAGCTCCTAGAATCACCAATCAAGCCGACCCTGACAACCTTCCACGGCATCGTCCTCGGTCGGAAGGCATACCCGATCGGAAAAGTAACCCTGCCAGTCACCTTCGGCACACCAGCAAACTACCGCACAGAGTGGATCGAGTCGAGCTGGTTAACTTCCATAGCCCCTACCACTACGTCCTAGGACGCCAAACGTTCGCCAAATTCATGGAGGCCCCCCATTACTCCTACAACATGATGAAGCTTCTAGGGCCAAGCGGCATCATCACCATCCACGACGACCCCGATATGGACGTGGAATGCGAAGACAAAGGCTCTGAATTCACTAACGTCGTCATCGCCGTGGAGATTGACCATGCGGAGGAGCTCGCGAAATACGCGGGAAACATCAACAAGGACGACCCTACCATTCTGAAGAATCCAACCGCCGCGAGCTCCACATTTGAGGCGACCACGCACACCCGCACCTTCGAGCTCATCCCGGGCGACTCCAGCCAGACGGTCACCATTGCGGCGCACATGAGCCCCACATAGGAAAGCGTGCTCATTGGGTTCCTCCGTGAGAATCGTGACATCTTCGCATGGAAACCATCTGACATGCCCGGTGTCCCGAGGGAACTCGCTGAGCACAAACTCAACGCCGACCCCAAAGTGCGACCAGTAAAACAGTCGCTGCGGCCCTTTAATGAAGAGCGCCTCCGAGCAATCACCGAAAAAGTACAATGCTTACTAGCCACAGGCTTCATTCGGCCAATCAAATACTCCAAGTGGATGGCAAACCCAGTCCTGGTTCTGAAAAAGAACAACACGTGGATAATGTGTATCGATTACACCAACCTCAACAACACCTGCCCGAAGGAGGAGTTCGTCCTACCACGCATCGATCAGATCATCGATTCCACCGTGGGATCGGAGTCGATGTGCTTCCTTGACGCGTATTCTGGCTATAACCAGATCAAAATGGTGGTCGAGGATGAGGAGAAGACGGCATTCATCATGCTGTTCGGCGCCTTCTGCTACATGTCCATAACATTCAGCCTCAAGAACGCCGGCGTAACCTACCAAAGGTGCATGCAGAAGTGCCTCGCGAGCTAAATTGGCCGCAACATACACGTCTATATCAACGACGTGGTGGTAAAATCTGTTGGAAATCTGCATAGTAGTAAGGACTATTATCATATTTCATATAGTTTATGATTAAGTTTTATATCATGCTATAACTATATTGAGTGGAAACATCAATACACGTGTGATGTATAAACAACCAGGGGTTCCCAGTGAAACTCTAGTCACCGGTTCATTGGTCAACAAATGATCATGTTTCTTGATCATGTGGCATTTATGCTACCTGGAAATGAGGTCATCTCATTATGAGAGTGAGATGATGAACCAATACCCAACCTAAACATCGTGACCCGATCATGTCACGAAGTTCAAGTTACTTTGATTAGAAATGGATCCTCGTAGACTATTCCTTAGACCGTGAGGCTATATCAATCACTGTCTCCCGAGAGTGCTTAGATAGCATCAAACGACATCTGGTAATACGGTGGTTATAAAGGTGTGTTCAGGTACTCGGAGGAAACCATAGAGGCAATTTATGTCAAGAGCGGAATTTGTCCATCCATGTGACGGGAAGATACTCAAGGGCCCACTCGGAGAAGTTATATCCAATAGTTGCGAAGCGTGTGATTTGATCACGGGGATATCACTTGTCGGAACGAGTCAAGTAGCATTGTTCAGTAATGAGATTGAACACAACATGGTGATGTCATTGATCAGATCTCGGGCAATGCAAGTATCGAGTGACAAAGTGAATAAGACACGACTGTCCCGGTTCAAACGACGAGAGATCTTCGTGGAACGCACAGGGGTCACATGGCCATCTAGGTCCCTCTGTCGATCATTGGTGCGAGAGTGTCCTGACCATGTATGGAGTGTTCCCGAACCGTGTGGTATCACGCTTAATGGCTTGATGATGCTTAGAGAGTGTTTATGGAATCGGTGGAATCACCAAAGAGTTGTAGAGAGAAAATGGGAAGGGTTTCAGTAAGTCCGGAGGATGTTCGGAGTGGAGGTGGAAGGTGTTCCATGCCCATGGAGATTGAATAATATGTGAATGAATATTAAATGTTGATTTAATCATTTATTCATAATTATTTAACAAAGAGAAAATCAATTTTAATGGTCAAAGGCTTAATGGGCCAATTTCCGGAGGGAGAGGGCCCATTAGGGGAAAGGAGAGAGGGAGAGGGGCCAAGGGGGAGGCCGGATGGGCCTAGCCCCCCGCGCAGGGCCCACTCCCCCCTCCTCTCCTTTAGTCCCACCCCGGGACTTTGAGGAAGGTAGTACCTCCCCTCCCCCTATATATAGTGGGGGTATTTAGCCAATTTAAATACACCAATAATCAATAGAGGTCTTCTCACTTTTGGGAGGACCTCCAGTTGATATTTTCTCTCTCCCTCTCTCTCTCATGACCGTGGTCGCAAGTATGGACTGCACGAGCGAGAGACATCCTCACCGCGGAGCGCCATCGCGTTGTGGGATTCGGATCCGGGAGCTCTACTTCCACAACTGCTGCTAGATCGGGGTAGCGGGAGTCATCATCGAGCACCGGACGTGTGTAACTCCCCGCGAGGTGTCGCACTTGAGGCACTCAAGTCATTGGAGCCAGAGGAGCACAAGGACTTCATCACGACCTTGAGGTCGGCTTCAGCTCGTCTACATCAACCACGCTCTCCTGAGCATTGACAACGCTTTTCGATCTTCAAGGGTAAGTTCGCGAAAATCCCCTCCCGTTACTGTATTACTAATAGATAGGTCCTGGCAGCTTCAGGGGTTCAGGGGCGTAGAGTAAAATTTATTGTTTTCATACGCGGAACCCCAACAAAATCCACCCGCCAGGACGACCTGGCTGAAACCTTCACAAACCTGCGGAGGTACAACATCAAGCTCAACCCAGGGAAATGCACCTTCGGTGTCCCCACTGGACAACTCCTGGGATACATGGTCTCCAAACGAGGCATCAAGGCCAACCCCACCAAGATCGACACCATCGCACGACTCGGGAAACCCGAGTGCCTGCACGACATCGAGAAGTTGGTTGGGCGAGTCGCGGCTCTCAATCGCTTCATCGCTCGGCTCGGTGAGAAGGCATTGCCCCTCTACTGCCTGATGCGCAAGAACTCCACGCTTCCAATGGGACGCGGAGGCAGACAACACACTCAAAGCACTCAAGGAAGTTCTACTCGCAACCCCACTACTAGCTTCCCTAATCGACAAAGAGCCAATGCTCGTCTATGTGGCAGCCTCCACTCGAGTCGTCAGCGTAGTGATGGTCGTCCAACGACCAAAGGAGGGCAAGGAATGCCCCGTACAGCGCCCTGTCTAATACATCAGCAAAGTCCTGATGGACTCAAGACAGCGCTACCCGCAGTACCAGAAATTGGTATACGCGGTATTCCGAGCTCAACGGCGACTCCCACACTACTTCCAGGAGCACCCAATCACGGTCGTCTCCTCCGTGCCACTGCAAGACATAATACGCAATCGCGAGGCAACTGGGAGAGTCGCCAAGTGGGCCTTTGAAATCGGCGTCCACAACATCAAGTACGAGCCCAGGAAAGCGATCAAGTCGCAAGCCCTGGCTGATTTCCTTGTAGACTTGGAAGAAGCACAGCAGCGGGTGAAGCTCCCATACCTCCACTACTGGTCGCTCCACTTCGAAGGGTCCAAGAATGCCAACAGCGCCGGGGCTGGGCTCATACTGACCTCCCCCAAGGGAGACAAGCTCCGCTACGTGCTCCACCTCAACTTCAAGCCCTGCACCAACAACATGGCAGAGTACGAGGCCCTCCTTCATGGCATGCGGGCCGCCAAGGAGATGAACATCAACTGCTTACGGTGCTACGGCGACTCTGATCTACTCGCCGGCCAAGTCGTCGGGACCTGCGATGCCGTCTCCTCGACAATGATAGCATAACGCCAAGCGGTAGACCAGCTGGGAGGACACTTCGATGGTTATTCAGTCGAGTGGATCGATAGGTGAAAGAACATGGAAGAAGACGCCCTATCCCGCATCGGGTCAGCTCGGCAAACACCTCCCGCACGCGTGTTCTTGACATCATCCACAAGCCTTCGGTCTCCCCGCCGAAGGAGATTGACGTCGGGATACCACTACAACCTGAGCCAGCCCTAGTCGCCATGATCATGGAGCCCAATGACTGGACGGCACCATATGTCGCCTTCCTCGAGCACAAGATCCTCCCAAGCAACGAGATGGAAGCGCAACCATATGATCATGCACCGATGCAAGTCCTTCGTCATCATCAACGACAAGCTCCACAAACGCAGCATGACCGGCGTGTTCCAGCGCTGGATACAGCTAGAAGAAGGACGCAAGATCCTCTAGGACATCCATGCCGGCGACTGCGGCCATCACGCCAGTGCGAAGTCGCTGGTCACCAAAGCCATGCAGCATGGTTTCTATTGGCTAACCATGCATGCCAACACCACCGACATCGTCCAACGATTCATCGGATGCCAGAAATACGCCAACCAGACGCATCTCACTAGTTCGGCACTCAAGACCATCCCCATCTGATATGGGGTTGCCCGATCTTCTCAGTAAGCGGATGGCAATGATAATGGTGGATGATAGATAACTAGCCTGTAGCTATGAACTCTCCCGCTCGATCCCTGATGCCAATGCAACAACTCTCGAACCTTGTAGGATATTCACAACACCACGCTCTTGCGCACGCAGCCGTGACCACGAACGGTAGTATGCAATCTACTAATTCCCAATGGAACAACAGATCACACTCAATTATAGTTGGTAGATTCGAACACAAGGTAATTCCAGAGGTTCTATGATAGAAACAACTCCAAAATATTTTAACGTGGTCTAAACCCTAACTAGAGGTCGTCCCATAGCTTATAAGGGCGGCTGGGGTGACCAGAAACCAAAACTAAACGCAAAAGACTCAAACTGATACAAACCGACTCAGACCAGATTCGGTCGGCGGGCGGACACTCCGGTCAAAATCGGCCGGACACTCCGGGTGAAGTGTGCCAGACAGTCCGGTCTGGCCAGAAACTTTGAAGTTTCCGGGTGGTGTCCGGGTAGTATCCGAACTGGCATACTGAATGTCCACGCCAGTTTGCCTCTCGACCAGGCCGGACAGTCCGGGTGGATCTGGCCGGACACTCCGGTCGTGGCAGATCTTTTTGGCTTCGTCTTGATGATCTTCTCTTGCGCCTTCCTCCCGCTCCTCCCTCGCGCATCCTTGGGCGATCATCATGTTGGGCTTCTCTTGTAGCCCTTCTCCTCCTCGCGCCATGCTTGTTTCTCCAACGAACCTGATCACACATAAATGCATAGACTTAGGTAGTATAAAGTTCTCATCAATCAAAGTACTAGATTCGTTTAGGAGTAAATTCACCTGTTGTTCCAGTAGCTTAGCACGAGCTCTTGTAATAGGTCCAATTCTAATCTCATTGGACTGATCCTTTCTTGCAACAATTGTAGCATCTTCAGTAGTCATTGGGGTAGGTGTAATTGTAGGGATGTCCTCATCATCTCCCACCTTCAAAAGGCGTCGACCTCGATGCTCCAAGGTCTTCTCCAGCATATAGTGACAAATCAGCAACGTTGAAGCTATTGCTAAATCTACCAAACTCCTCAATAGGTATATCAACCGAGTAGGCATTATCATTAATCTTGGCTAACACCTTGTAAGGACCAGCACCACGTGGCTTCAATTTTGACTTTCGAAGTAGTGGGAACCTATCCTTGCGTAAATGCACCCAAACCATATCTCTAGGCTCGAACAACACTTCTTTCCTTGCTTGATTCCTTGCAGCAGCAATGTTCTTACCTTTCTTCTCAATAGCCTCTCGAGTCTTCTCATGTATTTTCTTCACATAATCAGCATGTTTTGATGCCTCCACATCAACTCTCTCATGTAATGGCAGAGGCAACATATCAAGTGGCGTCAATGGCTTGAAACCATACACCACCTCAAAAGGACAAAGCTGAGTAGTTGAATGCACAACCCTGTTGTAAGCAAACTCAACATGTGGCAAACACTCTTCCCACTCCCGCGGATTCTTTTTAATCATGGTCCTTAGCAGCTGTGACAATGTTCGATTCACCACCTCCGTTTGACCATCTGTTTGGGGATGACATGTAGTACTGAACAGCAACTTTGTTCCTAGCTTTCCCCATAAGGTCTTCCAAAAGTATCTCATGAACTTCACATCACGGTCAGAAACAATCGTCTTTGGTACTCCATGTAATCTCACGATGTCCGTGAAAAACAGGTTAGCAACATGCGACGCATCGTCGCTTTTGTGGCAGACAATAAAATGAGCCATCTTAGAGAACCTATCCACTACCACAAATATAGAATCATGACCTCTCTGAGTTTTAGGTTGACCTACCACAAAATCCATACTAATGTCTTCCCATGGAATAGTCGGTGGAGAGAGAGGTGTATACAAACCGTGAGGCTTCAGCTTAGATTTCGACTTGTGGCATGTAATACATCGTCTCACAAATCTGTACACATCACGCCTCATCTTGGGCCAATAAAAGTGATCAGCAAGCATGAGAAATGTCTTCTCATGCCCAAAGTGACCCATCAAACCACCAGCATGTGATTCCTGCACTAAGAACAAACGCAACGACGATTCTGGAATACATAGTTTGTTATCTCGAAACAAATATCCATCATGTATATGATACTTATCCCATGCGTTTCTAAGAGCACACAAACGATATGGTTCACCAAAATCATGGTCAGTTGCATAAAGTGCACAAATAGTTTCTAATCCGGGAATTTTAACATCAAGATTGGTTAATAGCATGTTCTTCCTAGATAGAGCATCAGCAACAACGTTCTCTTTTCCATTCTTATAGTTAATGATGTAAGGAAAAGACTTAATGACCTCAACCCATTTAGCTAATCTTCTATGCAAGTTTGATTGAGCGTTCAAGTATTTCAATGCTTCATGATCAGAATGTATGATGAATTCTTTTGGCCACAAATAATTTTGCCAAACCTCAAGTACTCTAACAAGTGCATACAATTCTTTATCATAGATTGAATAATTCAAACGAGCACCAGTCAATTTCTCAGAAAAATAAGCTATAGGCCGACCCTCTTGCATCAAAACGCCACCTATACCTATACCACTAGCATCACATTCAACTTCAAATTGCTTCGAAAAATTAGGTAATGCAAGTAATGGTGTAGAAGTAAGCAAACGTTTCAATGTATCAAATGCAATGTCTTGAGCCGCGCCCCATACAAAAGGAACACCTTTCTTTGTAAAATCATTTAATGGTGCAGCAATGGTGCTAAAATTTTTCACAAAGCGCCTATAGAAACCAGCGAGACCGTGGAAACTACGCACTTGACTAATATTCATTGGAGTAGGCCAATTCTGAATTGATTCAATTTTAGATTGATCTACCTCTACGCCATGCTTAGAAACAACAAATCCTAGGAATATGACCTTATCTTTTACAAAAGTACACTTCTCAAGATTAGCATACAGTTTATTATCACGTAACACTTGCAAAACTTGTCTAATACGAGTGCAATGTTCAGATTCGGTGTGGCTGTATATGAGTATATCATCAAAGTAAACAACCACGAAACGACCAATAAACTCTCTCAAAACATGATTCATCAAATGCATGAAAGTACTAGGTGCATTAGTAAGACCAAACGACATAACTAACCACTCATACAAACCAAATTTAGTTTTGAAAGCAGTTTTCCATTCATCCCCTTCTTTCATCCTAATTTGATGATAACCACTACGCAAGTCAATTTTAGAGAAAACAACAGCACCACTCAATTCATCTAGCATATCCTCTAAGTGTGGAATAGGATGACGATATCGAATAGTGATGTTATTAATCGCTCTACAATCAACACACATGCGCCATGTACCATCTTTCTTAGGAACTAAAATAACAGGAACAGCACAAGGGCTAAGAGAGACACGAATGTACCCTTTATCCAGCAACGCTTATACTTGCTTCTGAATTTCCTTAGTTTCTTCGGGATTAGTCCTGTAAGGTGCACGGTTGGGAAGTGTGGCGCCAGGAATTAGGTCCACTTGATGTTCTATACCACGCAATTGCGGCAAACCTGCGGGTACGTCTTCTGGAAACACATCCCCAAAGTCCTGCAAAACAGAAGAGACACCAATAGAAATAGGGGTCATGTTGTTAGAAACCAATACCTCGCCCTTATACATGAGCACAAGTGGCATGGCTGTAGGATCCTCACGAAACTCTCTCATATCCTCCTTGGTGGCTAGTATCAATAGACCAGGCACTCACTCACTTTTCGTTATATCACTCAATTTAGGCTAAATTACATCAGGAACAGCTGTAACATAGTCTCGCCGAGTGGTAGTATCTTCCTTCAAGTTCACCTCTATCTTCTGGCGAGAATCATTCACAATTTCTTGTGGTTTTCATTGGCTGCATAGTAATCTTCTTCCCTTTGAATTCCAAGTGATATGTATTGGCTCGGCCATTGTGTTGCACATGGCGATCATAGAGCCAAGGCCGACCCGATAGTAGGTGACAAACAGTCATAGGAACCACATCAAAATCAATATAATTTTTGTATGGCCATATTTGAAAATTCACACGTACCATATGGTTTACCTTCATCTCACCATTGTTGCTCAACCATTGTATGTAGTATGGCTTGGGATGAGGTAAGTATGTAAAATTCAGTTTGGCACATAGTTCCTTACTTGCAAGATTTCTGCAGCTACCTCCATCAATAATTACCTTGCAAGCTTTGTTTGGTCCAACTAAAGCTTTCGTTTGGAACAAGTTGCAACGCTGGGATTCCTCAACCGGTTGCACACTAAGTACACGTGAAGATACGACAATAGTGGGTGCACGCTCAGCATATGCATCAACACCATCCTCGTCATCAATATCATCATCAGAAGCTTCATCTCCAATTTCTACTTCACCTTGTTCATTAAAAACATAACCTTGCTGTTTGGACAATCTTTCTTGTAGTGACCTCTACCTCCACAAGTATGGCACACTACATCACGAGTACGTGTAGTTGACATGTTGGAACCCGAGCTAGCAGCAGGAGCAGCGGGTTTCCGAGCATTAGAACCAAACGAAGGTGTACTTGCTGGTTTGGCCGATGGTGTAAACGGAACAGCAGCTGGTGGCGCAGCTGTAGGAGGTGTAGACCTGGCCGAAAATCTGCTGGAGGATGGAAAACAGCACGCGACTTCGCCTCTTCTACCAACTGGGACTTGGCCTCTCTAGCATGATGCAACAACTCATTCATGGTCTCATACTTGTGATGACGAACAATGCTCTTGATTGGTAACTTCAAATTGTTTAGGAATCGCCGCATGGTCATCTCAATGGACTCACGAATTCTAGCACGCTGCATAATCATCTCCATCCCCATGTAGTACTCATCAACTGTCATGGTGCATTGCTTCAATTGCGTCAATTTATCAAAAACTGATTGCAAGTAGTTGGTTGGTACGAAACAAGCCTTCATGATTTGCTTCATCTCGCGCCAATCCATCACAGGAAGTTCATTGTCCTCCCTCCTATGTTGCACAAGAGCATCCCACCAATGCAAAGCATAAGCATCAAATTCAGATGCTGCAAGCTTGACCTTCTTATCTTCTGGATAGTCAAATAAGCGCCAGAGTTTCTCAATCTTTAACTCCCATGTGAGGTAATCTTCAGGATCAATGGAACCATCAAACTTAGGAATTGAGAATATTGGCTTGCCCAAACCGTCATCAGCAGCTTGGTTGGGCACACGTGGACTACGCCCAAGATGGGCAAACCCACGACCATGAGTAGGTGCATGGACAGGGGGAATAGCACGTCCCCTGCCAACATGTGGAGCAGCAGCAACAACGCTACCCTCATCGAAATCATCAAAGGCATCATCATGTTGAGGATCTTCCCTTCTATGCAAGGCGGTTGTCAAACCCTCAATGGACTGCTGCAAAGTGGTGACATTGACATTGCGCGTAGCCACTTGCGTTTGGATAGTATCAATCGTCCCAACATGTTGATCCAATCCCATATTCATATCTTGGAGATTCTTGTCAATGGCATCTGTCGTGTTAGTAAACACACGTGTCAAGTGGGATTTCAAAGCCTCATATTCATGCCAATTGACGAGCTCCTCATCCTTCTTTTTCTGCAACACAACATCATTATCACTAGTAGACATGATTAGTAGGTTAGTGCAAAAATCAGAATCTGTATGGTGGAAACTCTCACAACTCACTCACAACTAATAAGAAAGGAGATCTTACTGTTCCAAAGTGAATAGAGATGCTCGACCAAACGAAATCAAAGACTGATGCACTTGATGTGATGAAGTGAATATCAAAGGTATAGAGAACGATCGCAGGGCACACATGTTATTTAAGGTGGAGCTATAGGTGTGGTATCCTATCTATACCGCAAACAAGTCCTAGTGCTGATCGTACAAATACCCAAGAAACACATACAGTGGAGATAAACGTGGCAAAGCAACTTATGAAAACGAATATTGCAATGCACAAGAGAGACGCTAGTAATAGCTCAAATAGAACAGGCACAAGATTGCTCAATCTACCAGTGCTATACAACAAGGCCTCCAATATTGCACACTTCTATATCTCTTTTTTGTCAGGCTTGTAGCTCTTTTCTTTTTTTTATGCTGATTCTCTTTTCTTTTCTCTTTTTTTTTTATTTTTTCCAACTATATTACTCAATGCAAACGAGCACAGCAACTTATAACAGAACTGGGCCGGATAGTCTGGTTGATATGCGCCGGAGACTCCGGTTGGGCCGGATAGTCCGGTGTGATTCGGCCGGATAGTCCGGTTTTGCCGGTCGAAAATTTCTGCACTGCAAACCCTAATGAGCAGCCTGTCGGAGCAAAGTAACTAGTCTCGTCGGTACGTTCCTAGGCACAGATGCTGTAGATAGGCTATGTCTATGGTATGCAAAAAAAAGTACGCTATGTGGACTCGGAAAAACGATAAATACTTGTGGAAACGGTAACGGTGGGAACATCGAAAAATAAGATGAAACCTTAAACCTAGACACAAACGGAAACTAGACTCCTACGAGGAAAACCTGCAGATCGGATCTACGAGAAGATACAATCAGCAACTAAAACTCGAAAACGATGCAATCTAGTCTATGGCAAATCTTTTTATAAGGCTTTTTCTATATAGGACGAAAAACAGTCTCTAATCTATGGATGGATTTGTGGATGCTTACCGAGGCAACACTGGAAATCTGATACCAAGATGATATGGGGTGGCCCGATCTTCTCAGTAAGCGGATGGCAATGATAATGGTGGATGATAGATAACTAGCCTGTAGCTATGAACTCTCCCGCTCGATCCCTGATGCCAATGCAACAGCTCTCGAACCTTGTAGGATATTCACAACACCATGCTCTTGCGCACGCAGCTATGACCCTGAACGGTAGTATGCAATCTACTAATTCCCAATGGAACAACATATCACACTCAATTATAGTTGGTAGATTCGAACACAGGGTAATTCCAGAGGTTCTATGAAAGAAACAACTCCAAAATATTTTAACGTGGTCTAAACCCTAACTAGAGGTCGTCCCATAGCTTATAAGGGCGGCTGGGGCGACCAGAAACCGAAACTAAATGCAAACGACTCAAACTGATACAAACCGACTCGGACCAGATTCGGTCGGCGGACGGACACTCCGGTCGAAATCGGCCGGACACTCCGGGTGAAGTGTGCCGGACAGTCCGGTCTAGCCGGAAACTTTGAAGTTTCTGGGTGGTGTTCGGGTAGTATCCGAACTGGCATACTGAATGTCCATGCCAGTTTGCCTCTCGACCAGGCCGGACAGTCCAGGTGGACCTGGCCAGACACTCCGGTCGTGGCAGATCTTTTTGCCTTTGTCTTGATGATCTTCTCTTGCACCTTCCTCCTGCTCCTCTCTCGCGCATCCTTGGGCGATCAGCATGTTGGGCTTCTCTTGTAGCCCTTCTCCTCCTCGCGCCATGCTTGTTTCTCCAACGAACCTGATCATACATAAATGCA
This sequence comes from Avena insularis, assembly GCA_023614405.1. Lineage (NCBI taxonomy): Eukaryota > Viridiplantae > Streptophyta > Magnoliopsida > Poales > Poaceae > Avena > Avena insularis. The sequence continues at coordinate 450,900,723 of CM042690.1, forward strand.
TAGATTTAGGCAGTATAAAGTTCTCATCAATCAAAGTACCCAATTCATTTAGGAGTAAATTCACCTGTTGTTCCAGTAGCTTAGCACGAGCTCTTGTAATAGGTCCAATTCTAATCTCATTGGACTGATCCTTTCTTGCAACAGTTGTAGCATCTTCAGTAGTCATTGGGGTAGGTGTAATTGTAGGAATGTACTCATCACCATCACTTGGCCATTCATCGTATGGGGCATGGACATGGTCGGCCCGTTCAAGAAGGCCCCATCCGGCTTCACCCACCTCTTGGTCGCGGTCGACAAATTCCCCAAATGGTTCGAAGCCAAGCCGATCAAAAAGTGCAACGGCAAGATGGCCACTAAGTTCCTCCACGAGCTCATCTACTGGTACGGCTACCCGCACATCATCATAACAGACAATGGCACCAACTTCGCCAAGGGCTCCATGGCGGAATTCCGCGAGGAGCATAGCATACGACTCAACCTCGCTTCAGTCGCCCCCCAGAGTCAAATGGCCGAGCAGAATGCGCCAATCAGAGTGTCCTCCACGAACTCAAGCCACGACTCCAAGTGCCCCTTGAGCGAACCCCAGGATGTTGGGTTGAAGAGCTCCCCTCTGTAATATGGGGGATCCGCACCTTCGTCAACTGCTGCACGGGGTTCACGCCCTTTTTCATGGTATATGGTGCCGAAGCCGTGATGCCGACGAACCTGGAGCACGACTCGCCTAGAGTCGCCAACTACGTCGAGGCAACAAATGAGACCGCCCGCCAAGATAGCATCCACCAGCTCGACGAGGCACGCGACCTGGCTCACTCCCGCACCGGCATGTACCAGCAGGGACTCCGCCACTACCACGGCCGCCGAGTCCGGACCCGCACCTTCCAGGAGGGCGACTTGGTCCTACGATTGGCCCAGGACAAGAAAGGCATGCACAAGCTCTCCCCTCCATGGGAGGGGCCATTCGCCATAAGACGTGTCCTCGATAATGATGCCTACTACCTCATCGACATACAAGGTGATGGCCAACTTGAGGTCGGGAGGCCGTGGAATGTAAACCTTCTCCGAAAGTTCTATACGCAGAACTCAAACTTGTACCCAGATGATATATAATGAAATTCATTTGGATCGCACAAATTGTGTTCACTCGCCATACTCTTGTGCCACTCGCACTCGTACATTAAGCAATATGCTACCTACGGAAGTCAAACCTTGGTCGAGCGACCGATACGGCTAAGTAGTGTGACCCAAGGGCACCAAAGATATTCGGGCTTTGTGTCATACAGGAACACGCCAACCCGGAGCCACCATCGGAGTTGCCCCGCTCCACTGGCCCACTAGGCCAAGACGACCGACCTTTGCTTCCCACAACGACCTGTCCTCCCCATCCTCGAGTAAAGAGACTCAAACGGTTAAGTACCACGCACGGGGACTTTGCAAATAGAAACCCTCACGCGGCTCGGGAACACACCAAGTAAGAGAGCTGCCTTGGACTCGCTACGCGACTGGCTCGAGAGACGCATTACAAACAACGCACACTCAACCCGTAATAGGCACACGCTCGGGGACTCACCTAAAACAACACCACTCGCACTCGGGGACTCGCCCCTTTAAGTCGCGAGGGACAAACAACACAAAAATCCAAAGCAAACACAAATGTACACAAACGAGTTATACCCCACTAAAGGGCGGACGCGCTCGGGGACTCGCTCAAACAAATAGTTAAACACACCACACAATTAAGCTTGCATTGCGAGTCGATTGACTCCTCTTACTCCTATACAAAATATTGTTCATATTACAAAAGTCGCCACTTGGCATATTTTACAAACTGCCCAGAGAAGCTATCTATTTCGCAGGCCCTGATGAAGAAGCATCTCCACCACCCTTGACACGGACGAATGGTTGCCATGGGTTCATCGGGTAGGTTGTTAGCGACTTCGATAAAACCGACTGGAAGGGTTGCTCTGACTTCAGGTCGCGGTGTTCTGGCTCGGGGTCGCCCGGCGCCACCACTGTCTCCTGGTACGGCAGCAGGTCTCCCATCGCCAGCACCCAATTAGCAAAGGGGGCAGCGTTGGCGGTCAGCTTCGACACCTTAGTCATCGAGGTCAGTCCACCGCGCCAGTCGCCGAAGAGTAGCCGCTGGTGACGTCGTCGAGGTCGAAGTCGTCATGGAAGTGCGTGAGCCTCAGGATCAACTCCGTGGTGGCCCCGCACCTGAAAGCGGAACACGCCATCCACTCTACGACGCCGAGTACGTCCTCCAGGTAGCGCCACACCTTAGTCATTCCCCCAGGTATAACCTCGGTGGGAGACATTCCCTGGAGAACCGCCTGGACACACAACGCCGAGGCAGTGGCCGTGTTCGCCACCGCGGTTACACACTACGAAGCATTGAAGGTTTGCACCACCATATCGCTTTGACCTATTATAGCTGCAACGTCAGACGTAAGTGCCACCATGAATTCACCCACTCGGGGACTCTTCGCACATATCAAAAGGAGAGCAATGACTCACCAAGGAGCTTCCGACAGTGTTCGGTGACGTGCTTCTCCAAGGCAGCAAGATTGCCCTGCAGCCCAAGGATGATGGAGTCCGCAGCCTTTCGCTCCTCCTTAGCCGCGACGCCTGTGGCCTTAGCTCTATCCTCAGAGGAGATCACAGCCGCTTTCGCCTCCTCCAACTCCTTCACAAGCGAGTCGATACGCCGATTCGTCACGTCCAGCTCGGCAGCTGGAACATACCCTTCCCGGGCTTTGGCAATGGCGGCCAGAAGACCATCTGCACGGAACAGAAACAATAGTCAGAATTCCGTCAACATTAGCAGCTCGCAATTGCCAACTAAAACAAGTACTCACCGGCAGCCTCCTGGAGTCGCCGGTTTGCCTCCTGCGCCACGCGCAGATCACGCTCCAAATGCTCTTTTGTGGCCTGCCGGTCAGCCGACTCCCTTTGCAAACCCTACAAGCAGAACGGAAAATAAGCAACTGCAAAAACACAAATTCAGTGTCCAGCTGCTGAAATTCAGTGACTAGATACTCGGGGACTGGCGATTAGAAGAAACTCAGTGACTAGACACTCGGGGACTGGCGACTAGAAGAAACTCAGTGCCTAGCCGCTGAAATTCAGTGACTAGACACTCGGGGACTGGACATACCTGAATGGCGGCGCCAAGCATATTGTGAAGTTCTCTGGCTCCATCGTAGGGACCACGAAGGAGGTATGCCCGTGACGTGGTTCGACGTCCTCATCGATGATCTCCTGCATCTGCGGAGATTGGGTTTCTAGCACGATCAGAAAACCCCTCGCCATGAAGCGCGGGAACAACACGGACGTCCTCGCCGGGGCACTGGTTGCTGGAGCCGGCGGTACTGCTATTGGAGCCCCATCAGCTGGCTCGAATTGAGCGACTGCCACCTCATCGCCACCGATGGTGGCATCACTCCCTCTGGCGCTATCTTGTCCTGCAGCCTCATTGGGCTCACCCTTCTGCTTCTTCACGTCTTCAGCAGGCGCACCATCCACAGTAGGTTTTCTCTTCATAGGGAGATCGCCTTTCCCTGTGGTGACGGTTGATGGAATTTTAGCCACCGAAGGGCGGCCTATCTTCTTACCACCGAATCTACAAAACCCTCCAAAGTCAGCAAATAAATCACACAAAAATAAGTCCAACAATTGGAAAAGAAACCTCTGAGGACTTACTTGGTGACTGGAAGAACGCGCAACCCCGTGCTGATGTGGGTGGGCTTATCTTGCGTGTGAGACCTTTTTCAAAGATATCTGAAGCTCACGACACCACAGGCTTCTTCTATGATGAAGCTGCGGTCGCAGGAATCTCCGGCTTAGAAGACGCCGCTGTCCTCGAAGGTCGCGGCGATTTTGACGCTGCAGCCTCAGCTACCTCCTTCTCTAGCGCCATCGAAGTTGTTGGCACGATCACCGCAAGAGGAACCTCCACCGCCGCTTCGGTGCCCTCAGTCTCCAATCCCATCACTGGAATCGCGCCCTCTGGGATCTCGCGTGAGGTCTCGGCCGCGTCATCATCAGACTCGTCATCCAAATCGATCACCACCACCGACCTGGGTGGTGACGCCGGCTTCTTCGCTGGCGACTTCTGCTTGCGCACGGGCTTTGGCGGTGTGGCTGTTCGCCGAGAACTGTTCTCTTGCAAGATCTCATCATCTTCTTTGCTCTCTTCAAGACTACGGCTCGCCTTGAACTCACGCTGCTTCTGCATGCGAGTCTTGCGGGCCCCAGGCGATCGGGGAGGAACCTCTGTTTCCTCCTCTTCTTCCTCAGAAGATACTCTTGCGGCACCGTCCTTGAACTATTGGGGGACCTCTTCGTCGAGTGTGGGGAGCCAACCTTCCAAAACCTGGAACAACTGAGAGTGGACACAAATGAGTTTCAGATGATGCGGCTGCAAATTGCACTGCGGAAATCACGACTGAAGATAAATTCGGAGAAAAGGACTTACTATGGGGGCTTTGTTCTTCACAGGCGCGTATAGAGCGAGCCCGGTCGACGTGGTTGTAAATTCCGCGTCAGTGATCTTCTTCAGGGCGGCCTTATAGTCTTCAGCATCCCTCGACTCCTTGCTGGTCCGGGAAAGATCATTCTTCCCGCTGTACTTGAACATCCAGTGCAGTCGGGCCGCCAATGGAGCCAGGCGCCGCCTGAGCTAGCAGTTATACAGGTTGATCGAGGACAGCCCTTGGCCCTTCAGCTTTTGGATCTGGTCCATCATCTTCGTGACAGCCATCCATTAATCATCGGAGAGCCTGTCCGTTGCCAGTCGACGGGCTCGCTTCTCTCCGCGATGAATTCCGGCAACGCCACTTTGCCGGAGGGGGTGGACTCCTTCACGTAGAACCAACTCTTCCTCCACTCGCTCATGGCCTTCTTCGGCAGCATGAGCTTGATGAAGTTGACCTTCGGCTTTAGCTGAAAGGTGACGCCTCCGACCGCCAAGATTGGGTCGCTGGCCCCTTCGCGCCCGATGCGGCCGTTGAAAATTTCCAGCCACAGCGGGAAGTATGGCCAGCAGCCGAGGTAACACTCGCAGAAGGCGACAAAGATCGCCAGCTGCTCGATGCTATGTAGGTCGAGATCCGACGGTTTGATCGCATAATATGCACAGAACCGCCAGAAGAATAATGAGGTAGGGAACCCCAAGCCCCTCTCCAAATGGCTTGGGAAACAGATGAACTCGCCGTCGTGCTGCTTCGGCTCGATCTCGGAAGACACGGGGATCCGCCAATTCCCTTTGCGGAGGACCCCGACATCCTCGAAGGCGCCATCAGGAAGAAAGCCGGATCGCTTGGTATAGAGAGTTTGGATCGAGGGAAGACAGAAGGAATGGATGTGCGAGAATGAAGAACGTGAGGAAGGATCTGCAGGACTGATCTGAATCTCCCCTTATGAAGGAGTGCTACCCGCCAATCTCGGGGTAGCCGTTACCCGCAGTAATTGTGCCAAAGTTACCGTTGGACTACCCAACGGATAGTTTTGACAAAGTTGACGGTCCAACTCGTTCACGCGACTCGCTTGCAACCGTGCCATGTCCATTCACCGAAGCAGCGACTTGATAGCGGTTGCATTCGCCGAAGCAGCGACTAGAAACCTGGTGGAAAATTTCCTTGGTTTCGGCAGAGTCCATCATCGATTCGACTAGGCATCCAAATTGGACTCGCCTACTCTGACTACCAAATGAACACCTGCATTTGAATCAACAATGGCCTCGAGGACTACTGATGGGGATATTCCAAGCGGGGTATGCCGAGCAGGACGTTCCGATTGGGTCAAAGGCCTGGCGAACGGGCCTACAGGACGGGCGATTAGAATGCGACTGAGGAGAAGGCCTGGTGATTGGAGACTGGACGCCCAGAAGCGTACTCAAAGCCTAGTCGGATTAAGTCAAAGCCTCTGAATCCATATCGTTCGGTTGTAAATTGTAAACCCTAGCAAGCTGCCTCCTATATAAACCTCCCTAGGGTACTCTGAGGACTTACGTTCCATCATACACCCCTTCGAGCGACTCGTTGCTTAGACGCCGAGCTCGCCACCCCTGTAACTCGCCCTCCATCAATCTAATCTAGCAGGAGTAGGTTTTACCCTCCGGGGGGGGGGGGGAACCTGGGTAAACCCATGTGCATCCCCCCATCTCGTACCGCAGATGGCCGCTAGCTCTCACCCCCGATTCTATCAATCACTGCCTACTGCAGCGACTGCCGTGGCCATTTCCACGACGTGGATCCACCAGTGTCATTGCATATCTGTTCTTTTCATTAACCACAACTAGTGTAATTGCATGTCTGTTCCTTTCATAGACCACATATGGATCCACCAGTGTTCATTACATGTGTGTTCTATTCACAGACCACATATGGATCCACCAGTGTCATTGCATGTGTGTTATTTTCATTAATGATGTGGATATGCCAAACGGGGTATGCCTAGCAGGACGTTCCGATTGGGTCAAAGGCTTGGCGAGTGGGCCTGCAGGACAGCGACTGGAATGCGACTGAGGAGAAGGCCTAGAGATTGGAGACTGGAGGCCCAGAAGCGTACTCAAAGCCCAATCGGATTAGGTCAAAGCCTCAGAATCCATATCTTGTTTGGTTGTAAATTCGTAAACCCTAGAGAGGTGCCTCCTATATAAACCTCCCTAGGGTACTCTGAGGACTTACATTCCATCATACACCCCTTTAAGCGACTCACTGCTTAGACATCGAGCTCGCCACCCCTGTAACTCGCTCTCCATCAATCAAATCTAGCACGAGTAGATCTTTATCCTCCGGGGGGCCGAACCTGGGTAAACCCATGTGCATCCGACCCCATCTCGTATCGTAGATGGCCGCTAGCTCTCGCCCCCGATTCTATCAATCGCTACCTACTGCAACGACTGTCGTGGCCATTTCCACGATAGTGGCGCCCATCGTGGGGCCTAGCCGGCGAGATCCTACTCGCTGATCAACCGGCCGATCACCACCGGCTGCAGTATCGCCATTGGCAGGATCCTGCCAAGCAGCTACATCCCGGTGCGATAATGCTGGTTGGCTCCATCAACCTGTTCATCAGCTTCACCGGTGCAGTCGACCCGACAGCGATAGTGATCATCGGTGGATCACCGCCAAGCCGCGATCTGCTCTCGAAGGAGCAGGTCCGATCCATCAGGAGCCTCGCCTCCGAGTATGACTCAGCCGCCAGCAATGCGGCCGAGACCAACACCACCGCGGAAGACGCGGCCCTCCATGACGATTCCGACTCCACAACCCCTGCCTCGGTCGACGGATCCATCACCGCAGCATCATGGGAGGACTCCATCACACGGGTCTCCAACCCTGAGGACTTCGAGGACTCCTCAATCCTTGGGATCTTCGATTCTGGCTCCGAGTCCCCCGAGGACTTCCGCGCCAGATCCAATCGCTTTAACACGATCTACATGGCGGGCATCATGGTTGCCCCGCTAGATCCATTCTCCACACCAATCCCTCCAACCGCGATGGCCACGGAGGTGGAGGAAGCCCGCTTGCGACTAGAGGAGGCGCAACGCAAGGAGCTAGGCGAGCATGAGAAATTCCGCCTCGAGCAAGCAACGGCACAGGAGCTGTCGCTCTATCACCAGCGCCGCATCAGGACCAGCCTAAACTTCAACGACGAGAGCGACCCCGCATGCCCGGCTAAACGCGAGTACTGCAAGAACGCACCACTAGGCGGCAGCAATCGACCACCACCTGACGGACCGGCGACTAGGGCCCCGCCACCACCCATTGGTCGCGTACCCCCGCCGGACCAGCCATGGATCATAATCTCGCCACAATGCGGTGAGGCCGTAATTTGACCCCGCCGCCCTAATCAACCAACCATGCGTCTACCATAGCAGGGAGGACAAGCCCGCCACCCACACTACCTCCGACTGCCAGTCCCTCAAGGAGATCGAAAAAGCAAGGCGTGCACGAGACGACCCCAACAACAACCAGCCACGGGATAACAGAAATGTTGGCGGCTTCGTCAACACCGTCGGATCACCACACCTTCACTAGGCTCGGCACCAAGCGCGAGATGAAAGTGCTTGCCCATGTAGTCGCTGTTAATGCGGTGACATAGGTCAATATTCCATGCTTCCTCAACTGGTCTGAGGAAAGCATCACCTGGAGTTGCCAAGACCATGCACCAAAGATCGAGTACCCAGGGCATGTCGCCCTGGTGGTCAGGCCCAAAGTGGCCGACTACTGGCTGCCCAAGACACTGATGGACGGCGGGAGCTCCATCAACATCATGTACCTAGACACGTTCAAGAGGCTCCAGCTCCCAGAATCACCAATCAAGCCGACCCTGACAACCTTCCTCGGCATCGTCCCCAGTCGGAAGGCGTACCCAATCGGAAAAGTAACCCTGCCAGTCATCTTCAGCACACCAGCAAACTACCGCACAGAGCGAATCAAGTTCGAGCTGGTGAACTTCCGCAGCCCCTACCACTGCGTCCTCGGACGCCAAACGTTCGCCAAATTCATGGCGGCCCCCAATTATGAAGCTTCTAGGGCCAAGTGGCATCATCACCGTCCACGGCGACCCCGATATGGCCATGGAATGCAAAGACAAAGGCGCTGAATTCGCTGATGCCGTCATCACCGCGGAGACTGACCACATGATGGAGCTCGCGAAATACGCAGGAAACATCAACAAGGACGACCCTACCATCCTGAAGAAGCGAACCGCCACGAGCTCCACATTCAAGGCGACCATGCACACCCGCAACGACGAGCTCATCTCGGGCGACTCCAGCCAGACAGTCACCATTGGGGCGCACATGAGCCCCACATAGGAAAGCACGCTCATCGGGTTCCTCCATGAGAATCGTGACATCTTCGCATGGAAACCATCTAACATGCCTGGTCTCCCGAGGGAACTCGCTGAGCACAAACTCAACACCGACCCCAAAGTGCGACCAGTAAAACAGTCGTTGCGGACCTTCAATGAAGAGAGCCGCCGAGCAGTCGCTGAAGAAGTACAGCGTCTGCTAGCCGCAAGCTTCATTCGGCCAATAAATACTCCAAGTGGCTGGCAAACCAAGTCCTAGTTCTAAAAAAGAACAACACGTGGAGAATGTGTATCGATTACACCCCCTCAACAGCGCCTGCCCGAAGGAGGAGTTCGTCCTACCATGCATCGATCAGATCATCGACTCGACCGTAGGATCGGAGTCGCTGTGCTTCCTTGACGCGTATTTTGGCTACAACCAAATCAAAATGGCGGTCGAGGATGAGCAGAAGATGGCGTTCATCACGCCATTCAGCGCCTTCTGCTACACGGCCATGACGTTCGGAATCAAGAACGCCGACGCAACCTACCAAAGGTGCATGCAGGAGTGCCTCGCAAGCCAAATTGGCCGCAACATACACGTCTATATCGACGACATGGTGGTAAAATCCACCCGCCAGGACGACCTGCTCGCCGACCTGGCTGAAACCTTCACAAACCTGCGGAGGTACAACATCAATCTCAACCCAGGGAAATGCACCTTCGGTGTCCCCACTGGACAACTCGTGGGATACGTGGTCTCCAAACGAGGCATCGAGGCCAACCCCACCAAGATCGACACCATCGCTCGACTCGGGAAACCCGAGTGCCTGCGTGACATCCAGAAGTTGGCCGGGCGAGTCGCGGCTCTCAGTCGCTTCATCCCTCGGCTAGGTGAGAAGGCAATGCCCCTCTACCGCCTGATGCGCAAGAACCCCATGTTCCAATGGGACGCGGAGGCAGACAACACACTCAAAGAACTCAAGGAAGTGCTACTCGCGGCCCCACTACTAGCTGCCCCAATCGACAAAGAGCCAATGCCCGTCTATGTGGCAGCCTCCACTCGAATCGTCAGCATAGTGATGGTCGTCGAACGACCAGAGGAGGGCAAAGAACGCCCTGTACAGCGCCCGGTCTACTACATCAGCGAAGTCCTGACGGACTCAAGACAGCGCTACCCGCAGTACTAGAAACTGGTATATGCGGTATTCAGAGCTCAACTGAGACTCCCACACTACTTCCAGGAGCACCCAATCACGGTTGTCTCCTCCGCGCCACTGCAGGACATAATACGCAATCACGAGGCAACTAGGAGAGTCGCCAAGTGGGCCGTTGAAATCGGCATCCACAACATCAAGTACGAGCCCCAAAAAGCGATCAAGTCGCAAGCCCTGGCTGATTTCCTGGCAGACTGGGAAGAAGCACAGCAGCCGGCGAAGCTCCCATACCTCCACTACTGGTCGCTCCACTTTGACGGGTCCAAGAACGCCGATGACACCGGGGCTGGGGTCATACTGACGTCCCCCAAGGGACGCAAGCTCCGCTACATGCTCCACCTCAACTTCAAGCCCTGCACCAACAACATGGCAGAGTACGAGGCCCTCCTTCACGGCATGCGGGCCACCAAGGAGATGAACATCAACCGCTTACGGTGCTCTAGTGACTCCGATCTAGTCGCCGGCCAAGTCGCCGGGACCTACGATGCTGTCTCCTCGACAATGATGGCATACCGCCAAGCGGTAGACTAGTTGGGAGGACACTTCGATGGTTATTCAGTCGAGTGGATCGACAGGCGAAAGAACAAGGAAGCAGACGCCCTCTCCTGCATCGGGTCAGATCGGCAAACACCACCCGCAGGCGTCTTCCTCGACATCATCCACAAGCCTTCAGTCTCCCTGCCGAAGGAGATCAACGTCGGGATACCACTACAACCTAAGCCGGCCCTAGTCGCCATGATCGTGGAGCCCAGCGACTGGACGGCACCATATGTCGCCTTCCTCGAGCACAAGATCCTCCCAAGCAACGAGACAGAAGGGCGAATGATCGTGCGCCGATGCAAGTCCTTCGTCATCATCAATGGCGAGCTCCACAAACGCAGCATGACCGGCGTGTTCCAGCACTGTGTACAGCCAAAAGAAGGACGCAAGATCCTCCAGGACATCCACACCGGCGACTGCGGCCATCATGCCGGCGCCAAGTGGCTGGTCGCCAAGGCCATGCGGCACGATTTCTACTAGCTAACCGCACACACCGACGCCACCGACATCATCCAATGATGCGTTGGATGCCAGAAATATGCCAACCAGACGCATCTCCCTGGTTCGGCACTCAAGACCATCCCCATCACTTGGCCATTCGCCGTATGGGGCATGAACATGGTCGGCCCGTTCAAGAAGGCCCCATCCGGCTTCACCCACCTCCTGGTCGTGGTTGAAAAATTCACCAAATGGGTCGAAGCCAAGCCGATCAAAAAGTGCGATGACAAGATAGCCACTAAGTTCCTCCACGAGCTCATCTATCGGTACGGCTACCCGCACAGCATCATAACGAACAACAGCACCAACTTCGCCAAGGGCGCCATGGCAGAATTCTGCGAGGAGCATAGCATACGACTCGACCTCGCCTCAGTCACCCACCCAGAGTCAAACGGACAAGCAGAACATGCCAATTAGAGAGTCGTCCACGGACTCAATCCACGACTCCAAGTGCCCCTTGAGCAAACCCCAGGATGTTGGGTTGAAGAGCTCCCCTTCGTAATATGGGGGATCCACACCTCCGTCAATTGCTCCACGGGGTTCACGCCCTTTTTCATGGTATACGGTGCCGAAGCCGTGATGCTGACGGACCTGGAGCACGATTCGCCTAGAGTTGCCAACTATGTCGAGGCGACAAATGAGAACGCCCGCAAAGACAGCATCGACCAGCTCGACGAGGCACGCGACCTGGCTTGCTCCCGCACCGCCATCTACCAGCAGGGACTCCGCCGCTACCACAGCCGCCGAGTCCAGACCCGCACCTTCTAGGAGGGCGACTTGGTCCTACGATTGGCCCAGGTCAAGAAAGTCATATACAAGCTCTCCCCTTCATGGGAGGGGCCATTCGCCATAGGTTGCGTCCTCGGCAACGACGCCTACTACCTCATCGACATACGAGGTGATGGCCAACTTGAGGTCGGGAGGCCGTGGAATGTAAACCTTCTCTGAAAGTTCTATACATAGAACTCAAACTTGTACCTAGATGATATATAATGAAATTCATTCGGATCGCACAAATTGTGTTCACTCGCCATACTCTTGTGCCACTCACACTCGTACATTAAGCAATATGCTACCTAAGTAGTGCGCCCCAAGGGCACCGAAGATATTCAGGCTTTGTGTCGTCCACGAACACGCCAACCCGGAGCCACCATCGGAGTCGCCCCGCTCGACTGGCCCACCGGACCAAGATGACCGACGTTCGCTTCCCACAGCGACATGTCCTTCCCATCCTCGAGCAAAGCGACTCGAACGGTTAAGTACCACGCACGGGGACTTCGCAAACAAAAACCCTCACGGGGCTCGGGAACACACCAAGTAAGAGAGCTGCCTTGGACTCGCCACGCGACTGGCTCTACGAGCTAGGGGAGACACACGTTACAAACAACGCACACACAACCCGTAATAGGCACACGCTCGGGGACTCGCCTAAAACAACACCACTCTCACTCGGGGAGTCGCGCCTTTAAGTCGCGAGGGACAAACAACACAAAAATCCAAAGCAAACACAAATGTACACAAACGAGTTATACCCCACTAAAGGGCGGACGCGCTCGGGGACTCGCTCAAACAAATAGTTAAACACACCACACAATTAAGCTTGCATTGCGAGTCGATTGACTCCTCTTACTCCCAAACAAAATATTGTTCATATTACAAAACTCGCCACTTGGCATATTTTATAAACTCCCCAGAGAAGCTATCTATTCCACAGCTAGTGTCACTAGATGTGTGTTCTTTGCACAAACCGCATATGGATCCAGCAGTGTCACTAGATGTGTGTTCTTTCCACAAACCACAGCTAGAGTCATTGCATGCGTGTTCTTTTCACAAACGACATATGGATCCACCAGTGTCATTTCATGTGTGTTCTTTTCATTAACCACAGCTAGCGTCATTGCATGTCTGTTCTTTTCACAAACCACATGGATCCACCAGTGTCATTGCATGTGTGTTGTTTTCATTAACCACATCTAGAGTCATTGCATGTGTGTTCTTTTGAAGAACCACAGCTAGTGTCATTGCATGTCTGTTCTTTTCAAAAACCACATGGATCCACCAGTGTCACTGGATGTGTGTTTTTTCTTTAACCACAGCTAGAGTCATTGCATGTGTGTTCTTTTCACAAACCACATATGGATCCACCAGTGTCATTGCATGTCTGTTATTTTCATTAACCAGAGCTAGAGTCATTGCATGTCTGTTCTTTTCACAAACAACATGATTCCACCAGTGTCATTTCATATGTGTTCTTTTCATTAACCACATATGGTTCCACCTGTGTCATTGTATGTGTTCTTTTCATTAACCATAGCTAGAGTCATTGCATGTGCATTTTTTTCACAAACCGCATATGGATCCACCAATGTCATTGCATGTCTGTTCTTATCATTAACCACAGCTAGAGTTATTGCATGTCTGTTCTTTTCACAAACCACATGGATCCACCAATGTCATTTCATGTGTGTTCTTTTCATCAACCACATATGGATCCACCAGTGTCATTGTATGTGTGTTCCTTTCATTAACCACGGCTAGAATCATTGCATGTCTGCTCTTTTCACAAACCACATGGATCCACCAGTGTCATTCCATGTGTGTACTTTTAATAAACCACAACTAGAGTCATTGCATGTGTTTTCTTTTCACAAACCACATATGGATCCACAAGTGTCATTACATGTATGTTCTTTTCATTAACCACAACTAGTGCCATTGCATGTCTTTTCGTTTCACAGAACACATATGGATCCACCAGTGTTCATTGCATGTGTGTTCTTTTCACAAGCCACATATGGATCCACCAGTGTCATTGCATGTGTGTTCTTTTCATTAACCATAGGTAGAGTCATTGCAGGTCTATTCTTTTCACAAACCACATGGATCCACCAGTGTCATTGCATGTATGTTCTTTTCATTAACCACAATTAGAGTCATTGCGTGTGTGTTGTTTTCACAAACCACATATAGATCCACCAGAGTCATTGCATGTCTGTTCTTTTCATAAACCACATGGATCCACTAGTGTCACTGGATGTGTGTTCTTTTCATTAACCACATCTAGAGTCATTGCATGTGTGTTCCTTTCACAAACCACATATGGATCCACCAGTGTCGTTGCATGTCTGTCCTTTTCATTAACCCAGCTAGTGTCAATGTATGTGAGTTCTTATCATTAACCACATCTAGAGTCATTGCATGTCTGTTCTTTTCACAAACCACATGGATCCACCAGTGTCATTGCATGCATGTTCTTTTAATAAACCACAACTAGAGTCATTGCATGTGTGTTCTTTTCACAAACCACATATGGATCCACCAGTGTCATTGCATGTCTGTTTTTTCATTAACCACATCTAGAGTCATTTCATGTGTGTTCTTTTCACAAACCACATACGGATCCACCAGTGTGATTGTATGTGTGTTCTTTTCACAAACCACATATGGATCGACCAGTGTCATTGCATGTGTGTTCTTTTCATTAACCACATATGGATCCCCTAGTGTCATTGCATGTGTGTTATTTTCATTAACCAAAGATACAGTCATTGCATGTATGTTCTTTTCACAAATCACACATAGATGCACCATAGTTCATTTCATGTGTGTTCTTTTCACAAACCACATATGGATCCACCGGTGTCATTGCATGTGTGTTCTTTTCACAAAACAGATATGGATCCACCAGAGTCATTGCATGTGTGTTCTTTTCACAAACCACATATGGATCCACAAGTGTCATTGCATGTGTGTTCTTTTCATTAACAACAACTAGAGTCATTGCATGTGTGTTCTTTTCACAAACCACATATGGATCCACCAGTGTCATTGCATGTGTGTTCTTTTCACAAACGACATATGGATCCACTAGTGTCATTGCATGTGTGTTCATTTCACAAACCACATATGGATCCACCAGTGTCATTGCATGTGTGTCCTTTTCATGAACCACAACTAGAGTCAATGAATGTCTGTTCTTTCACAAACCACAAATGGATCCACCAGAATAATTGTATTACCTATTCTTTTCACAAACCATAGTTAAGAGTCATTGCATGTGTGTTCTTTTCACAATCCACATAAGGATCCACTAGAGGCATTCGATGTGTGTTCTTTTCACAAACCACATATTGATCCCCTAGTGTCATTGCATGTTTGTTCTTTTGATTGACCACAACTAGAGTCATTGCATGTGTGTTCTTTTCACAAACCACATATGGATCCACCAGAGTTCATTTCATGTGTTTTCTTTTCACAAACCACATATGGATCCACCAGTGTCATTTCATGTGTGTTATTTTCACAAACCACATATGGATCCACCAGTGTCATTGCATGTGTGTTCTTTTGATGAGACGCATCTAGAGTCAGTGAATGTTTGTTCTTTCACAAACCACACATGGATCCACCAGTCATTGTATTGCCTGTTCTTTTCACAAACCATAGTTAGAGCCATTGCATGTCTGTTCTTTTCACAAACCACATAAGGATCCACTAAAGTCATTGGATGTGTGTTCTTTTCACAAACCACATATGGATCCACCAGTGTCATTACATGTGTGTTCTTTTCACAAACCACATAAGGATCCACTAGTGTCATTACATGTTTGTTCTTTTCATTAACCACAACTAGTGTCAATGCATGTCGGTTCTTTTTATAGGCCACATATGGATCCACCAGTGTTCATTGCATGTGTGTTCTTTTCACAAACCACATATGGACCCACGAGTGTCATTGCATGTGTTCTCTTTTTATTAACCACGGCTAGAGTCATTGCATGTGTGTTCTTTTCACAAACCACATATGGATCCACCAGTGTCATTGCATGTGTGTTCTTTTCATTAACCATAGCTAGAGTCATTGCATGTCTGTTCTTTTCATAAACCACATATGGATCCACCAGAGTTCATTTCATGTGTGTTCTTTTCACAAACCACGGCGAGAGTCATTGCATGTGTGTTATTTTCACAAACCACATATGGATCCACTAGATTCATTGCATGTCTGTTCTTCTCATTAACCGTAGCTAGTGCCATTGCATGTGTGTTATTTTCACCAACCACATGGATCCACCAATGTCACTAGATGTGTGTTCTTTTCATTAACCACGGCTGGAGTCATTTCATGTGTGTTCTTTCCACAAACCACATGTGGATCCACTAGAGTCATTGCATGTCTGTTCTTTTCATTAACCACAGCTAGAGTCATTGCATGTCTGTTCTTTTCACAACCCACATGGATCCACCAGTGTCATTGCATGTGTGTTCTTTTTATTAACCACAGCTAGAGTCATTGCATGTGTGTCTTTTCACAAACCACACATGGATCCACCAGTGTCATTGCATGTGTGTTCTTATCATGAACCACATATGGATCCTAACCTGAGGAGAGCCCTAACCTTGGCCCCCAATGGTGGCCGTTAGACCGAGTCTTCTAGAAGGCACGCCCTAACACAGTTGTTCTTCATGATGATTGTTACATACTGTTCATTCTGGGCGCATGGATGATTGGGATGGTCTTCGTAAGAGGGATCCGCGAGTAGGCTATTCTACGACTTTATTGTCCATGCTTACTGCCCGCTTGCTTGGGACAAACTAGAAACACCGGGCACTCCCCTTTTGCGAGTGTCACGACTCACGAGTTCCGTGGGACATATGCCAGTGTAACATCACCTTTACTTCTCTTCCTCCCCATACTTATCTTCCTTCCCCTCGAAGCCACTTTCCCCACTTCTCTCCCATCCTGCCGTAGCCGCAATCCGATGGCGCCTCCGGCTATCTCCCCCGTAGCCACCGCAGTCCCCCACACCCCCTCTCGCCATGGGTTCAAGGGGAGATGATGCGGAAACACGTCGCGGTGACAAGGACGGTGATTTTGATGTGAGTCATCTCATCTCTATCTCTATCATATGTGGCTAGTTATCTATTTTGACCTAGATCTACTATGTTTACTCATGCGTGTATGATGTGTTAGGCCAACCAGACGCTGTACGATTCCGACTATCATGGTTTAGCGGATGAAGACAGTCCTCCGCTATGTAAACATGGATATGTGCCCGCTAAATTTGTAGCGTTCGAAGGACAAAACGCAGGTAGTAGTTTTTTACGGTGTCAAGGACATCATGCAATGATGCAAGGCAGAAGTTATGGTGTTGTAAAATGGGTAGATCCAGAGTGGCCCAAATCGATGCAGAAAACACTGGACAAACTATGGAATATGACTATTGAGTTAAAAGAATCCATAGTCAGCTCACTTCTTGATAGTGCTGAGATGAAGCTATGGGACCCAGTTGACACAACCAAGCTTAACCGGGATCTCAGGAGGCTGCAAGACAAGGTTAGCAAAGTCGAGAAGGAGAGGGACATGGCGTTGGCCCTGAAGGCTAAAGCAGAGCAAGAACTGACTCAAGCAAGGAATGATCTTCACCAGGCCAAAGTCCTGCAGTTCACAACTATGAGTATTGACAAGTGCATGAGGATAAATGCAGAGAACCAATTAAAGCTATGCAACGAAGATGTTAAAAGGAAGGAGCAGATGATTCGATCCTTGCTCTCATAGGAAGATGTGCATCGGGCTAAGATTAGGAAGATCAAGGAGATGAGTGATAACTAGTTCTATTTACCTTAAGCTCCATGTTTTTTTAAGTTGTAATAGTAGTTCTTGTTGACCTAGCGGTCTGAACTAGTGGTCCCGGAGTCCTGGGAGAAAAAAATGGTTACCCGTTAATCTGTCTTAACCCTGCATTATTTCCTTTTGTGTGATCATGGTGGTATTCTGACATTGGTGTTTTGTTTCAACGTAATCTACGTGGATTGTGACGCATGCAAATGGCACAACCTCAATTTATAAAGTGGAAGCACGTACACCCGGTTACTGGAGATCCGGGAGCTTCGCCAGATGCAGGGGATGCAGGAGAAGGGAGGCGGTGAGATAGATGGGCTCAAGATTAGGCCAGAAAGTGGTACCGATTTCCTCATCATCTGGGCATTATCGGTTGCCATTGCTGTTTATCTTGCCATGTTGTTGTGCAGCAGCTGAAATAAGTTGTTGCTTCGTGGTGTGTAGCAGCTTAAATAATTTATTTTTGTGCCACTTTCATTCCATCGATTTTGGAGACCTCCTGCCCCTCAGCAATCGTGGAACCGGTGTTGCGTGTTTTCAGATAGTAGTGGCACAATCACAATTTCGGAAACAAATACTAACTCGGGCGTTTCCAAACCCTAAGTCGCGGTATATTTTACTCCGAGAACGTGGGTAGATTGTTTCGCCCTGCAAAGTTCCACACACAGAGCTCCAGAATGTAACCAAATTACATATATAGGTTCAAGTTCAACACATTACTATGCATCGTCATTGCTAGCAGCCTTCTTCCCTAGCCTGGGTGCCAAGCCTTCATGTCCACTGGCTTCTTCATTTCCTACCTTCTTCCTCTTCCTCGGTGCCAATTTTCTTAGATTCACATACTCTTCATCGCCGGGACAATCAGCACTAGAATCGTGTCCAACATCATCTTTCCACTCGTTTTTATCTTCTTCCGGCAGCAAAATGACTGACCCAACAGTCATGTTTCTAACCTTGCGGAACTTCCTGTCAAAGAAACAAGACTGTTGAATAATAATACGTTAGTAACGTATCTATAATTTTGATGTTCCATGCTTGTTTTATATCTACTTTCTTAGGTTTTGTCCACACTTTGGAGTATTTTTACACATTTTCTAGAACTAACCTATTAATAAGATGCCACAGTGCCAGTTGCCTATTTTCTGCTGTTTTTGGTTTCAGAAAAGCTAGTAAGGAAATATTCTCGGAATTGGACTGGACAAAAGCCAAATTCAATATTTTACCCGAAGCAACACGGAGTCCGAAGGGGAGCCGAAGAGGGGCACTAAGGAAGCCACACCCTAGGGTGGCGCGGCCAGTCCTAGGCGCGCCGCCACCTGGTGTGGGCCCCCTGGTGCTCCAGCGACCTTGCTATTCACCTACAAAGACCCCTCGGAACGAAAACCCTAAGTACCCGATCAAAATTCCACGAAAGAGTTGTTTCTACTAGGGAGAAGTGACAGGAATCTGGGGAAGTGACAGGAATCTCTAAGGTGTGAGCCTCTAGTAATCTGGGGAAGTGACATGAATCTCTAAGGTACTAGATGTGATGTTTCTACTAGGCAGAAAACAACAATCCTTTGTTCATAGAACAATCGTATTGTTTACTTTACACACTTTTCTTAATGCAATTATCTGTTTCTTGCAACTTAATACTGGAGGGGGTTCGGATGATAACCTGAAGGTGGATTATTAGTCATAGATGCAGTTGGATTACGTTCTATGTATAATGTTGTAATGCCCAATCAAATCTCATAGGAGTCAAGATGATTAGTATATGCATGTATGCTTTCTTGGTGTCTGTCAATTTCCCCGCTGTAATTTGTTCACCCAACATGTCAACTATCTTAAGGAGAATCACCTCTAGTGAACTATGGACCCCAGTCCATTCTTTTACCATCAATCTACTATTTACTATTTACTGTTTACTTTCTACAGGCAATTACTATCTTCCACACAATACGTTTAATCCTTTGTTATCAGCAAAACTGGTGAGATTGACAACCTCACTGTAAGTTGGGGCCAAAGTTCTATGGTTGTGTTGTGCAGGATTCCAAGTTGGAAACAACACCTTGGAGGTGTTTCCTTGCTCCTAATGGTTCGATAACCTTGGTTTCATAACTGAGGGAAAACTTGCTTCTATGCTCATCATACCTTCCTCTTGGGGTTCCTCAATGAGCTCGATATATTTTGAGCCATCAAGCCTATTTTCTAGCGCCATTGCCGGGGAGTCAAGGACATCTTCACAAGGGGAGTCCCTCATAACCAATCTCTTTACTTTGTTTTATTTGTTTTTCTTAGTTTGTTTTTCCTTTGTTTGCTTGTTTCTTTATAAAAAACACACAAAAATTAGTAGTACTGGTTTGCTTCTTTATATTAAAAACACAAAAAATGACTACTCTTGAAAATACTAAGTTGTATGACTTCACTAGCACCAACAACAATGATTTCATGTGCACACCTATTGCTCCACCTGTTCCTGAAGCTACTTTCTTTGAAATTAAACCTTCTCTGCTTAATCTTGTTATGAAAGAACAATCCTCTGGTGTTGGAACTGAAGATGCTGCTGCTCACCTTAATAACTTTGTTGAATTTTGTGAGATGCAAAAACATAGGGATATAGATGGAGATATTATTAAGCTTAAATTGTTTCCTTTATCTTTGAGAGGAAAAGCTAAAAATGGTTGCTATCCCTAACTACGAATAGTATTGATTCTTGGACTAAATGTAAAGATGCTTTCATTGGAAAATACTATCCTCCTGCTAAGATTATATCTATGAGAAGTGAAATAATGAAATTTAAAAAATCTGATAATGAAAATGTTGCTCAATCTTTGGAAAGAATGAAATCTTTGGTAAAGAATTGTCCCACTCATGGACTGACTGCTTGGATGATTATCCAAACCTTTTATGTAGGACTGAATTATTCTTCAAGAAATCTGTTGGATTTTGCTGTTGGAAGTACCTTTATGACCATTACTTTGGGTGTTGCAACAAAGCTTGTGGATAATATGATGGTTAACTATTCTGAATGGCACACTGAGAGAGCTCCACAAGGTAAGAAGGTAAATTCTGTTGAAGAAACCTCCTCCTTGAATGATAAAATTATTGTTATTATGTCTATGCTTATTAATGGGAAAGCTCATATTGATCCAAATCATGTTCCCTTAGCCTCTTTGGTTGCTCAAGAAGAGCAAGTTGATGTGAACTTTATTATAAGTAATAATTTTGGTAATAATGATTATAGGCCATATCCTCCCAATAATTGTAATTCTTATGAAAGTTCCTACAACAATAATAGAAGTGCACCCTCTGAACTTGATGTCATGCTCAAAGATTTTATTAGTAAACAAACTACTTTCAATAAAACTATTGAGGAAAAACTCTCTAATGCTGAAAGAAGTATAGTATCATTGTCTGAAGCACAATCTTCTTTGAATAAAATGGCTGCTAAGCCTGAAACTATTGAAAATCCCTTTGCTGCTACTAATTCCATACAAGTTAGAATTGAAGAAAATGTTAGACTGTTAGCTGAGTTGCATGCTTAGTGGGAAAGAGAAGATGAAATTGCTAGAAATAGTAGTATTTGTACTATCACTACCACTAATGTTGAAGCTAGTAAACCCAATGGAACCTTTTCTCATAAAAATGCTGAAATTCTTCGAAATATGGGAAACAATAGCTCTACTACCTTAGATGGTAATTATGATTTTGATCTTGATGGTTGCAATATCTCTGAAGTAATTATGTTCCTACAAAAGCTTGTTAAAACTCCTAATGCTAGTGCTATGAATATGGCCTTTACAAAACACATTACTGATGCTCTCATAAAAATTAAAGAAGAAAAGATGAAACATAAAGCTTCTATTCCTATGAAATTAGAAGATGGTTGGGAACCCATCATTAATATGAAAGTGAATGATTTTTATCTCAAAGCTTTATGTGATCTTGATAGTAGTGTTTCTATTATGCCTAGAAAGATTTATGAAATGCTTGACTTGCCACCATTGGAAGATTGTTATTTAATTGTCCAACTTGATGATACAGCTAAAAAGAAACTCATGGAGAGTGTTAATGATGCTCTTATTATGGTTAACAATGCCTATGTCCCCGTTGATTTCTATATTTTGGATGTTGAATGCAATGCTTCATGTCCTATTATTTTGGGAAGACCTTTTCTTAGAACTATTGGTGCCATTATTGATATGAAAGAAGGCACGATTAAATATAAATTCCCACTAAAGAAAAGTATAAAACACTTCCCTCATAATAGAGAGAAAATTCCTTTTGCCACTCCTATTAAAACAAAATTTGCTCTTAATTCTTCTTCATTTGAGAATACTTGATTCTTTTCTTGCTTCTTATGCCTAGCTCAAAGGCGTTAAAGAAAGCACTTATTGGGAGATAATCCAAATTTCGTTAGGAGTCTTTTGTTGACTCTTGCAAGTTATTGCTTCAGTAATAACTTATCCTTATCATTTTTGTGCCAAAAGTAACCTCTAATGAGAGAGAAGTAAGGCTTGGGAAAGTTGATGTCTCGAAACAGATTTTGTGCTTCACTGTAAAAATTCGTGAAAAATCTCTATACGTCGGATTGAGCTGTAATTTTTTGTGCTTCTGCCCCAGGTTGTTATCCAACTTTTGTTAGTTCAACACTTTTAGATTTGAGCAACATAAGGTCTTCGAAAAAATTGGTTTTTACCTATTGGTCTGTTTTGACAGATTTCTGCCATTATTTGCATTTGCCTCTTAATCTCTTTCTCTTTGAGTTCTCCTTGATCATTTGAACTTTTTAAAGGAAGTGCTACAGTATATTGTGTTTTAATGGAAGTTTTACTTGTGTTGAAACTGAACCAAAAGACTTATTATGTTGAGTACACTAATGTTGCTAATGAAGATTGTGTGAAGTTTTGTATGAAGGAAATTTTAAGTCTAGGGAAGAGTTATGTGATAAGATGAATTATGGACAAAAGCTCAAGCTTGGGGATGCCACCCGTGTCATCCCAAGAAATATTCAAGAAGTACAAGCGTTAAAGCTTGGGTATGCCCAAGGCATCCCCTTCTTCATCAATAAAAATCTCAGGTTTCTTCCAAACACTCCATTTTTATTGTTTCATGCACAATTGTGTTGTTCTTGGAGCATATTTGTTCTTGTTTTTAGTTTCCGTTTGCTTAATTTGCTTGAATAAAATGGTTGGACCCCCACATTCATATATGATGGTTTTCAAATAAGTTGATTTGGATTGGAAAAGAGTAGGGAAATTCATGCTTATAAGTGGTAAAAAGGGAGCTTGTTTTTGACTGTGACTTAGACTTTGTCATGTCATGCTTGATATTGTTTTGACTCTATGCTTAGTGATTATCGCTGTAGCATGACTTGTTACAAACAATTGAGATTGCTTAATGTGCTTTGAAAGAATCGTGTGTTGTTTTAGCATATAAAAGCATAATATTGTGGTATTCTCCGTTGATGCTTTATTTGGGTTGAATTAGCGCATGCTCACACCATGTTAAGACTATACCAAGTCACCATAGCCTCTATGATCATTTAGTTTTTGACTTGTAATATCACTTTATGCTTTAATTAATGATGTTTTGTCGCTTTGCATGATGACGGCCATTATTGCTCTCTTAGTTGGTCGCTCCCAGTCTTTTGCTAGCCTCCATTCCAAGTATGAGTTACACTCATGCATCCAACTCCAAATAAAACAAAGTTATTCCAAAGAGTCCACCATACCTACCTATTAGCATTTGCTATTCCAAGTATATTCATGTTTTTATCTACCTTCTGAATTAAACTTGTTATGTGAAAATTAGTGATTAAAGCTCTCACGAACTTGATGGCACACTTTACATTTCTTGCACTTAATAAACTTGAACCAATGTGCCCATCTATGTTGCGTATATCCTTGTGTTCCGTAAGTTGTGAATTAGCAGAACTATGCTATCATGGGGAATGCTTTCAACATTGCACTTTATTTAGTTGATATCATGTTCTTTTGCTTATGGATCCCGGCAGTGTGAAATGAAAGGGGAGCTTGTAAGGCTCATGGAGTTTGTATATGTGTTAGAGAAATGCCTGGGTGGCTGGTCTAATCCATGCCTAATCATGGTGGAAACCTGCAGCATAACCATAATGAGAAATCTATGAAGCATCCTCTATAAAAAACCCTATGCAAATAGGAAAGAAAAAAAGAGAAAAAAAGAGGAGCCTATGCAAATAGGAAATAAAAGGATTGCTGAGATGCTCATCGTCTGCTTGCCTTGTCATTTTGATATGGGGATTCTTCCATATCATCAGGCAAGGGGTACCCCATTGGTGGTTCTCTATGATACACATGTACTTACAATGACAAGAACTTAACTGTGACTAAACTTGAGTAGCATGAGGAACGGTAATCGTAAGTAAGGGGCATGAGATTTTCAGCTTATAACTTGTCAAGCATATCCTCATATTTGTTCACTTTAACCTTAATCACCTAAAGATGCTTATGATAGGGGCAATGAGAGATGAAAGCTAATAAGTACCATAATTTTGGGATGCTCTTTATGAGACTTGAATCCCTACTTCCTTCTATGAAGGGCCTTTCTTTTACTTTTATGTTTAGTCACCATCTTCTATCTTTATGCACCTATTGAGAGAGCATAGTGGTCATTCTTAGTTTAATGTGCATTGTCCCAAAACTTGTTGATTTCTTCATAACTTTGTTATTGCTTGTTCTTAAACTATTTGTATCTAGTCACCCTTATGAACTTTGAAGGTGTCCTATGCATTTATGTTTTGCTACACTATGAAGGACAAGCTGAATACCATTCTCATTATGTTTTCTATATGTGAAACAAACAAACATCTTTCAAAGTATTGTTATTCATGAATCTTTTGTTTGTACCTTTTCATGTTATAACATAGTTTCTATGTCTTATTGTTAGAACTATATCTCTCATGCTATGATAATGTACTATGATCCTAGCTGTTTTACAAATACCTTGATCAAGATTATGATGGTGCATGTCACCTAAAAAAGTATTCTTTTTTATCACTTACCTACTCGAGGACGAGCAGGAGTTAAGCTTGGGGATGTTGATATGTTGGAAACGTATCTATAATTTTTGATGTTCCATGCTTGTTTTATATCTATTTTCTTGTGCTTTGTCCACACTTTCGAGTATTTTTACACATTTTCTGGAACTAACCTATTAACAAGATGCCATAGTGCCAGTTGCATGTTTTCTACTATTTTTGGTTTCAGAAAAGCTAGTAAGAAAATATTCTCGGAATTGGACCGGACAAAAGCCAACATAAATATTTTACCCGAAGCAACACGGAGTCCGGAGGGGAGCCGAAGAGAGGCACCAAGGCGTCCACACCCTAGGGTGGCGTGGCCAGCCCTAGGCACGCCGCCACCTGGTGTGGGCCCCCTGGCACTCCACCGACCTTTCCCCTTTGCCTATAAAGACCCCTCGGGATGAAAACCCTAAGTACCCGATCAAAATTCCAGGAAAGAGTATGTAGCCGTTGCCATGTCCATCCCTAGATCGAGAGGGATCTGAAGCTCTTCCCGACACCCTACTAGAGGGGAGAGATCACCCTGGAGGCCTTCTTCATCACCATGACTGCCTCTAGTGTGATGCGTGAGTAGTTCATCCCTGGACTACAGGTCCATGTAGTAGTTAGATGGTTGGTTCTCCTCCTTTGTGCCACCATGTTTAGATCTTGTGAGCTCCGTTCATGATCAAGATCATCTATTTGTAATCCTACATATTGTGTTTGTGGGGATCCGATGGATATTGAGATGCTATTTCAGATTGATTATTGATTCTATCATGTCTTTGTTATTTGTGATCTTGCATGCTTTCCGTTGTGAGTAGCTATCTTGGCCAAGTAGATGCTAGCAACTCCAAGAGGGAGTATTTATGCTCGATAGTGGGTTCATGCCTCTAGTAATCTGGGGAAGTGACAGGAATCTCTAAGGTACTAGATGTGTTGTTTCTACTAGGGAGAAAACAACAATCCTTTGTTCATAGAACAACCGTATTGTTTACTTTACACACTTTGCTTAATGCAATTATCTGTTTCTTGCAAATTAATACTGGAGGGGGTTTGGATGATAACCTGAAGGTGGATTATTAGGCATAGATGCAGTTGGATTATGGTCTATGTATAATGTTGTAATGCCCAATCAAATCTCATAGGAGTCAAGATGATTAGCATATGCATGTATGCTTTCTCGGTGTCTGTCAATTGCCCCGCTGTAATTTGTTCACCCAACATGTCAACTATCTTAAGGAGAATCACCTCTAGTGAACTATGGACCTCGATCCATTCTTTTACCATCAATCTACAATCTACTATTTACTATTTACTTTTTACTTTCTGTAAGCAATTACTATCTTCCACACAATACGTTTAATCCTTTGTTTTCAGCAAAACCGGCGAGATTGACAACCTCACTGTATGTTGGGGGCAAAGTTCTGTGGTTGTGTTCTGCAGGATTCCAAGTTGGAAACACCACCTTGGAGGTGTTTCCTTGCTCCTACTGGTTCGATAACCCTGGTTTCATAACTGAGGGAAAACTTGCTTCTGTGCTCATCATACCTTCCTCTTGGGGTTCCCCAGCGAGCTCGACATAATTTGAGCCTTCACATAACTGCCCAATATCTACAGAGTAAATAAAACAAAAATTACAATTCAGCACAAACATGTGAACCCCAATAGACTTTTGCTTACCAGGAGCTAATTGGGTTCGAGCGACCACCCTGTCCAAGAATAGAAGGGCGACTCCCAGTTGCAGCAGCTTCCACATCCAGTACATCACAATTGAGCTCAAACATGCAAGCCGAAGCATACCTTTACATCAACCCAATTAGTTGACTGTTACACGTTAGAGGAACCATGATGCCTCGTTCATCCATGAAACTGAACTTTGTAGTCTGCTTCGGCCTTATTTCATCAAGATTACGCAGAGCAGCAACCATACCAGGGATAGTGCATATCTGCACAGGCGCTTCTTCCATCGTGATACAATGGTCTCCATACCACTTACCCTTCACCCTTTCTGATTTAGAGTCGTACCTGAAGAGGGCTACCGTAACCAGGTAAGGGTGGTCCGCGGAGATCCCACTTGACAGAAAACTGTGGACAAAATATGTTTATCAGCATTGGGCTGACAAACAATTTTAGGTTCAGTAGCCAGCTAGCAGTTATAATTAATGTGAATAGCAAAGAGAATGGTAGCTCACCCGCATGTAGCCACAACTTCTTCTTCCTTGGTAGTAGGGTCTGCCATCCTCCGTGGTGCTTAGCTTGTCGACAGTGGAGGCGGGCTAGAGCCTCGCAACAACGGCTACGACCTGCGCCATTGGAGCTCGGGATTAGTGAATGGGCGTAGCACCTTGGCACCAGAAGTCAAATGTCTGAATGGATCGTTCTTCCTGGAGGGTGCCTTTCGACACCGCCGGTGCTAGGGGAAGGAGGGAATGGATTTATGAGATTGGTCAACGCATCCAATCCCATTAGTTCCTTGATTTTGCTAATTCTTCACGGGGCAGTTTAATGGAATATTTTAATTTGGCTGGGGTGAGATGAGTTTGCCTTGAAATGGCCCCTCACAGTAGTTGGCAACCCAACTTTACGAAACGCCGCAATTACAGGGAACTTAGGTACCGGGATGCACTCGCCCAGGAACTTTCGGGCCGCAAACCAACAATCCCTCATCTAGTGGATCCATGTGGTTTAGGAAAAGCACACACATGCAATGACATCTAGTGGATCCATGTGGTTTAGGAAAATAACACCACATGTAGGAGTGGCATCATTGCATGTGTTATTTTCCAAGACCACAATGATGCGCACTGACACACACACCCAAGTGGGTGTGGTGATGGAGCATCTTTCAAACTGGTGATAGAATGCATGCTACAGTTGAATCCCAGCATGCTGCTAGGGTTGCTAGATAAGGTTGGACACCACATGCTGGAGTGGCATCATTACATGTGTTATTTTCGAAAACCACAATGCTGCACACTCATACACACACACATCAAAGTGGGTGTGGTGATGCAGCATCTTTCAAACTGTTGATAGAATGCATGTTGCAGATGAATCGCAGCATGCTGCTAGGATTCCTGGACATGGTTGGACACCACATGTTGGAGTGGCATCATTGTATGTGTTCTTTTCCTAAAACCACAATGATGCACACTAATACACACAGGTGGGTGTGGTGATGCAGCATCTTTCAAACTGGTGGTAGAATGCAAGTTGCAGTTGAGTCCCAACATGCTGCTAGGGTTCCTGGACATGGTTGGACACCACATGCTGGAGTGGAATCATTGCATTTGTTCTTTTCCAAAACCACAATGATGCACACTGACACACAAACTAGTGATAGAATGCATGTTGTAGTTGAATCCCAGCTTGCTATTGGGGTTCCTAGATATGGCTGGACACCACAGGCTGGAGTGGAATCATTGCATGTATTCTTTTCCTAAAACCACAATGATGCACACTGACACACACACACAAGTGGGTGTGGTGATGCAGCATCTTTCAAACTGGTGGTAGAATGCATGTTGCAATTGAATACAAGCTTGCTGCTGGGGTTCCTAGACATGGTTGGACACCACATGCTGGAGTCTCATCGTTGCATGTGTTCTTTTCCAAACCACAATGATGCACATTGACACGAAAACACACACATCCAAGTGGGTGTGGCGATGCAACATCTTTCAAACTGGTGGTAGAATGCAAGTTGTAGTTTAATCCCAGCATGCTGCTAGGGTTCCTAGACATGGCTGGACACCACATGTTGGAGTGGCATCATTGCATGTGTTATTTTCCAAAACCACAATGGTGCACACTGACACAAAAACACACACATCCAAGTGGGTGTGATGATGCAGCATCTTTCAAACTGGTGGTAGAATGCATGCTCCAGTTGAATCCTATCATGCTGCTAGGGTTCCTAGACATGGTTGGACACCACATGCTAGAGTGGCATAATTGCATGTGTTCTTTTCCTAAAATCACAATGATGCACACTAACACACACACACACATCCAAGTGGGTGTGGTGATGCAGCATCTTTCAAACTGGTGGTAGAATGCATGCAGCAGTTGAATCACAGCTTGCTGCTGGGGTTCCTAGACATGGTTGGACACCACATGCTAGAGTGTCATCGTTGCATGTGTTCTTTTCCAAACCACAATGATGTACATTGACACACAAACACACACATGCAAGTGGGTGTGGTGATGCATCATCTTTCAAACTAGTGGTAGAATGCAAGTTGAAGTTGAATCCCAGCATGCTGCCAGGGTTCCTGGACAAGGTTGGACACCACATGCTAGAGTGGAATCATTGCATTTGTTCTTTTCCAAAACCACAATGGTGCACACTAACACACAAACTAGTGATAGAATGCATGGTGTAGTTGAATCCCAGCTTGTTGCTGGGGTTCCTGGACATGGCTAGACACTACATGCTGGAATGGTATCATTTCATGTGTTCTTTTCCAAAACCACAATGTTGCACACTGATACACACACACATCCAAGTGGGTGTGGTGATGTAGCATCTTTCAAATTGGTGATAGAATGCATGTTGAAGATGAATCGCATCATGCTACTAGGGTTCCTGGACATGGTTGGACACCACATGCTGGAGTGGCATCATTGAATGTGTTCTTTTCCTAAAATCACAATGATGCACACCAACACACACACACACATCCAAGTGGGTGTTGTGATGTAGCATCTTTCAAACTGGTGGTAGAATGCATGCTGCAGTTGAATCCAAGCTTGCTGCTGGGGTTCCTAGACATGGTTGGACACCACATGCTGGAGTGTCATCATTGCATGTGTTCTTTGCCAAACCACAATGATGCACATTGACACACAAACACACACATCCAAGTGGGTGTGGCGATGCAACATCTTTCAAACTGGTGGTAGAATGCAAGTTGCAGTTGAATCCCAGCATGCTGCTAGGGTTCCTGGACATGGTTGGAGACCACATGCTGTAGTGGAATCATTGCATTTGTTCTTTTCCCAAACCACATTGATCCAGACTAACACACAAACTAGTGATAGAATGCATGCTAGAGTTGAATCCCAGCTTGCTGCTGGGGTTCCTAGACATGGCTGGACACCACATGCTGGAGTGGCATCATTGCATGTCTTCTTTTCCAAAACCACAATGCACACTGACACACAAACACACACATGCAAGTGGGTGTGGTGATGCAGCATCTTTCAAACTGGTGGTAGAATGCATGCTCCAGTTGAATCCCAGCATGTTGCTAGGGTGGACATGGTTGGACACCACATGCTGGAGTGGCATCATTGCATGTGTTCTTTTCCTAAAACCACAATGATGCACACTGACACACACATCCAAGTGGGTGTGGTGATGCAGCATCTTTCAAAATGGTGGTAGAATGCATGCTGTAGTTGAATCTCAGCTTGCTGCTGGTGTTCATAGACATGGTTGGGCACCACATGCTGGAGTGTCATAATTTCATGTGTTCTTTTCCAAACCACAATGATGCACATTGACACACAAACACACCCATCCAAGTGGGTGTGGTGATGCAGCATCTTTCAAACTGGTGGTAGAAAGCAAGTTGCAGTTGAATCCCAGCATGCTGCTAGGGTTCCTGGACATGGTTGGATGCCACATGCTGGAGTGGAATCATTGCATTTGTTCTTTTCCAAAACCACAATGATGCACACTGACACACAAACTAGTGATAGAATGCATGCTACAGTTGAATCCTAGCTTGCTGCTGGGGTTCCTGGACATGGCTGGACACCACATGCTGGAGTGGCATCATTTCATGTGTTCTTTTCCAAAACCACAATGCTGCACACTGATACACGCACACATCCAAGTGGGTGTGGTGATGCAGCATCTTTCAAACCGGTGATAGAATGCATGTTGAATATGAATCGCAGCATGTTGCTAGGGTTCCTCGACATGGTTGGACAGCACATGCTGGAGTGGAATCATTGCATGTGTTCTTTTCCTAAAACCACAATGATGCACACTGACACACACACACACATCCAAGTGGGTGTGGTGATGCAGCATCTTTCAAACTGGTGGTAGAATGCATGCTGCAATTGAATACAAGCTTGCTGTTGGGGTTCCTAGACATGGTTGGACACCACATGCTGGAGTGTCATCATTGCATGTGTTCTTTTTCAAACCACAATGATGCACATTGACAAACAAACACAAACATCCAAGTTGGTGTGGCGATGCAACATCTTTCAAACTGGTGGTAGAATGCAAGTTGTAGTTTAATCCTAGCATGCTGCTAGGGTTCCTAGACATGGCCGGACACCACATGTTGGAGTGTCATCATTGCATGTGTTCTTTTCCAAAACAACAATGGTGCACACTGACACACAAACACACACATCCAAGTGGGTGTGATGTTGTAGCATCTTTCAACCTGGTGGTAGAATGCATGATCCAGTTGAATCCCAGCATGCTGCTAGGGTTCCTAGACATGGTTGGACACCACATGCTGGAGTGGCATCATTGCATGGGTTCTTTTCCTAAAATCACAAGGATGCACACTGACACACACACACACATCCAAGTGGGTGTGGTGATGCAGCATCTTTCAAACTGGTGGTAGAATGCATGCTGCAGTTGAATCCCAGCTTGTTGCTGGGGTTCCTAGACATGGTTGGACACCACATGCTGGAGTGTCATCATTGCATGTGTTCTTTGCCAAACCACAATGATGTACATTGACACACAAAGACACACATGCAAGTGGGTGTGGTGATGCATCATCTTTCAAACTAGTGGTAGAATGCAAGTTGCAGTTGAATCCCAGCATGCTGCTAGGGTTCCTGGACATGGTTGGACACCACATTCTAGAGTGGAATCATTGCATTTGTTCTTTTCCAAAACCATAATGGTGCACACTGACACAAAAACTAGTGATAGAATGCATGTTGTAGTGGAATCCTAGCTTGTTGCTGGGGTTCCTCGACATGGCTGGACACTACATGCTGGAATGGCATCATTTCATGTGTTCTTTTCAAAAATCACAATGATGCACACTGATACACGCACACACACACATCCAAGTGGGTGTGGTGATGCAGCATCTTTCAAACTGGTGATAGAATGCATGTTGAAGATGAATCGCAGCATGCTGCTAGGGTTCCTGGACATGGTTGGACACCACATGCTGGAGTGGCATCATTGAATGTGTTCTTTTCCTAAAACCACAATGATGCACACCAACACACACACACACACATCCAAGTGGGTGTTGTGATGTAGCATCTTTCAAACTGGTGGTAGAATGCATGCTACAATTGAATCCAAGCTTGCTGCTGGGGTTCCTAGAAATGGTTGGACACCACATGCTGGAGTGTTATCATTGCATGTGTTCTGTTCCAAACCACAATGATGCACATTGACACACAAACACACACATCCAAGTGGGTGTGGTGATGCAACATCTTTCAAACTGGTGGTAGAATGCAAGTTGCAGTTGAATCCCAGCATGCTGCTAGGGTTCCTGGACATGGTTGGACACCACATGCTGGAGTGGAATCATTGCATTTGTTCTTTCCCCAAACCACATTGATCCAGCCTAACACACAAACTAGTGATAGAATGCATGTTGCAGTTCAATCCCAGCTTGCTGCTGGGATTCCTGGACATGGCTGGACACCACATTCTGGACTGGCATCATTGCATGTCTTCTTTTCCAAAACCACAATGATGCACACTGACACACAAACACACACATGCCAGTGGGTGTGGTGATGCAGCATCTTTCAAACTAGTGGTAGAATGCATGCTCAAGTTGAATCCTAGCATGTTGCTAGGGTTCCTGGACATGGCTGGACACCACATGATGGATTGGCATCATTGCATGTGTTCTTTTCCTAAAACCACAATGATGCACACTGACACACACACATCCAAGTGGGTGTGGTGATGCAGTATCTTTCAAAATGGTGGTAGAATGCATGCTGTAGTTGAATCTTAGCTTGCTGCTGGGGTTCATAGACATGGTTGGACACCACATGCTGGAGTGTCATCATTGCATGTGTTCTTTTCCAAACCACAATGATGCACATTGACACACAAACACAACCATCCAAGTGGGTGTGGTGATGCAGCATCTTTCAAACTGGTGGTAGAATGCAAGTTGCAGTTGACTCCCAGCATGCTGCTAGGGTAACTGGACATGGTTGGACGCCACATGCTGGAGTGGAATCATTGCATTTGTTCTTTTCCAAAACCACAATGATGCACACTGACACATAGACTAGTGATAGAATGCATGCTACAGTTGAATCCTAGCTTGCTGCTGGGGTTCCTGGACATGGCTGGACACCACATGCTGGAGTGGCATCATTTAATGTGTTCTTTTCCAAAACCACAACGCTGCACACTGATACACGCACACATCCAAGTGGGTGTGGTGATGCAGCATCTTTGAAACCGGTGATAGAATGCATGTTGAAGATGAATCGCAGCATGCTGCTAGGGTTCCTCGACATGGTTGGACACCACATGCTGGAGTGGAATCATTGCATGTGTTCTTTCCTAAAACCACAATGATGCACACTGACACACACACACACATCCAAGTGGGTGTGGTGATGCAGCATCTTTCAAATGGTGGTAGAATGCATGCTGCAATTGAATACAAGCTTGTTGTTGGGGTTCCTAGACATGGTTGTACACCACATGCTGGAGTGTCATCATTGCATGTGTTCTTTTACAAACCACAATGATGCACATTGACAAACAAACACACACATCCAAGTGGGTGTGGCGATGCAACATCTTTCAAACTGGTGGTAGAATGCAAGTTGTAGTTTAATCCCAGCATGCTGCTAGGGTTCCTAGACATGGCTGGTCACCACATGTTGGAGTGTAATCATTGCATGTGTTCTTTTCCAAAACCACAATGGTGCACACTGACACACAAACACACACATCCAAGTGGGTGTGATGATGTAGCATCTTTCAACCTGGTGGTAGAATGCATGCTCCGGTTGAATCCCATCATGCTGCTAGGGTTCCTAGACATGGTTGGACACCACATGCTGGAGTGGCATCATTGCATGTGTTCTTTTCCTAAAATCACAATGATGCACACTAACACATACACACACATCCAAGTGGGTGTGGTGACGCAGCATCTTTCAAACTGGTGGTAGAATGCATGTTGCAGTTGAATCCTAGCTTGCTGCTGGGGTTCCTAGACATGGTTGGACACCACATGCTGGACTGTCATCATTGCATGTGTTCTTTGCCAAACCACAATGATGTACATTGACACACAAACACACACATGCAAGTGGGTGTGGTGATGCATCATCTTTCAAACTAGTGGTAGAATGCAAGTTGCAGTTGAATCCCAGCATGCTGCTAGGGTTCCTGGACATGGTTGGACACCACATTCTAGAGTGGAATCATTGCATTTGTTCTTTTCCAACACCACAATGGTGCACACTGAAACACAAACTAGTGATAGAATGCATGATGTAGCTGAATCCCAGCTCGTTGCTAGAGTTCCTGGACATGGCTGGACACTACATGCTGGAATGGCATCATTTCATGTGTTCTTTTCAAAAACCACAATGCTGCACACCAACACACACACACACATCCAAGTGGGTGTTGTGATATAGCATCTTTCAAACTGGTGGTAGAATGCATGGTGCAATTGAATCCAAGCTTGCTGCTCGGGTTCCTAGACATGGTTGGACACCACATGCTGGAGTGTTATCATTGCATGTGTTCTTTTCCAAACCACAATGATGCACATTGACACACAAACACACACATCCAAGTGGGTGTGGCGATGCAACATCTTTCAAACTGTTGGTAGAATGCAAGTTGCAGTTGAATCCCAGCATGCTGCTAGGGTTCCTGGACATGGTTGGACACCACATGCTGGAGTGGAATCATTGCATTTGTTCTTTCCCAAACCACATTGATCCAGACTGACACACAAACTAGTGATAGAATGCATGCTGCAGTTGAATCCCAGCTTGCTGCTGGGGTTCCTGGACATGGCTGGACACCACATGCTGGAGTGGCATCATTGCATGTCTTCTTTTCCAAAACCACAATGATGCACACTGACACACAAACACACAAATGTCAGTGGGTGTGGTGATGCAGCATCTTTCAAACTGGTGGTAGAATGCATGCTCCAGTTGAATCCCAGCATGTTGCTAGGGTTCCTGGACATGGTTGGACACCACATGCTAGAGTGGCATCATTGCATGTGTTCTTTCCCTAAAACCACAATGTTGCACACTGATACACGCACACATGCAAGTGGGTGTGGTGATGCAGCATCTTTCAAACCGGTGATAGAATGCATGGTGCAGTTGAATCCCAGCTAGCTGCTGGGGTTCCTGGACATTGCTGGACACCACATGCTGGAGTTTCATCATTGCTTGTGTTATTTTCCAAACCACATTGATGCACATTTACACACAAACACACACATCCAAGTGGGTGTGGTGATGCAGCATCTTTCAAACTAGTGGTAGAAAGCATGGTGCAGTTGAATCCCAGCATGGTGCTAGGTTCCTGGACATGGTTGGACACCACATGCTGGAGTTGAATCATTGCATGTGTTATTTTTCAAAACCACAATGATGCACACTAATACACACACATGTAATGACATCTAGTGGATCCATGTCATTTATGCAAAGAACACTCACACGATGACATATAGTGGATCCATGTGGTTTAGGAAAGAACACACATGCAATGACATCTAGTGGATCCATGTGGTTTATGAAAAGAACATACATGGAATTACTCTAGTGGATCCATGTGGTTTATGAAAGGAACATACATGCATTGACATCTCGTGGATCCATGTGGTTTAGGAAAGGAACACACATGCAATGACATTTAGTGGATCCATGTGGTTTAGGAAAATAACACACATGCAATGACATCTAGTGGGTCCATGTGGTTTATGAAAAGAACACATATGCAATGACTCTAGTAGATCCATAAGGTTTAGGAAAATAACATACATGTAATGACACACATTTAATGACATCTAGTGGATCCACACATGTAATGACACACATGTAATGACACACATGTAATGACATATGAAAAGAACACACATGTAATGACATCTAGTGGATCCACGTGGTTTATGAAAAGAACATACATGCAATGAAATCTACTAGGTTCATGTGGTTTAGGAGAAGAACACACATGCAATGACATCTAGTGGATCCATCTAGTTTGTGAAAAGAACACACATGCAATGACATCTAGTGGATCCATGTGGTTTATGAAAAGAACACACAGGCAATGACATCTAGTGGATCCATGTGGTTTATGAAAAGAAAACGCTTGCAATGCCATCTAGTGGATCCATTTGGTTTATGGAAAGGACACGCATGCAATGACATCTAGTGGATCCATGTGGTTTAGGAAAAGAACACCACATGCAATGAAATCTAGTGGATCCATGTGGTTTAGGAAAAGAACACCACATGCAGGAGTGGCATCATTGCAAGTTTTCTTTTCCAAGACCATAATCATGCACGCTGACACACACACCCAAGTGAGTGTGGTGATGCAGCATCTTTCAAACTGGTGATAGAATGCATGTCGTAGTTGAATCCTAGCATGATGCTGGGGTTCCTGGACATGGTTGGACACCACATACTGGAGTGTCATCATTGCATGTGTTATTTTCTCAAACCACAATACCGCACATTGATACACACACACATCCAAGTGGGTGCGCTGCTGCAGCATCTTTCAAACTAGTGATAGAATGCATGTTGCAGATGAATCCCATCGTGCTAGTAGGGTTCATGAATGGAGTGTCATCATTGCATGTATTCTTTTCCTAAAACCACAATGATGCACACTAACAAACACACACATACATCCAAGTGGGTGTGGTGATGCAACATCTTTCAAACTGGTGGTAGAATGCATGCTACAGGTTAATCCTGGCATGCTGCTAGGGTTCCTGGACATGGTTGTACACCACATGCTAGAGTGGCATCATTGCATCTGTTCTTTTCCAAAACCACAATGATGCACACTGATATGCACACACATCCAAGTGGGTGTGTTGATGCAGCATCTTTCAAATTGGTGATAGTATGCATACTGCTAGGGTTCCTGTACATGGTTGAACAACACATGCTAGAGTGGCATCATTGCATGTGTTCTTTTCCACAACTGCAATGATGCACACTGATACACACACATGCAATTACATCTAGTGGATCCATGTGGTTTACGAAAAGAACACACATGCAATGAGATCTATTAAATCCATGTGGTTTAGGAAAAGAACAAACATGCAATGACATCTAGTGGATCCATGTGTTTTATGAAAAGAACACACATGCAATGACATTTAGTGGATCCATGTGGTTTATGAAAAGAACACACATGCAATGACTATAGTGGATCCATGTGGTTTAGGAAAAGAACACACATGCAATGACATCTAGTGGATCCATGTCACTACAAGAAAATTTGGCTTTTACAACGGATAATTTTCCTGGTTGAAAGCCCATATTTCATGGCCAAAGAGTCTTCCACCATGGATGGCCTTCGTGGTAAAAGCCCCGTCACAAATGAATTAACCACAGATTTTTTTTCGACCGTGGCGGATCGCACCCTTCAGCCACGAAAACATGTTCTGTCGTATATCTTTTCGGCAGCCGTGCTGACTGCTGATGTCATGCGAACTGCCAGGTTGCAGCCGCCATTAGCGGCCGGTTACCGCTGTTAATGGACATAGAAAGCATGGCAGAAGCCATGCCGAGCCAAGGCCTGCTAAAGACTAACTAGGCCGACCCATTAGGGGAGCCCAATAAGAAGATGGCTCGTTATTGTTTTGGCATGCACTGTTTGTAATGGGCCCAAAGTTGCAGCCAGCAGCGGCCCGTGAACTTTCAGGCCCAATTTTGTTTTGGCCTAAAGAAGGCCCATGATGGTCCAACTCTCTATGGCCCATTAGCAGCCTGCGCCAAGTCGCTCCTGTACATTTAAGGCCTGCGGGCAGCCCATCACTGTTATCGTAGCCCATCGTGGGCCACCTACTGACGGCCCTTGTCTGAGATGGCCCATTACTATTCAGGCATGTTACTGTCCTAGCCTTTCACTCTTCCGAGCTTTACCTGTTTAGGCCCACAAGCGGCCCTTTACTGTTCTAGTCTAGTAAATGTGTCGGCCTGTTACTACCCTCGCCTAGAAATTTCTCGGGCTGTTACTGTTCTGGCTTGTCACTATTCTGGCCTTTCACTGTTGTGGCCCTTTACTGTTGAGGCCGGCTACTGTTTTGGCATGTTACTATTCTAGATTTCATGGTTTCTTGCCTATTACTGCGATGGGTTGTTTCTATTACGGCCTGCTACTGTTAAGGCTTGTTACTATTATGGCTTGTTACTGTTATGACATGTTACTCTTACGGCATGTTACCATTACGGCCTGTTATTGTTACGTCCAATTACAACTTGTAGGTCGGCCCATTATGTTTACGGCCTTTTACAGGTTCGGCCTTTTCTGAAGCCCATGCCAATATCATATAACGTCTATATAATCCAGCATTTTTTATTGTCGACCTAATACACGACGGGCCAATAACAAAGCACGGTATTGTTCCCTAATCAACCTGCCTGGCGTAGTTACCGTAACGACTACCGCAATGTGTGTACGGCGTCAACTAAATGCATACATGGCCTACGCGAGTTATCTAGATATTACATCAGCTGCAAACTTCTTAAAATTATTACATATTATCAAATGAAGGGAAACAAAAATCGGCATTTCAGTTGACAATCAAGTTGATAGCAGAGTCCTCAACTGGTCACTTGCATCTTCCTTTGAGTGTGACAGCTACATTGGAGGAGACATGATCTTGCATCTCCCTCTTTGGTGGTGATAGCAATAATTGCACCCTGAAACTAAGTAGTAAAAAGTTAATACATCAAACAAGACAAACTACTCATTTGACTGATATGATAAGAGCTATGATCTAGAGTTTACAACTGGTCAATGGTTCAATTATTAACCAACACGT
This sequence comes from Avena insularis, assembly GCA_023614405.1. Taxonomy (NCBI): domain Eukaryota; kingdom Viridiplantae; phylum Streptophyta; class Magnoliopsida; order Poales; family Poaceae; genus Avena; species Avena insularis. Next base: position 450,939,462 of record CM042690.1, read on the forward strand.
CAAACAAAAAGGACAAGCAAGCATGCATTAAACAAGTGTGCCTACCGTGAAATGAGCAATCAAAAAATGTGAGTGTGGCTTAGAATTTTAGAAAAATAAACTAGCCAGGTCATTTCAACAAATATATATGGACGCAGTTCTATACCCTAAAATGCAAGAGACCTTGGGTGACTCGGGATTTGCTCTGAGACACAAAATGGCATGCAGTTACTATCATAGCGAAGGATGAACCAGATAGAAATTATAACCGCATCATACGAGAACTTGTAGAGCAGGAATGCAAACCACGAATGAACTATATATTGTAGAGGATAGTTATGTCGTGACTTAGGATGACCCAGACCCAGAACCAGATGCAAGATATAATGGCGTCGCTCGTGAACCTGTAGAGCAGGACAAACAAGCATTATACAACTGTGCCTAGAGTGAAATGAGCAATCAAACAAAGTGTTTCTTAGAATTTCAACAAATATAAACAAGCGAGGTCATTTCAGCAAATATATATGGAAGTAGTGGCATCTCCTGGAATGCATAGTCGTTGGGTGACTAAGAATTTGCGGTGAGCTACACAATGGCATGTAGTTACTGTCAGAGCTAAGAATCAACCAGATAGAAATTATAATGGCATCATAAGAGAACTTCTAGAGCAGGAATGCAAACCACGAGTGAACTACATAGTAGAGGACAGTACTGCAGTTGTTAGGACGAACCAGCACCAGATAAGGAATTAATGGCATCCCTTGTGAACCTGTAGAATAGGCTATGCAAACCAACATGTTCATTGTTCCATTTTGAGCTATATGCAAAAAAAAGGAATTTTTAAAAAAAATGAAATAATTGGATACAGCGAGAACGAGGTCGCACGATTTCCGAGGCATGTCTCTCTGAGGTCCCTTCCACCGGCTCTCGCCGGCGCCACTCCGGCGCCGTCGCACACCTCTCCATGGGTTTCTCTGCGTTGGATTCATCTGTGGTGACTGGAAGATCACCTACTCTGGAAGTTCCACTAATGGTAAGTTCCTTGTTGGCTCTCTGATTCTCTCGGTGAAGCGCTCGCTGGTTATCCTCAATGCCAATGGTTTTCCTCTTGAGGGTAAATGTCTGGAAAATGGGGAGGTGCTCTCTGTTGGATCTATGGTGAGGTTCCCCTCTCACCTGGCTAGGATCAATCCTTTCGACTCCCACTCCTAGATTTCTTGGTAACTCGGCTTCTGGTTTTGAATTGGCTGAAGATTTACGACTTAAGTGGCATGTTTCTTGCTCGTCCCTGCCTTCAGATGATTCAGGCAGTGTTCCTCGGTTTTTGATCCTTTTTACTCATGCTGATCGGATTGTGCTGCTTAATCAAAATAAGGTGGTCATTGATGCAAGGTTCCTTCTGCAAGATGAAAAGATTTTTTCTGGCTTGACGCTTGATCTAGTTGTCAAAAGAGTTGTTGTGGGTGCTCAAATCACTGAAAACCTGAGTTCCGACAAGGTGCAAGATAAGAAGGAAAGAATCACCAAGTGCACTTCTTTGGATTTCACTAAAGGCAATGTTTTTGAAGATATTGTCTTCAAAAAATTCGGTCATCGTGTTAATTTCTCTGGTGGATTTCGCAGAAGACCCTTTTTTCCGGTTGGCTCTTTTGGTCATGCCAACTTTAAAATTGATATTCATACTATTGGCATTTCCCTTCAGGCTTGTTTTGGTGGTCTTGCTTCAAAATTTCAAGTTAAACTTCTCCAAGATAGAACCTTTCGATTTTCAGTTGCATCACGAGCAGTGGGTTTCGAGATTTAGAATTCAAATACTTTCTCAAATGAGTATTTTGTCTTTAAAATCAACCTGTGGGGTGAAGGTGGTCTGAATTGGAGATTTGAATAGAAAGAATATTATAAAGAAATTGACAAAGACTGGATTTTTGTCTCATACAAAAAGAAGAATTCTTCTTTGAGTTTTGATCGTGTTGATCATCCAGATTCCTCTTCAAAATCCCCATGCAAAAACGGTCATATCATGAATTAAATTAAGGGGAACAAAACCGGCTCGTCATTTGCGGAAATTGTGGTTAATGAGAGAGTAAATGAGAAAGCGGATTTTCCGACATGCACAGAATCAACTGCATTTAAACTACCTGGTCTTTTGTCTTTTTTGAAATTTTCCAACTTTCCCTACGTGTCCGTGGCCTGACAACTCTTACCTAAATTGGTTCAAGGCCCATGTCTCGCTGCAAATTTTGCGGCCCAGGGTGTTTGACTGTCTAAAGGACTTTGCCCTCGCCCAAAAAAAGAAAAAATCATAACTCCCTGCCTCCTCAACTCCCACGCCTGCAGAAACCCCAACCACCTTACTCCGCTCGTCAATGGCGACAACCTCCACCGCAATGGCGAACATTCCGCTGGACTCGCAACCTTTTCTCCCTCCTAGCTTTGAGATTTTGCAGGTGGCGGGGCGGAATCGTGTCAAGACGGTGGTAGTTCCTCGTCACTCACGTGCTCATGAACAGTATGCTATTGCGAACATTCATCCCCTCCCCCTGGTCTAGTTCCTTTCGAGAATATCAGAGATGTTTTACAAGATTTCTTTATCAATGTTGCTCGGGTGGATTTCCGTCATATTCAAGACGGTCCTTTTGGCTCTGCATATGTGCAATTTAACAATGTCAGTGACCGGGATCGTTTGACTGATGCTGGGCCAATCCCTCTCCAAGATGTTGCAATCTCTTTTGCTAGGCACAATGAAGGTATCAACTGGTGTAGGACTCAGTTCAACAATGAATGCTGGGTCATGCTTCTGGGCCCTCCCCTTGATCACTAGCACACTGAAGACCTGAATGTTGTTTTTGCTGATATAGGAAGGGTGCTTCTTTGGGAAAGGGACCCTGAGCACAAAGGCAGAATCATTGCTAAACTCAGAGTCACTGACCTGTTGGATGTGAACAAAAGTGTTAGATTTACCATTGGGGACCTTTTTGAGACTGAATCCTGGACTTTTTATGTGGAGCTTTTAAACAGCAATCTCCTGGGTGGGGCCCCATCTAATGAGGACCCACTACCTGATGAAAATGAAGACCCTCATCCCCTACCTGTCTTGGAACCTCAATTTGGTCCTCCTCCCCAGCCTGTAGGTGACATTGGTGGATGGGACTAGTGCGCTGAACCTGCTCCTCAACAGAATGATGCTGGTTTGGGGCAATGGAATGCACCTGTTCAAGGACCAGTTTTTGCTGAAGGGGTGGATATGCCAATTTATAATCTGAACTTACCACCTCAGGAGGCTAACAGTGCTGTCACTGGTTCTATCCCTGCTGTCAACATTTCCTCTGACAATGACAATGCTTCTGTTCATGGTGATGATGACATTGAGGTTGAACAACATATAGTTGATAACACTCAGGATGTTGGTATGGGTGATGGCTTGTTCAATATCCTTCAAAACTACCAGGATGATGTTGAGGAGGCTCAGCATTCTAATGAGGTGAACCAGCAGGATGACTGGATGATTGAAGACAATAATCTTCTTTCTCCCAATGAGGCTCACTTGCAAGTGGGGATGGCTATCACTCCTTTTATTCCTGCTCTTGATGTGCTGGCTGCTAAACATTCCTTCTCCAAGCAAGGCTTGGAACTTTGGGACAAATTCATTGCTCCTCACATCAACAATCCTCCACTTGGCAAAAGCAGTCTGAAATGTGATATTCCTGTAAGTTGGTTCAACTTTATAACACTCATGCTCATCACTCCTGAAAAGTTTAGTTGGGCAAAACATTTTCTTAATTATCCTTTGTGGGAAATTATAAAGGAACCAATTGCTGATGAAAATACCTTTACTTTCATTATCCCTGATAATTGTGTTGGGTAGATGCCTCCTAATTGCCTGAATGATCCTCCCCCAAACTTGATGGTGCCCAATGCTCCATCCAAAAATCAGAAGGGGAAAAGAACCAATGGTTCACACTAAGGTGAGAAGGAGTCCCAGAATTGTGGAACTTAATGGAGGTTTTAAAAGTCATGTGAATTGTGCTGATTTAAATTGCCTCTCTTGCAATGCTGCTCCTCCTTGTCTTAAAAATAAAGTTGTTAAGAACCTGGCTGACTCTTTTTATAAGATCAAGGAGGGAGAACTTGAGAAAAGGTTGCTGAAGAAGAGTAGGATCAATGATTTGATCATCAAGCCACCTGGAAAGACTGGAAAAAAAAAGAATGGTGCTGACACCAACATGTCTGGAAAGAAGAAAGGTGGTGCTGCTGAATCTTGTGGACAACAGTCTAAGAAGAAAGCTCCTAAATAGATATTTTAATGTCTACAAAATATTGTCATTTTGTGTCTGGGTCAAGTGCTTTTGTGACTTGTGTTGAGATTCTCAGACTCCGTATGTTACTGTGTTTATCTATGGCTCTTGGACCTTGTGAAGAGATTAAGTCTATTTGTGTGATTACATATCTTGTATCACCCCAAATTTTTACCCCTCTGGTTTTCCATGAATAACAAAAGAAAATGGAATATTCTGAACTAGAATCTCAGAGGCATGAACTCTGAGAAATGACTGGCTTTAAAAAGCAAAATCATTGAGTCTGAATGTGACATCATTTGTCTCCAAGAAACCAAAAGAGAATGCTTTGACATGAATTACTTAAAAAAATTATGTCCAAATAAGTTTGATAGCTTCGACTATCTCCCTTCTATTGGTGCTTCTGGTGGGATCATCATCATCTGGAATAGTTATTTGTTCAATGGTACCAGAGCCTTCCAAAATGAATTCTCTACTTCTGTCACTTTCTCCTTCCTACTTTCTAATGACATATGGACACTTACAAACATATATGGTCCATGTCAAGCTGATATAAAAGATGAATTTTTGGATTGGTTTTCCAACATTGTGATGCCTGATAATATGGACTGGCTTGTCTTAGGGGACTTTAACCTCATCCGAAGGCTTACTGATTGAAACAAGAGTGGAGGAGAGGTTAATGACACTTTACTTTTTAATGAAGTTATCAACAACCTGGGGCTAATTGAGTTACCTCTTAAGGGAAGAAAATTTACTTGGAGCAATATGCAGAAAGACCCCCTTCTGGAAAGGCTAGACTAGTTTTTTACTTCTAGCTCCTGGACCATCAAGTACCCCTATACTTTTGTTTCCCCCCTTTCTAAGCCCACTTCTGATCATCTTCCCTGTGTCATCTCAATTGGAACGAATATTCCCAAGGCACAAGTTTTTAGATTTGAAAATTTCTTGTTAAATCATTCTGACTTTAAACAAATTGTGCAAAATGCCTGGAATATTCCAGTAGGACACCTTGACCTGGCAAAGAAGATTTGTGCCAAATTGAAGAATGTGAGAAGAGGTATCAAGTTTTGGGCCAAACAAATTCCATGTCTAAAAGATCAGATTAAGAAGGTTAATGATAGTACTAACCTTCTAGATTTACTTGAAGAGTCTAGAACTTTAACCATCAATGAGTGGCACCTCAGAGACCTCCTGAAATCTCATGTTATTACTCTACTCCAGAATCAGAATACCTATTGGAAACAGAGAGGAAAAATAAAATGGGTGAAATTAGGTGATGAAAACACAAAGTTCTTCCACTCTAAGGCCACCATAAGTTATAGACACAATTATATTTCAATGCTTAAGAATGACATTGGTCAAGAATTTTTTGATCACTCTGACAAAGCTGACATTCTCTGGAATGATTTCAAAGCTAAAATGGTTACTTCTGTGAAAACTGAGATGTTCTTCAATCTTGAAGATTTTTAGGGAAATGGTATGTCTGAGGAGATGAAAAACTCACTTGAAAGGCCTTTCCATGACAAAGAAATTGAGGATGTGATCTCTGAATTACCAAATGATAAGTCCCCTGGACCTGATGGTTTTAACAATGAATTCATCAAAAGCTGTTGGACCATCATTGGAAATGACTTCAAATTGCGCATCCAGGATTTCTATAATGAGAAAATTTCTCTTGAAAGTATCAATTCCTCCTACATTACTCTCATTCCTAAAGTGTCAAACCCTTCCACCTCTGCTGATTTCGGACCCATTTCTTTATTAAACTGTGTGTTCAAAATTATTACCAAACTCCTTGCTAACAGACTTCAGACTGTTATTCTGAAATTGGTACATAAGAATCAATATGACTTCCTCAAAGAAAGGTCTATTCAGGATTGCCTTGGGTGGGCTTTTGAATATCTTTTCCAATGCCACAAATCAAAGGAGGAAATTCTCATTTTCAAATTGGACTTTGAGAAGGCTTTTCATACAATTGATCATTCTTCCATCCTAAATATTCTCATAGCTAGAGGATTTGGAAGGAAATGGATTAAATGGATTGAGATGATTTTTGAGTCTGGCTCCTCTGAAATTCTTTTAAATGGGGTACCTGGGAAAAAATTTACTGCAGAAGAGGTGTGAGACAAGGAGATCCCCTTTCACCCCTCCCTTTTATCCTTGCTGCAGACCTTCTTGAATATGTCTTGAATAAAGCCATGTTTCTCCAACTTCAGACCCCTCCAATTTGTGGGCCTCCTAACAATGACTTCCCAGTGATTCAATATGCTGATGACACCTTGGTTGTGCTAAAAGCAGATGCTACTCAGTTATTATGCTTAAAAGCTCTTCTATAGACTTTTGCACTCTCCACTGGTCTCAAAGTCAATTATTTGAATTCAAGCATGATGCCAATAAATTTATGTCAGGATAGGCTGATTCACTTTGCTCAGATAATCAATTGCAACTGGTAGCCTCCCTTTCACTTATCTTGGTTTACCACTAAGCTTATCAAAGCCATCCATGGAACATTTTCTACCTATTGTTCAAAGAGTAGAAAGAAGACTTTGTGGTATTGCTGACTTCTTAAACTATGGAGGAAAGCTTCAACTTGTTAAATCTGTTTTATCATCTCTACCCTTATTCTTCATGAGTTGCCTAGAGGTGCCAGTGGCTATCAAAGATCAGATCATAAAATATATGAGGCACTGTCTTTGGAGAAAAAAGACTGAGGATGTGCAAGCCAAGGGGCAGACTCTGCTGTCATGGGTTAAGATTTGTAGACCTAAAAATCAAGGGGGACTTGGAGTCCTAGATCTAACAATTCAAAATTCTGCCCTCCTTTTAAATAACCTTGACAAGTTTTACAATCACCATGATATACCTTGGGTTCACCTTATTTGGGAGACCTACTAGAAGAATGGAAAGTTACATGGAAGAAGCATGGAGGGATCCTTCTGGTAGAAAGCACATATCAAATTAATTGATAATTTTAAGGCCATGGAAAAATGCAGACTGAAATCTAGGAAAACTGCTTATTTTTGGACTAATCTTTGGCAAGATGATTGCTTAAAGATAAATTTCCTCACTTGCTGTCCTATGCAAAGTCATCAAACATCAATGTGCAGGAATTTTTACAGGCTGAGTTCTTGGAGGATAATTTCACCTACCTCTTTCCCAACAAGCATACTCTGAATTTTTAATCCTGGAAGATAGATGCCAAGAGATCATTCCAACTTTACAAGGAAATAATCATAATAGTTGGAATTATATTTGGGGTTCTGATAGATTTGAAGTAAAAAAGGCCTACTCTTCTATGATTGGTTATTCCCCTACACCTCCACACTTCTCTTGGCTTTGGGCATCCTCTTGCCAGAACAAACACAAATTATTTTTTGGCTTATGCTTCTAGATAGATTAAATACAAGGAATCTTCTGAGAAGGAAACAATTTTCTCTGCCTAACTATAATTATGCAACTCTCCATTGCCAATTGGAAGAATAGGTAAACCACTTATTCTAGGATTGTCCCTTTGCAAAAATTTGCTGGGATCATATATGCATTGACAGAGCAATAGATTTATTACGACTGGAAGCTTTATCTGACATCAGAACCAAGCTGCATCTACCTTTTGCAATGGAAATTATTATTTTAGCTGCTTGGGGTATCTAGATTTGTCGAAATGAGAAAAAATTTAATGATAAAAGGACAACAATAGATGGATGGAAGACAATTTTCTATCAAGAAATGAGATGGGTGTAATTCAGAATTAAAAGAAAACACCAAGAGAAATTCAGTACTTGGCTGAGCCAACAATTAGACCAAAGATTGAGTAGATTGTTGCCCTCTTGTGAGGTTGAACATTTTATATTTATGGATCTATCTTGGATCTTTAGACTAATACGTAATAGCACTTTGTATTATCCCTATATATTAATAAAAATTGAAGTGGGGACTTTCCCTACTGTTTCACCTTCAAAAAAAAGAAAAAGAAAATAGTTAGTAATGCAGCTTTTGAAGAAGCAGATGGCAACAACAAAATTATAATCGAATTAGTACGAATAGTTTAAACAGCTACTACAGGATAGCAGAACGATACCAAGGAGGAAATAATAGCAGGAACCGATCTCAGGACAAACCAGATAGATTCAACAACTGTAGAGCAGGGAATCCACACTAATATTTTCTGCTGACTTCACATTTTGCAAGAATTACACGGTAGCAGGCAATTACTGTTGTATGTAGTAGCTAAGAACATGTGTATGAAAAAATAACAGACATGTCCATTACTTGAAATTTGTAGAGCAGTGAATGCAAACCAACATGTCTAATGACCTTGTATGTACTAGCACGAAGAATAGGCATGCCCACTGACTTGTATGTACGAGCACGATGATAAAAATGCAGTTCACTGTGACAGGCTTGAACCTGCTATACTTCTGACAAAACAAAAACGGGTTGCAGATTTGGTTAAGCTTGGTCGAAGAGGTGTCTAACCATCATCGGCATCGTGCAGGTGACCTCCAGGTCACCGAGGGTTCTGTGGTTGCGATGGCTGTTGGCGTCGCGGAAGTAGATCTTGGGCGGTTGATGCTGGCTTGAGAGCGGTGGACGAGAGCGCTGCTGAGGCAGATCTAGTGCAGTGAATGGCAATGGCCGAGCAGCTGGTCTAGAGCGGTGGACATGGAACTCCCTGAACTAGATCGCGTCTGGTGTACACCAGTGAAGCGGATCCGATACGGTTGGGTAGCTTTCGGTGCCCGGGAAGCAGAGCTTGGGCGATCGATGATGCCATCAGCGTGGTGAACACACCGCAGCTCCGGTACAGTGGCAGAGATACCCGATGAACTAGATCCGGTGGGTGAGCATTGGTCAAGCGGCTCCGTGGCAGTGCATAAGACCGCCGCTCAAGCGGGTCCGACCGTCGTGGAATTGTCACCGACCGGTGCGCGTCATGGTCATGGAGGTGAGGGCGTGGGAGAGAGGGGCTAGGATTTTTGAAAGGACCAACAAAAAACTCTGGGCGGATCCAGACTAAGAAGGTGAACTGAAACATAAATTACGATCGTGCCCCGAAGCTACCTACTTTAACTTTCCCATAGGGCGTCAGAACAATGGGTAGTATCAGAATTTTGAAGTCAAAAGTTTTTAAAACTTAGCGCGGGAAATGCTTCAAGATTGGTGTGTGATTTTGCCGCTTGATTGAGATATTGAATTTGGCGACCGTCCATCTAATAATAATATAAAAATGGTACTGCCCTGGTGGGATATTTGCCTCAAAGTTTTTGAAACTGAGGGGCGGGAAATGCTTCAAAGTCAGTGTATGGTTTAGCCGCTCGATTGAGATTTTGAATTTGACAAGGGCCCATCTGACAATAATACAAAAATGGTACTGCCTTGGTGGGAGATTTTTCCTCAAAGTTTTTGAAACAGAGGAGCGGGAAATGCTTCAAAGTCGGTGGTGCAGTTTAGCCGCTCTATTGAGATTTTGAATTTGACTAGCGCCCATCTTGTGATAATAATACAAAAATGGTACTCCCCCGGTGGGAGATTGTGCCTCAAAGTTTGTGAAACGGAGGGGCGTGAAATGCTTCAAAGTGGGTGTGCGGTTTTGCCTCTCGATTGAGATTGTGAATTTGACAAGAGCCCATCTGATAATAATAATAATAATATAAAAATGGTACTCCCTAGGTGGGAGATTTTGGCTCAAAGTTTTTGAAACGGTTAGGCGGGAAATGCTTCGAAGTTGGTGTCTGTGATTTTGCCGCCGGATTGAGATTTTGAATTTTGCTAGCGTCCATGTACTACTAGTAGTAGTAGTAAAAAAGGTGGTAGAACGTACAACTATATGGTCAGGAATTAATGGCCAAGAGTCACATCAACTGATCATCCATATAACCACACTTGAGGTACTCCCTGTGTTCGGTATTACTAGACCGGAGTAGTACTAGTTCGGAGAATTAACTTCACCTACTGGCTTTATAGCTAGTTATTGCATGCAGTGGTAATCCTAAAATCCAGCCAATGCACGTGGCCACCGCATCTAATTGAAAACATGCAAGTCAATGGATGCACTCCCGTTTTAACAACATGATCGGCCAAGAGCATTACACGGCGTGGTGGTTCATATTTTACGGTCAACTAGAGGAGTAATTGAGCAAAAGTAGGAGCATTAATTGGTCCTCCAGCCTAGCATTTGAGGCTGTAAAATAATTTAGAGGTATATACACCTTTAGTCCCACATCTTGCACCGCGAGAGCATTTTAGTCCCACATATTGAAAAATGAGCAATACTAGTCCCTCAACTTATATCTCGAGCGCATTTTAGTCCAATTTAATGGAATTTCAGTGAATTTGACTTAATTTGTCCACAAATGACGTTGATTTTCTTAAAATGACCCATCTATATTTTTTTATGTCATTTGTGTCCCTATGCGGACTGATAAGTGGGCCACCTGTTAGTAGACGTTCAAATAAAATATTTAAATCTCTAAGAGGAGACTGGATTCGAACTTAACACTTTTGTACAGCGACACACACACCCACAAGCCACTATGCCGGTGGATGCCCACGACTACTCATGTGAGACGAGGAGTACTTGAGAGGATGTAAATATGCCAGACGAGGAGTACTTGGGGGGAAGTAATTATTTATACAATAAAAAAGCACATATGAACGCGAAAAATGCTCACGTCTATGTTGGTGTGGTCCATAATATCAATTGTATAGCTTTGTTGTTAACCTAGTAGCTAGCTGCAGTGTCTAGAATAAACTTGAGTTTTTTATTATTCGCAAAAATGAAAAGGAATAAAGTTGAGTTGTTATTGTAGCCCAGAACATATATTTTTGAATATCAAATGAAGAACACATCAGCCAAAGCGCTCTTCAGTTAATCACTTATGTGTGCATGTTGTAGTGGCAAGGTTGATTTCTTCAGTAGTGCAGGTAATCAGTTCGATACCCTACAATGCATTGGTAGTTTTTCTTATTTGTTTTCTTATTCAGATCCTCCTGTCAAGTCATACCAAGGTCGCAACTGGCAGGCAGAAGATACACAGGGGTCATTTTGCAAAAATTATGATGCCACATGTCACTTTCAGAATTAGTTATGACAAATTTGCACAAAATCACAGAAATTTGATTGAATTGGACTAAAATGTTCCTGGTTACAAGTTGTGGGGCTAGTGTTTCTCACTTTGCAAGATGTGGGACTAAAACGCTCCCACGGTGCAAGTTGTGGGACTATAAATGTATATACCTCAATAATTAATGACCGTGCTATTGAGAGAACATGAGGTTTTTAGCTCCACGGAGCATACACCCCATCCAGCCACATGGTGAGCATCCAACGGCACAACCAAAAAGCGAAATTGGAAAATGGAAAATGCCCTGCGTTTGCGTGTGCCCTAAGGGACCAGGAAGCACAGTTTTTTTCTTAGATTTTGGGATAATTAAATACAATGAGGTTATGATACTACTACTACTAGTATCATCCTACACCTACACACTCGCGTGCTCCCAGGAGTCGTAAGCTGGTGTGCACGACCGTTGTACCGTAATTAGTGTGCGTGCACATGTGCGTGCCCATGTTAGTTTGATGAAACACACTTGTGGTTGCTGTGTGCATGCCGTCGTCTCGTTTCCACATGATTCGCTTGGCTTTCCCAGGCCTTTGTTTAAATGAGTGTCTCTGGAACCGCTTCTTATGCCAGTCGGTGGGACCGAAACCACACGAACGCCATCATCCATGGCCAGCAAGAAGCAGGAGGACTCACCATGGGCTGGTCTCCCTGAGGGACTCGTCCAGAAGATAGGTGACATCTTCCTTTCAACGGATGACTTTGACTACTCGCAGGGTTTCGGGCAGTCTGTAGCACCTGGCGTGGCTTCACGGAGGAGCACTTTATGCCAGCCAACTAAATTGTTCTAGATCACCAGTTGTCAGAGGAGTACCAGGTAGAAGACGCCATCATCAGGTTGCCGAATGTGAGAACTGGCCGCCACCTTGAGAAGAAGATTAGCAGGGTTATTCGCAGGTGCTTTCTTTAGATTCATCTGTATATATGCGAACCTTTTTTGCATGCACATCCTATACTATCTGTTTTCAAGTTCTGTTTCTTCGTCCACTTGTTGCCCAGCGTTTTGCTCCATGGTTTACCTTGATGGAATTTCAGTATGTTTACCTTGACTGAATCTCTGTTTCTCCTCCCTATATCTCTGGAAGGTACTTTTATGTCGGTGGCACAACTCGCGGCCTATTGTGCTTGGACAGAGGGTGCAGCCATACAAGACTCGGTTGTAAACCCCCTTCTTGGGCGCTATCAGGCGCCTGAGAGCGGAGATACCGACCGAGCAGGTGGCTTCTATCGCTATGACGATGTTCTCGTCGTTGATGGTGTTTACATCAAACCATTAGAACACCACCATTTAGTGGGCGGATGAGAGCACGGAGGAACAGAGTCGCCCGGTCTTTGGTGAAGGGTAGTACTCGCTGTATGACTTTGTGGAACTCCGGAGCATGACTTCATACGCCGGTGATGTTTTTGTCATAGACATATACGGGTCTTTCCTCTCGACTATGTGTGATGATGCTCATGGAGATGTCCAGCTGCAGCGCTCCGCACGAACCCCGGAGATGCATCCCACCATTGCAGGCCCTATTCCGGGCTGCCAGTTCCCAAAGAATCGTTTTTACCTCATCGAGTCTGATGGGGACTAACTGTTCTTTGTGAGTGGCTGGTCTACAGCGGCAGGCTAGTTGTTTACCGGGTTGATACCCAGAACTGTGTCCTTTAGCCGGTTAGAGGCATCGGAAGTCATGCTCTCTTCGCTGCTGATAATCCGTGCGTCTGTGTTGACAGTGCCAGGGTACCCACGATGCAGGCCGGCAGCATATACTATGCGGACCTATCCGAGATTAGATCTTACAACTTTGATGCTCTTGCGTGGGAAGAGGAGCCAAGCATTGTATATGGGTATGGAGTAAGAGGATTATGGATCAATGACCATCCTTTCGAACTCGATCGATTGCTGACAGAGTATTGCAGAATCATCGAGCATTCTGAGCTGAAGATGGTGCCGCCTTATGGCGAGGATGGTACCACCCACTATGATTACTACGACGGCTATCCATCAGATTGATGGATTGTGTGGGTCTGCTCATGATGTATTCTCTTCAGGTCAACTCTTTATGTGTTCACTTTGTTGAGTGAACGTCTATGAATTTTGCAAGTTCTATGGTGCCCGTGTAATACAATGGATGTTCTCCCTGTTCCGGTAGATCGTGTGTTGTACCTCTTACAATTTCACTGTTTTTCATGTGTGTTGTAATTCTGATAGATGCTCAGTTTGTAACAATCCTCAAACAACTAACAACTACAAATTACAGTAGATTATTACAATCCTCAGTAAACTTGATAGTAATAAAATGAAGCATAAAAGTTGCATCAGAGTCTAGACAACTAAAAAAACACCATAACTGGTGCTATAGAAAAGGTCTCTATGGAGCTTGCATCTTGATACATGTAACAATTGGCTTCCCATGAGAGGTGCAGATGAGATTATTAATTATGTTCAGCATTAAAGCTTGTCTGCTTTTCAATTCATATAAGTCTTTGTGTGATATGGTGATTACTGAATCTGTTTTGTTGGCTTCCTGCTCAACAATATCACGGGCATCTTGGAGGGCATCCTCAAATAACCTTTCGGCTGAAAAATGAAGATCAGTCGAAGCGGTGTGCCATGAGCAATAGGTATTGTCACTACTGTTGTATGAAACAAAATCTAAACTTTGTGAAGCGGGTCTTTGTTCGGCATTTAGAGGGTCATTTGCAGCCTAAAACAAATACAAAACAAGTTATAACAGCATTACCATGCAATCACACCACCATGAATTTTAAATGTGTCAATACGGTATTATATAAGGAAGGAAGCAATTAAAAGTGGTGGCTCATACATCTATTTCTTCTTGAATAAGTGGACCAGCTGGCGCCATGGAGCGATGCGAGCATGTGTTGCTCTATGAAATGACTGCTCTACTTGAAGATGGCTGAGACCAAGACAAAACAAGATACTTAAACAACAGACTTGGGAAACAAACTACAAGTTCATTTTGAATAACAATGTGAGCAATCAACCCAAGTACCTGATGCAGACTGCTCAAACTAGAATGTCCAGAATATGAATAAAACAAATATTAAAACTAACCCATTATGTTTCTCATATATAAACTAGCCAGGAACTACACAACGAAATCTGCCACTTATTTAATCATAGATAAAAAAAGAGTAACTCAGCCAATAAAAACACATCAATTGTGAGCCTCGAATATGCTAGCCAGATAATTTCAGACAAACAATGAATCACGCAATCATACATTGAATTATTCATGAATATCCAGATAATTTCAATGCTTCGGCGGCCTGAGAACAACAAACTGAACCATCAAGTGCCTCGTATTAAAATAGCCAGTTCATGTAACTATGATACACAGTAGATACAAGAGTGAGATGAACTACATAGAGTTCCTTATGATACATGTGTGGATCTTATCGCTAGTGTGGCCTTGTTCTTTATCATACAACTCAGATGCAATACACCTGGCCTCTCCATATCTTGGAAATTAAACTAAGCACATGGAACAAAAGCAGACCATAGTGGGGCTAAAATGTTTAATGCTAATTTTTGGCAAAAAAATATGAAAACAAGAAAGACAAATGGTAAATTTAAGCAAACAAAAAATGTGGCAAGGACCAAACTTCGGGTGGGGGCATTACGGTAGGTGTTACACGAGATTTACGGCGGCTCGTGTGGACGGGCGGAGTTTGTACTCCATTGTTCATCCTCTGCATAAAGGTAAGGGCAACTGTAAATACAAACAGGTTCCAACATGATATACATTGCATGAAGTGAAACAAAAGTGATGGTGTCTTACGAGATTATAGGAGCCATTCACTCTATGATATTCAGTGCAAAATGAGGCTGGTCCTTGCATAATAACAACAAATAGTTTGAGCCGCAGGTTAAGAGGGATCAAATAAACAGTACATAATGGTCAAATAGTATGACGTGTGTAAACGTGTAGTATAGGATAGCAGGACAATAACACGATGGAAATACTATATTTCGTAAATCAGCGAATGAGAGAGATATTATATAATCATATCTCACGTGGACAGGTACAGCATAGAATGTAAACAAATATGTTAAGGGACTAATAATTCACAAAGAAATAGTACAGTACATAAAAACAGTTCAATGTATGGAGTTTAAGCGTAACCACAACGGATTAATTTAGTACCCCCTCCATTTCAAAATATAATATGTTTTAGCTTTGTGAAAAGAGTGCATCTAGACCTCTTTTAGTGTGTAGGTTCATCTAGGTTTGGAGTGAACCTACACACTAAAATGAGTCTGGATACACTTCTTGCACAAAGCTAAAGCATCTTATATTTTGAAACAGAGGGAGTACATAACAGGTGTATATCAAGTAAAGAACTTGTTAGTTAGGAAATTTAGCACGAATACAGTACATTGCCAACAAACAAATCACGCAGGGAGATCTAGTTTTTACCTTGATCGGGGCGGCGTCTGGGCCTCCTCTTCATCATCATGGGTCACGTCGAGGTCACCGAAGGTGCTACGGTCGTAGTGGGTGTCGTCGAACGATACAAGTAGAACGCTGGACCACGACGTTCGTGGAGCAGATCCTAAGCGGTCGATGATGTGCTCAGCATGTTGGACAAGAGGGTTCGTTGAGCAAATCAGGTGTGCAGATACGCCGGCTAAAGTGCAGCGGGGATGTTCCGTCCGGTGACGTATTCCTGGAGGAGAGAGTGGAGGAGGGGTGGGGTTGGGTTTAGGTACTGCTAGCACTATTCTGGGAAAATTACGAGTGAAGCCCCCCACCCACCGAATTTAATAGGGATCAAATGGGAATTTCGAAGTATCTGATATTTTGGGGCACGAACTACATCTATATGCACGTGATCATTTTCAAAAGGTGTTCA
Source organism: Avena insularis (assembly GCA_023614405.1). Lineage (NCBI taxonomy): Eukaryota > Viridiplantae > Streptophyta > Magnoliopsida > Poales > Poaceae > Avena > Avena insularis. The sequence continues at coordinate 450,955,723 of CM042690.1, forward strand.
AAATTTTCATGATGCAAAGTCTTAGCTAGAAGTCGAACCACTCGTCAAAACTCTCTGTGGTTTCTGATATATTAATTACCTCGAAAAGCTTTTTTCATAAAACTTTCAAAGCAACCTACAATTTATTACTTGTAGTTCATGTTTGACCTAATTTCATTAAATTCAAGAGCAATCTATCGCACTTAGTTGTAGCTCAAGTTTGACCTAATTTCATTAAACTTTCAAGACGCAAAATCTTAGCAAGAAGATGAACCTGTCGTCGGAACTCTCTTTTGGTTTCTAATAGTATATTAATTGACCCCCCCCCCTCTGATGGGTACCTCTAAGAGCTTTTCTGTAAAACTATCAAAGCAACCTACACAGTTTACTTGTAGTAGTTCAAATATTACCTATTATATTTTTTCCGCTTTACCTATTATAATTTTATATAGTGATGATATGCGAGATGTCTATTATCTGAGTCTCACGTGCAGGGAATGTGCAATTTACTAGTACTTGTAGTTTCAAATTTGACCTAATTTCGATACATCGACATAAAGTCATTCTAATGGGCAGAGTTAGATGGGATTTTAAAAACTCATAAAACATGGGAATCGTTGGTACAACATGTTGGTCCAATATATATGTATGTAAACTTGGCTTGTGGCATTCAGATCCAATATTATTCAGACTTTTCTTTAGGAAAAAGAACAACCTCACTCATATTCTTCACTCAGAAAATGTAGAATTGAATGTTCTTTCTCAATCGATCACCTGCATCTTCCATTGAGTGTGATAGAAGAGTCCTCAATTTGCTTTCTCAATCGATCACCTGCATCTTCCATTGAGTGTGATAGCTACATTGGAGGAGACATGATCTTGCCGCCCCTTTTTGGTGAGGCTAGCAATAATTGCAGTCTGAAACTAAGTAATAACAAGTTAATACATCAAACAAGACAAACTACTCATTTGACTGATATGACAGGAGCTATGAACTGGAGTAATCAAGTATTGACCAACTGGTCAATGGTTCAATTATTGACCAACATGTTAAACAAACATGACAAGCAAGCACGCATTAAACAAGTGTGACTACCGTGAAACAAGCAATCAAAAAATGTGTGTGTCTGTGGCTTAGAATTTCAGCAGATATAAACTAGCCAGGTCATTTTGAACAAATATATATAGAAGCAGTTATATACCCTAAAATGCAAGAGACGTTGGGTTACTCGGAATTTGCGCTGAGCCACAAAATGGCATGCAGTTACCGTCATAGTGAAGAATGAACCAGATAGAAATTATAACCGCATCATACGAGAACCTGTAGAGCAGGAATGCAAACCACGAATGAACTATATATTATAGAGAATAGTTATGTCATGACTTAGGATGAACCAGACCCAGAACCAGATGCGAGATATAATGGGGTCGCTCGTGAACCTGTAGAACAGGACAAACAAGCATTAGACAAGTGTGCCTAGAATGAAATGACCAATCAAACAAAGTGTTTCTTAGAATTTCAGCAAATATATATGGAAGTTGTGGCATCTCCTAGAATGCATAGAGTCGTTGGTTGACTCAGAATTTGCGGTGAGCTACACAATGGCAAGTAGTTACTATCATATATAAAATGCAACCAAATAGAAATTATAATGGCATCATAAGAGAAATTCTAGAGCAGGAATGCAAAACACGAGTGAACTACATAGTAGAGGACAGTTATGCCATTGCTCAGGACAAACAATCACCAGATAAGGAAGTAATGGCATCCCTTGTGAACCTGTAGAATAGTCTATGCAAACCAACATGTTCATTGTTCCATCCTGAGCTCTATGCAAGAAAAAGGAAATAGTTAGTGATGCATCTTTTGAAGATCTAGATGGCATTATGGCAAAACCAAAATTATAATCGAATTAGTACGAAGAGTTTAAACGGCTACTACAGGATAGGAGAACGATGCCAAGGAGGAAATAATAGCAAGAACTGATCTCAGGACGAACCAGATAGATTCAGCAACTATAGAGAAGGGAATCCATACTAATATTTACCACTGACTACAGATTTTACAAGAATTACACGGTAGCAGGCAATTACTGTTGTATGGAGTAGCTAAGAACATGTGCATGAAAAAATAATAGACATGTGCATGACTTGAAATTTGTAGAGCAGCGAATGCAAACCAACATGTCTAATGACCTTGCATGTACTAGCACGAAGAACAAGCGAGCCTAGTGACTTGTATGTACTAGCACGATTACAAAAATGCAGTTCACTGTGACTAGCTTGAACCTACTATACTGCTGACAAAACAAAAACGGGTAGGAGATTATGTTAACCTTGGTCGGAGAGGCGTCTAAGCATCGTCGGTACCGTGCGAGTGACGTCTAGGTCATCGAGGGTGCTGCGGTTCTGGTGGCTGTTGGCGTCGGGAAGCAGATCTTGGGCGGTCGATGCCAGCTTGAATGCGGTGGACGAGAGCATCACTGAGGCAGATCCGGTGCAGTGAACGGTGACGGCCATGTAGCTGGTTTGGAGCGGTGGACATGGAACTCCTTGAACTAGATCATGTTAGGTGGACACCGGTGAAGCGGATCCGGTACGGTTGGGTAGATTTTGGCGGCGAGGAAGCAGAGCTTGGGTGGTCGATGACGCCATTGGCATGGTGAACGACACCGCAGCTCCGGTGCAGTGGCAGAGAGACCCGATGAACTAGATCCGGTGGGTGAGCATCGGTAAAGCGGCTCTGCGGTCGCGCACGAGACTAGAGATCAAGCCGGTGCGCGCGGTGGCCGTGCAGGCGACAGAGGAGCTTGGGATTTTTGGGAGGTCCAGGGGGAAAAATTGTGTGAATCGGGACCATAGTATAGGTGAATAGCAATATAATTACGATCATGCCCCGAGGTACTAACTTTAGCAATATATCTATCGTCTGAACAATGGGTATAATAGGAAATTTAAAAACAAAAGTATTTGAAACAGAGGGGCACGAAATGCTTCAAGGTCAGTGTGTGATATTGCCACTCGATTGAGATTTGAATTTGACCCGCGTCCAGCTAATAATAATAAAAAATGGTACTATCCGGTGGGAGATTTTGGCTCAAAGGTTTTGAATCGGTGGGGCGGGAAATGCTTCAAGGTCGGGGGTGATTTTTCCACTCGATTCAGATTTTGAATTTGGCTAGCGTCCATCTAGTAATAGAAAAAGGTAGTAGACCTTAACCTATCTGTCCAGGAAATCAAAGCCGAGAGTCACATCAACTCATCATCCATATCCATACTAGTAAAAGGCACGTGACAATTTCCATACCACTATATAGTGCTTGACTCTTCTTTTCAAAACAAAAAACGACTATGTTGCTTCACAATTTCCATACCCCTATATAGTGGTTGACACTTCTTTTCAAAACAAAAAACGACTATGTTGCTTCACAATTTCCATACCACTATATAGTGCTTGACACTTCTTTTCAAAACAAAAAACGACTATGTTGCTTCACAATTTCCATACCACTATATAGTGTACGAATAACTTCAAACAATGGCAGTTGGATATAGATTGGCAAAACCCGACATTGTTGACCATTGGATCTCTTTCAGTACATTTGATTATGTCATGTCTAGCATATAGATTATCCCATTATCGTTGGCCTCTAGCACCATGAATATACTATGCACAGAAAGTATAGAGAACATGGTTTTGAATGCCACAAGCCAAATTTCCAGATATAGTGGACAATGTTTTATATACGATTCCCAAGTTTTATGAGTTTTCAAAACTTCCGAGCTAACTCGGACCACTCAAATGACTTTATGTCTCTATTAACAAAATCATCTCATATTTGAACTAGAAGCTCTAGAAAGTGGTAGATTCCTATCGAAGTTCTACAAAAAGATTTTGGTGGTACGCATCAGGTAGTTAATGTATCGAAAACAATCGAGAGTTTTGACAAATTCAACTTCCTGCTAAGTATTTGTATCTTGACAATTTTGAACCCGTTTTGAAACAATCGCATGTAATAAAGAAAAACAGAAAAACAAATATTGACGCATGGCATCCTATCACGTCACGTGTACAGCCTGCCAAGAAACTGATAACCATGGGATTTGACAACTTCTAGAAACCAGCCACGCCAAAATTTCCCACCATGTATGAATATTATTAGGTTTCAACCCTGATGACCAAAAAAGGTCATGGCCATATTGACATCATAGTTAATGTACTGCTCCCACATTAATTTGGTATATGGGTGCATCTTGGCGTAGTAGGAAATGTTGCCGGTGAGAGTCTCAACATTGGGCATGTTTTTTGTTTTTTAATGGGCAAGGGATGAGTTTGCCCTTTTTCTCTGAACACACTCTATCATTGGAGCAAGCAAGACTGACGATTAAGTCTGCATTTGTGTGCATACCTCATTCTTACATCTGTGCATGTGTGACCAACATATATGCAACCCAAGAAGCCCAGGCCTCATCTAGATTGAGAAGGCCATGTTTCAAAAGAAAAGCCAAACAATCTACTGCCATTGATCAAAACAAGTACCAGTACAAGAGTATTAGTTCTACAAAATACTTTAATAATAGCAACATCAACACATTTGAGAGATTCGGTAGCTTTTGAAAGATTCAGCAGTACTGGCCATATTCTGCACTCGATCTGAACAACACCCAGTACATAGGAATTATTATAAAATATATTAGCAGTTGCAGAACTCCATACAAAATACTCGGTAGAAGTATAAAACTACTCTTAGTAGAACCTTAATCTAGCTATGAACGATTACATGTCCCATCATAAACTCCAAACATGCATGAGAGAAAGAGAGAGGTCAGAATCACCACAAGATCTGTATGCCAACGATTCAGTGTGTCCAGGTCGTGGCTGGGTAGTGCTTGCTTTCCCACCTGGGACGCTTCTCTCATTTTACCGTCGTCTATGGATCCTCGTAATAGGCTTTCGCCTGTTCACCATTAGCAAGATAGATGTAAAATTCATGGACCTTTCCAGCCAATTCCACCACTCCGATTGCGAAAGGAATCTACAACTAAAATAAATAAAGTAATTAATATTAGAATAAAGGGACTAGAAAATTACATATACATTCATATTAGGATCATCAGGAGAATATTAAGATGTGATATCTCACAATGGGTTGATGTCGTCGTCGATCCAACATTGGAACTCCACGAGGAACTCCGACCAACAATTGAGGAGCTTGACAATAAGTCCCCAATACCGACAGGTAATGGTTGAGCGCCTCCAGCACGGCTTCGGCCAGTGGCTTCCCAATCTTTGGCTCAGAATCAAACTCGAGCGGATAAAACCCACAACAATCAACCAATGATGATATCCTCACCATGTAGTCCTCCAATTCCCATGCCGTGGACCTTACGCGGCTGACGGATAGGACAATCTTCGTGTTGTGCCTGTCAATCTGGCCGATGAACAGCATGCCCATCTTCCCGATGCTGATGACATTTGTTCTCCTCGAGCACCCTGCAGGCACCGGCTTAGACGGGTCCCATTGTTTGACGCTGTAGAGGACTGTGGGCACCTCGATCGAGTGGGTAGTCACATGTAGGTTCTGTTTTACTAGTAGTAGTCGCATGTAGGTTCTGTTTTGGTACTAGGAAGGATGCATTTTGGATGTAAACTAAGTTTGCTGCTAATGTTATTACGGAGTATTTAGGGGTTTAGTACGACTTTTATATAATTGTTCACTTCTACGACATGGACCAGAGATAAACACACTACCATTCTTACGGTGCTTTGATTTTAGTCATCTAACTCAGTGATTACAGAATTTTATGCCCAAACTTGTCAATTCGACTTGATTTAAGTCTTGAACCTAGATTGCCATCGAAATTGCACTGTTGTGCACGACGCATCGACGTGGGTCCAGCGTGCAGGATAGACTGCCCTGGAATTTTTCCTAAACATCTAGAAAATAATATGGAGATCTACAACATCAACTCAATGTTATCAGAATCATCATGAACCATGTTTTCATATTATATGCATTTTACATTATGTAAGTTAGTATGTTTGTACATATAGTTGGTCAAACTTTATAAATATTGACTTGAACAAAACCTAGTATGCTTTCTAATTTGGAAATGAGGGAGCATCTAAGTACTAAAATGCATAGAAATACATGCGTATCTAGACAAAGCCAAGTCAATAACTACTATTTTAGGATGGAGGGAGTAATTATTTATGAGTAATCTATTTTTCACAAATTTTTTAGTGCTACAGCATGTGACCACGACTAGAGCATGGACCAATGCATAATAATCACGTGACCATGCGGTGGCGATCTACTCTGTACTGGATTACCCTACGTGCGGAGGTGCACTAGTGGAGCACACGCTCGTGTCGTTCCTGAGTAAGTAGTAGTACAACTAGTATACGCAAATAGGAGTACAAAATAGATAGATCTTGTTGCTCATCGTACTATTTTTTTCCTGTAAGGCAACCTGGACATGACTACTATAGTACTATATTGGTACAACTTCTGCTTTTGGTGCTATAAGATGAATGTGGAACTCTTTGTGTCTGTTTAAAAAAAACTCCCTATGTAACATTACTGTACTATTACTTCTTGTACTCCCTAGTTTTTTGGACGTGCAGTAAAGTAGTGCAGTAAGTCTGTTTGGTCAAGCTGCATGCAACGAGCATTGGTTCAACAGGACAATTCAGGTTTTTAGATATCCAAATTTCTACTCTAGCTCAATTGCTCAGGACACGAGGAAGCTAGTACTCCTCTATCATCTGGCTATCGCCTAGATCAAAATGAACAAGCAAAAGATTGTGTATCTTAAAAATTGCCATGGACATTTATTACCCGTAGAGCTTTATTTTGTTTCCTTCGAGGCACCTACAAAGACTGATAATGTACTAGTATACTACTATTAAATAACGTGCTACGGTTGGGCCCTACAGCTAGTACTAGACATAGACTTTAGTAGCTACTCTCGTCATAGTGAATTGTTCAAGAGGTGGAGTTCCTTTTTTTTCTCCAAGAGGTGAAGTTCCTCTTTTTTTGAGAGAGGAAACCTTTTTTTATTCCTTCTTTTATTCAAAGAAAATTCAAAGGTTTTTTAAGGATCTTGTCCCATAGGAAATAATCCTACGCTGTTTTGTTTGATTCACGGGATTCCAATATGTAGGAATTATGTCCCGTTTGGAACATAGAATAGGAAAAATATGGGAATAGGAAAAACACCGGAATTGAGTTTCCTTCAAAGTATTCCTTTGCCCTCTACTTTTAGGATAATTTCCGTCCACTCCAACCTCATGGTATAATTGCTTTGCTTTCCCTGTGATTCAAACACATACTTGATCCAAATTCCTGTAGTTTCCTCTTCTTATGTTTTGAGAATCCTGCAAATCAAACGAGCCTTGAGACATGGTCTTTCTTTTTTTCTGTGTTTGATCATTTTTTTTGTTTGAACATAGGGTCATAGAACTTTTTGGAACACAAGGAGGGTTGAAATTGCACAAACCTCCAACAATTGGATTCGAAATTGCACGGAACTCTAGATAATCAGGATAGTCTAGTTGCAAGAAACTACTGTACTATAGTTACTTTTGGGTACAAATGCTGCACATAGCACAAAATTCTCGATAAGCCCTCTTAGCATTATTTCTTACATACCCGGGGCTCAACGGTTGGAGCTCTTTGCAACTACGGCTCTAATTGTTGGAGGTTTGTGCAACTAGCCTCAATTGGAGACCCACCCCCGACTCGCCCACCTTCTACAGTACTACTAGTAGTAGAGTACTACTACGCACCATCAGCCTTTGTCTTCTACATCGCACCCTGGCCGCCAGCTCATGCCAACGATCTTCCATCCCTCCCCCACCCCACCCCACCCCAAAGAAAGCCACCAAAACACCATCCACAGCCTCCTTCCATGGTGAGATCGAGCAAGGTCTGTAAAAATCCTGAGCAGTTTTAGAAGGTGTTCACCAAAGGCCCTCTTCAAGTACTCATCAACCATTCTGATGCCACCACCACCACGATCCTCATTGGTTCGTCTAAATATATTCTTCAATCAGCAAAAGAGAGCGGAACTACGCCTTCTTCTCATTCGTTTGGCCTCCCATGTCTTTTTCATTTTCACCCGATGGTGAGATCGTGGGAATCCAAAGATTGCTTCGAAGTGGCGGGTAGCCCGTGCAAGCTGACGCCACTGGACATGTTCTCCTCCGATGATGTGATGCCAAATGGTTTTGATGAGTAGCGAGCAGGCGGTAATGGAGATTGGATCGTCACAGTTGGGCCTGATTTCATGTGGGACCTTGTCAACGTGTACACTCGTCGCAAGATTGTTATTCCACGAGTGTCGGGGTTTGAACCAACCGAAGGTTATGCACTTACATTTTAGGATGATGCTAATGAAGGTCGACGTATTAAACTGCAGAAGATAGTCATTTGCCAAGTTCCGACAGCTACTGGGGGATACAAAGATTTCTCTCTAGTCGCCATTTTCGAATTCAAGATTGCTGTCATCAACGGGAATGATAGTCATGGATGGTCAGTTTGTGTGAACGAGTTCTAGGGTTACTTCAGATACTGCGATGCTATTATCCAACATGATCGTGTGTTCGCCGTGACCGAGAACGGTTGTGTTTATGCATGGAAGTCTCTACAACTTGGTAAATTCTCCTCCCTACGTATTTTATTTGCTTTGTTCCTGAATCGATGCAAGCTATTTTTTCTGAACTTTCTTTGGTTAGTAGGAATTCCATTAAAATTTTAGTTTGTTTGATTCGAAGGATTTCCCTAGGAATTTCAGAGGAATGCAATCTTTAAGAGGTTTTCTTACATATAAGTAGTTTGTTTCATACGATTGAGTTCTGCTGATAGTATTGCTTCGTCTCCTAGTACATCCAATGGAAAATATGGTATCTACTATGTAGTAGTAAGTACTTATGTGAGACCCAGATATTATTCCTGAATCAGTGTAAGTTATTTTTTCTAAAGTTTCTTTGGTTAGTAGAAATTTCATAGGAATTTCAGCCTCTTTGATTTGTACGATTTCCCTAGGAATTTTAGAGGAATGCAATCCTTACTAAGTTTTCTTACATATAAGTAATATGATTCATAGGATTGAGTTCTGCTGATAGTATTGCCTTGTCTCCTAGTACTAGTATATCCATGGAAAATATGGTATCTACTAGTAGTATTTACGTGAGACTCAGATACTAGGCATATGACATATCATAACTATATAGAATTATAATACTAGGTAAAGCTCAAAAAAATTAGAAATTTGATTGACATCTATAAAGTATGGGCGCATATTTAGTTCTTGTATTTTCTATCATGTAGAAGTCAATGTTTATTAGGTAGTACTTGTAAATTTTGTTAACATGGTATTGAGAAATGAAGGAGAAGATTCTGGAATGACAGAGAAGTGTGTTTTGAGGATTGTGCATAGCGTTCATTCTTCTAAAGACTATCAATAGAATCTTCAAGTAGATGCTAGAATGGAAAAGAAGATCCAACTACTAGCAATGTTGGGATTCCCAAGTCCTGATCCAACAGTGAATATTCAAAGTTATTCATACACTACATAGTGGTAAGATAAGATAAGATATTAAACCTCCTAGAAATAATCCTTGTTTGTTTTCCTTTGGTATATAAGACACCAAAATCTTGTAGGATCCAACCTTGCTTTTTTCCCCTATGAACTTTACATTCAAGATCCTTTAGGATTATTTCCTATTTCATTTGATCCCATGAATCAAACTGTGTCTCTAGGAGAATTTCCATAGCATATCCCCATTTCGAAAAGAATTAGAATTTACATAGCATCTCCCTAGGTTGATTTTTTTACGCAATCAAACATCTTAAGTGTAATCAAGATTTTTTAAAATAGTATAGTATATCAACTTCTACAATGTCAGATCAATATCAATATTATTTCCATGTTACATTTCCTTTCCCTTCGAAGGTCCTATACTTATCCTATCGCCATGCGATGTGCTGTACCTGACACATGGGTTTGTTGAGGACGATGAGGAGAATGATCCTGGTAGGTGGTGGTTAGCAAGATCTGCCGGTGGTTCAAGACTTCTTCTGGTCTATACATATGGTGTCTCAGACAATGCAATTGCTGATGATACTAGTGTTGTTCACTATGGTCGCACTGTTCGCACCTAACTTCTAGGTTTGAGTACATGGCATTCTCGATGGACACAAGCCAGTTAACTGCAGGTAACCGATGGAAAGGGTTAATGACCTTGGATCATATTCTCTTTTCCTTGGCGTGAACTATTCGATTATCATTGCAGTAGGCGATGCAACTGATCCGTCAGGACATCTCATGAGAAGGAACTGTGTTTACACATCACACTAAGAAATTAGCTACGAGTACAGGCCGCGTCCTAAAATTTGCCGCTTCAGTCTAAATGGTGATGCAGCTATTGGTTTCCACACCAACACTCGCTGGGCATGGTCGTAGACTCCATTTTGGTTCATCCCAAGCTTCTCAAATGCCTTGGAGTGGACCGAGCCTGTTCAAGGATAGCTCATTTGGTCTCGGCATTCTGTTGAACTATTTCTTTTGGTTGGTTTTTAGATGATGTACGAGTACTCGGCATTTAGTTTCGCACCCGGTCCATCTTGTAAAATACTTCGTATGACCAAAAACTCCTTTTGTACACTTGGTAGTTTCTCCAGTATGTATATTTCACCAAGCTTGTAAAAGAACCTTATTAGGAGTACAGTTGTAGTCTACTACTACTATTCCATACATAATTTCTTCCAGAATGTTGTATAATAGTAGTATTGTTAGTATTACTCCTTGTAGGTCCGTAGTTTTGTTTCTTTTTCACCGCAGTTTGGGTCCTGTAAGCTTAAGTTGGACGTGTTGGTAAGTACTTCGCTCAGAAACTGCACGCGGTGGAAGGAACACGATGTTTCCAGGTTTACCAGTAAAAACATGTCGCTCATCATGGCATTGCCAGTGATTTGACAAGGCAATACTATGCGACGGTGTGCTAGTCTCGTTTTTTATTCTTCTGAACAAGTACTCCTTGTCTACCTAGTAGTAGTAGTAAATGTCTACTAGTAGGAGTACCAGAGAACTCGATGAAGCTAGCTGGAGTACTACTATCAGTAGCTGCCGCGGAAGAGAGAGGGAGGGAGTTTTGCACATGCCAGTGCACGTGGCAGCATGTTCCTTCTGAGACAAGTTGAATTTAACTCCCTCACCAGCCTCCCCCATGCACACACAGCCTCTTTTACTTAGTCCCTTCCTCCCATCCACTACCGCCCCTGGCCTCTCGCTCAATATTGTTGTGGACAAGCTCCCCGACTCCGTCCTCTACAGGTGGCAGCAAGATCGACGCGGCAACCTTCTGTAGGGCGGTGGAGCATCCGTCATCTCTATCTCGCGGAAGCAATGGCGGTTTGTGAAATACTAGAACACTCGTACCTATTCCCTTTGTTTCATAATATAAGATGTTTTAGCTTATGCGAAACAAGTGTATCTAGATTCACTCCGAACTTACATGATAGATTTGATGATGCGGTTAAATTTTTATTGTCGATTGCATAGCATTGTCATGTATAGAGTAGTTCTTATCCCGGGTATGTATCCTTTTTTGTAGACTAGGTTTCCATAGAAGCTTGTTTTCTGGGCTAGATCTCATAACTAAGAACAGTGGGGATCCGTTTGAAGTTGGTAGTTCGACAGCGCAAACTTTTGAATATATGCATATATTTGTCAATCAACATCATGTCATCAATATTACAACTTGCTGCAGAAGGAGATAGGGGAAGGAGCGAAAAAGAGGATTCTCGATAAAATAGGTTCCAATCCTGTGACTTCTGCTATCCCAGATGACAAGGTAAATCAATAGAATGACATATGTTCTTCTCATTGCGCGTAGATGCTTTCGCTGTAATCTTTGTTTATCTTGTAACCGTAGAAGCATAAAGTTGAAGAAGACTCTCAGTTTCCTGATGACGGAGTACAAAATGGATGTCAGATCGCTACACCTAAGACGCCTCCTTTTTTACCTTCTATGGAGACTGATGTAGTTGCAGTTGCAGCTGGTACTGATGAGCCTGCACCTGCCATCATCGTGCTAGGTGATGGAGGTGGTGGATTGGTTTTACCATCCGCGGAGACTTGTGCGGCTAGAGTTGGCAGTGAAGAGCCTTCAGAGTATATTGTGGTGCTCGATAGTTCACCTATTATGGAGACTCATGCTACCGGTCCTGGTGCTGCTGTTGGTGCTGCTGGTCCCGCTCCTGAAATTATCGTGCCACCTAAAGGAGGTGGTGATTTGGGTTTACAATCTGTACAAACTGTTGCACGTGAAGGTAGTGAACTATGATGCGGAGCTTCCTTTCTTATGATTTGTATGATTTTCTCTGGAACCTATATTATGGAGCTACCTTACTCATTTCTTACACTTTTGTCTACTGAACTATAGTGTGGAACTGGAACTACTCCTAGTATGTAATCATAATATTCGGATGCTTGAGTATTATCGATGATAAACTAATGCTAGCTGAGCTGCACAAGAATTGGCCTCTGCCACTTGCAGGCGTGGTTCCTGGCTCATCTCCTTTTCACAAGAACGGTGAAAAGATGGTTCTGTTCCTTTTCTTGCATTGCCATTATGCTTGTGTTGACCTGGCAATTTTATGCTGATTTTGTCACCCAATCCGCATTTATGTCTCTACATACAAACATATTTGATCACATGACTTGAGCAGAAAACAATATCTTCTTTGCATCGACTAACGCAAGGAGACATGCAAATATTTATTTATTTTTGAAACAAGGCAAACGATATGCCATTTTTATTGATAGAGAGGGACATGCAATTCAATTAAACTACGATAACTACTCGTACAAGTCATAGAATGGTAGGGATTTCCATAGGAAATCATCACCTCCATCATATTGTTCTACAGAAGGTGTTATTACTAGATCCACAACCTTCTTTTCCTTGGGACGACAATGTCAAGTGCAGGATTTCGAATTTAAACACAATCAAGTGCAGGTTCATCAGGACAACCTCCAGCTGCGTCGGTCTCCATAGAAGGTACATCAATGCTATGGCATACACCATTGGAAATGCAAGCTGTAGCTGTTGTTATACTCCTATCAGGACCACAGATAAGGGCCAGAAATTCAAGCTCTGAAATCTAGCGTTACAAAATAGACAAGAGGTTAGCCCATCTAGACAATTCATAGACAATTAACAATGCAATTTGAGTGTCTTACATGATCCTTAGATCTTAGTCCATCTAGTCTTTTTATTGGTGGAACGAAATTCGCTGGTACTTTTATTTCTGCGAAGAACCTACAAAACATAGCCAAGTTAAACATCTGAATATATCTAACTTTTCTACAGTCTTATATGTGAAGATATCTTTGCATAACACTCACTTATCAAACTGTCTACGGATATCTTCCCCCTCCTTGGAAATGTGAAGTCGACGTTCTATAGGGTACATCCATCTATATTGTACTGTACCTCTAAGTACTTCCTCATCAGGTACATCAACAGCCAAATGCTCCATCATATCAAAGAAGGATGGGGAATATATCAGGTCAAAAGCTTGCATAGGATCTCTGCCAAGTCCTTTTTAAGATGTTTTCGAACTCTTCTATCCAGAGATTTACTATAGATTTACCTAAAGAACGTACCTACCCAAATCTGCAAGCACCTTGTAAATCTAGATGGTCACAAGCTTTAACTATTTCTAGGAGAGGTGGAGAACAAACCAAAGCCAAGAAGAATGTCCAGTGCCTGAATCTAGCAGGCGAAGCATGGGGATCGCCCAGCTGACCGCCGGCCGGTGAGTCTCGTGAAGAACGGCGCGGCCAATGGTGGTAGGCCAGCACTGTTGATAGAAAGGTGTTGAGAAGTTTTTTTAAGGCATGGAGATGTTTGTGGCCTAGTTCTAATCTGGTGCATCTCCCATAAGAATGGCGCAAAATTTGAAGAGACAAGGGCTGGTCGCTCGATTGAGGGCGGGCTTAGGAAAGTTTGGGGTCTCAGCGGAAAGTTTTGGCAGGCGCAGGGTGTTTATCCACAATTTTGACAGAAATATCCGTGAATATTTTATTGGATTTGCCAATTATCAAGAGTCACCTCTCTTGCCATTGGATTTACCTCGCGATTGGTGCAACGTGAGGGTTACACATTTGTTGCAATAGCTTGTAACTGGGAATTTAATGAGTTGCAACTACTAGGTTGCAACTGAGTATTAGCACAATTAGTAGGGTGACGTCAGCTCCTTAACATAACAAGTTCTCAGGCGCCTGGGATCTAGGCGCTCATATTTTATACTCCCTCCGATCCATATTACTTGTTGTAGAAATGGATGTATCTAGACATGTTTTAGTACTAGATACATCCAATCCAATGACAAGTAATATGGATCAGAGGGAGTACCTTTTTTCCCTTGTTGATGGCTTTGTTTCGAATCCAGCCGAGCCCCAACACGTACCTTGGGATTTTAACTATCGAGCCCAAGAAATCAGCCCATCCGGGCTCATTATAGCCCAAGACCTTCTAACTCAGCCATGTTTTGGGTCATTCGGCCACGCAAATAGCCTAGTTAGATTGGGCGAGAGCCCATGAAAAATAGCCCATCAATCCCTACTTGGCCCATTTTTCTTCAATTCGGCCTTTTTTGGGCACCGTTCACCCACCCCTAAAAAAACTTTGCCTATCCATGTTTTGAATTACTACCTACTACATTATTTATATTTAACATTTTTTAGTTGAGCTGCTAGCAATCACGCGTAGCAGATGGACACACAATTTTTTAAGAAGAAAAATAAATAAGTTATATACAATGTTAGTATACTTTTTTACGTTTTATAAAACAATAATAATTTTCTTGTGTAGTGGCAAGGCATGCAGTTTATCTTTAGCAGTATTTTTGTACTGAGAGGCTGACATGGCCGACCCACCTGCCTGCAGCTAGGGCCCATTAACCTTACCATAAAAGATATCAAGTTTAATGAGCGCGTTTAAAAATTACTTGTACAACAGTCACGACTAGAAAAAAGAAGACCAAGATCGACACGTTTCTTGTCGAGAGAGGCTGACACATGGGCCCCAGCAGCAAGACCATACACGCCTGCCACATGGAACAACGTTACTAAGGTCAAACCGGCAGACACGACCAAAAAAAAGTCCAACATACACATGTTTCCTCTACATAGGTGGTTGACATGTGGACCTAACAGGGAGACATTATACAAGTGCTGTATCGAGCAAAGTTGCCAAGTTCCAAATGAGGAGGCGCGAGAGAAGAAAAAAAGTCTAGCATGCACACGTTTCCTGCACAGAGGAGGCTTACATGTCGAGCCCACCATCCTGTATAAACGGCTGAAGTAGCGAGCAATGCTATCAAGTTTGGAAAACGAAGGCGCGACAGAGGGTAAAAAATCCATCATACACACGTTTCTTCTAATGAGAGGATGACATGTGGGGCCCAATATCGTGATTAAACGGTAGATGCGTCGAACATCGCTATCAAGTTCAGAATAGGGTAGCGCCAGCGAAGGAAAAAAATTCCATCGTACACATGTTTTTTCTAATGAGAGGATGACATGTGGGTCCCAGGAGGTTGATTAAATGGTAGATGCATGGAGAAGCGATATCAACTTCGGAACAGGGTAGCGTGAGCAAAGGAAAAAATTCCATCATACACATGTCTCTTCTAATCAGAGGATGGCATGTGGGTCCCAGGAGGTTGATTAAACGGTAGATGCATGGAGCAGCGCTATCAACTTCGGAACAGGGTAGCGCGACTGAAGGATAAAAATTCCATCATACACACGATCCTTCTAATGAGAGGCTGACATGTGGGACCTAGCAGCCTGACTAAATGGAAGATGCCTCGAGCTACGTTATCGAATTCAAATCAGGGAGGCGCGATCGAAAAGTATGGTCCGCTACAAACACTAACGTCCAGGACCCACACGCCTCAAAAGACTTCGGCGAGTCAACATCGCGCGGGGAAACGAAAATCTTGCTTCTGCCACACGCCAGCCGAACTTCCTCCACTTTTTTAGCAGATCTGTCATAGCAGACGGCCACGACACTGAAATAAAAGTTTTCCATCGGCCACGGCCGAGCTGAGAATTTTGTCGCAGAAGACGCGCCTTCTACGACGACCGTCGAGCCAAGTAGTTGCGGAAGGAGACTTTTCTTGTAGTGTGTGGTTTATGAAAAGAACACATATGCAATGACATCTAGTGGATCCATGTGGTTTAGGAAAAGAACACACATGCAATGACATCTAGTGGATCCATGTGGTTTAGGAAAAGAACACCACATGTTGGAGTGGCATCATTGCATGTGTTATTTTCCAATACCACAGTGATGCACACTAACACACACATCCAAGTGAGTGTGGTGATGCAGCATCTTTCAAACTAGTGATCGGATGCAGGTTGCAGACGGTTCCCAGCATGCTGCTAGGGTTCCTAGACATGGTTAGACACCACATGCTGCAGTGGCATCATTGCATGTGTTCTTTTCCTAAAACCACAGTGATGCACACTGACACACACACATCCAAGTGGGTGTGGTGATGCAGCATCTTTCAAACTGGTGGTAGAATGCATGCTACAGTTGAATCCCAGCATGCTGCTGGGGTTCCTGGACATAGTTGGACACCACATGCTGGAGTGGAATCATTGCATGTGTTCTTTTCCAAACCACAATGATGCACACTGATACACACACATGCAATGACATCTAGTGGATCCATGTGGTTTATGAAAAGAAGACATATGCGATAACAGATAGTGGATCCATGTGGTTTAGGAAAAGAACACACTTGCAATGACATCTAGTGGATCCATGTTTTTTTATGAAAATAACACACATGCAACGACTCTAGTGGATCCATGTGGTTTAGGGAAAGAACACAGATGCAATGACATCTAGTGGATCCATGTGGTTTAGGAAAAGAATAGACATGGAATGACTCTAGTGGATTCATGTGGTTTATGAAAAAACACATGCAATGACATCTAATGGATCCATGTGGTTTAGGAAAATAACACACATGCAATGACATCTACTGGATTCATGTGGTTTATGAAAAGAACACACATGCAATGACTCTAGTGGATCCATGTGCTTGAGGAAAAAGAACACACATGCAATGGCATCTAGTGGATCCATGTGGTTTATGAAAAGAACACACATGCAATGACATCTAGTGGATCCATGTGGTTTAGGAAAAGAACACACAAGCAATTACATCTCGTGGATCCATGTGGTTTATGAAAAGAACAAACATCCAATGACATCTAGTGGATCCATGTGGTTTAAGAAAAGAACACACATACAATGACTCTAGTGGATCGATGTGGTTTATGAACATAACACACATGCAATGACATCTAGTGCATCCATGTGGTTTAGGAAAAGAACACACATGCAATGACATCTAGTGGATCCATGTGGTTTAGGAAAATAACACCACATGCTGGAGTGGCATCATTGCACGTGTTCTTTTCGAAAACCACAATGATGCACACTGACACACACACACACCCAAGTGGGTGTGGTGATGCAGTATCTTTCAAACTGGCAATAGAATGAATGTTGTAGATGAACCCTAGAATGTTGCTAGGGTTCTTGGACATGGTTATACACCACATACTTTAGTGGCATCATTGCATGTGTTCTTTTCCAAAACAACAATGATGCACACTAATACACACACACGTGCATTGACATGTAGTGGATCCATGTGGTTTATGACAAGAACACATATGCGATGATATGTAGTGGATCTTGATACGTCCAAAACGTATCTATTTTCCCGAACACTTTTGCTATTGTTTCTCCTCTATACTTGTGTGATTTGGATGCAACTAATGCGAACTGACGCTATTTTCAACAGAATTGCCTTGGTGTCTACTTTTTGTGCAGAAAATCAACTATCAGGAAAAATCCTGGAAAATATACCAAAAATCCTATTTCACCCGAAGACTCTAGGAGCCAGAATACGAGATGGAGAAGAGCCCTAGGGTGGCCACACCACCTGGTGGCGCAGGCTAGGCCAGGCCACGCTAGGGGGTGGTGTGGGCCCCCTAGGCACCCCCTCGGCCTCTCTCATTGCCTATAAGGAGCCTTCTGACCTAAAAACTTCGGGGGGGTTGACGTTTTTCCAGAAGGAGTTCCGCTCCGTCGCCACCACCAGATTCCACAAAACAGCACCAGAAACTCTGTTCTGGCACCCTGCCAGGCCGGGGAATTGGATGAGATCATCGCCATCATCATCACCATCGCTTCTCCATCGACCATCCATGTTTCCCCCACCTATGAGTGAGTAATCCCCCGTTGTAGGCTATGGGAATGGTAGGGATTGGATGAGATCATTCATGTAATGGCATCAAATTGTTAGGGCATGGTGCCTAGTATATTCTATTAGTGCTTTATGACTTTGTTGCGACTTGTTGTGCTTAATTCTTGTCACTAGGGCCCGAGTGCCATGATTTCATATCTGAACTTATTATTGATTCATTACGATAGTATTGTTTTGGGTCTTATCTACAAGTTGTATACACACGTCGTTGTCCGGAACCTATGGCCCCGAAGTGACAGAAATCGGGATAACCGGAATGGTAAGGCTTTGTTGTGACGATCACGTGTGTTCATGGAGTGTTAATGCTTTGCTCCGGTGCTTTATTAAAAGGATCACCTTAATTGCCAGTAGTTCCCTAGAGGCCCCGCTGCAAATGGGCTGGCAGGACAAAAGATGTTCTGCAAGTTCTCATTGCGAGCACGTATGACTAGATATGGAACACATGCCTAGGATTATCTATTACTTGGATGCTTTATCTTATTTATCTGCAATTGCCCTATGTTCTGATTGCTATGTGAATTGTCTTGTCCATGCAACGCCCGTCCATCCATCCCTATGCCTACCGCACTCGAATCTCAGTTTACTGCTTTTGTTACTACTGTCTTTGCTTTGCTACTGCTGTTACTTTACTATTCCTACTGCAAAACTATTGCTACTGATAAACTGCTGTGAGCAAGATCGTTTCCAGGTGCAGCTCAATTGACAACTCAGTTGTTAAGGATGATAAATATTCTTTGGCTCCCCTTGTGTCGAATCAATAAATTGGGTTTCACTTCCCTCGAAAATACTGCGATACACCCCCTATACTTGTGGGTCATCAGATCCATGTGGTTCAGGAAAAGCACACACATCCAATGACATCTAGTGGATCCATGTGGTCTATGAAAAGAACACACATGGAATGACTCTAGTGGATCCATGTGGTTTATTAAAATAACATACATGCAATGACATCTAGTGGATCTATGTGGTCTAGGAATAGAACACACATGCAATTACATTTAGTTGATCCATGTGGTTTAGGAAAAGAACACACCTGCAATGGCATCTAGTGGATCCATGTGGTTTATGAAAAGAACACACCTGCAATGAATCTAGTGGATCCAAGTGATTTAGGAAAAGAACACAGATGTAATGACATCTAGTGGATCCATGTGGTTTATGAAAAGAACACACATGCAATGACATCTACTAGATCCATGTGGTTTAGGAAAAGAACACACATGCAATCACATCTAGTGGATCCATGTGGTTCAGGAAAAGAACACACATGCAATGGCATCTAGTGGATCCATGTGGTTTATGAAAACAACACACATGTAATGACATCTAGTGGATCCGTGTGGTTTAGGAAAAGAACAAACAAGCAATTACATCTAGTGGATCCATGTGGTTTATGAAAAGAACAAACATGCGATGACATCTAGTGGATCCATGTGGTTCAGGAAAAGAACACACATGCAATGACATCTAGTGGATCCATGTGGTTTATGAAAAGAACACACATGAAATGGCATCTAGTGGATCCATGAGGTTTAGGAAAACAACACACAAGAAATTACATCTAGTGGATCCATGTGGTGATGAAGCATCTTTCAAAATACTGATACAAAGCATGCTACTAGGGTTCCTGGAAATGGTTGGACACCACATGCTGGAGTGTCATCATTGCATTTGTTCTTTTCCAAAACCACAATGATGCACACTGATATAGACACACATGCAATGACACTAGTGGATCCATGTGGTTAGGAAAATAACACACATGCAATGATATCTAGTGGATCTATGTGGTTTAGGAAAAGAACACACATGCAATAAGATCTAGTGGATCAATGCGGTTTATGAAAAGAACACACGTGCAATGACATCTAGTGGATCCATGTGGTTTAGGAAAAGAACACACATCCATTGACATCTAGTGGATCCATATGGGTTAGGAAAAGATCACCACATGCTGGAGTGGTATCATTACATGTGTTATTTTCCAATACCACATTGATGCACACTGACACACACACACACCCAAGTGGGTGTGGTGATGCAACATCTTTCTAACTGGTGATAGAGTGCATGTTGCAGTTGAATCCCAGTATGTTGCTAGGGTTCCTAGACATGGTTGGATACCACATGCTGGAGTGGCATCATTGCATGTTTTCTTTTCCAAAACCACAATGATGCACACTTATACACACATACATCCAAGTGGGTATGGTGATGCAACTTCTTTCAAACTAGTAATAGAATGCATGTTGCAGATGAATCTCAACATGCTTCTGGGGTTCCTGGACATGATTGGACCCAACATGCTGAAGTGCCATCATTCTATGTGTTCTTTTCCTAAAACCACAATGATGCACACCAACACACACACACACATCCAAGTGGGTGTGGTGATGCAGCATCTTTCAATCTGGTGGTAGAATGCATGCTACAGTTCAATCCCAGCATGCTGCTGGGGTTCCTGTACATGGTTGGACACGACATGGTAAAGTGGAATCATTGCATGTGTTCTTTTTCAAAACAACAATGATGCACACGGATACACACAAATGACATCTAGTGGATCCATGTGGTTTATGAAAAGAAGACACATGCGATGACATATAGTGGATCCATATGGTTTAGGAAAAGAATGCACATGCAATGACATCTAGTGGATCCATGTGTTTTATGAAAAGAACACTCATGCAATGACTCTAGTGGATCCATGTGGTTTAGGGAAAGAACACACATGCAATGACATCAAGTGGATCCATGTGGTTTATGAAAAGAATACACATGCGATGACATATAGTGGATCCATGTGGTTTATTAAAAGAACATACATGCAATGACATCTAGTGGATCTATGTGTTTTAGGAATAGAACACATATGCAATGACATCTAGTGGATCCATGTGGTTTAGGAAAAGAACACACATGCAATGACATCTAGGGGATCCATGTGGTTTATGAAAAGAACACACATGCATTGAATCTAGCGGATCCATGTGATTTAGGAAAAGAACACACATGATGACATCTAGTGGATCCATGTCGTTTATGAAAAGAACACACATGCAATGACATCTACTAGATCCATGTGGTTTAGCAAAAGAACACACATGCAATGCCATCTAGTGGATCCATGTGCCTTATGAAAAGAACCCACATGCAACGACATCTAGTGGATCCATGTGGTTTAATAGAAGAACACACATGCAATGACATCTAGCGGATCCATGTGGTTTAGGAAAAGAACAAACATGCAATGACATCTAGTGAATCCATGTGGTTTAGGAAAACAACACCACATGCTGGAGTGGCATCATTGCATGTGTTAATTTTGAAGACCACAATGATGTACACTAACACACACACCCAAGTGGGTTTGGTGATGCAACATCTTTCAACCTAGTGATAGAATGCATGTTGTTGATGAATCCCAGCATGTTGCAAGGGTTCCTGGACATGGTTTGAGACCACATGCTGGAGTGGTATCATTGCGTGTGTTCTTTTCCTAAAACCACAATGATGTACACTAACACACACACATCCCAGTGGGTGTGGTGATGCAGCATCTTTCAAACTAGTGGTAGAATGCATGCTGTAGTTGAATCCCAGCATGCTACTGGGGTTCCTGGACATGGTTGGACACCACATTCTAGAGTGGAATCATTGCATGTGTTCTTTTACAAAACCACAATGTTGCACACTGATACACAAACACACACATCCAAGTGGGTGTGGTGATGAAGCATCTTTCAAACTGCTGATACAAAGCATGCTGCTAGGGTTCCTGGAAATGGTTGGACACCACATGCTGGAGTGTCATCATTGCATTTGTTCTTTTCCAATACCACAATGATGCACACTGATACAGACACACATGTAATGACACTAGTGGATCCATGTGGTTTAGGAAAAGAACACACATGCAATGACATATAGTGGATCCATGTGGTTTAAGAAAAGAACACACATGCAATGAGATCTAGTGGATCCATGCGGTTTATGAAAAGAACACACGTGCAATGACATGTAGTGGATCCATGTGGTTTAGGAAAAGATCACACATGCAATGACATCTAGTGGATCCATATGGTTTAGGAAAATATCACCACATGCTGGAGTGGCATCATTGCATGTGTTATTTTCCAATACCACAATGATTCACACTGACAGACATACACACCCAAGTGGGTGTGGTGATGCAACATGTTTCAAACTGGTGATAGAGTGCATGCTGTAGTTGAATCCGAGTATGTTGCTAGGGTTCCTAGACATGGTTGGACACCACATGCTAGAGTGACATCATTTCATGTTTTCTTTTCCAAAACCATAATGATGAACACTGACACACACACATCCAAGTGGGTGTGGTGATGCAGCATCTTTCAAACTGGTGGTAGAATGCATGCTACAGTTCAATCCCCACATGCTGCTGGGGTTCCTGGACATGGTTGGATAACTCATGCTAGAGTGGAATCATTGCATGTGTTCTTTTCCAAAACCACAATGATGCACACTAATACACACACATGCAATGTCATCTAATGGATCCATGTGTTTTATGAAAAGAAGGCACATGCAATGACATCTAGTGGATCCATGTGGTTTAGGGAAAAAACACACATGCAATGACATCTAGTGGATCCATGTGGTTTAGGAAAAGAACACACATGTAATGCCTCTAGTGGATCCATGTGGTTTATGAAAAGAACACACATGCAATGACATCTAATGGATCCATGTGGTTTAGGAAAAGAACACACATGCAATGACATCTAGTGGATTCATGTGGTTTATGAAAAGAACACACATGTAATGACTCTAGTGGATCCATGTGGTTCAGGAAAAGAACACACATGCAATGACATCTAGTGGATCCATGTGGTTTATGAAAATAACACACATGCAATGACATCTAGTGGATCCATGTGGTTTAGGAAAAGAACACACAAGCAATTACATCTAGTGGATCCATGCGGTTTATGAAAAGAACAAACATGCAATGACATCTAGTGGATCAATGTGGTTTATGAAAAGATAACACATGCAATGACTCTAGTGGATCCATGTGGTTTATCAAAAGAACACGCATGCAATGACATCTAGTGGATCCATGTGGTTTAGGAAAGAACACAAATACAAGGACATCTAGTGGAGCCATGTGGATCCATGTGGTTTAGGAAAAGAATAACACATGCTAGAGTGGCATCATGGAATGTGTTCTTTTCCAAAACCACAATGATGCACACTCACACACACAAGTGGGTGTGGTGATGCATAATCTTTCAAACTGGCGATATAATGCATGTTCTAGTTGAATCCCAGCATGTTGCTAGGGTTCCTGGACATGGTTGGACACCACATGCTAGAGTTGCATCGTTGCATGTGTTCTTTTCCAAAACCACAATAATTCACACTCATACACACACATGTAGTGACATCTAGTGGATCCATGTGGCTTATGAAAAGAACACACATGCGACGACGTGTAGTGGATCCATGTGGTTTAGGAAAAGAACACACATGTAATGACATCTAGTGGATTCATGTGGTTTATGCAAAGAACACACATGCGATGACATCTATTGGATCCATGTGGTTTATGAAAAGAACACACACGCAATAACATCTAGTGGATCCATGTGGTTTATGAAAAGAACACACATGGAATGAGTCTAGTGGATCCATGTGGTTTAGGAAAAGAACACACATGCAAAGATATCTAGTGGATCCATGTGGTTTATGAAAAGAACATAAATGCAATGACATCTAGTGGACCCATCTGGTTTATGAAAAGAATACACACGGAATGACTCTAGTGGATCCATGCGGTTTAGGAAAAGAACACACATGCAATGGCATCTAGTGGAGCCATGTGGTTTATGAAAAGAACACACATACAATGACATCTAGTGGATCCATGTGGTTGATGAAAAGATCACACATGTAATGACATTAGTGGATCCATGTGGTTTATGAAAAGAACACCCTATGATGGAGTGTCATCATTGCATGTGTTATTTTTCCAAAACCATTAGGATGCACACTAATACACACACACATCCAATGACTCTAGTGGATCCATGTGGTTTATTAAAAGAACACACATGCAATCACATCTAGTGGATCCATGTGGTTTATGAAAAGAACACACATGCAGTGACATCTAGTGGATCAATGTTGTTTATGAAAAGAACACACATGTAATGACATCTAGTGGTGCCATGTGGTTTATGACAAGAACACACATGCAATCACATCTAGTGGATCCATGTGGTTTATGAAAAGAACACACATGCTGTGACATCTAGTGGATCAATGTGGTTTATGAAAAGAACACACATGAAATGACATCTAGTAGATACATGTGGTTTAGGAAAAGAACACACATGAAATGACATCTAGTGGATCCATGTGGTTTAGGGAAAGAACACACATGCAATGACATATAGTGGATCCATGTGGATCAATGTGGTTTAGGAAAAGAACACCGCATGCTGGAGTGGCATCATTGCATGTGTTCTTTTCCAAAACCACACTGATGCACACTAAAACACACACACATCCAAGTGGGTGTGGTGATGCAACATCTTTCAAACTAGTGGTAGAATGCACGTTGTAGTTGAATCCCAGCATGCTGCTAGGGTTCCTGGTCATGGTTGGACACCACATGATGGAGTGGCATCATTGCATGTGTTCATTTCATAAAACCATAATGATGCATAGTGACACACACACGTCCAAGTGGGTGTGGTGATGCAACATCCTTAAAACTAGTAATAGAATGCATGTTGAAGTTGAATCCCAGCATGCTGCTAGGGTTCCTAGTCATGTTTAGACACCACATGTTGGAGTGGCATCATTGCATGTGTTCTTTTCCTAAAACCACAATGATGCACACTGACACACACACATCCTAGTGGGTGTGGTGATGCAATATCTTTCAAACTAGTGGTAGAATGCATGGTGTAGTTGAATCCCAGCATGTTGCTGGGGTTCGTGGACATGGTTGGACACCACATGTTAGAGTGGCATCATTGAATGTGTTCTTTTCCAAAACCACAATGATGCACACTAACACACACACATCCAAGTGGGTGTGGTGATGCAGCAACTTTCAAAATGGTGGTAGAATGCATGCTGCAGTTGATACCCAGTATGCTGCTAGGGTTCCTGGACATGGTTGGACACCACATGCTGCAGTGGCATCATTGCACGTGTTCTTTTCCAAAACAACGATGATGCACAATGATGCACACGCACACATATAATGACATCTAGTATATCCATGTGGTTTATGAAAACAACACACATGAGATGACATATAGTGGATCCATGTGGTTCAGGAGAAGAACACACATGCAATGACATCTAGTGGATCCATGTGATTTATGAAAAGAACACACATGCAATGACTCTAGTGGATCCATGTGGTTTAGGAAAAGAACACTGCATGCTAGAGTGGCATCATTGCATGTGTTATTTTCCGGAACCACATTGATGCACACTAACACACACACACACACATCCAAGTGGGTGTGGTGATGCAACATCTTTCAAACTAGTGGTAGAATGCATGTTGTAGGTGAATCCCAGCATGCTTCTAGGGTTCCTGGTCATGGTTGGACACCACATGATGGAGTGGCATCATTGCATGTGTTCATTTCTTAAAACCATAATGATGCACAGTGACACACACACACATCCAAGTGGGTGTGGTGATGCAACATCTTTCAAACTAGTAATAGAATGCATGTTGCAGTTGAATCCCAGCATGCTGCTAGGGTTCCTAGTCATGTTTGGACACCACATGCTAGAGTGGCATCATTGCATGTGTTAGTTTCCTAAACTACAATGATGCAAACTGACACACACACACACATCTAGTGGGTGTGGTGATGCAATATCTTTCAAACTAGTGGTAGAATGCATGTTGTAGTTGAAATCCAGCACGCTGCTCGGGTTCATGGACATGGTTGGACACCACATGTTGGAGTGGCATCATTGAATGTGTTCTTTTCCAAAACCACAATGATGCACACAAACACACACACATCCAAGTGGGTGTGGTGATGCAGCAACTTTCAAAATGGTGGTAGAATGCATGCTGCAGTTGAGACCCAGTATGCTGCTAGGGTTCCTGGACATGGTTGGACACCACATGCTGGAGTGGCATCATTGCATGTGTTCTTTTCCAAAACAACGATGATTCACAATGATGCACACGCACACATATAATGACATCTAGTAGATCCATGTGGTTTATGAAAAGAACACACATGAGATGACATATAGTGGACCCATGTGGTTCAAGAGAAGAACACACATGCAATGACATCTAGTGGATCCATGTGGTTTATGAAAAGAACACACATGCAATGACTCTAGTGGATCCATGTGGTTTAGGAAAATAACACCGCATGCTAGAGTGGCATCATTGCATGTGTTCTTTTCCAAAACAACATTGATGCACACTACCACACACACACATCCAAGTGGGTGTGGTGATGCAACATCTTTCAAACTAGTGGTAGAATGCATGTTGTAGTTGAATCCCAGCATGCTGCTAGGGTTACTGGTCATGGTTGGACACCACATGATGGAGTGCATCATTGCATGTGTTCATTTCTTAAAACCATAATGATGCACACTAACACACACACATCCAGTTCGGTGTGGTGATGCAACATCTTTCAAACTAGTAATAGAATGCATGTTAAAGTTGAATCCTAGCATGCTGCTAGGGTTCCTAGTCATGTTTGGACACCACATGATGGAGTGGCATCATTCCATGTGTTCTTTTCCTAAAACTACAATGATGCACACTAACACACACACACATCCTAGTGGGTGTGGTGATGCAATATCTTTCAAACTAGTGGTAGAATGCATGTTGTAGTTGAATCCCAGCACGCTGCTTGGGTTCGTGGACATGGTTGGACACCACATGTTGGAGTTGCATCATTGCATGTGTTCTTTTCCAAAACCATAATGATGCACACTAACACACACACACATCCAAGTGGGTGTGGTGATGCAGCAACTTTCAAAATGGTGGTAGAATGCATGCTGCAGTTGAGACCTAGTATGCTGCTAGGGTTTCTAGACATGGTTGGACACCACATGCAGGAGTGGCATCATTGCATGTGTTCTTTTCAAAAACAACGATGATGCACACTGATGCACACACACATATAATCACATCTAGTAGATCCATGTGGTTTATGAAAAGAACACACATGAGATGACATATAGTGGATCTATGTGGTTCAGGAGAAGAACACACATGTACACACATCCAAGTGGGTGTGGTGATGCAACATCTTTCAAAGTAGTAATAGAATGCATGTTGGAGTTGAATCCCAGCATGCTGCCAGGGTTCCTAGTCATGTTTGGACACCACATGCTGGAGTGGCATCATTGCATGTGTTCTTTTCCTAAAACCACAATGATGCACACTTACACACACACATCCTAGTGGGTGTTGTGATGCAATATCTTTCAAACTAGTGGTAGAATGCATGTTGTAGTTAAATCCCCGCATGCTGCTGGGGTTCGTGGACATGGTTGGACACCACATGTTGGAGTGGCATCATTGCATGTGTTCTTTTCCAAAACCACAATGATGCACACTAACACACACACAACCAAATGGGTGTGGTGATGCGGCAAGTTTCAAAATGGTGGTAGAATGCATGCTGCAGTTGAGACCCAGTATGCTGCTAGGGTTCCTGGACATGGTTGGACACCACATGCTGGAGTGGCATCATTGCATGTGTTCTTTTCTAAAACAACGATGATGCACACTGATGCACACACACATATAATGACATATAGTATATCCATGTGGTTTATGAAAAGAACACACATGAGATGACATATAGTGGATCCATGTGGTTTAGGAGAAGAACACACATGCAATGACATCTAGTGGATCCATGTGGTTTATGAAAAGAACACACATGCAATGACTCTAGTGGATCCAAGTGGTTTAGGAAAAGAACACACATGTAATGACATCTAGTGAATCCATGTGGTTTAGGAAAAGAACACACATGGAATGACCACTACTAAGAAAATAGCTATAGATAGACAAGCTATTCTGTGGCGCATATATAGAACCATGCGCCACAATAAAATATTAGTGGCGCACTCCAGGGAATGCACCATAGAAACTTGCACAATTCTGTGGTGCATTTGAGAAGACATGGGCCACAGATATTATGTGGGACCCGCCAACTAGGGTGGGGCGACGAACTTTCTGTGGTGCATACGGACATATGCGCCACAGACGTAATAAGTTACGTGGCGCATATCTGTCTATGCGCCATAGAAAGTGGAGATGGGCCCCACCATAGAATATTTTTGACCCACTTTATGTGGCGCATATGGGAATTTGCACCACAGAAATGTTTGGTTTCTGTGGCGCATATCCTGACATTCGCCACAGAAAGTTGACACAGGTCCCACCGCGGAAAGTGCACTGCCTTGTTCTGTGGTACATATTGCAATATGCGCCACAAAAATTTGAACTTCTGTGGCGCATACCTGCAATATGCGCCACAGAACAAGGCTCCCAGATCCATGGGCAAAGAGGTGGCAAGCTCACCCTCTCTATCCACCACCACCCATTTCACATCTCGTCTTCCCTTCTACACACCTTGCTCGTCTTCCTCCTCCCTCCCACTCCATTTTTCCCATAGTTTCTCCATTTTCGTGTAACTAAATCTACATTAGTTCATAGATTGGTAAGAGGAAGCCTCCCTCCAACTTGTAGATCTAAAAGTTGCTTACTTTTCTCCCCCACATCTCTATTTGTTTACTAATTTCCTCTCCACCAACTTGTAGATCTATTTGTCCACACTCTCTCATCGCACGGTCTCGTATCGCTATTATTGAATCTACTAGGTGAGTACTTGGGCATGAATATGCATGTTTTGTAGGTGCGAAGCTTGTCGGGCGGGCGGTGTGTGCGATGCATGGCGAGATGATGCTTATACATGAAGCTTGTGTGGTGCATGAATGTTTGCATTGGGAGGAAGTTTTTTGTTGCTTTCTTGTGGTTTTCCCGGCCGGCGTGGTGCATGGATGTTTGCCGAAATGTTGATTCATTTCCATTTCGGAAAAAAATTTGCACTACCCATATGTCCTACTTTTAGGAAAGGTCATGCTGAATTTTTCCAGCTACCATGCATGTGTGTGTGGTTCTAACCTACTCTCTATTGTGACCGCTCAGCCAACCATGGTCGTCACGATGAGCGAAGGTCTAATTGCTAGGTACAAGAAAGACACGAAGGAGGACATGATTCTGAACAACAAGACCATGATAAGATGTCCATGTCGAACATGCAAACTCTAGCATTGGATCGACCCTGATTATGGACAATTGGAGGGTCACCTGCTCAGGCGCGGTTTCATGTGCGACCTCAATGAGGCGCCGGCAGGACATGGTGGTCACGAAGACGTGGGTGGGCGAGAAGACGAAGAGTCTCTCGGGCATGATCATCATGATGAAGGAGATGCCGGCAGGCATGATCATCATGAAGAAGGAGATATCAGCGGGCATGATCATCATGAAGAAGGAGATGCCGGCGGGCATGATCATCATGAAGAAGGAGATGCCGACGGGCATGATCATCATGAATAAGGAGAATACATGAACACATAGATGTTGCTAACTCCGGCCTTGTAGGACCCTCATGTCCAAGAACTTCTCCTCAAGGAGACGAGCAACACCAAAGCTGCAGCCAGAGAGAAAGCCAAGCTAGTGCAAATGGAGATAGACGAGATGACTCCATTATATCCTGGGTGTTGCCCCGAGGATACACGATTGAGTTTAATGCTCAAGGCTCTAGAGATGAAGGCCGAACAGAAATGGACCAATGTGAGCTTCAACACGAACATGGAATACTGGAACGACCGACTTCCTAAGGGGAAAACATTGCCAACAAGTATCGAGGAGGCCAAGAAAATCATTTGCCCTCTCGACCTACCACACATTAAATACCACGCCAGCATCAATGATTGCGCACTTTATCGAAATGAGTATGCAGAGAGAACCGCATGTCCGGTTTGCGGCCAAGGACGCTACAAGAGAGGGAACAAGAAAGTTCCTTGAAAAGTGGTATGGTACTTTCCTATCACCCCCCGTTTGCAGCGATATTTCATAGATCCTAAGGAAGCAAAGCTCATGCAATGGCACGGGGAAAGGGAAAAACCCGAAGATGATCCGGAGAAGGGCAAGATCCTAACACACCCTTCAGACACAAGCTAGTGGAATGCATTGGACATCAATTTCAAAGAGTTCGGGGGCGATGCAAGGAATGTCAGGATGGGTATGAGCACCGATGGACTCAATCCTTTTGGAAACCAGAGTAGCACGCATAGCACCTGGCCCGTGATTATATGGCCATACAACCTCCCCCTGTGGTTGTGCACGAAGCAAAGGTACGTAGACATGAGCTATCTTATTCAGGGCTGAAATAGCCAGGTATCGATATGCATCTGTATCGCGGGCTATTGAGAGAGGAGTTAGCCATGTTGTGGGAGATGCCAGCCCGTACATGGGTCGCCTACACTAAAGAATATTTCCCTCGGAGAGTCGCGTTGCTCATGACGATGAAGGACTATCCTGATTACGCATATGTATCGGCCCTGGTGAACCACGGGCATAATGCATGTGTCAAGTGCATGGATGAGACACCGCATCTCCAGCTACCAAGGGATCATGGGTCTTTGAAAACCGTGTCCCAAGGTAATCAAAAGTGGCTCCACATGGATCACCCGTAGAGAAAACGCGGTGACCTGTTCAATCGTAAATATGAGCTCGAAAGAGCCCCGCGTCCGAGGAGTGGTGAAAAAATCGAGGAGCTTTTGAATAATTGGGTAGATTGCCCTGTGCCAGGAAAAAAGCGACCAAGGACAAAGCCGCTGCTAGGTGTTTTCAAAGAAAGGTATTTTTCTAGGACCTGCCTTACTAGAAGGTCCTCCACACGCCCCATAGCCTCTATGTAATGCACATCACGAAGAACGTTACCGAGAGTCTTCTTGGCACTCTACTGAACATGCCAGAGAGGACCAAGGATGGGCTGAAAGCAAGAAAGGACCTTAAATTTCTTGGCATCAAGAAAGATCTTCGGTACCATGATAGTGATGATGATGACGATGATCAGACAGAAGGGACTCAAGGTCACCGCAAAAGAGTTAAGAAGAATGAGGTGGTGCTTCATGATGCCTGCTTCACTCAGAGTCAGGAGGAGCTCGAGCAGTTTTTCAGGTGCCTCCTAGGAGTGAAAGTTCATCACGGTTACTCGGGGAAGATAAGCAGATATCTAGATGTGGCGAAGAAGAGGTTCAGCGGTATGAAGTCTCACGACTGTCACGTTCTGATGACGTAGATACACCCCGTTGCGATCCGCGGGATAATGGACGAGCATGTCCGTGAGACGCTGTTTGGCCTCTGCAACTTTTTCGATGTCATATCTAGGAAGTGGATCGGTGTGAAGTAGCTCGACAGGGTACAGGAAGAGATCATGGTGATACTATGCGAGATCGAGATTTACTTCCCGCCCACATTCTTCGACATCATGGTGCATCTTCTTGTACATGTCGTGGATGACATGATCCAGCTCGGGCCGACAT
The DNA here is from genome assembly GCA_023614405.1 of Avena insularis. Taxonomy (NCBI): domain Eukaryota; kingdom Viridiplantae; phylum Streptophyta; class Magnoliopsida; order Poales; family Poaceae; genus Avena; species Avena insularis. The sequence continues at coordinate 450,987,711 of CM042690.1, forward strand.
TCTTGCACAACATGATGTCGTTTGAAAGGCTAAACGGTGTCATCAAAGGATTCGTTCACAACAGGTCTTGCCCAGATGGAAGCATAGCCAAGTGCTTTCTGCTCTACAAGTTCATCTCCTTCTTCCAGAATTATCTAACCACCAAGAACACGGATGTTGGAATACCCACCAAGAAGCATCTCGACAGGCTCGCTAGATATGGTCACCATGAGGGCTACCGCTCACTGCATGTCGGCATTGATGGTCGACGTGCCGACTTTGACAGGGCACACCGAGTCGCACTACAACACATTGAATTGGTCGGCACTTGGGTGGAAGAGCACAGAAGCTTAATCGAGTAGGAGTACATCGACCAAGGCCGGCCGAGGAAGAAGGGAGACGTAACCAGAGAGGACAACTCTAGCTTCATGTGTTGGTTCAAGAAAAGGCTACTGGACAATCCCCCATAGACGCCTTCTATGGAAGCTCAAAAACTCATATTCTCCTTGTCGCAGGGCCCAGGCCACAACCTAAGGACCTATCAGTCATACGACATAAACGGTTACAGATTCTACACCGAGGAAAAGGACAGGAATAGCGAATATCAAAACTCAGGAGTAACTATGCTATCCTTCGCCGATGACGAGACTACCATCCTGGAAAGATTCTACGGAAGGATCGAGGAGATATGGGAGCTCGACTACCATGGAGAGATTGTACCAATGTTCCGTGTTAGATGGGCCAATAACGTGTAAAAGGAAGTCCGGTATTTCACCACAATGGTGATACCAGATGCCAAATTGGCAAAGAATGACTTCGCTAAAAATGAGCCTTGGGTAATCGCTAGCCAAGTTGATCAATGCTTTTTATTACTGAGCCATCAAAGCCCAATCGTGTTGTAATTAGGAGGGGCAAGAGGAGCATCATCGCAATGGAAGGAGCCCCCAACGAGCAAGACTTCGATAAGAACGGCGATCAAAAGATCGAAGAGGAATTCAACAAGTACTTTGACATGCCTACTACTACTAAAGTAAGAAGGAAGACCACACTACCTACTAAAGATTATCCATTCACAAAAAGAAATCTCAAAGTGCATGGGCTAAAGTATTCAACCACGACGAAAAAGGGCAAGAAGATTATGAAGAGACGCTAGCAATTGTGTGACTTTTAGTGTATTAATTCACATGTGTGCTCGTAAATATATGTTAGTTAGAGACTAAAACATATAACGTGATCGATATTCGTGTGGGTATACAAATTCACATTTTTGTGTGACAAGCACATATATATATATATGATTCAGGAGGGTTTTCCAATAAGTATGCATGTGTATATGTTCTTGCTTTTTTGAATAAATATGCATATGTGTGTATATGTTATTGATTTTTTTGAATAAATATGCATATGTGTGTATATGTGCTTGCTTTTAAACATATGTAATTAAAAATATTTTTTTAAAAAGGAAAAAGTCTAAGACAACCAAGATTTGAACGTAGGCGCCCCAGGTTGAGAGCTGGTGAGCAGGACCACTAGGACATGTATGTGATCTTGTCAAACTATGACGCCGTGCTATTTTGGACTATGTCCAAAATTCTGTGGCGCAAATTATAGTAATGCACCACAGAAGTTGGAAATTTTGTGGCGCATTTTGTAGATATGCGCCACAGAATTTTACACTAAGCCAAATAAACGGTTCGGCCTCCCCCTAATCCCCCTTCTTCTCTCGATCCATTTCTTCCCCTTTCTCTCGCCTGTGCGCAAACCCTAGTCGCCCTCGTTGCCGGAGCCGCCGTATCGGAGAGACCGTGGAGGAGGAGAGACGTTGTGGAGGAGATCCCCATCCCACCTACGACCTAGGAGGAAGCCCGCCACCACCATGCTAGAACCCTAGTGCCGCCCGACAAACCATCTGCCGCTTGCGCCTGCTCGTGACCTAGGAGGAGAAGGAGGAGGAGCCAGAACCGCGGCGCCAAGATTCAGGAAGGAGGAGGCCCCGCTCACTGTAGGGAGCACCATGCCGGCGAGCTTCAGGAAGAAGGAGGAGGCCCCGCCTGCAATAGGTGGAGAAGGGCAGCGCACACGGTCAGCGCTCAGCACTGCCACCAGAAGCCACCTCGCTGTCCACCGTCTTCTCAAGCCACCATAGGTAATCGCCGCATCCTTCCCCTGGCTTTCCCCTAGTACTACTTATTCTTCTACTCCCTCACATATGCTCAATCAATATAGGGTTCTACCCCTCTCTGGCTTCATTGATAGCTTGTAGTAGATTGTGTAGTATAGTTGTTTAGGTTGTTTGAACAATATTCTAGAATTTACTGAGAGCTTGTAGTGGATATTGGTGAGAGCTTGCAGTAGATATTGGTGAGCAACATTCACTAATAGTTGTTTAGGTTGTTTGAACAACATTCACTAAGAGCTTGCAGTATGTATTGGTGAAATTTACACTTGTTTAGGTTTTTTGAACAACATTCTGGAATGATGTTCCTATTTACCACCCTCATTTAATTCTACTCTTTGTTAGAGGTGTTGACACTATCTAAATAATAGTAACAGAATAACATCCTGCACTGGCTCTAGTTGCTTGATCCATAATTTCAGAAATATACTTTGTTGCTTAACATTAAATCTTTGTGTAATCTTCTCTTCTCTGCCTATGATGCACAACGTCTGGGGCCATATGTAGAATAAGGACATGTGTTTAAACATATCCTAGGATGATTTTATGCTTCATTTCAGTATAAGACTGAGGATAACCTAAAATCCAAATATCAAGCCCAAGAAATATTAAGAATAATTACTAAGCATGATTTTTGAGAGGATCAACCTATTATTGATGTTGCTGCTTGTGGTTGCTTGGATTGATTTGTCCCTCACTGCTGTAGGTTGGACTTGCTCCTCCTAGCTGTTGTCTGGAATTGCTCAACTCCTGATCTTCTCTCCCTTCCAAGTTACCATGATTTGATTTCTTGACTAGTTTATGTGTGTTGAGTGGTGTGGTGATCGCCGCATCCTTCCCCTAGCCTAATGAATATTATCTTTGTGTGCTAACGTCATTCAAAATACCACGTGGCAAACACCGTTAACGTCCAGTTACCGCTGTTAATGGCCACAGAAACTGTGGTAGAAGCTAGGCCCAGCCAAGGCCTGCTAAATATTAAATGGGCCAGCCCATGAGGGGAGCCCAATAATATTATGGCCTGTTATTGTTTCGACCAGCACTATTTAAAATGGTCCCAAAAGATGCAGCCAGCAATGACCCGCGAATGTCAGGCCCGTTACTGTTTTGGCCTACAAAAGCACACATTGTTCGAATACTATGCGGCACGTTAATAGCCTGCGTCAAGTTGGCCCAATACTATTAAGACCTATGGTCGGCTCGTCACTGTTCTCACAGCTCGTTCCCGCCCTCCTACTAACGGTCCACCTTTGAGAAGGTCCAGTACTATTCTAGCCTTTTCCTATACCGTCTGTCAACTTTTTAGGACCCATCGACGGCCTGCAACTATTCTGATCTGGTATTGTTCTGGCCTGGTAATATGTTTGGCCTGTTACTGTTCTTATCTGGTAATTTTTTTGGCCTGCTACTATTCTACCTTGTTACTATTCTGCCCATCTAATGTCCAGGTCCGTTACTGTTGTGGTCCTTTACTATTCTAGCATGCCACTTTCTGGTCGGTTACTGTTCTGGCCCGTTAGTGTGCTGGGTTGCCTCTGTTCTGGCATGTTGGTGTTCTGGCCTGTCACTGTTTTGTCCTGTTACTATTTTGGTCGGTTACTATTCTAGCCTATTACTGTTACTAGTTGCCACCTGAGGGTAGGCCCGTTACGGTCACGGACACCTACAGTTTCGGCCTTTCTAAAGCCCACGCAAATATCATAAAAGGAGTATAATTACCGAGCATCTTTTACTGTTCATGGTAGGCCTAATACAATAAGGGCAAATAACAAAGACCTAAACTCTTACCTGATCGACATGGCTGGCTCAGTGATGATACCGCCTACCTCCATGTATGGACGGCGTCAACTAAATGCCTACATGGCCTAGCTCAAAAAATGCCTACATGTCCTATACGAGTTATCTAGATATTACATCAGCTGCAAATTTCTTTAAAAAATTACATAATATCAATGCTCGAGAAAGAAAATTTAGCATTTCAGTTGACAATCAAGTTGATAGCATTGTCCTCAATTTGCTTTCTCAATCCATCAATTGCAGCTTCCTTTGACTATGATAGCTACATTGGAAAACCACCTTGAGACATGATCTTGCAACCCCCTATTTGGTGGCAATAGTAGTAATTGCAGTCTGAAACTAAGTAATAACAAGTTAATACAACAAACAAGACAAACTACTCATAGCTAAGAATGAACCGGATAGAAATTATAATCTCATCATGTCAGAACTTGTATAGCAGAATGCAAACGAGAAATGAACTATATATTGTAGAGGATAGTTATGTCGTTGCTTAGGACGAATCAAAACGATATGCGAGATATAGTAGCATCGCACGTGAACCCGTAGAACAAGACAAACAATAATTAGAAAAGTGTGCCTACAATGAAATGGGCAATCAAACAAAGTGTTTTTTTAGAATTTTAGCAAATATAAACTAGGCAGGTCATATAAGCAAATATATATGGAAGCAGTGGTATTTCCTGGAATGCAAGAGACGTACGGTGACTCAGAATTTACGGTGAGCTACACAATGTCATGCAGTTTATGTCATAGTTAAGAATCAACCATATAGAAATAGAATGCCATCATAAGAGAACTTCTATAGCAGGAATGCAAACCACGAGTGAACTACATAGTAGAGGACAGTTATGCCATTGCTTAGGACGAACCAACACCAGATAAGGAAATAATGGCATAGCTTGTGAACCTATAGAAGAGGCTATGCAAACCAACATGTTCATTGTTCAATTCTGGGCTCTATGCAAGAAAAATAAAATAGTTAGTGTTGCAACTTTTGAAGAACCAGATGGCAACAACAAAATTATAATCGAATTAGTATGAAGAGTCTAAACGGGTACTACAGGACAACATAACAATGCCAAGGAGTAAACAGTAACATGAACTTATCTCAGGATGAACCAGATAGATTCAGTAACTCTGGAGTAGGGAATCCAAACTAATATTTTCCACTGATTTTACATTTTGCAAGAACTACACGATAGCAGACAATTATTGTTGTTCAGAGTAGCTAAGAACATGCGCATGACTTCAAAATTTGTAGAGCAGCGAATGGAAACCAACATGTCTAGTGACCTACTCCGTAATATGTAGCACGAAGAACAGGCGTGCGCTTTGACTGGGTGTACAACACGATTAGAAAAATGCAGTTCACTGCGATAGGCTTGAACCTGCTATACTGCTAAAAAACAAAAAGAGAGTTGGAGATTTGTTTACCATGGTCGAATAGGCTTCTAAGCATCATCCGTACCGGTGCGGATGACGTCCTTGTCACCCAGGGTGCTGCGGTTGTGCCGGCTGTTTGCATCGGGGAAGCAGATCCTGGGTGCTCGATGTCGGCCTAAGGGCGGCGAACAAGGGAGAATTGGAGCACTGCATGGCGGTTTAGGTAAGGTATGGGTGGAGAGGATGCCGGTGGCATTGATGCAGATCTTTGGCAGTCGTTAACGGATTTGGTGCTGTGGACGGGAAAGTGGGAAAAGGAAATCAGGTGCGGTAGACGACGACGGACTCGGTGACCAAGGTTGGGTGCGGTGGATGGTGATGAAGTTAAAATGGTGCTTTGGATGAGACCGCAGCTGATGCAGCTCCGGCATACTGTTGGGTGAGGATTGCATCGTGTCGAGTTCCGGTGGGCAAAGCCAGCCGGAGAAGTGTTGCGGGAGGTTCCGGTCGTGAGAAATTTCGCAGTGTTTGAAATGGGGGGCGCGAGAGAGTGGGGGACCACATGATTTTTGTATTGTTTAAAATGGAGGGGTGATGACTGGGTTCCAGCACCAATAATAGGGTTATTGCAGTACTTGTAGCAGCAAAGATTTAAAGAGTTTGTCCCGATGGGAGCTCGACGAACACGACCCCGCAGCGACATTGTCAATGCGACCACGTTCGCACCCAAACCGTGGTTTGGAAATAGCCTATTCTATAAGTCGCTAGGATAAATGAGTTAAAGATGTTTTGTAGTAACTACTACTAGGAGTGGAAGAAAACTATAACAAAAGTAAAACTGAAAATAGGTGAATGCAATGAGATGAAATATTAATGCTATGATTCCTCAAGTAATGTTGTGTATACCGGTGTGCATGATAAGTGCTTATGGAATACTACCTCTGTTTGGGATTATTAGTCCTAAGGGCCAAGTTGCTAATACTAAGACACTCCATAACTCTCTCTCATTAATATATGCATGCACCAATAGTTTTACATGCATGGGAGAAGTGAGAGTAAAGGAGAACATGCATTGTACGAGAGATACTAATAAATGAGATAGCCCTTATAATCTCAAAAAATATAAAAAATCTCTTAGGACTAATAATCCCAAACAGGGGTAGTAGCTATTAACTATAATTGTGGCGGTCCCTCATATACCATTGTCTCCCACCGTTGGTAAGTGGCAACTATACAACTCAATTGTCCACACCATCTTCGGACATGGGTCATCTCATAAGAGAATAGTGTATTAACGTAACAAGACCAATCAAGGTAAACCAGAGCAAAGGCATTAAGTTCTATGGACAACCGTACTCCTAAGCAAGTGTGCTAGTCACAAAATATCCCGTCTGTCACTTTGGGGTCAAGCAATTCACAACACTATACCTCTCTATATCATGAGTGATCTTGAGGGAACTCTGGGCAGTGCATCCTAAGCTGTTATTCCCTCCACAAATCCCTTATAGAAAATATCCTATTAGTTCCACCCATGGAAGAGCAGAGACTAATGACAAGTTTTGTGATACGCGTGAATCCCTAGTAAATTCCTCAACAATGGATTGGACGTCTCCAATCACTAGAATAATATCATGAATAGTACAATGTAAAGAGAAAGCACAAACATATTAATTAACAAGAACACACCACACTTCAATTACTCAAATCATCATAACATTAATAAACAGGGTTCAAGCCATGTTACAATCCATCATGGAAATCATGATGGGGAAGGATGAAGGAGTATCGACGATGGAGATGGTGATGATGGCGCCGGCGTGGTGATGGCGGCGTCCTCCTTCTCCTCCTCTTCTTTCTTGGATGGCTTGATGGTGTTAATGGATATCTGGATCTTGGTGGAGCTATGGAGGCTATGGAGGCGGCACGATAGCAGGGCGCTGCCGTGGAGGCAGTAGATGGGATCTAGATCTTTTATATGGTGTATGGTGGATTCCTCCTTCTTCTTTGACTCCTCCCTCCTTTATATAGGCCTTGGGGGTGCCCTAGGGTTCCCCCAATACTGTCGTATGACTTAGGGAAGGTTCTAGAGCTTCTAGAGGGTGAAATCCCGTCGTTTGCGACCTTTTTGGCAAATATACGGCGGGAGCTATACGGCCGGAATTTTTGCCCCCGTCGTATATTTGGTCGTTAAACCTTTGGTACTCTTTAGTATTTTGGTCACCATTTATTTGTACGAACACCATTTTGGGTGTTCTTGGGCTCATTGAATTCGTCTCATCGAGGGATACAACCCTGTGGTCTTGGATATTAATTTTGAGAAGTTGGAAAAATTCACTTTTCCAACACCTCAAATGGCTAAGTCTGGTCCCTACAGCTCCTCCATACTATGCTCTATTTGTTCCTTTTGCCTTTGTTTTATCCATAATCATCATAAACACCTACACACATGTCAAAGACAAGAAAGAGGGATAAAATTCTACCTAAACTACTAAATGTGCAAAGCTCATATTGAATTTAATAAAAACAAGTAATGATGCATATCAGGCATAGCAATAGTTAGATGGAGCGTGATATGATAGGGAAATGACACAATTTATATTGCTAAAAAGTGTTGTATTGTCACAACCATCAACTTCCCCAAGCTAGATATTGCTCGTCCTCGAGCAAAAGGGATCGATAACTTAATGGATGTGATCTTGCATATCATTGTAAATCAATGCACTGTATCCTTGTTATTTCGTGCAAGCTCAAAGCAAGAGAGCACATAATCATACAAGGAATATAAGATCAGTTATATTATTCCAAACCACTAGAGATTAGTCAATAACTTCTCTTCCCCAAGTCAAAGTTAAATCTATCTTGCAAGTAAACTTGTGATCCTTCTATACGCACTTTATTGTATTTTTGTATTTTTATTTGTATAAGGCAAAGCTAAACGCGGTTAGTTGTCAATCATAAATAGAAATAGAGTTTTCCAATGATGCCTACTCATTCCATCTATTAAAGTCTCTCAAGTGCAAACTTCGATTGTTGAGCTCATAGAAAATATATTTCTTAGTAACGAGACCATGCCAAGAGAGTGGTATATGTTCAACCGAGATTATGTAGGCTAGGAAGGACACTCTTGACCATTACCAAGGTTTCCCTTTTCGGTATAATGATTTCTCATAATGGTCAGAGGAGTATTTCGACTTTTGCTTTTAACGCAGGCCCATGAGCATACCAATGCGTACCCAAATATAGCATTTTTGCTACATATGTTGGGCAACTCATAGCCAAACTCCAAGAGTTTCCTCTTTTTGGATTGTCCAAAGGCCAGCGGAGTTATTAGCATCCCATGTTGTGCGACAGTGGTGCAAGACACGCATAAAGCAATATCTCACTTTGATTTCCATGACAAAATTTTGGCATATGAAATCTCAAAACTTTGAAACATCATTTCTTATTTGACAACTCACTCAGTAAGCATCTATTAAGACCATCATTTCCAACATTATGGGGTCGTGCTACTCCATAACCATTTACTTAAGACAATTCTGAACAGTGACAACTAGCAAGTTTCGAAGAACTTCTTTATTATACTTTTTTCATTTAAAAATGTAGAGAACATGGCAATGCATATTTAGAGGATCACAATATTTTTCACAAGCTAGATAAAAGTTGAACAAGGTGCATCAAAGCTATGGCTTGTCTCCTATGGGCCTAACATGAGCAAGTATATCCCTTATATAAATATGAACAAAAACTCACCTAAGCAAGCATTCAAAAATAGAGGGATACACAATAGCATGAAAACTTTTTAAGATAAAGAACTTTGCACAAGAATCTACGCATGCAAAATAACCTCCCCAAGCTAAGAATACCAACTTGAGAAGATCATGAAAACAAAATAGAAAATGCAGTTATCAAAAGAGAGTATAAGAAGTGGTTACCTCCCCAAGCTTAAGTTAAAGCAAGGGTGACACACTTTACCATTGAGGTGCTTTTAACATCTACTTTGATGGACAAAGAACCTTTGCTTCAATGAATGCTTCACGATCCGGTGTATGCATTCCTTAAGAACCTGGTAGGAACAAGACTACAAAGAAGACAAAATATTTTTGTGTTACTGGAGACATGGGTTTGGCTCACATGTGATAAAATACAATTCCCACTGAGTCGATTCATCAACCTAAGCACCACGCTTAAGTCAACAAACTACTTCTAGAAGTGGCCTCTCCTAGATTGTGATGGCATGCAAGTGAAACAGGATACGAGACACGAGTGTGCAGCCCCTATGTGCTTTTAAAAGAGGTTCGACTTGGAACGTTTTACCAAACACTGATTGTTGAAACGTTGAATTAAAGCAACCAAGTGGCTCATGCGAGTGTTTTCACGGTTGGCACTACCGTACACGTCGTCACACAAGGTTCAAGTCCCTACAAAAATAATACACAAAATAAAAGACAATGGTTTGGTGTACGAATGAAGATCGTTCACCCAACTAATGAAAGAAAACAAAAATAAAACATGAACTACTAAAGAGAATTACAACTTAAGGAATTTCTGAGATAGAACTTTATTGTTTATATACGCTCGGCTTCTCTAAAACATGGGAGAAGCTCCTAGGTGGTGTTTCGAGGTTTTTAGAAGAAGAAGGAAGAAGAAAGAATGTAATTTTGAGCAATGGTTACCTTCCAGTTGGCGTTTGAGGGGTTTTCCCAACTATATGGGCGTAACTATACGGCCGGACCAAAAAGGTCCCGCCATATAGTTGGTCATTAACTTACAGTACCTTGAACATCGAAGGGTTGATGGCGTCGATATCTATATGGCTATAACTATACAGCTAGACCAAAAAGGTCCCGCCATATAGTTGGTCGTTAAACTTGTAGTACCTTGCAATAGAAATTCGGAGATGGGGTAGATAACTATAGGACCGGAAGTATACGGCCGGAAAAAAATTCCCGCCGTATAGTTGGTCATTAAACCTTCTGGAAACGCCAATCTTCACATGTTTCTTCGAGAATTTGTTATTAACCTGAAACTTAATAAACACCATGTTTTGACGGTAAAATAACAACTTTAATTTTTGACCAACAAATACATATAATTGAAGGATTCACCTGAAACTGATTTTCTCTTCCTTTTTACCGAGTTTATGCAACACATAATATAGTGACAATAAATTCTACCTTTTGAAAACTACCACAGGATTACTCTAATAGCAAGACATGCGAATAATAAAAGTGCCAATGCAACATTAATGCAACTAGACTCGAGACACAAAACTAAGAAAGACACCTAGTAACTTCTGGGTTGCATCCTGGGAAGCGCTCTCTTTAAAGCCATAAAGCCAGGCTAGGATGCTCCATACATTTCCAACCTAGATCCCAAGGGATATCGGCTCGAGGTGAGGTTGTACATACCAGCTTGGAGCATCTTGAAGTAGAGTTTGGTTAGAGTCGTACCCGCTTACGGTGCATCTCCATCATGTAGATGAACAAGTTCTCGCTTTCAAGCGATTGTTGATGCACCAAGCTTGGTGAACATGCCTCCGTGTATAGCTGCAACGAGAGGATTTGAGATTCATATAAAATTCTTAAATCTTTACCTTGGTTACCTGTATAGGGAAACACTTCATAGTATTCTTCCTTCATAGCAAGGAGTTCAGGACCCTGCATGTTAGTATAGCAAGGTTCTATCTCTAGTTCATTATTATTAATGCTCTCCATATGAGTGTCTAGGCACAAAGGCTCCACAGAACAATAATCAACAGTTTTAGCATCATAAAAATCACTACTAGAGTGGGAGACATCTCAAATAAAAGTTGTAGTGTGACTCTCTTTGTCAACGTCACCTTTTTGTTCCTCCTTTTCATAGACTAGTTTTTTAATAGAAATGATAGAATCAAAAGTAGGAGTCGAAGGTGTGAGCGGGTGATCAATCCGTTCTTCCTCCTTGTGCTCCTTTTCCTCTTAACTCTTTAGTGAGTCCTGCAAAATGTTATCTTTCTCCATGGAGGTTTTAGACCGCTTCAAATAGTATAATACCAATGCATTATTACTTAAATTATTGTTACAAAAGAGGAATATGAGGTATACTAAATTAAAAACTCCATCAAGTGCTTCAATTTCAACATCAATACTTCCTAGTCTAAATACCATTTCAGATGCACCTTTGAAAAGAAAGTATTCTAGTACTTCCAAAGTAGCATAGGAATTATCTCTATTATAATTTATTGGAGTAGGATTGTTGGAGCACTTACATTGAAAATTAAGGTGGTCATCTTTATACAAATTGTGCAATAAGATCCATCATTAGCACGCAAACATAATGAATGCCTTTCCAATTGGTCCAGCAATTTCTTTATAAGCTCATGTATAGCAACTAGGCTTGATGAACTTGAATCCTTTTTCTCCTCCAATGCTTGTATTATCTCTTGAAAAAAATTATCTCGTAAGACATGATTAGTAGCAACAGTTTTTATAAATTGTGGGTTTTGTAAAAAAATTATTTTTTTAATATAAAGGAAAGCAGTAAGATAATAGCAACAAACTAAAATAAACTATGTGCGAGTAGATAACCGAACGCTTTGCTCCCCGGCAATAGCGCCAATTTGATGACTGGGTTCCTGCACCAATAACAGGGTTATTGCAGTACTTGTAGCAGCAAATATTTAAAGAGTTTGTCCCGATGGTAGCTCGGCGAACATGACCCCGCAGCCACGTTGTCAATGTGACCATGTTCGCACCCAAACCGTGGTTTGGAAATAGCCTATTCTATAAGTTGCTAGGATAAATGAATTTAAGATGTTTTCTAGTAACTACTACTAGGACTAGAAGAAAACTAGAACAAAAGTAAAACTAAAAAGAGGTGAATGCAATGAGATGAAATATTAATGCTAAGATTCCTCAAGTAATGTTGTGTATACCGGTGTGCATGATAAGTGCTTATGGAATAGCTGTTAACTATAATTGTGGAGGTCCCTCATATACCGTTGTCTCCCACTATTGGTAAGTGGCAACTAGACAACTCAATTGTCCACACCCTCTTCAGACATGGGTCATCTCGTAAGAGAATGGTGTATTAAGGTAACAAGACCAATCAAGGTAATCCAGAGCAAATGCATTAAGTTCTATGGACAACCGTACTCCTAAGCAAGTGTGTTAGTCACAAGATATCTCGTCTGTCACTTTCGGGTCAAGCAATTTGCAACACTATACCTATCTATATCATGAGTGATCTTTAGGAAACTCTGGGAGGTGCATCCTAAGACGCTATTTGTTGGGTCCGCAGCATAGAAAACAAAAAATTTCCTACGGTGTGAACTACACGCCAAGATCTATCTACTAGGTACAAAGCAACTGGTGGACATACATCCAACGAGAACTTACCCTCGTAGACAATGAGCTTTGTTAATGAGTAGGAACTCGTGGTTGATGTAGTCGTACACTTGCCGATCTCAAGATCGTGAGGAAGTCTAGTAGGTCCGGCTCCAGCACGTCCATCAGATCCAGCTCCAGCAGCACCAAGTCCAGCACCGCAAAGCAGCGGTGCATCCGTGATCGCACACACGTCCGGTACCCCGACAACCTCCGTCCCTCGCTCCAGCAAAGCAGCGGAAGAAGCAACTCCTTTCCATATAAAGCCACCGGGAACATGTATCTCGCTAATCCGAGACCATGGGGGAATAATACTAGAGGGGGAAAGAGATCCTTCACAAGGAGGTGTGTGTGAGAAGTGAGGAGGGGGTGGCCTTTTATAGGAGGAGGGGCTGCCCCTCCTTCATGGCCGCCGCATGGAGGGGGTGACCCTTCACCTCCTCCATTCATGTGGTGGTAACCTCTCCACATTAAAATGCCGCTTCACATTCTCTTTTAAAGTCTCCACTTTAAATGCATTAAATTTCTCCAAATTTAATGCTCTCTCATTTAATAAAACTCTTTTATTATTTTTATTCAGAATTTTGTTAATTAATTTAATTAACAAACATTCACATAAAACCCCCTGCAACATTTCAATATTACATGCAGAACCAATTTCAGCATTTTAACCCGAAACAGTTTCGGTGTCTATTGAAATAATTCCAGCGCTTTCTTAAATATTTATCTGAAACATATTTGCTCCAAATGGTGTCGGTATACCTTAAGTGTGTCACCCTACGGTTCGCGAATAATGCAGACATGATCGAGACCCCTCTCCGATCAATAATTAGCAGCGGGACCTGGAGATCCATACTGACTCCTACACATTCAACGATGACTTCTGTGATCGTGAGAACCTTTAACGCTAGAAACTAAATCCCTTTGTCCTGCGGTATATTACATGTCCGAGATTCGATCATCGGTATCTCCATACCTAGTTTGATCTCGTTACCGACATGCACTCTTTTCTCGTTCCCGTGATATAACATTCTAGTGATCACATCCCTTGCTTGCAAGCTATTTCAATGTGATATCACCGAGAGGGCCCAGAGTATATCTATCTGACATCAGGATAGACAAATCCCACTCTTGATCCATGAGCCTCAACATAACACCTTCGTAGCACTGAACACACCTTTATAGTCACCCTGTTACGGTGTGACGTTTGATGTTATCAAGATACTCTTTCGGTGTTAGCAATTAACATGATCTCATGGTCTAAGGATAAAGATTACTTCGTATGATATTATAGCAATATAAACATAATGACTTTGATCGTAATGCTATACTTCGGATGAATGTTCATCACATAATTCCACCAATGGTGTGACCTTGTTATTAACAACATCCAATGTCCATGATCAGGAAACCTTGATCATCTTGTTAATCAACAAGCTAGTCTATAAGAGAGGCATAACTAGGAACCCTTTTTGTTTATTAAACACACATGTATGGATGTTCTGATCAATACAATTCTAGCATGTAAAATAAACATTTATCATAAACATGGAATAAGATAATAACCACTTTATTATTGCCTCTCGGGCATATTCCCTTCAGTCTCCCACTTGCACTAGAGTCAATAATCTAGTTTAAAAAACTTTGCGTATTGAACACATATGGATTTCTGGTGTTGCATATACGCTATTGCTAGTGGTTAACATAATATCTGGATCTGACAGTTTCAGGTCCGTGTGTATTTGCATGTCTCTGCGTCTCTACGCATCACTCATTCTCAAATGAGATGGCATTGTATAGATTTGGTCCTTTGGTGAGACCTTTAGTTCGTTCGGCTCAAAATATGTTGATATTATTGTCACACAATATATCTTCATAGTATTAGCCCGCTTTGAACCACACCTAGTTTGATAACAAACTACTTAACACAAATGCCCTCCTTTGCTGCTACTATAGCAGTCATATACTTAGCCTTTTGTTGTAGTGTCCGTCACAATGTCTCAACTTTGGAACTCATCCAAATCCATCATGGAACATCCTTTCCATTACATTTTGCCACCCATAGTCTAAATTGAGATAAATTTAATTTGTATCTTGTGACAAAACTAGTATCAATGTAACACTTTACAATGAACTACCTTTAACTATTTGTCACTTATACATTATATATTCTTAGTTCTTCCAAAGCTCATAAGAATATCTTTACTATTGTCCAATGATCATCTTATGAATCATTCTGGTATATGCTCATAACATTTATAGCATAGGACATTCTGGATATATACATATCATGGTATAATCGATCAAAATCTTCATGTGATTTTACTCACCAAGTGATGAAACACTTGAATTTTGATACAATCCTTTCCATGCAGCAAGAACCTTTCTTGTTGTTTCCATATTGAACCCTTTCAATATCTCATATATGTATGTCTGGCACAACCATATTAGCGCCTTAATCTATCCATATAGATATTGATGCCTAATATTCCGGGTTTGCCCAAGTCTTTCATCGAAATCTTATTTTAATGAAATTCTTAACTAGTGTCAATACAAGATACATCATTTCCAACCAACAATATGTCCTCTACATAATATATTAGAAATATGTCTCAGCGCTCCCACTTAATTTCTTGCAAATGCAAGCATCTTCATCATCTCCGATGAATTTAAACTCCTTTAATAGTTTCATCATGGTGAAGATTCCAACTCCGCTATGCTTACTTCAACTATTGAAGTTTACATGCCCTTTTAGCACCCTTTGAATTAACAAAACCCTTTGGACCATGTCATGTACACGTCCTAGGTTACCGTTCTATTAGAAGAACCTTGTTTTGTTTATTCAATTACCATATACCAAATTATATGTAGTGGTTGCTACATTAATCCGTCAAGACTATATATCGCTATGAAAGATCACATCTTGTCATAGTCAACTCCTTGAACATTGTCGTAAACTTATTTCCGACATGTCGACTATTTAATAGATGTTAAACATCCATGTCTTATTTCTTTATAGATCTAAACAGGACTGATAGGCTTCACGCCTTTCTGGAGGGTCTTCCAAGTTCAGAAACTTGTTTTCTTGTGTATGGATTCTATCACGGATTCTATGACTTCTAGTCATTTTATGGAGTCAGGGCCCATCATCGCTTCTTTGCATGTAGTCGGTTCATCATTGTCAAAACAATAACGACTTGCTTATCAAATCTTACTATTTGATTCTTATCGACCCACACGGTTCTATAGGAACTCTAATCTCCGAGATCACACCTTTTGTAATCACGAGAGCCATGAGCATTGTGGCCGCCACCGGGACACTTTCCGGCGCTATGCTACTTAGCACATATAGCTAAGGTTCAACAACCTTATCAAAGTTCTATTGTCCTCCCACTTAACTTTTGACGAAAAATTCCTTCTCAAGAAACTTGACGTTCCAAGTAACAAACTCTTTTGTCCTCGGTGTTATGGAGAAATTCCCAACAAATTCTTTGGGATAACCCACAAAGACGTGCTTATCTGACTTTGGTTGTAAACATTTTACTTATGCATAGCATACTAAAATTTAAGAAAAGACAATTCGGGTTTTATCCCAAACCATAACTCATATGGTGTCATTTTAAATGGATCACGATGGTGCTCTTTTCAGTGTAAAAGCGGTAGTCTCTAAAGCTTCAATCCTTAAAACATAATGGCAGTTTTATAAATGACACCCTTGATCTTACCATGTCAAACATGGTTTGATTTTATCTCTCGAATATGCCATACTCCTATGGTTTATCGGGAAACAAAAATCATGGAACAATTCCTCAAGTCTTAGGTGTTTTTGCTAAACATGTAACTCAAATATCTTCCTTTATGATCAAATCATAAACTCTTTATTTTCTTGTTACAATGATTTTCCACTTCATCTTGAAAGTCTTTGAACAATTTTCAAATGTTTCATACTTCTTCCTTATTAAGTAAATATATAGATATATTCACTCAAATTTTTGGAGAAAGCATATGAAGCAAAAAGATCCATCGCATATGGCTACACATAATGGACTATGCACATCAGCATGCACAATTTCCAATAAGCTAGTCATCCGTTCCTCTCTGGCCTATGGACGGAGTTTCAATTATCTCGAGGAAAGTCTCACATGCATCAATTAATCAAAATCAAAGACTCCAAAAATCCATCAACATGGAGTTTCTTCATGTTTTCTTTCAAATATAATTTAAACAGCGATGTCACTTCATAAGTAATCTTTCAATCATTTGTCTTGCGACATTTTAGCAATAGTGTTTATGGATGTGATTTATCCAACTAGACTTGTAAAAGTTCATCCATCCTTTATGGAATACGGTAATTATTTGAACAGCCATTGTTCTCATGATACCGGAACAAAATAACAATTATTTAAACAAACCTTGAAGGCTTGGTTTGATGACAACGAAAAACACAATAACACTTTATTTGTTTTCGATGAACATCATCACTCATTCTCTTGCTGGTTACTTAGGCCATTGTAGTTCATGAATTGCGTTGTCCTATATGACACTTCATACCAACCACTTCGGTATCCAATACCGGTATCCAATACCTAAGAACCACATTGTTTAACAAGGAAGGAATATAGACATAACATGTATATCTTGTATATACCTAAGTTGGACATCTCCAACCTTTTATTTTCTGCCAAATATTTTATAGATTCTCTTTCAGCAATTCCTTTTCTTTTAAAAGAATCTATCAACATCAATAGTGGTGTCATCAACATGACACATGGTACAAAGCGTATATAGTCAAATACTAATACCTTTGGACTTGCACTTTGAAGTGGATCACCATCATCAAATGTTTGGTGTTCTTTCAAAAATCCATTCTTTAGTAATCTATTAGTGTAGTAAACATTTTACTTACATCTTCTATTCATCCTTATCATGACAACTTTCATGATCAAGCTACTATAGCCTATAAGGAAGAATCGCGAGTATAATATCAGTTCCCAAAACCTTTTTGGTAGATTCGAATGCCTAGCATCCCCATCCTTCACAAATTCTCATACAATATGAGAACATGTATTTTGCTAAATTATACTCTATCATAATGCAACCAAAAACATTGTTTCAGATATCACAATATCTTTCACACATGATGGTTTCTGAAACAATTTCCAGCTCCAATATAATCTTGATATTAAAACAACTTTTTGAATATCAATAATCATGGAGGCAAACATGATACTTTAGATACTAACATTGGAATTCTTACTCTTGATTTAATACTACTTATTAAACTTCATGGAGTAAATAGAGTTTGCTGAAAGTTTGCAATAGGACTTATAAACTTTAAATTGACATTCAAAACAATACGATACCAGTTTGTAAAGTAAATATCCAGAATTCTATAGTTCTATTACCTCAAATAAAAACCAAGCATAAGGTAGAAAACGAATGCCAATGACTACAACAAACTATGCAAATTCACTTTGATTTAATTTATGACAAATTTGGTTCGACTAATCCAAATTAGAAATGAACTCCCACTCAAAAACGACATCCATCGTGCCTTTTTGGTGATTACATGAACCAAATCCACTACACCAAGTCCGATCATCACGTGAGTTGATGTAGCTTCAAAGGCGAGCATCTATATGGGCATCATATCAACTATATGACTCATGCTTAACCTTTCGGTCCGTGTTCCAAGGCCATGTTTGTACATGCTAGGCTCACCAAGTAAGAACCTTAGTACTCGCATGTGTAAAACTGTCTTACACCCGTTTGTATGAAAGCGTAGAGTCGAGTACACCCGATCATCACGTGATGTCTCGAAATACGATCCACAAAACGGTGCATACTTAAGGAAGAACACATTTTTATCTTGATATCTAAAAGAGGGATCATCTTACAATGCTACAGAAAGCGCCAAACTAGCAGCATAAGATGCTAACATCTAATGTGTAAAGTGAGATGATATGGTCCAAGCATTTGATCTCTATCACTTGCATCGTGGTATGATCTCTATCATTCCTTTGTGTGTAAGGCCAAGGTCTATGGAACTTACACGTTGAGTGTGTTGTAAGAGTATCTATCATACATCTACTTACAACAATACCATATCAATACACTAGCCCAGCAACGATCTAAACTAGACGCCTGTAATTTATCAATTGCAAGTTTTACGTGGCTTAGGGCTTTCGGAGATAGAACCGTTCTTACCTACGAACATGAACCACAACGAGTATAACTAAGTTATTAGTAACTCGTTGTAAATCAGATATTGACTATAGTAGGAGAGACAGACACCCGCCAGCCACTTATGCAAAACAAGTTGCATGTCAGTCGTGGAACCAGTCTCATGTACGATGACATGTAAGGTTGGTCCGGACCGCTTCATCCCACTATGCCACCAATATCCAAAATACATAGAAGATGCAATAACATGATCATCATCGCCCACATATCAACATATGTGTACTACCCGTGCTAAGCACCTACGCATAGATCAGTCTCTGATACCCTTTGTTGGGTCAGCATAGAAAACAAAAAATTTCCTATGGTGTGAACTACACGCCAAGATCTATCTACTAGGTACAAAGCAACAGGTGGACATACATCCAACGAGAACTTACCCTCGTAGACAACGAGCTTTGTTAACGAGTAGAAACTCGTGGTTGATGTAGTCGTACACTTGCCGATCTCAAGATCGTGAGGAAGTCCAGCAGGTCCGGCTCCAGCACGTCCATCAGATCCAGCTCCAGCAGCACCAAGTCCAGCACCACAAAGCAGCGGTGCATCCGTGATCGCACACACATCCGGTACCCCGACAACCTCCGTCCCTCGCTCCAGCAAAGCAGCGGAAGCAGCAACTCCTTTCCAGATAAAGCCACGGGGAACATGTATCTCGCTAATCCGAGACCATGGGGGAATAATACTAGAGGGGGAGAGAGATCCTTCACAAGGAGGTGTGTGTGAGAAGTGAGGATGGGGTGGACTTTTATAGGAGGAGGGGGTGCCCCTCCTTCATGGCTGGCGCATGGAGGGGGTGACCCTTCACCTCCTCCATTCATGTGGTGGTAACCCCTCCACATTAAAATGCCCCTTCACATTCTCTTTTAAAGTCTCCACTTTAAATGCATTAAATTTCTCCAAATTTAATGCTCTCTCATTTAATAAAACTCATTTATTATTTTTATTCAGAATTTTGTTAATTACTTTAATTAACAAACATTCACATAAAACCCCCTGCAACATTTCAATATTACATGCAGAACCAATTTTAGCATTTTCACCCGAAATAGTTTCGGTGTCTATTGAAATTAATTCCAGCGCTTTCTTAAATCTTTATCTGAAACATATTTGCTCCAAATGGTGTCGGTATCCCTTAAGTGTGTCACCCTACGGTTCGCGAATAATGCAGACATGATCGAGACCCCTCTCCGATCAATAATCAGCGGACCGGGACACGAGATCCATCTCGACTCCTACACATTCAACGATGACTTCTGTGATCGTGAGAACCTTTAATGCTAGTAACTAAATCCCTTTGTCCTGCGATATATTACATGTCCGAGATTCGATCATCGGTATCTCCATACCTAGTTTGATCTTGTTACCGACATGCACTCTTTTCTCGTTCCCGTGATATAACATTCTAGTGATCACATCACTTGCTTGCAAGCTATTTCAATGTGATATCACTGAGAGGGCCCAGAGTATATCTATCCATCATCGAGATGGACAAATCCCACTCTTGATCCATGAGCCTCAACATAACACCTTCGTAGCACTGAACCCACCTTTATAGTCACCCTGTTATGGTGTGACGTTTGATGTTATCAAGATACTCTTCCGGTGTTAGCAATTAACATGATCTCATGGTCTAAGGATAAAGATTACTTCGTATGATATTATAGCAATATAAACATAATGACTTTGATCGTAATGCTATACTTCGGATGAATGTTCATCACATCATTCCACCAATGTTGTGACCTTGTTATTAACAACATCCAATGTCCATGATGAGGAAACCTTGATCATCTTGTTAATCAACAAGCTAGTCTATAAGAGTGGCATAACTAAGAACCCTTTTTGTTTATTAAACACACATGTATTGATGTTTCTGATCAATACAATTCTAGCATGTAAAATAAACATTTATCATAAACATGGCATAAGATAATAACCACTTTATTATTGCCTCTCGGGCATATTCCCTTCACTATTGCCTCCGCAAATCACTTATAGCAAATATCCTATTAGTTCTACCCATGGAAGAGCAGAGACTAATGATAAGTTTTATGACACTCCATGAATCCCTTGTAAATTTCTCAATAATGGATCGGACGTCTCCAATCACTAGAATAATATCATGAATAGAACAATGTAAAGAGAAAGCACAAACATATTAATTAACAAGAACACACCACACTTAAATTACTCAAATCATCATAACATTAATAAACCGGGGTTCAAGCCATGTTACAACCCATCACGGAGATCATCATGGGGAAGGATGAAGGAGTAGCAGCGATGGAGATGGTGATGATGGCGCGGTGATGGTGGCGTCGGCGTGGTGATGGCGGCATCCTCCTTCTCCTCCTCTTCTTTCTTGGATGGCTTGATGGTGTTGATGGAGATATGGATCTTGGTGGGGCTGTAGAGGCTATGTAGGCAGCACAGTGGCAGGGCGCCGCCGTGGAAGCAGTAGATGGGATCTAGATCTTTTATATGGTGTATGGTGGCTTCCTCCTTCTTTGACTCCTCCCTCCTTTATATAGGCCTTGGGGTGCCCTAGGGTTCCCCCAATACCGTCATATGACTTAGGGAAGGTTTTGGAGCTTCCGGAGGGCGAAATCCCGTCGTTTGTGACCTTTTTGGCAACTATACAGCAGGAGCTATACGGCCGGAAATTTTGCTCCCACCGTATAGTTGGTCATTAAACCTTCGGTAGTCTTTAGTATTTTGTTCGCCATTTCTTCATATGAACTCTGTTTTGGGTGTGGGCTCATTGAATTCGTCTCGTCAAGGTCTACAACCCTGTGGTATTGGATCTTTATTTTTAAAAGTTGGATAAATTCACTTTTCCAACACCTCAAATGGCTAAGTCTGGTCCCTGCAGCTCCTCCATACTATGCTCTCTTTGTTCCTTTTGCCTTTGTTTTATCCATAATCATCATCAAATCCTACACACATGTCAAAGACAAGGAAGAGGGATAAAATTCTACCTAACACTACAAGAAAAGTTGGCTTTTACAACAGACGATTTTCATGGTTGAAGGCGCATTTTTCGTGGCTAAAAAGTCTTCTGTGACGGATGCCCATCGTGGTAAAAGGCCCGTCACAAATGAATCAACCATAGTTTTTTGCCCGACCGTGGCGGACCGCACCCTTCGGCCACGAAAACTTGTTCCATCATAGATCTGTTTGCCAGCCACGATGACTGTTGATTTCACGCAACCTGACACGTGGCAGCCGCCGTTATCGTCTGGTTACCACCGTTAACGGTCGCAAAAACCATGGTGGAAGCCAGGCCCAGCCAAGGCCTGCTAATAACTAAATGGGCCGGCCCATGTGGAGAGCCCAATAGGAACACATCCCTTTACTGTTTAGTCCTACACTATCTAGAATCAGCCCACTACTGCAGCCAGCAGCGGCCCGTACACTTTCGGGCCTGACACTGTTTTGGCCTATATAAGGCCTAGGTTAGCCCAACACTGTGCTGCCACTTGAGGCCTGCACAAATATGGCCCGACACTATTCAGGCATGTTGCCAATCTAGCCTTTTACTATTCAGTCCTATTACTATTCCATCCTTTTAGGAATTTCAAACCGTTACTGTTTAGACCCTTTAGTGTTTGGGCTTTCGCCTGTTTAGGCCGACACTATTCGACCTATTACTATACTGGCCTACCACCGTACTGGCCTTTTTTCTGTTGATACCTTTCACGGTTCCGGCCTTTCACAGTTCTGGCCTTTTCTCTGCTCTGGTCTTCTACTGTTCTGGCCTTCTTACTGTTCTGGCCTTTTACTGTCCTGGCCTTTTACTGTTCGTGCCTTTTGATGTTCTGGCCTCTTACTGTTCTGGACTTTTACTGTTCTAGCCTTTTATTGCTATGGACTTTTACTATACTGGCATTTTATTGTACTGTCCTTTTACTATACTGGCCATTTACTGTTCTGACCTTCTACTGTTTTGGCCTTCTACTGTTCTGTCCTTCTACTATTCTGGCCTTTTACTGTTCTGGTCATTTTAGGCCGTCCATGCGCACGTTGTTTCAATGTTCGGCATGCTACTGCTCTAGTCTGTTACTAACATGGGTATACCCTACAGGTACTCGAGCTTGGTATATACGGCCTGAATACAGCGGAAGCCCACGGCGTTGCCAAGGACCAAAGGAGAACTCGAGTAACCTACGGACTATCGATTGCTTGCGAGACAAGAAGAAGGTAAAGATAGAAAGTTTAAAGGGAAAACCCTAACATGTAACCGACTCGACCTGCTACCTGAGACCTAGCCTGTCTATATAAAGGCTAGAAGGGGGCGGCAAGGAGGACACGCGCAACCCTAGTTTCCGCAACCATCGCCAGATTGCATCTGTGCACCATTGTAATCTTCGATTCCTCTGTTAATTCCACGAGCAGACAAGCAGGAGTAGGGACCTCTGTTGGAGATATGCCCAAGAGGCAATAATAAAGTGGTTATTATTATATCTTTATGTTTATGATAAATGTTTACATCCCATGCTATAATTGTATTAACAGGAAACATTAATACTTGTGTGTTTTGTAAACATAAAAGAGTCCCTAGTAAGCCTCTTGTTAAACTAGCTTGTTGATTAATGGATGATCATGGTTTCTTGATCATGGGCATTGGATGTCATTAATAACAAGATCATATCATTAGGAGAATGATGTGATGGACACACACCCATAGTAAGCGTAGCATAAGATCATGTCATTAAGTTCGTATTGTTGTAAGCTTTGAAATACATAGTAACCTAATCCTTCGACCATGAGGTTATGTTAATCACCATCACCGGATGGGTACTTTGATGACATCAAATGTCGCTTCGTAACTGGGCGGTTATAAAGGTGTCATTGGGTATTCTGAAAGTATGTGTTGAAGCGCATAGACCAAGATTGGGATTTGTCCATCCATATGACGGATAGATATACTCTGGGCCCTCTCGGTGGAATGTCATCTAGATAGCTTGCAAGCATGTGACTGGGTCACAAGGGATGACGTAACATGGAACGAGTAAAGAGTACTTATTAGTAACGAGGAAGAATTAGGTATGAAGATACCGACGATCAAACCTCGGATAAGTAGAATGTCGCGAGACAAAGGGAATTGGTTTCGTATGTTAAATGGTTCAATCGATCACGATATCATCGTTGAGTATGTGGGAGCCATTATGGATCTCCAGATCTCGCTGATGGTTATTGATAGGAGAGGTGTCTTCATCATGTCTGCATATTCACGAACCATAGGGTGACACACTTAAGGTTCGAAGTTGTTTTAAGTAGATATGGAATTTGCATTGGAGACCGAATGTTGTTCGGAGTCTCGGAATGGATCCGGGACATCACGAGGAGATCCGGAAAGGTCCGGAGAATAAAGATTCATATATTGGGGATCATTTTCTAAGTTGGGAAATGTTCCGGAGTGTTTGTATGGAGATTCTAGAAGGTTTGAATGTTCGGAAGGTTCTAGAGGATTTCTTGGAGTTTACTTGAAAACCAAGAAAGGGATCAAGGAGTCCAAGTGGGGAAATACGGATTCGGTGGGGAGGAGGACTCCTCCCCAACCCGCTGCCCAGGAGGAGGGAGTCCTACTAGGACTCCCCTCCCTAGCGCCTCCCTCCTTTAAATAGAAGGGAGGCGCCCCCTCTTGCCTCCTCTCATAACAACCAATCTCAGCCCTCTCTCCTCCACCTTTCTTACGCAGGGCATAGGCGAAGCCCTGCAGAATTCTCATCTCCACCACCACCACCACGCCTGTCAGTCCGGGATTCCGTGGAAGATCTACTACCTCCGCTGCTTCGGAACAGGAGAGGAAGGTCTGCCGACCACGCGTGTGACCGTCATGAAGCGCCGCCGAACGCGGCGCCGGAAGGATCATCCACACGATCTTGAGATTGGCAAATGATCGACTACATCATCCACGAGATCTAATCTCGTAACGCTTTCAGTTCTACGAGGGTTAGTACCGATCTATCTCGTTGCTCATGTCTAATAGATTAGATCTTAGCTTTTGTCTAGATTAGATCTGGGTTTTGTTCATTCTTGCGGTAGAAAATTTTTGTTTTCCATGCTACGAACCCATCAGTGGTATCAGATCCTTGTCTATGCGTAGATCTGTTGCACAAGTAGAACACAATGATGTTATGGGCGTTGGTGCTCGTGCCATCTTTTGCTGTGTGTACTTTGCATCTTGCGGTATGGTGTGATGAAGCGGCTCGGGCTAACATTACATGTCATCGTACATGAGACTTGCTCCACGCTTGAAAAGTGCAACTTGCTTTGCACAAGTGGCTTTGCGGGTGTCTGTCTCTCCCATCATAGTATAGATCAAATCTACACTTTGCACTTGATAGCACTTGTATCAACGTTGTGGTTCAGTTTCGTAGGTAAGATCCGTTCTTAGTCGAAAGCCCCAAGCCACGTAAAACTTGCAAAGAAAATTAGAGGCGTCTAACTTGTTTTTGCAGGGGTTTTGTGATGTGATATGGCCTACATGTGATTGTGATTGTATTTGATGTATGCAATGATCCTTGTTGTAATATGGCAACCGGCAGGAGCCTAATAGTTGTCTTTAATTCTGTTAAGACCTGCGTGTCTATTCATCTTGTAATAGCTTTATTCCAAGTAGTTGTAATAGTTGCTAGTGATGATGGACAACCATGAAGCGGCGCCACTGACCTTGACGCAATGCTGGTGATGATGGAGATCATGTCCGTGCTTTGGAGATGGAGATCAAAGGCATAAGAAGAAAGGGCCATATCATATCACACTAATTATGAATTGCCTGTGATGTTAATCCTTTATGCATCTTGTATTGCTTAGATCGCGATGGTAGCATTATAAGATGATCCCTCTCACTAAATATCAAGTAATAAAATGTTCGTCCTTAGTAGGCACCGTTGCTAAGACTCGTCGTTTCGAAGCATCTCGTGATGATCGGGTGTGATAGATTCTACGTGTGCATACGACGGGTGCAAGCCAGATTTGCACATGCGGATACTAAGGTTAACCTTGACGAGCCTAGCATGTACAAACATGGTCTCGGAACACGGAATACCGAAAGGTAAAGCATGAGTCATATGGATGATATGATGAACATGTTGATTGTTCGCCTTTAAAGCTACATCATCTCACGTGATGATCGGACTTGGTGTAGTGGATTTGGTTCGTGTAATCACTAAAACAACTCGAGGGATGTTGTTTTGAATGGGAGTTCTTTTGTAATTTGGATTAGTCAAACTCAATTTATCATAAACACAATCAAAGTGAATTTGCATAGTTTGTTGTAGTCATTGGCATCCGTTCACCACCTTACGCTTAGTTATAGTTGAGATAGTAGAACTATAGAAATTCTGGATATTTGCTTTACGAACTGGTATCGTATTCTTTTGAGTGTCAATCTAAAGTTTAAAAGTCATATTGCAAACTTTCAGCAAACTCCGTTTACTCTGTGAAGTTTAATAAACAGTATTAAATCAAGAGTAACAATTCCAGTGTTAGTATCTAATGTATCATGTTTGCCTCCATGATTCTTGATACTCAAAAGATTGTTTTTAATATCAAGTTTATCTAAGAGATGAAAGCAATGTTTCAGAAACTATCATATGTGAAAGGTATTGCGATATCTAAAACAATGTGTTGGTTACAACATGATAGAGTATATATCCTCATATTTGATGAGAATTTGTGAAGGTTGGAGACGCTAGTCGTCCTAATCCTCCAAAATGTTTTGGAAAAGAAACATTATACTCGCAATTCACCTTTATAAGCTGTAGCAGCTTGATCATGAAAGTTGTCATGATAAGGATGAATAGAAGATGTAAGTAAAATGTTTACTACACTAAAAGATTACTAAAGAATGGAATTTTGAAAGAATACCAAACATTTGATGAAGGTGATCCACTTCAAAGTGCAAGTCCAAAGGTATTAGTATTTGACTATACACACTTTGTACTATGTGTCATGTGAATGACACCACTATTGATGTTGATAGATTCTTTTAAAAAAAGGAATTGTTGAAAGAGAATCTATAAAATATTCGGCAGAAAAGAAAAGATTGGAGATATCCAACTTAGGTATATAGAAGATACATGTTATGGTTGTATTCCTTGGTTGTTAAACAATGTGGTTCTGCGGTATTGGATACCGAAATTGGTTGGTATGAAGTGTCGTACAGGACAACACAATTCATGAACTGCAATGGCCTAAGTAACTAGCAAGAGAATATATGATGATGTTCATCGAAAACAAACAAAGGGTTGTTGTGTTGCTCGTTAACATCAAAGCTTACCTTCAAGAATTGTTTCAATAATTGTTATTTTGATCAGGTATTATGACGACAAAAGGTTGTTTAAATAATTACCATATTCCATAATAGATGGATGATTTACAAATCTCGTTGGAGAAATCACATCCATAAAACTAATGCTAAAATGTCAAAAGACAATTGATTGAAAGATCACTTGCGAAGTGACATCACCGTTTAAATTATATTAGGGATACATGAAGAAACTCCATGTTGATGGATTTTTGGAGTCTTTGATTTTGATCAAATGACGCTTGTGATACTTTCCTGGAGATAATTAAAACTCCGTCAGAGCCAAAGAGGAACGGACGACTAACTAATTGGAATTTGTACATATTGATGTATATAGTCCATTATGTGTAGTCGTGGGCGATGGATTTCAACTTCATATGTTTTCTCCGAAGATTTGAGTGAGTATATGTATATACCTACTCAATAAGGAAGAAGTACGAAACATTTTAAAATGTTCAAAGACTTTCAAGATGAAGTGGAAAATCATTGTAACAAGAAAATAAAAAGTTTATGATTGGATCATAAAGAAAGATGTTTGAGTTACAAGTTTAGCAAAACACCTAAGATTTGAGGAATCGTTCCATGGATTTGCATTTCCCAAGACACCATAGGAGTATGGAGTGTTCAAGATATGTAATGAAACCTTGTTTGACATGGTAAGATCAAAGGTGTCATTTATAAAACTGCCATTATATTTTAAAGATTAAAGCTTTAGTGACTACCGCTTTTACACTGAAAAGAGCTCCATCGTGATCTGTTGAAATGACACCACATAAGTCATGGTTTGGAATAAAACCCAGGTTGTCCTTTCTTAAATTTTTGGTATGCTGGGCTTAAGTAAAATGTTTACAACCAAAGTCGGATGAGCATGTCTTTGTAGGTTATTTCGAATAACCATTGGGTATTCCTCCATAACACCGAAGACAAAAGTGTTTTTCACTTAGAATGTCGAGTTTCTTGAGAAGGAATTTTGGTGAAAAGTTAAGTGGGAGGACAATAGAACTTTGACAAGGTCGTTGAACCTTGGCTAATATATGCTGAGTTGCGCAGCGTCGGAAAGTGTCCCGGAGGCAGCAACAATGCTCATGGCTCACGTGCCTCAAAGGTTGTGGTCACGGAGATCTAAGTTACTATTGAACCAGGTAGGTCGGGTAAGTAATCAAATGCCAAGATTTGAGAGTTAAATCATTGTTGTTTGACAATGATGAACCGACTACATGCAAAGAAGCAATGATGGGCCCTGACTTCGTTAAGTGGCTTGAAGCCATAAAATCCGTGATAATTCCATACACGAGAAATCAAGCTTTGAATTTGAAAGACCCTCTGGAAAGGTGCAAGACCTTACAAATATATGGATCTATAAAGAAATAGACATGGATGTTTCACATCTATGAAATAGTCGACATGTCGGAAAGAGTTTACGACAATGTTCAAAGAATTGACTATGATAAGATTTGATCTTTCATAGCGATATTTAGTCTAGACGGATTAATGTAGCAACCACTACATATATTTTGGTATATGGTAGTTGAACAAACAAAACAAGTTCTTCTAATAGAATGGTTACCTAGGATGTGTCCATGACACGAACCAAAGGGTTTTGTTAATTCAAAGGATACTAAAAGAGTATGCAAAACTTCAATGGTTGAAGTGAGCATCGCGGAGTTGGAATCTTCACCGTGATGAAACCATTAAAAGGTTTAATTTCATCAGAGACGATGAAGTTGTTTGCATTTTGCAAGAAATTAAGTGGGAGCGCTAAGACATATTTCTAATACATTATGTGAAAGACATATTGCTGATTAGAAATGATGTATCTTTTATTGACACAGGTTAAGAATTTCATTTCGATGAAAGACTTAGGCATAACCCAAGAATTAGGCATCAAATGTCTATATGGATAGATTGAGGCGCTAATATGGTATTGCCAAATGTACATAGATAAGATATTGAATGAGTTCAATATGGAAACAACAAGAAAGGTTCTTGACGCACGGAAAGGACTGAATCAAAATTCAAGTGTTTTGACACTTGGTGAAATCACAAGAATATTTTGATCAATCATTCTTTGAGATGTACACATCCAGATACGTCCTATGCTCTAAATGTTATGAGCATATACCAGAATGACTCATAAGATGATCATTGGACAATAGTAGGGATATTCCTATGATATTTATAAGAACTAAGAATATATTACTTATATAGTGGTGACAAATAGTTCATTGTAAATTGTTACATCGATACTAGTTTTGTCACAAATTAAGTTTATCTCAATTTAAACTATGGGTGGCAGAATGTAATGGAAAGGAAGTTCCATAACGGATTTGGTTGAGTACCAAAGTTAAAACATTGTGACAGATCCTACAACAAAAGGCTAAGTATATGACTGCTATTGTAGCAGCAAATGAGGGCATTTGCGTCAAGTAGTTTGTTATCAAACTAGGTGTGGTTCATAGCGGGATAATACTATGAAGATACATTGTATGACAATTGTATTAACATGATTTAATCCCAAGGAACTAAAGGTCTCACCAAAGGACCAAATTTATACAATGCCATCTCATTAGAGAATGAGTAATGCGTAGAGACGCAAGGACATGCAAATACACACGAACCTGGAAGTGTCAGATCCGAAGATTATGTTTACCACTAGCAATAGTGTCTATACAACACCAGAAAGCCATAGGTGTTGAATGCACAAGTTTTTTAACTAGATTATTGACTCTAGTGCAAGTGGGAGATGTTGGAGATATGCCCAAGAGGCAATAATAAAGTGGTTATTATTATATCTTTATGTTTATGATAAATGTTTACATCCCATGCTATAATTGTATTAACAGGAAACATTAATACTTGTGTGTTTTGTAAACATAAAAGAGTCCCTAGTAAGCCTCTTGTTAAACTAGCTTGTTGATTAATGGATGATCATGGTTTCCTGATCATGGGCATTGGATGTCGTTAATAACAAGATCATATCATTAGGAGAATGATGTGATAGACACACACCCATAGTAAGTGTAGCATAAGATCAAGTCATTAAATTCGTATTGCTGTAAGCTTTGAAATACATAGTAACCTAATCCTTTGACCATGAGGTTATGTTAATCGCCATCACCGGATGGGTACTTTGATGACATCAATCGCTGCTTCGTAACTGGGCGGTTATAAAGGTGTCATTGGGTATTCTGAAAGTATGTGTTGAAGCGCATAGACCAAGATTGGGATTTGTCCATCCATATGACGGATAGATATACTCTGGGCCCTCTCGGTGGAATGTCATCTAGATAGCTTGCAAGCATGTGACTGGGTCACAAGGGATGACGTAACATGGAATGAGTAAAGAGTACTTATCAGTAACGAGGAAGAACTAGGTATGAAGATACCGACGATCAAACCTCGGATAAGTAGAATGTCGCGAGACAAAGGGAATTGGTTTCGTATGTTAAATGGTTCAATCGATCACGATATCATCGTTGAGTATGTGGGAGCCATTATGGATCTCCAGATCCCGCTGATGGTTATTGATAGGAGAGGTGTCTTCATCATGTCTGCATATTCACGAACCGTAGGATGACACACTTAAGGTTCGAAGTTGTTTTAAGTAGATATGGAATTTGTGTTGGAGACCGAATGTTGTTCGGAGTCTCGGAATGGATCCGGGACATCACGAGGAGATCCGGAATGGTCCGGAGAATAAAGATTCATATATTGGGGATCATTTTCTAAGTTGGGAAATGTTCCGAAGTGTTTGTATGGAGATTCTAGAAGGTTTCGGAATGTTCTGGAAGGTTCTAGAGGATTTCTTGGAGTTTACTTGAAAACCAAGAAAGGGATCAAGGGAGTCCAAGTGGGGAAATACACGGATTCGTGAGGGAGGAGGACTCCTCCCCAACCCCGCCGCCCAGGAGGAGGGAGTCCTACTAGGACTCCTCCCCAGCGCGCCTCCCTCCTTTAAATAGAAGGAGGGGCCCCCTCTTGCCCCTCCTCTCATAACAACCAATCTCAGCCGCCTCTCTCCTCCACCTTTCTTCTGCACAGGCATAGGCGAAGCCCTGCAAAATTCTCATCTCCACCACCACCACCACGCTGTCGTGCTGCTGGGATTCCGTGGAGAAGATCTACTACCTTTGCTGCTCGCTGGAACGGGGAGAGGAAGGTCTGCTTCGACTCCGCACGTGTGACCGTCTGCGGAAGCGCTGCCAGAAGGATCGTCCACACGATCTTGAGATTGGCAAATGATCGACTACATCATCCACGAGATCTAATCTCGTAACGCTTTCAGTTCTACGAGGATTAGTACTGATCTATCTCGTTGCTCATGTCTAATAGATTAGATCTTGGCTTTTGTCTAGATTAGATCTGGGTTTTGTTCGTTCTTGCGGTAGAAATTTTTTGTTTTCCATGCTATGAACCCATCAACCTCTACGAGGACTGAACCTGGGTAAATCTTCGAGTCCCCCTGTGTGCTTGTTTGCTAGCCAATTGATGCTTCCAGCGCTCCCTCCTTCTCCAAAACCCAAGTCCGTAATAATGGGCATTGATGAGTTAAACCCTCGTCAATTGGCGCTGTCTGTGGGAATTGGGAGTGTTCATGTTGCGGCTTCTTTGGCCCTTCGACTGCGATCTACAACTCCGCAACAGCGGAGATTCGCTAGCTCTTCGGCGCGTTCGACTTCACCGTCCACACGCCGGCCACTCGCCTGGCTCCCATGTGGTGAGCCCAATAGGAACACATCCCTTTATTGTTTAGTCCTGCACTATCTAGAATCAGCCCACTACTGCACCCAGCAGCGGCCCGTACACTTTCGGGCCCGACACTGTTTCGTCCTATATAAGGCCTAGGTTAGCCCAACACTGTGCTACCACTTGAGGCCTACACCAATATGGCCCGACACTATTCAGGCATGTTGCCAATCTAGCCTTTTACTATTCAGTCCTATTACTATTCCATCCTTTTAGGAATTTTGAACCGTTACTATTTAAACCCTTTAGTGTTCGAGCTTTCGCCTGTTCAGGCCGGCACTGTTCGGCCTGATACTGTACTGGTCTGCCACCATACTGGCCTTTTGTTGTTGATACCTTTCATGGTTTCGGCCTTTCACTATTCTGGCCTTTTCTCTGCTCTGGTCTTCTACTGTTCTGGCCTTCTTACTGTTCTGGCCTTTTACTGTCCTGGCCTTTTACTGTTCGAGCCTTTTGATGTTCTGGCCTCTTACTATTCTAGACTTTTACTGTTCTGACCTTTTACTGCTATGGACTTTTACTATACTGGCCTTTTATTGTACTGTCCTTTTACTGTACTGGCCATTTACTGTTCTGGCCTTCTACTGTTTTGGCCTTCTACTATTCTGTCCTTCTACTATTTTGGCCTTTTACTATTCTGGCCTTTTATTGTTCTAGTCATTTTAGGTCGTCCATGTGCATGTTGTTTCAACATTCGGCATGCTACTGCTCCAATCTGTTACTGACATGGGTATACCCTACAGGTACTCAAGCTTGGTATATATGGCCTGAATACAGCGGAAGCCCACGGCGTTGCCAACGCCCAAATGGAGAACTCTAGTAACCTACGGACTCTCGATTGCTTGCGAGACAAGAGGAAGCTAAAGATAGAAAGTTTAAAGGGAAAATCCTAACTCAGAATCGACTGACCACATTCGATACCTAGCCTATCTATATAAAGGCTAGGAGGGGGCAGCGAGGAGGACACATGCAACCCTAGTTTCCACAACCCTCGCTAGATTGCATCTGCGCACCATTGTAATCTTAGATTCCTCTATTAATTCCACGAGCAGACAAGCAGCAGTAGGGACCTCTATGAGGCCTGAACCTGGGTAAATCTTCTAGTCCCCCTGTGTGCTTGTTTGCTAGCCGATTGATGCTTCCAGTGCTCCCTCCTTCTCCAAAACCCAAGTCCATAACAATGGGCATTGACGAGTTAAACCCTCGTCAATTGGCGCCGTCTGTGGGAATTGGGAGTGCTGATGTTGCGGCTTCTTCGGCCCCATCAACTGCGATCTACAACTCCGCAACAGCGGAGATTCGCCAGCTCTTCGGCGCGTTCGACTTCACCGTCCACACGCCGGCCACTCGCCCGGCTTTCGAGTCCGCGGGTGATGGAATTAGCCTAGCGATCGGAAGCTTCTGCTTCCAAGTTGGTCAGATGGGCATGCTTTGCATGCCTGACCAGCCGACAACACCATCGATTGCTCCAGCATCGTGGTTCCCTCCGCTGATCGGTACCCTCAGTGAGCTCAACGCCTCGACAACAATCGATAATACGGCCAGCGACTGAGTCGCGAATCTGATCTGGGCGATCTAGCAACTGAAGATGGAGCCTACGGCTCCGGATCTGAAAGTTGTGGGAGCAGCAGCTTCCCCAACCACTTCATGTGTGCCATAATCAACACGGGCAACTCCTCCGCTAATCGCGACAACACGGGCAACGGTGGCAATGGAACCGACCCGCCAAACGGTGGCATACCTAATGGTGGACCACCCAATGGCGGACCACCCAACGGTGGCCCCACTAACGACGCCCCTGTTAACAACGGAGAGGCAATCGAACCTCCAACTATGGTGAATGAGCAGAGTGGTGAGCGCGTCGTGATCAGGCTCAACGATCTCGAGTGTGCCCACTGCCGAGAAGCCCTATGAGGCAACCCTCTACCCTTCGGTCCCTGCAAGAACTGCTAATGGGCTACCATTGGCTCCTGAAGGAAGAATACAAACGCCAACTGCATACAATCGTGCAACTCGAGGTGCGTAAAAAGGCGGCGGATGAGTCGAGCCTTCGGCGAGAAGGGCTCTCCTCCCATGGAGGATCCTCCTCCAAGTGCAACGAGTACATCGCTAACAAGAGGCGATCTCGACTAGCCCACCTCACTGAACAAGAGCGTGTAGAAGCCGCAAAGGTCCTCGATTTCGGCTCCATGACGGTGGATACGCGTGGCAACGTGCTTCCAAAAATGTCGCAAGCTACGGTAATGGCGGCTACCATGTACCTCCTCAACAACCAGCCGGCAGCTGGAGATCCTCGAGCTGCCATGCACCGATCTACGATCGCAGGCTTGGGGCTAATCGAGGCCACACTCGACAAGGAGCCTACGCTGGAGCCGAAGAAAAGCAAGGCTCTGGCAAAACGCTATTCCTCGCCCTCATCCAGCGACGATAGTCATGATTTGTCTCGATGCCGCCGCTCACGGCGACACGACCATGACTACGACGCGCGTGATGACATCACGCAGCGCAAAATCGACAAGTCAAGGGCGCGACGTGCCCGATTGACTAACTCAGAAGACGAAGACATGGAGCTCTGTGGCGCCAGATGCTTCAGCAGGGCCATCAGGAAACAGCGAATGCCCAAGGGGTTCAAGCTCCCGTCGGAGAACCCAAAGTTTGACGGCCTGCAGGACCCGAAAATCTGGTTGGAGGACCACATCTCCTCCGTCAGGCTCCACGGTGGGAGTCAAAGCACGACCATGCAATGCCTGCAGCTACAGCTACAGGGCGCCGCCCGAGCATGGCTCAACAACCTCCCACGCGGATCCATTCGCAGCTGGGAAGAGCTGGTCTACAGCTTTGTACGTAACTTCAAGGGAACCTACAAAAGGCCCACATCAATCGAAGAGCTGAGATGCTGCCAGCAAAGGTCGGGTGAATCGCTATGCTCATACATCTAGAGGTGGTCCATCATCAAGAACTCCGTGGAAGACATCTCGGAGGACCGGGCAATTGACGCATTCAACGGATGCGTCCGTCGCATACAGCTAAGGCAGGAGTTGGGCTGCTCGAAGCCCAAAACCATTGACCACCTAATGGAAATCGCGAATCGATGGGCAGATGGAGAAGATTCGGTGAAAAAACGTGTTCACTCTGACGACGAGGCAGAACTCGAACGCAGACGTGATCGCCGAAGCAAACATCGAATGCGCATCTACGATGACCGCGACGACGTCAACATGGTCGCAGCCGGCTACGCCGACAGACGCGACGTCAACCGCAACAGCGGCTACCGCAGTGGTGGACACCGCGACTCTGGGAAAACAACGTAGGTATGGCAGTGCCACACTCGCGATGAGGCACCCACCGCATCCATTGAAGACAAGCTATCCGGGCCATGCACCGTGCACTTCTACATCGACAAGCATGACGGCAAAAAGAAATCCAGCCACCTCCTCAAGGACTACCGCGAGTTCCTCAAACTTCACGAGGGTCTGGCCCGGATGAATCGCGACGCGGTCAACATGGGCTATGGAGCTCCTCCACCACCACCCGGACCACCGACAAACGCAGCTGCGCCTGACCAGCATCACGGAGGCGAGCTGTACCCACGGGCCATGGGCACCATGATGATCCAAAAGGGTCGCCCCTCAAATCAGGTGCAAAAGGCCATCACTTGCCAAGTCAATTTGGCGACAAACTCACCACCATCCACCACTGAGTACCTCAGTGGAAGCGACTCATGCACCACCTTAGACAAGCGCGACCATCCGTGCCAAGTACCTCGTCCAGACCATTGTCCCCTCGTACTCGAGGCATAAATTGGAGACTTCGACATGAGTCGCGTCTTCATGGACGGCGGAAGCGGCATTAACCTTATGTTTGCTAGGACCTTGCGAGCAATGAGGATCCCTCTGACTTGCCTAGAGGCCTCGGACACAACATTCCACGGCATCATCCCATGCAAGGGCGTATACCCCCTTGGCAAAATCAACCTCGACGTCATCTTTGGCATGCCGAAAAACTTTCGACGCGAACGCATCAAATTTGAAGTCGTCGACTGGCCCTCACAGTACCACTTCATCCTTGGACGTGTCGCGTTTGCCAGGTTCATGGCAGTGCCACACTACGCCTATCTGCAGATGAAAATGCCAGGCCCCAACGGCGTCATCATAGTCAACGGGAGCTTCGAGAGGTCCAACTGTTGCAACAGGGAATTCAACAGAATTTCCCAGTCCTTCGGCATGCAGGAAGAACTCGCAAGATTGAAGGAGTCGACAGACAACAGTCTGCCTCCCCTGAGCCGGCCAAGTTCACCCGACCTGTCCTTTGACTCATTGGTGCACACGGAGAAAGTTCAGGTCCACCCATCGGATCCCGCCAAGACGGCCCTCATCGCCAACAACTTGAGTCCCATATAGGAACTCGCGCTCTTTCCTCTGTGAGCACTAGGAAATCTTCGCCTGTTGTCCAGTGGACATGCCAGGAGTTCCCAGGGAATTCGCCGAGCACGCACTCAATGTCAACCCAGACACAAGGCCAGTCAAACAAACAATTCGACGATTGTCTGAGCCAAGAGCAAAAGTAGTCGAAATGGAGATCAACAGACTCCTCGACGCCAAATTCATACGCAAGATCAAGGAAAGCACTTGGATCGCCAACACGGTGCTAGTACCAAAAAAGGACACGGATATCCTACGGATGTGTGTGGATTTTAACTCCTTGAATAAGCACTACCCAAAGTATTATTTCCCACTACCGCGAATCGACCAGATCATCGACTCCACCGCGGGATGTGAGCGCCTTTGCTTCCTCGATGCCTACTCAGGCTACAACCAGATTTGAATGAAGGAGGAAGATCAAGAGAAAACGGCGTTTACAACGCCTTTTGGTGTGTTCTGCTATAACACAATGCCCTTCGGGCTAAAAAAACGTAGGAGCAACCTATCAACGGTGCATGCAGGCTTGCCTCAAGAACCAACTTGGTCGCAACATCCAAGTCTATGTTGACGACATCGTAATCAAGACCAAAGAGGAAGCTTCGCTAATCGACAATTTACGCGAAACCTTCGCCAACCTTGACCGCTACCGGATCAAGCTCAATCCGCACAAGTGCGCCTTCGGCGTACCATCTGGGCAACTACTCGGGTATCTCATCTCCACGAGAGAGATCGAGGCGAACCCGAAGAAAATAAAAGCCATACTAGCCATGGAGAAGCCGAAGAACATAAGAGGTGTCCAGCAACTGGCTGGGCGAATCGCGGCGCTCAGTCGATTAATAAGTCGAATGGGCGAAAAGGCCCTTCCCTTCTACCAAATTCTCCCAAAACTGACAAGTTCGAGTGGAACAACGAGGCAAAGGAAGCATTCGAAGACCTCAAGCATCTGTTGTCCACCTCACCAGTACTGGTGACCCCACGCGAAAGGGAACCACTGCTGCTGTACGTCTCCACCACCAACCAGGTGGTCAGCATGGTGCTCGTGGTAGAACGAGCCGAGGAATACAAGGTCCATGATACATTGTAAATGTATCTATAATTTTTGATGTTCCATGCT
Organism: Avena insularis; assembly: GCA_023614405.1. Taxonomy (NCBI): domain Eukaryota; kingdom Viridiplantae; phylum Streptophyta; class Magnoliopsida; order Poales; family Poaceae; genus Avena; species Avena insularis. Next base: position 451,025,248 of record CM042690.1, read on the forward strand.
TGGTTTTATCTACTTTCTTGTCTTTTGTCCACACTTTGGAGTACTTTTCATATGATTTCTTGGACTAACCTATTAATAAGAGCCACAGTGCCAGTTGCCTGTTTTCTGCTGTTTTTGGTTCCAGAAAGTCAGAAAATGAATATTCTCGGAATTGGACGGGACAAAAGCCAAAGTTCCTATTTTACCGGAAGACTCACGGAGCCAGAATACGAGACGGAGGAGGGCCAGGGCCTGGCCACACTACCCCCAGGCGCGGGTACCCCCAGGTCGCGCCAGGGCATGGTGTGGGCCCCTGGATGGCCACCGACCTTGCCTCCTTCACTTATATATTCCTCCCAAGGCAGAAACCCTAGATCGTCAATCAGAAATCCACGAAAAGTTCCGCAGCGCCGCCGCCACCGAAGGGGAGATTCAGGAGGGCAGAAGTCTCTGTTCGGCACTAGGACAGGGAAGTGCCCCCGGAGCCATCTCCATAGATCTCCACCGCCATCTCCATCACCGTTGCTGATTCCCATGATGAGGAGGGAGTAGTTCTCTCCCGAGGCTAAGGGTTCTACCGGTAGCTATGTGTTCATCTCTCTCTATGCATGATATTATTGAGATCATGAGCTTGTAATCTATATATCTACCTTGCTACTCAAGTTCTTTAATTGATCTCTGCTCTCCCCATGTGTGTGAAGTTGACAGTGTGCACACCATGGCGGCACTTAGGCTAGAGATTACAAATACTTGTTATGAGTTATATTTCGAGTTGGATGTCTCTATGAAATTGTGGTGTTTATTGGAACCATCTAGTGCTCAAGGTGACAGTGTGGGGTTATCTAGATGTGGAAAGCAAACTTTGAGGTGTGTTGTTATAGCCCTACCATGGATTAGAGTGTTCAACCGGAGAGTAGTTAAGAGTAGTATCATAAAGAGAAGATATTTATATGAGAGTGTTCACTAGTGAAATTATGATCCCTAGGCCTTGTTTCTAAGCATTGATACACCGTTTGCAATTAGATTTGTTACATGTTTGCTTGCTTCCTTCTTTATTTCAGTTTGCCTTTAGTCTTTTCCCACGTCAACCACACGCCAGCAAGCTATTTTCTGGCACCATTACGACTTATAATTATCCATACCACTTGTATTTCACTATCTCTTCGCCGAACTAGTGCACCTATACACCTGACAAGTGTATTGCGTCTGTTGGGGACACAAGAGACTTCTTGTATCTTGATTGCAGGGTTGCTTGAGAGGGGATACCTTTGACCACTTCCTCCTTGAGTTTGATAAACCTCGGGTGATCCACTTAGGGGAAACTTGCTGCCGTTCTACAAACCTCTACACTTGGAGGCCCAACAACTGTCTACAAGAATAGAAGTGCGTAGACATCAAACTATTTTCTAGCGCCGTTGCCGGGGAGGTAAGGTAAAAGGCACTCACATCATCCGGTATGTGTGCTCGGAGTTATTTCCTTTAGATTCTGCAATTTTATCTTTTTGTTTCTTGTCTTCACTAGTTAGGCTTAATGGAAAACAACAACAAAATTAGAGAGCTTTATAGTATTTATCTTGAGTTAGGACATGAAGTGTTTGAAGAGAAAATTAAAAAACCTATGGAACTGTATTTGCATGCTAATAACAATGTTGTTAGTACGAATTCTTTGGACACCATTATTGCTAATGCTATGGAAAAGTCTAAGCTCGGGTAAGCTAGTTTTTATGAAAATGATCTTTTTAGTTCCCCATCTTTGGAAGATAGCTATTATATTGCTTATGATGATAACCAACCTCCAATATATGATGATTACAATGATGAATATGATATTTTCAATACACCTACTGACGAGGGTTTAACTCATCAATGCCCATTGTTATGGACTTGGGTTTTGGAGAAGGAGGGAGCGCTGGAGACATCTATCGGCTAGCAAACAAGCACACAGGGGACAAAGATTTACCCAGGTTTAGGCCTCGTAGAGGTCCCTACTCCTGCTTGTCTGCTCGTGGAATTATCGAAGTAACCGAAGGTTACAATGGTGCGCAGATGCGATCTGGCGAGGGTGGTGGAAACTAGGGTTGTGTGTGTCCTCCTCGCCGCCCCCTCCCAGCCTTTATATGATAGGCTAGGTCTCGGGTAGCAGGTCGAGTTGGTTACAAATTAGGGTTTTCCCCTTTGAACTTTCTATCTTTAGCTTCTTCTTGTTCTTCAAGCAATCGAGAGTCCGTAGGTTACTCGAATCCTTCGTTTGGGCCTTGGCGACACCGTGGGCCTGTATGTATTTAGACCGTATATACCAAGCTTGAGTACCTGTAGGGTATACCCATGTCAGTAGCCCCCGAGTGTCCAGTGGAATCGCAGATTCATCGGGACTTTGAAGTCTTCGAGTGCACGAGCAGTATATATTTCGACTGCTTTTAATTGTGTCATAGGGATTGTTGATATACGTGCCTGATATAACTGAAGTATCAGTATTAGTTAACCACCTTAGGGTGAAACAACGCAATCTACTCGAACTCGAGTCCCCGGACTCGAATCCGGAAAAGTGCTGGTGTAATTCGACTCAAGCCACGGAGGTCTTACAGCAGTCGAATTCTAGTTATATGGGTGTGAGAACTCGACGTGTCCGTCAAGGCATATTCATCGTACCTGCAGGCACGGATATGTTTCTGGTAACAAGGCCATTGTTATGGACTTGTTTCAGTCGAATTTTTTTCTAGAGCTCCCTATGGGAGTAACCCATGTCCATAGTCGAATCGTGTTTCGAGTGGTTTGGGTTTGCTTCTGATTGTCCATATTCCTGACAAAAGAAAAGAAAAATATTAGGGTGCGCGGCCAGCGCTCCCTATGGGAGTAGCCCCCGAGTGCTTGGTGGAGTCGAAGACTCCAGCAAGGACTAGAGTGGTCGAAGTTTTCCGTTGCGTAGCTTTGATGACGTCAGTGCTGACGCTGGTATGACCTCAGTTGCCCGCGTGAGCGAGTTTGACGGGACGTGATGAGCAGTGGGTCCCACTGTCTGACTTTGATTTGACTGGGCGTGCGTAATCTTTATTTTAACTACGTCTCCTCGATTTCCGTGTGTAATGGGAGTAGTGGAGGGACGGTTCGCGCTTTCCCTTCTCCATGTGTCCAACGCGATGTGTGCCACACGTTCAGTAGGGTTTTTCTGAGACGTTGGATTACATCTTCTAGGGGTTAAGTAGCAGCGATGCAACGGTAATTTTCCCATCTATTCTCATTCATCCTTGCTGCCATCGCTATTGTTGCTGCTCCTCTGCTTTTCTCTGCACTCGTTTCCTCCACGACGCTGGACCAGCTCTGCTCGTTTCCGAGCTACTTTCTTCGCTCGCATCGCCGTCGTGCAATGGGGAAGAAGAAGGGAGGCGTTGCTGCTGATTCCGCGACCACTGTTGCCGCGCCGAAGAATAAGGGCAGCTCCGCTGCTGCGGGCACCAGCACCGCTGCCGGCGGGAAGAAGAAAGTCGCGGGCACCCACGTCACGAATGGTGCATGGTGCCCTTCCATCATCAAGGCGTCCGATCTCCGTCTTATTCGCCAAGACGGAGTATTGTCTGCCGCAGTCGCAGACGCGCGCGTCCCCAGCGGTGAGACCATTCCTGCTCCACCCGCTGGTTTTCGAGTGATGTTTCTAGCATTCATCATTCGCGGTCTCTCCTTGCCTCTTCACCCCTTCTTTAGGGGTCTTCTTTGTTTTTACGGGCTCCAGCTCCATCAGCTGTCCCCAAATTCGATCCTCCATATTTCTTGCTTCATCACGCTCTGCGAGTGCTGGCTCGGAATCGAGCCACACTTCGGCCTTTTCAAGCGCATCTTCAAATTGAAGCGCCAGTCTGCGTCTGGCTCTTTAGTTTACGATGTAGGTGGTTGCAGAATCCACGTCGACCCATCCGCCACCTACTTCGACATCAAGCTCACGACGTCTGTCTAAGGGTGGAGGGACAAATGGTTCTATATCCGTGATCAGAAGGCCAATGGTGAGCACTTTGGACTCGCGCCCTTCGATCCCGCGACGCCGTGCAGGAGGATGCGCTCCTGGAAGAACGTAGTCATGCCTGGCGAGCTCGCGGAGACAGACGTGCTGTATCAGCGCGTCTGCGACCTCGAGAGTCGCATAGGCAAAGAGGAGGGAGGCTGTGCTCTCTTCCATACTTGGCTGCGCCATCACGTCCAGCCCCTGCAAGCCAGAGTCCATCCCATGTTTCAGTGGGCTGGCATAGATGATGCCACTCGCGTGTCTGCCGATGGCATGTCCGCGAGTGAGGTGGACAAGAGGGTTTGACTGATCACCAAGTACACCATCAAGGATGTGCTTCCCAGTGAGCCAGTTGTTCCTCCCTTTGATGCTTCGAACCCTCCTCCTGAGGTATATTTGTGCTACGCAGTAGCTGATTTTGTCGATTGATTTTCTGTTGTTTACTTGCTTTTTGCTGAATTTCGTTGTCTGTATGCAGGATTAGGCGGTGTCGCCTTGCATGCCTCCTCTTCCTGAGGGGATTATTCCTTGCGAAGCCTTGGAAGAGGATGCGTCTGAGTCGACCGTCCCTTGTGATGTGGAGGAGGAAGCCCCCGAGTCTGATAGTCCGGACACTCGCAAGCGTTCGCGCAGCAAGGATTCCGACGCGTCATCTTCGACTCCGGAAGGTACGGGCTTTGGCGCAGAGTCGCCAATTCCTGCTGTTCTCGTGAGCGTTGTGGCACCATCTTCTCGCAAGAAGATGCGATTGCCCAAGGAGTCTTCGTCAGAGTCAAAGGAGGCTACATTTGATTTTGACAAGTTTGACTGGTAAGTTTGCTAGCTTACTTGTCCTTTTCTGTTTTGCCCTTGTTGGCCTATCTCTGGGTTTGCCATTTTATTGATATGGTTTTTATCTTGCAGTCAAGAGGCGTCGTCATCTTCTGGCGACGTCCAATTTTTGAAGGAGTCCGGAGTCGCGACCTCGAAGGACAAGGAAGAGGTCGAGCGTGCTCCTTCCCCTCCAGTGGTGGCCCACTCCAGGCACAACTCTTCCAGTTCTCCTCATGCAGGGGAGCATCGAATGGTTGCCCGGATGACGGTACAGCAGACATCTTCGGAGTCACTAGAGGACCATGTAAGTGTAACTTTTCTCCTTTGTAGTGTTGCTGTTGATGTTATTTATTGCTTCTGATGATTCTTTGTTGTGTGACAGCTCCTTGTGATGGAAGCCGCACACTTGGCCGAACAAGTGATGGCGATGGGCCGCCAGCATGCAATGCTGGAGACGCGTCACCGTGTGGTTGAAAGTGAGTGTTCTACACTTATTCTTCTTCGTCCTCTCCTTTGGATATAGTCGACTGATAATCAACTTTTGTTTGTCGAGTAGCTGAACATAATGCCTTATTGCGTAACACCACCATCTTGGAGAAGACACTTGCCGCCGCTGTGAAGGGTTGCGACGAGGCAATCGCAGCGCGTGACGAGGCGCGGAAGCGTGAAGAGGATCGGCGTGCCTCCTTCACGGCCAGAGAAAAGTTGTTCGAAGAACAACTGTTCTCAATCGCCAAGGCTCTCTTAGGTACTTTTGCTTGTGGATATTGTTATCCTTCTCTGCTTCTAATGTTTTTGCCGGTGGTGTTGATGTTTTTGTCCATGTGTGGGTTTATGTACAGATGCTGGCGATTTGAGCTTCGACCCGCAGGCCCTTCGTCGTGATGACGCTCTGGCGGGTGCGCTGTCGGCAGTCGAGGACCATAGCACCACCATCCAGGATACACTTTCCAAGGCCAAGGGCGCCCTCAGCCATCTCCGGGAGGAGTTGATGCCCAAGGCGGAGCTGATCGATAATATGGACGAGCTGGTGGAGTCACTCGTCGGGGGTGTGCCCTCCAGCTACAAGGACTCACTCTGCGCGGCTGGCGCGTCCATGTCGCTTGCCATGGTGAAGGCCCATGGAGTCGAGATCGATCCTGCCGCGGTGTCGAAGGCGATGCCTGTTGGCGCGGACAGTCAGCAGGTAGTCTTTGCTCCTTTTGCGACTGCCTGTGGCAAATATGGGCATCCTTTGATAAATACTGTTGCGAAGTACTCTGAGGAGCTCCAACATGCCAAGAAGGCAGCGAAAGCTTTGGCGTCAGGGGCCGGCAGAAAGTCAGTGGTGTCTGACACTGCCACGGACTTGATGAAGCCCCCGAAGCCGTCGAAGTCGAAGAAGCCAGCTGCTCCTTAGATAGTTTTGTAATAGTTAGTGTAGATTGTGTCCTTTTGTTTTAAAGACATGCCTGCTGGCGAGTGTATCTGCTGATACTTTTGCTAGTCTGTAATGCATCTGATCCTTTTGTCTTTGTGTTCATTTGGTCGTCTTATTTGCTTCTGTCTTGACTTGTGGTAGGGTACATCGAGTGATCCTTTGAGGGAAACTCAGAATTCGCAGCGCTCTAGGGTAGATGAGCTGCCCTTGCTTTCACAACTGCGTGACCGCGTGAAGCAATTGGAACGTGAGTTGCCCGTGCTCCACGGTAACGCGGATGTGTGGAAGTCGAAGGCAGAGAAAGCCGCCGCCCGGGAGCAATATTTGCTTGGCGATGTGATGCAGTTAGGCGACCAATTCAAGTGTTAGTTTGCTTGTTCTCATCTTTTCCTTGTAGTCACTCGCAGTTGGTACGTTGTACTCATGCTGCTGTTGTTGCTTCGTGTAGTTGTCAGCGCGCATCATCCGCAGGAGGAGAAGGATAGGATTGTCATTCGCCTGCATGATCTTACCCAGGAGCAACTTCAAGAGAGTGGATACCCTACAGGATCGTGCGACTGCGCTGGCGACCCTACAGGATCATGCGTCGCGAGTGCTACTTTTTCTGAAGAAGTCGCAGTCATGCTTGAGGAACATTTATCGGGTGATGTTCTCGTTGGATGATACTCCATCAAGCTTGCTGGCCCTGCTTGCCAAGTTTCAAGATTTGTCCGCGGTTCGTGAATGCGTGAGGCAAAAGTTGGTGGCTGGTGCCAAGGCTGCCCTGTCAATGGTGCGACTACACATGCCTGACATAGATGCTGTGGCGATTGCGTCTGGGCCGCCTGCCCCACCAACAGGTTCTACTTGGAATATGGTGCCGCATTACCAGGCGGTGGATCGCCCAGCAGAAGAGATCTTCGACTTCTTTGAAGAACAAACCAATGTTCTCCTGCTGCAGTAGTAGCCTAGTTTCCATCCTGCACATAAGTGTACTTGTGTTGTAAAGTTTGTATAGGTCTTGTAAATAATTTATTGTCGAATGTGCATAAAGAGCTTTGTTAGCATGGAGTGCGTTGCACTATGCGAGTCCTTTTCGTTAGCCTGACCATGTTTTATCTCAGTCCCTTGTCAACCTGTCAGGTGCGTTGCAGCTGGATTGAGGTTGTGTTTAAGGGTTTCGATTGATGTACTAGCTACTCAGGATATCGCGTTTTGGTTCGAAGAACATATGTGTATAGGGTGGCGCATCCCCCGAGTAGGTAAATTGAAAAAGTAATGGAGAACACAGAGTTTTGAGGCACTTACCTTTTATTTATTCGAAGAATAGTGCGAGGTACAATGTGTGGCTAAGTAGCCTTGGCTGAGTAGCCTTATTTTTAATGAAAAGTAAAAACGACTAAGGGTAGAAGTGTCACAGTTGTGCAACGTTCCAGGGGTTGGAATATGCGACTCCAGTCTCTAAATCTTGAAGGCAATAGGCGCCACCTGGGATTACTTCTGTAATCACGTATGGTCCTTCCCAGGGGGACTCGAGCTTGAGATGCCCCTGCTGCTTCAGTCGCAGGACCAGATCACCATCAACGAAGGATCTAGGGAGAAGCCTCCTACTGTGGTAGTTGCGCAGGTTCTGCTGGTAGATCGTGGATCTTTCCGCGGCGATTTCCCTTGCCTCGTCAAGGAGGTCGACAGAGTCTTCGAGTGTGAGGGATGACTCTTGCTCGCTGTAAGCGACCACGCGCGGTGCCTTGTACCGTACCTCGGCGGGTAGCACTGCTTCAGCTCCGTGCACCATAAAGAATGGCGTGTAGCCCGTGGCGCTATTTGGAGTTGTACGTAGGCTCCAGAGTACAGATTGCAGCTCGTCTGGCCAGCAACCTACGGCTTGTTCGAGTGGCCGGAGGAGTCGCTTCTTGATGCTGCTGCAGACGAGCCCGTTTGCTTTTTCCACCTGACCGTTGGTCTGTGGATGTGCTACTGAGGCGTAGCTAATGTTGATCCCCAAGTTTTCATAGAATTCTTGGAACTCCTTGGATGTGAAGTTCGTCCCGTTGTCGGTGATGATGTTGTGCGGCACCCCGAAGTGGTAGACGATGGACTCGAAGAATTTGACTGTGATGTGTCCTGATTGGTTTGTCACTGGCATGGCCTCAATCCACTTGGTGAATTTGTCGACTGCGACCAAGAGGTAGACGTAGCCTCCTTGCGAGGACCTTGGAAGTTTGCCAACCATGTCGAGCCCCCATTGTGCAAAGGGACAGGCCAATGGGATTGGCCGTAGCTCTACGCCTGGTGCGTCTGGCTTGTCCGCGAATCGCTGGCAAGCGTTGCATATTTGGACTATGTCCTTGGCATCACGCATGGCCGTAGGCCAGTAAAATCCAGCTCGTAGAGCTTTGGCAACGAGGGCGCGACTGCCGGCATGGTGCCCGTAGGTCCCTTCGTGAATGTCTAGGAGAACTGCTTTTCCATCAACGACGGAGACGCATCATTGGAGTACTCCCGTGATGCTGCGTTTATATAGTTCGTCGTTGATAACAGCGAATGCCTTGGATCAACACGCGATGTGTCGTGCAACTGTCGGATCGTCTGGTAGCCTCTTGCTGAGGAGGTACGTGATGTATGGCTGTGTCCAGGATTGCTCGATCATCATGACGCTCGTTGGTCCCTCGAGTCCTGTGTCCAGCTCCAAGTCATCGAGTGCCCTTGGCTCATTGGGTGGCGTAGCCCCCGAGTCCGTTGTTGCGCTTGTTTTCTTCTCTGCGGCCTTTGGCTTGATGGAGCGTTCGCATATGCGCTCGAAAATACCCCGGGCGGTATGTGGGCGCAGGTAGAGCCTATGTTGTCGAGTGCGTCTGCCTCCTCGTTGCTTTCGCGACCTACGTGTCGCAGCTCGCAACCGTCGAAGTCTCCTTCGAGTGTGTCGTAGAGGTCGCGGTACGCGATCATGTTATCGTTCAGTGCGTCGCACTCATGCATTGTTTAGTTGCCGACCAACTTGGAGTCGCTATATATGATGAGCCTCTTGGCGCCGCAGGATTTTGCCATCCTCATCCCGTGCAACAGGGCCTCATATTCAGCCTCGTTGTTTGAGGCTGTGAACTGCATTTGCAGGATATATTTCAGCTTGTCCCCTTGAGGTGATGTCAGTATGACACCTGCACCTGCTCCGTCTTTCTGCTTGGACCCATCGAAGTGCATTGTCCAGAGGTAGGACATATCTGGCTTCTCCGGGAGCTGGTTTTCCATCCAGTGCACTAGGAAGTCCGGGAGAACTTGCGACTTGATTGCGTCGCACATTTCGTACGTGATGTCTCGTGGAGACAATTCTATTCCCCAAAGCGCGACTCGTCCCGTGGCGTCGGGGTTATTGAGGATGTGTCCCAAGGGGGCGTCGGTGACCACCACAATTGGGTGTTCCTGGAAGTAGTGGCACAATCGTCGGGTGGTCATGAAGACGCCGTACGCCAGCTTCTGGTAGTGCGGGTACTGCTGTTTTGTTGGCGTAAGGACCTCGCTAAGGTAGTATACTAGGCGTTGTACGCCGTGGACCTTGTTTTCCTCCGCTCGCTCGACGACGAGCACTGTGCTGACCACCTGGTTGGTGGCGGAGATATACAGCAACAGTGGCCCCCTTTCTCGTGGGGTCACCAGTACTGGCGAAGTGGATAGCAGGCGCTTGAGGTCTTCGAATGCTTCTTGTGCTTCGGTGGTCCACTCGAATTTTCAGTTTTGCGGAGGAGCTGGTAGAAGGGCAGCGCCTTTTCGCCCATTCGACTGATGAATCGGCTGAGGGCCGCGATTCGTCCAGCCAGTTGTTGGATGCCCCTTATGTTTTCCGGCTTCTCCATGGCCAGTATGGCTCTTATCTTCTTTGGGTTCGCCTCGATTCCTCTCGAGGAGATGAGGTACCCGACCAGCTGCCTAGATGGTACGCCGAAGGCGCATTTGTCCGGATTGAGCTTGATCCGGTAGCGGTCGAGGTTGGCGAAGGTTTCACGCAAATCATCGATTAGAGAGGCTTGCTCCTTGGTCTTGATTACTATGTCGTCAACATAGACTTGAATGTTCCGACCCAGTTGTTCCTTGAGGCAAGCCTGCATGCATCGCTGGTAGGTGGCTCCTGTGTTCTTTGGCCCGAAGGGCATTGTGTTGTAGCAGAACTCACCAAAGGGCGTTGTAAACGTTGTTTTCTCTTGATCTTCCTCCTTCATTCGAATTTGATTATAGCCTGAGTAGGCGTCGAGGAAGCAGAGGCGCTCGCATCCCGCGGGGGAATCGATGATCTGGTCGATCCGCGGCAACGGGAAGTGATCCTTTAGGCAGTGCTTGTTCAGAGAGGTGAAGTCCACGCACATCCGCAGGATATCCGTGTCCTTTTTCGGTACCAGCACCGTGCTGGTGAGCCAAGTGCTTTCCTTGATCTCGCGTATGAACTTGGCCTCGAGGAGTCTGTTAATCTCCATTCCGACTGCCTGCGCTCTTGGCTCAGACAATCGCCGAATTGTTTATTTGACTGGCCGTGCGTCAGGGTTGATGTTGAGTGCGTGCTCGGCGAATTCCCTGGGAACTCCTGGCATGTCCGCAGGACACCAGGCGAAAATTTCCCAGTGCTCATGGAGGAATTCGACAAGCGCGAGTTCCTATGCGGGACTCAAGTTGTTGGCGATGAGGGTCGTCTTGGCGGGATCTGATGGGTGGACCTGCACTTTCCTTGTGTGCACAGATGAGTCGAAGGAGAGATCAGGTGAGCTTGGTCTGCTTAAGGGAGGCAGACTGTTGTCTGTCGTCTCCTTCAGTCTTGCGAGTTCCTCCTGCATGCCGAAGGACTAGGAGACTCTGTTGAATTCCCTGTCGCAACTGTCAGATCGCTCGAAGCTCCCGTTGATTGTGATGACACCATTGGGACCTGGCATTTTCATCTGCAGGTAGGCATAGTGGGGTACTGCCATGAACCTAGCGAACATGACGCGCCCGAGGATGCAGTGGTACTGTGAGGGCAAGTCGACAACCTCAAAGTCAATGCGCTCGCGCCGGAAGTTCTTCGGCGTACCAAAGATGACGTCGAGGTTGATTTTTCCCAGGGGGTATACGCCTTTCCCTGGGATGATGCCGTGGAACGTTGTGTCATATAAAACCCTTTTTGTGTTGGTTCTTCTCTCATATGCATTGTAAATTGTATTTGCCTCTTGATATTGTGTTTGGTTCTTGATATATTGTTTAAATGCCCAAGTTGAGTTGGGGGCATATCTTTTATTAACTCCACCACCTTTCTTGTCATCACCCCATCATTCCACCATTCCACCATATATGAGCATTGCAACTTATTTGGTTTTACCTCTAGCTCATGTGGGTTGGAATGGATCCAATTCTATCTCCACATGCTCTGATATATGCACCATATTGTTTCCACATTATTGGTTTATGAGAGCCACATGGCCACCTTTGCATGCCTTGTGAGTGGAACCTTTTCCTAGCTTCCATATGGGTTGTTTTGGGGTTATTATCATGTTGGGATATTTTTGGGCTTACTAAATACCTAGTGGCACATACACACTAGCAAGTCCCATTTCTATTCAAATATGGTCATCTCCATCTACTCCACATGGGGCATCCTTTTAATTCTTTTTGCTTGGCTTTTATTCCAATTTTGGGGATGCATAAGAATAATGCCATGTTAATATTATTGTTCTCACAAGAATAAACATGGCATTGAATATTTTGCATGGGCCATGCAAGCACCACCACATTCTAGTCTTTTGGTTTTTATTTGAATTGTTGAGTGGTGTACATCTCTTTTGGATCTCTCCCTCTTCTCTCTCAACCTTTCCACCTTGTTGTTTTTCCTTGCCTTGTGTTTTTTATTCATCTCCTTGGTTATGCCCTTGCATGATCAAGTGTGATCATAGCCAACACCCTCATCTAAACCCCCCTCTCTCTAAACCGTCTATCTAAGATCCTAACCCTAATCACCTACACCTCTACCACCATCTATCACCATACCCCCCTCTCTCCTAAACCCTAAACTGAGCCTCCCTAGCTCCCTCCCTCTCTCTCGGCCCCTCTCCCTCTCCCTACCTTGCTGGCCCCACCTGGCACCCTAACCACCCCAGCTACCTACCCCCAACCCTAACAAAAACCCTAACCCGAGGCTACCTATCCTAGCCCGGGCCTCCCCTCTCCTCTCTCTTTCTCTTCTCTCTGTCTTGCGTGCCCCACCCGAGCCTGCCCTACCTCCCCTCTTCCCGAGCCTACCTGCCCTGCCCTGCCCTGGACCAGCCCCAGACCGAGCTCCAGCTCGAGCACGTGAGGAGGAGAAGGAAAGGTGGCACCCGAGCCACCTTTTTCCCTACCCACTCCCGCACGGCACCTCCTCCCTCTCCCTCGCTTTACCCTCCGCCCCACAACCTCTCTACCTCGCCCAGATCCATCCCTAGGGCCCCTGCATCTCCTCTCCTTCCTCTCCACCGACGCCCACCCTTTCTCTCGCCGGCCACCGCCAGCACCGCGTCGCCCCATTGATCTAGCCGGTGTACACGTCGTGGAGGTGACCGAAGAGACCGAGGAGGTCCCTCTGCGTCGCCTCAGGCCCGCCAGGAGGAGGAGGCCTGTCCACCGCTGCACGCCGCGACGCCGACCCCGAAACCCTAGCTCCACCGGCGTCTGCCTCGTCGCCAATCGCCCGCTCCTCTGCCCGAACTGACACCGCCAGCAAACTCGCGGTGAGCTCCTCTACCTCCTGGACACGCTCTGCCTCACCGTACCGCCCTAGCCTCGTCGGAATTTTCGTCGAACGGCCTCTGCGCGCCGGTGTGCGCTGGCGTCTGCACGCTCGCGCGCCGCGTAGCACCTCACCTAGGCCACGCCTACCTCCCTAACGACTACCCCTCCCTACCGCAGTGGCTGCCGCCTCCGCGCGCGCACGCCAGGTCCTGGGTTCGATTCCCCGCGCCGCGCCTGCGTCGGTCGCGCACCGATCGGTCGATCGCGGAGAAGATCCACAGTACGCGGTCCTTTTTGCAGATAGCCCCTCCGTTTTTCTCTCGCTCAATCCGCGGTACGCAGAGCCCACCAGTCAGCCTCCCTGGCCCTTTTACAAAGAGCCCCCCGTAGAACCTTAGCCTCAACCCGCACTCCTCCGGATCCACCACGTGTCGCGTCCCAGCTGGCCGCGTGCGCCGTGGACCCTTACACCCTGCCGGCCCCACCTGTCAGTCGCATGTGCTAGCTCAGCTCGCGGTGAGAGATGTATCTCCGCGTAGTTTCTCGCCAGGTCAGCCCGGGCCCATCTGTCACCCTCTGGGACTAGGAAACGACGTGGTGAGAAAAACCTGTTCTGCCACTGTGTCGCCCAGTCAGCAGTTGGCCCACTTGTCACTGTCTGTGGCTAGATCTGAGTGAGTGAGAAAAGGAAATTCTGTTTTCTGATTTAATTCAAACTTTTCCAAATTAATTTAAATTCAAATTTCAAATCTGTTTTCAAATAACTTTTAAAATATAAACCCAAATTAAACATGTAATATATGTTTTGAAATCAGAAAAATGTGAGGAATTCAAATATGGCCTTAAAAATATATTTTGGACACTTTAATTTTCAAGTTGATCAAAATTACAATAAAATGCCCTCTTTCTTAATTAATTAATAACTTTTGTTTTATAACTCCAAATTTGACAAATAATATGTCTAAAATGATCCGCTCGACGAGACCTTTCTGTTTATGCATTCCATGTTCTGTTTTGCAGCATGCATCATATAAATATAAAGTATACAGCAACTTATTCGAGTATAAAATGTGATTAAAACTCCATAAAATGCTTATTTCTTGTATTCCACACCTCACCCATGCCATGCTACATTATTGCCATGCAAATTGTGCATCATTCATCATGGCATGATTGTTTGCTTGTCGCATTTTATTCATATGCTTGTGCACTTTATTTATGTTGGCCCTTGATTGTTTGGTTCTTCTTCGATTAGACGCTGAGCAGGGGATATATCAAGAAACCTAGGAGCACTACCCAAATCATTCTCTCGCTTCAACTGAGCTGCCAGGCAAGCACTACCACATGCTTGCATACATACAGTACCTATTGCCTCTATCTTATTCTTGCATCATCGAGTCGCGATTGCATTAAATTGAATCCCAAGTACTGCATGGCCTTTACTTTTAAACTCCACCGAAGCTTGTTCCTCCATCCCATGAGCCATTACTACAGGAGTTGTTTGAGCCATGCGAGTCGTAGAACAGCATGTGTAGGGTATGTGAGTGTCTGATGGATAACGAGGTACCTAAACAACTTAACCTGAGTAGTAATGGGATAACTAATGAAAGTGGCACCGGTGAGCAATATCTGCTATTTGGTTTTTCATGCTCACTTGTGTCCCGTAGGACCCCGAGTACTTGATTCTTGTTCCTTGAATATTTGCGCTATCCACATCCGGGAGGCCTATGGACCCCCCTGAGCCAGAGCTTGATTCATTCTTATTTCTTGGGGCCACAATTAGTTTGGGGCTTTATTACTATCATGTACTTATGCCATGCTTTACTGCTTTATTTAAGATTGTGCGTGAGCACCAGTCTTTGTTTAGGTCCGTGACACGTTTTATGTCGACAAGCCCACACACTTCGGGTTCCCGATCGTTACTGACCGTCCACAAACCTTGAGTCCATCTCGGAGTCGGCCAACTTCGATGCGGGTAGCTTAATGGGGTGGCCCCCTGAAATATTTCTGAATCCTGTGATCGCTTTGTCGTGACTGCCTCGTTGGGTTTTGATCTGGTTTTTCCGAGGTTGATCGAGTGTGTGTTGCTATTTGTGCACCCCTGCAGGGTAAAACTTTCTGAAAGCCGTGTCATGATTTAGACGACTTGGAGCACAGTTTCTCGATCATAGACAAGTATAACTAAAGTACCGCTTTTAACTTGACTAAGTACCTGACTAGTAAATAGTGCAACACTCATGGAATGGATAATAAAACTGCCAACGGATGGGAGGGGGTTGTTCGTCCGCTTCCTCGTTAGTAAGCGAGGAGGAGGATGGATATGTTGATATTACCGTTATAACTGTTGTTATTAATTCACGGACATCCGTCTATCTTTGGTTAGGCGGATGGATAGCGAGTATCTATAGAATTGTTAGGTATTATCTTTTGCTGCAATTGCGTTACCCCAGGTTGTGTCCCCTTTAGAGGCATAAAGACTTGCTGAGTACCCCTAGGGTCTCACACGATAAATTGTTTGATTCAGATGAACAGGTAAGCTCGCAAGATGGATACTGGGTGGAGGAGACGGACGGTGTGGGCAACGATCATTCGGTGTAGAGATTCCGGGAACGGGGATCCGTGAGATCTGTGGGCGGGATGTGTTTATTTATGGGGCATCTTATGCCGATTTGCTTCTTATCCGTACTCGGATCTTGTTCTCCGCTTCTGCCTGATACTCTGATGTTTGATGTATGAGGAGATATCCTAAACTATTATATCTATCTAGGATATTTGGATCTTGCCGTATGGCGTTGCAATATTTCTATTTCTTTTAGATGGAATGGCTCTGAGGACTGTTGTATGGTGGCTTGCATACATACTCATTTGTGTATGTAGTTGATCCCTTCGCCTGCCGATTACGCCGCCCGTTCTTGTCCCGATGTTTGGAAATGGTTAGGACGGCCGCAAGGTCTACCTGTGAGTGGCATTTGGGCCCCACCGTACTATTTTAACCATTTCCGCTCATCCAGGCTTGTAACTAGGAGCATAATTCACCGAGGTAGTTACAATTGGTATCGGAGCCATCCCGACCTTCAGGGTCTCAGCCAAATGGTCGTTGTCAGTCTAGCAAATATTTTTGGTAGCTATGTATACTAGGGAAAAACAAAACGCGAGAGTAGGACTGCTTCCACTTTTCTTCTTACCCACCCACCCACCCTTTTCTGGTAAGGAAGTGTAACATTTTCAATCCTCTTCTTACAATTCAAACTAGGATTCACGTGTTCTGGGTTTCCGTAGTACCATAGGTTGTGTGTGTGTGTGCGTGTGTGTGAATTCCTTGTCTATCTGTTGCATCTAACATGTTATCGTTACCTGCCTTTTGGTTATCAACCGTTGGTACATTCCATACCGACAGGCTTTTGCAAACCGACGCGATCTATCTGATTCGTTGAATACCGCCGCGATCTGTCTTACTCTTTGTTATCTGACGTTATCTTGTTTGGGGTGTTCGTTTCCGTAGTTACTAATCTTTAGGTTCATCGTGAGAAGAAGGTGTTGGGATATGTGTTCTACTTATTCATGTGCGGAGTAATGATTTGAGTGCGGGATGGAGTCGCGACCATACCACTACTTTTATCATTCGCTCTTGTATATTGAATTGGTAGAGTCACTAATCTTGATTCGTTAAGTGATTTTGCGCATCTATTGGTATTTTAATGCCGAAATTTGCGGGAAATTTTTCTTTGATAATTGTGTACCACACTCCTTTTCAGTCGTGTGCGATATGCTTAATATCTTCTAGGTGCTTTGAACTTTGTTGATATTTTAATATCATCTTAGTAAATTGTATCCTTTAATCTTGATTAATTCCATCTTGGTACTATTTTGGATTATTATTATTCTCCATTATAGTACTGACTTGTGTTTTATATCAATCACAGGATGGCACCACCACGCCGTTCTGAGGAGGACATACAACCTGAGCGGGGCGCGTTGTCAAACATCGCCAATGCCTTGGCAGCAATGCAGCAGAACCAACAGCGTTTTGAAGAAAGTGTCAGGAGGAATGAGTTTGTTCCGCTACCTCCACCTCCCAAGCGAGGAGACATCAAAAGCTTCCTGAAGTTCAACCCACGCCAATTTGATGTGTCCGATCAACCACTTGATGCTGATGATTGGTTGCGTGAGATGTCAAGGTTACTGGTGACTGCTGATATTCCTGAGCAAGAATGGGTAAAATGTGCCACTCACCTTCTGAAGGGAGATGCAGCTCTCTGGTGGGAGAATTACCGTAAAGGCAAAGCGCTTGGTTTTCAGCCTACTTGGGGACAGTTCCTTTGGAGCTTTCAAAGAGCGATGTCATCGAAATTGTCATGGAGAGGATGAAGGAAGTGTTTCTCAACCTCAAGCAGGGCAATGACAATGCCAATACCTACATCAGAAACTTCATGAACCTTTCTCGTTATGGTGGCGATGAGATCTCTGATGACAAGAAGAAGCAAAAGAGGTTCCGGCAAGGGCTCAATGCATCGATTAAATATGCAATCACACATGCAAGGCCGGCGTCTTTTCTGGAACTTCAGCATACAGCTCTGCAGGAAGAAGCAAGTAGGCAAGTGTTTGAGGAGTCAAAGAAACACAACCGTGATGCAGCAAGCTCTTCAGCTATGTCAACTCCTTCTAAGCGTCGTGTCTGGGTTCCTAACACCCCACCGTCGCTCCCGGCTCCACCAAGACCTTCAAGCTACGTGGCAAGGCCACCAAACTTCCTCACTGCTGCTCCCAGGGGCTACAACCACCACTACCCTGGAGCGCCTGGCGGAGTCCCTGGCTACGTTGCTCCACGTCCACCTGGTGCTTGTTACACTTGTGGAAACACTGGGCATCAATCTGAACTGTCCGATGAAAACAAAGCTCTTCCTCCACCACCTCCAAGACTGCGGCAAGCTCTCCTATGGTTCGTGCACCACCACCTCGGGCTCAACATCAACACCAAGCCCGGGTCTCTGTTTGCTCGTGCCAAGCGTGTCAACGCTCAAGCTGAGCATGCACCTGGAGTTGTGATGGGTATGCTTCCCGTTAACTCAGTCCCTGCACGAGTTTTGTTTGATTCTGGTGCTTCGCATTCTTTTGTTTCGCATAAGTTTGCGCATGAGCATGATCTGGATATGGTTCCCTTATCACATCGTCTGGTGGTACAATCTCCTGGTTCAAACATGAGGGCTGCTCATATCAGCCATGGCAATCAAATTGAGATTGGTGGCTCTTCGTTCTCGGCGTCCTTAATTATTCTGGGCAATTCTGACATTGATGTCATCTTGGGCATGGATTGGTTGACAGCAAATGCAGCTGTGATTGATTGTCTTTGAGCGCTTGGTTTCTCTGAAAATTCCTGAAGGCCATATAGTCTATTCTCCAAGTCTGACTCCTGCTATTCAGCTTTTCTCTTTGGCGGCTCTGAATGATGATGCTATGGAAGCTATTCAGAGTGTTCCGATGGCCCGTGAGTTCCCAGATGTCTTTCCTGAAGAGTTGCCAGATATGCCTCCGGATCGTGAGGTTGAGTTTGTAATTGAGCTTGAACCTGGAACGGCTCCTATCTCCAAGCGGCCTTATAAAATGGGTCCTGCTGAGTTGGCTGAACTCAAACGTCAGCTTGATGAACAAGAGAAGTTGGGTTTCATTCAACACAGTACTTCTTCTTGGGGTAGCCCAACCCTCTTTGTGAAGAAGCGAGACCAGACTGATAGACTTTGTGTTGACTATCGGGCTCTCAATGCTAAAACCATCAAGAATAAATATCCCCTTCCGCGGATTAATGATCTCTTCGATCAGCTAGCTGGAGCTGTGGTATTCTCTAAGCTTGACTTGAGAAGTGGTTATCACCAAATCAAGATTCGCAAGGAAGATGTTCCTAAAACAGCTTTCACCACCCGCTATGGCCTGTATGAGTACACGGTCATGTCTTTCGGTCTCACCAACGCACCTGCCACCTTCTCGAGGCTCATGAACTCGGTTTTCATGGAGTATCTTGATAAGTTCGTTGTGGTCTATCTGGATGACATCCTAGTCTATTCTAAGTCAAAGGAAGAACATGAAGAACACCTTCGGTGTGTCCTAAACAAGCTTCGTGAGAACCTCTTGTATGCAAAGTTCTCCAAATGTGAGTTTTGGCTGCCTCAAGTCACCTATCTTGGTCACGTCATCTCTGCCAAGGGCATTGCCGTCAACCCGGAAACTGTCAAGACAATTGTTGACTGGCTTCCTCCTGTTAATGTCAAAGAAGTGCGGAGTTTCCTTGGTTTGGCTAGTTATTGTCGTCGCTTCATTCAGAACTTTTCGAAGATAGCGAAGCCTCTTACCGATCTCCTCAAGAAAGGCAAGAAATACCTTTGCACTCCTGCATGTCAAGCAAGATTTGAGACACTCAAAGAGAAGCTCACTTCCACACCAGTCTTGGTTCCTCCGGATACATCCAAGCCTTTCCAGATATTCTGTGACGCATCTTTGCAAGGATTGGGTGCGGTCCTTATGCAAGAAAAGCAAGTTGTTGCTTATGCCTCTCGACAGTTGAAGACACATGAGATCAACTATCCTACACATGACCTCGAACTCGCAGCAGTTGTCTTTGCTTTGAAAGTATGGAGGCATTACTTGCTGGGCAACCGTTGTGAAATCTTTTCTGATCACAAGAGTCTGAAGTATATCTTCACTCAGCCTGATCTCAACCTTCGGCAGAGGAGATGGATTGAAGCAATCAATGACTTCGATTTGACCATCAACTACACTCCGGGCAAAGCTAATGTCATGGCCGATGCTCTCAGCCGCAAAGCTTATGTCAGCAACCTCATGCTGGAAGGACAACAGCCTCTCTTGTGCGAGGAATTCCGCAAGCTCAACCTTGAAATTGTGGATCAAGGGTATCTTCTGAACCTTCTGGCAACCCCTCTCTTGGAAGAAAAGGTTCGCTCTCTTCAACTTGGTTATCCGTACAGCAAAAGATCATCTCGGACTTCAGCTTCCAAGTATGAGTCCTTCCACATCGATGACCAAGGCACGCTTTTCTTTGAACACGGATGTTTGTTCGAACTACGGGTTTGAGAGAGCAAGTTCTCAAGGAGGCGCATGATTACATTCTTTCTATCCACCTGGCAGCACAAAGATGTACATGGACTTGAAAACACAATATTGGTGGCGGGATTGAAGCGATATTGTGCCAAGTATGTCTCGGAGTGTGATGTCCGCATGAGTTAAAGCTGTCCATCGAAACCTTCCGGTCTTCTACAGCCATTGAAACCCCGGAATGGAAATGGGAGAAAGTAGAGATGGACTTCATCACGGCTTTCAAGGTCAGAAGGGCAACAATGCAATCTTTGTTGTCATTGAGACTTTCTAAAGTGGCACACTTCTTTCCCGTCAAGGAAACAATTTACGCAATTCAGTTGGCTGAGCTCTATATCAATGTAATTGTCTCTCTGTATGGGGTTCCGCTTGAGATCAGTTCAGACCGTGGAAGCATCTTCACTTCCAAGTTCTGGGAAAGTTTCCAAAATGCTTTGGGAACAAAATTGAACTTCAGCACAGCTTACCCCCTCAGTCGCAAGGACAAGTTGAAAGGATCAATCAGATTCTGGAGGATATGCTCCATGCTTGCGTCATCTCTTTTGGCATGAAGTGGGAAGAATGTCTTCCCTATGCTGAATTCTCTTACAACAACGCTTCGGAAAAGTCTAAAGATGGCACCATTTGAGGCTCTCTATGGTCAAATGCAGAACTCCGATTGGTTGGTCGGTGCGGGAGAAATAATATTGTTTGGCCCGACATTGTAACTCAAGCGGAGGAGAAGGTTCACATCATTCTTGAAAATCTGAAGATTGCTCAAAGTCGCCAGAAGAGCAATTATGACAGAAAGCACACGGACATGGAGTATGTCCCTGGTGATCTTGTTTACCTTCGTATCACTCCCATGAGAGGTACGCACCGCTTTGGTATCAAAGGAAAGCTGGCTCCTAGATACATCGGTCCTTTCAAAATTCGTGGAAGAAGAGGAGAAGTTGCTTATGCTCTTGAGCTCCCGGAAAAACTCAAGGTCCATGATGTTTTCCACATCTCTCAACTCAAGAAGTGCTTCAAGGATCCCGGCAGGACCGTGGACCATGAGCTTATCAATCTCCAAGAAGACCTGTCTTATCAAGAACACCCCACAAAAATCCTTGAAGTCAGAAGAAGGACTCGCAACAAGTCCATCAAGTTCTGCAAGGTGCAGTGGTCGCACCATTCTGTTGATGAAGCCACTTGGGAACATGAAGATGAGCTCCGTGCCAAGTATCCTACCCTCTTTGAGTCTTCTTCTTCTTCCTAGAATCTCGTGGGGTGATTCCTGTTTAGTTGTGGAGAGTTGTAGCATCCCAATTGTGTAAAAATTGTAATGCTACTTGGTCTAGTAATATAATGGCTACTTCATATATATAATTGTTGCATCATAATTATATCATGCTCATGTCATCATGCCACCTTGCATTTGAGCATCATATAAAACCCTTTTTGTGTTGGTTCTTCTCTCATATGCATTGTAAATTGTATTTGTCTCTTGATATTGTGTTTGGTTCTTGATATATTGTTTAAATGCCCAAGTTGAGTTGGGGGCATATCTTTTATTAACTCCACCACCTTTCTTGTCATCACCCCATCATTCCACCATTCCACCATATATGAGCATTGCAACTTATTTGGTTTTACCTCTAGCTCATGTGGGTTGGAATGGATCCAATTCTATCTCCACATGCTCTCATATATGCACCATATTGTTTCCACATTATTGGTTTATGAGAGCCACATGGCCACCTTTGCATGCCTTGTGAGTGGAACCTTTTCCTAGCTTCCATATGGGTTGTTTTGGGGTTATTATCATGTTGGGATATTTTTGGGCTTACTAAATACCTAGTGGCACATACACACTAGCAAGTCCCATTTCTATTCAAATATGGTCATCTCCATCTACTCCACATGGGGCATCCTTTTAATTCTTTTTGCTTGGCTTTTATTCCAATTTTGGGGATGCATAAGAATAATGCCATGTTAATATTATTGTTCTCACAAGAATAAACATGGCATTGAATATTTTGCATGGGCCATGCAAGCACCACCACATTCTAGTCTTTTGGTTTTTATTTGAATTGTTGAGTGGTGTACATCTCTTTTGGATCTCTCCCTCTTCTCTCTCAACCTTTCCACCTTGTTGTTTTTCCTTGCCTTGTGTTTTTTCTTCATCTCCTTGGTTATGCCCTTGCATGATCAAGTGTGATCATAGACAACACCCTCATCTAAACCCCCCTCTCTCTAAACCCTCCATCTAAGATCCTAACCCTAATCACCTACACCTCTACCACCATCTATCACCATACCCCCCCTCTCTCCTAAACCCTAAACCGAGCCTCCCTAGCTCCCTCCCTCTCTCTCGGCCCCTCTCCCTCTCCCTACCTTGCGGGCCCCACAGCAGCCCCTAACCACCCCAGCTACCCCCAACCCTAACAAAACCCTAACCCGAGGCTACCTATCCTAGCAGGGCCTCCTCTCCTCTCTCTTCTCTTCTCTGTCTTGCGTGCCCCACCCGAGCCTGCCCTACCTCCCTCTTCCAGAGCCTACACCTTGCCACCTGCCTGGACCAGCCCTAGACGGGCTCGAGCTCGAGCACGTGAGGAGGAGAAGGAAAGGTGGCACCAGCCACCTTTTCCCTACCCACTCCCTTGCGGCACCTCCTCCCTCTCCCTCGCTTTACCCTTCGCCCCACAACCTCTCTGCCTCGCCCAGATCCATCCCAGGGCCCTGCATCTCCTCTCCTTCCTCTCCACCGATGCCCACCCTCTCTCTCTGCCCGCCCTTGACCACGTCGCCCGTTGATCTAGCGTGTACACGTCGTGGAGGTGACCGAAAGACCGAGAGGTCCCTGCGTCGCCCGTACACCCGAGGAGGAGGAGGCCTGTCCACCGCTGCCGCGGCGCCGACCTCAAACCCTAGCTCCACGGCGTGCGCCTCGTCGCCGATCGCTCCTCTGCCCGAACCGACATCGCCAGCAAACTCGCGGTGAGCTCCTCTACCTCCTGGACACGCTCTGCCTCACCGTACCGCCCTAGCCTCGCCGGACTTTTCGTCGAACGGCCTCTGCGCGCTGGTGTGCGCTGGCGTCTGCACGCTCGCGCGCCGCGTAGCACCTCACCTAGGCCACGCCTACATCCCTAACAACTACCCCTCCCTACGCGATGGGCTGCGCCTCGCGCGCCGCCAGTCTGGGTTCGATTCTCAGCGCGCTGCGTCGGTCGCGCACCGATCGGTCGATCGCGGAGAAGATCCACAGTACGCGGTCCTTTTTGCAGATAGCCCCTCCGTTTTTCTCTCGCTCAATCCGCGGTACGCAGAGCCCACCAGTCAGCCTCCCTGGCCCTTTTAGAAAGAGCCCCCCCGTAGAACCTTAGCGTCAACCCGCACTCCTCCGGATCCACCACGTGTCGCGTCCCAGCTGGCCGCGTGCATCGTGGACCCTTACACTGCGGCCCCACATGCCGATGCATGTGCTAGCTCCTTCGTGGTGAGAGATGTATCTCGCGTAGTTTCTCGCCAGCCCGTCGGCCCATCTGTCACCCTCGGGACTAGGAAGCGACGTGGTGAGAAAAACCTGTTACGCCCTTGTGTCGCCCGATCGCATTGGCCCACTTATCACTACGTGGCTAGATCTGAGTGAGTGAGAAAAGGAAATTCTGTTTTCTGATTTAATTCAAACTTTTCCAAATTAATTTAAATTCAAATTTCAAATCTGTTTTCATATAACTTTTAAAATATAAACCCAAATTAAACATGTAATATATGTTTTGAAATCAGAAAAATGTGAGGAATTCAAATATGGCCTTAAAAATATATTTTGGACACTTTAATTTTCAAGTTGATCAAAATTACAATAAAATGCCCTCTTTCTTAATTAATTAATAACTTTTGTTTTATAACTCCAAATTTGACAAATAATATGTCTAAAATGATCCGCTCGACGAGACCTTTCTGTTTATGCATTCCATGTTCTGTTTTGCAGCATGCATCATATAAATATAAAGTATACAGCAACTTATTCGAGTATAAAATGTGATTAAAACTCCATAAAATGCTTATTTCTTGTATTCCACACCTCACCCATGCCATGCTACATTATTGCCATGCAAATTGTGCATCATTCATCATGGCATGATTGTTTGCTTGTCGCATTTTATTCATATGCTTGTGCACTTTATTTATGTTGGCCCTTGATTGTTTGGTTCTTCTTCGATTAGACGCTGAGCAGGGGATATATCAAGAAACCCAGGAGCACTACCCAGATCATTCTCTCGCTTCAACTGAGCTGCCAGGCAAGCACTACCACATGCTTGCATACATACAGTACCTATTGCCTCTATCTTATTCTTGCATCATTGAGTCGCGATTGCATTAAATTGAATCCCAAGTACTGCATGGCCTTTACTTTTAAACTCCACCGAAGCTTGTTCCTCCATCCCATGAGCCATTACTACAGGAGTTGTTTGAGCTATGCGAGTCGTGAAACAACATGTGTAGGGTATGTGAGTGTCGATGGATAACGAGGTACCTAAACAACTTAACTCGAGTAGTAATGGGATAACTAATGAAAGTGGCACGGTGAGCAATATCTGCTATTTGGTTTTCATGCTCACTTGTGTCCGTGGGACCCAGTACTTGATTCCTGTTCCTTGAATATTCGCTATCCACATCCGGAGGCCTATGGACCCCCAGGCGAGCTTGATTCATTCTTATTTATTGGGGCCACAATTAGTTTGGGGCTTTATTACTATCCTGTACTTATGCCATGCTTTACTGCTTTATTTAAGATTGTGCGTGGAGCACCTATCTTTGTTGGAGTGCATGACACGTTTTATTGTATCGACAAGCCCAGTCACACTTTCGGGTTCCCAGTCGTTTACAGCCGTCCACACAAACCTTGAGTCCGTCTCGGAGTCGGCCAACTTCGTTGCGGGTAGCTTAATGGGGTGGCCCCCTGAAATATTTCTGAATCCTGTGATCGCTTTGTCGTGACTGCCTCGTTGGGTTTTGATTTGGTTTTTCCGAGGTTGATCGAGTGTGTGTTGCTATTTGTGCACCCCTGCAGGGTAAAACTTTCTGAAAGCCGTGTCCGCGGTTACGGACGACTTGGAGCACAGTTTCTCGATCATAGACAAGTATAACTAAAGTACCGCTTTTAACTTGACTAAGTACCTGACTAGTAAATAGTGCAACACTCATGGAATGGATAATAAAACTGCCAACGGATGGGGGGGTTGTTCGTCCGCTTCCTCGTTGGTAAGAGAGGAGGAGGATGGATATGTTGATATTACCATTATAACTGTTGTTATTAATTCACGGACATCCGTCTATCTTTGGTTAGGTGGATGGATAGCGAGTATCTATAGAATTGTTAGGTATTATCTTTTGCTGCAATTGCGTTACCCCAGGTTGTGTCCCCTTTAGAGGCATAAAGACTTGCTGAGTACCCCTAGGGTCTCACACGATAAATTGTTTGATTCAGATGAACAGGTAAGCTCGCAAGATGGATCTTTGGGTGGAGGAGGCAGACGGTGTGGGCAGCGATCATTGGTGTAGAGATTAGGAACGGGATCCGTGAGATCTGTGGGCGGGATGTGTTTATTTATGGGGCATCTTATGCCGATTTGCTTCTTATCCGTACTCAGATCTTGTTCTCCGCTTCTGCCTGATACTCTGATGTTTGATGTATGAGGAGATATCCTAAACTATTATATCTATCTAGGATATTTGGATCTTGCCGTATGGCGTTGCAATATTTCTATTTCTTTTAGATGGAATGGCTCTGAGGACTGTTGTATGGTGGCTTGCATACATACTCATTTGTGTATGTAGTTGATCCCTTCGCATGCCGATTACGCCGCCCGTTCTTGTCCCGATGTTTGGAAATGGTTAGGACGGCCGCAAGGTCTACCTGTGAGTGGCATTTGGGCCCCACCGTACTATTTTAACCATTTCCGCTCATCCAGGCTTGTAACTAGGAGCGTAATTCACCGAGGTAGTTACACGAGTGATGGCCTTCTGCACCCTACTGGAGGGGCGTCCCTTTTGGATCATCATGGTTCCCATGGCCCGTGGGTACGGCTCGCCTCCGTGGTGTTGGTCCGGTGCAGCTGCATTCGGGGGTGGCCCAGGTGGAGGTGGCGGAGCACCATGTGCCACGGCGACTGGAGCGGCTCCGTAGCCTCTTTCGACTGCATTGCGGTTCATTCGAACCAGTCCCTCATGTAGCTTGAGGAATTCGCGGCAATCCTTGAGGAGGTGACTGGACTTCTTCTTGCCGTCATGCTTGTCGATATAGAAGTGCACCGTACATGGCCCGGACAATTTATCCTCAATGGAGCTTGTGGGTGCCTTGTCGCGAGTGCGGCGTTGCCACACTTGCGCGGTTTTCCCGGAGTCGCGGTATCCGCCGCTACGGTATCCGCTGTTGCGGTTGTCGTCGAGTCTTTCGGTGTAGCTAGCCGCGACCATATTGACATTGTCGCGGTCGTCATAAATGCGCATGCGACGCTTGCCTCGGCAATCACGTCTGCGCTCGAGCTTCGCCTCCTCGTCGGAGTGAACGCGATTCTTCACTGAGTCTTCTCTATCGGCCCACCGATTCGCGATCTCCATCAGGTGGTCGATGGTCTTGGGCCTTGAGCGGCCCAGCTCCTCTTTGAGTTCTAAACGATGGATGCCACCATTGAATGCGTCAATCGCACGATCCTCCGAGATGTTTTCTGCGGAGTTCTTGATGATGGACCACCTTTGGATATAGGAGCGCAACGATTCGCCAGATCTTTGCTGGCAGCATCTCAGCTCTTCGATTGATGCGGGCCGCTTGTATGTGCCCTTAAAGTTGCACACGAAGCTGTAAACCAGCTCGTCCCAACTGCGGATGGATCCGCGTGGGAGGTTGTTGAGCCATGCTCGGGCGGCGCCCTGCAGCTGTAGCTGCAAGCATTGCATGGCCGTGCTTCGACTGCCTCCATGGAGTCTGACGGAGGAGATGTTGTCCTCTAGCCAGATCTTTGGGTCTTGTAGGCCGTCAAACTTCGGGTTCTCCGACGGGAGTTTAAACCCTTTAGGCATTCGCTTCTGCCTAATGGATCTGCTGAAGCATCTGGCGCCGCAGAGCTCCACGTCCTCCTCTTCTGAGTCAGTCGACCGAGCACGTCATGCTCTTGATTTGTCGATCTTGTGCTGTGTGATGTCATCACGTGCGTCGTAGTCGTGGTCGTGTCGTCGTGAGCAGCGACGTCGAGACAAGTCGTGACTGTCATCGCTGGATGAGGGCGAGGAGTAATGCTTTGCTGGCGCTTTGCCCTTCTTTGGTTCTGGTGTCGGCTCCTTGTCGAGGGCGGCCTCGATTAATCCCAAGCCCGCGATCGTAGATCGGTGCATGGCGGCTCGGGGGTCTCCAGCTGGTGGTTGGTTGTTCAGGAGGTACATGGTGGCCGCTGTCACCGCAGCCTGTGGCGTCTTGGGGACCATGTTGCCCCTGGTGTCGACTGTCATAGAGCCGAAGTCGAGGACCTTTGCAGCCTCTATGCGTTCCTGGTCGGTGAGATGGGCCATTCGAGACAGCCTCTTCTTGGCGAGGTGCTCGTTGCCCTTTGAGCAGGATCCTCCGTAGGAGGAGAGTCCAGCACGACGAAGGCTCGACTCATCTTCCGCCTTTTTGCATGCCTCAAGTTGCGCGATTGTTTGTACTTGGCACTTGAATTCTTCCTTCAGGAGCCAGTGATAGCCCATCAGCGGCTCCTGCGGGGATCCGAAGGGTAGAGGGGTGTCTCGCAGGGCCTCGCGGCAACAAGCCCATTCTTGCTCGTTGAGCTTGATTACGACACATTCGCCGGTTTGCTCATTTATTATGGTTGGAGGTTCGACTGCCCCTCCGTTGTCAACGGGGACACGATTGCCACCGTTTCCACCGTTGCCACCGTTGCCGCTGTTAGGCGGGTCAGTTCTGTTGCCGCGATTGCCGCCGTTGTCACGGTTGGCAGAGGTGTCGCCTGCGTTGATGACGGCGCACATGAAGTGATTTGGGAAGCTGCTGCTTCCACAACTCTCAGATCCGGAACCGTAGGTTCCATCTTCAGTGGCCAGATCACTCAGATCGGAGTCGCGACTATTGTCGCTGACCGTGTTCTCGATTGTTGTCAGGGCGTTGAGCTCGCTGAGGGTGCCGATCGATGGAGGGAACCATGATGCTAGGGCAATCGCCGGTGCTGTCGGCTGATCAGGCATGCGAAGCGTGCCCATCTGACCAACTTGGAAGCGGAAGCTCCCGATCGCCAGGCTGATTCTGTTGCCCACGGACTCGAAGGCCGGGCGAGTGGCTAGCGTGTGGACGGTGAAGTCGAACGCGCCGAAGAGCTGGCGAATCTCCGCTGTTGCGAATCTGTAGATCGCGGTTGATGGGGCCGAAGAAGCCGCAACATCAGCACTCCCTATTCCCACAGACGGCGCCAATTGACGAGGGTTTAACTCATCAATGCCCATTGTTATGGACTTGGGTTTTGGAGAAGGAGGGAGCGCTGGAGACATCTATCGGCTAGCAAACATGCACATAGGGGACAAAGATTTACCCAGGTTCAGGCCTCGTAGAGGACCCTACTCCTGCTTGTCTGCTCGTGGAATTATCGAAGGAACCGAAGGTTACAATGGTGCGCAGATGTGATCTGGCGAGGGTGGTGGAAACTAGGGTTGTGTGTGTGTCCTCCTCGCCGCCCCCTCCCAGCCTTTATATGATAGGCTAGGTCTCGGGTAGCAGGTCGAGTCGGTTACAAATTAGGGTTTTCCCCTTTGAACTTTCTATCTTTAGCTTCTTCTTGTTCTTCAAGCAATCGAGAGTCCGTAGGTTACTCGAATCCTTCGTTTGGGCCTTGGCGACACCGTGGGCCTGTACGTATTTAGACCGTATATACCAAGCTCGAGTACCTGTAGGGTATACCCATGTCACCTACTATTGAGCAGAAAATTAATTATGACTACAATATGCCTCCTATATTTGATGATTATGGTGTTGAGAATAATAATGATAGCTATTTTGTTGAATTGACTCCCACTACAATTAATAAGAATGACTATGTTTATGTGGAGAGTATTAATTCTTTTATGCATGTGGCTCATGATAAGAATATTTTATGTGATAGTTATATTGTAAATTTTATTCATAATGCTATTGAAAGTTATTATGAGAGAGGGAAACATGGTTTTATGCATCTCAATAATATTAAGTTTCCCCTCTTTATATTGAAAATTTTGAAGTTACACTTGTTTTGCTTTCCTATGCTTGTTGCTTTGTGCTTTCATGACTTGTTTCTTTACAAGATTCCTATGCATAAGAAGTGGGTTAGACTTAAATGTGCTTTGAATTTGCTTCTTGATGCTCCCTTTTACTTCAATTCATATTTCTTATGTGAGCATCTTCTCAAACTATCATGCCTAACTTAAAGGCGTTAAAGAAAAGTACTTATTGGGAGATAACCCAAAAGTTTTAGATGAGTCTTAGAAGTTATTACTTCAGTAATAACCGCTCCTTATCCTTTTTATTTCCTTTTTCTGCCAAGAGTAACCTCTAATGAGAGAGAAGTAATGATTGGGAAAGTTGCTGTCCCGAAACAGATTTCTGTGCTTCACCGTAAACATTTGTGTAAAATCTCTGTATGTCTTTTGGAGGCGTGAATTTTTGTGCTTCTGCCCCAGGTTGTTATCTAACTTTCATTAGTTCAACACTTTTTTATTTGAGCAACAGAAGGTCTCCGAAAAAATTCGTCTTTACCTGCTGGTCTATTTTGACAGATTTCTGCCATTTTCTGCATTTGCTTCTTGTTGGTCCCTTTTTGAGTTCTTTTGGGGAATTTTGCTTTTTGAGGGAAGTGCTATAGTAGCTAGTGTTTTAACGGAACTTTTATTGGTGTTAGAACTGAACCTAAAGACTTATTATCTTGAGTGCACTAATGTTGCTAATAAAGATTGCGTGAAGTTTTGTATGAAGGAAAAATTGTAGGTGTATGAAAAGAATGAGTAATGAGATGAAGGATGGACTAAAGCTCAATCTTGGGGATGCCACGCGTGTCACCCCAAGAAATATCCAATAAGTACAAGCTTTAAAGCTTGGGGATGCCCAAGGCATCCCCTTCATCAATAAAAATCCCAGGTTTTTTCCAAACGCTTCATTTTTATTGTTTCATGCACAGTTGCGTTGTTCTTGGAGCATCTTATTTTTTATTTTCATTTTGGTTTTTAGTTTGATTTGTTTTCTTAGTTTTCTGAATAAATTGGTTGGACCCCCTCTTTCATACATTGGTTTTCAAATAGTTTGGTTTGGATTGGAAAAGAGTAGGAAAGTTTATGCTTAAGTTGTAAAGAGAGCTTGTTTTTGACTGTGGCCTATGCTTTGTCATGCCATGCTTGATATTGTTTTGGCTTTAGGCTTAGTATTCTTTGTTATATCATGACTTGTTATAAACAATTGAGATTGCTTAATGTGCCTTGAAATAATCATGTGTTGTTTTAGCATATTAAAGCATAGTATTGTGGTATTCTCCTTTGATGCTTTATTTGGGTTTACTTGGCGCATGCTCACACCATGTTATGACTATCCAAAGTCACCATAGCCTTTATGATCCTTTAGTTTTCAACTTGTAGTATCACTTTATGCTTTGATCAATGATGTTTTGTCGCTCTGCATGATTATGGCCATTATTGCTCTCTTAGTTTGTCACTCCCAGTCCTTTGCTAGCCTCCACAACCAAGTATGAGTTCCACTCATGCATCCAACTCCTAAAACCAAGTTATTCTAGAGAGTCCACCATACCTACCTATTAGCATATGCTACTCCAAGTATATTCATGTTTTTATCTACCTTCCAAATTAAACTTATTATGAGAAAACTAGTGATTAAAGCTCTCATGAACTTGATGGAACACTTTACTTTTCTTGCCCTTAATAAACTTGAACCATTGTGTCATCTATGTTGTATATGCTTGCACTTATTTGTTGGGGATTAGCAGAACCATGATGTCATGGGGAACGCTTTCAACATTGCACGGGTACTTTGGACCTAGTTGATATCATGCTCTTTTGTATATGGATGTCGTCGGGGTGAAATGAAAGGGGAGCTTGTAAGTCAAGTTATGTATATGTGTTAGAGAAACGCCTGGGTCGCTGGTCCAATCCATGCTGACATGGTGGAAACCTGCAGCGTAACCATAATGAGCTATCTATGAAGCATTCTTCTTATAAAAAAAGAGTCCTATATTGATAAAAAAAGAGAAAAAGAAAAAAAAGAGATTATGAAAAGAGGAAAGAGAGAAAAAGCACCATATTCCCATGGTAAATAAGAAGATTGCTGAGATGCTTGTTGTCTGCTTGCCTTGTCATTTTGATATGGGGATTCTTCCGTATCATCGGGCAAGGGGTACCCCGTTGGCGGTTCTCTATGATACACATGTACTTATGATGACAAGAACTTACCGATGACTAAACTTGAGTAGCATGAGGAGCGGCCCTCGTATTCAAGGGACATGAGATTTCCAACTTATACTTCGTCAAGCATATACACCATAGTTTGTTCACTTTAACCTTAATCACGTCAAGATTCTTATGATAGGGGTAATGAGAGCTGAAAGCTAATAAGTACCATAATTTTTGGAAGCTCTTTATGAAACTTGAATCCCTACTTCCTTCTATGAAGGACTTTCTTTTACTTTTATGTTGAGTCTCCACCTTCTATCTTTATGCACCTACTTTGAGAGCATAGTGGCCATTCTTAGTTCTATGTGCATTGTCCCAAGACTTGTTGATTGATGCATAACTTTGATATTGCTTGTTTTAAACTATTTGTATCTAGTAACTCTTATGAACTTTGAAGGTGTCCTATGCATTTATGTTTGCTACTCTATGAGGGACAAGCTGAATGTCTCTATGCTATGTTTTCTTTATGTGAAACAAACAAACGTCTTGCAAAGCATTGTTATTCCTGAATCTTTTGTTTGTGCCTTTTCATGTTGCAACATAGTTTCTTTGTCTTATTGCTAGAACTTTGTATTTCATGTTATGATTGAAGTACTATGATCCCAGCTATCAATGTTACAAATACTTTGATCAAGTTTATTATGGTGCATGTCACCTCAAAAATTATTCTTTCTTTTTATCACTTACCTACTCGAGGACGAGCAGGAGTTAAGCTTGGGGATGTTGATACATTGTAAATGTATCTATAATTTTTGATGTTCCATTCTTGGTTTTATCTACCTTCTTGTGTTTTGTCCACACTTTGGAGTACTTTTCATATGATTTCTTGGACTAACCTATTAACAAGAGCCACAGTGCTAGTTGCCTATTTTCTACTGTTTTTGGTTCCAGAAAGTCAGAAAATGAATATTCTCGGAATTGGATGGGACAAAAGCCAAAGTTCCTATTTTACCGGACGACTCATGGAGCCAGAATACGAGATGGAGGAGGGCCAGAGCCTAGCCACACCACCCCCAGGCGCGGGTACCCCTAGGTCGTTCCAGGGCATGGTGTGGGCCCCCTGGCTGGCCACCGACCTTGCCTCCTTCACCTATATATTCCTCCCAGGCAGAAACCCTAGATCGTCAATTAGAAATCCACGAAGAGTTCCATAGTGCCGCTGCCACCAAAGGGGAGATTCGGGAGACAGAAAGTCTTTGTTCCGGCACCCTGCCGGGACGGGGAAGTGCCCCCGGAGCCATCTCCATCGATCTCCACCGCCATCTCCATCACCGTTACTGATTCGCATGACGAGGAGGGAGTAGTTCTCTCTCGAAGATAAGGGTTCTACCGGTAGCTATGTGTTCATCTCTCTCTATGCATGATCTTATTGAGATCATGAGCTTGTAATCTATAGATCTACCTTGCTACTCAAGTGCTTTAATAGATCTCTCCTCTCCCCATGTGTGTGAAGTTGACAGTGTGCACACCATGGTGGCACTTAGGCTAGAGATTACAAATACTTGTTATGAGTTATATTTGGAGTTGGATGTCTCTATGAAATTGTGGTGTTTGTTGGAACCATCTAGTGCTCAAGGTGACAGTGTGGGGTTATCTAGATGTAGAAAGCGAACTTTGAGGTGTGTTGTTATAACCCTACCATGGATTAGAGTGTTCAACCGGAGAGTAGTTAAGAGTAGTATCATAAAGAGAAGATATTTATATGAGAGTGTTCACTAGTGAAAGTATGATCCCTAGGCCTTGTTTCTAAGCATTGATACACCATTTGCAATTAGATCTGTTACATGTTTGCTTACTTCCTTCTTTATTTGAGTTTGTCTTTAGTCTTTTCCCATGTCAACCACACGCCAGCAAGCTATTTTATGGCACCGTTACCACTTATAATTATCCATACCACCTGTATTTCACTATCTCTTCGCCGAACTAGTGCACCTATACACCTGACAAGTGTATTGGGTGTGTTGGGGACACAAGAGACTTCTTGTATCTTGATTGCAGGGTTGCTTGAGAGGGGATACCTTTGACCACTTCCTCCTTGAGTTCGATAAACCTTGGGGTGATCCACTTAAGGGAAACTTGCTGCCGTTCTACAAACCTCTGCACTTGGAGGCCCAACAAGTGTCTACAAGAATAGAAGTGCGTAGACATCAGTCCATAGAGTACAGCGCCCAGTCTACTACCTCAGCGAGGTACTGACGCCAACAAAACAACGGTATCTGCACTACCAGAAGTTGGCATATGGAGTCTTCATGACAGCCAGCCGACTGCGCCACTACTTCCAGGAACACCCAATCGTGGTGGTCAACGACGCCCCGCTTGGACATATCCTCAACAATCCCAACACCACCGGACGAGTCGCGCTTTGGGGAATCGAACTATCTCCACGAGACATTACATATGAAAAGAGCGACGCAATCAAGTCGCAAGTTCTCCCTGACTTCCTCATGCACTGGATGGAGAATCAGCTCCCTGAAAAACCAGATATGTCCTACCTCTGGACAATGCACTTCGACGGATCCAAGCGAAAGGACGGAGATGGCGCCGGTGTCATACTGACATCACCCCAGGAGACAAGTTGAAGTGTATTCTGTGAATGCAGTTTACCGCCTCCAACAACGAAGCTGAATACGAGGCCCTGCTACACGGGATGAGGATGGCAAAATCTTGCGGCGCCAAAAGGCTCATAATATACGGCGACTCCAAGCTGGTCGTCAACCAGACAATGCATGAGTGCGACACACTGAATGACAATATGATCGCCTACCGCGACCTCTATGACACACTCCAAGGGGACTTCGACGGTTGCGAGCTGTGGCACATAGGACGCGAAAGTAATGTAGAGGCAGACGCACTCGCCAACATTGGCTCCACCTGCGCCCCCATACCACCTGGGGTATTTCTCGATCGCATCTGCGAATGCTCCATCAAGCCAAAGGCCACAGAGAAGAAAACAAGCGCAACAACGGACTCGGGGGCTGTGCCGCCCAATGGGCCAATGGCACTCGACGACCTGGAGCTTGACACAGGACTCGAAGGACCAATGAGTGTCATGATGATCGAGCCATCTTGGACTCAACTGTACATCACATACCTTCTCAGCAAGACACTACCGGACGATCCGACTAACGCACGACACATTGTGCGGCGATCCAAGGCATTCGCTGTTATCAATAGCGAACTATACAAGCGCAGCATCACAGGAGTACTCCAACGATGCGTCTCCAACACCGATGGAAGAGCTATTCTCCTTGACATTCATGAGGGGACTTGCGGGCACCATGCCGGCAGTCGCGCCCTCGTTGCCAAAGCTCTATGAGCTAGATTCTACTGGCCTACAGCCATCCGTGACGCCAAGGACATCGTCCAAAAATGCAACGCTTGCCAGCGATTCGTGGACAAGCCACATGCACCTGGCGCGGAGCTCCGGCCAATTCCATTGGCCTGGCCCTTCGTGCAATGGGGACTCGACATGGTCGGCAAGCTCCAAAAATCCTCACAGGAGGCTACGTCTACCTCTTGGTCACTATCGACAAATTCACCAAGTGGGTAGAGACCATGCCAGTGACTAACCAGTCAGGATACAGCATAGTCAAGTTCTTCGAGTCCATCATCTATCGCTTCGGAGTACCACACAACATCATCACGGACAACGGGACGAACTTCACATCCAAGGAGTTCCAAGAATTCTGCGAAAATCTAGGAATCAATGTAAGCTATGCCTCAGTAGCACATCCACAGACCAACGGTCAGGCCGAAAAAGCCAACAGGCTCGTCTACGGTGGAATCAAGAAGCGACTCCTCAGGCCACTCGAACAAGCCGCAGGCTGCTAGCTAGACGAGCTGAAATCGGTACTCTGGAGCCTACGCACAACCCCAAATAGTGCCACGGGGTACACCCTGTTCTTCATGGTGCACGGTGCTGAAGCGGTGCTACTCGCAGAAGTATGATACAAAGCACCACGAGTGGTTGCTTACAGCAAGCAGGAATCAACTCTTGCACTAGAAGACTCCATCGACCTCCTTGATGAGGCACGAGAAATCGCCGCGGAAAGATCAACGATCTACCAGCAGAACCTGCGCAACTACCACAACAGAAGGCTACGCCCCAGATCCTTCGTCGAAGGAGACCTAGTCCTACGACTGAAACAACAAGGGCATCTCAAGCTCGAGTCCCCCTAGGAGGGACCATACGTGATTACAGAAGTAATCCCAGGTGGCGCCTATCGCCTTAAAGATTTTGAAACAGGAGTCGCGTACTCCAACCCCTAGAATGTCGTGCAGCTGCGGCGCTTCTACCCTTAGTCGTCTTTTATTTTTTACATTGCAAATAAGGCTACTCAGCCAAGGCTACTTAGCCACACATTCTAACTCGTACTATCCTGCGAATAAATAAAGCTAAGTGCCACAAACTCTGTGTTCTTTTATTTTTGCAAATTATCCACTCGGGGGTACGCCACCCTATACACATCTGTTCTACGAACCAACGCCATATCCTGAGTAGCTGACGCACTAATCGAACCCTTGACAAACACCAACCCAGTTGCAACGCACCTGATAGGTTGGCAAGGTGCTGAGATAAACACAAGTCAGGCTAACGAAAAGGAATCACATAGCGTGACGCACTCGCAAAGACATACAAACTAATAAGCTCTTTATATACATCAATGTCAATCAATTATACACAACATATATATATGAACTTTACAACACTGGTGCAACTATGTGCAGGATACAAACTAAACTATTGTTGCAACAAAGGAACGTTTGTCTGCTCCTCGAAGAAGTCGACGATTTCCTCCGCTGGGTGATCCACCGCCTGGTAGTGAGGAACCATGTTCCAGGTGGAACCTGCTGGCGGCGCTGGCGGTCCGGCAGCAACCGCTGCAACATCCACATCGGGCCTATGCAGTCGCACCAGCGATAGAGCAGCCTTGGCACCAGCCACTAACTGTTGCCATACACACTCGCGGACTGCACTTAAGTATTGAAATTTGGCAAGAAGGGCCAGCAGGATCGATAGAACAACGTCCAGCGGGAACGTCGACTGATAAATATTCCTCAAGCACGATTGTGACTTCTTCAGGAAGTGAAGCACTCGCGAAGCACGGTCCTGCAGGGTCGCAAGCGCGATTGCACAATCATGATCCACCCAGAAGTACCCACTCGCCTGAAGCTGCTCTTGGGTCAGATCATTCATGCGGATGGCAATCCTGTCCTTCTTATCTTGCGGATGGCGTGCACTGACAACTATACCAAGCAAAGGAAAAAGTATGAAGACAACAAACTACTGCGAGTAGCTACAAGGAAAGATAAGGAAGAAGAAATCTAACTCTTGAATTGGTCGCCTAGCCGCGTCACCTCCCCTAGCAGATATTGCTCTCGGGCGACAGCCTTCTCCGCCCTCGACTTCCATACATCCGTGTTACCACGGATCACAGGCAGTTCGTGCTCCAACTGATTCATGCGTTCACAGAGTCACGAGAGCAGAGATAGCTCATCCACCCTTGAGCGTGACTGCGCCAAAGTATCATTAGTGGATGGCATATTCTGAGGTTCACTCGAAGGACCACTCGATGTGCCCTATCATAAGCCAAGCAAGAGAAAATAAGAAGACTAAGGCGATGCATGGACAAAAGACTCGAGTGCATTCAAGCATAATAAAGTATCAACAGATACATTCGCCAAAGGCATGTTCCAGACAAAAGAGACAGGCTATTAACTATTACAGACATGACTTCTGAGGAGCAACTGGCTTCTTTGACTTAGACTTTGGTTTTGGGGGCCTCATCGAGTCTGTGGCAGTATCAGATGCCATAGACTTCCCGCCGGCCCCTAACGCCGCAGCCTTCGCTGCCTTCTTGGCTCGCTGTAGTTCCTCCGAGTACTTCGCAACTGTGTTGATTAGCTGCGGCCCGTACTTGCGACAGGAAGTTGCGAAAGGAGCAAAGACTACATGTTGGCCATCCGCACTGACAAGCATTGCCTTGGAGACCGCAGCAGGATCAACCTCGACTCCATGGGCTTGAACCATCGCGAGTGACATCTAAGCACCAGCCGCACGGAGTGAGTTCTTAAAGCCTACAGGAATGCCTCCAGCAAGGGACTCCACTAGATCATCTACATTTTCGATTAACTCAGCTTTGGGCGCCAGCTCCTCACGGAGGCGACTGAGCACGCCCTTGGCCTTGATGAACGACCCCTAAATGGAAGCATTGCGATCTTCGACTGCCGAGATGGCACCTACCAAGGCATCATCACGACAGAGTGCCTGGGCGTCGAAGCTCAGACCGCTGGCATCTACACAAGAATCAAGCATTAGCACAAAAGTTAGCACAACAACAAATTCGAAAGAAGGGACACGATGAAAATCTAGACGAGGGAATACCTGAAAGAGCCTTGGCAATCGAGAAAAGCTATTCTTCGAACAACTTCTCCCTAGCTACGATGGAGGCGCGCAAATCCTCTTCGCGTTTCCGTGATTCATCATGTGCTGCGACTGCCTCATCGCGACTCTTCATCGCCGCGGCGAGCGCCTTTTCGAGGGAAGCAACATCGTGAAGGAGTGCATTATGCTTAGCTGTGAAACAAACAAAGATAGACCGTCAGTCAAGTATATCACAAGGATGAAGAAGAAGACGCAAAAAACACTCACTTTCAACCACGCGGTGGCGATTGTCCAGCATTGCATGCTGGTGACCCATCGCAAGCACCTGCTCTGCCAAGCGAGCAACTTCATTCACAATGAGCTGCGACAGAAGAAACAGCAAAGGATCAGCAGATGGTATGGATGATACATTCGACTGCAAAAATTAGAAGAAGCAACATTACACATACGTGATCCTCTAGTGACTCCAAAGTTGATTGACGCGCAGTCGTCCGGACAACCATCTGGTGCTCCACATCGTGTGGAGAACTCGATGAATTGTGCCTGGAGTGGGCCGCCAATGGAGGAGAAGGAGTCCGCTCAGCCACTTTCTTGGCCTTGGAGGTTGCGACTCCAGATTCTTTCAAAATTTGGACGTCGCCAGAAGATGACGATGCCGGCCGACTGTAGAACAAAACCAACATCAAAAAAGGCAACTCCAAAGAAGAACCAAAGAAAAGACTCGTATACTTACTAATCAAACTTGCCAAAATCGAAGGTTTGGCCCTCCGACTCCGACGACGACTCCTTCGGTAGCCGCATCTTCTTGCGGGAAGATGGCGCCACAGCACTCACAGGAACGGCAGGTATCGGCGACTCTGCACCAATAGTTGCGCCTTCCGGAGTCGAAGGAGATGATGCATCCGAATCCTCGATGCACGAACGCTTGCGAGTGTCTGGACTGCTAGACTCGGGGGTTTCCTCCTCCACATCAGATGGGACGGTCGACTCCGACTCGTCCTCTTTTAAAGCCTCACGAGGAATAACCCCCTCAGGAAGAGGGGGCATACAGGGAGACACCTTCCAATCCTGCATACAGTCAACAAGTCAGCATTGGTCAAGGAAAAAGAAGCATTCGAAAAACAAAGCTACTTCATAGCACAACCATACCTCAGGAGGAGGATGAGCAGTATCGAATGGAGGTACGACTGGTTCACTAGGGAGCACATCCTTGGTGGTGTACTTGGTGAGCAGTCGCACCCTCTTATCTACTTCACCCGCGGAAATGCCATCGGCAGATACGCGAGTGACATCGTCCGTGCCAGCCCACTAGAACATAGGGTGGACTCTGGCCTGTAGGGGCTGGACACGACAGCGCAACCACGTGCGAATAAGGGTGCAGCCTCCCTCTTCTGTACCCATGCGACTCTCGAGGTCGCAGATGCGCTCGTACAGCATATCTGTCTCCGCGGAATCGTCGGGCATCACCACGTTCTTCTAGGAGAACCTCCTCTTGCACGGTGTTGCGGGATCAAAAGGCACGAGTCCGAAGTGGTCTCCGTCGGCCTTCTGGTCGCGGATGTAGAACCACTTGTCCCTCCACCCTTGGACGGACGCCATGAGTTTGATGTCAAAATATGTGACGGAGGAATCAACGTGAATACCACAGCCTCCTACATCATAGACTACAGAGCCAGACGCCGATTGGCGCTTCAGCTTGAAGAGACGCTTGAAGAGGCCAAAGTGTGGCTCGATTCCGAGCCAGCACTCGCAAAGTGTAATGTAGCAAGCTACATGGAGGATGGAGTTGGGGGACAGCTGGTGCAGCTGGAGCCCATAGAAACAAAGAAGGCCCCTGAAGAAAGGATGCAGGGGCAGCGAGAGACCTCGGATGATGAACGCTAGGAACATCACCCGGAAAACGGCAGGAGGACAAGGGGTTACCTCACCGCCTGGGACTCGCGAGTCAGCGACCGTGGGAGACAGAACTCCGTCTTGGCGCAGGAGACGGAGCTCAGATGACTTGATAACGGACGCGCTCCACGCGCCATTGGTGACGCGAGTACCCGTGCCCTTCTTCTTCCCGGTGATGGCGGTGCTGGTGCCCGCAACAGCGGAGCCGCCCTTCTTCTTGGCAGCGGCAGTGGCGGCGGCGGATTCAGCCGCGGCACCTCCTTTCTTCTTCCCCATCTTGCGGTGGCAATGCGATCGGAGGAAGTAACTTGGGAATACGTGGAGCTTGTCCAGTGCCGCGAGGAAGATGAACTCTAGGAAGCAGAGGAGCAGCAGCAATGGCGACGGAGGCAAAGGCAGAGAAAAGAGCAGATGGGAAAATTACCATCGCAGCACTGCTACTTAACCCCCTAGAAGATGTAATCCAACGGCCAGCAAAAACCCTATCAGACGCGTGGCGCCCATCGTGATCGACACGTGGAGGACCCGAAGTGTGAACCGTCCCCCACTACCCCCATTACACGCAGAAATAGAGGAGGCGCAGTTAAAACAAAGATTACGCCCGCCCGGTCAAGTGAGGGTCAGAAAATGGGACCCACCGCTCGTCACGTCCCGTCAAACCCGCTCACGCGGGAAACTGAGATCATCACATCGTCAGCACTGATGTCATCAAAAATTGAGGAGCTGAAGACTTCGACTACTTTAGTCCTTGCTCGAGTCTTCGACTCCACCAAGCACTCGGGGGCTACTCCCATAGTGAGCGCTGGTCGCGCACCCTATGGTTTTTCTTTTTCTTTTTCTCTTCTACAGGAATATGGACATTCAAAGCATACCCAATCACTCAAATCCGCAATTCGACTATGGACATGGGTTACTCCTATAGGGAGCACCGGAAATAAATTCGACTAAAACCAGCAAACAAAAGACGACAGCAGTCGCAAAAGTTCTTTAGTCCTTGCCTAAGTCTTCAACTCAACCAGGCCCTTGGGGGCTACTCCCATAGGGAGCGCTGGTCGTGCACCCTATGATTATTTGTACGCTGTACTATGTGTCGATAACATCCACACTCGAAGTTTATGGTGACACCGCCTCATGATTTTTCCCTACAAAGAGACTGTGTCTCCTGGGTCACCTGAATCACCTCTGCGATGACAAAATTCGGATCCCGCGCTTGCAGCGTGAAGATAAGACCTGAATAAGGCCTGGCAACGCATTCGCTGCGCACTACCAGAAATATATCCGTACCTACAGGTACGATGAACATGCCTTGACGGACGCGTCGAGTGCTCACACCCATATACTGGAATTCGACTCTTGTAAGACCTCCGCGGCTTGAGTCGAATTACACCAGCACTTTTTCAAATTCGAGTCTGGGGACTCGAGTTCGAGTAGATTGCGTTGTTTTACCCTAAGGTAGTTAACTGATACCGATACATCGGTTAAATCAGGCACGCACATCAACAATCCCTACGACACAAATAGAGCAGTCGAAAAAATACTCATTCATCACTCGAAAGGCTTCATAAAATCTCCAGTCGAATCTACGATTCCACTGGACACTCGGGGGCTACTGACATGGGTATACCCTACAGGTACTCGAGCTTGGTATATACGGCCTGAATACAGCGGAAGCCCATGGCGTTGCCAAGGCCCAAATGGAGAACTCGAGTAACCTATGGACTCTTGATTGCTTGCGAGACAAGAAGAAGCTAAAGATAGAAAGTTTAAAGGGAAAACCCTAACATGTAACCGACTCGACCTGCTACCCGAGACCTAGCTTATCTATATAAAGTCTAGGAGGGACAGCGAGGAGGACACACGCAACCCTAGTTTCTGCAATCCTCGCCAGATTGCATCTGTGCACCATTGTAGTCTTCGATTCCTTTGTTAATTCCATGAGTAGACAAGCAGGAGTAGGGACCTCTACGAGGCTTGAACCTGGGTAAATCTTCGAGTCCCCATGTGTGCTTGTTTGCTAGCCGATTGATGCTTTTAGCGCTCCCTCCTTCTCCAAAACCCAAGTCCATAACAATGGGCATTGACGAGTTAAACCCTCGTTAGTTACTGTTTCGGACTTTTTTGCTAGCGCCTACTTTTCACAGAACAGGTGAATATCAAGACATCAATTAATAAACATGCAGAAATTAAAACTACTTTTTACACAACAATAAAAGTTGGTTACAACAGATTATACAACAAGATCGTAATTCCGACAGATTACAATGTGTTAGTACCATCAATAAGAGATCGGTACATGGCGATTCGCTTCAATGTATCATCTGTCCTCTTCTTCAACATTTCAACTACAGATCTAAGAGCAGCTACACCCTTTCGTTCTGCATGCAATACAACATTTATATATTTATCACCTGCAGGAGTTGTTCTAAGTGGACTATTAAGTAAGTTGTTTGCTTCGAAAATGCAATGGGAGGATGAATGGGATGAGGGATCACAACTTTCAGTCCTGCCTTCCAAGGACTCCTGCTAGGTTTTAACTGGAGTTTACTAAAATATGGTGAAAGAGGTTAAAACAAACAACAAGGGAAACAAGTAGTATTATATAAAGTAGAGATTATTTAAAGTAAGTGTGAACTTACAGTAGCACGTTCAGGCTGACAGTATCTCCTTCTCGAGTGGGTGCGACTCCTGGTCAATCTGCCAGAAGAATCTGAGCAGAGCAGTTGGAACTCTGGTCCTTGTACTCCATTATCATTTCTCTGCGTGACATTTGAAACCAAGTTAGTTGGTTTGGAAGGATGAAAACTCTTGAAAAAGACCAAAAACATAGCATTAAAAATTACCATATGTATGTTTCAAACTAGATAGCTGGTTTGGAAGGATGAAAGCAGGTGAAAACACCAACATATAGCATTAAAAATGACCAGATATATCATCCAAACTAGATGGACCTTTTCCAAATTAAGCATTGGCACATAGATTCACAATTGAACATAAAATGCAAATGTCATGGCAAGTTCTTAGGTAGAATGACTTATTAACTTATTAGGCATGCAGGTTATACAACTAATTAACATGACAAGAAACTGGCCTAAGTAACACAAGGAAACCTCACGATTTAGCCTTGCTAGGCGTCAGTTTGTCAGTGTTGGATCCTCTATGAGGTATTTGCATGACCCGTGCGAGCGCTCAGAAAGAATAGAAGCTATGTGTTGGTGTTGGAGGATTAAACCGATAGCGTGAGAATGTAAGAAAGGGAATAAAAGCGAGAAGCTAATGATGTTGATAGGACCTCCAAGATGAAGGGTGCAAACAAAATGGCAATAGCATCCAGGATATTTAGCAACATCCTAACGATTTCGTAGCTTACGAGTACCAAAAATATAGCAAACGGGCAAGAGAAATTACCGCTGCGCGGCGAGGATGGGTGGGACGGGAAAGAGGGTGGCGAGGGCGGCGGCGAGGCATTTTGGGGTCAGCAACGAATGATTTAGTGAAGCGGACCCAGTAGGGTAGACGATGGTGTTGGCAAAGCAGATCCGGTGTAGCGAGCGAGTCGGTGAAATAGTTCCGGTGAAGAGCGCCTGCTGTGGAAGAGCTCCGGTGTGGAAGAGAGGGCCGACAATGAAGAAGCTAGAGGAAGGTCGAGGTTGGAGGGGTGTTGTAACATCCCAAAACTTAATCCAAGGTTATTCAAGATCAAACCTACCCAATTTAGGGTTAACAAAAACTTTTTCTATTTAAAAATCCTTAAGCATTCATATGTGTATGCATTTAAATAGGAGTTGTTTTGAATTGCCATGTTTGAGTGATCTATTGATTGTAAAATGATTCTAATGTGCATTAGACATCATCTAGATCATTCCCAAGCAAATCCCAAAGAAAAAGAAATCAAAAAGAATAAAATAAAGAAATGGTCATTTCTGCCATTTTAATCACTTAGCCTA
This sequence comes from Avena insularis, assembly GCA_023614405.1. Classification (NCBI taxonomy): domain Eukaryota; kingdom Viridiplantae; phylum Streptophyta; class Magnoliopsida; order Poales; family Poaceae; genus Avena; species Avena insularis. Next base: position 451,068,924 of record CM042690.1, read on the forward strand.
CTTTGGGCATTCCTAGGACTCAAATCTTAATAGAAACAATTGTGGTTCTTTGCACCCCTTGCTAGTACAAGTAGTGATGTGCCAAGACCCACTTTGTTTCATCCCAAAACCTTTCAAACACTAAATTTAATTGACATTTGAAAATTGAATGTAGTTCATATGCATAGATCACACTTATTCAAAAACCACTCAAATGAACTCCATTTTTAAATCCCAAGAAAACCTAGATGCTTAAGCATAATATGAATCACTCCACCAAAAAGCTTTCAAAAATTCAAAAACTTTCTTCATGCGGCCATTGTGTCGAACACCTGGCAGGCAGATAAAAAGTGGCCTAACTATTACTGTTGCTAGTTAAGCCCTTGTCCCCCTCTTAACCCTCTCTGCACTCCCCTGTCCCCCTAGCATCTAACCAAGCCCACACCAGCACCCCCCTTCCCTGCAGCGCCAGTGCAGCGCCGCCCAAATGAGGTCACCGTCGGCCAAACGCGGGAAGCATGCCAGAGACCGAGCCACGCCATTCCAGTGTGCCCACTAGCTCCGCCCAACCCTACCGCCACCCACGGTCCACCCCTCGATCAACCCCAGCCCCTGGAGCACTCCCCAGCCTCGCCGCCCTTTCTCTCTGCGCGCAGCCAGAGCGCGCCAGAGCGCGATCGCCGCCAGCACGCAGCAGACCGCGCCTTCACACCATATCGCGCACGTCACTCCACCTCGACCCCCACACCACGCCAGACATGGCCGTGCACCTCCGCGTGACCCACAGTCATCGGGAGCCGCGTCGAGCATCGCCTCTATCCCCCAGAGCGCATGAAGCTCCTGACCATATGCCATCGCCCCTAGCCGCACCATTGCGCCATAGCTGACAGCCAGCAGACCACCCACCGTCCGCCTACCTCACCACGCCGGTAGCCCCCCTGTTTCGCCGTCACTGACAAGCCGCGCCCATGCCTTTCCGTCTCACCGTCGAGCCTATATAAGCAGGCCTCCCCAGCACCATCTCTTCACACCCTTCCACTCCCCTCTCCCTACTGACCATTTCCCCTCTCTCACCGGAGCCGCTCGAGCAGCCGTTCGCCAGAATTGCACCGGAGGAAGCCGTTGTAGAGGAGGAGAAGTGCTCGTCGATTCCGTCCACCGCAGCCCCTGCCGCGACCTCGACTGAGCTCGCCGTCGTCCACCAGTTTGTTTGCCCGCCTTGCCGCACTAGCTGGAGCCCTAGTACGTCCCCAGTAGACCCCCACTGGCCGTTTAGGGTTCAGTCTCTCCGGCGACGAGTCCGTCGTCGGCGATGACCGTGAGTCGTTGATCCGTGTTCTAATCGTGTGGCCCAGATCGCTCGATGCCATTTCGGGTTTTAAATGTCACTGACAGGCGGACCGCCCTTGTTAGTCGTCCTCTGCTCCACTGAGCGTCACTGGGCCGGCTTGTTAGTTTTCCCGCGCTAGCCCACAAATTCAAATAAGTGTTTTTCTATTTAGACTTAAAACCATTTCTGTCCCTTAGTTCAAAAATCAATTCAGGAAGATTTACTAAACTAAATTGAGTGATTCCAATTTTGTTAGAAAGCTCCTGAAAAGATCTATCCAAACCCGTTGGATTTAAATCATTTAGAGTTAGAGATCTCTCCTAGTAAAAATAACAAGACAGAAGCATTTGCACATTGAAACATTTTTATAAAATCAACCATAATAGCTTTTGAGTTGATTCCAATTCTCAAAAATCACATTTAACCATACCTATCTGAATATTTAATAATATTAAGGTTTGCATGTTGTGACTTTGGACTAGTACCGAAATAATGCTATATAGGCATTTCTAGTCACTTTAAATCATTAAATGTTAAACTTAAACTTATTCAAATGTGATCTAACCCTTAAATCACATTCCCATGTGTTAGAATATGTGGTGATGACATGTGTCCACATGATCCCATATTTTAATTGGAGAATATTAAATCTTAGTTAATTTCACTGAGTAGAAATTATTTTTCTCAAATAAAAAGAATGAAACTAGTTCATTAAACCTTGTGATGTTTGTGATGATACTAGATCATCAAATGTGTGCCTTAGTGTGCTAAGTAGACTAGTTAAGTATTGTTTGGTGATTGTGTACTCCGTATGTATTTATAGACGATAGTACCGACTAAGCTTACAAGGAGGAGGAGTTCTACCAAGAGGAGAAGGAAGAAAACTTCAACCACTGCACCAACCAAGGCAAGCTATTATTGGAAAGCTAAAACTTGCAAGCCATCACTAGATGCAATATAACCCAAGCAAGATGCATTAGGCATGCTTTGGTTATACCCTTTTGATTTATACCATCCCAAGATTTCTTAGAAGCTTTACTTTCTTTTACTTTACCAAAGTCCTTTACTTGTTTAAAGGTAGCATAAAGAGTATAAAACTTCACCTATCTAGTTAGGATTAGATGTCATTCTAGGGCATGAGATTGAGATTAGCATCCCACCTTAGTGAACACTCTTAACCTAGTAGTTGGAACAAAACCCAAAACTTGATTCACTTTAGATGGGAACACTTGGTGAAAATGACTTGTGAAAACCTTGGAATGATGAGTCATTCCATTGAGATGTTTTGACATGTGTTGAGAAACACAAATGGTTTATGATGATGAAAATGTTGAGGCATGAGCCTTAGCCCTTTTATAAAAATTGATGGTTGGGTTCGGATGCGATACCATTCCAATTTTACCGTACAACCACAATACCTGAATTGGGTAAGGCTTAGGCGGAAGTTTATATGCATTAGTATTAGTTCCCTCACATGAGAGGTTTGAGCTGAGGCTACCTCTCAATCTTGTCCACCTATGTAGTGCCCAAGATGACAGATGGTCATGATTGGGAGGCCATGCTTATAGGAGAGGTGCTTATACTAGGGTATGTAAAGGAAAGGTTATGTTTTGATTAACTTCATACTAAGTATGATGATTCAGGATTATCCCTGACAGATGTATCGAATATTGTGGTGAAAGTGTACCACCTTTGTAGAGTGTCAAACTATTCGAATAGCCGCGTCCACGGTTATGGAAAGTTGGAGTGGCCATACTGTTCCGTTGTCAGATGTTTTCAAAACAACTTATGAAATGGATTGTGACATGACTTGACCCCAATAGAGTTGTGTCTATGATGATTAAGTTCCCACATAAGTGCTTTTCAAACTTCTTTTATCTTTCTTTGTTTCTGAACTCAGCTTAGGTTTCAAACTTAACTTCACAATTAAACTTAGAGTTAGCATTCCTACTAGAACTATACTACTTGTTAGTGATAGTTTGAGAGTAGTTGAAGAGTACTCATGGCTTTTGTCCCTGGCTATTCCTATGGCCAGACTATGAAGGAGATTAATAAGATGAAGGACAGTAGGACGGCTATGATAACTAGGACTATCTCCCATCATCAGCATTGCCTGTGACTCTGAAGATGGACCCCACCGCTACGCTATTTCATTCTGCTATTTGATTGTACTAAGACTGGATCATGAGATCCTTATTTGTGTAAGACCTTATTTATGGTTTGTAATGGATGATGTACTATGATATCCAATCTGTTATGTCTCGCAAAAATGGTAATCCTGGGATTGTGTGGTATGGCATAACAGGCATCTGGGATTAAAAATCTGGGTGTTGACAAGTTGGTATCAGAGCCATCCTGACCATAGGAGACCCTAGTTAGAATGGATGTCCGAACAAAAACTTGGTTTCCAAAACCAAAGTAAGTACTTATGAAAACCATTCCTCTCTTACCCTTGGGAATGCTTTCTTTCAAAAAAAATCATGTTCCTCCAAAGTATTACATTACTACATAAAACTTTGACACACTTGATCACTTCACTAACTTCCTCATCCTAAATTCTTATAGATGGAAGCCCAATATAGCAAGTTCTACCAGTTGGGAAACGGAGGCCAACTGATCTTCGAGAGGGATTTGGATGCACTGTCTGATTTCTTGGAGCGTCCTCATCCGGAATTCCTTGGAGCTCAACTCCCGGGTCCACCAGGAGGGGATTTACAATGGCTAGTAACTGCTGATCTTCGAGGCAAGATAGAAGCACTAGTATCTAGGAGGATTCAGTTCTCGATGAGAGAGAACAACTGGCTACATGGATTAGCCAGGGCAATTCATGAAGCTCTCGCACGTCTGTGTGCCCTAAGTGTCAACCTCATCCAAAGAACCCGCTTTGTTCACTATGCAAGGCGTGATTCCATGGGAATGCCGCTCGAGATGCCAAGTCACCCAATACTGAAGCGTCAAGTGGAGAACCTCGACTTCCTACTATATGATAGACAGAAGGAGTTGGACAATTCTAGAGAGGTCGCCAACAAAAATCTCACCATTGCAGCCTAGAAGGCCCAGACTTTCTCACTGCTAGTCCAGGATCGTCACTCTCTGCACCATCAATGCGCCAAGAAGGATCGCACCATCGACCGTCTTCGCAAGAAGCTGGCCGACCTCGAGAAGACCATCAAGGAGCAGGAAGCTCAGCTTGCCATGAAGGAAGAAGAAGAGGAAGGCGAGGATATCCAAGGAGACATTGACTCCTACCTCAGCAATGATGATGACTTTTTGGAGGAAGATGCCGTGGACTTCTACACCGACGATGACGACTCCGACTTCATCGATGATGAGTAGATGCACGAGAACACTGTCGTAGCATGAGGTGTATCGGTCCCATTGTATCATAGCTTACAGAATGGTTCTTAAAACCATCTGTTTTCCTTTGATGTTGTGGTGTGTGTGTGTGTTTGTATCGTGTGCTTTGCTTGAATGAATGAAAAGAAGTTAGTTGCAAAACCTGAGTCAAACTCAAAGTTTTAGCTTTAAAATCAAAGGCATGAACCTTAGAACTTTCCCTCTTACCCCTTTATCTATCTCAATCTTTAGATGACTCGTGGAAACCAAGGAGAGAGCAGCTCATCGCAAGACCCAATGCTGCAGATTCTGTAGACTCTCATCACAGACAGGGAAGCAAGCAGGGCAGAGCGCCAAGCTATTCTAGCAACACTGCAGCAGATTGCCCAGATGGCTCACAACAACCAGAACCATGGAAATTAGGATCATCATGGATCCAAACTCAAAAACTTCCAGAATACCAATCCCCCAATCTTTAGTACTTTAGAGAACCCACTAGATGCTGATGATTGGTTATAGACAATGGAGAACAACTTGGAAGTAGCTGGAGTAGATGCCAATGAGAAGGTTCTTTTTTCCACCCATTGTCTGGCAGGAGATGCAAGAGCATGGTGGAACAGCGTCCGCACAATGAACCATGGTCAAGTGTTGACATGGGAAGCCTTCAAAACCAAGTTCAGCCGCACCCACATGCCGCAGGGTCTAGTCACCCGAATGAGGGATGAATTCCCAGAGTTGAAGCATGGCAGAATGACTGTAGTGGAGTACCATGATAGATTCCTGTCCCTTGCAAGGTATGCACCTAATGAGATCAACATGGAGGCCAAGAATAAGGAGAGATTCTTGCACGGACTGCATGATGAGATGCAGACTGTCCTCGTCAACATCTGTTTCCAGGATCTCGAAGAGCTAGTCGACTCTGCCATTCAGATGTTAGGAAAGCTTAACCAGGCAAACGACAACCGCAAACGTCGTATGATGCACCAAGCTGGATCCAACAGTCACCAGAAGTACCGTCCCAACCCTTCTGCAGGATATGCACCGAGAAACAACCGACGCCCAATGTCTCGCCGAAGCTACCCCTCTATTATAGGTGTTGACAGGTGTGGGCGGGGAAGAGACGATGGGGGGAATATAGGTGGGATGATGCACATTTACCACCTATACCCCTCTATTATTGAAGTACTCCCACGGTCCTTCTTTCCGGAGCAGGGATAGAAGAGGAATTTTGCATTTGCAAAAGGCGGGGCGGGATATTTGACTAGATGCGCGGGATATTTGAATAGGATGTGCGCTGGATGTTTCGGCGCCATGTGGAAACTTTGAGGTTGAAGCCTCCGACGTACGCTACTCCGACATGGACGCTCTCATGTGTTGGCCCCGTCTAGAGCCACATGCCAGTGATAGTATGCTTACCAACATATAAATGAGTTTCCACACATTTGCCGAAATTGATAAACAATATATTTTGAAGGCTTTCATACAAGATGACTTTTTAAAATAATTCAAAGATACCAAGTAGTCAAATATTGGAGAACCACCGAGAGTTTCACATAATTCAACTTTTTGATATGAATGCTAATGACACCTAATTTCGGCCATTTTAAAAAAATATAAAGAAACAAAATATAAAAAAAATGCATCCATTATTTTCTCTCTTCGTGTCTCACTATGTGCACTAGCTAGTTTCCATGGAAAAATATAATCTTGAAATTTGATAACTTTTGAGAAAAAATTGTATCACAATATATGGAGTACCATGTAAGAATATGCATGGCTTTCAAACCAAATGACCAAGGTCATGGCCATATCTTTTCTATAGTTTATAATAACCTATCCATATTTGCTAGTTGGTGTGCATTGTCATTTAAAATATTATTTACAAAGGAAGCTTCCGAATTGGAAGTTATTTCAATTTTCTAAGGCACACCAATGGCTTTAGGCATGAAGCTACTACAAAACATGGCTTAAAATCCCACTGGCCATGTTTTCATTCAAAGTATATATAGCCTAGGGTTAAGTTTAGGGTTCGGGGTTTTATTTTCGGTTGAGGGTTTAAGGGTTCATGGTTTATGGTTTAGGATTTTAGGGTTTAGGCTTTTAGGTTTTAGTGGTTTAGGGTTCATGATTTAGGGATTAGGGTTGTTCAGGGTTTTAGGGTTTATGATTATTTAGATTTTAGGGTTTAGGGTTTAGGGTTATAGCAATAATAATGATCAAGCTTTATATATATGGTTATATTCATGGAATAAGTGCATTATACCTCCTTAGTAAGGGTTTAGGGTTCTAGGGTTAGGAAGATAGGGTTCTAGGGTTAGGAGGTTATTCGGATTTGTGGTTAAGGGTTTTTAATTTTCAATAATGTTCAATCTTTATGCTTATATTCATGTAATAGAATGGCGTTACCGCAATTTAATGAAAGTATCTCAAATTTTGATCTATAAGTGCACGGTAACTTCTTGGTTTAGGGTTTATGGGTCGATGATTTAGGGTTTTACGGTTTAGGTTTTATGGGTTGTTTAGGGTTTAGGGATTAGCGATTTTTCAATAATGTTCAAAGATTTATGCTTATATTCATCGAATAGAATTATGTTACCTGCTTTAATGAAAGTATCACTAATGTTGATCTATAAGTGCATGATACCTGCTTGGTTAGGGTTTATGGGTCGTGTGTTTTGGGTTTTAGGGTTTTACAGTTTAGGTTTTATGGTTGTATAGGGTTTAGAGTTTAGCAAATTAAGAATAATTCTCAAGCTTTAATGTTATATTCATCGAATAGAATGGTGTTTCCTAATTTATTGGAAGTATCTCAAATTTTGATCTATAAAGTGCATGATACCTTCTTGGTTAGTGTTTATGGGTTGAGGGTTTGGGATTTTAGGGGTTAGGTTTTAGGGGTTGTTTAGGGATTAGGGTTTAGGGAATTTTCGATAATGCTCAAGATTTATGCTTATATTCATTAAATAAAATCATGTTACCAAATTAAAAGAAAGTATATCAAATTTTGATCTATAAGTGCATGCTACGTGCTTGGTAAGGGTTTAGGGTTTCGGGTTTTAGGGGTTTTGGGTTTTGGGTTTTAGGAATTTTCAATAATGTTCAAGTTGCTTTATGCTTATATTCGTGGAATAGAATAGCATTACATCAATTTATTGAAAGTATCTCAAATTTTGATGTATAAGTGCATGATACCTGCTTTGGTTAGGGTTTGTGGGTCGAGGGTTTAGGGTTATAGGTTTTTACAGTTTAGTTCTATGGGTTTTTTAGGGTTTAGGGTTTAGCGAATTTTCAATAATGCTCAATATTTATGCTTATACTCGTAGAACAGAATGGGTGTTAGCTGATTTAATGAAAGTATCTCAAATTTTGATCAATGTGTGCATGACACCTGCTTGGTTAGGGTTTATGGCTAAGGGTTTAGGGATTTAGGGTTTATGGTTTAAGTTTTAGGGGTTGTTTAGGGTTTGGGGAATTTTTGATATTACTCAAGATTTATGCTTATATTCGTCAAATAGAATGGTGTTACCCAATTTAATGAAATTATCTTAATTTTTGATCTATTAGTGCATGCTACGTGCTTGGTGAGGGTTTAGGGTTTAGGGGTTTAGGATTTGGGTTTTAGGGGTTTAGGTTTTCAGGAATTTTCAATAATGTTCAAGCTTTATGCTTATATTCATGGAACAAAATGGTGTCACCCAATTTAACGAAAGTATCTCAATTTTTGATCTATAGTTGCACGATACATGCTTCATCAGGGTTTAGGGGTTTAGATTTTATGGTTTAGGATTCCGTGAATTCTCAATAATATTCTCAAACTTTATGGTTATATATATTCATGGAATAGAATGGTGTTACCGCAATTTAATGAAAGTATCTCAAAAATTGATCTACAAGATGATGATACCCTTCTTGGTCAAATTTTTGGTTAAATAAAATTGAAGGTACCCAAGTACTAAAACAAGGGAAAAACACGAAGTGTTCCTTAAGATTTAGGCATTGTTTGATTGGGCTCAAATTCTGGCTTTTGATTTTTGGCTTATAAAGTTACGAACGTGTTTTTGGCTTTGTTTTTTAGATTTTACTTTGTTTTTGGCTTTGTTTTTTAGATTTTAGATTTTTGGCTAGGTCGGATGATTTTAAAGATTTTAGCTCTGTTTAGCGAAAAATGTTCAAACTTTGAACAATAAGGGATGGGAATCTCTACTTCCCGTAATTCTTGCTCACTGACATGTGGGTCACTTGCATAGTGGGTCCAAAAAGGCAGTGTAGGTTGGAGTGGGTGGGCAGGTAAATATTGAAGAAGGCTAGGAAACATCGATTGGGTGATGCACTTGGGAGATCGCAAATTTACCACCTATATCCCTCTGTTATTGTAGTGCTCCCTCATGTTTCCGGAGCAGGGATAGAAGAGGAATTTTGCATTCTAGAAAGAGGTGAAGCATGTTTGAATGGATGCGCGGGATTTTTTAATGGATGGGTGCGATGTTTGGGCACCGTACCAAATTTTGAGTTCGATGATTCTAGCATACGTTACTCCGGCGTGGGGCCTCTCAGCCATGCTGTCAATGTCTAGGCCCACACGCCAGTGAGAGTTGCTTCCCACCATTGAAACAAGTTTCTAGGCATTTGCTGAAATTTGCGAACAATTTAAGGCTTTCAAGAAGATGATCATCGTCCAAAGAAAGGTGACCAAGGTCATGGAAATAGTTTATGATGACGTGTCCGTATTTGGTAGATCGGTGCATCTTTGCAAATCAACCAATATGTCTGGTTCCAAATTTGAAGTTTGTTTTCGAATTTCCAAGTAACAACAATTTGTTTTCTTGTGAAGCAAATACAAAGATGATGGCTCAAAATGCCACCGCCCCCTTTTTCACACAATGTATAACATTTTTTCAAGCTTCTAGGCTAAATTTGTAAAATAAAATAATTTTTGGGGCTAGATGTTTGAATGGATGGGCGGGATGTTTTGAATGGGTGGGCAGGATATTTCAGCACTTTGCCGAAATTTTGAAGTTGAAGCTTCTAAGGTACGGTACTCCCACTTGGGATGTTGTCCCCGTCAGATAGACCCACGGTCCTGTATGCTTTCCAACATTTAATGAATTTATAGACATCTATCGAAATTACTGAACATTTATTCAAGGCTTTCAAACAATAGGAGAAAGGTCACAGCCATAGTTTCTATACCTTTTTCTTGTTTTGTACTACTCTGTATATTGAAGCATGTTTGCCAACCAAGCTTACAAACGTGCCCATATTTGGTAGATCGGTGTATCTTAGCATTTCAAGCAATTGTTTACAAAGGAGATTCCAGATTTGATGGATAATACCCTACTTTCATGAGTTTCCAACCTTCCTAGCTGAAGATGCTGAAATTAAATAACTTTTTGAAGTGTCTATTTACGAAGTACAAAGTGTGTGATATAGCTTGATCTTGACTTTTTAAAAATAGTTTAAAGGCACTAAATTAGTCAAATATTGGAGAACCACCGAGAGTTTTGCAAGATTTCAATTTTTTGATATGAATAATAATGACACCAAATTTGGGCCTGTTTTTTTAAATAAAGAAAAAAACTAAAACGAAATATAACCATTCTTTTCGCTGTTGGTGTCTCACTATGTGCATTGGCTAATTTCCATGGAAATATATAAAATTTGATAACTCTTAAAAAACTCGTTTCACAATATGGCATACCATATTTGAACATGCATGGCTTTCAAAAACTAGATGACCAATGTCAAGGCCATATGTGTTACCATACTTTATGACAATGTAACCATGTTTGGTAGATTGGTGCATATTGGTATTTCAACATTGTTTAGCAAATAAGCTTCCATATTTGGAGTTATTTTAAAATATCCAATCGATAATAATGGCTTTAATTTTTTCATACGATATATGGCATACCATGTATGAATTTGCATGGCTTTCAAACCAGGTGACCAAGGTTATGGCCATATCTTTGCTATAGTTTATAACAACATGTTTGTATTTGGTAGATTGGTCCGTATTATTGGCATTTAAAATATTATTTACAAAGCAAGCTTCAAAATTTAAAGTTATTTTCAATTTTTCAACCGACGACAATGGCTTTTGTTGTGAAGAAACTACAAATAAGTATGGCTCAAAATCACATTGCCCTAGCTTCCACAAAAGATATATATATAGCCTAGGGTTTAGGGTTCGTGTTTATTGGGTTGAGGGTATAGGGTATATGATTTAGGATTTTAGGATTTAGGGCTTAGGAGTTTAAGGTTGGTATTTAGGGTTTAGGGTTTTAGGGTTTAGGGTTTTCTAGGTTTTAGGGTTTATGAATTTTCAGTAATAATGTTCAAGCTTTATGTATATATATGCTTATATACGTTCATGGAATAGACTCGTGTTATCGCAATTTAATGAAAGTATCTCGGATTTTGATCTATAAGTGCATCATACCTACTTGGTAAGGGGTTGAGGGGGTGAGGGTTTAGGGTTTATGGTTTTTGGGGTTTAGGTGTTTATGGTTTAGGTTTTTTGTGAATTTTCGATAATGTTCAAACTGCTTTATATATGCTTATATTCATGGAATTGAATGGTGTTAGCACAATTTGAGGAAAGTTTATCTGAAATTTTCATTTACAAGTGAATGTGATACCTCATTTGCCAAGGTAGTTTAGGCGGGGTTGAGGGTTTAGGGTTTTAGGGTTTAGGGTTTAGGGCATTTTCAATAATGTTCAAACTTTATACTTATATTCATGGAATAGAATGGCGTTACCACAATTTAATGAAAGATCAAATCTTAGATTTTGATCTATAAGTCCTTGGTACCTCCTTGGTTAGTGTTTATATGGGTCGAGGGTTTAGGGTTTAGGGTTTTACGGTTTAGGTTTTACGGACTAAATAGGGTTTAGGGGGTTTATCTAATTTTCAATAATACTCAAGCTTTATACTTATATTCGCCGAATATAATATGGCGTTACCTAACTCAAATTTTGAACAACAAGCGATGGGAATCTCTACTTCTCGTAATTCTGGCTCACTAATATGTGGGTCACTTGTATAGTGGGTCCAAAAAGTCAGTGTAGGTCGAAGTGGGCTGGTAGGTAAATATCGAAGAAGGGCTAGGAAATGTCGATGGGGTGATGCACTTGGGAGAATGCATATTTACCACCTATATCCCTCTATTATTGTAGTGCTCCCTCGGATTCTTGTTTCCGGAGCAGGAATAGAAGAGGAATTTTGCATTCTAGAAAGAGGTGAAGCATGTTTGAATGGATGCGCGGGATATTTTAATGGATGGGTGTGATGTTTGGGCACTGTACCAAATTTTGAGGTTGAATCTTCTAGCATATGCTACTCCGGCATTGAGCCTCTCAGACGCGCTGTCACGGTCAAGGCCCACACGCCAGCGAGAGTTGCTTCCTAGCATTTAAACGGGTTTCTAGGCTTTTGCTGAAATATTTGAACAATTTAAGGCTTTTAAGAAGATGACCATCGTCCAAAAAAGTTGACCAAGGTCATTGAAATAGTTTATGATGACGTGTCCGTATTTGGTAGATCGGTGCATCTTTGCGAATAAACCAATATGTCTGGTTCCAAATTTGAAGTTTTTTCGAATTTCCAAGTAACAACAATGTGTTTTGTTGTGAAGCAACTACAAAGATGATGGCTCAAAATGCCACCGCCCCCTTTTTTCACACAATGTATAACGCCCTTTCAAGCTTCCAGGCTAAATTTGTGCAATAAAATAATTTTTGGGGCTGGATGTTTGAATGGATGGGCCGGATGTTTGAATGGATGGGCAGGATATTTCAGTGCTCTGCCGGAATTTTGAAGTTGAAGCTTCTAAGGTACGCTACTCCCACTTGGGATGTTGTCCCCGTCAGATAGACCCATAGGCCTATATGATTTCCAGCATTTAATGAGTTTATAGACATCTACCGAAATTAATGAACATTAATTCAAGCCTTTCAAAAAAGAGGAGCAAGGTCACAGCCATAGTTTCTATACCTTTTTCATGTTTTGTACTACTCCGTACATTGAAGCATCATCGCCAACCAAGCTTACAAACGTGTCCATATTTGGTAGATCGGTGCATCTTGGCATTTCAAGCAATTGTTTACAAAGGAGATTCCAGATTTGATGGATAATGCCCTACTTTCATGAGTTTCCAAGCTTCCTAGCTGAATATGCTGAAATTAAATAACTTTTTGACGATTGAAAATAAGTATGTCTATTTACGAAATACAAAGTGTATGATATAGCTTGCTCTTGACTTTTTAAAAATAGTTTAAAGGTACCGAATTAGTCAAATATTAGAGAACCACTGAGAGTTTTATAAGATTTCAATTTTTTGATATGAATAGTAATGACACCAAATTTGGCCCTGCTTTTTTAATAAATAAACAAAATATAAAACGAAATACAACCATTCATTTCTCCATTGGTGTCTCACTGTGTGCATTCGGTAATTTCCATGAAAATATATAAAATTTGATAACTCTTGAAAAACTCGTTTCACTATATGGCGTACCATGTTTGAACATTCATGGCTTTCAAAAAGTAGATGACCAATGTCAAGGCCATATGTGTTACCATAGTTTATGATAATGTAACCATGTTTGGTAGATTGGTGCATATTGGTATTTCAACATTGTTTAGAAAAAGAGCTTCCATATTGGAGTTATTTTAAAAGCTCCAATCAATAATAATGGCTTTAATTTTGTCATACGTTATATGGCGTACCATGTATGAATTTGCATGGCTTTCAAATCAGGTGACCAAGGTCATGGCCATATCTTTGCTATAGTTTATAACAACATGTTTGTATTTGGTAGATTAGTCCATATTATTGGCATTTAAAATTTTATTTACAAAGGAAGCTTCTGAATTTGAAGTTATTTTCAATTTTTCAAGCAACAACAATGGCTTTTGTTGTGAAGAAACTACAAATAAGTATGGCTCAAAATCCCATTGCCCTGGTTTCCACGCAAGATATATATAGCCTGGGGTTTAGGGTTCGTGTTTTTTGGGTTGAGGGTTTAGGGGTTTAGGGTTTATGGTATATGATTTAGGATTTTAGGGTTTAGGGATTAGGAGTTTAAGGTTGGTATTTAGGGTTTTAGGGTTTAGGGTATTCTAGGTTTTAGGGTTTATGAATTTTCAATAATAATTTTCAAGCTTTATATATATGCTTATATATATTCGTGGAATAGACTGGTGTTATCGCAATTTAATGAAAGTATCTCGGATTTTGATCTATAAGTGCATCATACCTGCTTGGTAAAGGGTTGAGGGGATCAGGGTTTAGGCTTTATGGTTTTTGGGGTTTAGATGTTTAGGGTTTAGGTTTTTCGGGAATTTTCGATAATGTTCAAGTTGCTTTATATATTCTTATATTCATGGAATTGAATGGCGTTAGCACAATTTGAGGAAAGTTTATTGGAAATTTTGATCTTCAGGTGCATGTGATACCTCATTTGCCAAGGTCGTTTAGGAGGGGTTGAGGGTTTAGGGTTTAGGGCATTTTCAATAATGTTCAAACTTTATTGTTATATTCGTGGAATAGAATGGCGTTGACGCAATTTAATGAAAGATCCAATCTCAGACTTTGATCTATAAGTCCATGGTACCTGTTTGCTTAGGGTTTATATGGGTTGAGGGTTTAGGGTTTTAGGGTTTTAGGTTTAGGTTTTATGGACTGAATAGGGTTTAGGGGGTTTATCGAATTTTCAATAATACTCAAGCTTTATGCTTATATTCATCGAATAGAATATGGCGTTACCTAACTGATTGAAAGTATCTCAAAATTTTATCTATAAGTGCATGATACCTGCTTGGTTAGGGTTGATGGGTTGAGGGATTGGGGTTTTAGGGGTAGGTTTTATTAGGGGTTATTTAGGGTTTAGGGTATTTTCGATAATGCTCAATATTTATGCTTATATTCATCGAATCGAATGGAGTTACCAGTTTAATGAAAATATATCATTTTTTGATCAATAAGTGCATGCTGCGTGTTTGGTAAGGATTTAGGGTTTAGGGTTTAGGTTTTAGGGTTTCGGAAATTTTAAATAATGTTCAAGCATTATGCTTATATTCGTGGAACAAAATGGCATTACCGCAATTTAATGAAAGTATCTCAAATTATGATATATAAGTGCATGGTACCTGCTTGGTTATGGTTTATGGGTCGAGGGTTTAGGGTTTTACAGTTTAGTTTTATGGGTTGTTTCCGGTTTAGGGTTTAGAGAATTTTTGGTAATGCTCAGGATTTATGCTTATGTTCGTCTAATAGAATGGCGTTACCTGATTTAATGAAAGTATCTCACATTTTGACATGTCAGTGCATGACACACCTGCTTTATTAGGGTTTTTGGGCTGAGGGTTTTAGGGTTTAGGGAATTTTCGATAATGCTCACGATTTATGCTTATATTCGTCAAATAGAATGGTGTTACCCAATTTAATGAAAGTATCTCAAATTTTGATCTATAAGTGCATGCTACATGCTTGGTCGGGTTTTGGGGTATAGGGGTTTAGGGTTTATTTGGGTTTTAGGGCTTTAGCTAGGGATTAGGTTTTCGGGAATGTTCAATAATGTTCAAGATTTATGCTTATATTCGTGGAATAGAATGGTGTTACCCAATTTAATGAAAGTATTTCAATTTTTTATCTATAGTTGCACGATACCTACTTGGTCATGGTTTAGGATTCCGTGAATTCTCAACAATATTTTCAAACTTTATGGTTATATATATCCGTGGAACAAAATGGTGTTAGTGCAATTTAGTGAAAGTATCTCAAAAATTGATCTACAAGTCGATGATACCCTGCTTGGTCATATTTTTCGTTAAATAAAATTGAAGGTACCCAAGTATTAAAACAAGGGAGAAACACGAAGAGTTCCTTGAGATTTAGGCGTTGTTTGGTTGGGCTCTAATTCTGGCTTTTGATTTTTGGCTTATAAAGCTACGAACGTATTTTTGGGTTTGTTTTTTTAGCTTTTACTCTGACGTAGTGGAATGATAGTATAAGCCAGGTTGGATGATTTTAATGATTTTATCTCGGTTTAGCGAAAAATGATCGAATTTTGAACAACAAGCGATGGGAATCTTTACTTCCCATAATTCTGGCTCACTGTCATGTGGGTCACTTGCATAGTGGGTCCAAAAAGTCAGTGTAGGTCGGAGTGGGCGGGAGGTAAATATTGAAGAAGGGCAGAGAAATGTCGATGGGGTGATGCATTTGGGAGAACACAAATTTAGCACCTATATCCCTCTGTTATTGCAGTGCTCCCTTGGATTCTTGTTTCCGGAGTACGGATAGAAGAGGAATTTTGCATTCTAGAAAGAGGTGAAGCATGTTTGAATGGATGCGCGGGATATTTTAATGGAATGGGTGCGATGTTTGGGTATCGTACCAAAGCTTCTAGCATACGCTACTCTTGTATGGGGCCTCTCAGACGCGTTGTCACCATCTAGGCCCACACGCCAGCGAGAGTTGCTTCCCAGCATTTAAACGAGTTTCTTGGCATTTGCTGAAATTTTCGAATAATTTAAGGCTTTCAAGAAGATGACCATCTTCCAAAAAAAGGTGACCAAGATCATGGAAATAGTTTATGATGGCGTGTCTGTATTTGGTAGATCGGTGCATCTTTGCAAATCAACCAATATGTCTGGTTCCCAATTTGAAGTTTGTTTTCGAATTTCTAAGTAACAACAATGTGTTTTGTTGTGAAGCAACTACAAAGATGATGGCTCAAAATGCCACGGCCCCTTTTTTTCACACAATGTATAACGCCCTTTCAAGCTTCAGGCTAAATTTGTGCAATAAAATAATTTTTGGGGCTGGATGTTTGAATGGATGGGCAGGATGTTTGAATGGGTGGGGGGATATTTTGGCGCTCTGCCAAAATTTTGAAGTTGAAGCTTCTAAGGTACACTACTCCCACTTGGGATTATGTCCCCGTCAGATAGACTCACTGGCATGTATGCTTTCCAGCATTTAATGAGTTTATAGACATCTGCCGAAATTAATGAACATTAATTCAACCGTTCAAACAAGAGGATCAAGATCATAGCCATAGTTTATGTACCTTTTTCATGTTTTGTACTACTCCGTACATTGAAGCATCTTCGCCAACCAAGCTTACAAACGTGTCCATATTGGTAGATCGGTGCATCTTGGTATTTCAAGCAATTGTTTACAAAGGAGATTCTAGTTTTCATGGATAATACCCTACTTTCATGAGTTTCCAAGCTTCCTAGCTGAAGATGCTGAAATTAAATAAGCTTTTGACATAAAGCCATTCGTTCGCAAAGTGCAATGTTATGTGTATTAGTTTCCATGGTAAAACATAAACTTGTATTTTGACAAGTTTTGGATCAATTTTGATCTAGGTGACTCGCAGGTGGGCCACGTATATGGTGGTGCCCAAAGCAGGGTATGTCAGAATTTCCAAAGTCATCCCTCCGCACCCCTTCGTGCTATGTATTAACTTCCACCCTTCACCGCATTGGCCCTCACCCCCTTCCCCACAAAACAGACGCGCTTACGGCTGCTCCTCATCACCACCGTGCACAAAGAAGTTTCCCTACCTGTTGGTCTTCTTGAGACGCACCGGTGGGAACGTCGATCCCACGGTAGTCCTTCTATCTCTAGCTCGACCTAGTTGGCATTTTATTGCCCTTTCAAATACCTTAGTTTAATTTGTCCTCAATCTGCATGGTCATAGTTTATTCTGTGCTGGATCTGTGTTCCTAAATACCTTCGGCAATTTTTGCTATCAATATGTTTGCTGAAATGCATAGGAATATATAGTTTTTGTATTCCATCTATATGTTTCATGCTTTTCTTTTAATAATAACCAACCTTGTATGTCATAATTAAATAGATGGGCAGATTTTGGATAGAGATTGCTCCATTAGGTAAAGCTAAACATATCCTTGATGTTATACGATTTATGGGATTTGTTAGAGCTCATTGTGACAACTCAAAAGTACATTGCCCCTGTCGGTTGTTTGCGAATCGTAGGGTGCTACCTCAAAGTACAGTGGAAGACCATATTTTTTACATTTGGGATGCTAAGCACATATGTTAATTAGATGGGTAGTTCATGGTGAACCATATGATCCTCCATATGAACCGGGGGAACCACATCTTTATCATCAAGATAAAGTAGGGGAAGCAGATGTTGATCAACTAGATCAACTGATAGAGGCAGCTCTTGAGCATCTAGATTAACATAGAGAAGGGGGAGATAAAAAGTGCAAGCTTCATGAAACGGGTTTCATTTCTGGTAATACCGCTATGACAAATGACAAGGTATATCTATAGAACGACAAATGTTCAGGTTGTGTGTCTTTGATGTTTCTCTATAAACGTATCTGTTAATCTACTAATCGTAGAAGCAGACGACCGAAGAGGACATTGATGGTAATGACGATGACTTGTTCATTTACAAGCATGCACCTGAGGCTGTGGATCGGGTACACTGCTTCTAGCCGGATTTGATGCAGCGCTGCTGATCATCAGGGGTGTACTTTTGGTGCCATCTGGGTAGTCTCATGACTACTAGCCTAGCTGCAAAACTCTTGGGGTGTAGAGCTATGCCATGATTGGTTCTCTACTGTCGTACTTCTGTAATATGGAGCTAGCTTATTATGATTTCTAGGCCTTTGTTAGCAGAACTATAATTGGAATCTATTCCATATATTAGTGTATAGTATATGTGTGTTTGTGTGTGTTTCTTGTCTGAAGTCCGAGCTTATCATTTTATCGGTTCCTAAACTATTTTTGAGGCCCCAGCACTGGTGCCCTATGCTACAACTACCACCGTCTTTTCCACTACTCCGTGAGACGAATCAGCAAATGGATAATAAGCTGGGATCAATTTGATTCGAACAGGGGCGATTTTCTCTGTCCTTGGAGAGGAACCCGAGAGAACTAGTACTAGTACCAAGGTAAGGAGGAGGTTGGCTCGGTCAATTATCTCACCCACTTGATGTGGGACCTGCTTTAACTCACCCCTGACATGGGTCCCGCTTGAAACAGCTGTAGGCCACCACGTGATAGCTAGGATCAAAAATTCGGGATTCTCTCCCGGCAAAATATTCCCGCCACTGCCACTTAAAAATACTTACTATAGAAGAAGTGTACTTCCCAGCCCTACTACTACTAGTACTACTACTCCCCTGCCCATGCCTTTCTACCGATGACAAGATAAGAAACCATCACTATCTAGCTCCCATCTAGCAAGCAATTGTTGGAACTGGTGCAACCTCCGATTAGGGAGTTCTTATTGAAATAGGTGGGTGTATTTTCTCACCTTGAAATCCGGCTTTGCTTAATTTGCTTCCGATTGGGCCATTGGGGGTACTATTAGTACTAGGAGTAGTAGTATTTGGTATGCTTTGATTGTGGAGTTCTTGCTTATTTCTCACCTCGGAATCACCTAATCAGGATATTTTTCCTCTTCTCTAATCGATTGGCTCATTTGGGTGGGGTGGGGGTGGTGGTGGGGATGGGGGTGGGGTGTGGGGAGGTGGTACTGATTTCATATGGATTCTGGATCAGGGCATGGTCACCACTATTCTGATTGGGGCATTTGGTCAGGTTCGATTTCGGTGTTGTTTACTTCTGTAACCTTTAATTTCTACTCATAATGTGCAATGGATTTTGCGTCAGATTCTGTATGGATAACTATGGGTCAGTGGCCCGCACGGCCATTATGGAGAGGGATGGTCCCATCAGTTCCCTTAAAAGTTGCCTAAAAAGGTAATGTAGCAGTATATTCATTGTGTTCTTCCATTCCTTCCAATGCTGAAAGTTGTTGGCTGCAACCTAAATGTATCCCTGTGCTAAAAGTTGTCTCTATCTGCATCCTGTTTTTGTGGAAGCCTCTGAGACACCATCTCTTCTTCATTTACTATAGCATGGTGGTACATACATGTGAACGTGCGGTGCTCTAGGTGCGGCAAACAGGATGGTACCCTCACATGCCGCAGGATCCGGCCAGTACCACTACTCACCAAACAAGCGCAAGGCCACCGACCAGCTAGGAGGGCCCAGCTTAAAGAGAAAGGTATTTGTTCTTAATACTCTTATTACCATGGTGCAGTCAGGTTTAATTATTACCCGCTTGGTGTCATGCATGCTTATCAGATGTTTAGAAACATATGTTTGATTTTATTAATTATGGCACTGTGTTTATGTGAATCCAGATATGGATCTGTCAGACTGTCTTATACGGTCAATATATGACTACTATGTACTGTACTCCCTCCATCCCAAGGCTTAGGCATATAGTATATTTTTTGAAAAGTCAAGTAACGGAAAGTTTGACCAAACTTTTGAAAAAAAGTCAAAAACTATCAAGAACTATGATATTATATACATACGATGTGAATATATATGTTTCATGATGTATCCAAGGATATGTAATTCATATTATTATTTTTTCTAAAAACATGGTCAAACTTTACATAGTATTGAACTATTGAGCTCTGTTGCTATTTATGCAGATTGAAGGTGATGTTACGGAGGATGAGGCTTCCATAGAGGCTAGTAGATTTCTGATGCCCGCACCAAAAGAGGACATCCTCTACACAACGAGGAAGCGCCAACACAGTACCCAGGTGGGCAGTGACCTCTCTAAGAAGTGGGTATAATTTGGAAATCCACAAGTTCACATGTTATGATTTTCCATGTTATTGTTATCAGCTAG
This sequence comes from Avena insularis, assembly GCA_023614405.1. Classification (NCBI taxonomy): domain Eukaryota; kingdom Viridiplantae; phylum Streptophyta; class Magnoliopsida; order Poales; family Poaceae; genus Avena; species Avena insularis. The sequence continues at coordinate 451,089,274 of CM042690.1, forward strand.
TACTATATGTTTACGCTCATTGTAAGTTCACCAAAATAAAATATGTTTGCTTTAGAGGGAATGGTTTTGTCTTATATTATTTGATTTACTTGCTCTTTACATAATTTAACCTTTCCACTTAATTTCAATCAGTACCACGCACCAGCTGCTCAGCCCTTTCTGCTACCCTTGTCTTGTCAAGCTTGTGGATTAAAAGGGGCCCCTGTATGCCATTCCAAAGGCAGAGGGAAGAAAAAATGTGAGCCTTCACAAAGGGTACCCATGGTATCAAGTATGGATTCCAAGTGGTTTAGACCGACTTGATGTAAGATCTTATATCTCACTTTTTTTTGTCGCCTTCATTCTCTATCAATTTTCTCATGAAGGTTATCCCTTGTGTCGCTCGCCCCATTATAAACAAGATGTTCGGAAACGAAAAGTTTCTAACTCTATATAGAGAGGGCCCTAAAGGCATGCGGCAACTATATGATGTGGATGTCTCCCAGACGATTGCCACCACCTATTTGGGTGGCCGAGGTTGGTCCAAGTATGTCCGTGAGAATGGTCTAAAGCAGGGGGACGAGGTATCATTCGATTTTAGCAAGCCTGGGCAAATACTTGCATGCCATCGTACACATGTTGACCGAAGGACCAAGAACAGAGGTAGTACTAATTAATTTGATTATGTACTCATCACAACCTCTAATGATTTTCTTGTGACTAACTGTTCTGCACCATTTTCTTTACTCGTCATATGACCCTGACCACTTCTGTAGTCCGCTTCCCCTTATGTACCACCCAGAAGGGTGCCAGCATCAAGCTGCTGGCACCGGCACCAGCACCGGCCCTAGTTCCTGCAATGGCACCAGTTGACCTCAGTAGGAGAAAGAATAAAGGTAGTACCTTAATTCGCTTATATACTCTCATCTCTATCTAGGAGTTATTGTCGTATAAGAAACCATTTTGCTTGTCCACATCTCATATGCCTCTCTGACCACTCCTGCAGTCCCCTTACCTACCCCTCAGAAGGTAAGCAACACCAAGCTGCTGGCATCCCCAATGGCACTGGCCCTAGTTCCTGCTCTGGCACCTGTTGACCTAAGGAGAAAGAATGGAGGTAGTAACTTAATTTGCTTATATACTCCTCATATCCTCTGATCACTGTCTTGTGAGTAACTATTGTATAAGAGACCATTTTGCTTTTACACTTCTCATCTGCCTCTACCATCCCTGCAGTCAGCTTAGCTACCCCTTAGAAGGAAAATAGCATCAAGATGCTAGAGCCGGCACCGGTTCTTGGCCTTCTAGATCCTACACCAGTCCCTCTACAATTAGTGGCACCAGTTCCTGCACCAGCCCCAGCACAGGCACCAGCACAAGCTCCTTCATCACGCCAGGCAGCACCTTGTCAGACCATATCCTACACATGTGTCATCACAAGGTCGCACCGGATTATGTCTGTGAGTATATGGCGGCAGATGAACTGCTCTGAATGTCTTCTCAAGTTTCACATGATTCAGTGCGTTGCTCTTAGTAATTATGCGTCTATCTCTTGCTTTGACTCAGAAATTGCCTAAGAGTGCCACAAACCAACTCTAGGCCAAACGAAAGAGCACAATAGTTTTCACGATGCAGAGCGAAGGATTGTGAATCGAGGGAAGCTACGCCATTAACTCGACTGATGGGCGCTTGGCAGCTACTTCTGGGTGGATCAAGTTCCGAAAAGCAGCCAAACTTACTATTGGAAGAACGGTCAAGGTCGATGTATCTGGCTTCCCTAAATGCCGCATGTTGTTCATGAACTTCCTAGCTGTCTAGCTCTTTCGCCACATGCTATTGTAATTAATTATGCAGTTGTCTGATCTCCACTGATCATATATGGGTGGTAAAACTGTGATAACCTTTCGCTGGATTGGAGCTATGACTAGTACGTACTGGTATGGTATATTTGTATCTATATAAAGGTTCCCTATATGACCAAATATTATGACAATGATTGTGTTCCAGTGATCAAGTATGTTTGGAGAAAAGGGCAAACTGATCACGTGGCATGGTTTTAAGAGCTGAAAGAAGAACTGTCTCTCTCTGTAGTGATATTGAATTTCAGTGTCTATATTGCTGAACTAGTCACATTGAAATTCTGAATTGGTCAAGTGCTACTGAATATGAACTAGGAATCTGTCAATTTTTTATGTCTTATTATTATGTACTTCTCAATCTTTCAAATGGTATTGAATTGGTCAAAAGTTCTATCGTTGTTGCTGGCTGCTTGCTCTAGAGATTTTTCCTTTGTGTCATCGAAACCGTTGGATGCATTTTGGACAGAGATGAGAGGGTAAAGATATACAGCGTGATTTCACCAAGTGAAGTCATTGGATACCAGCCCTGTTTTGGCGCATTTGGTGTGTGTTCATTAGATATTTTTACATGAATATCTGTCAAAGGAATTATCGCTTTTTTCCTCCCTTGATGAAGTCTGTGTTTGAATTTGGCGAGCCATAGCCCAGTGAAATTTGAGATAGGAGCCCATTGACCATAGCCCAAAAACTTTTTAATTTGGCCTTTTGGGCATTGCTCCCCACCTCTAAAAAACTCTGCCTACCCATGTTTTTAATAAACTAATCCATTATGTGGCTTTTTATAAATCGAGGTTCCAGTAGCACTACTCTTTTATTTTAAGAGAGATAACATGGACACACAAAATATTTTTTAGAAGAGCGATACATAAGTTGTAGTACTAATACATGTTTAATGATTCAATTTCTATTAGTATCTTTGGTATAGTGGCAAAACACACAGTTTATGTCTATTTGATTTGATTTGAAGGTCTTTAGTTTGAATCCCCTATGTGGACATATTTATATATATCTTGGGTTTACTTTTTTTAGAAAGGGATTAATTTTTAATATCGCATTACGGAGAGGCTGACATCACGGACCCACCAGCCTGCAGCATCCCTTGAGTTTAATGGTCGGGTTTGAAAAAAAGTTAAATACTTGTTCCGAGAGGCTGGCATGGGGGACCCACTCGCCAGAACATACTAGAGAGGCTTACATGGGGGCCTCAGTAGCAAGACCATACCCGGTTGCCACATCAAGCAACGTTGCGAAGGTCAAAATAGCGAACGCGGCCAAAAAAAGTCCATAATATGCAGGTTTGATTTACGGAGAGACCGGCATGTGGGACCTAGTAGCGTAGCCTTATACAGGTTCTGCCTCGAGCGACGTTGCCATGTTCGAAACAGGAAGGCACAAGCGAGAAAAAAGTCCAACATGCACATGTTTCTTCTAATCAGAGGCTCACATGGGGGACCCAACAGCCTGGAAAAACGGTTGATGCATCGAGCAACACTATCAAGTTTGAAAAACGGAGGTGTGACCGAGAACAAAAATTCCATCATACACATGATTCTTCTAATGAGTGGATGACATGTGGGGTCCTGCATCATGATTAAAAGTAGATGCAGCGAGCAACTCTATCAAGTTCGGAACACGGAGGCGCGACCGAGAGAAAAAAATACTATCATACAAACATTTCTTCTAATGACAGGATGACATGTGGGGTCTAGGAGTTTGATTAAACGGTAGATGCATCAAGCAGAGCTACCATGTTCGGAAAACGGTAGCGCGAGCGAAGAAAAAAATTCCATCATACACGATTCTTATAATGTGAGGCTGACATGGAGGACCCAGCAGTGTGACTAGAAGACAGATAGATCGAGCAACCTTATCAAGTTGAAATCAGGGAGGCGCGACCGAAAAGTATGGTCCGCTAGAGACACTGACGTCTGGGACCCACATGCCTCAAAAGACTTCGGTGAGTCAACATCGCGTGAGGAAACGAAAATCTTGCTTCTGACACGTGTTGGCCGAGCTTCCTCCATGTTTTTAGAAGATCCGTTGTAGTAGAGGGCCGCGAAACCGGAAAAAAAAAGTTTTCCATCGGCCATGGCCGAGCCGAGAATTTCGTCACGGAAGACACGCCTTCTACAACGACCGTTGGGCCAAGTCGTTGCGGAAGGAAACTCTTCTTGTAGTGTAAACTACTAAATGTGCAAAGCTCATATTGAATTTAATAAAAACAAGTAATCATGCATATCAGGCATAGAAATAGTTAGATGGAGCATGATATGATAGGCAAATGATACAATTTATATTGCTAAAAAGTGTTATATTATCCCAGCCGTCAAGGGGCGCGAGAAATTTCGTATTGTTTGAAGTGGAGGGGCGTGAGCTAGTGGGGACCAGAAATTTTGCAGTCTTTGAAATGGAGGGGCGCGAGGGAATGGGGAACCACATGATTTTGGTATTTTTTAAAACGGAGGGGCGCGAAAAATTTCGCAATGTTTGAAATGGAGGGGTGCGAGGGAGTGGGGACCACATGATTTTGGTATCATTTGAAACGGAGGGGCGCCCGAAATTTTGCAGTGTTTGAAATGGAGAGGCGCGAGGGAGTGGGGACCACGTGATTTTGGTTGTCTAGCAATCTAGTCTGTCCATACCAAATCAACGGGTCAGAGGGGATACCTTCCTTTCGAAGGCTCTGGCGTGGACGCCTATGCAAGCAATCGCTGGGTGACCCAGAGTAGACTATAGGGATAGATGTGTAGGTTACTGTAGTAGCAGACCATTAATCGGGCCAGCTGGCGCGATGTCATTTTGGCGCTCCATGAGTTCAAACTTTTACTTGTGGTGTTCAGGAGTGAATGCATGCAGCTCAAAAAAAGGTACTTGCGTGATTACGTGCATGATATTATTAGGATACTGAGTTGCATGCATCGTGTAGTAGTGAGTGGATTCTATTGGGTTGATCATTGTATTACTCGTATTCTCTCTCCATATATACGTTGATCAAAGTCTAGTTACTGAGTTGCATGGATATGAGCACAATTTATTGAGTGACAAACCTTTTTTGTGCAATCGAGGCCCTCGTCCGCTGATGACCCTCGCTAATCAACGCAGTTCACACATACTGTAGTTTGCAGTCATAAGCAGACATCTAATGAAATCAGACTAGTCACTCATAAGCACAATTACATTTGTTGTTTTAGAAGTGTATTTTACGTAGTAGTAGGAATATCATCCAGGGAGACAGAGTTCAGCTTCTAGCAATCTTGTCTGTCCAATCCGAAACCAATGGGTCAAAGCGGATACCTTCCCTGCGAAGGCTCTGGCGGGAATGCCTATGCAATGAATCGTTAGGTGTCTGTGGGTAGACTATAGGGGTATTTGTGCTTGTGAACCAAAGTACTCCAGACAAATAGTTGGGTGTCCCTAATGCCGACGGTGCATTTTCTTTTCTAGATAAACACCATGCCTCCTAATCGTATATACTACTGTCTAAACGGTGGAACGCAGTTGAGTAAGAAAGATTCCCTGAGGTGAGTCTAGTACTACACAATGTCTACTGCAATAAAGAAATGAAAAAGGAACTAGAGAAGAGAACAAGGTTGAACAAAACTTGTAAGTTAAACATAGACTATAACATGCATAAGTTATTAGTCTATGTTAATACAGGAATAGACTAATTATTAGGTAATAGACTAATTTCAACTTGGTATGTGTGAAAAACTCACTTCCACATAAGCAATTTTACTAAGTAGGACCCTTATTTCCTCATAAAGTTATTTGCACTATGAATAGCCTAAAAGGATTCTTCCCCAAAATTTTGCTTATCTTCAGCAGCAACCCTATATTATCTCCCTTATATCATAACCACAACATTTTAATAGGAAGAGCAAAAAAATCACCCAATAACTCACTCAACGACGTAGGGGCCACGTAAAGGGAAGACAGAACAGTTGATAAGTATACTAGACAATGGATCCCTACACATCTGACAAAGTAGAAATTATGACCAAATTTAAAGATCACTCATTGACGATTTAATTATTTTGATTTATCAGACATACTCTCCCTCCATCCTAATTTTTCTGAAAATGCCCTCCAACCTAATTAAAAAGGATGTCACATATTTGACTAAATTTGAATGTATATGTACACTAAACAGTGACTACTATACGGCAAGTATATCGTTACAAAAGCTCCACATAGCGCATTTGATCGCTAAAAGTGCAATATAATTATGCGAAGACGGATGAGAAAAAACAATCCATGCACCTAAAAGAAAGAAAAAATAGGGCCACACTGGCAAGTCCTCCCCCTTCCTAGTTCCTACTCCAAGATTTGGCGATTGCAACAGTGTGGCCGCCCTGCGAAGGTAGGGCCTCGACGACCTCCGCAATGATCGCGACCACGACGGCCAACATGAGATGGCTTCTCTCTTCCTACTTAGCGGGGCATGACCTAGACAATCTCCGCAATGGTAGCTGCTAGTTGTGGAGCTCCGTGACTTCCTTCTTCAAATTTTCGCGCTTAGCACGAAGCGTGGAGGAGTCACACTCGTAAGATCATGCGAGCTTCATTTGAAAATTCAAATAGGCTCGGAGGCGATCACACTCTAGGTTGAGCTCGAAGTTTTTCTGCAGAATGTTGATGTTATGGTTGTAGATTTCATCTACTTTGGCCGAGATTCTCGCCCTAACTTCCTATATGGAAAATGCATCATCGGTAAGAGCGCATGGAGTGCATGCAGAGAAGAACATAAAATGCCAATACATGTATAGTGAATATAGTACCTCTCTTCTTCGACCGAGAGCGTGCATGAAGGCATCGTACACGTCAGAGATATACATCATACTATCGACCCATGGGGTGGAAAATTTGACGTTCAAGCCGCCTGCCCTGGAAGATGTACAGAGACGGTTCAATAGTAGGAGTAGATAACCTAGGAATCAATGGAAGTACAAACCTACCCGGACTCTTGTTCCCCATGATAGCCGCTCTTCGGATACATGCACGAAGACGAGCCCTCGCCCCATGGCTAGTCTCCTTTCTCGGTCCAAGCCTGCAGGTCACCCTGCCGGCGGGATTTATCCACGGCTCTAACCACCGCCATCTTGTTGTTCTTTCGACGAGACAGGATATTTTGTGACATCGCTGGATGAAGAAGTAGAGAAGAAAGGGAGGAGCAGTGGAAGAAAATGGTTTCTGTGAAGGCGGAGCAAGGTAGTACTAGTAAGAGGAGAGAGGAGAGTGAATAGTGGAAGCAAAACATCAAGGTCTGGGTCTTGTCATCGGCCTTTGAGCAATCTTGTTGGTCCATCAAGCGATCGAGATACTAGCTGCGAATATTTATGACCAACCCAAAGTTTATGGAGAAATTTGGCTAGATACATAGTGGTGCAAGCAATTGACTTATGCTGTACTAAGTGGGTCCCATCTTTAGGATTGGTTTTTGCCGGCCAGTCTAGTAAATTTCTAGTAGATTCAGAAAAAAATCTAGTATTTACAATTCTTACCCACGTCTAGGAACGGCTCACGCTATGCTTGCTCGTAGTAGTAGTACTCCCTCCGATCCATATTACTTGTCGCTGAATTGGACGTATCTAGCAATGAATCGGAGGGAGTAGTTGTAGTAGTAGTAGTACCTTTCAAAAAAAGTAGTAGTAGTAGTAGTCACATTGAATATACTTAGATCTTGACACATAAGCATCACAAACGGTCGCCAAAAGATCGAACAGCAAACTTAAAGATAACTTAGGGCTTCTTTAGATAACAGATTTAAAAACACAGGAATTTGACTCGGTCACAGGTACAAAACAATGGATTGCAAAATAGAGGAAATAGCTTTCTTTGGATCACAGAATTTCAAAACACAGGATAATAGGGTTAGAGGTACAAAATAGAGGAAATCTGTAGGGTTAAACTCATTTAAATGAAACATAGTAAACATGGAGGAAAATTGCCTCAATCCTACGTGAATGAGTGTAAAAAAGTTGATGTTGAAATTCCTATGGGATTGGGGGTGTAGAAATGCAATTTATATGAATATTGGAGGTATGATTCCTTTCATCCAAAGGGCTTCCTTATGAAAAAAATCCTATGGGTCGAATTCTTCCAAATATCCTTTTGAAATCCTTCGATCCAAATTGGCACTTAATCAAGATGTGCGTGCTCATGACAGACGAACACCTTCCCGCAGGAGGCGAGGCGGTCGTAGATTTTCATCTTGAACCTGTCTACGGTGACCTTGAACATAAGGCTGTCACCCTCCTTCAACTCATGGAAAGGAGCAAAGGTAGCCCACTCTTTGTCCAGGACGATCTGGTCTTTGTTGCAGTTGGCATGGACAACCCACTCGCATTCCTCGCATGCTTGGACCATCACTAGTTGTGGGTAGGGGTGTCCCTTCATGTAAGGCTTGAAGTAAGTCGGGATGATAAGCATATACAAGTCATGCTAGACTAACTGGATGTAGAAGCGCCTAGGATGATGCGCCGTGGCATGGTGTCCAACCGACCTAGGGTGTCTTTTCGCTTTGGCAGAACTAGCGACCAACCTGGCAGCACTTTCCCTTGCCAAGGCCTCCACTCTCCTGCCCGACAGCTTCAACTCCCTTGGTATGATGGGGAGAGCATCTTCATAGCCACCTGGAGCTGGAGTAGTCCAGTCAAGAATGTAGTCTAAGTTCAGCATTACAACTAGGTCGTCCTACCTTAAAATTATCTGCGTCAGTCCGTTGGAATTACCAAAACACCACAATGCATTGTATAAATTGACTAAAGATCACAGTGCGTCATTGCACCATTAAAATTACCTAAACAGCACAAGGTGTCGGGAAAATTAAATTGCCTACAGAGCACCATGCATCATCAGAATGACCTAACCCGATGGGTCCTCAAAATTATCTGAACAGCTACTAGAAGGCATAACATTTAATTAGATTTATTAAATAGCACAATGCATAATCTGAATGGCTAAAACAACACAATGAATTATCTGGATAGACAAAACAGCATATATGCAGTGCATCATCAAAAATACCAAAACAACACAAGTTATCATGCAATTAAATTTAATAAACGGTGTCTGCACAACCAAAATTACCTAAACTGATGGGTCATTGAAATAATCTAAATAGCTAGAAGGCATATCATTTAATCCTAAACAGCAGAACGCAGATCAAAATGGACGAAACGACACAGTGAGGAGACAGTACACAATGCATCATAAAAAATACCAAAACAACACAATGCATCATGGAAAATTCCTAAACAACACAATGCATCATCTAAGTACCAAAACAGAACCCTGAATCATCGTCATCAAGAATATTCCATAACTAAGCAGAACATCACAAAAGACAAATATAGATACATTCAAATCTAGGCAAATTCAAGTCAGTTATTTCTGGACGGAGGGAGTATAAAGAATAGCACAAAAGACAATTATCAAGAATATGACATACAACTAAGTTGTTCAATAAAGGACCTGTAGTACACGTTGCAAAAATCTAACTAGATGCACGTCGGATTTGGGTGAAAGCCCCAATCCTTCATATCTAACCTTGTTGCAGTTGGGGGGCATGAACTTGCACAAGGGTCGATGGGTTGAGCAGATGAACCGGGCGCCACTAACAAAGAACCAGCCACATACACCGAAGAAGCACAAACAATCGCTGATGAAGGGGGCCACCAATAGGGATTTCACCGCGTACAAGTAAGCGCGATAGATTGCTCTTGAATTTAATAAAATTAGGTTAAACTTGAACTACAAGTAATAAATTGTAGGTTGCTTTGAAAGTTTTACGAAAAAAGCTTCTGGGGGTACCCATTGAGCGGTTAATTAATATATCAGAAACCATAGAGAGTTTTGACGAGTGGTTCGACTTCTAGCTAAGATTTTGCATCATGAAAATTTTGAACACCTTTTGAAAATGATCACATGAAATAGGGAGAGAGGGAAAATGATTTTTCTATTCTCTATGGGCAACCCAGAATCTTGAGGTGCACCTTAGGCTTAAAGATACAAACTTTATTTTCTCCATAATGTATATGGTCAACCTTAGCGGATGCCACATACTAGGACTTAAGGAGTGGTTTTGTACACATTCTTGATGCCCTTATTAGGGAAAAATAAAATAGTATATTAGTATACACTAGTAGTAGTACTCATTTCTTTGCTTAGACATATGCCCACCTCTTTCCACGCGATGTACATGCTGACAGAATAAAACGTAGGCAAGGCAGCAGCGAAGAGGAGTTGAAGGCAGTTCGATGTCAGAGGAAAGTTATGATGGGTTCCTGACACGAGGTACTCCTGCGGCCACTCTACTAGTAGTAAATTTCAGGTCCTATGCATGCAAAACAAATTGTGTGTTTTCTCTCTCCTTTGTTGCCTCTCACCATCCATCCTCCCTCTATCCTCCCCTTTCCCGTCGCGCACCGGCTCGGCTGATCTCTCCCTCGTCCACAGCATGGTGTTGCGCATGTGTGCCTTGGTACGGCGGCCCTGTATCTCTGGCGTGTTTGGCAACCGTGTTGGTGTGGAGTAGGGACGAGGAGTACATAGGAAGGAAACCACTTTGGTCCTTGGCGGCAAAAAATTCAAACTTTTCCGGTTTTCGAAATTTTCACTTGCTTCCCAAACATTGGGAGGGAAGGTTACTCAAAGGATCGGCCATTCGCAGTACTTCTTATCTTATCTTTATATTTTCTTATCTCTTACAATACCATACCATGTCACTGTATAGTATACGGATAACTTCGAACATTTACCGTTGGATCAAGACTGGCAAATGCAAACATTGTTAACTGTTGGATCTTCTTTTCCATTCTTAGCGTCTACACAAGTAAGGGCAATTGATTGCTATTGAATTAAATGTATTTTCAGAAGTAGATGGATGCATCTTCATCGTCAATGTTAGTTTCCAACTATCACGAAAGAATATTTAATTCTCAATTTTTCGAGTGATGAGAAGATTATTCTTTTACGTAAAGAAACTCCAAAGAATATGGATATGAATACCACAAGACAAGTTTTTAGACATAAATGTATGGACGTCGATATAATTTTACCTTTTTTAGGTCCTTGGTGTAAAATGTACTCGCATCGTCCGTGTAAAATTCGAACCTAAAAGCAAGTGGTAACATTTAAACGTATTTAAGATTATTAGTTGTCGATGAGTATGAACATTCTTGGATTTCAAGCTGAACGACCAAGGTCATGGACATATCTACATCATACTTTATGCAGGTGATGATGATCCCATGTCCACGAATTTTCATGCCGCGAACTCTGGCCATATATTTTTAAAACAAACAAAAAGAAAGTAGTATGAAGAGTATGGCTCGATGTAACACCCTTGCCTAATAAGGCTGAGTTCCTGCGTATAGTGCCAATCCCTAGATCGGTTCACTGGCACATACAGTATAGATGAATACCAAAGAATATAATAGTGCATCATTATTATATCAAATGATCCAGAATTGTAATTATTACATAGTCCTTAGCTCAAAGTCTAGTTCAAATAACAAAGTAGCATACGGAAGCATAAACATATAATAGGCTCTATCTTCAAATTGCCCACAAGTGAACAAATGTCGAATGGAGTACCGCGACCTAATTCGATCACTCAGAATAGGTATAACCTGCAATATAAAACGTAGCAGCCCCAAAGGGTCAATACTTGGAATGTATGGAAAGTAGAGCTAAGTAAGGAGACAAGTATTCCTAGCATCTACATGCTTATTTGGACAAGTGGGGCTTTGGCTAGCTTGCATTTTCAAAAGCATTTGTCCTACTTTCATAATCAGTTTTAGATTTCCTTTGAAAAGATCCCAATTAAGTAACCCATCGATATTAAAACAATTAGATAATTAGAATGAACGAGAAACATATAATAACCTCAATATTAAGAAACTCAATTGTCCATAATTGGGAACACAGCTAAGTACTTAGATTAGACACCCTGCAGGGGTTTTGTAAACTTCATCCATGAGACCTGGATAGCCCAGCTCGTACCATAACACTCATATTGTGTTATGATAGGGAGAAGTCCAAGACGAGGCCATTCAGGAAGTAGCTCCCCAAACCCGACATGCACCGTACCAACCTACCAAAATTCTACATCTCTGGCTACATGGGTTCAAGTCACCAGAACCTACTAAGTCTAGCCAGCCACCCATTTCTTACTGACACATGGTTGCACATGTAAGCTACCAAATAAAGAAGCCAATTATTTTCTCTAGATATCTGGGTGCCTTTCCGCATTAATACCACCAAAAAATGGCAATCACATCACACCCAGGATATTCATTGATTATGTTGTTTTCGTTTTCGCAAACCAACACTTTATAAACACTTTCAAATGATGTAACCCAGCTCTCGTCCATCATAGCACGGCTAAGCACATCTACCAACGGTGGCTCAACTACAGGAGATTCCTACCACATAGTATAGGACATAGCATAGCAGTAGTAGATCCTATTCATGCATCTACAAAATACACAACATATGCAAGGAAAATAGTAGGACAATAACATGAACAAAAATAGCATCTACTTGCCTTGGTAGTTGTTGGAGTCGTTCAAGCACTCACTGCAATCACAGACGTTGCACTCCTCGCAATCTATCAATTAAACAATTGCATACAACATAAATAATCATACACAACATAAATAAATGCACAAATGCATGCATGACATGTTCATACAGGTTTCAGTAACATACTTAGGTTCTATGATCATTATACCTACTGAATACATGCATGGAAAACCTTTAATGCATTAAAAACAATTTATGCAACTTAGAGAACTAGTTATTAGGCTTTTAATCAAAATATTGAGCCTATAATGTTAACAGTGTTGTAAAATCTTGGAACAATTCTACTGGATAGATAATATGATTTATATCTAGGGGCAAAAGAATCATGCCAAAAGGACTTACAGATCTTTTAAATAATTAAAATACTATAGAATGCATTTTAATATACTTAAAATAATACGTACTGTCAACCTATGATTTTAGTTTAGAATAAGGTTCTATTCCTCTTTGTGATTCCAGGGATAGGTCATTTGCAATTTTCTGATCAGTAGTTATTTTCTTATGAATTTATTACTACCAAAAGGGTATTAAACCATTTAAATAATCACGACAGATACTTACAGTAATTTCCTTCACCAATTGGATAATAATAATCTACTTCACCATAGCTTTCCATTGGTATATTATATTCTATTTTCGAACATGTATATCTTTTTATATTAAATTTACAATGTTAACACAACTTTTGCAATTTCTAATCAATTTTAAATATAAGGGAATATTTCCAGGGTATATTCTGTGGTTGGCGGTCAACTTGTGAGACACACAAGGACAATCTTGGCACGTGCACCGGTTTGTCGGGCCATCTAATCTGGGCCTTCTGTGATCGATCCGACGGTCACGGACGAAGGGTTCAGTGCTCACCGGGGCTAGAGGCGACGGACGGCGGCTGCGGCTCATACGGTGGCGGTGGCGGCTACTCCGGCGGTCTTAGTCGGTGTCCAGATGGCCAGCAGGGTGCGGAGGATGTCGTAGAGCACGATGGTGTCCTTAGCGGTGTTTATTCCCTCCTCAGTCGACGACTACGAGCGGCTGCTCGTCTCGGTACCCGAGGGTGCTCCGACGTGAGATCCTGCATGCTCCGGTGTGTTGTGGATGGGGAAAAGCATCAGGGAGACGTGGTGCAGCAAGAGGAAGAGGATGGACGGTAGAGGAGGTCAAGGGGTGACCGAAACCGCGAGCTTGAGCTCGACCTGAGCAGCTACAGTGGCGGCGGATGGGAAGCTTCCGGTGGAGGCGGCTAGGGTTTCCAAGAACTCGAAAAAAAGGAACAAGGAGGTAGGGGAGGGGTTTATATGGGCGAGAGGAGGAGAGAGATCGAACAAATTCGTCGGATTTTGTGGAATCACGATCGGGATTTGGCTCTATGGGGAAGTTCTTCCCGTACACGACGGAGGATGAAGATGACGGGTGTGCCCCGCAGGCCAGACGTGGAGGGGAAGCGGGGTGCGGCTGTTGTTGGGCCGATGGCGTGCGTTGTCTTTGGCTGCTCTGTGACAAGGGGTCTTGTGATGAATCTGAGAGAGGGAAGATGGGCTGGGCCGCGTGGGCTGGCTCCGGTTAGATTAGGTTTAGTTCTTCTTTTCATATTTCATTTCTATTTGTTTTCTTTCTCTCATATCTTTCTCATATGAACTCCAAATAAGTTCAAATTTGTTTCTAAATTTTTGTAATATTCAGTTGATCATTTTAGGGCAATGATTACAATATTTTTCGTCTTAGCAATGGTGGGTTTTAATAATCCATTGTAATTCCCTTTAGGAAAAAAGTAGCACATTGGATTTTTGGATTTGGTTTAATAATCAAATTCGAATTCTTTGCGAAATATTTCATGGATGCAGTGCAATGATCATGAATGACATGCAAATGCAAATATATTTTTTCTAGTCCCAATTTTCTAAAAACTTGGGATGTGACAGACTAATCCCTTTAAGATGAATCTCGTCCCGAGATTCAAAATGGCTAGAAAGGTGTGGGTGGTATACTCGAGGCTAACCCTCTTAAGAAAAATGGACTTATCATCTCCAATAGAACAATTGAGCTATAACTAATTCTTCTTCCTTCTGGGTATGGGTATAATTTCCATCTATCGGACCTTGATTCTTAACCATCCAATCCATGCTGGAATTACATCTAAGCCATGTGAATCCAATATAAATAAGCTAGTGGAAAATTTGTGTGCTACCAATCTCCAAGTTTTAATGGTGGCATCTGCTACTAGCTAGCAATTCTTCTCCAATGAATTTACTTTAACAGATCATCTAAGTAACTCTATATGTAATTATTCTTATCCATGAATGCCTTAATATGGATGAACATGGTGCACCAATATTGAAAAATTATGAGTGCGATGCATGAATTAACCAGGAACTTACTAGTCACGAAGCCTGGCTTGTTGGATGCTTTTCCCATGTTCACATGGTTCACAGTTGCCTTCGGGGTTGAGTCTGGCTTGTCTCCAGCTTCAATCCTCCTCTCTGGACAGTTATCAGCATAGTGTCCCTTCTAGTTGCACTTGAAACACGTCACTTGGCTAATATCCTTCTTCTGATAGTTATGGTTATGACCATTGTTGTCTCCAGAATTATGGCCATTTCCTCTTCCATGGTGTTGATGATCATTGCCACCATTGAGGTTGTGTCCATTGCCTCCATGTTTGTGATGTCCAGAGTCTCCATCATAAGAAGTGCGAGCACGGGGTGCGGTCCTGAGGAGTGATTGCTATGCTTCCTTTTGCGTCTCTCCACCTGCTGGTGTTTCTCCTCCAAGATTCTAGACTTGTCCATCAGCTCTTGGAAAGTGGGGCAGTAGACCACAAACAGCTGCAGTGAGAGCTCATCATTGAGGCCATCTAGAAACCTCTCTCTCCTCTTGGAATCAGTGTCCACATCCTCAGGGGCATAGCGGGACAAGTTGTTGAATTCCTCTATGTAGTCCGCCACAGTGCGGTTGGTTTGGCGCAGGTTGTAGAACTCCTTCCTCTTCAAGCTCATGGTTCCTGCAGAGACGTGGTTGGTCCTAAACCCTTCCTCAAACATGGCCCAAGTAACTGTGTCCAGCAGGTGGGTGATCTGGAAAGCATCCCACCAAGAAGCAGCTGGTCCTTCTAGTATGTAAGTAGCGAACCTCACTTTTTCAGCATCAGTGCATCCAACAGTCACCAAGTCCTTGTTCATCGAGCGCAGCCAGTCAAGAGCAATCATAGGTTCAGGTGCAGTACAGAACTTAGTTGGCCTAAGTCTCAGAATAGATAGAATGAAATAGGGTTTATATTCCTATGGTTTTCCTATTCCAATCCTAGGTCACGATCCTACAGACAACACACTGCTCTCATACCATCCTGTAACACACTCGCCTGATAAGGCTGAGTTCCTGTGTATAATACCAATCCCTAAATCGGTTCACTGGCACACACAGTATAGATAAATACCAAATAATATAACAGCGCATCATTATTACATCGAATGATCCAGAATTGCAATTATTACATAGTGCTTAGCTCAAAGGCAAGCTCAAATAATAAAGTAGCATACAGAAGCATAAACATATAATAGGCTCCATCTTCAAATTGCCCACAAGAGAACAAATGTGGAGTGGAGTACCGTGACCTAATTCGATCACTCAAATTGGTATAATCTGCAACATAAAACGTAGCATCCCCGAAGCGTCAATACTTGGAATGTATGGCAAGTAGAGCTAAGTAAGGAGACAAGTATTCCTAGCATCTACATGCTTATTTGGCCAAGTGGGGATTTGGCTAGCTTGCATTTTCAAAAGCATTTGTCCTACTTTCATAATCAGTTTTCGATTTTCTTTGAAAAGATCCCAATTAAGTAAACCATCTATATTAAAACAATTAGGAAATTACAATGAACGAGAAACATGTCATAACCTCAATATTAAGCAACTCAATTGTCCATAACCGAGAACACGGCTAAGTACTTAGATTAGACACCCTGCAGGGATTTGTACACTTTACCCATGAGACCTGGACAGCCCAGCTCATACCATGACACTCATATTATGTTATGATAGGGAGGAGTTCAAGACGAGACCATTCGGGAAGTAGCTCCCCAAACCCGACAAGCACCGTACCAACTTACCAAAATTCTACATCTCTGGCTACGTGGGTTCGAGTCGCCACAACCTACTAAGTCCAGCCAGCCATCCATTTCTTACTGGAACATGGTTGCACACGTAAACTACCAAATAAAAAAGCCAATCACTTTCTCTAGATACTTGGATGCCTTTCCGCATTAATACCACCAAAAAATGTCAATCCCATCACACCCAGGAGATTCATTAATTATGTTGTTTTAGTTTTCGCAAACCAATACTTTATAAACAATTTCAAATGATGTAACCCAGCCCTCGTCCATCATAGCACGGCTAAGCACATCTACCAATGGTGGCTCAACTACAGGAGATTCATACCACATAGTATAGGATATACCATAGAAGTAGTAGATCATATTCATGCATCTACAAAATACACAACATATGCAAGAAAAATAGTAGGACAATAGCATGAACAAAAATAGCATCTACTTGCCTTGGTAGTTGTTGGAGTCGTTCAAGCACTCGCTGCAATCGCAGACGTTGCACTCCTCGCAATCTATCGATCAAACAATTGCATACAACATAAACAATCATACACAACATAAATAAATGCACAAATGCATGCATGATATGTTCATATAGGTTTTAGTAACATACTTAGGTTCTATGATCATTATACCTATTGAATATGTGCATGGAAAACATTTAATGCATTAAAAGCAATATATGAAACTTAGAGAACTAGTTATTATGCTTTTAATCAAAATATTGAGCCTATACTATTAACAGTGTTGTAAAATCTTGGAACAATTCTATTGGATAGATAATATGATTTATTGCCAGGGGCAAAAGAATCACGCCAAAAGGACTTACAGATCTTTTAAATAATTAAAATACTATAGAATGCATTTTAATATACTTAAAATCATATGTACTGTCAACCTACGATTTTAATTCAGAATAAGGTTCTACTCCTCTTTGTGATTCTAGGGATAGGTCATTTGCAATTTTCTGATCAGTAGTTATTTTCTTATGAATTTATTCCTACAAAAAGGGTATTAAACCATTTAAATAATCACTACAAATAATTACAGTACTTTCCTGAACCAATTGCATAATAATAATCTAATTGACCATAGCTTTCTATCGGTATATTATATTGTATTTTTGGACATGTATATCTTTTTACATTAAATTTACAAAGTTAACACAATTTCTAATGAATTTTAAATATAAGGGAATATTGCCTGGGTATATTCCGTGCTGACTGGGCGGTCAGCGCTGATGCACGGGACACGCGGCGCGCTGGTACTGGCACGTATCGGTTCGCCAGTCCATCTAATCTGGACCGTCTCTGATCGATTCGACGGTCACGAACAAAGGGTTCAGTGCTCATCGAAGCTGGCCGCGGCGAACGGCGGCGGTGGCTCAGACGGTGGCGGTGGCGGCTACTCTAGCGGTCTTAGGTTGTGTCCAGATGGTCAACAGGGTGCGGAGGATGTCGTAGAGCATGATGGTGGCCTTGCGACGTTTATTCCCTCCTCAGTCGACGACTACGAGCGGTTGCTCGTCTCGGTACCCGACGGTTCTCTGGCATGAGATCCTGCGTGCTCCGATGTGCTATGGATGAGTAAAAAGCATCAGGGAGACACGATGCAGCAAGAGAAGAGGATGGACGGTAGAGGAGGTCGAGGAGGTGACCGAAACAGCGAGCTCGAGCTCGGCCTGAGCAGCTACGGCGGCGGCGGATGGGAAGCTTCCGGTGGAGGCGGCTAGGGTTGACAAGAACTCGAAAAAAGGAACAAGGGGGTAGGGGAGGGGTTTATATGGGCGAGAGGAGGACAAAGATCGAATAAATTCGTCGGATTTTCCGGAATCGCGATCTGGATTTGGCTCCGTTGGGCAGTTCTTCCCGTCCATGACGGAGGAAGAAGACGACGTGTGGGACCCGCGTGCTAGAGGTGGAGGGGAAGCGGGTTGTGGCTGCTGTTGGGCCGATGGCGGGTTGCGCCTTGCTGGCTACTGCGCGCGGGGCATGGGCGCGCGGTAGATAGCAGAGAGGGGGGAGATGCGCTAGGCCGTGCAGAATGACTGGGAAGCATTTTGGGAATAGGTCACAAAGGGATGGATTTGTCGCAAACATAGGACTATTTTGAATCTATTGTAGAGTATAAAAACAGAGATGTTTGTGTCCGTTTAAATAGAGATAAGAGGGAGTAGAAGAGCAAGAATAAGGCCCCATTGGTCAAGTTGGCATTTGTACAAGAATAAAAGAATTTGTGTTGAAACCAAAATAAGAGGTGGAACTTAATCCAACACAAATTGGTATTTCAAAATAGTGTTCCTCCTATATAACTAGAAGGAACCCCCGTTGGCAAAAACAAAATAGGGTAAGAGGAGAGAGGGAAACCAATCAACATATATGTGATATCAAGATCATAAGAGTTGCATAACCAAGAACAAGAACATATATCTGAGCAAGATAAACGAGTGTAATGCAATTTGAAACAATGAAAAGATTATATGATGAACAAGATGATGCACATGATGTTATAACGATGCAATAAAAAGAAAAGCAAGCAATTTCTAATATGGGGATTTTTTTCTGGGATGCTACAATTCGACACCACTAACAATGGATCTCGTCCCCGAGATCCGCCTCATGGTACGGGAAGAAGGATGATGATTTGTATCTTCTCGCTTCATGTAGATCCTCGTGACACCACTAACAAAGATTCTTTCTCCGCCTTGAAATCAGCGACACCACCAACAAGGGTCGTTGCTCACACTCATGAGAGAGCACTTCGGACAAACAAAAACGAAGGTAGAGGTCTCAAAAGGTAAGACCACCTCAAATGTCCATGGAAGGAGTACAATTGCATTGACCCACCGATTTAATGTACAAAAGTGAATGATAAGAGTAGTGGTATGGTTGCGACTCCATCCCACACTCAAAGAATGACTCTATACATGAATAGAACAATTATACAACCAACTCTTGGGATTTAGACTGAAGATCTTGACAAGGGAGATTCGGAAAACAAAGGAGTGTTACAGGTTCTTCATCAGATCTGGCGTAGATGATGTCGTCGCGCCGGAAAACACCGGAAGATACAAAGAAATTTTTTAGTGTCTTTTGGTCCACTGAAAGGTACACAGAGGAAGATTCCTCAGATAGGATGAAGACCAGATGTAGCAACACCATTACCAGAGAAAGGAAGTGAAACCCTAAAGGTACGACGGAAAACCCAACCACAAGAAATTCTGGACTTGAAAAAGGTAAAAGAGAAGAATCAAAACACGCAAAGGTAAGGGGAGAATAGCATTAGGGGTAAGGAGTAAAAGCAGACCTAATCAGATCTATCTGACCGATTTTATAAAATAGTTTTGACACTCTACAACGCATGTTAGCTAGGTTATCCTACAGGCTAGACCAGTGGGGTATCACAACTGCTAGCTCTGATACCACTTTGTAACACTCTAGAATCGACCCTATGCAGATTTCAGCGGTTCCCGCCAAACCCGCATAGAAACGATTCAAAGATGCCCACTAGGCACTTGCGTGTGGGTGGAAAACGAAGTAATACCATTACACAATAGTTCACGATGGAACCCACAGAACATATATATATACAACAATGACTCAATGAGTCAAGAATACAGATATACAATACAAAGATCCAAATCATCTTGAAAACGATACAACATCCAAGTATGGATAAGAATCAAATTGAGCTAAGAGCCCTGAAGAATAACCAATGGCGTCCATAACCCTACCCAGGCCAAGCCGGAAGGGTAACCCTTCTAACAATGTCGATCTCAAACCTCGCCACCGTCTACAATGAGTTCACTAAAGTCACAGATAGTGTCCTACCTATTATGCCAGAGGCGTTTGCCAAAGAGTACGGCGTGTAACTTGGGTGCATCGTCCGGGAAAGCATGTCGATTAACAGGAAGTACATTAGATGTGCTGCCAATGCGGCTTTGGTCGATAACCTTCTTAAGAAGCTTCACAATCGATACAGATTCCCAGAGCGGTTCAGAAACCTGGAGAGAAAGAACCCGGTGAACAACCTAGCCGTCACGAAGATGAGCAACGTCTTTAGCAACTGGAAAACCCGGGTAAAGAATAGCATTGACAAAGGTGAAAGATGGGAGGTTATTAGTAAGAAAAATCCGATGCTCAATGAAGAGGAGTATAAGATATTCAAGGCGGATATAGCTACTGATGACGCTATAAAATGGACTAATTGGGGCAGGAGTATTCAGGAACATAACATAGGTAACCACCGGCTTGGAAGTGGCGGTTACAAAGGGAAATAGGCCATTTGGGACAAGGAGGATGCCGAGCTTGAACGCCTTGGTAAAGACAACTCTTGGCTTAAAATCATGGACTTGCAGCTTAGGAACTTTGTCCGGGCCCGCTACTATCTGGACCCGGTTACAGGGGAGTTCGTCATCAACGATCCGGAGGTGAAGGAATTCGAGAAGAAGCTGGTAAGGAATTTACCGCCGAGGTCAAGTCTATTGCATTCTAATTAAAATAATAAAGCCAAGAATCTAAATGGGTTCACCTTTCCTTGTCTATGCAGGAGGATGAACTGAATGCTCCCAGGATTCGACGGAGCCATGGGACATGGTTTTCAACAGGGCGACAAACGCTTACAAGAAGAGGAACAAGGGGTTTTCGCTATCCTCAGCTGGCCATGTGTCCGGCTTCGGTACAAGCATGAAGTTTAAGGAGTACTACAAAGAGGATGCCAAGAAAAGAAGGGAGAGGAAGAACCAGTCGACGGCTAAGGATAAAGCCGTTGTTGAAGGGCTGAAGATGAAGGTGCAGACACTGGAGGAGAAAGAAGTGGACGAGAAAATAGTGGACAAGTTAGTGGAAGAGAAGCTCCACACGATGATCCCCCTTGAGTTTTTCGAGGGGTAAACTCCTTGGAATGCGGGAGGTCGATAGGGGCCGATACATCTGCCCAGCTTAAGCGGCAGCAACTCGGGCATTAACGTTAATGTGTCGCTGGACCTGGTGACCCTGCCTCTCGCCAAAGATTCCAAGGTGCAGCTGACGGTGGTGGTGCTTCAAGAGGCACCCGAGCGGGAGAATGCAGATGATAGGCCGACCGCTGGCATCGGCAGTGTCTCTATATTAGCCGAGCTCAACGCCATCACCAAGTTAACTAATTAGTTAGTGCACGTCATCTCCTTTATGCCTTTGATGACTTCTGCCATCTCATGATGCCCAAAATGTTTTGACTCGGGACACTGCTCGCTTACTCCTGCTTAAAGTTGCTAGCGGCAAGTTGAAGGATGTTGCCAAGGGTACTCTCATACAACTGGCGAGCCACATGATGCACAACAATCCAATGGATGATGATGTGATGAGGGTCAGGTTGGCTCGGGTGTTGCCAGGGTGCGATGAAATGGACCCCCTTTCATGCTCAGGGAGCTGACGAACACAAGACCCTTGGAGAATGCTACAACTGGCCCTTAACTCGCGACCATCAAGCTGGTCGGCCCAATACATGCACGCAACGCCTAGTCTTCCATGGTTTTTCTCAAGAGATGTCTCTGGCTACCGATCCACCACAGGAGAAACCGTGATTGATTTTGAGCCCTAACAAAGTCCGAAAGGCGACCGATGAGTAGATGGCAGTGGATGACCCTGTTGCGAAGAAGAAGCGTAGGAAGAGAGGTAATAATAATAAGAAGAAGGTTGCGAGGCAGCCTCCTCCAAAGAGGATCCGGGCTCAGGACGATGTCGTCGTACCATCCACACAATACGGCTTGCCCCAAGTGCATGTAGCTAGTGATCCGATATTGACTCCGGATTTGCTCCACATCGCGGTTGGACCCATGTTAACTTTGCATGAGGGTGTCAAGACACTAGAGGGCATCCTTCTTAAAGACAAAGATCCAAATTACCCGGTTTTCACGGCCAAGGTGCCATCGGACGTGGGCTTTGTCCATGAAGCCCCCGCAGATGTATTCTTCATAGCGTATGAGGACATCTTCAAGCTGTTTCTCTCGAAACGGACGGACTATAACTTGGTCCGCCTATACGCGCTCAATCTGGCCATGAAGATCAAGAGAGAGAGTACCCTGCAAGTCGCGATAGTGGATCCCTACTACATGCAAGATAGCCAGTTGGTCGAAGGATCAGAGACACAGACCAAGGTGACGGCATACCTCGAGAAGTTCATGGTGGACAACAAGAGTAAGGACACACTTCTTTTGCCTTTCTTTCCCGAGTAAGTACACACTCGCTCGCCACCGTAATTAATGTCTTTCTTATATATTTCTTCCTTTGCTCGTTTTCCAACATTCCGTTCCAAGTGTGTTGCGTAGAGACAAATACTGCACACTCATTGTCCTTGCCCCGAGGTATTTGCTAGCCACGTATTTCAACTCGGGGAGTACGACGAAGAAGAAAGACTACACCAGAATAAGGGGTGTTCTCAATGAGGCTCTCGAGGGCTATGCCAAGAAGGGATGCACCTTCGTAGATAAGGGGGAATGTATCCAGGATGTCAAACATGTGTTCAAGCACGTGCTCGAGTTCTCTGCGTCAAGAAGCCGGCTACTGGTAGCGCCCAGGAAGGCTTCTACGTCCTCCATCACCTTAAGGGCTATGTTCGGGATTGCCAAAACCTAACGCTGACATCTAGTCTCTGAGGATGGGCGGAAATTTTGGCGTGAAGCGACGATGACGATCTTAGAGAAGACTTCCATCGCATTCAGATGAAGTTGTCGCAAATCATCATTGAAGATATCAACACAAGGGATACAACAAGCCAGAGGGTTGAGTAAGAGGGAGATTCAAAATGCCTCCATAAGCAGGGTGACACAAGGACGTGGATGAGGAAAGAGGGCTATCAACCGTTCCCAAAGTCGAGCAAGAAGAAGTCTTCATGATCGATGTGTGCCTAACATTATCGAGTGTGTGTATATTCTCGATGGACACGTGTAGTGTGTGTGTCATAAACTTTACTATCTTGTGGTCGAAACGGTCATTGTTTTTAGACTAAACTATATTGTGGTCGTGTTGTCGTTGAACTTATTACTTCTATGATGATCGTGATGCTATCTTTTAGGTTTATGGATCCTTTGCTTTATATTTTGTGAACATATACACATGTGAACCCTTTATTAATTCTTTTTGTTGCATGTTTTACTAATATGCCTTGTCGTCTATAGAGATGGTGACGAGGTGGTATGTGGTGTACATGGGTCAGATTCCAGGAGTCTACGAGGAGTGGGAGTACTGTCACAAACAAGTGAACAAGTTCAGCGGCAACAACTACAAAGGATACGCGACTAGAGAGGGGGCGGTAGCCAAGTGGAGGAACCACCTGTGGAAGAAGAACCGGATGAAGATATTGGCCGGGCTCCTGCTCTTGCTCACCATCATCATAGTTGTATTCTATTTGATCCTAGTGTACGCGGTGACCACTTCATATTTGTAATGTGAGATGATATGCACTTTGTATTCGGCACTTGACACTATATATGTATCTCGATCGGGTTCTAAGTGTGATGACATTATACTTGTGTTTGTATTATATGTTGGTTTTCATCTACTATATGTGCTATGTATTGTTTCTACTAATCTGGATAAATATAGTATAAATCATGTATAAATAACTGATTATACACCAGGAACGTATTATACTTTGAATACATGTAATATAGCTAATGGCGCATATAGTAAAGGTGTCTGTGGCGCATATACATTCCGTGGCGCATGGTAGTGTATGCACCACTGAAAATATTCCTGTGGCGCATAGGGAGAAATGCGCCACAGAAGTCTGTAAATTCTATGTCGCATATCGATATGAGCCAAAGAATGCAGATATCGGTGGCGGCATAATAGTGGCGCATCACATATGCTCCACAGAAAGTGAAAACCCATGCGCCACTGATGAGGTATTTCCTAGTAGTGGACTCTAGTGGATCCATGTGGTTTAGTAAAAGAACACACATGCAATGACATCTAGTGGATCCATGTGCTTTATGAAAAGAACAAACATGCAATAACTCTACTGGATCCATGTGGTTTAGGAAAATAACACACATGCAATGACATCTAGTGGACACATGTGGTTTATGAAAATAACACACATGCAATGCCATCTAGTGGATCCCTGTGGTTTATGAAAAGAACACACATGCAATGACTCTAGTGGATCCATGTGGTTTAGGAAAATAACACACATGCAACGACATCTAGTGGATCCATGTGGTTTATGAAAAGAACACACATGCAATGACATCTAGTGGATCCATGTGGTTTAGGAAAAGAACACACATGCAATTACATCTAGTGGATCCATGTGGTTTATGAAAAGAACACACATGAAATGACATCTAGTGGATCTATGTGGCATCATTGCATGTGTTATTTTCCAAAACCAAAATGATGCACACCGATACACACACACATCCAATGACTCTAGCGGATCCATGTGGTTTATGATAAGAACACACATGCAATGACATCTAGTGGATCCATGTGGTTTATGAAAAGAACACACATGCAATGACATCAGTGGATCCATGTGGTTTATGAAAAGAACGCCACATGTTGGAGTGGCATAATTGCATGTGTTCTTTTTCAAAAACCACAATGATGCACACTAATACACACACACATCCAATGACACTAGTGGATCCATGTAGTTTTTTAAAAGAACACACATGTGATCACATCTAGTGGATCCATGTGGTTTATGAAAGAACACACATGCAATGACATCTAATGGATCCATGTGGTTTATGAAAAGAACACACATGAAATGACATCTAGTGGATCCATGTGGTGTAGGAAAAGAACACACATGCAATGACATCTAGTTGATCCATGTGGTTTAGGAAAATAACACACATGCAATGGCATCTAGTGGATCCATGTGGACCCATGTGGTTTTGGAAAAGAACACCACATGCTGGAGTGGCATCATTGCATGTGTTATTTTCCTAAAACAACAATGATGCACACTGACACACACACATCCTAGTGGGTGTGGTGATGCAGCATCTTTCAAACTGGTGGTAGAATCCATGCTGTAGTTGAATCCCAACATGTTGCTAGGGTTCCTAGACATGGTTGGACACCACATGCTGGAGTGGCATCATTGCATGTGTTCTTTACCAAAACCAGAATGATGAACACTAACACACACATCCAAGTGGTTGTGGTGATGCAGTATCTTTCAAACTAGTAGTATAATGCATGCTGCAGTTGAAACCCAGCATGTTGCTAGGGTTCTAGGACATGGTTGGACACCACATGCCGGAGTGGCATAATTGCATGTGTTCTTTTCCAAAACCACAATGATGCACACTGATACACACCTACATGCAATGACATCTAGTGGATCCATGTGGTTTATAAAAAGAACACACATGCGATGATATATAGTGGATGCATGTGGTTCAGGAGAAGAACACACATGCAATGACATCTAGTGGATCCATGTGGTTTAGGAAAAAAGAACACACATGCAATGACATCTAGTGGATCCATGTGCTTTAGGAAAAGAACACACATGGAATGACTCTAGTGGATCCATGTGGTTTAGGAAAAGAACACAGATGCAATGAAATCTAGTGGATCCATGTGGTTTATGAAAAGAACAAACATGCAATGAGTCTACTGGATCCATGTGATTTAGGAAAAGAACACACATGCAATGACATCTAGTGGATCCATGTGGTTTATGAAAAGAACACACATGCAATGACATCTAGTGGATCCATGTGGTTTAGGAATAGAACACACATGCAATGACATCTAGTGCATACATTTGGTTTATGAAAAAAAACACATGCAATGACATCTAGTGGATCCATGTGGTTTATGAAAAGAACACACATGCAATGACTCTAGTGGATCCATGTGGTTTAGGAAAATAACACACATGCAATGACATCTAGTGGATCCACGTGGTTTATGAAAAGAACACACATGCAATGACCTCTTGTGGATCCATGGGTTTAGGAAAGAACACACATGCAATGACATCTAGTGCTCCATGTGGTTTAGGAAAAGAACACCACATGCTGGAGTGTCATCATTGCATGTGTTCTTTTCCAAAACCACAATGATGCACACTGGCACAGACACACACCCAAGTGGGTGTGGTTATGCAGCATCTTTCAAACGGGTGATAGAATGCATGTTGTAGTTGAATCCTAGCATGCTGCTAGAGTTGCTGGACATGGTTGGACACCACATGCTGGAGTGGCATCATTGCATGTGTTCTTTTCCAAAACCATAATGATGCACAGTGATACAGACACACACATCCAAGTGGGTGTGGTGATGCAACATCTTTCAAACAGGTGATACAATGCATGCTGCAGTTGAATCCCAACATGCTGCTAGGGTTCCTGGACATGGTTGGACACCACATGCTAGAGTGGCATCATTGCATTTGTTCTTTTCCAAAACAACAATGATGCACACTGATACACACACACATGCAATTACACTAGTGGATCCATGTGGTTTAGGAAAAGAACACACATGGAATGACATCTAGTGGATCCATGTGTTTTATTAAAAGAACACACATGCAATTACTCTAGTGGATCCATGTGGTTTAGGCAAAGAACACACATGCAATGACATATGTGACTCCTTTGAGATTCGATTGGGCATTACAACATTATACATAGACCGCCATCCAACTGCATCTATGACTAATAATCCACCTTCAGGTTATCATCCGAACCCCTTCCAATATTAAGTTGCAAGCAACAGATTATTGCATTACAAATTGCGTGTAAAGTAAACAATATGATTGTTCTATGAACAAAGGATTGTTGTTTT
Organism: Avena insularis; assembly: GCA_023614405.1. Lineage (NCBI taxonomy): Eukaryota > Viridiplantae > Streptophyta > Magnoliopsida > Poales > Poaceae > Avena > Avena insularis. The sequence goes on from CM042690.1 coordinate 451,116,595, forward strand.
ATCCCTAGTAGCAACAACACATCTAGTACCTTAGAGATTTCTGTCACTTCCCTGGATTACTAGAGGCATGAACCCACTATCGAGCATAAATACTAACTCTTGGAGTTGCTAGCATCTACTTGGCCAAGATAGCTACTAACAAGGGAAAGCATGCAAGATCACAAATAAAAAAGACATGATAGAATCAATAATCAATCTGAAATAGCATCTCAATATCCATCGGATCCCCGCAAAAAAACATGTAGGAATTACAAATAGATGATCTTGATCATGAACGAAGCTCACAAGATCTAGAAATGAAAGCACAAAGGAGGAGAACCAGCCATCTAGCTACTACATGGACCCGTAGTCCAGAGATGAACTACTCACGCATCACACCGGAGGCTTGCATTATGATGAACAAGGCCTCCAGGGTGAATTCCCCTCTCCGGCAGGGTGCCGGGAAGAGCTTCAGATCCCTCCCGATCTAGGGATGGAGATGACGGCGGCTATAGACTCTTTCGTGGATTTTTGATTGGGTACTTAGGGTTTTGGTATCGGAGGCAATATATAGGCGGAAGCAGAGGCCGAGGGGGTGCTGGGGTCAGCCAGACCACCCCCTAGCACGGGTCAGGCCTAGCCGCGTGGCCAGGTGGTGTGTCCAGGCCCCAGCCCTTCTCCGTCTCGTATTCTGGCTCCAGATGTCTTCCGGTAAAATAGCGACTTTGGCTTTTGTCCCGTCCAATTCCGAGAATATTCATTTTTTGACTTCCTGGAACCAAAAACAGCAGAAAACAGGCAGCTGGCACTTTGGCACTTGTCAATAGGTTAGTCCAAGAAATCATATGAAAAGTACTCCAAAGTGTGGATAAAACACAAGAAAGTAGATAAAACCAAGCATGGAACATCAAAAATTATAGATACATTTGCAATGTATCACTAGCTAAGACCTCCTTTCCAAAAGGAAACAAGTCTATTGATGATCTCTTAAGCAAGCAAAGTTCAAATGGTGAAAAGGAGGGCATTGGTTTTATCTCTAAAGCCAAGAAGAAAAAGAACAACAAGAAGAAGAAGGCCAAGCCCGCTCAAGAAAAGAACAAGGTCATTGTGGGAAGTAAGACCACAAGTGGCAAAACTATGTCACATGATGATTTTGCGGGTAGTGCTAACCCTCACTATGTTTTAATGCGTGATTATTATAGTGATGTGTATGCACAATATGTTGGCCCATTTGATGGTTATATTGCATGGTCTATTTGGGTTCCCAAGACCCTTGTTTCTAACAAAAGAGGACCCATTGAAAAATGGGTACCTAAAAACTAGTTTGATCTTTTTGTAGACCTATGCTTTCGGAGGGTCAAAATGGGTGCTTGATAGTGGATGCACAAGTCATATGACCAGAAGCGCATCTAGTGTCAAGGAGTTGAGACCAAATGTTGATCAAATATCTGTGACATATGCCGACAAGTCAAAGTCTAAGGTAATGGGTTTCGGTAAAGTTGTGGTTGCACACGATATCACTCTCGTGGACGTCATGCTTGTTGAGACCCTTGGTTATAATTTACTTTCAGTCTATTCTCTTGGAAAGATGGGCTTTGCCATCTTTATTGATAAGGATATTGTGATCCTCATGTGGAGCAAGTCTCTAAAGGTCGCTTTCGTTGGGTACGTCGAGAATGACTTGTATGTGGCGGACTTCTCGGGGAAAACCACTACAAGTCCGATGTGCTTATTCGGAAAGGCCGATGTGGATTGGCTATGGCATCGCCATCTAGCCCATGTCAACATGAGAACTTTGCAAAGCCTCCACAAGGATGGTCATATTGTTGGACTAAAAGAAAATGTTTGCTTTGCCAAAGATCGTGTTTGCAGGGCATGTGTTGAAGGAAAGATGGATGATTCTCCCCACAAGCCAAAGAACTACATCAAGTCCAAGAGGATCTTGGAGCTCCTTCATGTGGATCTTTTTGGTCCTCCTTCTCATGCAAGTCTTGGTGGGAAGAAATATTGTTTGGTGATTGTTGATAACTACTCAAGATACACTTGGGTATATTTATTCAAGCTAAAAAGTGAGACACAAGAGAACTTCATTGACTTCATCAACATGGCTCAACGTCAACACAATGTCCCAGTATTGACAATAAGAAGTGACAATGGTACCAAGTTTAAGAACTACACACTGAATGGATTTCTTAGTGATGAGGGAATAAAACATCAATATTCCGTTGCATATACCCCTCAACAAAATGGTGTAGCTGAGAGGAAGAAATGGACTCTTATTGATATGGCAAGGACTATGTTGGCAGAATTTAAATCTCCATACAACTTTTGGGCTGAAGCTATCTCCACCGCATGCCATGCATCAAACCGTCTCTACCTCCGCAAAGAATTGATCAAGACTCTATATGAAATCCTTACCGGTAACAAGCCCAATGTTTCTTACTTACGGGTGTTTGATTGTAAGTGCTTCTATCGCATTAAGGGTATTCGTTTGCCCAAGTTTGATTCCAAAGCATTAGAGGGTATTTTTGTTGGTTTTGGTCTCGAATCCCACACTTATAGAATCTATGACAAGCTCTCAGGAACTGTCATAGAATCTTGTAGTGTGGTGTTTGAAGAATATGATTGTCCCCAAGTGGGGCGTGTTGATGTCTGTGATGTAGATGATGAAAAGCCTCAGGATGCCATAGGAAGAATGGGTGCGGGTTTCATCCGCCCTATTGAGGAACCCCTTATGGCGGATCGAGAAGAACTATGCTCCACTCAAGTGGAGCCCTCATCTTCACAACATCAACAAGCTCCTATCGAGAAGGACAATGACCCATGCCAAAGACAAGTTGTGGACCCTCAACCTACTAAACAAGAAGAAACCTCTAGCCAGGAGTTACTTGAGTCTCCATTTGCCAAAATGTCCAGTGGTGCTAAGTCTATTACACAAGGAAGATCTATAGAAACCGCCATAAGGAAAGCTCAATGCCTGTCTAGTAGTATGCTTGATCAAGACCAAGGTCAATCTTTGTGTCTTACAAAATAGAATAATTCCAATGATGATCAAGGTCAAGTTGATGGTCAAGACGAGGACCAAAATGATGAAGTGATCCCCCCAAGAAACAACAAGGAGATCGAAACTCGTCACCAAGCTAGAATGGACAGAATATTGGAATTAAGAGACCACACTCTTGAGAATGTGGTAGGAGATCTAAGAAGAGGGATATCTACTCGAGCTCAACTGAAGAACTTTGGTGAGCACCAAGCACACATTTCCATGGTGGAACCAAACAAAGTATGGGAAGCCCTTGAATATTTGGATTGGTTGGATGCAATGCACAAAGAGCTCAACAACTTTGAGAGAAACAAAGTATGGAAGTTAGTTGAAAAGCCAAAAGATTGCCGCAATGTTATAGGCACCAAGTGGATTTTCGAGAACAAGCAAGATGAGCATGGAATTGTGGTGAGGAACAAGGCAAGATTGGTTGCACAAGGGTTCTCTCAAATTGAAGGCATTGATTATGGAGAGACTTATGCACTCGTGGCTCGCCTTGAGTCCATCTGTATCCTTCTTGCTTATGCGGCACATCATAAATTTAAACTACAACAAATGGATGTAGAAAGTGCATTTCTTAATGGTCCATTGCATGAGTTGGTATATGTGAAACAAACCCCGGGGTTTGAGGATCCCAACTTTACAAACCACGTCTACAAACTCGATAAGGCACTCTATGGGCTCAAACAAGACCCACTCACGTGGTATGAGCACCTTAGAGAGTTGTTGTTAGATTGTGGGTTTGAGGTTGGGAAAATCGATCCCACTCTTTTTACTAAGAAGGTCAATGGGGAACTTTTTGCATGCCAAATTTATGTAGATGATATTATCTTTGGCTCATCTAACAAAGCTTTTAATGATGAATTCTCAAAGCTTATGACTGACAGGTTCAGGATGTCTATGATGGGAGAATTGAGAGTATTTCTTGATTTTGAGATCAAGCAAGTGAGAGGAGGAACATTCTTCAACCAAGCCAAGTATACTCAAGATGTGCTCAAAAGATTCAACATGAAAGACCTAAATGGAGCTCCCACTCCCATGGCAACAAAGACTCATCTTGAACTAAACCCAAATGGTAAAGATGTGGATCAAAAGGTATACCGGTCCATGATTGGCTCTTTGCTTTACCTTTGTGCATCTAGACCCGATATTGTGTTGAGTGTAGGAGTGTGTGCAAGATATCAAGCGGCTCCTAAAGAAAGCCATTTGATGGCAGTCAAGAGAATCTTTCGATATTTGGTTCATACCCCAAACTATGGTATTTGGTATCCTAGGGGCTCAACTTTCTCTCTTTGTGGATACACGGATTCGGATTGGGCTGGTGACAAGGATGATAGGAAATCAACCTCCGGGGCTTGTCAATTCCTTGGGAGGTCATTGGTGTGTTGGTCTTCTAAGAAGCAAAATTGTATATCTCTCCACCGCCGAAGCCGAGTATGTGGCAGCTGCTAGTGCTTGTACACAATTGCTATGGATGAGGCAAACTTTAAAGGAATATGGTGTCCATTGTGACAAAATGCCTCTTATATGTGACAATGAGAGTGCTATCAAGATTGCCTATAACCCAGTGGATCATACAAGGACAAAGCATATTGAAATATGTCATCACTTCATTAGAGATCATGTTGCTCGAGGTGATATTGAGCTATCCTATGTGTCAACCAAAGACCAACTTGCCGACATTTTCATGAAGCCACTTGATGAAGCAAGATTTTGCTTTTTGAGGAATGAACTAAATATCGTAGATTCTAGGAGCTTGACTTGATTACCTTGCATACTCACCTATGTCTTAACTCAGATTTGGTGTAGGTGCTGGCAAGGAGATAGGGGGAGTGCGGTTCCAATACATTGGACTATCCCTCCCCCCATAATGCCAACATTAAGAAATTCAATCCTCTTAGTATCAATTAGTGATATGTGAGTGTCATTGTTGAGTAGTGGCTATGAACCCAAGGATAATTCTTCGCGGTGTCATGCCACAAAGTCCTACATGGTGGCTTCGGCCACCACCCTCTTCTCATTTGAAGAGTTGGTTCTTAGTTCGGGTTTATTTGGCGCACTAATGAACATTTGAATAGATCTCAGTGGTTTTTCTTGATTTTTCACAGTATGACATCTTAACCCAAGCCTACTCTTTGTCCTAAAAACTCTCTCTATCTAATATATGTCCCCATACACATATCTTGGAGGTTTTGGTCGAGGAGGACCGGAGTCTCCGGTGTGCTCACACCGGAGTCTCCGGTGTGGGCCGGAGTCTCCGGCGTAGACCGGAGTCTCCCGTCCGGATGGTTTCTGGCCACTTAGAGGGAGGACGGGGTGAACTGAAACAGATAGTTTCATTCATGCACCCCCGTCCTCCCCTCTCTACCCCGTCGCCTCCTCTCCCAAATCTCCTCCCCGGAGGTCAAGAAGCCCCTGGGATCCGCCGTGCTACCGGCCAATCTTCTCCCCTCCACCATTGGGTGATTCCCAGCGGTGGAATCAATCCCATGGACAGATATGGTACCTCTCCTCCTTTTTCCTCACCTAGGGTTCTTCCCTTGCTTTGTTTTTGAGGATTGGTATTATTTTTGCCCACGGGAATCTCATGTTTGCGTGCACACGTGTACTTTACCCTTGTTGCCCTGCCCGATCTGTTGGATTCAACACTACTGGAGCCTCCCTGATCTTCCCCCGAGTCTCCCGACCGGAGACTCCGGCCCCAGGCTGGAGACTCCGGTCTAAGCCGGAGATTTCGGTGTGGACAAAGGAGTCTCCGGTGTGGTTTGAATCTAACATATCTTGCATGGCCTCAAGGGTCCTGTGCTGCCTCCTTGGGACATATATACTTACCTCCATGCTATCTCCCTCGCTGCTCTTCACAGGTTTTGGCTCTCGTCGTCCTCCTCGCACCAAGGCCAAGTTGAAGAGAGTGGATCCTAGCTATGATGAGTCTGAGGGTCAGTACATTGTGCCCCCGTCCAACCGTAGATAGCAGGCCCGTGATGCAGCCTATATGCGGAGGGAACAGGAAAGGGCTGAGGAAGAGAACCGTGCCAAGAGGGCAAAATACAACAACCTTCAGTCTTTGGCCCGCATGTCAAAGAAGGAGTACCGTGAGCTGCGGAAGACTAATTTCTATGCCTTGTCTTGCACCAGTGATGACCCATGCTATTGGAGGAAGGATCAAGCTGTCTTCATGAAAGACATTTACAGCATGCTCAAGAGATCCCCCGTGTGCCCCCAGAAGTACTTGAGTGTTGAGAAGATGAGGAAGAGCCCCTACTTCTCTGATGCACTGTGGATTAGTGAGAAGTTGGGGCTGTTCAACTTGATGGAGCTCCATGAAGACTACAACATCACCCTTGTGCAGCAGTTCTACGCCACAGTTGTGTTTGGGACTGACCAAGCCAGGACTATGACTTGGATGACTGGCAACCACCGCTATTCTGCAACTTTCTATTACTTTGCTAAGGCCATCTTTGAGACATTCCAGGGGGTGTCTACTCATGTTGGGGTGCGCATGCACTCAGCAGCTCTTGGGGTGAACAAGAACAAGCTTGCCCCTTTATATGGTAGCGAGGGTGTTGTGGGAGGGTCCAAGGGACTCAAGCCTCTCTACAATCTTATGTTGAGGATCTTCCGCCAGACCATTTCTCCTAGTGCTGGGAATGATGATGCCATCAGATGTGGTTTGGTCAACTTGTTGTATCATACCCACATGATTTACATGGCTGGCCCCGAGGCCGAGGCAGATGCAGATCCTATTGATGTTATTGATTACATATTTGAGGAGATGTACCATGCCATCTTATACAAGAAGGCTCCACCATATGCACCACTTGTCGTGAGACTCATCAACACACAGTAACATGGTTCTCCATTTGCCGTGACTCCCAATCTTACCGAGCACACTCTTGTATCTCTGCAGCATAAGGGGGACATGAGGGCTCCTCCTAGACACTCCCATGCCCATATGGAGGAGGAGATCTCAGAGACTGAGAGGGCCCCCTCTCCTACTAGGGCTCGGAGGAAGAATGCTCCCAATGCACCTCCTCCTCCCATGACACGTGACTATGTACATGAGAAGGTCAAGAAGGCCTCATTCTAGGAGAGGACCCTGTGTTGCATGAATGTGGACATCCGTAAGCAGCAGCATGCCTCCTACAAGAGCAACCGTCGCATAGAGAAACTACTCAAGGAGATCAAGGATCAGGGTGAAGCGAATGATGAGGAGGGTGAGGATGAGTACACTGATGAGCATGGCGCTCAGCCATCCACCGAGTCAGACTACACTCTTTCTTTTGGGGCATGGAATGCCCAACAGGACAGCTTGGTGGATTGGAAGACATTTTCTGATGTCACGTCTGGATATGGGTACCAAGGTACCTCCTCTTCTCACCCTCACGGCAAAGGACCTGCAGCTCCAGATGGTGATGAGGACTATGATGATGAGGAGGAGGATCAGGATATGGATGAGGAGGATGAGGAGGATGATGACGAGGACTACTGATCCGTTGGGGCGCTAGCTTAGGTCTTTTCCCTTTTCGGCGTTTTGATGCCAAAGGGGGAGAAGACATTGTCATCGGGATTTGCATGGGCTTGGGATATTTGATTCTTATTTGCTATCTCGACCTTCATACCTATTTGCCTTATGTTATTGCGAGACACTATTTGCTATTTGTGTGTGACTCTGTGGGTGCTCCTACATTATTGTAACTCATGTGAGAACTATGTGTTTTATCCATGCTCTACCTACCATGCTTGCTTTACATATTTATCTTTGTGCTAATAGTCAGGGGGAGCATGTCCACACTCTGTCATAAGTCATTGCAAACTATTTTTCATGCAAAATCACTTGTTGTCATCGAACACCAAAAAGAGGGAGATTGAAAGGACATTTACTATCATAATCACTTTTGGTGTTCGTTAACAACAAGTAGAGCCTTTTTATAGTTTGCTAATGTCTACAGGTTGATATTTTACAAAGTGAAAAGGACCTTTGGCCTGCGGAACATCCCCTGCATATCTACTTGTCTCCTGGAAATTCCAGACCAGAGTCTCCGGTCTGCCTAGACCGGAGTCTCCGGTGTGGTCTGGAGTTTCCCTAGGAGTCTCCGGAGGGGGTTCCTGCTTCCTGCTTGGGTCAGCCAGAGAGGTGGTCCGGAGTCTCCGGCCCGTGCCTCAGACCAAAGTCTCCGGTGTAGAGGGACCGGAGTCTCGGATCCACTTGGCTCACAGAAGGGCTGGGTCATTCTGTTCGACGGTCCGGAGGCTGGTCTAGAGATTGACCGGATTCTCCGGTGTAGACCGGAGTCTCCGGTGTGCAGACCGGAGTCTCCGGTCTGACTTTTCTCCAATGGTCAGAAAACGGTTCAGTGGAGTGAAGGGCTATAAATTGAGGACCTTATCCCCTTCCTCAAGTTGCTTGTCCACCTCAAGAACACCATGCCCATTTGAGCCACCAAATCAACAAGATCTCTTCATCCAACCATCCAAAGTCATTGTTCTTTGGAGAATCGAAGGAGGAGGCCTTGATCTATAGCTTCACCAAGAGAGATCTTCATTTCCCCCTCATTCACTTGAGGTCCCCCATGCTCTAGTGTTTCTTTGGAAGCCCTAGCTTTTGATTTGGTTCTTACAAGCTTGTCTTTGATTGTTTGACAGCTTGCTTGTATTTGGGAGCCTCCAATTAAGTTGTGGATGTGTGCCCCAACTGCTAGAAGGTGTCGGCTTCCACCTCGAAGGTTTCCGTATAGTGGAAGAGGTGAATCGAACCCCTTGGGGTGAGGTTCATCAGAGAATAAGGGAGGCCTCTCGTGGCGTTGGAGGTTTGGTACCACCCCCTCTCCAAACATAGACGTACTTCCCCTCAAAAGGAAGGAACTACGGGAAACAAATCCCTGTGTCTCCGAGCGCTCCACTTTGCTTACTTCTATCCTTTACCGCACTTTACATATCTCGTTCTTGCTTAGTACTTGTGGTAGGTTGACATATCGGTAAATTCACCTTAGTTGCATAATCTAGAGAATTTACCTTTTGTGTCAAACTCTAAATTGAAAAATAGTAAAATTTGGAGTAGCACCTATTCACCACCCCCCCTCTAGGTGCCCATACGATCCTTTCAAGGGTGGTGTCGTAGTGGGTTGTTTCCTTCATCCAGGGCTTCGTGGTGACGTCCACCGTGCTGGCTCGATTCGGCACGGTGCTTGTTGTTCCTTCGTCCGTCATTGTCATCATTGTGACGAGGCTCAACCGAATGGCTTGTGTGTCTAGAAGGGGGCAATATTTGACGGTCCTGCTCCTGATGTCGTGCTTCTTTTGTTGCCTTGCGGTTATCCGACTCCCGCCGGGGAGGTTGCTGTTGAACCATTGTTGTGACGGCGTCTCGCTCTGTAGCTGGGTCTACGTTGCTCCAACTGCGTGCGGGTATATGTCGCTGTCATGAAGAGTTGGTTCTTGAATAATTGTCTTCCCTAGGGTCGGAATGGTAGCGACGATTCAGCTCCCGTCGGGGCCTTGTATCTTGTTGTTGACCAGTGTCCGTGCGACATTGGTTGGATTTGTAGACCAGCTCTCCGTTGCCGGACATGGCGACCTTCTGTTGCTCTAGGCCCTTGGTGAGTAGTTTCACACTTAGCCAGACCTTCTCTGGGCTTGGATTATTTGCCAAGATCTCTCGGGCCGCGGCAGTATTTTCTACCGGCATTTTATACACCCGGTTTCCTTTGCTATCGATCCGAGGCTTTCCCACGGCTACGTCTCCTTCAAAAAGGGTCTTGTGAACCTCCGGATTCCTATTAGCCAATTAAGGGCCATTCCGGGTCTTTTGATGCTACAGGGAGCTAAGTTGACCTGCTGCTGCAATGCGCTGCTTCTCCTTGACAAGATTGGTTGCTTCGTCCATGAGTCCGGATTTAGATCCGCTGTAGTTGGGATTGGCGTTGTAAGTACTTCTCCGAGGAACTCCCAAGCACCTAGGGTAACTACGTGTCCGTCCAATAGAGATGTTTTTGGGTCAGAGGGAATCAGAGCATCGTCTGAGTCCTCCTCGTATTCCTCGGGGATCACGTGCTTAGTCAGAGGATCTTTGGCCAGAGTTTTCTTCTTGTTTTCCTTGTTGGCCTTATTGGCACCCGTAGCAAAGACGGCTTTGGGTCTGATTCCTGGAGTCAAGCTTCTATCAGTACTCTCGGACATATGGACATCGGATTATCTCCGAGATCCATATCATCGTGCGGTTCGGGAGAGTTTTCTCTGGATCTTTCATCCATACTGTTGTAGGGGCTTTGATCCATAGCTTCTCCTTCTTCCACAGCCTTGGAGTTGATCTCCTCTTCAATTTCTATTTCAAACTTTTGGAATTCTACCAACGTCATGGAATCCTGAGGGGAAGGCGGTATGTTAGTGTTTGTTCCGATTGTGTCTAGCACCGAGTCGTTGTCGTCTCCAGCATCAGCAGAGCCAGATCCGGATCCAAGGTATCCAATGAAGTGTGATGCGCACGTCCTAAGGTAGTTGTGACTTTCTTCATTAGCTTACTCGAAACTTCTGATGGTTTCAAGGATTTTCTCTATACTGGTGTTTCCGCATAGCATCATCCGCCTCAACATGTGCCTCAGATGTGATTTTCCTGCTCTAGCATCGGCAGAGCCGGATCTAGAGTTGTTGCTGCTTTGATCTTCCTGAGGTTTGACCTCCTTGGGGAGATATTCCTGAGATTCGACCTCCTTGGGGAGATCTGCTTCAGATTCGACCTCCTTGGGGAGATCTTCTTCAGATCCAATATTCTCCACTATCTGTGCTTCAGGTGCGTGCTAGGTGGGATTAGAGTTTTCTGAGACCCGGAACTCTGTCTCCTCTGTGTACAAAGTGGATCCAGAAGCTTCTTTTGCCTCTATCATCACCACAAGGGTGAGTTGGGTAGGTTCAACGAAACCGAGATAAACATCGATCTCGCCAAAATACATGATTGTGTAGCTGGTCACGGGTTTCCTAGCCGGAATCCAAGTCTCGTCGAGAAGGACAAGATAGACTTCGCTAGCATAGAGTACCCGAGCGACCGCGATTGTCTCGCCGATTCCGATTCGTGCTGATTCCGCCTGGAACGCAGATTCAAAGGTCACCTGCCCCACGGTGGGCGCCAACTATCGTCAGATTTAATGACATGTACGTCGGGAGGGGGTCCTCTAGGCGTGGAGAAAGATAGGGCGTGATACGACTATGATCCGGGACAGCGAGCACACAAACTTCACCTAGGTTCGAATCCGTCTACGGTGGACGGATCCTACTTTTGCTAGCAATCCAGTAATACGACAAAGACGGAATATAGATTACAAGAGAGGTTTCACCTGTGCGAGTTGAGGTTGTAAGTTGTGGGTGCCCTAAAGGCTGGTCCCTAAGACGGCTTATATAGATATCCGTCCTAGGGTTACAGGAGAGACCTATCCGACTACGATACAGAGTATATCTTAGACTACAAGTAACTACACAGGCCTAAGTCGGTAAGTATTCTAGGCTTTCCTGTAGCCGGATGGTCTTTGATCTTCTCTCCCTGACTAGGCCACCCGTGAAGCATAGCTCTAACCCGAAGTATGTCACCCTGGTCAGCCAGTGGGTATACCCGGAAAGTATATCCCCAACAAGAATAGCTACCGTGTGTAAAGTTCCGAGAACACAACAAAGCAAAATCTCATTACCAAATGTAATTGACTTTTTTTCCTAAAAGATCACTTCAAAACTAGAGTATACTAAGAATATTTTTGCTGGTAAGCATGACATCCTGAACTTTAAAATGTGTGACTAATTATGCTCATAAGCACAAGTCTTTGCACCCATGGAAGTACCAAAGGTTGCATATCCCACAATTAGTTCCTAGTTCCACTCCCCCAATCAATCTCCCAGCTCCCAACTACAACAATACGAACATAAATCAAACACTTATGAAGATGGTCGATGTACCATGAGGCCGATGCCAGGTTGTTAGAGGACTAGAAAGTGCCATAGTCGATGATTTCTAATAAGTTCCCTCTAACACCGCCCTCGTGGGGCATGAACTGTCTATGACCATCAATGACACTACCTTCACCACGTTCCACCATTGATACCAGCAACATCGTGTGCCACCTCACCAAGGCCAGCCCTTCCGCGTCTAGAATCGCCACCTCCTGAGTGAATAGAGGAGCATTCACCACTACATGTCAGTGGATATGCAAAACACATTAGGGGCCAGAGGTCCTTCTCCAACATCTGTTGTATAACATATCGGTGGCGCCTATCCTCGCCTCAGTGTCCTTGTCTCTCCGGAAAATCTGTATATAATTTGCGGCGACTCCAAATTATAGAAATGATTTCAGTAAGGAGACATAAGCTGAAGCTGTATGTTGATTTAAGAAAAGATCCTAGACAAAAGTTTGAACCTGTAACAAATTCACAGAAACATGGGATTTAAATATGAGAAATATCAACCAAGAAAAAATATAGTTCCCTTTAAGACCCTGAATCAGTCATATATTTATAATTTAGCTTGCACAGATAAGTCACATACCTTTCCTGCAATCAACATAAACTTCAGCAGAAAGTGGAGAGACCATGATACATCATGCCGAAACAATGTATCAGTTCCCTACGAATAGCTCGCTCCGCAGAGTGACTGAACGATGATAAAATCAAGCACGTTCTCTAACACCTAGTCTGGCAGCCCTGAGCCTACCACAACTATTCTGGCACGTTAAATATTTTTATTTTTAACTGTTATCCAAAAATCTAAAGCATGGAACATGCAAAAGTTGCTATTTGTAGAAGCTAAAACATTCAGGTTGTGATATTTTTGACAATCTTTCAGAGAAACTGTAAGTGTGACCTAAAAATTTATAACACGCAACATGAGGAAGTTCAAGCATGTATGAGCTAAAATATCGAGGTTGCGGTATTTTACAAATAATCATCTAGACACCTTGATTGTACACAAAAACATATTGATAATGCACATGTCCTCAGAGCGATCAGTATGACCTCAAATATAGGGAGTTATCCTACAACATATAACCAATCCAGATTTACATAGACAATACATAGATGTATGCAACCATGTTTCCTTGTCACTGGCTTTCCTTGAGAATCTTAACCTAGGTTGATAAAAATTCCTTTAAGTTTCCGAAAAAGCAAGTTCAGTCTGAATGCTTACGCAGAAGAGTTCTACAGACCAATCCTAGCGCATATCATGAAGTTAAGGTGGTCCAAGGATCTCTAGGTGATCACCATGGAACATACTTGAAAAATATATTTACTCCTTTCAATACTGAATTTTGATAAAATCTATACTATACTTCTAATTTCAACGCTTAATTTAGCGTCTGGTTTTCTGTGGCGAGCCTTGTTTTATGGTTCCTGATCTAAAATGAATTTGTCCCTATTGAGCTAACCGTGATAATTACCTCACAGGTTAAAAAGGTGGACATGCATTGTGTTAGTTCATAGGGAGAAAATAAATTATTACGCCTTATTATATAGGTGGTGCTTCGTGGAAAAATTGCTATTGACATGAGCACAATAAAATTATATGCTGACTCCCGGGAACAGAAAGAAAAATAAATTATTGTTAGTTTGCAACTATAGTTTTCTAGAGGAAGGTGTATGATGTACTGATAATAACCATACATACTCATAGATTTTCCCAATCCGACAATTTCATCATCCTGAAAACAAAATGAAATAAAGTGAATCAAGTGCACCATAAGAATTCTCTGCCAACCAAAATATTATTCTTTAAATTTCCATGAAAGATCGACGTAACTAGAGGCATGATCAGTAGCTATGGACGTTTAACATCACCAATACCTTTGAAACACCTGAAAGAAAAATCCTTACAACCGTCATGCTCTTCAAAATTGAGTGCCAAAGTGTTAAAAAAATACAGAAAATCATGAACTGGAAAACTGATGCGAGAATCATATGCTGCCGTAACCTGACCTTTTTTCTGCTTGCACTAATATGGTATGTGGTATGAGAATGTCAGATCGAGTCTGTTAGGTTTGCAAAGCATGCCAATTCAAAGATCGAAATAGCAAAGTATCTTATGAGGTATCATTTGCAACAACAATCAACATCACATTCATCAGCCTTCTATGGGAACCTCACTAATTTTGTGCTAGAAATACAGAGGGAAAATGCTTGCAGTTATCATGCTCTTAAAATACTTAGTCGCCAAGTATCCAGAAAGTAAAGGAAACCCTAGGAAAACTAATACAATAAATACAAGCTTTCATAATCTAATTATTTCTGCCTATGAAGTTCTCATCTGAGGCATGCATATCATTCTAGTCCATCTACAAATTTGTAATGCAACAACAGATGAGAAAAATTAAGTACATTCTATAACTAATTAGAAATTTATGGGGAACAATATTAAAAAAGAGACTTTTGTCTTCGACCCCCGGGGCACGGCCGACAGACATAACATGTAATGAGGCATAACGGTTGCCGAGATGGATGGATTAGAGTACCAAGCAACATGAACAAAATGCTCCACGTCTCTATCACGCAAAAAAACTATATCGTAGAGCACTTAGCAAAAGATGACAGATCATACACGTCCCCCCATACACATACAACTGCATATAAATCTGAACCACTAATAGCAGCCAAATAAACACATTATAATTTTTGTACAAACGATGTAAGTAATGCTTCTTTCGAATGCTAAAGCCGAGTATTTCATAGCTTTACACCAAAATATACAAAAGAAGAAGACACATAGAGGCGTAAGAATAATATTAACAACTCTTAGGCTTCGGTACCCTTCTGGGGAACAATAATAAAAACGAGACTTTTCGGCAGACATAATGTGTAATGAGGCAAAACGTTTGCCGAGACGGATGGATTAGAGTACCGAGCAAAATGAACATAATTCTTAACGTCTCTATCGTGCAAAAAAGTATCGGAGAGCACTTAGCAAAAGATGACAGCACATACACGTCCTCACATACACGTACAACTGTATACAAATCTGAACCACTAAAGGTAGCCAAATAAACGAATAGTGATTTTTAAACACACCATGTAAGTAACCCTTCTTTCGAATGCTAAAGCGAGTGTTTCATAGATTTATACCAAAAGATAAAGAAGAAGACGTACAGAGGCATAAGAATAAGATTAAAACCTCTTAGCCTTCGGTACTCTTAGGAGCTGATGCCGCGAGAGCGAGAAGAACAATAGCAATCTCCAAGTCCTCATCCGAAACTCCACATTGTTCAGACGATGTCTCTTCTAGGCCGGTTAGTGTATCGTCCTGTCTGTTCGCGCGGTTGTTAGTCTGCCGAGCGAACGGCTCGTCCATAAGGACCGCCGAGGGCGCTCATCGTAGGAGTGAGGTGAAGCGTCATATGAGCCTCTCTGCAAACAAAGGGGAACCTTAGGCTAGATGTGTGCATAGAAGCCGGTGAATGTTATGGGAAAACATCGTGGCTAATAGACAATCTTAGCACGGGAGACATCGAACAACAAAACATGTATGGTGTAGTGCCAACTTTTTCAAACATATATGAAAGTTGATGGCAAAGTAAAGGACGAATAGAGGGTGAAGGGAAGAGCAAGCAGAGGAAAACCGGCAAGTTCTATGGTCGGGCTATGGCAAGGGGAAGAGATGAAGAGCTAGCATAGGAAGATGGCCAACGGTTATGGTCGGAAGATTGCGTGGGTAAGAATGGAAAAGCAGGCAGAGGAAAAGTTCCAACGGTTAAGGTCTGATGCTAGCAAGGTGAAGAGTAAACGGATAAGGAGTGCGTCCGTCTAGTTTCACGGCAAAATGACCCCGCAGAGAAATGACATCACAGATACGACGTAACACGTTCACACATTGTGTTGACTAAATATAAGTATGAAAAAAATACAGTAACATATAGAGATCATCATAGGCTTTGGAATAGAGTACAAATATAGACAATATAGAAATTTTACGCGGAAATATGTTAATTTGAATGATGGTTTGTTTTATTTACATGTATATGATTCCATTTACACATGGATAACGACACAACAAATTCTTAAAAATAAAGTCTACTAATCCTAACCTATTTCTTGAATATATTTCTATTATGCTTCTTAGTATCGCTTCTCCTTGGATTGAGCCCTGTATTATCGTATTCTTGCTTGTTGTATCAAACACCTCAACAATATTTACGTGCACAACCTCTGTAATGAAAAAACTACTGTATCTTCGGCAAAGGCCGGCGCCAAACTCTACAAAAAATGGGAATGATTAAAAAAAAACATTCGAACGTAATAACCAACTCTAGAAAGAAAAATCAATCTAAACCTATCAAGCACTTACCAAGTCTAAGGAACATATGGACGCTGCAGATGCCAAGCCCGTAGCCGAATCTTGATGGATTCCAAAGAGAAACAGACAGAAGACCATCGTCGCGATAGAAAAACAGTAGTCTAAGACTCTAACAAACAAAACGGAAAAATATACCTCATCTGAGAACAAACAATGAACACTCGAAATCCAGAAAGCTATCACCTCCTGAAACGATAGACATATAACCCCGAAGAAGACTCATGAAGAAAACAAAAGTTACAACTATCGATGACGACGATGAACCACGAGACGACGAAAAAATGACGAATGCATGCCGGAAGAGTGACGTCCATGTATTTGTCGGGTAGAAAGCTAAGATGCAAAAAGGAAACGTCTAAACTATTTACGCAATAGGGAAGAGACTTCAAACATATGAAAGCAAAGATAATTTACCGCGAAATAAACATGAGACAACCAACGCTGGCAAATACGCGTAGGCGATCGCACCTAACTCTTTTCCGGCAAAGTGTAACCGAGAAGAGCAAACCTGTTTCAGAGAGGAATGAAGAGGGCAAATCGTTAGACGGAAAGAATGACGTAGCAGTAAAAACACGAAAGACACAAATGCAGTAAAAGATGACGTACCTCACACATTTCGCACATGACGCCCTCATGCATTTCACATGCAAACCATGCGCACAATCGTCGAAGCTCCCTCGTCGAAGATGGCGCGCCATGGAAAAATATGTAGTACAAATAGAGAAAGAAACCGTGGGAAAGCTGTTTCTCAGAAAACAGAAGAGAGAGCGAAGCCGGAGATAAGAAAGAGGATGTCTTACGACACGGCAAACGACACATGAGCTCCACCACCGAAGAGGAAGAAGCATGGGTGGGCCGTGGAAACGTGTATCAAAGAGCATGATGAAAGAGATGATGAAACCGAATGCAAAACTACCCGATGAAAGAGGAAGAAGAGAGGGTAGGAAAGGATAATGAAGCAGCTGAGAAGATATAGCCTCATTAGAAAGAGATAGTATGCTACCTCTCCGTGAAATAACGCGAACGTCTATAGGCTAGGCTGCCAACTCGAATATAAGCCCGCGATAATGCGTGTATCAGCCGCGATGAACCATTGACGCATATAGTCCACGCTGCCAGTTCGGTCCTCCGCCGTGAGGAACCACGTCCGTCTAGGGTCTACGACACCGCATCGTATGTCCACGACCCCCCATGTAGCGAGGAACTGTGGACGTCTATAGTCTACGATATCAAGTCGTCTTCGGACGGTCCCTACGTATGCGAGAAACAACGGCCGGCATGGGATAAGCCCACACTGTATTTGGATGGACCCCACGACCGTGAGAAACCGCGGACGGTATGGGCTCACGGCGCCATGTCGACTCTGGGCAGACGCAATCACCGCGAGAGTTCGTGGGTGGCATGGCCTCATGGCGCCACGTCGGCTCTCAGCGGGCCCGGTCACCCACTGGGTGCGGAGGCTGTCACGCTGAAAACGCCTCTCAAAGAGCGAGTACTACCCGCACATGCTGACGGTAGGCCCATGTCTCGCGCGCAGCCCACCGTCCGGCGACACGGGGTACGACGGCGCGTGCGACACCTGTCCGCGATCTAGAATCTTCGCCCTGGCCCACATCGGATCCTGCCTCATGGGATAGCAGGGCTCCGTTGCGATGTTGTCGCATGTCCTTTTCAGCCTCCATCCCATGGGCGAAAAGAATCGAGACAATGTGAATAGCAGTTTGAGCCAAAACAATCTAGCACTATTATTTACTCCTAATATTTCAAACACTTTGGTGAACAGATCCTATGACCTATAGAACATCAGAATCCAATGTCACAAACTATGAGGTTTAAAAACTCTTTATCTAGCTGGAATATCTATACTATAATTTTCCTTGAGCCAGGTTCGTCCGTCCCAATTTTTTGGTTCCAATTTTTGCTTGGACGATTTTACCCTCAATAGTTCGAAGATATTCGTTCGGTTGTGGTGAGTGACCGAGCAGCCACAGACTCTAGTTTCCCCTCGCACATCTAAAGATGTAATTGGTTCCCTCCCTAGGAGCCTCCCGGTAAATCAGATTTATTTAGCCATTCGATTGGCTCCATCAGATACTCTAAACCGTAGATCGTTTTCGCTGCCTCGTATATAAAGCATCCGTTGGAAACCTATCTCACGCCCCATTCTCCTCCCACGTGCGGCGACCGGTAGCACTCCGCCTCTGCACTACTCAACAAGGGTCTGGAGCAGCAGAAGGGCGCCCTGTCCGGAAGCGGAAAACTGGTCTCCCAATCTGACCAATGCCGCACAGATCTGGCCTGGAATGACGTAACACCCCAACGTGCTCTGGAACAGCATCACCGTTTCGACCGTCTGGAAGACAACTACTCAAGAACCGGATCTTCAGGACAACATCACAAAGCTACACGTGACTGGCGCAATGTTGCCCCAACTACGGAGCAAGAGGCAATTGTTGCACTGAATCCGAAGAATCCTCCCCGGCGAGAGTCGAATGATCGCAGGGAAGAAGACAAAGAGAAGCATCGGGAGGAGGACCGTCAAAGAATGCCACCTCCTAAACACACAAGCCGTCCGGCTGACGGACGAAGGAACGACGGACATCGTGCTCAGTCAAGCCGGCAGGGGGCTCGTCGTAATAAAGATCCTTCCCGGAACCGGAATAATGACGCTCCGGACGGAGGCCGGCGATCAGCCAGAAATAATCTAGCTGCTCCACCCTCTCCACCAAACAGCCACCACAACGGCTCCCAAGGGGGCCAAGAGGGCGTCGTGGCGGAGGAGGTGGTGGCAGAAGACGAAGTCTGGCTCCAAGGCACCACAGCCATAGCCGTCATTCGGGACGATCTTTATCCCCAAGTGACGCAAGGCACAAGATCAACTCCAACATAGAGGCGTGGTGCTACGAAAATGATGATATATACGTGGGCCCAAAGTGCTTCGGACCATGCATAAGAGCCACAAAATTCCCAGAAGGATTTGCTATCTCAAGACACATTCAAGCCTACGACGGTATAGCCCGGCCAGATACTTGGCTCTAGGATTTTTTCCAGGCATGCTGTATCGCCAAAGGCGGAAACAGCCTGGTCGCGACCCGATATCTCCCACTCATGTTGCGGAAGACGGCACGATCATAGCTCAATGAACTTATGGAGAACACCATCCACAACTGGTATGGCATGCAAAGTGCATTCTTTCGGAATTTCGAAGGCATATATCGGAGGCCCTGTATGGTAGGAGACCTACAGCGTTGCACCCAGAAAGCCAGAGAAACTTGCCGGGATTATCTCGGACGATGGATCGACACCAAGAACTCCTGTGATGGAGTAAATGACCAAATTGCGATTGAAGCTTTCATTGCAGGACTCCCAATTGGTTTACTACATCATCGCTTGAAGTGTGACAAGGTCACTGATTTGGGAGAGATGATAGAAACAGCGAGCAAGTATGCAGATGCTGACGACGATGTAGAGGGCTTACTCAATGCCCTAGCTGTGCCACAGTCGGCAAAATAACCAAAGCAGCAAGCTCAGAAGCGCAAGAACACCTCGGAAGAAAATCCCAACACGGAAACGGCAGTAGTCACTGCTACTTTTGGGTCTGGAGGATGAGGAGGGCGCGGCGGTGGCCGTGGACGTGGTCGTAGGACATCAAGAGTCCAGGGTAGAGGAGACCAACAACCCAGCAAAACCTAGTCCTGGGTCGACATTGCCAATAACCCATGTGTGCATCACTTAGACGCTAATGGGGGCTCGTCCCACACAAACGCCGAGTGTCGTTTCAATGACGACATCAAGAAAGACGATACCGCTGGCTACAGAGCTAAGCGGAAGAAGGGAAAGAAGAATCCCGAAAAAGATAAAGAGACCAAGGATGATTCCGACATGGAGGAAGCTGATGCGCCGAATCCCAAGCCGGAAGAGAAAAAGAATTTCCCGACAAAGAAAGACACTTACGTCACCTTCCTCGGATCTCAACTAGCTAAGGTCAAGAAAGCAGTTCTACATGAGCTCAACGCAATAGTTCCGGCGGTCCCTCAATTCTTGGACTGGTCGGAAGTGGCAATCACCTTTGACCGCGTTGATCATCCGCCTAAGTTGCACAGGCGAGGAAAATATGCCTTAGTCGTCAATCCACTTATTGACGGCTATGGTTTCTCCAAGACTCTCATAGACGGCAGCAGCAGCATTAACATTCTGTATGTCGAAACGCTACTCCGGATGAAGACCTCAGAGACCCAGCTGAATTACAGCTCTATGATTTTTCACAGAGTTGTCCTAGGAAGACAAGCAAATTCCCTAGGAGAAATCACTTTGGATGTTACCTTTGGAACTCCAAAGAACTACCGGACAGAAGCACTTTCCTTCGAAGTGGTTCCGTTCAAGAGCGCGTACCACGCTATATTCGAGCGTCCGGCTTACTAGGCTTTTATGGCTCGTCTGTATTATATTTACAATATGATGAAAATTCTAGGTTCCAATGGCGTGATCACCATCAGGGGTGACCCGAAGAAAGCGAGAGTGCAAGGATGGAAATACCGCCTTTGCTGAAGTCGTGTTGCACGCCTAGGAG
This sequence comes from Avena insularis, assembly GCA_023614405.1. Lineage (NCBI taxonomy): Eukaryota > Viridiplantae > Streptophyta > Magnoliopsida > Poales > Poaceae > Avena > Avena insularis. The sequence continues at coordinate 451,137,505 of CM042690.1, forward strand.
TACCAGGAGATCAAGAAGACCATATATCCGTCTGAGATGCCTGCGACAAAGAAGGAGGTGACAAAGCCGAATCCGGAGTTCAAGGCATCAAAAGAGACGGAGAAGACGCCATTGAAGGATGATGACCCCTGCAAGGTGACCCAGATAGGCGTAGGCCTAGATAGCGCATAAGAAAGCGCGCTCGTCAAGTTCCTCCAAGCAAATAAAGACATCTTCGCATGGCAGCCATCTGACATGACCGGAGTACCTAGGGAACTTGCCGAGAACTCTTTAAATGTACACCCGAACACTAAACCCGTCAAACAGTCCCTACGATGTTTTGGCGATAAAAAACGTAAGGTAATAGCTAAGGAACTAGCACGGCTCAAGTTAGCCGGATTCATAGAAGAGGTCATCCACACTGAGTGGTCGGCTAATCCTGTAATGGTCCCTAAAAAGGACACCACTGATTTAAGGATGTGTATTGATTATACTGCCTTGAACAAGGCTTGTCCCAAAGATCCGTACGCTCTGTCTAGGATTGATCAAGTTATTGATTCTACGGCAGGCTCAGAACTCCTATGTTTTCTCGACGCATATTCCGGTTATCACCAAATCTGGATGAAGGAATCTGACAAAGTCAAAACTTTGGACTCAAGAACACACATCCTTTGGGCTTTTGTTTCGTTACGATGACCTTTGGGCTCAAGAACGCAGGAGCTACATACCAGCGCACTATGCAGCATTGCCTCCACGATCAAATCGGACGTAATGTACATGCACATGTGGATGATATTGCGAAGATGTCCAAAAAGAAGGAAACCTTGATTTCCGACTTGGAGGAAACGTTCGCCAATTTACGAAAATACAACATAATGTTTAACTCGATGAAATGTTTCTTTGGAATCCCAGCTAGAAAATTGCTAGGTTTTATCGTGTCTCAAAGCGGCATAGAGGTAAACCGAGACAAAATTAAGGCTATACTCAATATTTCCAGGCCGACTGGCCTGAAGGACGTACAAAGACTAACTGGCTATATTGCCACAGTCAGTCGGTTTGTAAGCCGGCTCGGTGAAAGAGCCGCACCACTATACAAGCTCCTGAAAAAGACCAAGAAGTTCGTTTGGACCGACGAAGCTAAAGCTGCACTATAAGACCTGAAAACAGTACTCTCATCTGCTTCCATCCTCGCAGCACCGAAACCACAGGAACCGATGTTGCTCTATCTCGCTGTGACAAACAAGGTCGTCAGTATCGTCATGGTGGTGGAGAGACCGGAGGAAAATCAGGAGCACCTGGTGCAGCGTCTGACTTATTATCTCAGCGAGGTCTTAACTGAATCAAAACAGCGGTATCCGCATTATCAAAAGTTGGCTTACAGTGTGTTCTTAGCATCTCGTAAGTTACGGCATTATTTTCAGGAACATCCAATTACCGTGGTGAGCACAGCTCCCATGAGAGATATAATCAACAATAGTGACACCACAGGACGCGTCGCCAAATGGGCATAGAGCTTTTAGCTTTCGACATTGAGTACAAACCTCGTACAACAATCAAATCCCAAATCCTCGATGACTTTGTCGCTGATTGGACAGATATAACGGAGAATATGACCCTGCTAAAGTCGGAATACGGGTCTAAAGCGCTCGGGGGCTGGCGTGGTGCTCAAGTCACCCCAAGGAGATAAACTTTTCTATGTATTGCAGATACACTTCATGCCGACAAACAACGTTGCCGAGTATGAAGCACTACTACATGGAATCCGGATTGCTAAGGACATCGGCATCTAACGTTTAATGTGTTATGGAGATTCGGATCTTGTTGCTCAACAAGTGTCGGATATCTGTAAGGCAAACAAGCACATGGCAGCATATAGGGCTTTTGTGGATGAATTATCTAAATTGTTTGAAGGGTTTGAAGTTCAACACATCCCTCGAACAGAAAATGAGGAAGTAGATGTACTATCTCGAATAGGCTCTGCCCGGAAAAAGGTCCCGGACGGCGCTTTTTTAGAGCACCTCAAAGTTCCCTCTATAAAGGGAGTGGACGAGCAATATCCGACCAAATCCGACTCATCTTTAGTAGCAGTTCTGGCTGTGATTCCCAGCTGTACTCAACCCTACCTTGATTTCTTGGTAGATGGAAAATTACCCGAAGACGAGGTTCTAAGCTGGCAGATCGTCCGACGAACAAAAGCATATACTATAATTAGTGGTGAGCTCTATAAGCGGATTGCATCTAGGGTCTTTCAGCGCTGTGTATCTCCGGAAGAAGGAGTGGAAATCTTACGAGAGATCCACGAAGGCGAGTGTGGTCACCACGCTGCAGCCAAATCTTTAGTGGCAAAAGCTTTCCGACACGGTTTTTTTCTGGCTTACAGCCAAGGCAGATGCCGAACGGCTGGTCAAGACGTGCAAGGGCTGCCAAAAGTACGCCAAACAAGCTCACGTTCTGGCTGATCAGCTGCGAACAATACTTATAACATGGCCTTTCGTGGTCTGGGGGCTTGATATGGTAGGACCATTTAAACGGGATCCAAGTGGATTTACTCATCTCTTAGTGATGGTGGATAAGTTCACCAAATGGATTGAGGCTAAACCCGTCACTAGTTGTGATGGAGAAACAACCAAAAGATTTATTGAGGATGTTATAATCCGATATGGTTATCCGCATAGCATTATCACGGACAATGGGAGTAACTTTTCTATGGGAGATCTTGCCGAATTCTGCAATGAACAAAATATCCGGCTTGACATTGCGTCAGTCGCACATCCACAAGCTAATGGACAAGTCGAAAGAGCAAATGGTTTAATCCTACAAGGCCTAAAACCAAGACTCGAAGCACCACTACGACGTGCTGCGGGGGCTTGGGCAGAGGAGTTACCTTCTGTAATATGGAGTTTACAAACAACTCCAAACAGGTCAACTGGATACAAACCTTTCTTCTTGGTCTATGGCGCAGAAGCAGTTCTTTCCAGCGATTTGATTCACACTTCTCCTAGAGTAGCCGCGTATGTTGAAGAGGATGCCGAAATTTCTCAACAAAATAATCTCGACTTATTCGAAGAAGTTCGCGTCGTTGCTGAGATGAGATCAACAGCCTATTAGCAGAAGTTACGCAAGTATCAAAGTCAGAGAGTCAGAAATCGGTCTTTCAATAAGAGCGATTTGGTTCTCCGGCTTGTGCAGCAAAGAAAGCACAAACTTTCCCTAATATGGGAAGGGCCATTTTTAGTTAGTCCAGTATTGCACAATGGTTCATACTACCTAACTGATATGCGTCCAGTCAAAGAAAGACCTGCTACTAAGAAGAGAAAAAGAGCTAGAGGCAGTACAAATCTGGATGAGTTAGACAGACCATAGAATATTGCTCAGCTACGTCCCTTTTATTCTTAGTATTTTTCTTTGTAATCATATATGTGTACATGTTTAATGAGAAATAAAGTCTTGGTTGCCTCAAAATCTTTCTGAGAAGTTTTTACCATCTTATTTCCGAATGATCATGTCACAGTCAAAAATCCAAGAATACTTGAAAGTACTTTATGCTCATGTTTGTTCTAGTTCAGATTTCCGATTCTAAAATTGATACATTTGGGTATAAATATAAATTTTCTAGTATATACTTTGGTTATTTGTCTGATTGCTGGATGCGGGCATTTTCCGAGTAGTGAATTGTTGGTACTGGAAGCCGGCTTTGTTTCCGAGTTTAAACTAGATTAGCAATTGAGTTCCGTTGCTCGGCAAAGTTTCCGTGCCGAAAGTTGGCCGGCTCACGAAAGGGACGAGGCGGAAAGGCAGATAAACGATAAGTGCAGACAAAAAATACAAGTGCTTATGCAAACATTTCAGGCACAAAATATCAAAGCCAAAAAGTGCTGAATAGATAAAATAAAGCTTAGCACTAGCAAAAGTATTATACTACTTATTTATAGACCCAAATTGTTTTCAGAATAACATATTGTTCTTCTGATACTCTATGATGCAGGGGGAGAGGTAGGAGCTGCCGGCTCGCTGGATACATTGGCCTCGTTGTGATAACGTTCCGAGATGTTCAAATCCGATATGGTTTGATCATCATCGGAAACTTCAGCTGTTTCTTCGGAAGGCGGAGCCGGCGTGTCCACGTGGGTGAAGAAGGGAGTGTCGTAGCTGGTCAAATCAGCTACATGGCACCCATATCCGGCGTAGGAGTCCATGATAGCCTTGATGTCTTGCTCCTGTCTGTCTTCGTCCACCTTGCAGTATCCTCTGGTTACTTGCCAGATTTCCATGTTTCCATGGTGGCTCATAACCATGGTGAGAATGTTTTGCACTGCGGGTCACGCGTAGGAAATGTTCCAGTCTTGAACAAGCTGCGACATATCTTTGGCCTTGTCTCGCACCTCAAAGGTGGACATGCTGTGCATCTCCAGAACCTTGAGAACCTCGCCAATATATTCGAGGGATTGGCGGAAGTCATGCAGCAAATCACCGACTTGGGTAAGCCGGTTGGTGCGAGATTCAGCGGAGGCTAAGTCCGTCAAGTTCAGAGGACCTGTGCATATAATGCAAAGGGTAAGTCAAGTAAACCCGGACTCCAAAGAGTCGTAAGAAGCAGATAAGTCAGAGAAAGGGAAACATACCAAAGATAACATCGTCGACTTTGGCCTTCTCTTCACAAAGACTCTAAAGTTCAGCCCGGAGTGCCTCGGAAATGTCCTTTTCTCTGAATAGCTCATTGCTGAGATCCGAGATTTTCTTATCTTGAAGCGTAATCTTGCGATCACGCTCCTCGGTGGCCATGGAGGTGGATTCGAGAATTTGAGCAATGCTCTTCTCATGATCTGCCTTAAGCTTATCCAGCTCTTGGCGAAGTTATTTGTTTTCCACCACCAAGGTCTTAAGATTCCCGGCCTCTTCAATCATAGCGCAGGACTGTTTTACCAGTGCTGTAAGTCAAAAGAACAACAGTTCAACAAAAATTCGACTATGAAATAAAAGACAAGGTTTGAGTTTCAGAATGTTTACCTTCGGCCTCATCCTTGGAAACTTTCAATTGTGCATTTTCAAGCCGGAGAGCTCTGATCTCTTTCCGCTTGTTGCAAATATTCTTCAACAAATCCTGGTTATAGGAATATACTTTCTGTAAGTCAGAATACCCAAAGTCAGAAGTCTACTAAAGACTCGGGCTAATATTTTTACTAATATCAGCACGAGCCTTGGGGGCTACACTAGTTCATTCTTTCGCATCCTAAGGAAGCATAAAATCGGATTTGACTTTCCAGCTTCATGCTTGGGGGATAGAGGATATGATATGAAATAAGGAAAAACGGGAGTTAGAATTCTGACTTACATATTGTTCGCGAATGAGTTTATCTAAACTCGTATTCACTTCGGTGGCAACCTTTTTGGCGAAGGTTAGGGGGGATCACCGGCATAGTTGGAAGCTCATCGGACCTCAGCTTCTTGTCGCGAAGACGAACTTGTTCAAGAGGATCAGAGTGTTTGATATCCTCTGCTTCTTGCGCTTCTTCTTCGGTAGAGAGACTCCGGCTCTCCAGGCATTGCCGGGCTAGCCGCTGAATCTCCTCCATAGACTTCTGAGACAGGCCAAGTTTGGCAAGTCCCGGATTGTCCAGGAGATTATCAGCGAAGATCTCTACCGAGGGATCATTACCCGAAGAGTGTTCACCCTTATCAACACCTGAGTCACCCATGGTGACATCAGTTTACGATTCAAGGATCGCTGGCTCGGATGGTTGAGCCGGATCTTCTACAACGGTCGGAGATGGAATAATCTCTGGCGCTGCAGAAGGCTGAGGGGCAGGAGTCGGAGGAGCCACGGCAGGAGAAGCCAATTTGAGCTTCGACTGACGTAGGGGTTTCGAGGCAGCTCCCTTCCCTTTGCCCTTGATGAGTTGTTTAGCTCTAAGAAGGTAATAGAGCAAAGAACATTACATCTCTGAAGGAATTACAAGCAAAATACAAAGACCTTGTGAGGAAAGATTACCTCTTTAGAACGGGCACTTCTTTAGTGTCGATGGCCAATGTCGGAGCCTTGCGTTTCGGAGGAACGACGTCCGGCATTGGGACCAATTCACCCTCGTCCTGAGAAAACTCAGGAGGATATCCCTCGATAGGAGCGAACTCCGACTCGGGGAGGTCGGCAAGCTGAAAAGGAGAAGTATCTCAGTATTACAAAAATAACATAAAGATGAGCACATAAAAAGAGTTGCTGCTGAAGCTTACCGGCACAACGGGGTCTTCCAATGCATGCATGTCCAGGGACAGCTCCAGAATCTTCCTCTCGATCCGCTCCCTTATTAGCCATCTGATTTGGCATACATAATCTTTTGTCTCTAAGGTCTTGGGGCTGATGCAGAGAGAGTCCTTCTTCGACGACGTGATAGAATGCATCAGTCGATCTCCATGATGTTGAAGAGGTTGGATCCGGTGTGCCACCCAGCATTGAACCAAGTCGGACCCTTTCAGGCCCTTGTGCTTCATCAGATATTCGATCCGCCTTTTGGAGAGAAGTAGATCATCACTGAGAGCCGAAGCGAGCTCGTCCCAGGACTCTTGGGGCGTGGCGGCTCCGTCGACGAAAGCCGGCAAAGCATGATCTTTGCCGGGAGCGGGGATATCCTTGTGATAGAAAAAAGTGGACGCCCATTGTTTGACTGACTCACTTGCCATGATCCGGGGATAAACGCGCTCTCGCCTAACCGAAAAACTAATGGTACCGGTAATATAAGGATTACCGACAGTTATGGAATTTCCCCGGACATGAAAGTAGTACCGGAAGAGAGTAAGGCTCGGCCTAATGCCAAGATACCCCTCTCACAAAGAGGCGTACGCACTCATCTCTAAGATGGAGTTCGGGGGGAGATGGTGGAGATGAACTCCATAATGACTAATAACCTCGGAAAAGAAATCCGAGGGAGGAAAACTCAGACCTCTGTCAAGGTGAGTGCCAAAGTGCACTCGCTCGTCGCCGTGGGGGTTGGGGACGGTTTCGCCGAAGCCGCTCCGCCAGTCGCCGGCGTGGAGGAGCCCTTCATCTTCAACGACACGGAGCTTGGGATCGTCGAGGACGCACGGGGTCCAAACCCTGTGGTAGCTCTCCTTCTCCGCTGCTGCCATCGCCGCTGCCATCGCTGCCGAGCCAGAGGATGATGCAGAAGCCATTCTTTCCGGTACACTGGTGACCTTGGATGGGCGGCACTGGAGTTCGTGGGAGGAGTAGAGGAGAAGGAAACAACGCAAGGAACTGGTGAAGGAGATGGGGAAAAGAATCCTCACCACTTATATCCGCCAGACGCGTCAAGATTCGTGTAAACGCTACAATGAATATGCCACGCGTCGTGGAAAGGACTGGGAAACCCCCACGCGATGATTACGCCGCCTCGATCTCCATGCAAGGATTGAAACGGCGCCTCGGTTCCGCGAAAGACGGACCCACCAATGGTCGTGCTGACAGGAGATGTTTGCCAGTGACGTGACTTAACCATGACTGTTGTCAGATTACGTCAAAGACCAAGTTCCGGCTTAGTTTGAATTTCGAGCTGGAAACACGAATAACGTATTTATAGGTCTGACTTATTTTTTGAGACCCAGATCGTATCTTTTGTTTTGAAGTTTCAGGAACCCTTCAAGATTCTGCAAGCCGAAGATTAAGCTTGATGATGATGAATCCGACTTTGGATCTTGGAGGCTTCCGGGGGCTGCTGTTGGGGATATACTTTCCAGGTATCCTCATAGTTCCTCACTGACCAGGGTGACCCACTTCGGGTTAGAGCTTTGCTTCACGGGTGACCCAGTCAGGGAGAAGAGACAGAGTAAAGTCCGGCTACGGGAAGGCCCAGAAGACTTACCGACATAGGCCCATAGTGTTACTTGTAGTTCAAGATGTACTCAGAATCTTAGTAAATGGCCAGGATAGATCTCTCTTGTAAACCCTAGACCGGATATCTATATAAGCCGTCCTAGGGAGAGCCTTTAGGGCACCCTCACAATAGTCTACAATCTCAACTCGCACATGCGAAACCCTTGTAACCCATATTAAAACTCTGGCCAGACATCTGGATTGCTAGCAGGAGTAGGATCTGTTCAAAGCCGGATTCAACGCAGAACTTGTGTGCTCACCGTCCCGAAACACCGTACGTCTCACACTCCTCTCTTCCACATGCCTCGAGGACCCCCTCGTGACGTACTTGTCATCAATCCGACGACACCTAGTCCCTCCTCCCGTATCATCTTTGGCGTGGATCGGCTCCGCGTTGCGGTATCATCTCTAGGGCCAATCCCCTCCCTCCTCTCCTCTCTCTCTCTCGGCTAGCTGCCGCCACCCCCTTACCTTCCATCTCGTCCTCCTCTCTCCATCCCCGTTTTCACCCTACCACTGAGCAGCCATGGCGGCCGTCGTGCGACGTGGCTAGGCCGACACCCTCCACATGCCCTTCTACTCGCTAATGCCGAGCTCTTCTAGGTTCCACGCCAAGCAGCGGCAGCCAGAGCTCCATAGCCTCCATCCCCATTCCTTCTTCGCCTCTACAGATAACGTTGGGCAGCATCACGACGGGCTTCTATCCTCCGGTTCTTCTTCTAGGTTCCTCCGTCTCTCCCCCCTCTCTCAAATGATCCCCTTCTTGTGGCAGCCCGGAAAGAAGGACAAGATAACAAGCCACCGAGCTGAGTTGGGGATAGTGGAGGTTTGGGAAGAGCTCTAGCTTTTCCTCTTCTACCACTTCCTTTACTGGGTCAGCACAGCAAGGATGCTTTTCTTCATATGAGTAATCATCTTCCTTAATCAAGATTTTTGTCATTTTGCTCCATTTTGTTCCTACATGTACGGATCCATTTTTTTGTTTGATTGAGGTTTTTGATTCCTGCGAACTCTTAGATCCAAAGATTTAATCAAGTATGGAGTAGTTGGCGGTGGCTATCAATTGTTCTATCCATAAAAATATATTTTCTACCAATTTGTTCTGGTTAGGTATTTTTTTGTGATGATCATATATACAATAACTCTTGATGGGTACTGAATAGTTAGTTGATTGAAATGAATGCATATTAACAAATATACTTTGTATTTGGGATCGTAGGTAAACACATTCTCTTACTCAATGATTCAGCGAGGATGGATTTGGCCTCATTGGTTTGGTGAAGAGCTACATGGAATTGGTGAAGGCAGTTGTGAGCTCATTTCTTAAGTCTTCAACCCAAGGTCGTGATTCATCTGTCCTTCTTTTCCAACCACAATCAACTTAAGGTTGATGTAAAGTAATTTGTAGCAAAAAAATTGTTTCTATTCAGTCGAGTATAGATTTTCTATTGATATTCTCAGTTCCACATGTTGTCATAAATAAATAAGGAATTTCGATTATCCTGGAGTACATGGTACATCATTGAATGGTAGCCCCTTAAAATCATTGTAACCGCTGATATATCGTTTTGGTCTTTTAGACGATTAGATAATTACTTCTATTTGATCATTTAGGTCTTTGCCAGATTACTGTATAGGAACCCCCTTCGCTATTTTGTGCTGCCATTCTTTAGAGTATATTGTATTTTCTATACTGTATTTTCCATGTTAGAAGGTCGAGGGTGTTATTGATACAGAATTCTTGGATATTTTGTTTGGTTTTGCATATAATGGTGGTGTGCATTCCTCATGAGTTTATTACCATGTTACTGTATTTAGTTGTAATTTTTTTCAGATCTGAGCTTAAAGCGCTATCAAACTTCACCTGGCTAGGTTAACTGTATTTACATATAAGGCAACAAATAGAACAAATGTATTTCATGTGTTTTATTGTTTATTTATGCTTCTAAATGTTTGTCTAATTTCAGATAATTGTGATACTGCATGACATACTATTGATTGTGAGTGACTACTAAGTTTAAGAGCAGGCTAAGCACACCTTTTTTGTAAGAACATGTACTGACTTGCTTTCAGATCTTTTACCACCTCATTCTTTCTATTAGAAACTACCTTTGTTGCTATGCTCCTTATAAATTATGAACTGTTTCCTATATAGATTAAATGAGTAAATGTACATTGTCAAAACCGAGTGAGATAGTAAATTATGACTGCTTAAAAATGGTGCACACATGCCTCTTGTGCTTATCCTTTCCCTCCCTTATTTATCTATGTTTTCTCTATGACAGTGGTGTGTTCTTTCTATAGATGCTGATGTGCTATGTTCTTCATTTGCACCAGGAGGCCTTGCGGGAGTGGTGCTGGGCCTAGGTTCAGGTTAGTTATTCTTGTGTTAACCATTGTTTGGAAAATGAGTCCAGGTTGTACCTTTCCTCGGATCCAGTTCTATGATGTGCTTTCTTCCTCTTGCATGTTCCAGCATGCTTAAGATTGTTTTCTCCACCCTAATCCTCTGTGGCGCACAATCTAAGAAGCAGGGCAGCGAGGGTAGTGGTTCGTGTTGTACTGTTACTCTTCCTAGACCATCTTCGTCGCTTGCAGTGGTCAGCCAGATCCCAACATCACGTTGAGGTAGATGTCTTATGGCATGACTCCCACCACTTATTTAGATACTTTGTTAGTTGATTTTAGTTTGTATCATTTTTACTTCAGTGTTATTATTGCGGGAAAAACTATTTCTTATCCAAACCAGTAAGAATTTGTGATTGATCTATAAACGATTAAAGTACCAAAATACCACCCTGCACTTAGTTTTATTGGTTATGTGGTTTTACTACATCCACGGAACAAGCAAGTCATTATTGAGTTATGCTGAATGCAAGTATCGATTATTTTGTAGCTGATGAATGGGGTCACACATTATTTTTGGAAGAATGAGATTATATGGATCAAAGAGTATAATAAACAGAAGTTTCATATTTTTCTAAAATTCTCTACTCTTTATTATTTACATGTTAAAAGTACACTACATTGGATCTTCTGTGGTGCTTTCGCAAAAATAGTGCGTTCATTTTTTTTGATAAAACAATGTGCTCATTGTTTTGCTTGGTGTGTACTATATTTGTTCATGTGGTTGTCTGAGTAGTATATTCAGCCTTAAATAGCACCGCGAGATAATCTTTCAATCTTTTCCGGTGAAAATGGATTTGTTCTACTTGTTGCTTCCTTACAAATCAATCTAATCATTCAACATGATTTTCCCTCTTCATTGCCAGCATAGTTTCCATTTCATATTCTACTCAATGTTATACCAGCTAATCCCGTGATCACTATTCCAGGCAATGAGCCTATTATCGATGCCACTGTCAATGGCCATATCATCAGTGTTTTGCACACTAGCCTTATCTCTAGATTAGGCAGAAGATCACTCATATAGCCTACTTTAGAGATGACGGTCAGTTAATAATTCACTGAAATCCTTGATGTCTCACTCGTAAGAGACTTCTAATATTTTCCAAATGCAATCCATCCCCTGTCGGAAAATGCATATGAGCTGGGTGCCTGACTCAGTTGCCATTTTGTTTGTGGACCAAATTTTAACTCCATTCTTTTTTGTGCCTAAAATGAGTTCGAAGCTTAGACAATTAGACCCCGGATGGATATAGACTTCATAGAATATAACTTTTTAAACAATTACAATGTAAGATACCATTGTAGCCATAGTCCTAGAAGTTATATGTGCATTCTAAATTCTTTTCTTGGTAGATTCTTAGTTGTCCGAGGCCTAAATTTGGACAGTAAAGACTACCGGATCTTTTAATTAGGAGGAGAGGAATTTATCCCAAATTTTCACCCATTGTATTTATTCCATTTTTTGGTGTATGTCAGATTAAGTATTAAGGTTTAGATGTACTATTCTTAAATAGTTAATTTTTTATTTTCAGTTCTATATTTAAATAGGTAAGCTCACTAAATTGTTCGATTGGCTGGGATTTGATGGGACTATGGCCACGATAAACTGAGGGGACTCTAGGTTCTGGTGTTCCACGGCACTAGCTACAACTAAGATTTCGTCTTGACAAAAGTAGGCACACACACTCAGATTTTCAACACACGCGAGATCCAAATTTATAGTTCTATCTCTGTCCAGCACACTTAAAATGCTAAACACGTAGACGTGCTTGCTCCCCCAGTTCAGAGGTTCTATTCCAAAAAATTCAGTGCAGTCCAATCAGGAGATTTGTTCCAAAAATTTGTACAAACTCAGTTTATGTCCAGACTTTGCCTTAGGATTTTCTTCAGAACTAGCGATTTTGCCTTTATCTCAATCTGTTCATGCTGCACAGCATTGGATTCACAAGATCTACAAAATTATGCAGGTCCAGATTTGGTGTTTTCCTGTACAAGGATTAAATACGTGCAGACAATCTAGGCTTTTACTGGACCTTCTTATGCTTGATCCTTTGTTTTTTGACATTGCAAATTATTTAATAGCTCCATTACAACACGTACATGCATGACATTCTTTCATTTTCACAAATGCATGGACAATCATCATCGTTTGATTAAATAGTATATACATGCAGTTTTGAACACAATGGTGAACCTTAGTTTTGCTCCAAATATTCCTCCCAAGTGAAATAGTGCGAATGTATATCCTGTTTGCAGAGCATGCATGTATCGCCTAATTTTCAGTCTCCTTTTCTCTTCTGAGATATGTCTTTTTCCTTCTCACCTATTGCACTATGAACATAGATGAAAAGAAGCGGTGCTCTGAGTTCATTCAGTTTTAACATTATCGCTACAAGATTTAAACAATTTGCTTTGAAATTACATCTCCATGTCAGGAATGCTTTGTAACTTCTGAATAATGTCTTGGGCCATGGTATAAACATTACTGAAGCTAGAAAGGTATGGTACAATTAAGTTTGGGTTTTATTTACAGTAAAAAAATGCTATGGTATTATCTGATGGAACAGTCTCCAACTTGAGAACCTTAGCTATTCTATTCTGGTTTACATTATTTTGCAGTTCACATGCGAATCTTTGTGGGAACATAGTATTTAAATCTGTTGTATTTGTAGGTAATCTTTTCCAAGCGAATTAATCGTGCAATGCGGATCATCAAAAGATTTAATGTTGAGAATGAAATAACATTCTTTGAGAAAAGACAAGAATAGCAGGTGTATTTATTTTTCCGTTCTTCACATTACGAAATCTATAATTCCAGTTTTTTATCGTCACTCCTGTTCTTACTGAACCTGTCACTGTTAGCATAGGTAGTACTGGTAGGTCAATGAAAATAAGGTTTTATTACAATTGTAGCAATTGGTGCTACTAATTCAAGTTATCTCTTGTACTTATGCTGCTACTTGTTAGTATTGTGCTACATCTCAAGAGCAAGTTCAGATGTCCATCCCACCATTTCTAGATAGCTGGATTTAACATGGGATCGATTGATTTACTGTAGTAGTCATATTTGAAGCACCTTTGTCCAAGACAAGGGGGGATAGAAACAACCTCTTCAGATTATGATTTGTGCATCAAGGTTGGCTCTAGGATTAGGATAGGAAAAGCCAGTGGGCCATGGAGCAAACCATAGTTCACGTGTAACATTATTGAAGACTACTAGACTAGATGTTCTAGGGAAACAAGATGAAAGTTACTACCTCTATTCCATTGAATAAGGTAGAAATGAATTTTTTGTTGGTGGTGATTGTGTGAAACTTTTGGGTACTGAATGACACTCGATAAACACATCAGCGATGTGATTATCCAATACTCCTCCTAGCTACTGCCTCCCTGAGCAGTAAGGTGAGCCTTCCCTTCCTCTCACTACACAATATTCCATGTGTTTTGGTGTTTGTCACTATTACTCCTGAATGTCTGGGTTAACAGGTTGGTTTCAAGTAAACATCTATCGTAGTTCTGCTGCTTGCATTATGCTCGTGGATCACAATTTTTTCTTGAAATTTTCCGTGCATCTCTAGAAATATTTAGCACAAGTCTTGGGCCTTATTACTCATATGTATTATTTTTATGGGTTTATGTTGTGCCTTGACCATTACACTCAGGGTGGCTTTGATAGGCTAACTGTGCTATTGCAGATAGGTTGCGTCTTTTGATGTTGTTCTGTGATGTTGGTGCTCTTCACTAGCTATCCACAGGACAGTGTGCGGGTTGCAAAGAACTAGGCAACGATCCAAGCAAACAGGTACATGAAGTCGTGCCAAAGAACATACCAAATGATTACAACTAACTAGGTTAAAGAAGGAAGCCTTTAATAAATGCCTCCTGGGAAAGTGAACAAGAAAACTTAGGAAGAACTAGGATTCATTCATAGGTGATGGAGAGTCTGACCTTGATGGCAAGTTTTGTTTAGTTCTGATTGAAGTTAGAAAATCAATCTGTATGTAAACCTAAACCTTATGCATGTAGGTGTAATATTTGTATAGAAGCAGATGTTCACTATTATACATACTACATTTCGCTATCTGCTTTGAATCTACTCCCTCCATTTCAAAATATAAGATGGTTTACAGTTCTAAAGATAATGTATCTATACCACTTTTATAGCGTAGGTTTAAAGAGGTTTGGAGTAAATCTACACACTAAAAAGGGTCTAGATACATTCCCTTGACAAAGCTAAAATATTTTATATTTTGAAACGGAGAGAGTACTTAGCAAACAACAACTCATGATAGCGTTTCAGAAGCCTATTTTTGGTGTGAAAGGCAGGGATTACTTTCAGTTTGTCAACATGAAAAACTTTGCATATTACTGTCCTTTTACCCTGTGCATTTTTTGTCCTATTGTCGGTGATTGGAACGAATGGAGTGGAATGGGATGGAATCTGACATTTTCATCTTTTTATATAAACTAGCACAATGCTTGCTGCGAAAGAGCAACCTCGTTGGCAAGCTTGGCCGACGCCCTCTTCATGAGCAATACGCCCTTGATCTGCCATGGTGGATTTGCCAAACTGCAACCACTCTATCGTATTGTATGCGTTGCAGATTAGAAGAAGTGAAATGATGTCGCAGCATACATGCGTATGGCAGCGAGCTTAGAAGATTCTCGGACTGCTCAATTGTGAAGACGCATGGAACATGTTCAATCAACCACTACGACACACCAAGGCATTTGCCAATGTATTACCGACTCTCGTCGTCTTCATAGATTATTATCAGCCTGCTTGTCTTGGGTCCTCTTTTATTCATGCAGGCAATCAAGAAGAGAAATAGGATGTGTTATATTTCCTAGCATTAAATGTGAAGGAGTTGGTTGTAAAAGAAATCATCCAAAACTGGTGAACTGCATTTAAATTAAAACTACAGTATTGAAACTTATGATAAGATAGTATTACCTCATTATAAACAATAGCTTTCCCGGCACAATCTAATGCATACAGTGTATAATTAGTATATCAGTACTCGCATGCGATGAGAGAGTGGGCATTGTGTGCGTGGACATGCATAGATAGATTGTAGCTGGAGCACTGCTGCTTGGCGCGATCGTAGACGAGCATGCACTTCCGGCCTAACATCGTTGTAGCTACCTCCATCCGTCTTGTCGATGAGAATCTTTCCAGGATTGGTCGCTGCTCGGCGCACACGCCGGTGAGTGGCACCATCATGTTGTCTATGCCGGTGTTTCCATTGGATGGTGCTAGAGGCTCGTCCTTCGTCCTCAAAGAGTGAATCTTATTGCCTTCGCATCCAACATCGGCTCTACCTGGTTGTATATAGGCGCACTGTTTTCTGGCAACATGGGAGATTGGATCGGGCGACGTCGTATGAGAGATGAGATCGGCAGCTTCGTACTGTGATGAGATCGGCGGCAACAATATGGGATCTGGTGGGCATCGTAAGAGAGGATGTATGTGATGAGATCGGCGGCAACAATGTGTGATCTGGTGGGCATCGTAAGAGAGGATGTATGGGGTCCAGGTCGAGGAGGCGCACGATGAGGTTCCTCTAGTAGGGCGCTTCCCGGCGTGGAGATGACGAACTATCCTGCAGCTTCGCCTGATATCCCCCTCCGACGGAGTCCTTAATAGACCTTACCGCCGCCGGCCGCAAACTCTAGAGGAGGAGGCTGACTTCTATCGCATCTAACGCTGCATAGAGTTTTGGTTGTTTGGGGAGAAAGTAGAGGGGACACGGGATGGCTAGGCTTTTAACGGCGATCGAGTCTGTTTTTTTGAAAGCACGGCGATCGAGTCTGTTACGATAGAGGGTGGGACAAAAAAACAAAAGAAGAATATTATTTTTTACTTAAAGATGGCATTGACGGGCAATTTGTTGTCTGATGGGAAGGTAAAAGGATCCAAAAAAGTGTTGGACCGGAAGAAACAATCCATTTTTTATTATTACTAGGAAATGTGTCCGTGCGTTGCTACGGTCTATTTTTACTTTAGCATGTGTTGTCGATGCATAGGAAAATATCGATATCTTGGTCGCACATGCCAGATGGAATGTAACGGGTACTCAATTATAGAAATACAGTTGTTGATTCCTTCACCTGAGAAGACTTCGCACCTAGTAGGGCACTGAAATATGCGTCGACGTGATAAGGTCTAGGCTAGAGATCAGAAAGGTCTAGGCTAGAGATCAGAAAGCCTAAACGATTCCGACACCTTTACTATTTTATGATAAGCTATTGAAATATTTAGAATTTAGCAATAAACATATAAATTTTACTTTTAATACTCCATATTACTGATGAAAGAAGATGACAAAAGAGAAGAAAATGCACTGTGCAAACCTCCTTGCACTTGTCTTATTATCTTTCTAAGAGAGCACAACGTCGCAATTCTGTATTTTTTTGCATTACTCTTTCTCCCGTGATATACCACTTCGCAACGAAGTTGGATTTCCATGTTGCTGGCAGCACCCCACGGCCTAGCCCACACCAAGCACCCCCTCCTTTTAATTCAATGCACAGGCATCGGCACTCTCTTTAATTCACATCCTTTTAATTCAATGATCATATATTCATCTATACATCACTCCATGCAAGCCGACATTCTTCTCATTCTCTCTTTGTCCGTGCATTCTCTCCTCTCTGTTGGACCATGCTGCCACATCCTTCTCCGGTGCTATTGCATGTTTATTTTAAGGGTTTTTATTATTTCTGTCACTATGACCAACCCAAAACTTAGTTTTGCCATTTGACCAATCAAAACTTCAATTTTGCCACTACTCTGTTACAATACTCCTTATTTTTGCCATTCCGTCATCTTTTTACAGTTAGTCTATAATCATTTTTGCCATTTTATTACCATGACTTACCACATCGATGATCAACATCTGCACAATCATCTCAGTAGCACCACTTCAGCGTTGGTAATATATTAGCATTACTGGTCCATGTGGAGTAGCCGAGCAGTATACTATATCCAGCTTGAGTGTACGCAAATGCAGGGCAGGCTAGTTGTGAGCGCATGGTCGATGATGTATACCTGATTACTCCATTATTGTTCGACATGGAGGGGCGGATGACAAACATCCTGATACAGCCCACGTGAGCCTCCATGGGTCGTAGTTTCCCAAGATCATCGGTGATCTTGTGCCAAACGTTGTTAAGATGACAGTGGAGACAATGTATGGTACTGGGTCGAACAAGTCTTAGACACTACTCGCTCTACTGCCGATTGAACTTATTAGCATTGGCGTATGGCGGTGAGGGAACTATAAATAATATAATGACGCTGATGCGGCGATCACACCTCATAGAACGGGTAAAAGTTTAGAATGGATAAAACCGTCACAAGTTATACTAAATGGGTAAATGGAAGTATTGTCTACTATGTAGGCTAAATATTGTCAGAAGCATATAATTAGCCGGTGTGAAATGGAATTAACTCTAAATAAAAGGGGAACCTGAAATGGCAAAACCGATTATAAATTAACGGTGAAAAGTTGACGGAATTGCAAAACCGAGGAGTGTTGTAATAGAGTATTGGTAAGATTGGAGTTTTGATCAGTCAAATGGTAAAACTGAGTTTTTGGTTGGTCATAGTGGCAGAAATGATAAAAACCCTTGTTTGAAAGGCTATGTGGATATTTTTTAAGCTACTCACAGACCTATATAAATAATAGACCCAATGTTAAAGAGCGAGGTGGGACTATAAATACCAAACCTTAGCACCATTAGAACTGATCGGTCAGTTTATGTGGGCCGGTTAACTGCACTAATTAAACGGCCCAAGTCCATTCTGCCCAGCACAACCAAGCGAACCATCCCCAGCCGCACAACATCTCCGCTCCTCCCTGCTGTCTCTTATTTCACGACACGCAGCGCGCCGCCCCACGCGTCTCTTCCTCTGGGAACCCACAATGTTGCCACGCCAGCTGCGCCAGCCGCATACTCGCCACATGAGCCTCACACTCAACCTCAACTTGTACAGCTCTGCTGCCGGGAGCCCGACGTCCGCGTCAACCTTGCCCAGCCAGCGGCCGCCTCGAGCCAACGAACCGCTGAGCGAAACCATTTTGGACATTTGCAAAGATGAACTTGTGAGGCCGAAGCTCTGTGTCGACTCGATCATCCAAGGCGATCAGCTATGGTGTTTGGCTTACCACATCTATCTAGACATGGAATTCTGAATCCAACGCACTTTTTCAATCACCCAAAGTAGGCTACCACGTAGTGTTGCATATCACCGGGGCTCGTGAGCGCCTCCCATGTCTGGCCGGCGCGTGCGACGGGGCCAGCACGGTGTGGTCAGCCTGCGAACGAGGAAGACGCGAGAAAGGTTGCCCCTGGTCCTGGACGGAGGAGGAAAAAGTGAATCGCTATATTTATTTATTGACTTACAAATGCCACAGGTGGGTAATTATATTAGAATAGACAGGAGTAAAATAGTCTAAAAAAGTGTTGGACCGGGAGAAACAATCCGTCTTTTATTATTACGTATAGATTAGGTGTATAGATTAGGGTGTATAGATTAGGTATAGATAGATATAGATACTTATAGAAGTAAATAAATTTACCTTTATTTGATACTGTTATACATAACGAGAATTGTCATGAGCTCACCTAAGACGCACCATAAAATCTGGTTCGTAATGTTGCCGCTCGTTCTCCCTGCCTCGATTGCGTGTTCCTACTCGATTGCGTAGGTCGTGGGAAGCTTGCCGTAGCAGACACGCGGCAGAAGGACGGAGGAGGCAGGCGAGGATCCAGTACTCCGCGCTATATTGAGGATCCATTACTCGGCGCTATACTGCCTAACGATGGTCACGCAGAGGCGGGTAGTCCAGGTTGGAAGAGGCTGGGATGCGGGCCACGGCGGAGGCGAGAAGTATGGGCGCTTCACGGCCGCCCTCAGGATCTTGCCTTGGATTGGAGGAGGCTCGGGGATCGGGGGCTTCGGACTCTGGTGCTCTCGAGGCGTGGAGTGATTTCATGTTCTGTTCATCGATATGAACCGTTTGACCATGACCTGCTAATCGCTCTGAGGGAGGCCGCAACGGAGGTCCCTGCCGCAGGCCGCGCTGGGTCAGTTCAGTGTGCAGGTGGATGCTGGAAAATGACTTGCTGCTGCATATGGACTCATGGATCCACCGCTTCTCCTCTCTTCCTTTTTTGTGAAGATTGCAGGCCAGGCGATGATTGTCGACAATACCAAAATATGATATTGATTCCGTGGTGGTAGATGGTTTTTTCTTTGCACTATAGACTATCTAAAGAGAAACTCTGAATTTGTCAAATTTGTGGTTTTAAACTGTACTGAAGTCACCATACGTGTGCATGTCTGTCTTTGATCCTGATGTCAGATTATGTACAGAGTTTCAGGTCATTCAGCTAAAGACGTTGGAGGAGTTATGTCTCCTTTCCTTATGGAATTAAGGAAAGCAACGACACTGGACGAGCACAGTCTACTTACAGATATCAATCTAGACCACAAAGAATTCAGAAATTAGTGTCAGCAAAAAGATAAGCGAATTGATCGGAGAAGTTTTACTCTATGCATTCTGAAGAAACAAGAGATTTTCGCTCAAGATTTCCAATGAACTAAGAACCTCATGCGTAGTCAGGTAATACTACATCAGATCAGACCATCAGAGACTCTTTTTATTCTCTGAAAGACCATGTATCAGATTAAGAAATGTATTCGCATGCTGAGTAAGTACTGTTTATCGGATTAGAAAAAACACTGCTAATTCACACACGCACAGACATGCACACAGCAAACCATCAGAGACTATGTTTGTACTCCCTCAGTCCTGAAAAGGATGTCTCAAATTTGTCTAAACTTAAATATATCTAGACATTATTTAGTACTCCCTCCGTTTCAAAATACTCCCTCTGTTTCAAATTACTCCGCCGGCACGCTTATGTAGGTGAACTAGTACTCCCTCATTTTTCATTCAAAAAAATCCTCGAATTTTTAAAATAGATAGTATGAAATATGTACTAAGTATACCAAAAATTCTAAGAATTTTTTGATGAAAAATAAGAGAATACTAGGCCACCTAGGTAAGCGTGCGCGCGGAGTAATTTGAAACAGAGGGAGTATAAGATGTTTAGCTTTGTGAAATAAGTGTATCTAGTCCAATTTAGTGTGTAGGTTCATTTAGGTTTGGAGTGAACCTACCCACTAAAAAGGATCTAGATATACTCCTTTCACAAAGCTAAAACATCTTATATTTTAAAACGGAGAGTATATATAGATACGTCCATATTCAAACAAATTTGAGACATCCTTTATAGGACGGAGGGAGTATCAGAAGAATATATATCGACTTGAGAAATTTATTTATTCCTTCTCCAAAAGTTAACCTGGAGCTGCAAGCAGATCACCATCTTGATGAATAAGCTTGATGTGTGGAAGAGCATCCTGCCGAGCCTGGGCAGGGTCATGCGGGCGGAGCAGGTGCGCATGGTGGACTGGTAGAAGGCGGTGGCCGCCGGCGAGCTGGAAACAATCGGGGCTGGGCGTGATTTTGTACAGGAAAACGAAGATCGGTCTATTTTTTTTTTCAAGCTTGGACTTGTCCGTGCGGCAAATGTGCAAATCTACACCTCTTGTGTGTAAACATAAAATTTCCACAATTTTCCTCCATTAATTATGTATAGAATCAAATCTTCATTTTTTTAAATCATCTCTTTGGGTTCCTAAAAGTAAGACATAATTTATCTTTTAAACAGATTTTTTATTTATTTTACTTTTTATTGTAAAACCACTGGGAGCCTCCTAAGGTATGATTTTATATATAAAAAATAAAACTAAAATACAAAAGGTCTCGGGATTTTTTTTACAAAGATCTTTCGTCTCGGTCGCGATCAGCGCCGATCAGCCAGGGACTCTACTTTTCCCTCGCACATTGAGTCCTTCGTAATGTCGCCGCTCGTTCTCCCTGCCCCCCGCCAGCCACGCGTCGAAGCGACCACCAAGCTACCTCCGCCGCCCACGCGTCACAATGGCCAGCAGAGCTCCCGCCGCCTGCCACACGCCGGTTGAATTTTTCCCTTTCCTCCTGCCGGCCATGCATCGAAGCGACCACCTGATCTACCTCCGCCTGCCGCGCGTCGCAGCGGCCAACGGAGCTCCTGCCGCCTGCCACATGCCGGTTGAATTTTTTCCCTTTCCTCGATTGCGTAGGTCGAGGGAGGCTTGCCGTAGTAGACACGCGGCAGAAGGGTGGAGGAGGCAGGCGAGGATCCAATACTCCGCGCTATATTGAGGATCCAGTACTCGGCAGCTATACTGCCTAATAATGGTCACGCAGAGGCGGGTAGTTTAGGTCGGAAGAGGACGGGATGCAGGCGACGGCGGTGGCGAGAAGTATGGGATGCTTCACGGCCGCCCTCAGGATCTTGCCTTAGATTGGAGGGGGCTCGGGGATGCCACTTACAAAAAATTCCGAGAACCCGCAACGGACATGCGCATCTTTATAATAAGTTTACAGAGAACGCCATAGAATGGCTACAACACCACACATGCCAAACGGCATACAACACACTCCTACAACACCGACAACAAGCTCGCCGAACCCAACCTCTAGCCAGGAGGGTGAGAAGGCGAGCACAGAGCCTCTAGACCGCGTCACAACCAACACCACACACACAAGCACGACCAAAACTCCAAGGTTGCATAGACCGACGCACCACTACTCATGCGCCTAGAAGAGTCGGCGCGTAGCGAGCGAATGGCGGGGTCTAGCTGTACTTGGACTGAAACTGACTGTAGAGTGCCGACGATGGTGTACATTGCGCCCCGGAGCCTCACACCTTGAGCAGCAACAGACATAACACTACCAAAGCCTCACAGGAGAGACCGGTGAGGCCACCATCTCCAAATGCCACATGCCCGTCATAGCCTAGACAACGCCTTCAAGAAGGGGACGATGCCGTAGCGCCGCCGCTGCCCGGCCCGACGAAGCGGACCAAGGGGTTCCAGCACGGAGGGAGAGCGGTTTGACCCATGAACACGCCTTCAAGAAGGAAGTGGCACCCGCAAGTGTCATCGTGCTCAGCCACGACATCGCCGAGCAGGGCTTTCACCCGGGCTTAAAACCGCTCCCCATAGAAGCGGAGATGGGCAGAATAGTGTAGCCAGCAGAACCGCCACATGGGATCACTCGTTGACGATGGAGGAGTATGTCGGACACAACCGCAGAGTACCCGAGCTCGCCCAACAGCAACCGAGGTGGTCACTTGGAGGCAGAGCTGGTACACTGCGGCTACCAGAGCACAAACTCCAGCCACCACCGGCCCTAGGGAAGACTGTCGGACCTGGGGGCAAGGCCCAGCCAGGCCCACCAGGCCAGCGCCTGACGCGCGCCAGGCAGCGAAGGAAGCCACCACGCGCATGGACGAGGCCGGGAGTAGCCCTGCACGCCATCAGAGCGCCGCCGCCACGGCCCTGAGGACCCAGATCGGGCCCATCTGGCCGCGCCGCGCCTCTCTGCAGCGAAACAGACGCTGCCGCCGCCAGCCACGGTGATCGCCACAGCCAGCGCGCCATGACGCCACCTCGCCATCCTCGCCCAGAGCCGATCCGTCACGGCGGCCCGCCTCCTAAGCCGCCGCGGGAGAGCCGAGAAGCACTAGGTCCCACCGCCCCCTTCACCGGTGTCGCCCGGCTATGCCGGTGGCGTCCTCTAGGGGCAACGAGGGGGAGAAACAAAGGGGGGAGGGGCCGGCGGCGGGCGGTTTTAGGGTTCGCCCCCCACGTCGCCCGGAGGAGGCGACGCCGATGCCACTTACAAATTGTTGGTCATTCTCAAACAACAATATTTGCCACTATGGGCATACCAATCACGAATTTATGCCTCATTGCCTCATAAGCCATAAGAAAATTGTAATATGAGCAAGGGACCGAGGGGGAGAGCACTGAGATGAATTCTAACCTTCATCAATAGAAGGACAAGTGAGCAGGAAAAATCCACGGTCATAGGGAAGTGAAGAAGTCAACGTAAGGAACAATTACCTACAGATAGAGGAGCAACACCTGCAGGAAGAAGACGACAAGGTCACACGTCAAACAAAGGAGCTTTGTACATGGATGGAGGAGACACATGTAGGCATAGGATGACCTGACTGGTGGAGCAGAGGAGGATGCACCTGTCACGATGGCCTATCCACAAGCCCAGAAGTGCGAGAAGGGCCTTGTCGCGCATTGTCGTGGCTGTCCTTGCCCCTCCAGCCGAGCGCCAAAGGGAGAGAGAGCACCATCGGTGCGGCCTAATGACAGGGAGAGGAAGCAGGAGGTCCGGCGACATGGAGGGACATGGGAGAAAGGTGGAAGGGCGGGATAGCTAGCAAGGTTCTAGCGGAGGAGCTGTGAAATAGTGCCGGCGAGGGGAGCGGAAGCATCTGCTGGGAACGGCGGTGACGTGCGTGTGTGGGAGGGGGAGTCGAGTCGGTTCACCTCTAGTATTTTTTTTGAGGGGGTTCCTTGGTCAGCATACCTAGGCAAATGGGCCAATGCAGGCACAAGTCACACCAACACGTACAAAGGTGGGCATAAACAAACCGACTTCACTCCGAGCAAGGATGGCTCTCTAGTTATAGGGAGCTTAGAGATCTTCCAAGATATCCAACCTCCTACACTCTACTTCAACTTGCACTGTCGTATGCTGCTGCTCCTGCCACCTATGGTACTGTCCCGCCCACTTCTAGAACTTCCCCGCCATCCCGTGGTATGGCTCCGGGTACCTATGTTGTAGCAACAGCAGCTGGGTATGCGTACCCCGTGCCCGTAGGTATGGGGGACGACCTATAGTTCAGCGCCGAGGACGGGAACCACTCTTGTCCAGCCGCAATTCAATGTTGGTGTTGATGTTGCGAAGCAGAAATGGAAGAAGAAAAAGAATTCATCTCGGCCGACGCCGGGATATCAAGGGGTCTAGCAAAAAATTGGTAATTATATTCCTCTGTTTCACACTGGCCATTCAGTCATACATGCCACAACAACTTATGCAAGGTCAGAACTAGTTCCTAAGCGGGTTTGCACAGCCCCAGATTGCTCAGTTTCAAGGATAGGTGCAACATCCTATAGCTTCTACTAATGCAAATTCCGAGGCTTCGCATGTGGTCGCGCCCTCCGTTGAGGAAGTGGGAGGCGTCACTATTACAAAAGGTAAAAGTAAGAAACCTAGGAGATGCTCAAAGTGCTTAGTGGACATTCACGCAACCAAGGACTGTAATGTTGTCCATTACTATTGTATTTGTTATAATAGTGCTCATCCTACTTAAAAGTTGGGTTGTGCTGAAACTTCCGTGACCCACCGCATCTATGCTAGGTGAGGGTTACGATGACACTTTATTCACTCAGATCCCTAATAGTGTCATGAGAGACCACCTTGCACCGAATCAGACTCCTATTGCTCTTTTCCAAGTCACTGGTGCTTTGGTACTTGCTGATGTCATTGAGTAGCAAATTGCAAGGAGATGCCCGGTTCAATCTTAGTGGAAGTGGGAAGTTGTGCCTTATGGGGAGAATGACTATCTTGTTAGCTTTCCGTATTTTGAGGTTTTGGATAGAGTGGATGGCATTCATGTGAATGTGCTTGCTGTTAATGCCAAGATCACTATTAGTGCATGGAGATGTTAGGAGATTCCACATAAGGTCGAGATACAATAGGTCTGGCTAAATGTTGACGCAGTTCCACATACTCTTCGCTCTTTCTTGGGTCTTTGGTTAGTTGGATCTCTGATGGGACTACTCTAGATGTTGATCTTGTTAATTTGAGACGTCATGGGGTTGTTCGCATTCTCGTTACTATGTTTGATACTAAGCCTTTGATGAAAAAGAAGGATTCTATTGGTTTTTATATTTCTTCGGATGCGGTGGTAAAGTTAAAAGGCTATGAGTTCTGATTCACGAGGGAGCTCGATAACTATATTCTGCATTCTGATTTTACCCCTTTTGTTTGGAAACATAATGGATGGGATTCTGATGATTATGGGAAAAAGAGCAACAAAGATGATGCAACGGACAATTCGAAGTTTCATAGTGGGCCTCCTCGTGTGGCTGGTATTGTGGCTGGGATGTTCACCCATGGATGGGGGAGTTCGTTGCAACCTTCATCGTGGTTAGCTGGTGTTCCTACTATTGCAGTTCTTCCTGTAACACCCTCGGAATCGGCCCTATGCAAGTTTTAGCGAAACCCGCCAAACCCGCATAGGAACGATTCAAAGGTGCCCACCAGGCACTTTCGTGCGGGTGGAAAACGAAGTAATAACATTACACAACAGTCCTCGATGGGACCCACAGAACAGATATATATAACAGCGACTCAAAGAGTCAGAAATACAAATATTATATACAAAGATCCAAATCACCTTGAAAATGATAGAGCGTCCGACTACGGACAAGATGCAAATGGGGCTAAGAGCCCTGAAGAATAACCAATGGCGTCCATAACCCTGCCTTGAGGCCAAGCGGAAGGTAACCACTAACGACGTCGATCTCAAAACCTGCTTAAACAAAAGGGTGCCGACAAAGGCGGAGGAAAAAGAGGCGTCGATCGCGAGGCCAAGACAGCGAGGCTAGAATTGGCGGTCCTCGCCTACATAGGTATGGTGGTGAAGCGGCAGCGTATGCACTAAACAACCTATAGAGACTCGATACAATGGCGGCTATCGAGAGAGGGTAAGAAAGACCTATCCGGAACCGACTGATACTACCATCAAACAAAACCCATCCGGCGTTTCCCCTCGAGACCAAACGAGGAAGTCACCGAGAACTCACACGGTTGGCGCTTTATTTATTCGGTTATCGTTGCAGCAATTACTAGTCAGGTTTAGATAGTCATCCTGATAAATTAAGCAGTGGGCACTTTTAATTAATCGTTCTGTTATAGTGGCAACACTTACTAGTCAGATACAATTAGCATGAGATAACCCAAAACCCAGCAGTTGTTGGTACTTTTATTTAGCCATTCCGTTGTAGTGAAGCTGATTACTAGTCAAATCGGATACAAGTCAATTCATAACAATAAACTTTAGTTATAGTTGTCTATGATCAAACCATGCTCCAAGTCGTCCATAACGCGGACACGGCTTCTCGAAAAGATTAAACCTGCGAGGTGCACCAAAGTATCCATCCACTTGACCCTTTTGCGGATCGTTAACATACACCCATCGGTATGTCGGCGGGGCCTAAGTCACGGCGTTCCCAGACCAAAGCAAATGCGTGGGGCCACCCCACCAAGTCGACACCATAGCGAAGTCGGCGATCTCCGAGACGGACTGGGGTTTGCCGGCTGTATAACGACAGCGAGGTCCCAATCGGGGACGTCGACACAATAAAACACTCGCTTCCTAAGCAAGACAGCGGCTCCTCACACAATCGTAAATAAAGCGATAAACATGGCATAAGTACAGGATAGTAAATAAAACCTCAAACTAGTTTGTGGCCCCGATACAATACTTTGAAATCAGGTAATAATCAATGGGGGCCCATATCTCCCCAACGTGGTTAAGCGCTCGATCTCGGAGCAGTGTCAAGAACTCGGGTCCTACGGGACACAAGTGGTGATCGGAAACCAAATCTTACCTATCACCCACCGATGCCTCTGCTTAATTCAATTTTAGTTGTTAAACAGTAATTAAAGTGAACGATAAGTAAACCATGATCATCTCCAACAACATGCGGCAATTCTCCAACTACTGTGGTACTTAACGACACGCAACAACACTTGAGCAAGCGACTATGACGTGCGGGTCCAACTATCTACCAAACAACAGGTAATAGGATGTGTCCAAGGCTATATAGGGCTGCAAGAGATATCACGGGTACGAAAACTAGAGCAACGCAACACGAGATGACAATAGATCAACAGGAGGGAATAAATACTATAAAAGTAAGATAGGTAGAAAGGGGAGATGCTGCTTTGAAAACATTGCCGAAGGTTCAACGAAGATCGGGGCGAAGCTCACATCAACTCAACGGCCTTATCATGAAGAAGCAAAACACTAGAATAAACACCGGATGCAATATTTAATACTACGGCAAAAGATCGGGCATGATGCATGAATGATGTATGACATGGCAAAGCTGCGATGCAATTAGGTCATATTAAGCGGAACCGGGGTCCGACAATTAAATATATGGTTCTATTTGTTTATCTACCCCACAAATTAAATGTTGAATTAACAGGGCGAGATAAGTTACCGGTTCGCTACACAAATTTAAATGAGGCCAATATGAGAATAGATTTGCCCGCATATGGGCCCCATATTTAATTATGAGGTGAATCGGCATAAGGCCCCCAAACCAATGATATGCATGCGAGAATGACAATTTAATATGCGACAAGTTTATTATATTAAAATAGGGTTTCGGGAAGGGGTTCACACATTGAGGGGGTCTCGGCGATCTTGGGTTCCGGGGGTTCGGGGCTCGGGGTTCAGGGTTCGACGGGATCAGCGGGATCGGATGACGGAGTAGATCTTGGCGTCCGGAGGAAGCACTTTGGTGCAGCGTCGGGGCATCGGACTCGCCCGGGTCGGTGTCGTGCTTGTCGTTGCGAAGCTCTTGTCGGGTCCGCGCCATCGAGTCGGTCTTGGCGTCCGGGATGAAGGACTTGGCGTCCTCGAGGAAGTACTTGTCGTATCCGTGTCGACGACCTGGGCGTCCGGGTTCTCGGGCATCAGCTCCGGGAAGAAGAGCTTGCCGTTCCGTGGCGATCTTGGCGGTCTTCGGATCACCGGGATCGGGCTTCGGGGTCTCGGTCATCGGACCTGTGAAGGAGATCTTGTCGTCGTCGGCGCGATCGGGGTCTCGGATTCGGCGCAGATGGTTCATCACTATGATCTTGGCGTGGTCCTTGTACAACTAGCCGCCTTGGACGCTCGGGTCCATCAGAAGGTCATGGCGTTCGTGAGGGAGAGTTCGGGGCATCGAAACCGTGAAGCAGACCTTGTCGTTCCTACATCGAAGGCCTTGGGGTTCGGCGGGGTTCGGTCTCGGGTTTCCGTGAAGGAGGTCATGATGTTCTATGACGGAGATCTTGGGATTCATGTCGTCGACCTTGGGTACCATCTTGTCTGCCGATGGCGAACTTGGGATCGGCGTCAGGGTCTTCCCTTTCCACCAGGTACAAACAGTACAGCAAGGGAACGCGGTACAGCATCTCGGACAGCAACACCATGTCGTGTGCTCGAGAACGGAGGTGCTCCTGGTTCGTGGCGTTCTGAGGGCGGCAGGGGATGGCGAGACCGAGGTGGCGGGAGTTGCGAGCGCGCCCGGCGGCGAGGCGCGTCTGCGGGCCGAGAAGAAGGAGGACGGCGTCGCAGCTTGGGCGTGGCGCGTCGGCTCGGGCAGATCTTAAGCGGGGAGGAGGCGGGCAGCGGGGTCGATCTGAGAGGACGAGGCGGCGGCCTGCGCTACTCAGCCCAGGCAGGGCCGGCACGCAGGAGGATCTTGAGGGCATCCGCGTGGCCAGCGAGTCGAAGGCCGGACAGCGCCAGCCAGCCAGGAGGAGGAGGAAGGCGCCGGCGAGGAGCTCTGGCCGAGAAGCCGAATGGCGGGCTCAGCGGAGACGCCTCGGCTGGTCGACGCGGGTATGGTTGGAGGTTGGAGGAGAGGCGGAGGTCGGCAGCGGAGGGCCAGGGGTCGACGGCCCAGCTGGGGGCAGCGGAGAGGGCGGTGGAGCCAGGGGAGAGAGGAGCAGGTCACAGGGACGCCTTGAGGAGAGAGGAGAGGGGTGGGCGTCGCGTGCGTGGGCTGGGGAGACAGGGCCAGTGGGGAAGCCACTGGCCAGGTGGGCCTGGGGCGTGTTGCGTGTGTCTTTGTGCGTGTTGAGAGAGAGAGGGGGGTGAGAGAGGTTGGGTGGCGGGCTGGGATTGGGTAGAGGGAAGGAAGAGGGTGAGGTGGCAGCCAGAGATTGGTGGGGGTGATGTGGAGGGGGGTGTGGGTAGATTAGGTTGGGTAGTTTTAGGATTATGGGTGGACCGTTTTATTCCTGGGGGTGGTCGTTCGGGTCGAATCGGCCCGTTCATTGCCCCACTAAAATAATTTACCATTTTATTTGTTTAAAACAAGACTTATGCATCGATAGCAAACAAAACAAAATAATCCGGTGACCGGTGTTTGCATTTGAATAAGAATTGGCGTTTAGAAAACACAAACAGGTTTTTCTACAAATAGTTTTATACAAGCAAATGCAAGATGATGACGATGCTCAAATGCAATGTGGCATGATGACATGAGCATGCGGTCATGATGATGCAATGCACAAAAACAACACGATTTTCTAGTAGTGGTTTTGCGGGATGCCACAATTCGACACCACTAACAATGGATCTCGCCCTCGAGATCCGCCTCATGGTACCAGGAAGAAGGTCGGCGATCTGAATCTCCTCGCGCTTCGTGTAGATCCTCGCGACACCACTAACAAGAGGTCGTTGCCCGTGATCGTCGAGGGAAACACTCCGGGAACAAAAGGTCAGAGGTAGAGGTATCCACAAATAAAGCCACCCCTAACTTCGATGGAAAGAGGGAACCGATGCATTCTCATCCACTTCAATGTACCAAAGCGAATAGAAAGGGTAGTCGGCATGGGGGCCAATCCATCACGCACCCAAACTATTACTCTGCACAATCAGTAGAGAAGCGTGCAACCATTCTCGGAATCAGACTGAAGATCTCGACAAGCGAGGTTCGAAAACAAAGGAGTGATGCAGACTCTGCATCGGATCTGGCGTAGATGATGTCATCGCGTCGGAAAACACCGGAAGGCACAAACAAGGAACAAGGAATGGTACCACAGTGGACGGATTCCTCAGATAGCATGAACACCGGATGGTAGAACACCGTTATCAAAGGAGGAAGCAAAACCCTGAAGGTACGACGGAAACCCAACCACGAGAATTCCTGGACTCGAAGAAAGAGACGAGAGCGGATTCAAAACACGCAGAGGTAAGAGGAGAATAGCAGAGGGGTAAGGAGTAAAATCAGACCTAATCAGAACTATCCAACCGATTTTGCAAAAATAGTTTTGACACTCTACTTCGGCCGTTAGCTAGGTTATCCTACAGGCTGGACTTGTGGGTATCATAGCTCGCTGAGCTCGATACCACTCTGTAACACCCTCGGCCCTATGCAAGTTTTAGCGAAACCCGCCAAACCCGCATAGGAACGATTCAAAGGTGCTCACCAGCACTTTCGCGGGTGGAAAACGAAGTAATAACATTACACAACAGTCCTCGATGGGACCCACAGAACAGATATATATAACAGCGACTCAAAGAGTCAGAAATACAAATATTATATACAAAGATCCAAATCACCTTGAAAATGATAGAGCGTCCGACTACGGACAAGATGCAAATGGGGCTAAGAGCCCTGAAGAATAACCAATGGCGTCCATAACCCTGCTGTGCCAAGCCGGAAGGGTAACCCTGCTAACGACGTCGATCTCAAAACCTGCTTAAACAAAAGGGGTGCCGACAAAGGGCAGAGGAAAAAGAGGAGCGTCAGTACTGAGGCCAGTACACGGCGAGGCTAGAATTCGGCGGTCCTCGCCTACATAGGTATGGTGGACTGAAGCGGCAGCGGCAGCATGCACTAAACAACCTATAGAGACTCGATACAACTGGCGGCTATCAGAGAGGGGTAAGAAAGACCTATCCGGAACCAGCCTGATACTACCATCAAACAAAACCCATCCGGGCGTTTCCCCCCTCGAGACCAAACGAGGAAGTCAGCCGAGGAACTCACACGGTTGGCAGTTTTATTTATTCGGTTATCGTTGCAGCAATTACTAGTCAGGTTTAGATAGTCATCCTGATAAATTAAACAGTGGGCACTTTTAATTAACCATTTCGTTATAGTGGCAACACTTACTAGTCAGGTACAATGAGCATGAGATAACCCAAAACCCAGCAGTTGTTGGTACTTTTATTTAGCCATTCCGTTGTAGTGAAGCTGATTACTAGTCAAATCGGATACAAGTCAATTCATAACAATAAACTTTAGTTATAGTTGTCTATGATCAAGCACTGTGCTCCAAGTCGTCCATAACCGCGGACACGGCTTCTCGAAAAGATTAAACCCTGCAGGGGTGCACCAAAGTATCCACGATCACTTGACCCTTTTGCGGATCGCTAACATACACCCATCGGTATGTCGGCGGCCTAAGTCACGTTCCCTGCACTAAAGCAAATGCACGGGGCCACCCACCAAGTCGACACCATAGCGAAGTCGGCCGATCTCGAGACGGACTGGGGTTTTGCTAGTGGCTGTAAGCAACGAGGTCCCCAATCGGGGACTGTCGACACAATCTGTCGCAAATACAACAGTAAACATGGCATAAGTACAGGATAGTAAATAAAACCTCAAACTAGTTTGTGGCCCCCAGTACAATACTTTGAAATCAGGTAATAATCAATGGGGGGCCCATATCTCCCCAACTGTGGTTAGCGCGCTCGATCTCGGAACAGGTGTCAAGAACTCGGGTCCTACGGGACACAAGTGGGCGGTCGGAAACCAAATCTTACCTATCACCCACCGATGCCTCTGCTTAATTCAATTTTAGTTGTTAAACAGTAATTAAAGTGAACGATAAGTAAACCATGATCATCTCCAACAACATGCGGCAATTCTCCAACTACTGTGGTACTTAACGACACGCAACAACACTTGAGCAAGCGACTACGACGTGCGGGTCCAACTATCTACCAAACAACAGGTAATAGGATGTGTCCAAGGCTATATAGGGCTGCAAGAGATATCACGGGTACGAAAACTAGAGCAACGCATAACACGACAGCAATAGATCAACAGGAGGAATAAATACTATAAAAGTAAGATAGGTAGAAAGGGGAGATGCTACTTTGAAAACATTGCCGAAGGTTCAACCAAGATCGGTGAAGCTCACATCAACTCAACGGCCTTATCCGCGAAGAAGCAAAACACTAGAATAAACACCGGATGCAATATTTAATACTACGGCAAAAGATCGGGCATGATGCATGAATGATGTATGACATGGCAAAGCTGCGATGCAATTAGGTCATATTAAGCGGAACCGGGGTCCGACAATTAAATATATGGTTCTATTTGTTTATCTACCCCGCAAATTAAATGTTGAATTAACAGGGCGAGATAAGTTACCGGTTCGCTACACAAATTTAAATGAGGCCAATATGAGAATAGATTTGCCCGCATATGGGCCCCATATTTAATTATGAGGTGAATCGGCATAAGGCCCCCAAACCAATGATATGCATGCGAGAATGACAATTTAATATGCGACAAGTTTATTATATTAAAATAGGGTTTCGGGAAGGGGTTCACACATTGAGGGGGTCTCGGCGATCTTGGGTTCCGGGGGTTCGGGGCTCGGGGTTCAGGGTTCGACGGGATCAGCGGGATCGGATGACGGAGTAGATCTTGGCGTCCCGGGAGGAAGCACTTGGTCTGGCGTCGGGGCATCGGACTCGCCCGGGTCGGTGTCGTGCTTGTCGTTGCGAAGCTCTTGTCGGGTCCGCGCCATCGAGTCGGTCTTGGCGTCCGGGATGAAGGACTTGGCGTCCTCGAGGAAGTACTTGTCGTATCCGTGTCGACGACCTGGGCGTCCGGGTTCTCGGGCATCAGCTCCGGGAAGAAGAGCTTGCCGTTCCGTGGCGATCTTGGCGGTCTTCGGATCACCGGGATCGGGCTTCGGGGTCTCGGTCATCGGACCTGTGAAGGAGATCTTGTCGTCGTCGGCGCGCTCGGGGTCTCGGATTCGGCGCAGATGGTTCATCACTGTGATCTTGGCGTGGTCCTTGTACAACTAGCCGCCTTGGACGCTCGGGTCCATCAGAAGGTCATGGCGTTCGTGAGGGAGAGTTCGGGGCATCGAAACCGTGAAGCAGACCTTGTCGTTCCTACATCGAAGGCCTTGGGGTTCGGCGGGGTTCGGTCTCGGGTTTCCGTGAAGGAGGTCATGATGTTCTATGACGGAGATCTTGGGATTCATGTAAATCGACCTTGGGTACCATCTTGTCGCCGATGGCGAACTTGGGATCGGCGTGGTCTTCCCTTTCCACGGTACAAACGATGCAGCAAGGGAACGCAGCGATACCGGCATCTGACAGCAACACCATGTGCGTGTGCTCGAGCACGGAGGTGCTCTGGTTCGTGACGTTCTGAGGGCGGCAGGATGGCGAGACCGAGGTGGCGGCGGAGTTCTGAGCAGCGCCCGGCGGAGGCGAGGCGTCTGCGGCGCGCCGAAGAAGGGAGGACGGCGTCGCAGCCGCGGCGTCGTCGCTCGGGCAGATCTTGGCGGGAGGAGGCGGGCCGCTGGGTCGTCAGAGGGGACCGGCGGCAGCCTGCGCTACTCAGCGAGGCGGGGTGGCCGAGCACGGGAGGATCTTGAGCGGCATCCGTGGCAGCAGGTCGAGCCGGCAGCGGAGCCAGCCGAGGCCGACGGGAGGAGGAGGAAGGGGCGCCGGCGGGGAGCTCTGGCCGAGGAAGCCGACGGCGGGCTCGAGCGGAGACGGCCTCGGCCGGGTCGACGGCGGGGCGCGCGGTTGGAGGTTGGAGGGAGAGCGGAGGTCGGCAGCGGAGGAGTCGGAGGCGCTTCATGGGG
This sequence comes from Avena insularis, assembly GCA_023614405.1. Classification (NCBI taxonomy): domain Eukaryota; kingdom Viridiplantae; phylum Streptophyta; class Magnoliopsida; order Poales; family Poaceae; genus Avena; species Avena insularis. The sequence continues at coordinate 451,171,384 of CM042690.1, forward strand.
CCTTGAGAGAGGAGAGGGGTGGGCGTCGCGTGCGTGGGCTGGGACGCGCCAGGGGTGGGGCCGGGGCCACGGGGGAAGCGGGTCTGGCGGGTGGGCCTGGGGCGGTTGGTGGGGCAGGGGAGACAGGGAGAGAGGGGGGGTTGGCCAGGGAGGCGCGCGCGCGTGTTGCGTGTGTGTGCTGTGTGCGTGGCAGGTTGAGAGGGGGGTGGGGTGAGAGAGGTTGGCCAGGTGGCGGGCTGGGATTGGGTAGAGGGAAGGAAGAGGGTGAGGTGGCAGCCAGAGATTGGTGGGGGTGATGTGGAGGGGGGTGTGGGTAGATTAGGTTGGGTAGTTTTAGGATTATGGGTGGACCGTTTTATTCCTGGGGGTGGTCGTTGGAATCGCCTGCTCGATTGCCCCACTAAAATAATTTACCATTTTATTTGTTTAAAACAAGACTTATGCAGACTGATAGCAAACAAAACAAAATAATCCGGTGACCCGGTGTTTGCATTTGAATAAGGACTGGGCGTTTAGAAAACACAAACAGGTTTTTCTACAAATAGTTTTATACAAGCAAATGCAAGATGATGACGATGCTCAAATGCAATGTGGCATGATGACATGAGCATGCGGTCATGATGATGCAATGCACAAAAACAACACGATTTTCTAGTAGTGGTTTTGCGGGATGCCACACTTCCTTACAATTCTTCTCCTATGACACCATGTGGGATTGAGTTGGTCGCTGCTCTTCCTGTGGATTATCCTCTTCGTGGATGTCCATCGCGCTCTGGCATCCCAGTAGTGATAGTTGTACCCGATCCTCGTTCTACTACCTCACCTCGGATCACGCCAAACCAGCTACAAGAGGCACTAGCCGTGGTCGCCTCTCAGACTGAGGTGTATCTTGGTCTAGAGGAGCTTTAGTGTTACACCTCACAAGCCACACAGGTGGGACCAGCGAGAACTGGCGGGAGGCCTTTGTCCCAAAGGGCACACACTAGGCCGAATGTGCTAGGTCGTATAGTGACGACAGGACCTTCAGCACTAGCGATGCATGCAGCTGCCACTACTTTGGACATGGCCCAGGAGGGGTAGGGCGGTAATGTGGCACGGGAGGGGCAGGGAGGCACTACGGACGGGACGGTCCTGCTGGCATGTGACATGGAGGCGTTTAGGATGTCGTGGGTATGGCCACGACAGTCGCTACCAGGGGTAGCAATTGATATGATTGGGGAGAGCGAGTCGCCATCCGTGGAATGAGATTGAGGGAAGAAGCAAGGGTTTACCTAGGTTTGGCCTCCCTAGGGTAAAGACCTACTTCCTACTAGATTGTATTATTGGCGAGTGGATTACAAGATCGGAGAGTTCGGCGGATAGGCATCGAGTCTCTTGGATGGGGTAGCTAATAGAGCGTAAGTACAATGAGAGCCCTAGGGAGTTTCTATAGAGTCACCTCGTTAGGGTTTACAGTATTACAACCAAATCAGTTTAGATTTCAGAGGATTTGACCTAATCCGATTGGGCTTAGCTAGGGTCTTGGGCCTCCAACTTTAGTCCACGACTTTGAAGAAGATTAGGAGGCGAACTACACCGATCTTCAGGAGGGCCTTACTCCATACAAGCCAAACAGCAAGCCGCCCCCTAGTGAGTATTTCTATGTGTTTGTAGTTGCTTCCCTTTCTAGTCGTATTTCCAAGTCGTTTACTTGACTCACATGTTGCTTTTGTCTGTAGACCTTGTAGATTCTAGAGCACTGGCTGCTTCCGCTGGATAAGGATATGCCAGTGGAACTCGTCGACAAGGAAGAAGGGGACAACTCCGAGGATGAGGAGGAGGCTATGGAGGAAGAAGAGCCTATCTACCTGCCTCGGAAGACTTGTGGCTAGAAGTGCCGCGAGATTGAGGCCAGCTGCAGCCTCGAAGAGCTCGACAATGATGTGGAGATCGTTGACGAGTAAAGCTCCAAGTGGGTGCCCACTCTGGCCAAGCCTGCCCCAAAGACAAAACTACCAGTGAAGCTAGCGACTAAGCCAGCAATGGTGCTCGATTTAGAGGATGGAGCCGAAGAGGCAGTAGCAGTGCTAAGCATGGTGAAGGGGTCGAAGAACCCATAACTAGCCACTAGGTCGAGGGGCCGATAGGGACAAAGGGGACAAAAGCCCTGATTGTAGCGAAGGGGTCGGAGACCTAGACGACGACCACCGCGTCGGCAAAGAAGCCAGTGGCGCCACCCAAACCGCAGCGTTAGGCGAGCCTGTTGGAGTCGGGGTTGACATGCGCACTCGGCCTGGAGAAGCCGGCGCACATCAGCATAGGTCTGCGTGTTATCCTAGTCACTAAGTAAGTCTCTCTGTTTTGTTGGACTTTGTGACTGCTGTATTCATCGGAATTTCCGAATCACCAATTGTTCTGAACTTCGTAGAAGCAAGCCGAAGAGGATAGCACGGGCGACAGTGTCAAAGATCCCCTCAAGTCACATTCAGGACGGGGAGGACACGTCCAAGAAGAGGAAGGGCGACTCCGGCGAGGCGCCTGACCTCGCCTCTAAGAAGAAGAAGGCCGACCTCGACCTAGCAGGCGAGGTGGCAGCAGAGGGCACCGCAGGCGACATTGTCATGCATGAAGAAGTGAAGGGTTTTGTAGCAGAAAACAAACAATTCCTACATTGGAAAGCCCTAACTGCCCAAGATCTATTTATTTAGTAATGTAGTAATGACCAGAGCGTATAGAATACATACCCTTGTAGACCGAACGTGGTTAATATTCCAAGAGGAACGTGGTTGAAGTAGTCGAACTCGTGGCCAACCTCAAGGTCGTGAAGCTCCTCGCATGTCACCCCTTGATCCATCTTCATTGTGCAGCAGCTCTGGATCATGACATCCAACATTCCATCATATGAGGCACCCTCGAGGTTTCGTACACATACGGTGTACGATGATGACCTTCAACTCCTTTGATCCCTGTCGGGAGTGCGAAAGTAGATCTCCGTCTTGGAATCCCTACAGCGCAACAGCGTGCTGCAGGTTCAACATCTCTTGCGCATACAGTCCTTTTCTTGGAACCGTGCCAACACAAGGAAACAACTAGAGAGATAGGAGGGAGAATTCCCTAAGAAAAATGCCTTAGAAAACCTCTCAAATTGGTGTGTGTTCCCACCCATGGGCACCCCTTTATATAGGCGGAGGGGGTGTGCCCTCCCATTTGGGTTTCCCATGTGGGACTAAACAAGGGATAAAGGGGGTGGAGCCATGGGCCCTAGGGCACCATGGGCCGGCCGGCCAGGGGCAGCCCCACCCCGCGCATAGCCCAAGGCTATCTGGGTGGGCCCCATGTGGTGGCCGGGCTTTGGCACCTTTTGGTCCTTGGCCCTTCCCTCTTGCGGTTTCCTCATGGGCCCTTTTTCCCTAGGAAGTTTGGTCCATTAGTGGAATACCCTTTCAAATTATATTTTAATATTATATTTAATATTAATTACATTAATTAATATATAAATACATATTAAAAAATCTGATTTGACCTGAAACACGTTTTGGTTCCCTTTCGATTTCCTCCAAACGACTTCGGAACTTTCTCGAATGATTCTGTATCTCTCACGGAACTTTTCTGGTTTCCTTTTCTCTTTCATCTAGTGATTCCAACTGACAGAGGATCTCTAGCTCATCATACCCTTAAGTGTATTTCCCCATGGCTTAGGAATGGGACAGACATGATCTCCATCAATGATCAATAGCAGGACCGGGATGCCCATAATAACCCCTGTGCATTCCATGATGACAATGTTGTTTGAACCGTAAAACGTCGAGTCCAATTCCCTTTGTTTCTATGATACGACTTGTCCGAGATCCGATCATTGGTATCATATACCTTGTTCAATCTCGTTAACGACAAGTTCTATTTTACTTGTTCCTGTAATGTTACATCCCCATGACCCAGTCACATGTTGCAACATTATGGATGTAATCTCACCAAGTCGGCCTTATGTATCTTACCTGTCACACGGGGGAACAAATTCCGCTATTGATACATAGGTCCTCTACTGTTCCTCTGGAATACCTAACGTACGCCTTTATAATGACCGTTTCACCGAGTGACGTTTGATGCAATCAAGGCAGCCTCGGGAGACAATGATTGATACGATCTCATGGTCTAAGGAGAAGGAGACTATGTTTCTGACTATTGCAAAAATGAACTCTGTAACTTGATCGTGTCACAATATTTGGTAATGTCCATCACATCATTTACCAATGATATGACCTTGTTGTCAACTCCCATAGGATCCCCATGATCAGGCGTTGGGGGGGATGACCCCCGGGTAGCCTGGCTGGACAAGAATAAAGGTAGACAGCTCACGGCCGGCAAACAAATCCTTGCCGGACGCAGACACATGGATCTGGCTACCGGCTGGTAGCGTGAACAAGGAAGGGCGGCGAGACGCGGATTCGGCTATACGACCGTAGCCAAACGCAATCAAGGAACTCCACTACGAGACCATGCCGAAGACTTTGTGGCTGACGAAGGCACAATGGCCGGTTGCTGACACCAGGCTTGCGCGTGCCCATGACGACCAAGCATGCATTTCTCGACGAGACCCACCACTACTGCAGATCAGATGACCAGCCGGCTGGGGCCCGGCTGTATGACCCGCTAGCCGGACTGGCCAGTAAGATCGCTCCGTCCAGCCTATATAAGGGGGGCAAGGCTCTCGTAGCAAGGGTTGATCACTCAACAGCTAGATAGTTCATACAGCTCGAGGAGCAGCATGTATTCTAGATATCTCTCATAGCCAGATTGCAGGAGTAGGGGTATTACCTCCACGCGAGGGCCCTGAACCTGGGTACTTCTTGTGTCATGCTACACTCGCTAGTATCCGATCCCACCTACGGACGCTGTTGATAGCTTCCCTGTCGTTTTCCCACACCTCTATCTAGACTTCTCAGGCACTGCCGTTTCCAATACAACGACAGTTGGCGCCCACCGTGGGGCAAACATGGCTTCGACCGGTGTCACATTCAGCACGGGACCCCGTAGTTCAGCCGGTGAGCGCGTGGACTTTGGCCTCGTGCTTACACTAGGCAAGTTCGACTGCATCATCGACAACACGTCATGCTTCGCCGGATCCACCTTTCCAGCGGACGGCTCCATCCTGCAGTTCGGCAACCTTCCCGTCTACATCGCCACCATGCCGGAGCGTTTCCCTAGGGAGATCGTCTCCGTCGTGGAGCCGTTGTTCCCCAGTAGTGGCGTTCCTGTCGCTTCGCGTGGTGTTGAAGCCATGATGGCTAGCTCCAGCACTCAGCATCATCGTCCTCGGGAGCAGGGCGATGATGAAGCCAGGAATTTTGTTCCTCCACGGCCGAAGGATCCGGTGGAGGAGGCCATCGACTGACTCCTTACTCCAGTTAACCTCGGGGATAATCCAGGGGAGGCCGCCGCAAACTTCGCCATGGAGAGGGAGCTCCTCCTACGGGAGGCCATCGACCTAGCCGCCACCAAGAAGCAGGTCGAAAACACCATGCGCGAGTATGACCGCACTCATGGCCACACTCTGGCTAGCAAGGAGCCAAGCCGGCGTGGGCAGATGCGACACCGAGGCGGCGAGCTAGGCGGAAGGATGGAAAGAGATGGCGAGTCAGATCCATCGCCCCGCCTTATCCAACCCACCTACAGCACGCCCATCAAGAACCTGCGCGCGGCGCGAGCTACCCAACCTGGAGGGTGAGGAGCAAGACCGGCGACACGCCCCAGTGCAGTAGCTTCTCCGGATCACGGATGAGCAGGCTGATGCCATCCGGCAGATGCACAAGAACCCCAGCGGCTCCAGGGGAAGCAAGCCGCCCGAAAACAGCAAGGGCGCACCCCACGAGACCCAGCAAGCATCCTCTACTCCAGCAGGGAAATCATGCAGCAAGCGCCGTGACTCGGGCCACAAGGGCCAACTGTGCTAGGGGCAAACGGTGAACAACAACCAACCACCGCCCCCTCCCCTAACCAGAGTGCCACGACCTTTTGGTTCCCGTCTCTCGGGCCGGGTACGAGCACCCAATCCGGATACCCCAGACGCCCGTGACCGCATCAAACTCCTAGCTCAAGTGCGCATCACGGAGGAGGAAGATTCTATCGGGCCGGTTTGTTTTGGACCCTGCATCCGGAACGAGCCATTTCTGGATAAGTTCACCCTGCTGAGGGACACCCCCAAGTAGGACAGTAGCATGAAGCCAGAAGACAGGCTGACCGACTATGCAACGGCAATCGGTATTGCCCATGGGAACAAGCGCGTGGCGATGCGCTACGTCCCCCTCATGCTGACCAGGTCGACAATGATGTTGCTCAACAGCCTCGTGCCCAACAACATCAATGCTTGGCTGGACTTCGAGAAGGTATTCGTTCGCAACTTCAACGGCATGTACAAGCCTCTGGGTCGCCCCCGCGACCTGGCCCTGTGCATCTAGGGAGATCGCGAGTCGGACCGCGAGTACCTCGCCAGGCGGACCGAGCTTCACAACACTTGTGAGGGCATCCTGGAGATCCAGGCGATCGGGTTCTTCATGGAGGGATGCCGAGAAGGCACCATGCTCTGCCACCGACTACTGTGTGACGAGCCAAAAACCGTGGCAGATCTCATGACGGTTGCGGACTAGTACGCCACAGCTGACGCTGCAATGAAGAAGCCCCTCCGGGTAAATGCCGATGGTCGACCGATCCCCACAGATCCGGGTCGCTACCGGCCGAGTAACCCGAGCTGAGAAGCCAGATCATCCAGGCGATAGGGCAATGACAACCGCTTCCAAGGCGACCGCCAAGCTGGACAACAGAAGCCCCACTATCATGCGAGGCAAGTCAACGCTGTGGAGGGCGCACCTGATGCACCGGCTAGCAACACAAGGAGGCAGAAGCTGTGGTTCACCTTTGAACAAATGTTCGATGACCCGTGCAAGTGGCACAGTGGACCCTTCAAGCCGGCTACTTGATGACTGCAAGTGCACAGATCAATTATAGCTAGTTTTGAAGTAAAGATATCTAACCCACAGAGAGCTATTGGTAAAGGTCTTTATGCCCCTCGTTACTATTTACCAAAGAATACTTGTAAGTTGTCTTTGATTGCAAGTAAAGGGTGTTTGAATTGTTTATGGTTGTTTGCAAAAAAAGTAATTAAAACAAATAAAAGAAAACAAGTAACGAGATTGTATGAAAGCGTGGTTGAACTCAATAGGGATAAAACATTCTCAGGGATGTAGGATACACCACTAGCATAGTACTATTATTATATGTAATCAAGATAACATACTTCTTATGTCATGATATGTGTGGAGAGAGCCCCATAATAAGATATTCACGACAAGGCTCGTAGGAAGCCACTTTGTTGAGCCAAGTGTGAGGTCACCTCTAAATAACCACTGCAATGCCTGAGATCAATCACCCATACAGGCCACCACAATTAAGGTTTTCCCCATGGATATCGTAATTATCTTAGGGAGTCCCTCTTAGTACCCCTTTGACCATATGGGTTATTAGCCGGTGCCAATCTGTCATGGGGCACTCCGGGTACGCTTCCACAACACGTCCAAAGGATTTCTTCCTCCCTTTAGTCCCAAAGGAAAATGATATGTGGTCAACTTAACATATCATCTAAAGAGAGAAATCAAACACAAGTCATAAATATATCATAGACAAGCAAGTCAGATGGACACAAGAATCGATCATCTTTATTACAAATTCATAGTGGTGCTAGGGTTTCTCCATCTCCCAAAGAACAAAGGAACTACTCACTCATGGAAGCAATCAACAACATCATCATAATCAAATGGATGGATTAAAGTATGGGTGTAGATCTAATGCAAACCACAGTTGGATCTGGAATTACAAAGAGATCTAATAGATGAAAGATGGAGTAATGGTGGTTATGAAGATGCAGCGGTTGATGGTGAAGGGGAGATGCATTTTCCTCCAATAATCCACGAAGTAGCTGGGATTTTTCCCTAGCCAAGTTCCTCCTTTAGATCCCTTTCAGATGTGGTGTTTTGTGGTTTCTGGTGGCTATGAATGTCGGATCTCCCTCTCGTCTTTGCCAGGAGAAACTATTTGACGAGACGTTCCTGATGGCGCCTAGTATGGACAGACGGTACGGGCAGGCTTCGCCCGTACTAGTGGTCGTTATCGGTACAGATGCCTCCTCCTTGTTTGTTATTCTTCCAGGTGCGAAGGTAAATTCATAAAATGGCTTTTATCACTTAGAAATATTATATAATTACACAATATGATAGCTCTAATTGATATGCTCATCTATGACTCCTTGATTTGGGATCCTGTTGAAACAAGAACGAAATAGCACGCGTGGGCGCAGTGAAATACAAAAAATCCCTACTCTATTTATGCAAAAACAAGAGGTTAATATGCTTCAATTTTGGATGCATCACTCCCCCAAGATAGTTTCTTGCTCGTCCCCGAGCAAGATGGTGGCTTATGGAGAAGATCATCATGTTCATGAGACATGAGACCTTACAATAAATGAGGCAAAAATCAAAACAAGAATACAACATCGGATGTAAAGATACATTGGGGGTATTACCACATATTACATAACTTAGAGGCTTCCACACCCTTTTATAGTATTAATAAAATTATAAGAAGTTACTAGTGGTTCAACTTATCATGTAATCACAGAGTTTAGCAATTTGTAGCTTTAAAATGATAATGAAGATTCATGATCATTTTCTTTCTTCTTCCTCTCTTTTATATGCTTGATTATTTTGATAGATGCTTTCCTTTTCTTTTTCTATACTTGCATGTCTATATTTTTCCTTGATCTCTTTTTCTATTCTTCTTTTCAGCAAGCTATTTGATCATGCTCACTACTTTAATGGCTTTTGAAAACCCTTAATCATAATATGCTACCAGAATTCTTCTTCTTATAACTTAACCAATACTTATATAGGTGTGGAAGTCCCTAAAATGATGACAGTTGTACAAGTATCATAACACTCAACCTAGTTCAACCATCTAATATAATAATCATGAATCAAAAACAACTTCAATTATAATAAAGTCTCATAACACAACGGATATAATCTTTCTCTTGAACAAAGGGAACTTGAAGTTGATGCAACTAATGAAAATTTGGAAATTTAAACCTAATCATGCGTGCAGAAAAGTAAACATGCTAAAACTATAAGATAGATTACAAGGTCCTCATCCCCCCAAGCTTGGTGTCAAGTCGGGTGGATCAAATAATCCCTTGGAGCGCTCCAAGGAGGTCAACGCCATCATCTCACCGGTTCCCCAGTACCTGAACTGCTTGGAGACTCCCGTCACCTGGAGCCGGGAGGACCAGTCGGATCGCCTACCAAATCCCGTGGACTACGCTATGGTGCTCTACCCCCTCATCATCTCCAACGAGTGCACCTGCCGATTCTCTCGCGTCCTCATCGACGGGGGCAACAACCTCAACCTGCTCTACCAGTCTTCCCTAGAGAAGCTGGGTATCCACAAATGCGACTTGCGCCTGACTACCATAGCGTTCCACGACATACTGTCAGGACCAGCGTGTTCTCCATTGGGAAAAACCCGATTGGATGTCATCTTCGAAACCGAGGAGATCTTCCACCGCGAGACGGTGTGGTTCGAGGTGGTGAACCTGACAAGCTCGTACCACGCTCTCCTTGGGCATCCCGCCCTCGCCAAGTTCATGGCCGTCCCCCACTACGCATACCTCAAGACAAAGATGCCGGGGCCTAATGGCGTGATCACTCATGGCTCGTGTATTAACGAGCTCGTTGGGGAACCCCAAGAGGAAGGTAAGATGAGCACATCAGTAATTTTCCCTCAGTTATGAAACCAAGGTTATCAATCCAGTAGGAGCAAGGAAACACCTCCAAGGTGTTGCTAACTGGACTTTGGCAGGATGCACTACCGGCGCCAGCAGCAACGTGGAAACCTGCACAACACAACCACAGAACTTTGCCCCCAACTTACAGTGATGTTGTCAACCTCACCGGTTTTGCTGAAAACAAAGGATTAAACGTATTGTGTGGAAGAAAGTAATAGTTTGCAGAAAGAAAACAGAAAGCAATAAATAGTTGATTGTAGATTGATGGTAAAAGAAAGCACCGGGGTCCATAGTTCACTAGTGGTGGCTCTCCTTAAGATAGATGACATGTTGGGTGAACAAATTACAACGGGGCAATTGACAAACATCAAGAAAGTATACATGCATATACTAATCATCTTAACTCCTTTGAGATTTGATTGGGCATTACAACATTATACATAGACCATAATCCAACTGCATCTATGACTAATAATCCACCTTCAGGTTATCATCCGAACCCCCTCTAGTATTAAGTTGCAAGCAACAGATAATTGCATTATGAATTGTGTGTAAAGTAAATAATATGATTGTTCTATGAACAAAGGATTGCTGTTTTCTCCCTAGTAGCAGCAGCACATCTAGTACCTTAGAGATTTCTGTCACTTCCCCAGATTACTAGAGGCATGAACCCACTATCGAGCATAAATACTAACTATTGGAGTTGCTAGCAACTACTTAGCCAAGATGGCTACTAACAATGGAAAGCATGCAAGATCACAAATAACAAAGACATGATAGAATCAATAATCAATTTGAAATAGCATCTCAATATCCATCGGATCCCCGCAAACACAACATGTAGGATTACAAAATAGATGATCTTGATCATGAACGGAGCTCACAAGATCTAAACATGATAGCACAAAGGAGAAGAACCAGCCATCTAGCTACTACATGGACCCGTAGTCCAGAGATGAACTACTCACGCATCACACCGGAGGCTTGCATGGTGATGAAGAAGGCCTCCAGGGTGAATTTTGCCCCCTGGCAGGGTGCTGGGAAGAGCTTCAGATCCCTCCCGATCAAGGGATGGAGATGACGGCGGCTACAGACTCTTTCGTGGAATTTTGATCGGGTACTTAGGGTTTTTGTATCGGAGGCATCTTATAGGCGAAAGGGAAGGCCGAGGGGGTGCCCGAGGTGGCTAGACCACCCCCTGGCGTGGGCTAGACTTGGCCATCTTGAGGTGGTGTGTGCCCCTGCCCCTCTCATCTCGTACAGCTCGTGTGTCCCTCGGTGAAGAACTGACTTTGGCTTTTGTCCCGTCCAATTCCGAGATTATTCATTTTCTGACTTTCCTAGGACCAAAAACGGCAGAAAACAGGCAGTTGGCACTATGGCTCTTGTTAATAGGTTAGTCCAAGAAAGTGTATAAAAAAGTACTCCAAAGTGTGGACAAAACATAAGAAAGTAGATAAAACCAAGCATGGGACATCAAAGATACATTTGCAACGTATCAACATCCCCAAGCTTAACTCCTACTCATCCTTGAGTAGGTAAGTGATAAAAAGAAAGAATAATTTTTGAGGTGACATGCACCATCATAAACTTGATGAAATTATTTGTAAAACATTGATATCTGGGATCATAGTACTTCAATCATAACATGAAAGACAAAGTTCTAACAATAAGACAAAGCAACTATTGTTGCAACATGAAAAGGCACAAACAAAAGATTCGTGAATAATAATGCTTTGCAAGATGTTTGTTTGTTTCACATAAAGAAAACATAGCATAGTGGCATTCAGCTTGTCTCTCATAGAGTAGCAAACATAAATGCATAGGACACCTTCAAAGTTCATAAGGGTGACTAGATACAAATAGTTTAAAACAAGCAATATCAAGGTTATACATTAATCAACAAGTCTTGGGAAAATGCACATAGAACTAAGAATGGCCACTATGCTCTCAAAGTAGGTGCATAAAGATACAAGGTGGAGACTCAACATAAAAGTTAAAGAAAGGCCTTCATAGAAGGAAGTAGGGATTCAAGTTTCATAAAGAGCTTCCAAAAATTATGGTACTTGTTAGCTTTTAGCTCTCATTGCCCCTATCATAAGCATATTGAAGTCATTAAGGTTAAAGTGAACAAACTATGGTGTATATGCTTGACGAAGTATAAGTTGGAAACCTCATGTCCTTGAATACGAGGGCCGCTCCTCATGCTACTCAAGTTTAGTTACCGGTAAGTTCTTGTCATAGTAAGTACATGTGTATCATAGAGAACCGCCAACGGGGTACCCCTTGCCCGATGATCCGGAAGAATCCCCATATCAAAATGACAAGGCAAGCAGACAACGAGCATCTCAGCAATCTTCTTATTTACCATGGGAATATGGTGCTTTTCTCTCTCTTTCCTCTTTTCTCATATCTCTTTTTTCTTTTTTCTCTTTTTTTCTCAATATCTGACTCTTTTTTTATATGAAGAATGCTTCATAGACAGCTCATTATGGTTACGCTGCAGGTTTCCACCATGTCGGCATGGATTAGACCAGCGGCCTAGGCGTTTCTCTAACACACATAAATAACTCCAAGGACTTACAAGCTCCCCTTTCATTTCACACCGACGATATCCATAGACAAAAGAGCATGATATCAACTGGGTATACGTACAAGTGCAATGTTGAAAGCGTTCCCCATGACAGCATGGTTCTGCTAATCCCCAACATATAAGTGCAAGCATATACAACATAGATGACACAATGGTTCAAGTTTATTAAGGGCAAGAAAAGTAAAGTGTTCCATCAAGTTCGTGAGAGCTTTAATCACTAGTTTTCTCATAACAAGTTAAATTCTGAAGGTAGATAAAAACATAAATATACTTGGAATAGCAAATGCTAATAGGTAGGTATGGTGGACTCTTTGGAATAACTTGGTTTTAGGAGTTGGATGCATGAGTGGAACTCATACTTGGTTATAGAGGCTAGCAAAAGACTAGGAGCGACCAACTAAGAGAGCAATAATAGCCATAATCATGCAGAGCGACAAAACATCATTAATCAAAGCATAAAGTGATACTACAAGTCGAAAACTAAAGGATCATAAAGGCTATGGTGACTTGGGATAATCATAACATGGTGTGAGCATGTGCCAAGTCAACCCAAATAAAGCATCAAAGGAGAATACCACAATACTATGCTTTAATATGCTAAAACAATGCATGATTCTTCAAAGGCACATTAAGCAATCTCGATTGTTTATAACATGTCATGCTACAGCAAATATCACTAAGCATAAGGCTAAAACAATATAAATCATGGCATGACAAAGCATAGGCCACAGTCAAAAACAAGCTCTCTTTACCACTTAAGCATCAACTTTCCTACTCTTTTCCAATCCAAACCAAACTATTTGAAAACCAATGCATGAAAGAGGGGGTCCAACCGATTTATTCAGAAAACTAAGAAAACCAAACAAACAAAAAACCAAAACAAAAATGAAAAAGAATACGCTCCAAGAACAACACAACTGTGCATGAAACAGTAAAAATGAAGTGTTTGGAAGAAACCTGAGATTTTTATTGATGAAGAAGGGGATACCTTGGGCATCCCCAAGCTTTGATGCTTGTACTTCTTGGATATTTCTTGGGGTGACACGCGTGGCATCCCCAAGCTTGAGCTTTAGTCCATCCTTCATCTCATTACTCGTTCCTTCCATACACCTGAAATTTTTGTTCATACAAAACTTCACACAATCTTTATTGGCAACATTAGTGTACTCAAGATAATAAGTCTTTAAGTTTAGTTTCAACACAAATAAAACTTCCATTAAAACACAAGCTACTGTAGCACTTCCCTCAAAAAGCTCAATTCCCCAAAAGAACTCAAAAAGGATCCAACAAGAAGCAAATGCAAATAATGGCAAAAATCTGTCAAAACAGACCAGCAGGTGAAAACTAATTTTTTCGAAGACCTTCTGTTGCTCAATTCAAAAAGTGTTGAACTAACAAAAGTTAGATAACAACTTGGGGCAGAAGCACAAAAAGTCACGCCTCAAAACGACGTACAGAGATTTTACACGAAGTTTTACGGTGAAGCACAGAAATCTGTTTCGGGACAGCAACTTTCCCAATCATTACTTCTCTCTCATTAGAGGTTACTCTTGGCACAAAAGGCAAATAAAAAGGATAAGGAGCGGTTATTACTGAAGTAATAACTTCCAAGGATCTTCTAAAACTTTTGGGTTATCTCCCAATAAGTACTTTCTTTAGCGCCTTTAAGTTAGGCATAAGTAGCAAGAAAAAGAATCAAGTGTTCTCAAATGAAGAAGCATTAAAACCAAATTTCTTGCCCTTACCTCTCTTGCTTTTATTCTTAACCTTGGGGAACATATGATTGCTTGGTGGAGAAGCAAAGTGCATGGTGCCCTTTTCCACATCTATTATTGCTCCAAGGAGTTTTAATAGGGATCTTCCAAGTGTAATTTGTCCTTTTCCTACACATTCAATAACAAGATAATCAATAGAAACTATTTTCCCCAGGATCTTTGTAAACACTCCTTCAGCTATTCCAATTGGTAATATTGTGGCATTATTAGCAAGAAATATTTATTCTCCTCCTTCAAAAAGTCCCCAAAGATTCAAAGTTTCATAGATATCTTTGGGCATAAGACAAAATTCATACATGATATCACGGGGAGCATGAAAAGTTTCATTATTTATAACAATCTTTACTGTGGGAAGCCATTTTGAGGGTTCAGTATTATTGGAACATAATCATGATGCTCTCTAAGCATGTTATAGCAATCCTTTAAACTAGCAGTGCTAGTCTCAAGAGTATTCAATCTAGCAAATATGTTTATGAAGGAAGAATCAGATTTGCTAGGCAAGTTGTAAGTAAAGACCAACTTCTTTATGGCATTAAAAGCATCATCCTCATTGCATTGGAGGAAATCTCCTCCCGCTACAGCATCCAAAGCATATCTATAGCAAGAGCAATTCCAAGGTAAAAACTGCTAAGGAACAAGCTTTGAGTCATTTTAGGTTCAGTTTTTTCATGTAAATCAGAGATTCTAGACCAAGCTTCTTTGAAACTTTCTTCAATTCCTTGTTTGAAAGTGAAAATCATTTCCTCAGGTGACATAGTGATTGGATCAAAGCTAGACATAATGGCAACTTAAAATAGGAACTATTTTTTTTTGTGTTTTTAATTCAGAAAGCAAACTAGTAAAACTATTTTTTGTGTGTTTTTGATAAAGAAACAAGCAAACAAAGCAAAACAAAAAAAATAACAAAGTAAAGAGATTGGTTATGAGGGACTCCCCTTGTGAAGATGTCCTTGACTCCCCGGCAACGGCGCCAGAAAATATACTTGCTGACTCGTGTATTAACGAGCTCGTTGGGGAACCCCAAGAGGAAGGTAAGATGAGCATAGTAGTAAGTTTTCCCTAAGTTATGAAACCAAGGTTATCAATCCAGTAGGAGCAAGGTGTTTCTAACTAGACTTTGGCAGGGCGCACTACCGGCACTAGTAGCAACGTGGAAACCTGCACAACACAACCACAGAACTTTGCCCCCAACTTACAGTGAGGTTATCAATCTCACCGGTTTTGCTGAAAACAAAGGATTAAACGTATTGTGTGGAAGAAAGTAATAGTTTGTAGAAAGTAAACAGAAAGCAGTAAACAGTTGATTGTAGTTTGATGGTAAAAGAAAGGACTAGGGTCCATAGTTCACTAGTGGTGGCTCTCCTTAAGATAGATGACATGGTGGGTGAACAAATTATAGTGGGGCAATTGACAAACATCGAGAAAGCATACATGCATATACTAATCATCTTGACTCCTTTGAGATTTGATTGGGCATTACAACATTATACATAGACCGTAATCCAACTGCATCTATGACTAATAATCCACCTTCAGGTTATCATCCGAACCCCCTCCAGTATTAAGTTGCAAGCAACAGATAATTGCATTACACATTGCGTGTAAAGTAAACAATATGATTTTTCTATGAACAAAGGATTGTTGTTTTCTCCCTAGTAGCAATAGCACATCTAGTACCTTAGAGATTTTTGTCACTTCCCCAGATTACTAGAGGCATGAACCCACTATCCAGCATAAATACTAACTCTTGGAGTTGCTAGCATCTACTTGGCCAAGATAGCTACTAACAACGTAAATCATGCAAGATCACAAATAACAAAGACATGATAGAATCAATAATTAATCTGAAATAGCATCTCAATCTCCATCGGATCCCCACAAACACAACATGTAGGATTACAAATAGATGATCTTGATCATGAACGGAGCTCACAAGATCTAAACATGATAGCACAAAGGAGAAGAACCAGCCATCTAGCTACTATATGGACCCGTAATCCAGAGATGAACTACTCATGCATCACACCGGAGGCTTACATGGTGATGAAGAAGGCCTCCAGGGTGAATTCTCCCCTCCGGTAGGGTGCCGAGAAGAGCTTCAGATCCCTCCCGATCTAGGGATGGAGATGAAGGCGGCTACAGACTTTGTCATGGAATTTTGATCGGGTACTTAGGGTTTCTGTATCGGAGGCATCTTATAGGCGAAAGGGGAGGCCGAGGGGGGTGCCCGAGGCGGCCAGACCACCCCCTGGCACGGGCCAGGATTGGCCGTGCGGCCAGGTGGTGTGGCGGCCCCCTGGACCCTCTCCGTCTCGTATTCTAGCTCCGTGTGTCCCTCTGTGAAAAACTGACTTTGGCTTTTGTCCCGTCCAATTCCGAGAATATTTATTTTCTGACTTTCCTAGAACCAAAAATAGTAGAAAACAAGGAGCTGGCATTGTGGCTCTTGTTAATAGGTTAGTCCAAGAAAGTGTATAAAAAGTACTCCAAAGTATGGACAATACATAAGAAAGTAGATAAAACCAAACATGGAACATAAAAAATTATAGATACGTTTGCAACATATCAATCACCGTGACCGGCTGCTTCAGGCGGTCGATGGAGTGCGCGTCAGCAGGCTCGAAGATAGCAGAGGCCCTCATTATCGATGAGGAGAAGCACGAGATCATGCATAAGGTTTCATTGGCTCAACAAGAAGTGCCGGCTAACAGGAAGCCGATTGGAGATGCGGCCTAATCGGCAAAATAGGAAAGAAATGCGAAGTACAGAAAAATTAGACGGAAAAGCGAAAGGCAAACATATTCGATATAGAAAGATAAGGCGATTCAAAGCTACCCGCAAGTTCACTGGTGCATAAACATCAGGTCAGCCAAATGAAAAATACTACAGTTCCACCCGGCATCCTGGGGATCAGATCTACGCGGCGTGGCCCTTGCCATGCGGTTGGTCCTAGTTGGCCGTGGCTTCGGGAGGAGGAGGCACGTTGGAGGTTCTGGCTCCGACATCTCCACCTTCTGGCTGCAGCATCGGCTAGGCCTCCGTCTCTAGCATCTTGGCAGACTCCGATTCAGTGAGGACTTCGTCGATGTCAGCGTAGCCGACAATCTTGATACTGGAGGCACGAAGTTCGGGATGAGCCTCACGGACGCCAGCAAGGTCTGCGCTGGTGCAGAAGCCTCCGTCGATATTCTCGACACGCACGTCCTTGTACCAGGATAGCATCAGCACCAACACCATCTCGGCTCCCGCCCGTGCTGCCAAATCCCTCAGCCAATCGATGGCAACCGACACCTCTGTGACCTTCACCGCCAGCTGCGCGATGGTGTCCGGCGTGACCGCGGCCGGCCACAGGAAGTCAAAGATGGCGTGGGAAGCCTTCCACAGCTCTACGGCCTCCTCACCAAGAAAGGCGATGAGCTCCTAGGAGGTGAGCCGCTCACCCTGCCAGTTCTCCTGGAGCCGGTTGTAGGCCAGCAGGTCTACGCCCGAATAATCAGCTATCAGAAAAACAAAGTCAGGTCCGGCTACCGGATCTGGACAAGGAAAGGGGAGTTGGCAAGAAAATTTACCTTTGGTGGTGTGGCCGATCTACGTCAACTCCTCCAGGAGGGCCTTCTCCTACTCCGTCAGCCACTTGACCTCCTTCTCCTGGTCCTTGCACTAGGCATCGAGGAGCTCGAAGGCCTGGGCCCGGCTGGCCAGGGTGCTGTTGTGCTCCTTGATAACGGCCTCCAGCTTGTCTGCCTTTGAGTGCCACTCCTTGTTATGAAGGTGGAGGAAGGAGTTGGACCGGCTAAGGCGATCGTTTGCCTTGGTCAGCCAGTCGATCTCCCACTGAGCGCAAACCAAGACGGCTATGGGTCACAGCCGGATATCAGTAAAAAAAGGAGGCAAAATAAGAAACTGTAACCAGATAAGGAGACTTACATTGGGACATGCCGTTCGCCGCCGTGAGCTTTTTCTCCAGCGTCCGGCTGGCTCCGAGCAAGGTCTCAAGAAGCTTGACCTCCTTCACCGCCACCTCCAAGGTAGCGACCAGAGCGGCCAGGGATGCGGAGGAGGAAGAAGAGTCGTCGGTGGTGTTGAGGGCCAAGGACTCCTTCGCCTTAAAGAGCGCCACCTGCCACTCTTCCCTCGGCTCACCGTTGGAGTTGTCATCGGCCACCACCACCAGCTTCTTGCTGGCTGTGGACGGCCTTGCTCTCGCAGAAGAGCCCCCGCCACCACTCGGGTCGGGCGCGACAATGTCCGGCTCAACCATGATAGTCGGCAGGGGATCGCTGGCCGTACTGCCGTGGCCGGATCCGCACGGCGCGGTGGCAGGTTCCAGCACGAGGGTGAGGGGGGCGGCAACGGAGGCGGGCGCCGGATTGGCGGACCTGGCACATGGTGGCGAGGCGGTAGACCCGCATGCAGGTCTCGTGATGCTGATGGATATAAGGGTACTACAAAGGGAGGAAGATAAAACCAGTAAGAAAAGTGCAAGAAAAGCAAGCCAGAACAGGTGAAAACAAAAAGGGTGATTAGGGGAAGGAGAAAGACATACCCCTGGATGACTAGGGGCGGAGCTTTCTTGCGGCCACCACGGCCCGGGTGCGGCATGCCAGTCCGGCTCCTCTTGGCTGCCGGCTCCTCCACCATGGGCCGTCTAGACCCGCTTCCTCCCGCGGTGGACTAACTCGAGTTGCCATCCGTCCCCCAGTGCTAGCTAGGTTTGATAGCCGAGGCAGCCTCCTCCTCTTCAACAACCAGCACGTGGGGGTCATGCACCGGCTCATCATTCCGATTGTGGAAGACATCAACATCGCTGTCGGATTCCTCGCCGAACCGCCATGCGTGCGGCTCCAGAAGATCAGGAGTAAAGACCTGGAGGGGGGTTTGGCCCTCCTCCCGGAGGATGCAAGGAAAATTTTGCCGCAATGGAAAAGGACAGAGCGTTAGTTGGATGAGTGTGCGTAGCAAGAAACAGAAGACAAGATCCAAGGCGAAGGACTTACCTGGGGCACGCGGTTCTCGCGCGTGTACAGAGCTTGCCTGAACTTCCAGTTCTCTGGCAGCTTCTCCTTCTTGATCGTCCACACCCACTCCTTGAGGTTGTGGTAGCAGGGATCACGGTGGGATAGCCAGGTAGGGTCCAGCCGGCCGGAGTAGAAGCACATCGTGTGCGCCCGTTGCTGCACCGACATCATCAACCGGGACATCCAGCTAAGCGTGATGTCTAGGCATGTTAGGACGGCAGTGACGAGTGACCTCATCCGCTGCAGCATCGCGTCCGACTCTGCCTTCTCTCCATAAATCTTCAGATCCCAATGCTCCCGGCTGGACTCAATATCCTGGAAGGCCGGAAGGTTGATCCGGTCGACATCGGTGATGTTGCGGACATAAAAGTACGACTGCTGCCATAGTCGGATCGTGTCGTGAAGCTTGATCTTCGGGTAGCCGGTCTACGCGTGGGAGTAGATGGAGGCGCCACTGCAGGGGACCAGCGGGCCCTGGGAGAATTGGACCTATGGCCAAACACGGAATAGCCAGCAGAAGAGCCCGAGATTCGACTGGATCCCGAGGTAGCACTCGTAAAAGGCTGCGAAGTGCGCGAGAATGCCAATGGCGTTGGTGCTGAGGTGGTGGAGACGTAGATCAAAGAAGGCAAGGAAAGTGAGGAGGAAGGGGTTCACCGGGAGGGCGAAGCCACGCATGAGGTGGGGCAAGAAGATCATCCGCTCCCCCTCCTAGGGGTGTGGCGACTCCTCCTCCGGCGGCACGAGCCCACCACCACCTCCGATTCCGGCGGAAGGACCCACGTGGCATGGTACTTTGCGATATGGTCCTCCGTCACCGATGATCCGCACCAGGCACCATGGTTAGAAGCCATCACCTCCTCATCGTCCGTCGTTGCGGGAGCTGAGAAGTAGGGACCGTGTCTCCGGCGACCTCAAACGGGTGGCACGGCGAGTTCGGCCATGAGCAGGCAGAGATAGCGGGGGAGCAGGCAGAGCGTGTGGTGGCGGAAATGGCGAAGCCAGGCAGCGGGGTGGGGAGAACTGCTCCCCCGGGCGGTATTTAAATACCGGGGAGAGCAACCATTCGGGATGCCACGTGGCGCCCGTTGGGCCGCACCGCGCCCCCACCAACCGCTACAGATCGTTTGCAACCACACCGCGCGTAGAAGATCCCAGGGCAGAAACCGAAGCTGTAGACAACGGTTCTCTAGGAGACATGCGATGGGACGCGACACTACACGCGACAGCGCAATGATGGCGTGTGCGCACATGGTCAGCGTCAGCACTGACATCACGGGCAGCGTAACCGCCAGTTTGCAGCCAGATACAAATTCAAAAGCAAGAGGGAGCACACGCACATTTCACCTAAGGGCGAATCCACACGTTCTCGGGGGCTAGTGTCGGGGGGATGACCCCCGGGTAGCCTAGCCAGACAAGAATAACGGCAGACAGCTCACGGCCGGCTAACAGATCCTAGCCGGACACAAACGAATGGATCCGGCTACCGCTGGTAGCCGGAACAAGGAAGGGCGGCAAGACGCGGATCCGGCTATACGACCGTAGCCAGACGCAATCAAGGCAGGGCGACATACTGCATAGAGCGTGGTACACCCTGGTACATCGACAAGACACTCCACTACGAGACCATGCCGAAGACTTTGTGGCTGACGAGGGCACTGTGGCCGGTTGCTGACGCCAGGCTCGCACGACGTTCACTGTGCCCACGACGACCTGCATGGTGCATACTCTCGACGAGACCCGCCACTACTCCGTACTGTAGATGACCAGCCGGCTAGGGCCAGCTGGCTGGGGCCTGCCTATGGGACCTGCCAGCTGGACTTGCCAGTAAGATCGCTCCCTCCAGCCTATATAAGGGGGGCAAGGCTCTCGTAGAAAGGGTTGATCACTCAGCAGCTAGATAGTTCATACAGCTCGAGGAGCAGCTTGTATTCCAGATATGTCTCATAGCCAGATTGCAGGAGTAGGGATGTTACCTTCACGCGAGGGCCCTGAACCTGTGTACTTCTTATCTCATGCTACACTCGCTAGTATCCGATCCCGCATGCGGATGAAGTCGATGGCTTCCCTGCCATTTGCCCACACCTCTATCTAGCCTTCTTAGGCACTACCGTTTCCAATATAACAACATCAGGAAACCTTGATCAGCGGTTGCCAATGAACTAGTATGAATAGAGGCTACTAGGGACTTGGTTTGTTTCATATCGCACTTGTATCAATGTTTCCACTTGATACAGTTATAGCACAATATGAAACTATTATGAACTAACTGAGATATGATAATAAAATCCATTTATTATTTGCCTCTAGGGCATATGTCCTTCAGTCTTCCATTTGCACTAGAGTACAAATAATCTAGCTTGCGTTTTGTTAATCATAAACCATGTGTTTATTGATCATGCATGCACATGGAAAATGTCATGTCCATGTTCTATCTTACCAGATCATTATGTATTTTGCAAATTGTTAATGTCTTCCTAGTTTTGATATTTACACCATTATCTCATAATGGGTTGAAGTATTCGTTTGGTGATAAAGTGAGACTCTATTTCTAGTGTGTTTACAATGATGGCCGATCATTCAATTTAACTTTCACTGTTGTCACGTAAGCTTTGAAACACGCTTAGCATAAGTCGAACTTATTTTGCGAAAACCTATACTTCTAACTCTATGTAGATCCTAGTGCATAAGAATGCAACTATGTGCCTAACTTTGGTTCTTACCATTTAAGGACAAACTTACTTCTGGTTTAGTGATTAACATAGGAATCACCTCAAGACATGTTCTTATAGTTGTGAGCTTGTTCTTCCAACTAGAACCTTGGGTCACATTACGTCGAGTATACAATATGGTTGTATGGAAGTACCTATGGACGAGGCATAGGAGATGCAACACATCTCTTTCTTTCTTTTAACCATAGTTGCAATACTGAGACTAACTCAATTCTTCATACAAGCAAGACCTTCTTTCTTACCTGGTTCTATTCTGAAACACTTCAGAATCTTGTCTAGGATATTCTGAACATTTTCAGAATCATGTCTAGGAAGCATTCGACAATGATGTTTATTAAACTTACCAATCTATCTCAATAGATCTCATTGTTTAATAACTTGTTCAACTTCATCCATATTTACTAATATAAGTATTATCAGTACCAATCACATCAATCATATATGGCATCCACATATTTCATAATGATGTCACGCTCCCACTCAAATATGGCATCTATATATGAGATCTAGGGATTTCACTTAGCTCCCACTCAAATTATATCTATTACATATTGTGGTCTAGCCAAGCTACTTAGCTCCCACTCAAATTCAGGTCCTCTCACTAATCTTATACATTCCAAAATTCTTTGATCATCATCAAATTGAGAATTCTAGCTACGAGATTCCAATATCCATATATTGCTGGTGTAAATCCAATAGACTCAAGCATCGCTACATTTTATAGTCAACTCCTTGAATTTGTCCAAATATACTTTGTGAAAAATCGAGCTTTATGTCCTTCATTAAGTTTCATTTCCTTCTTATGACTTTGTAGTCATTTAGAAATATCAAGTAAACATCTTTACTTAATGAGATCAAGTAACATATTACTTTATCTCATAAATTTAACTTAATATAGGATTTTATGACTCCTAGTCATTTCTCGCAGTTAGGTCCATCACACTTCTTTGTAGTTCACAGGTATGTCTTGTTCAAATAACATGGCAAGTGCATCAATAATATAATTCTGCAAACTTGCAGAATTTGTATTGTTGGATCGTACTTTCTTAGAAAAAGTATTCACTGAAACTTTATGATCATTATCATCAGTTTCTCCTCTATTTGTAGAGTTTGGTTTTACGGAACAAATTTGGCTGCGCCTTTCAATAATCTGGAGGCAAGGTCAAATACCTTATTTTGATCTTTTACTTTCTTCCACCTGTATCTTCATCAAGACACATACAACTTAGGAGAACAACATGTTTCCTTCTTTGTGGAAGATGTATTCATCATTTCCTAAGAATACACTACAAAGACTTGTTTATTTGCCACGATCTTGAATTATCAAAATCTCTAGAAACTCGAACGTGCCATAACTCTTATGGTGTTATTTCCACGAATCTTTAGATGTTCCTTTGTATTTCAAATGAGTGTTTGCTCATTTCGATTTCTAACTCTCAACGATAATTATAACCCAGATAAGAGATAATATTAGACCATATGTATCTAATACAACATGATTGTGATATTCAGTCATTTCAATACACTTTGAATTTGCCCAATTATCATAATTTGTGAAACGTCTTTCAAAAGTCCCTTTTATGCCAAAATTAACTTAAATACTTTAGCCATGTTGATTAAATCGAAGAAACTTTGTATTTCTGTTAATTCAATATCCTTCTTTACTTTGAAATCACTAGAACAATTCAAATAGTCTCAAACTTATGTTTCATTAAGTAAATACTCATATTCACTTAAATCCACAATGAAATAATGATTTTCGCTATTTTTGAGAATACGATACATCATTATGTAGAAAATTCAACATGAAGTATAAATAATGATTTCCACTATTTGTTGAAATTATGATACATAATTGTGTATAAAATTCAACATTTCTTCGCATATCACTGTTTTACCAGAATGGGGAGTTTTAGTCATTTTGTCAAACAAGGCATGGTTTTGCAAAGTCTCTAGATCAAATATCTAAGACCCCAATTTTCATTTAGAATGAAAAACATGCAATAACCACCATGACTTAAATAATTGTGTCATGTCATTATTAAACTTTGGATATCTTTTAGCGTTTTAGTACTTTATAAATGCTTAAACTATTATCATTAACATAGTGATGAGAATAACTCATTTATAATTATAATGTGACCATAAAGGTATTATTCATAAGAATAGTACAACTGGCTTATAACTTATTCATATGAATAATCGTCTCGCCAAAAGCAAGAAACACAAACGAGGATTACAAAATTATATTCAAGTCCACTAATCCAAATGATAAACTTTGAGCAAAGGGGTGATGTCGGCCATCAACTATTTTTCTTGCCGTCATCAAGCCACATTGCCTCATTTCCAGCAATTCTTTAGTAGACAATCCTGTTTTCACAAAACAGGACAAGTATCAAATACTTGTGAACTGCAATGAGTTTTGCAAGAACTACATTTATAATTTGTATATATAACATATACCCTTTTCATCCATGACCTCCATTACAATCATGCCCTTCTAAGAGTTCTCAACTCTAATGCAAGATTTCTAAGTGACTCTCTAAATATTCTGTTTTCATCCATGATGGAGGAATACTCATCCAACGTCCATACTTTATGTGCCTGATCTTGTAGATTGTAGTCCAACTCTCCATCTAATTCAGAATGGCTTATTAGATGATTATGGAGAAAACACAAACGTTGCAGAGTCATTGGACTATCTCCTAATGGTTATTGTATCAAGAAGAGAAGATTATCTAATTACGAGGATATACCTTGGGTGTGAAGTATTAATCTATGAAGTTGGACCCTTCTACTAAGTTCCACATCAAGCAAGAAATTTCCATGGTCGCAAAGGACCTTAATGGGTTAGGCCATGATCTACTAAGATATTTGCAAAAGGACATCTAGACTAAGTTCATAATATGAGTCCAATTCATAATTGAGCTCCCACTAAAATGGTCATCCCTGGATGATTTTAGCGATCACACGATCCCAATCCACTACACCACCCCTGATCGTCACAGTCGGCAATGTAGTTTCAAAGGTAGACATTCCCCAATGTTAATCACATCATTCATGTGACTCATGCTCGACCTTCTGGTCTCTTGTGTTCTGAGGTCATGTCTATACATGCTAGGCTCGCCAAATTAACCTTAATATATTGTGTGGCACATACATGGCTTGTTACCCACACCGTATGCGAATGTAGGTATGTATAGGCCCCGATCGTCATGGCCGGCTTCATAACGACGAACTTGGTGTTTGCACACATAAGGGAGAACACTATCATTGGAATTATTAGGGATTATCTTATCTAATATGCTACCGTTGAGTATCTAATACTAGCACACAATAAGATGTAAAAATAGGTATCAACATCACATGCGCCTTGATCTCCATCGAGCGCTCCGACATGATCTCCATCTTGCCCCCGGTTTGACGGCAAGTCCACGACGCCACCAGCAGGCCATCCATCGGAACGATGACTATTACTATACTACTTAGTAACAGAAAAGTAAACTACTTTATGTTCATAACTACCAAGACCATATCATAACACAAGCCCTCCTGCAAAACAAAGTTTGACGCCTCTACTTCATCTTTTGCAAGTTTTATGTGGTTGTTAGGCCTTTCACAATAGAACTGTTTCTAAACTATGAACTTTCCAACTACAACATGGATCCAACAATTGTCTCTACTACACACCTTTCAGAGCCCTCCGTTGTAAATGCCATATCAACAATTGAATGAGAGACAGACACCCGCTAGCCACTTATACGGTACAAGCCGTATGTCGAGCGTGGAACCAATCTCGCATACGAATACACGTAAGGTCGGCCCGGAACTCTTCATCAAACAATACCACGATATAGTAAAGTACACATTAGAGGGTAACAACTAGAGGATCAATGCCCGCACAAAACTTGTGCGTACTGGCCGTACAACACTCCTACGCATAGATCGGCTCTGATACCACTGAAAGGTCCCATAGAAGAAAACAAAAATTTCCTACATTAGAACACCCTAACTTCCCAAGATCTATCTATGTAGTAATGCAGTAATAACCGGAGCGTATAGAATACATACCCTTGTAGACCGTACGCGGTTAACGTTCCGAGAGGAACGTGGTTGAAGTAGTTGTCCCACTCGAATGTGGGGTTCTTGCGCATTAGGAGGTAGAGAGGCATTGCTTTCTCGCTGAGTCGGGACATGAAGCGACTGAGAGCTGCGACTCTCCCTGCCAGCTTCTGGACATTGCGCAGGCACTCGCGATTTCTGAGTCGTGCGATGGTGTTGATCTTGGAGGGGTTTCCTTTGATGCCTCGCTTGGATACCACGTACCCCAGCAGCTAGCTGGTGGGTACACCGAACATGCACTTCTCCGGGTTGAGCTTCATGTTGTACTTCCGCAGATTCACGAAAGTCTCGGCCAGGTCAGCGAGTAGGTCGCTCTAGCGAGTCAACTTCACCACCATGTCGTCGATGTAGACATGGATGTTGCGGCCAATTTGCCTCTCTAGGCACTCCTGCATGCACCGCTGGTAGGTTGCCCCGGTGTTCTTGAGGCCGAATGTCATCGTGGTGTAGCAGAAGGCTCCGAACAGCATGATGAAAGCCATTTTATCCTCATCCTCGATGGCCATTTTTATCTGGTTGTAACCGAAGTATGCGTCGAGGAAGCACAACAACTCGTACCCCGTAGTCGAGACGATGATCTGGTCGATGCACGGGAGTACAAACTCCTCCATTGGGAAGGCGTTGTTGAGGTTGGTGTAATCGATACTCATCCTCTATGTATTGTTGTTCTTCAGAGCCAGGACTGGGTTAGCCGCGCCACTAACTCACTGTTGGGTTCGCAACATAGAAAACAAAAAATTTCCTACGATGGGAACTATACGCCAAGTTCTATCTACTAGATACAAGCAACGGGTGGATATACATCCATAGAGAACTTACCCTCGAAGACAACAAAGCTTTGTTAACGAGATGGAACTCGTGGATGATGTAGTCGTACACTTGCCGATCTCAAGATCATGATGAAGTCCAGCAGGTCCGGCTCCATCACGTCCATCAGATCCAGCTCCAGGAAGTCCAGCACCACCATGTCCAGCACCACAAAGCAGCGGTGCATCCGTGATCGCACACACGTCCGGTACCCCGACAACCTCCATCCCTTTCTCCAGCAAAGCAGCGGAAGCAGCAACTCCTTTTCAGATAAAGCCACCGGGAACATGTATCTCGCTAATCCGAGACCATGGGGAGAGAGAGATCCTTCACGAGGAGGTGTGTGTTGTGAGGAGGAGAGGGGGGACTTTTATAGGGAAGAGGGGGGAAACCAAGGGCCATGGCGTGGTAGCCATGGTGGTGCCCCCACCTCTTCCATCATTCATGTGGTGGATGCTCCATTCACATAAATAAGCCTCCACTCACACTTCCACTCACATGCATTAAATTTCCACCAAATTTGATGCAAGCTCTCATTAAATAAAACTATTTTATTTATTTTATTCAGAATTTTGTTAATTACTTTAATTAACAAACATTCACATAAAACCCCCTGCAACATTTCAATATCACATGCAGAACCAGTTTTTGCAATTTCACCCGAAACAATTCTGGTTTCCATCGAAATGATTCTAGCGCTTTCTTAATCTTTATCTGAAACATATTTGCTCCTAAATGGTGTCGGTATCCCTTAAGTGTGTCACCCTTAGGTTCGTGAATAATGCAGACATGATCGAGACACCTATCCGGTCAATAATCAGCAGCGGGACCTGGAGATCCATACTGACTCCCACATATTCAACGATGACTCTTGTGATCGTGTGAACCTTTAACATCGTAACTAAATCCCTTTGTCTCGCGATATATTACATGTCCGAGATTCGATCATCGGTATCCAAATACCTAGTTTGATCTTGTTACCGACATTCACTCTTTTCTCGTTCCCATGATATAACATTCTAGTGACCACATCACTTGCTTGCAAGCTATTTCAATGTGATATCACCGAGAGGGCCCAGAGTATATCTATCCGTCATCGGGATGGACAAATCCCACTCTTGATCCATGAGCCTCAACATAACACCTTCGTAGCACTGAACCCACCTTTATAGTCACCCTGTACAGGTGTGACATTTGATGTTATCAAGATACTCTTCCGGTGTTAGCAATTAACATGATCTCATGGTCTAAGGACTAAGATTACTTCGTATGATGTTATAGCAATATAAACATAATGACTCTGATCGTAATGCTATACTTCGTATGAATGTTCATCACATCATTCCACCAATGTTGTGACCTCATTATTAACGACATCCAATGTCCATGATCAGGAAACCTTGATCATCTTGTTAATCAACGAGATAGTTTATAAGAGAGGCATAACTAGGAACTTTCCTTTTGTTTATTAAACACACATGTATTGACGTTTCCAAATTAATACAATTATAGCATGCAAAATAAACATTTATCATAAACAAGGAATACGATAATAACCACTTTATTATTGCCTCTCGGGCATATTCCCTTCACTCACGCCTCCCGAACCCGGACTTGATCAACGCGTCCATCGAGCACCTCCGCAACCCCATCACCCCATCGAGGCGGATCCAGCTGCAGCTGCGGCAGCCCTAGAGACCACCCGCTAGAACCTTCTGGAGGAAGCCAGCAAGGTGGCAGCCGCCCAATGGCGGATGAATGCCACCATGCGGGAGTACAACATCCTACAGGGCTTCGCACGCTTACCCGGCACCAGTCGCCTAGCTCAGCCGCAAGGCCGGAACCTTGGTTCGGAGATGGATCATGCCGCTGATCCATGCACACCCGCGGTGCAGCCAGTCTACATCACCCCCGCCAAAAACATGAGGGCCGTGGAGGCGGCAGTCGTGGAACTTAGCCACCTGGAGGGCGAGGAACTGCTCCGTCAGCAAGCGCGCGACCAGCTCCTTGTGGTCACGGTGAACAAGCAGCAGGCCGAGGCAGAACTCAGCATGGCTGGCAACAGCAGAACCCAACCGGCTCACTGGATGGCGGACCCGGCTATGGGCGGCAGTAAGGCGTCTTCCCCAAATGGAGCAAGACAGAGCAACTGCCCACACGGTGGATCCGTAGGCTGTGGGCACAACGCCCGCGACGCAGCAGCTGTTACCAGCAAAAATCGTGAGCCGGCCGACGAAGCCGGAAAAGGCCAAGCGCTCCCCAAGTCCCGCCTATCTGGCCAGATGGGACCGCTCGAGCCGGACGAACAACAAGATGCGTGTGCGCGAATTGACCGGCTGGTCCAGTCACGTGCGCTGGAGGAAGAAAATCCAGCCGAACCAAGATGTTTTGGACCGCGCATCCGGAACGAACCATTTCCAAAGGGATTTTCGCTCCCAAATGATACGCCAAAGTACAACGGCTCAGTCAAGCCGGAGGACTGGCTGGTGGATTATACCACCGCCATGGGCATCGCCAATGGCAACCACCGGGTAGCAATGCGCTACGCCCCTCTCATGCTCCTCGACTCGGCCAGAACATGGCTAAACAGTCTCCCCGACAACAACATCAACGCTTGGATCAATTTTGAGCAGGCGTTCGCTCGCAACTTCACCGGCACCTACAAGCGCCCAGGCCAACCTGGTGAGCTTGCTCTCTGTGTGCAGGGCCCGGATGAATCTGATTGCTCCTACATCACCCAATGGACGAGCATGCACAACTCCTGTGAGGGGGTATGCGAACATCAGGCAGTTGATTTCTTCATCAGCGGCCACAGAGACGACACTATGCTCAAGCATATGCTTCACCGGGTGGTGCCCACAACCATGGCACAGACCATGGCCATCGCGGACAAGTACGGCATGGCCGACGCAGCAATGAAAAGATCCGTCCAGGTGGAGGACCAAGGGCAAATAATCGTCGATGTCGTCGTAGATCAGCGCCAGCCGGAAGGGAATGGACACAACTCCAGGCGGCACGACAACCGCCACGGCAAGAGAAAGGACTACCAGCCGGATAACCAATATGGCTCTAGGCAGGTGGCGGCAGTGCAGGAGGATCCGGCTGTAGGCGGAAGCCGGAGATAGAAGCCTGATGATCGGCCTCCAAGGCCCAAGTAAACCATTGAGTCGATGCTTTATGGGCCATGCAAGGTCCATAGCAGGGGCAACAAGCCGGCTATGCACACCACACATCAGTGCACCTGGACGAAGAAGATGGCGGAAATTGTCGGTGCACCGGCTAGATAGGCGCCACCTCCTCTAGCCGGCGGGCCACCAGGCGATTGCAACAACCAACGTCGAAGGGAGGATGATGATAACAACTACCCTCGTCAGGTGGGAAATTACCACATCTTTGCCATGGAGCCGGATACCAAGCACAACAAAAGGCGTCGCGAGGCGGAAGTGAATGCAATCGTTCCTCCAGTTCCCTAGTACCTCAACTGGTCGGAGCAAGAAGTTGCATGGAGCCGGAAGGACCAGCCGGCTAAGCTGCCTCACCCGGGCACCTACACGATGGTTTTGGATCCTATCATTGTCTTCCAGAAGCATTCCTGCAGATTCTCCCGCGTCCTCGTAGACGGAGGGAGCAGCATCAACCTCCTGTACCGTAGCTCACTCGATCGGCTCGTTATCAGTGAGTCGCAGCTGGAGCCATCAAGCACCTCCTTCCATGGAGCCATCCCCGGCCCTTCGCACTCCCCCATCGGAAAAATCCGGCTGGACGTCATCTTCGGCACGAAGGACAACTTCCGCCGCGAGCCCATCTGGTTCGAGGTGCTTAACCTCTACAGCACGTACCATGCAATCCTGGGGCGCCCAGCGCTCACCAAGTTCATGATGGTACCACATTACGCCTACCTCAAGATGAAGCTACCAGGACCCAAATGAGGCATCACCGTGGCCGGCTGCTACCGATGGTCTGAATGTGCCAGAGACGGATCCAAAATAGCTGAAGCCATGATCATCGTGGAAGAAAAACGCATAATCATGCAGAACATGGCGGCTCTGCAGAAGGACATGCCGGCTGGCAAGCCCATGCCGGCCGGAGAGGCATAGTTCAAGCCATCCAAGGGCACGAGGAAGATCCTGCTGAACGAGGCCAAGCCGGACAAGTTCGTCCTGGTCGGAGACGGCCTTGACAGCAAATAGGAAAGCGCGCTCGTCAACTTCCTCCGTGAGAATCGGGATATCTTCGCATGGTCCCCCAAAGACATGCCAGGTGTTCCGAGGGAGCTCGCCGAGCACTCTTTACATGTCAGGCCGAATGCAAAACCAGTCAAACAGTCACTATGCCGCTTCGCGGAAGAAAAAAGAAGAACAATTGGGGAGAGATCACCCGGCTGCTCGCAGCCGGATTTATCATGGAAGTTTTCCACCTGGAATGGCTGGCAAACCCAGTACTCGTGCTGAAGAAAAACAAGACTTGGCGCATGTGTGTTGACTACACCAGTCTGAACAAAGCATGCCCCAAGGATCCATTCGCCCTGCCGAGGATAGACCAAGTGATCGATTCCACGGCCGGTTGCGAGCTATTGTCATTTCTGGACACATATTCCAGCTACCACCAGATCCGGCTGAACCCCGCTGATCAAATAAAGACATCATTGATCACTCCTTACGGAGCCTACTGCTACGCTACAATGGCATTCGGATTGAAGAACGCTGGAGCAACATACCAGCGCTACATGCAGAAGTGCTTGCAGACTCAGATTGGCAGAAACGTACACGCCTATGTCGATGATGTGGTAGTCAAGACCAAGTAGCACCAGACACTCCTTGAGGATCTGAAGGAAACATTCACCAACCTCCGCCGGTTCTAGATGGAGCTGAACCCAGAGAAGTGCGTATTCGGCATCCCAGCCGGCCAGCTACTCTGTTTTCTCATATCTGAGCAAGGAATCGAGGCGAACCCGGAGAAGATCGGCGCAATCGAGTGCATGCAGCCGCCCAAGAACTTGAGAGATGTTCAGAAGTTCACTGGATGCCTGGCCTCCCTCAGCCGGTTCATCAGCCGGCTGGGCGAGAAAGCACTCCCACTGTACCAGCTCATGAAGAAGATGGACAAATTCGTCTGGACATCGTAGGCGGATGAAGCTTTCCGTGACCTCAAGCGCATGCTCACCTTGCCACCTATTCTGGCAGCACCAGCAGCAAGGGAACCCATGTTGATGTACATCGCGGCAACAAACAGGGTTGTCAGCGTGGTGTTGGTAGTGGAGAGGCCGGAAGAAGGAAAGGCGCAGCCGGTGCAACGACCGGTGTACTACCTGAGTGAGGTACTCTCGCTCTCGAAGCAGAACTACCCTCATTACCAGAAGCTGGTGTACGGCATGTACATGGCCGCCAAGAAACTGAAGCACTACTTCCAAGAGCATTCCATCCAGGTGGTGGCGCTAGCGCCACTTGTGGAGATCATCGGCAACAGAGACGCCATAGGCCGGGTGGCGAAATGGGCCATAGAGCTTGCTGCCCACAACATACAGTACGAGCCAAGAACGGCGATCAAGTCTCAGGATTTGGCGGATTTCCTCGTCGATTGGGCAGAAACACAGTACCTGCCACCTTTCCCTGACTCCACGCATTGGAAGCTGCATTTCGACGGCTCCAAGATGTATGGAGGTCTCGGAGCCGGAGTGGTCATCACCTCCCCAAAAGGAGACACTGAACTTGCACGAAACAGCAAAAGTCTGAAAACTAGTTCATCTAAGATTACAGTTTGAACTTGCATATGCTTAACCAGGCAAACAACTTGTTTGTTTATATGTTTGCATTAGCCAAAGCTCAACGGCGAACACCGCCAAGGCGGAGGTAGACAGCTTCTAGGAGGCAGCAGAGCAGGTCAAGGAGCTTCGACCCGACTCTATTCTCCAGCCGGCCCGAACCTCGGGGACTACACCCTGTGGGTGCGCTTACGTGCCCCCACACAGAAACCTGCAAAACAAAGAACACAAAGGAGCTTCGACCCGGCTGTATTCTCCAGCCGGCCCGAACCTCGGGTACTACACCCTGTGGGTGCGCTTGCACGCCCCCACAATGAAACAAGCATGCAAAAGATGCAAAACAGAAAGTGCAAACTGAAGAGCACGAGCAAATAGACGGACGGAGGCGATGCTCCCACAGAAGTTCAATACGTCAAAGATGGACAATTGTTCACACAGAGCAAAGAAAAGACAAATGTTTCAAGTCACAAATACTCCCGACATACCGGGGATCAAGTTCATTGAGGGGTAGAAGGGCCAGAGGCATCAGCTGGAGCGCGGCTACCGGAAGCAATGTCCGTCGAGGCGGTCTGCAGTGCAGCCGGAGCGTCAGTGCGTGCCGCATCCAGGCTATGGAAGTACCGCTCCGTGCCGGCTAGGTCACTGAAGTCCCTGTCCAGCGCAATGTAGCTCCCGATCGTCACGCCACAGGAGCGGATGTCGGGGACCTCGGCGCGAAGCTGGTCATAGCTGGTCCCTTGGCGGAATCCACGGGAAAGGCTCCGCAGATCCACATCCGGGTACCAGGACTTCAGCAGCGCCAGCACCATCTCCGCACCACCTCGAGCCGCCCACTCCCGAGCCACATTCATGAGCTCCAGAGCGCCCTAGAGACGCTCAACCAGGACATCCATGGTGGCAGGTGGGACGGCCTCGGGCCAGACATAGTCAAAGACCTCGAGAGCGGCAGCGTGGAGCCGGTTCGCCTCCTCGCTGACGACCGTCACCAGCTCCCCCAGGTGGAGATACCGGTCCAGATCCATCTCGGGAATCCGGCCTAGCGCCTGATCTGTTGCCTCAGGGTACTGAGCTGTAGCTGGAAAAGAAGGCAGCGATCAGTATTAGTCACAAAGGACAAATCTGCAAAAGGGGCTCAAGTCAAGAGCACTTACTGACAACAATATCAGCGATCTAGCAAAGCTCTGACAGTGTTGCCGCCTCCTTGGACTTGGAAGCCTTGAGGGCATCCGCCTGGGTAGCATAGAGCCCCTCCAGGTTCTTCAGCGCCTCGGCCCTGGTGTCCGCAGCCTTCTTGGCCCTACCAGCCTTGATCTCCATTTGCTGCTGCTGTGCAGTCAGCTTGGCGATCTGGTCCTAGCGGGTCTTGTTGGACTCCTCCAGCCGGGCGACCTCCTTCTTCAGCCGGGCCACCACATGGTCCCGGTTCGCTAGCAGAGCTGCAGGAGGGTAACCAATACTCAACAAGAAGCACGAGAAATCGCGCAATTGGGAAGATACGGCAGAGCGAGCAATCTTACGGCCCAGGTCCCGCGAAGTCTTGGCGGCATCAGCAAGAGCCCTTTGTGCAAGAAAAGAGAGATAAGAACCAAAAGAAACAGCTACGTCGCAAGATGGCGACAAAACAACAAGATTGGCGACATAGCACATACCTCGATGGAAGCTCCCAGCGCCCTGGCTTGGCCAAGCCCCTGCTCCAGCGCCCCCACCAGCTAGCGGGCCTGGCCAACAGCCAGAGGCGCCCCCTCCGACAACTTTGCCAGGAGGGATTCCAGTGGAGGCGTGGCACACGCCGGCATCCAGCCGGTGACCTGGAGGTCGCCATCGCTCACCGGAGCCGCGGAGGGACCAACCTCTGGCTAGACAGGGGAAACCGGCGGCGGCACCTCCACTGGCTCCTCCACCTAGTAGGTGCTAGAGTCAGTACCCACCGTCGAGCCGGAGGGAGGGACGGCCGCACCGGCACACCCGAACAGCAAACCCCCCGCAAGCCGGGAGACGGCCCCGGCCTGGTGAAGCGTCGTGGGCTTAGCCGGCGGCACCACATCCATCGCTGCCGCCTTGGGGCCCTGAGCTGGCGCAACCTCGGGGGCCGGAGCCGGCGCAACCTCGGATGACGAAGCCGGCACACTCCCCTCGTCAGCAGGTGGTGGGACGGACGCGGTGGCGACGATCACGGACCCGGGCAAGGACATAGCCTCGCTGCAGAAACACAAGAAGTGAGCAACACAAATACAAGTAAGGCAATACCGCACCAAAAGGACAAGGGCACCTACCTGGCAACGCCCGGGGCGACGCTGGTAGGGGCGGCCAGGTCCACATCCTCGCCGTGAGCAGCTATTCCAAGGACAAGCAGAAAGTCAATATTACAACTACAAGCATAGCAAGTGCAAGCATAACAAAGACAGGGAACAAATTCTCACCGGGTGGGAACTCGCAGCCCTCGTCAACCTGCATGAGGAACCGCTCCGCCTTCACGGGCGGAGCCTTCGCTGGTTTGAAGTCCACGACGAAGTTGGGGAGCTCGGTGTCCTCCGTACTATCCTACACTAGCTGCACCGTGAAAAGCTACTCAACAAGGGAAGATAAGAGGCACGAAACGGGAGTCCCTCAGGAAAATCCACCCGGAGAAGAGCAAGAAAAACACACCTTCAACGGGAGCCAGCCGCGATGGTACGGCTGGCAGGAGAACTCCCATTCCTCCTCTAGCGCCTCCTTCGAGATGGTGGCGAGCCATTCGCGGAGGGCGGCATACGGCATGTCCAGCCGGGATACCCGGGTGGGATCCAGATGGCCAGAGAGGTGGCACATGTTGTGCGACCGGTGCTGCAATGGGAGCACGCGGGTCGCCATCAAGGACAATAGAATGTCCCGGGCGTTGAGCCGCTCCTTCTCCACGAGGACGGCCAGCCGGGCGCCCATCCGGTCGATGTCGCCCTGGGCGCCCAAGTGCTGGACAGTCCAGGCCTTCCGGCTGGAGGGGACGTTGGTGAAGGTGGGGACCTTGACGAAGTCCACCTCCGTGTTGTTGCACATGTAAAAATACGAGCGCTGCCAGAGCTTGACGGTGTCGGGGAGCTCTAGGCGGGGTATGGGTGCTGACGGCCACGGGTAGATGGCGCAGCAGCCCGTCTCTGTCAATGGGCCGCCCTTCCCCACCGCCTGCACCTTGAAGTGGAAGAACTTCAAGAAATTCGTGGCGTCAGGGCAGACACCGAGGAATGCCTCGCAACAAGCCACGTGATTCGACAGCATCGACATAGCGTTGGCTCCGAGGTGGTGAAGCTGCAGATCAAAGGTGACTAATACCTCCAAGACGAAGCGGCTCAGCGGCAGCCCGAGGCCGCGAGCGAAGTGGGAGAGGAAGATGACGGACTCGCCAGGCTGGGGGTAGGGCACCCGCTCGCCCTCCGGCGCGAGGCGATGCTTCCCCACCCACTCCAACGACATGAACTTCCCCCGCTAGTACTTCTTCACCAGCTCCTCCGTGACATAAGAGCCGCACCAGCCGCCGGCGACCTCGGGTAGCATATTTCCTGGAAAGGTAGCCGTGATGGAGGCGCAGGGTCCCGTGGTCGAAGAAGAGGAGCGGCGCCAGCGACCAGGAAACGGTGGCGCAGAAGAGCAGAGAGAGGCTAGAGCGCGAGGAAGAATAAGGATGGCAGGCGTAGGGAGGCGAAGTGAGGGACCACTGCTCCTTGCGCACGTATTTATCAGCGAAGGATAACCGTGTCGGTTCCCCTGCCTCCACGCCACGTGGCAAAGCAACCACCCCACTATGCTGCGACGGTTCGAGGCAGATCGCGTGCGCCAGCGCCGCACACATAGAGGATCCCGCAGAAGTTACTGCGGGAGGCAAAACGCTCCCACGATCTCCAAGGAGACACAATTATGAAGGCGTGCGCACGGTTACCAAAAACTACAACAGCAGACCCTGAAGTCAAACTGATGCAACACGCTCCAGAAACGGCAGGCGTGGCTTACGCAAGCACCAACAACAGCAGACTGGCGATCCATCTCTCGGCCGGGTGCGGCAGCCGGTCAAGAAGATCACCCATCACACCCTGTGGGTGGGTCCATCGGCTCCATAGCCGGTGAACCCCAGCCGGGAAAACAACATAGAATCTAAAGCCGGTACAGGACAAAGACTACAAAACAAAGGCTACAAGACAAACGAAAACGATAAGGCATCTGCATCATCAACCATTTCAAATGACCACACAAGAACTTCTCCGCGAGGCCAAGTCCTAACGCGCTCGGGGACTAGTGTCGGGGGGATGACCCCCGGGTAGGCCAAGACGGGACCAACCCGCCGGTTCCAAGGAGCACGGGCCGTATGGACCCAGATGAAGGAACCACAGCCGGGTGGAATCCCCACCCGGTCCGCACTAAAGTTTCCCGGGCTGGCCCGTCTAGCCGGGTAGCCAGAAGAACCGGCTGGGAGGCCGCTCCTAGCTGGCCGCCTCGGATCCACTGGACATTGTACGGTGGGGATGACGCTCCTTGCTGAGCGCACCCTTGACCGGACAGGCTGGCTGGCCTGGCCGGCGCTACTGGATAACTGCGCCAAAGCTGGAGGGCTGACGAGGAAAGCCCCGGCTTACGCATAAAGAGTCGGATGACGGATAAAGAGCCGGATGACAAGTAAAGTAGGGGCGCTGAGCGCTAAAGCATGGTCCTCCCCTGTATTGGAGGCTTGATTGGACCCGGGCCTACCGTTTGGCCCTGTCGAGCCGGCCCACTTTGTAAGGCCCAAATCCAAACAGTAAACCGTAGAACCCATCTTGTAAGCTACCTCCTCAACCTGTATATAAAGGGGGTAGCGCTAGGATTCTAGGTAAGCTCAAGCAAAAGGAAAAATAGACACCAGAGGAAGGACTTAGAGAATTCCAAGCAAGAAGTATCTAAGGAAACAGCTCAAGGAGCACTTGTATTGGGCGTTTACCCCCTTTGATAGTAGATCCTTGCAGGAGTAGGAGTTTTACCTCGCCAAGAGGGCGCCAAACCTGGGTACATTGCTGCATTTGCAGTATGTGTGCCCAACCCATTGCGAGTAGCCACCGATAGCAACCTGATTGTCCCCTTCAAGCCATCCCCGATGGCACTGCCGTGTTCCACACCATGACACAAATACTCCTCACAGTAGGTTTTTGTTTATACAACACTTCCAAATGATACAGATGCTTCCTCGAACTGCATGTGTGTGAAGCTGGCCATAGGTTGTCAGTATAAACTTTACCTTTGAATTTCTTTGTAAAATTCTACACTAAGTGTCGCATACATTCCCTATGCTCCACTCCGAGGAATACTGCTTCTACAGCTTTCTCCAAACCTTTGCAAGCATCTGTGAGGATAGTAAGTCCTGGTGGATGACCTATAAGGTCGCACAAATTCTCCAGAAACCAAGTCCAACTTTCCTCTAACTCAATCTCCAAAACTCCAAAAGCAATAGGGAACATCCAATTGTGGCCATCAACTGCAGTAGCGGCTACTAGCTATCCTTTAAATCCATGAAGAGTTGTTGCATCCATGGCCAAATAAGGCCTGCAACCATCCAGAAACCCTTACCAGCAAGCTTTGAAACAAACAAAATATGTCTTGGAGAGCTGTCTTTCCTCTTATTTTGTACTGAACTTTATGCCTGTCTATCTGTACAACACTACCTGGAGTAGCCTTCTCCACTTGATCTTTGAAGCTATAAAGCAACTAAAAACTTTCATTGATCCTATCAAGAGCCATTTCCTTTGCATAGAACATCCTCATGTAAGGTACTGTAATATTAAACTTTTCAGGAACTTCTTTTATGAGCATTGTTGCACCAAGTGATGGGTTCGCTCTCCTCCAATCCATGATTGCATCTGCCAACCACCTAGTCCTTGCTAGTTTTGTTTTGTCCTTTGGCTATCCCCCTTGAGGTGGACAAGAATGTTCGAACCGGTTACATTTTATCTAAAACATCATGAAAATGTCATGTACAGTTAACAAACTCTACACAATGATCTAAAATACACAACTGGTTGTAATACCTAAACCAAACTCCTCCTGACCATAGTGGATGCATGCATCCTCCACCTACACCTCTTGTATGGGCACTTCACTATGAACCTTGCTGGCTCACTCTTAATAACATCATAATCATTATTGGCCTGGATGCAATATGTAGTAAGGGCATTATGACAGTCCTGCATCGTTTCAAATATGATGCCTTCTGAAATCTTAGGATCGTTCCTGTCCCACTCAATTACTAGAAAGTCCTCACCATCGTACTCGGCTAAAACAAGACTGTCATTGTTCTCCTCCTTCTCTTCGTCATCAGTGTCATTAAATCTGGCACCATGGGCAATTTCCTCCATGTATTGATCCTGTAGTGCCGGTTTACTAGATCTATCTACCAATTTAGGAAACA
Source organism: Avena insularis (assembly GCA_023614405.1). Lineage (NCBI taxonomy): Eukaryota > Viridiplantae > Streptophyta > Magnoliopsida > Poales > Poaceae > Avena > Avena insularis. Next base: position 451,210,403 of record CM042690.1, read on the forward strand.
TCAACTCATCCTCATCATCTAGTGGAGGCGCTCCCTCGTCAGGCTCTACTTTGTCCTCCACATCAGCCGCACGAGCGATTTTGCTTACACTCGTAGTGCAAATAGATGGTACTGCTATGGACCTACAAGGAGAGCGAGTGCGCACACTATTAGCAGAGATAACAGAGACACATGATGCCCGACCACCTGATGATGCCTGACCACTAGAAGATGCTTTAACCCTCTTTCCCGTATGTTCAACTTTAGGTTGCACATGGAGAGGAATTCGACCAAAACGTTCGGCAACATTCAAAGAGAAAAGCATTACCAGATCAGCTTCGCTAGTTAGTGGGAGCAATCTTTGCTCGCTAATGTTGAAATGTTGCAAATCGCCATTGCTCCAGGGGAATTTAGAATAGATTTTATCTTTCAAATCTCTGAGAGTTATGGAGGTTGCAACCACCGCTAGGAAGTAATATTCAGAGAGATATTGTTCACAACCACGAATTACGCTAGTATCCAGTCTAACCACCAGCCGAAATGCCATCCTGGATCAATCCTATTCGAAAATCAAGGCAGTTAGCTGAGCACCAGCGATTCTCGCTCAATTACTGCCCATAATTAATCCACAAAGGGAAACAATGCTTACCCAGATGGAATCCATGTGTTAGATCCCTCTGATTCCACCCAATCTTCTCTGTGCTCGACGGGGAGGACCGGTACACCAGTCGGTGTTGCATACTGTTCCATGAAAGGGGTAGATCTAGCGGGGGCTCGAGCGGAGCCGGCGGTGGAGTGGGCTCCACGGCTAGGGGAGGGGGCATCTCGGTGGCCGAGGACGACATAAGGTAGGAGGGCACGACGGTGGGGGAGCGGAGGGGCGGTGTGGGAGTTGTTCCAGGCTCGGGGGAAGCAAATGCTTTCGGTGAGCGAGAATGGCCGGTCCGACGTGTCTCCATGCGGCCCCACCCTTCACCACGTATGCAAGACCCGTCCCAATATGGCCCCACCCTTCACCACGTATGCAAGACCCGTCCCAATGCGGCCCCACTTGTCAGCATGTAACGGTCGAGGCGACGTAACGTAACTGTCAACACCCGGATTTTTAATCCCAGATGCCCGTTATGACATACCTCGCAATCCTAGGATTACCATTTTTGCGAGACATAATGGATTGGATATCACAGTACATCATCCATTACAAACCATACATAAGGTCTTACACAAATAAGGATCTCATGATCCAGTCTTTAATACAACAAGCAACGGCAATAAAAGATAAGCGTAGCGGTGGGGTCCATCTTCAAGGGCACAGGCAATGCTGACGAAGGCAGATAGTCCTAGTTATCATAGTCGTCCTGTTGGCCATCATCTTGATAGTCTCCTTCATAGTCTGGCCATGAGAATAGCCAGGGACAAAAGCCATGAGTACTCTTTAAGTACTCGCAAACTACCACTAACAAGTAAGTATAGTTCTATGTCAAAGTGCTAACTCTATGTTTAACTGTAAGGTTAAGTTTGAAACCTAAGCTGAGTTCAGAAGCAAAGAAAGATAAAATAAAGTTCTAGAATCACTTAAGTTGGGAAGCTATTGTCATAAACACAACCCTGTTGTGGTCAAGTCAAGATTCATCATTCATTTCATAAGTCATTTTGAAAACATCTGACAACGAAACAGTATGGCCATTCCAACTGTCCATAACCACGGATGCGGCTATTCGAATAGTTGACACTTTGCAGAGGTGGTACACTTTCACCACAAGATTCGATACATCTGTCAGGGATAATCTTGAATCATCATACTTAGTATGCAGATAATCAAACATAACTTTCCCTTTACACACCCTAGTATAAGCACCTCTCCTATGAGGATGGCCTCTCAACCATGACCATTTGTCATCTTGGGCACTACATAGGTGGACATCATGAGAGGTAGCCTCAGCTCAAACCTCTCCCGCGAGGGAACTAATACTAATGCATATAAATTTCCAGCTAAGCCTTACCCAATTCAGGTAGTGTGGTTGTACGGTAAATTTGGAATGGTATCGCATCCGAATCCAACCATCAGTTTTATAAAAGGGCTCAGGCTCATGCCTCAACATTTTCATCATCATAAACCATTTGTGTTTCTCAACACATGTCAAAACATCTCAATAGAATGACTCATCATTCCAAGGTTTTCACAATTCATTTTCACCAAGTGTTCCCATCTAAAGTGATTCAATTTTTGATCTACCCTAATCTACTAAGTTAAGAGTGTTCACTAAGGTGGAAATATGATGGGTTCAATCTCATGCCATAGAATGACATCTAAAGCTTATCTAAATAGGTCAAGTTTTATACTTTTTATGCTACCTTCAAAACAAGTAAGGGACTTTGTGTAAACTAAAGGAAGTAAAGCTTGTAAGGTAATACTTGGGGTAGTAATAGTCAAGGTGGTGTGACCAAAGCATGCCCAAGGCATCTTTGCTCATTCATCTAGCTTAATTTTAGCTTGCTAACAATAGCTTGCAAGTGCTAGCTTGCATTGTTAATGGTAGCTTGCCTTGGTTGGTGCAGTGGTTGAAGTTTTCTTCTTCTTCTTGGTAGAACTCCTCCTCCTCGTAGACTTGGTCGGTACTATCGTCTATAAATACATACGAAGTACACAATCACCAAACAATACTTAACTAGTCTAATTAGCATTCTAAGACACACATTTGATGATCTATTATCATCACAAGCATCACAAGTTTAATTCACTAGTTTCATTCTTTTTAATTTAGAAAAGTAATTTCTACTCATTGAAAAATTAACTAAGATTTAATATTCACCACTTAAAATATGGGATCATGTGTACACATGTCATCACCACATATTCTAACATGGGGGAATGTGATTTAAGGGTTGGATCATAATTACTTTGGTTTAAGTTCAATATTTAATGATTTAAAGTGACTAGAAATGCCTATATAGCATTATTTTGGTACAAGTCCAAAGTCACTGCATGTAAACCTTAATATTATTACATATTCAGATAGGTATGGTGAAATGTGATTTTTGAGACTTGGAATCAACTCAAAACCTATCTTGGTTGATTTTATAAAAATGTTGCAAGGTGCAAATGCTTCTGTTTTATTATTTTTACTAGGAGAGATCTATAACTTTAATTGAATTAAATCCAACAGGCTTGGATAGATCATTTCAATATCTTTTAATAAAAATTTGTTTCATTCAATTTGGATTTGTAAATCTCTCTGAATTGATTTTGAAACTCAGAGACAGAACTAAGTTTAAACTAAATAGGAAAATCCTAATTCAAACTAACTGGGTCGCGCGGGAAACTCTAACGGGCCGGCCCAGTATCACTCCGCGGCGCGGGGCTCAACTGACAAGGGGGTCCACAAGTCAGCGGCTCATAACGCGCGAAGAGGTACGGGGCGATGTGGGCTATTAGATTAGACTAAGGATCAACGGATGTGGCTTGTCGTCGACGACGGACCTGTCGCCGGCGAGCTCGAACCCTAGCGGCTCGGTGGGGGTGCATAGGGGGCGTACCAGGGCTCCAACAAGGTCGGTGAGGCGGGCAAATGGACTGGTGGTCGACGGCGAGCTCAGGGACGGCCGAGGCAGCTCCAGGGGTGGTCGCAATCAGCGGCTCCCCTTCCTCCTCTGCTGTGGGCTACTCCGGCCAATTCTAGCGAGCAAGTGCTCGTGCTGCTCCGGCTAGAGGTGGGGAATGGTCAGTGAGGTGAGGGGAGTGGAGTGGTGTGCTTCAAACGGCTAGGGGTGCCCTCCTTTTATAGGCTCGACGGCGAGACCGAGAGGGATGGGCAGGCGACGGTGGCGACATGGCTACGGGCGGCTAGCGGCATGGCTGAGGGTGGCGATCGACACACGGTCTCCTGGTGGTGCTCTAGGAACTCAATGCGGGCATAGGGGCGGTGGTATGCGGTCGGGGGCAGCTGGCGCTCTAAGCGGCAGAAGCGGCAATGTCCACGGCGAGCGGTGGCTGTGGTGCATTGGGCGGCGAACAGGCGTGTCCGTCATGTTCCCTGGGTCGTGGCAGAGTGGTGGGCGCGGGCTGCAGTCGAGCGGCGGCTTGTGCGCGCGTGCCGGGTGCGGCGCTCTGGCGCGTGCTCGGCATGGCTCGGTGGCACTGGGTGCGGGCTCTCCTCGGTGGTCCACTGCTGGTCTTGGCTTGGGGAAGGGACAGAGGGTGGCGGTGAGGTCCTGGCTACCTCCTAGACATGGCGAGAGAGAGGGAGGTGGTCTGCTGGGGCGAGTGCATGGTCGGCCGGCGAGCTAGTGCTCGGGGTGGCTCGGCACTGTGGCCAGGGACAAAGGGTAGGGGTGCTAATGGTATGGTTAGATCATGAGGGTACCAAAGGATTAAATGGAGATCAAATGGGGGCAAAACCCTGTTCAAAACAGTGAGCTATGGTTTAGAGTTTAACCCTGCCTGCCAAGTGTTTGATTAAATGGCCGCAAGAAATAAACTTTTGAATTTTGAAAAGATTTTTTGTGGGTTTGCTAGGCATAAGCTTGAGACTCTGTGGTTGCTTGGGTTTTGAAAATTGAGCTTGTTTGAGTGGTTTTTGAAATAGTGGGCTCTTCCCATATGAATTAGATTCAATTTTAAACTGTCATTTAAAATTAGCATTTGAAATATTTTAGAAGATCACAAAGTGGGCTTTGGTACCTCATTATGTGTACTATCAAGGGGTGTAAAGATCCACACATGGTTCTGTTAAGTTTTGAGTACTAGGAATAGCCAAAGTAGGCATGATAGTTAATTTGACCAAAATGACCATTCACTTCCATTATTCATTTTGAGTTGTTCTTCTTTGGGAAAAGTTTGGGAATGATGTAGATGATATTTATTTCACCTAAGAAACATTTTACAAGAAAAGAATCACAGAACCATGGCAATTCAAATCAAATCCTAATTTAAATGCACATACACATGAATGCTTTCATTTTTACTTTGGAATTTTTTTTGTTAACCCTAATTTTGATGATTTGGATCTTGATAAGCTTGGATGGAAGTTTTGGGATGTTACAGTAACGGTCAACGCACGACCCGCTCCAACGCGGTCCCACCAGTCAGCATGTAACAGTCAAGCCTTTGACCTAACGGCATCCCACCGTCGGAGCGCCTGTGAGGGTTTTAGAATAGAGGGAGGAGAACAGTGAGGAAAAACTAAGCAGCTGGGGAAAACTAAGTACAACTAACGAACTAGGGGTACAAAAATAGAAATCCCTTAAATATTATCCATTATTTTAGAAAAATATTAGCTATGGAATTATAAGTGATTTTAGTTCTTGTAAAAATAATAGAGCATAAAGGCCTTTTCTTGAATTAAAATAAAATAATATGTTCTCTTTTATCATCTAAAAATCCAAATAAATCATTTTTATCTTTATTATACTACTTAGGATTTATTCAACGATGAAACATAGAAATGTAATTCATATATTTTTTATAGTTAACTTTAGTCTGTTAATCAATTAATAGGAAACATGTTAATTCTAGATTCTTAAAACTATATCAATGATAATAGTTTATACTCGAAGCTGATTAACTTAGTATGAGGAACATTTTCTTCAAAAGTTATTCTTTTTTCAACTTCAACCTAAAACATGAACTTCCATAAAAAAATTACATGATACTAGTCAACATTAATATTATGTTGTTGTTGTGCTTTACTTTTATTTCTTATATGCTTAAATCTTAAATTCTTTAAATTTGTATTTTCTTGTGAAGTAAACTTGGAGATAAACAAAATCTTAAATAAATCACCTAATTTTAACTCATTCACAATCTTGGGGAAATACTTCGGGTTTTTTACTAAATGCATAACATCATATTGCTTATTTAAACATTAGTCCTTACTAGACGAATGATGATGTTTTATGATATTAGAGTTTATATTGTCTTGAATATCACGATTGCATAATCTTGTAATCACAAAGGCAAGTTCACACTAGCTCATGTATTTTGGTTATTTTATATCAAGTATTTGCAATCTACTATTGTTATCACCTACATTTCCAAAAAGATGGACGGAAATACTATCTTCATAATAATATGACTTATTGGTTATCGACCAGAGTGGTGTTAACCTAGTATGGAAGGCAAATGGAACCATGGTATGGTATATGTGGTTGTCGGAGGTTCCATTTGCACGGGAAAGTATCATCTGGGATTTAATAACAAATATCGCAAGTGATTCTTGCACCCTATAATACGTGTTAAGAATGAGACCTATATGGCTCTAGGAAAGTCAGCTGGATCTTATTATTTTTCGCATGTCAATAGATGCGCATGCCGTGGCTGTTATCCTTGGAGCGTGGGTTAATCGCAGAGGATATGCAACAAATGGGTGGGATCCCTCAACATCCCATGGTATTTCTGCCATCTATGATGGATTGTATGTTTCAGTACTGTAATGCAAAAGGTGGGTCTAGCATACAAAAGGATGGGCATGTGGGGTCATGGAGAAGGGAAGTGATCGTCTTGGGTCCATATACTGATCCCCATACAAGGGAATTATGGACAAGATCGCTACTTGGTTGTGCAACATGGATAAGGATTTCCCATCGGTAAAGCAATGTACCTCTACAAAGTGTAAAAAAGTGTGACATGTTACTCCCTATTCCGGGAGGGAGCTATGAACACAGCAAGAAATGAGCTCCATGAAGTTTGATAAACCTATGAAGGCTAACATGCATAGTTTTTAGAATAAAAGCAACCTTTGAAGAAATGTTTACAAAAACCTGCATAACCTACGACCTTTGGTATGTATTTGTAGATAGTGCATCAGACAGTCCTTTTTAGTGAACTTGCTAAGTACACTCATACTCAACCACACCTTCGTAACCCTTGCTAGATCTCGGAGCAATCAATGACGAACTCATGAGGGGAAACTACTTTGAAGAGTTGAAGGTATCATGTGGGGATCAATGAAGTTAATGACTTCACCAGTGGCAATAAAATAGAAGCTGAAGAGTATATTATAAATAAATTCCAGATACTAGAACCTACTTCTATAGAGTATTGCAATAGCATCAATCACAAGCCATAGACATAAAATAATAGTAGTGCTATTTCTAGAATAGACTTCGAGTGGTTATTTTTGGTTTTCTTCTGAATGTTGTTTTCCCTCACTATTTTGAGGAAGTTCTCTGGAACTTTTGTAAAGCTTTGAGTTGTAATCTATAGTCATGTCTTGGACCCACGATGTTTCAGTTGTACCACTCTGAGGGATGTAATATTGGTGGAACGGTGTTTCATTAGTGTTATGTCAACGACTATAGTATTCTACATCATGTAGTGGTATCCTAGGTCACCGCAGCTGGTATTAGAACAAACACTTTGACCTTAGGATTAAAACTCTTTTAGGAGATCAATAGGTTGGATAGTGACTATAGGAAGCCATCTTATCTAAACCAAATGTTCTTATAACTTGTGATGAATATCCACTTGAGGATAACCTTGTCACACTTAAGTAGGATGTTTTGATCATCTTTCTTAGGAGTAGTTATTTATATCATTTTGATAAAGTATAGTTTAGTGTCTTCCTAGATAGGTATAACACCACTTAGACATCTTAAGTGAGTTAAAGTATCAAAGTAGGTTATGCTTAAGTTAAGAATATCTTATGAAGTAGTATTAGTGGTGTATTCTTATGAAGAGAATCCATGTAAGTTAGCAGAATCTTATTATTAGTTGATAATGATAGATAACATAATGAAGACCATTAAAGTATGTAAATATGTAATGGGAAGTAAATCCTGTGGGATTCACATGAGAATTCTAGGTGATGGAATGAAATTTTGTTAAGAACCAATGATAGCAAGATAAGCAGAAAAAATCATGGTGAGTTTAGCTTCGAAACCATGAGAAATAAGAAAATCATAAAAGATCATGGTGAGATTAGCTCTTAAACCATGATAAACCAGTAAACATAACAAATTCTTAGTGAATAACCTCGAAGTGGAGGTAAGAAAGAGTAGTGTAGTATCATGACATAAGTCATAAAAGTCATGTGTTCAATAATCGATAGCCTCAAGGTACCAAGTGTAAGTTGATTAGATCTCTAGAGTGATTAAATGAGGTTAGTTTATAGAACAAATAGAAGGTAAGTCATAGTTAGTAGTTCCAAAATGGAGGTAGTAAGATAGTTAAAACCATATTGAGACCATTTTTTCAAAATTATCCAGTTGCAATTGAGCAGTTTGGGTAAATATTGAGAAAAAGATTAGTTTGATCTATAAGTGCTATGTATAAGAACATAAAACTATACTAGGAGGTGCTATATACTACACATTTAAGCTTGAACTCTAGATATGTTTTACTCAACTATTATAATTCAGGCTTATGTGTCTTATATGCACCAAAGTTTGATTTTCTTGGATTTTCTTAATTGGCTAGATGTATACATGAAGTTTGACTTGGTGCGCAAATGCATGTTGCATCATCAAGTTATTGCTTGATGTTATATACCTAGATAAAAATAGAATTTGTGTAAGGGAGACACAAGTTCCGATGTCAAAGATGAAGACTTGTATGAAGGGTGAAGAAAAGAATAAGGAGTATCAACACTACTCTGAAGGAAGGATCAATTCCAATTCATTATTAGTCGATAATAAGAAGGTAGTTTAGGGAAGAAAAGGTATGGAGTACATGAAAGGTGGAACTAACGTTCAACCATAATAGGTATTACTTCTAGTGAACTTAATGAAATTAGTCATAGCTAAGAACATGGAAGAATCATGAATTGGTGCAAAGAAGGAGTATTATAACAATAGTGGTACTCAAGCTCTAAAGTATCAGAGAGAATACCATGAGTAAGGGAGTGGAAGATGTATCGGATATTCTAGAGTCATCACACACTAGGATGATACATAATTGATACCTTATTGGTTAAATTAACCAAGTCATCTTTGTAGGATCTAAAGAGCATAAAGCTTGGCCTAGGTTGAATGTGATCGAAAGAAGTATTAAATTGGAGCAATCATATTCCATGACGCTTGGTGAAGGCGGATTCGTCAAACTATGAGTGTATCAAAGGTGAAAGAATGACATATAATGATGGTAGAGCCTTAGTGTCAGTTATTTTAATATCTCTTAGGTAAACCACTTACCTTTAAAATAGATAAACAGACTTGAGGTATGAGTAGTGGTTTATCAAATTCACCTCAGATATCCACAATTGTGTGGGTACATCACTTATTTCCTCTTTGAAATCATATAGAGTTGCTAATGTAAGGTATATATAGGACAATGTCTTAACCATGTAAACCAAATAGTGGTACCCACGGAGTTCAAGACTTTTAGAAAGCCCTAAGGGGGAGAGGAACGATGAAGTAAAATTATCGAGATTCGATATCTGGAGTAAAGTTAAGGATAAATCCTAAACTATGATTCTGATAGACCTTATTTTCATGAGGTTAATTATAGTCATCTCCTAATAGGACTCTTGGAAGTATGACATCACGGAAATTCAGGCTTATACCCCAAGATAATAAGAGATCGATCTTTAGTTAAATAGTAAAAGGAAGTTGGAGAATTAACGAAGGTGTTTCCAAGAAGTCTACTAAGTCTTAGAAACGTAAAATCTCAAAGAAGATAGAGTAGCCTAACCTTGGAAATCCATATATTAGGAAACTAAGAATCAAGTTATTCTTAAGTTTGGATATAGAGTACGAAAGAAGACCTCTATTGAGGAATAAGAAACGTGAGTGGATTGGATTAAGAAATTCCAAAACTTTCTTAGTAAGTTAGCCATGATAAGTTAATATTAGTATTACCACTATAGTTGGTCGGAGGCAAAGACAAAGACTTATCCTAGTGAGAGTTTCTAAAACCCAAACACCTATCAAATAGAGGGTTAATGACTAAGAGTAGGTTGAGTAATACTGCTAGTAACAATAATATGCAACATAAGATGTCTTAATCCGAAGACTCTCAATAATACTTGATGGAAGGAGGAGTGTTGGATTCAAAGGAATCACGGTATTAAATAGGATTGACAGTGGGTTATTTTCAAGCTAGAAGTGGATTTAATGAAAGGTTTGAATAAAGATATGCCAATTATCTTCCTCATGGATTTAGAGAACTATCATGGACTAAAGAGGCCAGTCCTACTTTCCGAAACATGAGAGGGTATGAACTTCGAGGACAAAGTTTAGTTTAAGGGGGAGAAACTATAAAATCCCAGGATTTTAGGTAAGAAAAAAAGAGACCATAGGTGTGTGCATTGCATTGATGCATCAGAAAATTCGAAGAATTTTCGCGCAAAAGTTCAACACCACAAAAGGGATTAGAGTTTCTCTCTAGTTGACAATTTAGGGCTTAAACTATCAAATTAGAGTGCTATAAATGCTGGAATGACCTTTGTTGAATTTCTTGCGGGTGGAAACAATTTAAATTTTAATAATTTAAAACAAAAGATCTGAATTTGAAACTAAATGAAATTGAATTACTAATAATAAAGTAATTCCATAATTGAAACACATTTATAAGTAAATGATATTATTATTTATTACATATATGTGAGCTTCATGATTTTCTTGTATCAAATAATCAAGGGATTTCAATAAGTAAGTCAATCACATGAGTATAACAAGTAGAAAAGGTGAAAGAAGAAAACAAAAGAATAAAAGAAGAATTTATTACATAAGGTCATTTCTTTATACAAGGAAATAAACACGACAGATTAAAAAGGAAATTTAATAAAAGAAGAACGAATATCTTTATTGAATCATATAATATTGCATTATTCATTACAATGAGATAATTGAAAAAGGAAATATAAACCAAAATTCCTATTTGTTTTATATCTTCTATCCGTTGTGTTTTTATTCTGCTTATCCTTTGTTTCTGCAAAAGCAAAAAGACAGACACAAATAATAGAGGAAACAGGTTAGCAAGGGTTAGTGATACTCTCAGTTATAGCAGTTAGGTGCACTGCTTATTCACATTAGTTTATGGGACATATATGAATCTATACTTATCAAGTGTTTTGACCACAGACTAAGGCATCATGGGTCTGGAAGGGGCAAGTTTCACCTTGGCATAATAGTAAAAGAATCAATTCCACTTGGCAACACAGAAATAAAGCCAAACTCAAGATAGTAGCAAACCAACCGAGCTGATCCAACCCAATAAATATCCCACTATTGAAACTTGAGCATTTAGGTCCCACTAGGAAGCAGCATACACACAACTTGCATGTGTTGTGTTGTCACTACAGAAAGGAGAGCACCAATCATAGTTGTGCTAGTTGATATTTCAGGTTTCACTTCCTAACCATCTCCACACTATACTCATCCACATCAAACCATCACAGAAACCCAAGGTTACCACTAGCTCTTGCTAGATATCATCAGCAAGAGACCATTCTACCAAACCATCACCAACATCAGGTTGCTTAGAAATCCATCCACGGGCCTAGAGGAGAAGGTTAGGCAGCAACAAGTAGGAGCTGGACAATAGTTAAAGTGAAGTACACACAAGGGATAATAAAGATCAACACTAGGAGCACCAGATACACAGGAACAACCTGTTCAAGTGCTAGACAACAGTATCAGGAGGATCAGATTCACCTCAGCAGTTTCTCAAGAATAGCTATACGGCCACATCATCAACAGCTACTCTACATCAGCAGGTTGCTAAACCTCACCAAATCCAACTTTTGTTCTTATCAATTTAAAGCGAGAATTTATTTGTTATAGTATAACTCTCAATCTAGCATGCAAGTGACATGTCTAGATCATCACTGAGTTAAAGAGAGGCAACAATAGTATATGTTCCTAATTTAAGATTGGCCTCATCCTATGCATCTTTGGTAGGGACAAATAGTAGCAGATCATGATATTTAGATCTACTGTTGTGCACACTCCACATGGGAGGCACCACAACAATAGATCTAATAGCAGTAGAAGCCTCTAAGTAGTTTAACACAAAACATCAAGTATCAAATTTGTTCTTATCCAAGCTATGTAGTAAGTTACTCATCCATGGTTAAACATTAGAAATTGGGAGGAAGTTCAAGTTAAAACAAACAACACAACATATACATGATCTAAGAACATATCCCATGCATTTGGGTAATCTAATCATGTTAACAATTTTAGTTTCAGTGTATTAACAAAATCTATGCACACTTTGGAACTTCACATACACCATGGTTTAGGGAATACCACCTAAATTGTATTGTAGGTCATCCTTGCACATACATTTGATCAAGCAAATAACTTGGGAATCACCAAGTTAGTTTATATGCAGCACCTACGTTATAAGCTAAATTCAAGCAAGGTTCACTTTAAGTACACTGGAAATTAATAACACACAAAACCACATATAATAACAGTTTATCCTTTATTAGAATAATACTCTAATTCAGTCCAAAGATATGAATAATATATCACTTAAGACTATACATATATTCTCATATATATATTCACTTCTACACATCATATATACATTTTTTAATGGATTACAACATGTATTCTTTATTTTTAAAGTAAAGGTGTTTGAAAGGAAAACAAGTGTCCATTAAGTATGCTTTGCTAGTTACTTAGACAAGATCATAATATTTTTTGTATTGTAGGAGCACACAATGAGCAACACAAAAATCTGTTTTGGTTACAAGAAAATGAATCCATTTTAAAAATAGTGGCATGAACTATGATCAGATTAGAGCTCAAGATCTAATCTAAATTGGATCATCATTATTTGTAGCTTTCTAAGGGTATACTGTTATATAATAATAATCCACAACACCTTCCCCACCACCACAATAAAATCCTGAAGTGGCACAGTGGCATATTGAAGGATGTCAGGGGTGCGTTGTAGCGGCGTCCCACATGCATCAAGGTATGGTTGGACATAGAGGCAACTTCATCACCAAGTACACCACCACCAAGTTATCACCATCATGCAACCATAAACAGGGGATACCAAGGTTGCATAGGCGAATGTTGTCCCACCGGCATCAAAGAGGCGAGCATCAGGTGGCGCAACAGGAAGGGGAAATCATGGCAAGATGGAGGAGGCACAGAAATCGGAGAAGATTTCATGCTCGTCCACGAGCAGAGCCAGAGGCACGGGCGCAGGAACTTGATATCGGAACCGGTGAATCCGACCCACACGACTAGGGTTAGCTGTGGGCGAGGGCTCGTGCAGAGCAGGTTCATCAAGGCAAAGGGGTACTGATGGAGGGGACCTCGGCAGGGGCAATGTCATCAGGAGGTGGCAGTGGCCACAGGCGATGGTGGCCATGGCTGCAAGCGATGGTGCCGGCGGCGCATCGCGTAGAAGGGGAACAAGAAGAAGAGAAGAGGGGAGCATGTCTATGTGTGTGAGAGAAGGGAGAGAAAGAGAGAGAGGAGGGTTGGGTCAACCCAGTTGGATCGGTGGTGGGCCAAGCAAGCTTGTGGGCCAGGTTCAATTTTGTAGAAAATTTTGTGGAAATATAAATGTAAAATAGAATAACTAAATGAAGGAATTACCAAAAATTTCCTATAAGAAATTTTAGCTCTAGAAAAATGTAGAAAAAATCCTAAAAATACATAAGTTATATAAAAATGTTCAAAAACAACATCGGCCTAGAAAAATGTACTTTATTAGTTTAAGTTAAATAAAATAAACTAAATATTAAGAGCATTAAATCTCTCAATGAAATGAGAAAAATAAAGAAAAATCTTAAAAATAAATAAAAATCACTTTTGGATATTAAATATAATCCATTATCTTAGAAAAGTATTAGCTATGAAATTATAAGTGATTTTAGTGTTTCTAAAAATAATAGTGTATAAAGGCCTTTTGTTGAATTAAAATAAAATAATATGTTCTATTTTATCATTTAAAAATCCAAATAAATCATTTTTAGCTTTATTAGACTGCTTAGGATTTATTGAAACGATGAAACATAGAAATGTCATTCATTTATATTTTTATAGTTAACTTTAGTCTGTTAATCAATTAACAGGAAACATGTTAATTCTAGATTCATAAAACTATATCAATGTTAATAGTTTATACTCAAAGAATACTAAGTATTGATTAACTTAGTATAAGGAACATTTTCTTCAAAAGTTATTCTTTTTGCCACTTCAACCTAAAACATGAACTTCCATAAAAAATTACATGATACCATTCAACATTAATTTTATGTTGTTATTGTGCTTTACTTTTATTTCTTATATGTGTAAATTTTAAATTCTTTAAAGATATATTTGCTTGTGAAGTAAAATTGAAGATAAACCAAATCGTAAAGAAATCACTTAAGTTTAACTCATTCGCAATCTTGGGGAAATACTTTTTTTACTAAATGCATAGCATTACTTATTCATAAGAGCATATTGCTTCTTTAAACATTAGCTCTTACCGGACCAATGATGATGTTTTCATATGTTGGAGTTTATATTGTGTTCAATATCACGATTGCATAATCTTGTAATCACGAAGGCAAATTTACACTTTCTCATGTCCTTTGATTATTTGCAATCTACTATTATTATCACCTGCATTTCGAAAAGGATGGACAAAAATACCATCTTTATAATAATATGACTTATTGGTTATCGACCTGAGTGGTGTTAGCCTAGTATGGCGGGAAAAATAGAACCATGGTATGGTATATGTGGTTGGTGGAGGTTCCATTTGCATGGGAAGTATCATCTAGGATATAATAACAAATATCGTCAATGATTCTTGCGCTGTATAATACACATTAATAATGAGATCTATATGGCTCTAGGAAGTCAGCTAGATTTTCTTCTTTTTCGCATGTCAACGGATGTGCATGATGTGGCTGTTATCCTTGGAGGGTGGGTTAATTCGTAGAGGATGTGTAACAGATGGGTGGGATCCCTCAACGTCCCACGATATTTCTGGCATCTACGATGGATTGTATGTTTTAGTGCTGTAAAAGATGGGCCTGGCATACAAAAGGGTGGGCATGTGGGGTCGTGGGAGAAGGGAAGTGATTGTCTTGGGTCCTTATACCGGTCCCCATACCAAGGACGTATGGACAAGCTTGCTACTTGGTTGTGCAACATGGATAAGTATTTCTCATGAGTAAAGAAACACACCTCTACAGAGCGTAAAAAAGTGTGACATGTTACTTCCTTCTTGGAAGGATCTACGAACGCGACAGTAAAGGAGCTCCATGAAGTTCTGGTAAACCTGTGAAGGATAACATGCATAGTTTTTCAGAATAAAAACAACCTTTAAAGAAATGTTTAAGAAAACATGCATAACCTACGATCTTTGCTCTGTGGTTGTAGATAGTGCATCAGAAAGTCCTTTTTAGTGAACTTGCTGAGTACGCTCGTACTCAACCGTACCTTGTTGACCCTTGCTAGATCTCGGAGCAATCAATGACGAACTCAGGAGGGGAAACTACTTTGAAGAGTTAAAGGTATTTAGTGGGGATCAACGAAGTTGGCGACTTCACCAGCAGCAATAAAAGATAAGCTGAAGAGCAGAATATAAATAAATTCCTAGATACTAGAACCTACTTCTATAGAGTACTGCTATAGCATCAATCGCAAGCAATAGACATAAAATAATAGTAATGCTATTTCTAGAATAGACTTTGAGTTGTTATTTTTGGTTTTCTTCTGAATGTTGTTTTCCTCGCAATTTCGAGGAAGTTTTCTGGATCTTTTGTAAAGCTATGAGTTGTAATCTATAATCATGTCTTGGACTCGTGATGTTTCTGTTGTACCACTCTGGGGGATGTAATACTTCATTAGTGTTATGTCGACGACTATGGTATGCTACATCATGCAGTGGTATGCCGGGTCACCGCAAATACGCTGTTACATCGACTATCCACTCTGTAGGTTTCTGATATTTCAGATAGGTTTCGCTGGAACTTACATGAGAATGGTAAGTTCTCGGTGGAATTCAATGTATATAGCACTAGTCTAGACTGGGGTTCCAGTCAATAATAACAAAAAACTGGTAGATGAAGGTACCACTAAAGATATTTGCATGGTACCCACATCGAGGGGTGATTCTTACTAAAAACAACCTTATCAAGAGGAATTGGTATTGAAGTAAACAATCTGTTTTTATCCTCAGGATGAGACTATTAAACATCTTTTCTTCCAATGTAAATTTGCACGTTCTATATGGTCAATCATCCAATTGACTTCTGGACTTTCTCCTTCCCGTAGTATTGCAAATATTTTTGACAGTTGGCTGCATGAGATTGATATGGAGTTTGGAATACATATCAAGGTGGGAGTTCTTGTTGTTATTTGGTCGCTATGGCAATGCAGAAATAATAGGTTTTTAATGATAAATTGTCTTCTCTTATGTAGGTTATCTACCGATGCACCGCTACGCTCCGTTTATGGTTGCCTCTACTACTTGTGAAGTTTCAAGACCTATTTAAGGAGACTTGTACATGGTTGGAGGATACGGCAAAAGATATTTTTTCCCAACATGGATGACAGCGTAGCCCGAGGATCGGTCCTCCATCTATTTAGATGTCATGGTTGTATCGATTGATCGCATGTATTATGCCTATTTTATTACTTTGCTGGTTATGATCCGGATGTTTGTCGGCTGTGTGCATCGTAGTTATGTAGAGGCTGAGCGTAATGGTTAAACCTTTTAAGTAATAAAATACCAATTTACAAAATAAATAAACATATATAACTGGACACTTGGGTTTATTCTACTTGATATACATGATGGGTACAATGTTGCTGCATATGTACAACTAGATACATAGATTTATTCAAAATACAATTTTTCGGCTGTTTTGTTTTTTGTTTTTCAGTCCATGATGTAGCATCCTAATGTTTTGTACGGGAAAAAAGTGGACAGATTCATCCGGTTTTCCCCTTTCTCCCCAGTTTTTTAATTTCGAGCAACAAAACAGCAGGAGAAACAATGTGTTGTGTTCCTGTTGGTAACCGAAAAGAGTTACAACCGAATGCTAAGTAGACTGTCCCTTTTAGAATCATTTAAACATTCGAACTACAAAATGCCCTCTGAGATATATTTTTTCTAGGACGTTTTCAGGAAACAACTGGATTTAGACTACTGCACGCACTTGGAACAATCAAGAGAAACTCGATGGATAAAATGATAATCGTTCAAATAAACAATTGGAACCAACAGCTGCTTCGGGGAATTGGAGCTCATCTGACTACATACACAAGCAACAGCTAACCTTAAAATCTACCATGCAAGTCTAACATCATCTGGGAAACAGAAATGCTAATTCTGTGCATGCCAGGTGAGAAACTAACTAAAAGGCAACAAAAACGATGTCTCTGCACTTTTTCCCCATCAGTTCTTGAAACATCGCACCTACTGATTATTGGATCAAAACCCATGCAAGTCTAACATCATCTTCTCTGCTATCTTCCAAGTATTATAGGATCGATTAGCTCGCTGAGAGGAGCCAGCTCTTCCCTATTGATTAGTCGAAATTCCTGCCAAAATACAGGTCCAACAATATGTAAGAGTCATTATAATCAAGGAACCATATGCAGCACTGATTTGCAACCAAATTTGCTCGAGACTTGAAAGATATGATAAATGGGAAAAAACGCTCACAGAATAATACTACTAATCAATAAAAAAGGATCTTCATTTACAATTTGTTCGGTACCATGATCCACAAAGCACATAATTAATCATTGACCTTTGCAAGATGTTAATATTAGGAATATAGGTAGGATGGCTTTGGCTTTGCGTGCAGAATGATTGAGCACAGCATCTAAAGCAGCAAGTTAAAAGAGGGGGGGAAAGATGTTAGTTTAGAATCATTGCACCAAACTACTAGTACCAAAGTAAACTCCCTTAGTTTGCATCCCATGATAGGAGAGGTTGGTACTAAAGGCAAACCATACTGGAAAGCTGAAGTACTGAAGTTCTTGGCTTCAGACTACAGAGATTCAGGTGATCGATCAGGTCAACAGTTCAGAACTGCTTTACTTGATTTCAGACACTTTACATCTTTATTATGTTTTCCTTCTCCTTAGACGATACTTATATTCTTATCAATTGCTTTAAAACAGTGTATAGCAGAAGACAGTAATCATTTTCCAACAAGTGCTTATGAATGAAACTTTTTGTAGATAAAGAAGGGGCTTTACCCATGTGAAGAGCATGAAGTGCTTGAAGCAAGTGTTGAGATGTGCTTCTTCCTCGAGTTTGATAATCATCTGAAAATGCGAGTGGTATATGTGTGCATACACCCTGAACAGGCGCTTGAAGATTGTCTTGATGATGTCGGGAAAGTTTGGAGGGAAGGGAGCTCCTGTTGGCATCAGAATTTTTGAAACAGCGCACACCATGATCAGACAAAAATCCTGAATCATATTTTTAGCACTATGTAATACATTAAAAAATTAATTACCAAGCTTTTGAGGGAAGATGGATTCCTCGTCGAGCTGGTTTTCGATCCAATCCATCAGGTACTCGACATACTTTGGCGCAGACACTTCAATAGGCCTTTTGATCTTGACTCCATCAGCCCACCTGTACTCATACCTGTTGCAAGAATTATCCTGGTTAATTACACAAAGTGCAATAACACATTGAAGCACACAGATTGCTATCTAAATCATGACACTAATAGTACTCCTTCCTGTTTCAAAATATAAGTTGTTTTAACTTTGTGTAAGGAGTGTATCTGGACCCCTTTTAGTGTGTAGGTTTGAAGTGAACCTACACACTAAAATGGGTCCAAATTCATTTTTTCACAAAGGTAAAACATCTTATATTTTGAAACGGAGGGAGTACATATTTACTTGTACAGATGTCAAGATTGAAGAAATATACTTTGGTCCGGCTGCCATTTTCAGGCAAGTAGTTGGCGTGCAAAACTCCATGAGGGTGCCGTACAGCAAGTTCACTTGATTGAAGAAGTCAACAGCTGGAGACAGAAATCATCATAAAGATAAGTTAAGACACTAGAAATATATTGCAATTCATTCAGGCACCCACTGCAATGCCCGGCAACAATGGATGAGTGGAAAGTGTCATGTGAGAACTTACTGTTGACAGCGAGCCACTCGTTCAGATCCTCACCAACTGGCAGGCGGACCACTTCTCGCAGGTTACCGTTGCCAAGTGTGGCGTCGATGTGCCTCTTCAGCTTCATACCCTACGACCAAATGCGGTGATCGAGTTGTTAACTGAATTACACTGAGCTTTGTTTTCCGAATTGAGCATGTGGAATACAAGTTAAAATAACATTCACACAGATATGTTCCAACAACATTATTCCTCATCATAACTGACACTCCTCCAATTAATAATCTGAAATTAAATCGAGTCCCGCTGTAACCAATCCTACAGCTAGTGGCTACTACTAGAGCATGAATGGAACAAAAAATGTGCTTGGTATCAGTTTGACATAGTGCAGGGAACAAAAGGAAGAAACGTTTGGTTTTGGGTACCAGTGGTAGTGTAGTGCGCGTAACCATAACAATTTCAAAGCCAGTATTAATTAACCTCAATTTGTCTAGTGTAAGCTGAGCGGATGAAAGCTAGAAACACGGTACTACGTCAAGTGCAATTGAGAGTACCAAACTAGCACCAAGTCATCAATCACCATGTCATACTGATTATTCTGCAGTTTGGCCAATGGGAAAAAATGATTCTGCAATTGGTAACGTCCCTACATGATAAGAATACCTTTTCGAAAAAAAATGATAGGAATACCTTTTTGGTTTTAAAACGGAAGGATTTTTTACTCTATTATTATTATTATTATTGCATACTTAAGCAACGCGTGAATTATTAATACATAAACAATTCGTCTAGCGGTGCATTGTCTCGTGCATCATAATCCAAAGAATAATGAATAGATTATATATAGCTCGTACCTTATCCCCCACCGTAGCATTCTTCTTGGGCCTGAACGTCCTCTGATTCCTGCATAATAGAATCATAATCAAACTGAAGCGAAACAAGGAAGCCTGTGGGGAGGAACCAACAAAACGCTTTTGAATGAATTAGTCAAGAGACATTAGACCAGTTCAAAAAAAAAGAGACAGTAGACAAATACTATGAGAAAGAATGAAATCACAAGAGACTCCATGCGAAAAAATCAAAACAGCGGTGGAAAGAACCAATCAACCTACCTGCTGCCGCGACCAAGGAAGTTCATCTTACGACGCCGCGCGCGACACACGAGGATTCTGCTAGCTAGCTCCGTAATCGGCTCCTCCGATCGCTTTCGGAGTCGTCCAAGTCCATGTATATATACGCGTATGCCTGACAGTGACATACGCAGCGAGAGAGAGGGGAGAGAGCCAGGGCGCCAGGCTGGCGGTGCCGGAGAGAGGCGCGGTAGTATAGAGAGGGGGAAAAAAACCAACCTGGTGGGCTGGCGTGCATTCCGCCGCGCGTGCGTACGTGCTGTGCGTGGTTTGGATGGCTGTTATCCACTCACGCCCTGCTGTGCGTGCGCTCGCTCATCGCCCGTTTCCCCGATTATTACTCTGCTTCTGATTTGATACTGCTTCAGCCACAACTGGCAATACCCAGCCTTTCCATACAAGTAATCGCCTGATGTCCAAATCGCTGCTGGCCATCAATCCTTAGCCTCATTAATTATTTATTATTTACATCTATTTCCGAAATCATTTCCCTGCATGAGAACGAAGTCTTCGGAGACAGCACACATATTAGGCCCAAGTAAACATATATTACACCCAAGGCCTCCATAAAAAATATGAAATTACACCTAAGGCCTTGAAAGAAAAAGAAAATACATCGAAAGGCTCAAAGAGAAATTAAATTACATCCAAGGCCTCAAAGAAAAAATAATTACCTCCAAGGCCTAATAATCACGTTGTTGACCTCCAAGCGCTCCTGTATCCAAGGCCTAATAATCACGTTGTTGACCGGCAACACGAGAAAGACACTTGAACGAGGGTCGCTCGAACCCAAAGGAACGACGAACTCCATTTTGCTCTCTAACGACGGAACTGTAAAAAGGAGGAAGCAACCAAGATGATCGTGATAAGCGAATTGTGGCCTTGAATCTTCTTATATCAATGCTACCCCTATAAAAAAGAATGAGAAATTAGCATTCAAATAGCCATCGTGCACCATCAAAACGAAGAAGCACCAAAGATGAGCAAAAACCCTTTGACCGAGAAAGTAGCAAGGAGCAAATAGCAGACTAGAAAGAGGTAAAGAGCAAAACCAAACAAAGAACGTGTCCTTCTCCAAACGAACTTTGTTGGAACAATCAAAGATCACATGCTAGAAATTTGAAGTGATTCGCCTAAACATAAAGATTTGGAGGATCAAATCTGACAAAAACAATAGTGAAAATCAATGATTTATTGATACATAGAAACAAATGAGAGGATTACGATAAGAACAAATAGATCTGGTCATCAGACCTCCAAGCTGAGTAAATGAGGGGGGAGAGTAAGTAGATCTGGTGCAGACAAAACTTTGGAGGTTATTTTGCAGGGAACCTCATGGATATGTTGGTACACATGACCCAGAGGAGTACCTCGGTGGCGATAAGACCGATGTGTCCACAAAGAGGCTCCATGGATCCTCCGGATGGCGGATATCCAAAGATAGACATGCGTGATGCAAAGGGACACATCACAAAGCCTCTCTCCTTCCATTCGGACGATCCAGTAGAGATGAAAGGGAGAGGAGGCATAAGGAGATCTGATAAGTAGGAATGGAACATAAAACAGTCAAAGAGAGAAGGGCGACATAGAAATGAGAGTTCAATATCTCTTTCTATGCGCCCCTTATAAAATAAAACAAGCAAAGCAATTGATGAAGTGGGTCGCATGCTTATAGTGGAAGCCAATAAACCCTTGGTTGGTTTAAGAAGACATTAGTCTTCAGCCTCCACCGTTGGGCCCATCTAAATCGGCCTCTCCAAAAAATTAAGGTTCAGTACACATTGTAGAATTATATTGCGCTAAGATTATTTTATGATCCGTTATAGATACATAGTCATCAAGATGGTGGAAAAGTTGATTTGACAAAAATAAGGAAAATCATGGATGTAAAAGCAAGATTGTGACAATTCACATAAACACCTTACATTTTTCACCTTGAAAAACTTTCCTTCTTCAACATAATGAGAATCACTATATTCAATTCATTCGATAATTAAATAATATCTATAATACACGATAGTTCCTTGATATTATATTTGAACACCAAATAAGCTTGACAAAGCTTAAACTTAATAATAGTAGTTCGTTATATCAACATGATTATCATGAGTACTTATATTGCATACCTTGGCATCACCCTAAAACTAAAATCTCAAAAATAGTGATATATCTCACCATAATGTGATTTTCTATGTAATTGAACATATGGTCCTTTGAAACATCCATGCCACATAATACGTATTGCAAGATATATCTCTAGAAGGCTCGGCTTAATGACCTCTCAACTAAGTAATATTTTTGCATGCTTTAGAGATAGCCATATACTCACCGTTAGTACTATATATACACCCAAAGGTACATGCAAGCTTAATTTGCAACTAGCAACGGAACCACCAACGGTAATAACCGAAGGAGATATGACATAGTCAAAAATAAAGTTATCTTTATTGATATATCTCTTATGTTCATAATAATTTTGTATCATGCTATAACTGTATTAAGTGGAAACATTAATACACGTGTGGTATATAAACAAACCAAGTCCCTAGTATCCTATAGATTAGTTCGTTGGGCAGTCCATGATCGAG
Organism: Avena insularis; assembly: GCA_023614405.1. NCBI lineage: Eukaryota > Viridiplantae > Streptophyta > Magnoliopsida > Poales > Poaceae > Avena > Avena insularis. Next base: position 451,233,097 of record CM042690.1, read on the forward strand.
GTTTCCCAATCATGGACTTTACCATGTCAACTGATAACATGATCACTTAGTTAGATGAATGAAGTGATGGACACACTCGATCCTAATGTTGCAATGTGATCCAGTCACAGAGTTCAACATTGCAATATCTAGCAAAGCATAGTAACTCAGTACTTTGACCGTGAGATCATGTTTAATTACTATCACACGTGACTGCTTTGATCACATCAACCATCCCACCGTAACAGGATGGCCATAAAGGTGTGTATTGGGTATTCCAAAGGAATATGTTGAGGCGTATGCATCAAGATTGAGATTTGCCTATCCGAGTGATGGATAGATACTCTAGGTCCACTTGGTGAGATTATATCAATGAGCTTGCAAGCATGTCACTAGGTCATAAGGATGTAATATCATGGGAACAAGTAAATGCGTTTGATTGTAACAAGATCGAACTAGGTATGTCGACACCAGAGATCAGATCTTGGACAAACCAGGTATCGTAGTGCAAAGGTAATGGGACTCAACGTTTAAGGTTCAAGCGATCAATCAATTCGTGGAAGGCAAAGGGGCCATCATGTGTTTCTAGACACCACAGTTAATCCTTGGTTGGAGAGATGTCTTGATCATATCTAAGCATTCCTGAACTATAAGGGTGTCACACTTAAGGGTAGAGACCCTTAGGGTTGATCTGTGATCGTAAGAGAAATGAAAGAGTGTACCAGAATCATTCCGGATAGAAACCAAAGATGTTTGGATGACTTCGAAAGGTGTTTAAAAATGTGTTTCAAAATGAAAGGTTTTGTTTAAATTGTATTTATTATTGATTAAATGAAATAATTAATAAATACATATTTGAATAAATAAAATGAGCAAAACCCACCTCATGGGCACCCCCAGAGGGAGGGTCAAGGTGGCGCACGGGTGGGGGAGCCCCCACCACCGGCCGACCATGTGCCATGGCGCGCATGGGTTGAGCACACCCCACTGCCGGCAGCCAACCTCCACCTCTCCCTTTTGTTTAGTCCCACCCCGGGACTTATAGGGAGGGAGTGCTCACCTTTTTCCTATATATGTGGGATGTCCCTTCTCCCACATCATCCCATCAATTAGTCGTTGCCATTCTCTCTCCCCTTCTTGTGTGTGTTCCCCAGTTAGGAACGTGCGCTACAACATAGAGACTTCTCCACCATGCGCACTTTGTTGAGAACTTGGAGTCGGGCCGGTTCTTCTTCTTCCGCTGCCTTGCTAGACCGTGGCCACGGGGACGTCTTTACATCATTCATGTATAAAATTTCAGAGGCACCGACACTTGTTGTGTTGTACGCTTGAAGCCTTCTCGACGTTGAGGTCGGCTACGCTTCGGCTACATCAACAACGTTTGTGCAGGAACGCAATCCCGCTTTTGGTCTTCAAAGGTCTGATCACCTGATCCCTGTCTCTACTATACATCTGCATAGATAGATCTTTGCTATGGTGTTTGTCGTTAGGAATTTTGTGTTTACTGTCAGCGAACCCCTTCAGTGGTATCAGAGCCGATCTATGCGTAGATGTATTGGTACAAGTAGAACACATAGAAATGTGTGGGCATTTATTTTCTAATTGCTACACACCCATGTGTACTTGTTCATATCACGACAATGTTGGATCAAGAAGCTCGGACTGACCTTATGCATAAGCTTACGCGAGACTGGTTCCACAACTAACGTATGACTTGTACCACATAAGTGGTTGGCGGGTATCTGTCTCTACAACGTTAGTTGATAAGGCATTTATAAAGAACGACCCTGAAAAGGGACTTAAAGTAGCAAGTAGTCAATCCATGTTATTATTGATATTCGTAGGTAAGAAATGGTCCTTGTGCAAAATCCCAAACAACCACGTAAAACATGCAAAGATAAAGTAGAGGCATCTAACTTTATTTTAAAGGGGCTTGTGATATGTATGGCCAAGATAAGTGTTTATGAGATGAAATTCCAAAGTCAAGGTGGCACTATTGTAATGCCCCTGAATCGGATCTATGCAGATCTTAGCATTTCTGCCAAAATCCACATAGAAGCGATTCAAAGACGCCCACCAGACACTTTCGTGTGGATGGGTTTTATCACAAGTAGTTACATCACAATAGTTTACAATAGGATCCAAAACAAACATATATACAACAACATATCCAGCGATCCAAGAATACAAATAATACAATTCAAAGATACAATTCAGGAATAAAGCAAAATAGTTTCTGAGTACAGATAAGATCCAAATGGGAGTAAGAGTCCTAAAGAATAACCAAGCGGCATCCATAACCTGTCGTCGGATTAATGAGAAGTACGCCATGAGGGGGTCCTCGAGGCATGCGGAAGAGAGGGGTGTGAGACATACGGTGTTCCGGGACGATGAGCACACACGTTTACCCAGGTTTGAATCTGCCGGATTTGGACGGATCCTACTCCTTCTAGCAATCGATGTCTGGCGAGCGAATATAGGTTACAAGGGTTTAAATGCATGCGAGTTGAGATTGTAGACTATTGTGAGGGTGCCCTAAAGGCTCTCCCTAGGACGGCTTATATATATCCGGCCTAGGGTTTATAGGAGAGATCTATCCGGCTACGACTAAGAGTCGGTTACAGAGTACATCGTGAACTACAAGTAACACTATGGTCCTATGTCGGTAAGTCATCTGGGCCTTCCCGTAGCTGGACTAGACTCCGTCTCTTCTCCCTGACTGGGCCGCCCATTAAGCAAAGCTCTAACCCTAAGTGGGCCACCCTAGTTAGTGAGGCACAGTGAGGATATCCGGAAAGTATATCCCCAACAGCAGCCCCCGGAAGCCTCCATGATCCAATGTCGGATATCATCATCGTCTAGCTTGATCTTCGGCTTGCAGAATCCTGAAGGGTTCCTGAAACTTCAAAAGAAAGGATAAGATCCGGGTCTCAAATGAGTCGGACCTATGAATACGTTATTCGGGTTTCTAGCTCGAAATTCAAATTAAGTCGGAACTTGGTCTCTGACGTAAACTGACACTAGTCATGGTCAAGTCACGTCACTGGCAGACATTCCTGTCAGCATGACCGTTGGTGGGTCTGCCTTTCACGGAACCGAGGCATCGTTTTAATGCGTGTGTGGAGATCGAGGCGGCGTAATCATCGCGTGGGGGTTATCCAGCTCCTTCCGCGACGTGTGGCGTGTTCACTGTTGCGTTTACACGAATCTTGGTGTGGCTGGAGGATATAAGTGGTTAGGATTCTTTTCCCCATCTTCTTCACCAGCACTTGCGCTGTTTTTTTCTCCCCAACGCTTCCCATGAACAAAGAGCTCCTCTGCTCCCCAGAACCCTCCAACTCCGCCCATCCTAGGTCACCGGCCCACGAGGAAATGGCTGCAACATCATCTTCCGGTGCGGCAGCGATGGCAGCGACGGCTTCGGCAGCGGAGAAGGACAACAACCACGGGGTCTGGATCCCATGCGTCCTTGACGATGCCAAGTTCCGCATCATGGAGAACGAAGGGCTCCTCCACGTCGGCGACTGGCGGAGCGGCTTCGGCGAAACCGTTCCCAACCCTCGCGCCGGCAAGCGGGTACACTTTGGCACCCACCTCGACAGAGGCTTGAGTTTCCCTCCCTCAGATTTATTTTTTGAGGTTATAGATCATTACGGAGTTCAACTCCATCATCTTCCCCCAAACTCTCTCTTAGAGATGAGCGCATATGCTTCTTCGTGCGAGGGGTACCTCGGTATTAGGCCGAGTCTTACTCTTTTCTGGTTTTACTTTCATGTCCAGAGAAATTCCATCACTGTCGGTAATCTATACATTACCGGTACTATTAGTTTTTCTGTTAGAAGAAAGCGTGTTTATCCTTAGATTAGGGCCAGTGAGTCGGTCAAACAGTGGACTTCCACTTTCTTTTATCACAAGGATATTCCTGCTCCCGGCAAAGCTACTATTTTGTCGGTGTTTGTCGACGGTGCCGCCACGCCCCAAGAGTCCTAGGACGTAGATGCGCCGGCTCTCAGTGACGATCTGCTTCTTGCCAAGAGGCGGATCGAATATTTGATGAAGCACAAGGGCCTTAAGGGGTCCGACTTGGTTCACTGCTAGGTGGCACGCTGGATCTAGCCTCTTCAGCATCATGGAGACCGGCTTATGCATTCCATTACGACATCCAAGAAAGATTCCCTTCGGATCTGCTCCCAGCCTTACACGGAGAAAGATTACGAGTCTCAAATCAAGTGGCTGATAAGGGAGCGGATTGAAAGGAAAACCCCGGATCTGTCTCTGGACATGCATACGGCTGAAGATCCTATAGTACTGGTAAGTTTCCAGCAGTAACTCGAATTATGTCTTCATCTTTTCATTGTTTTGCAATACTGAGATTCTATTTTCCTTTTCAGCTTGCTAACCTCCCCGAGTCAGAGCTTGCTCCTATCAAGGGATATCCGCCTGAGATTTCTCAGGATGACGGAGAGTTGGTTACACTGCCGGACATAATTCCTCGGAAGCGTAAGGCTCCGACGGTTGCTATTGGTACAAAGGAGGTGCCTGTTGTGAAAAGGTAATCTTTCCTCACAAGGTCTTTGTATTATACGTCTTAATTCTTTCTGAGATATAATGTTCTTTATTCTATTACCTTCTCGGAGCTAAACAACTCACCAAGGGCAAGGGGAAGGGAGTTTCGTCGAAGCCCCTGTGCTAGTCAAAGCTAAATCTGACTTCGCTTGCCACAACACCTCCGACTCCTGCCCCTCAGCCTTCTGCGGCGCCGGAGATTACTCCATCTCCGACTGTCGTAGAAGTTCCGGCTCAATCAGCAAAGCCAGTGATCCTTGGGTCGCAAACTGACATCACCATGGGTGACTCATGTTTTGATAAGGGTGAACCCTCTTCGGGTAATGATCCCTCGACAGAGGTATTCACTGAGAACCTCCTCAGCAATCCGGGACTTGTCAAGCTTGGCCTTTCTGGGAAATCTACAGAGGAGATCCAACGGCTTGCCCGACAATGCCTGGAAAGTCGGACTATCACTACTGAAGAAGAAGCACAATAAGCAGAGGAGGTCAAGTACTCCGAACTTCTTAAACAAGTCCATCTTCACGACGAGAGGCTGAGAACTAGCGAGCTTCCACCAGCACCAGTGATCCCGCTCACCCTCGCCGAGAAGGTTACCACATAAGTGAACATGAGTTTGAGCAAACTCACTCATGAACAACATGTAAGTCGGAATTCCAACTTACTTTTTTACTTTATTCCATATCATATCCTCTAGCCCCCAAGCATGAAGTTGGATAGATAATCTGGATTTATGCTTCCTTAGGATGCCAAAGAATGAACTAGTATAGCCCCCAAGGCTCGTGCTGATATTAGCCTGAGTCTTTAGTAGACTTCTGACTCTGGGTATTCTGACTTACAGAAAGTTAATTGATATAACCAGGAATTATTGAAGAATATCTATAACAAGTGGAGAGAAATCAGAGCTCTCCGACTTGAAAATGCTCAATTAAAAGTGTCAAGGGATGAGGCTGAAGGTAAACATTCTAGTACTCAAACCTTGCCCTTTATTTCATAGTCGAATTTTTGTTCAACTATTGTTCTTTTTGACAACAACATTGGTAAAGCAATCCTGTGCTATGATTGAAGAGGCCGAGAATCTGAAGACCTTGGAGGTGGAAAACAAGGACCTTTGCCAAGAGCTGGATAAGCTCAAGGCAGATCATGAGAAGAGCATTGCTCAAGTTCTCGAATCTTCCTCCATGGCCACCGAGGAGCACGATCGTAAGATTGTTCTCGAAGATAAGAAAATCTCGGATCTCAATAATGACTTGTTTAGAGAGAAGGATATTACCGAGGCACTCCGGGCTGAACTCCAGAGCCTATGGGAGGAAAATACAAAAGTTGACGAGGTCATATTTCCCTCTTTCTTACTTGTCTGCACCTTCCTACTCTTTGGAGCCCGGATTTATTTTATTAACCCTTTGCATTACATGCGCAGGTCCTCTGAACTTACTGGACTCAACCTCCACTGAGTCTCGCACTAACAGGCTTACCCAAGTCGGTGATTTAGTTCATGACTACCGCCAATCCTTCGAGGATATTGGCGAAGTTCTCAAGGTTCCGGACATGCATAAAATGTCCGGCTTTGAAGTGCGAGACAAAGCCAAAGAGATGCCCCAGCTTATCCAAGACTGGAACATGTCCTACGCGTGAACCGCAGCCAAAACCCCCTTACCATGGTTACGAGCCACCATGGAAACATGGAAATCTGGCAAGTAACCAGAGGGTACTATAAAGTGGATGAAGACGAACAGGAGCAAGTCATCAAAGCCATCATGGAATCCTGCGCCGGATACGGGTGTCACGTAGCTGATCTCAACAGCTACGAAACTCCCTTCTTCACTCGCGTGGAGACGCCGCCTCCGCCTGCCGAAGAAACAACTGAGGTTTCTGATGACGATCAAACCATATCGGATTTGAACGTCTCGGAAAGATATCAAGGCGAGGTCGATGTATCCAGTGAGCCGGCAGCTCCTACCTCTCCCCCTGCATCGTAGAGCATCAGAACAAAATGTGTTACTCTAAAAACAAATCAGGTTGTAAATAAGTAGTATAATACTTTTGCTAGTGCTAAGATTTGTTATCTCTATTTAGCACTTTTGGCTTTAATTTTATGTGCCTAAAATATTTGCATAAGCACTTATATTTTTTGTCTGTACTTATCATTTATCTGGCTTTCCGCCTTGTCCCTTTCGTGAGCGGGCCAACCTTTAACATGGAAACTTTGTCGAGCAATGGAGCTCACTTGCTAAACCAGTTTGAACTCGGAAACAAAGCCGACTTCCAATACCAACAATTCACTACTCGAAAAATGCTTGCATCCAGCAATCAGATAAATAACCAAAGTATAGACTAGAAAATTTAGATTTATACCTGAAGGTAGCAATTTTAGAATCGAAAATCTAAACAAGAACAAACATGAGCATAAAGTACTTTCAAGTATTCTAGGATTTTCGACTGTGACATGATCATTCGGAAATAAGATGGCAATATAAAACTTCTAAAAAAATGAGGCAACCAATACTTTAATTCTTATTGAACATGTACACATATATGATTACAAACAAAAATAAACTAAGAATAAAAGGGACGTAGCTGAGCAATATTCCATGGTCTGTCTAATTCTTCCGGGTCTGTACTGCCTCCAGCTCTCTTTCTTTTCTTAGTAGCAGGTCTTTCTTTGACTGGCCGCATATCAGTTAGATAGTAAGAACCATTGTGCAATACTCGACTAACTAAAAAAGGCCCTTCCCATACTGGGGAAAGTTTGTGCTTTCTTTTATGCACAAGCCGGAGAACCAAATTGCCCTTATTGAAAGACCGGTTTCTGACTCTCTAGCTATGATACTTGCGTAACTTCTGCTGAGAGGCTGTTGATCTCATCTCAGCAATGACACGAACTTCTTCGACTAAGTCGAGATCATTTTGTCAAGAAATTTCAGCATCCTCTTCAATATACGCGGCAACTCTAGGAGAAGTGTGAATGAAATCACCAGGAAGAACTTCTTCTGCGCCATAGACCAAGAAGAAAGGTGTGTATCCGGTTGACCTATTCGGAGTTGTTCGTAAGCTCCATATTACAGAAGGTAATTCCTCTGCCCAAGCCCCCGCAACACGTCCTAGTGGTGCTTCGAGTCTCGGTTTTAGGCCTTGTAGGATTAAACCATTTGCTCTTTTGACTTGTCCATTAGCCTGCGGATGTGCGACTAACGCAATGTCAAGCCGGATATTTTGTTCGTTGCAGAATTCGGCAAGCTCTCCCATAGAGAAGTTACTCCCGTTGTCCATGATAATGCTATGCGGATAACCGTATCGGATTATGACATCCTCGACAAATCTTTTGGCTGTTGCTCCATCACAACTAGTGACGGGTTTAGCCTCAATCCATTTTGTGAATTTATCCACCATCACTAAGAGATGAGTAAATCCACTTGGAGCCCGTTTAAACGGTCCTACCATGTCAAGCCCCCAGACCACGAAAGGCCATGTTATAGGTATTGTTCGAAGCTGATCAGCTAGAATGTGAGCTTGTTTGGCATACTTTTGGCAGCCTTTGCACGTCTTGACCAGCCGTTCGGCATCTGCCTTGGCTGTAAGCCATAAAAGCCATGTCGGAAAGCTTTTGCCACTAGAGATTTGGCTGCAGCATGGTGAGCACACTCACCTTCGTGGATTTCTCGTAAGATTTCCACTCCTTCTTCTGGAGATACACAACGCTGAAAAACCCCAGACGTGCTCCGCTTATAGAGCTCACCACTAATTATAGTGTAGGATTTTGCTCGTCGGACGATTTGTCGGCTCAAAACTTCGTCTTCGGGTAATTTGCCATCTACCAAGTAGTCAAGGTAGGGTTGAGTCCAGCTAGGAATCACAGCCAGAACTGCTACTAAAGGTGAGTGGATTTGTTCAGATATTCCTCGTCCACTCCTTTTATAGAGGGAACTTTGAGGTGCTCCAAAAAAGCGCCATCCGGGTCCTTTTTCTGTGCAGAGCCTATTCGAGATAATGCATCTGCTTCCTCATTTTCTGTTCGAGGGATGTGTTGAACCTCAAACCCTTCAAACGATTTAGATAGTTCAGCCACGATAGCTCTATATGCTGCCATGTGCTTATTTGCATTACAGATATCCGACACTTGTTGAGCAACAAGATCCGAATCTCCATAACACATTAAACGTCGGATGCCGATAACCTTAGCAATCCGGACTCCATGTAGCAGTGCTTCATACTCGGCAATTTTATTTGTCGCTGTGAAGTGGATCTGCAACACATAGAAAAGTTTATCTCCTTGGGGTGATTTGAGCACCACGCCAGCCCCCGAGCCCCCGCGAGCCTTAGACCCATCAAAATATAAAGTCCAATATTCCGACTCTGGGAGGGTCATATTCTTCGTTGTCTCTGTCCAATCAGCAACAAAGTCAGTGAGGATTTGGGATTTGATTGCCGTACGAGGTTTATACTCAATATCGAAAGCTGAAAGCTCTATGCCCCATTTTGCGATACGTCCTGTAGCCTTTTTGTTGTTGATTATATCTCTCATGGGAGCTATGCTCACCATGGTAATTGGGTGTTCCTGAAAATAATGCCGTAACTTACGAGATGCAAAAAACACACCATAAGCCAGCTCGAATACCGCTGCTTTGATCCAGTTAGGATTTCAGTGAGGTAGTAAGTCAGATGCTGCACCAGGTGTTCCTGATTTTCCTACGGTCTCTCCACCACCATGACGACACTGAGAACTCTGTTTGTCACAGCGAGATAGAGCAACATCGGTTCCCATGGTTCCGGTGCTGCAAGGATAGGAGCAGATGAGAGTACTGCTTTCAGGTCTTGTAGTGCAGCTTCAGCTTCATCAGTCCACACGAATTTTTTGGTATTTTTCAGGAGCTTGTAGAGTGGTGTGGCTCTTTCTCCGAGCCGGCTTACAAATCGACTGACTGCATCAGTGTAACCAGTTAGTCGTTGGACGTCCTTCAGGCGAGTTGGCCTGGAAATATTGAGTATAGCCTTGATCTTGTCTCGGTTCACCTCTATGCCTCTTTGAGACACGATGAAACCTAACAATTTTCTGGCTAGTATTCCAAAGAAACACTTCTTCGGGTTAAGCATTATGTTATATTTTCGTAGATTGGCGAACGTTTCCTCCAAGTCAGAAATTAATGTTTCCTTCTTTTTAGACATCACCGCAATGTTGTCCACGTATGCTTGTATGTTGCGTCCGATTTGGTCGTGGAGGCAACGTTGCATAGTACGCTAGTACGTAGCTCCTGCGTTCTTGATCCTAAAGGGCATCGTAACAAAACAGAAGATTCTGAAGGGGGTTATTTTGATTTCATCTGATTCCTTCATCTGAATTTGGTGATAACCGGAATATGCATCGAGAAAACATAGGAGTTCCGAGCCTGCCGTAGAATCGATAACTTGATCAATACTAGGCAGAGCAAACGGATCTTTGGGACAAGCCTTGTTCAAGACCGTATAATCAACACACATCCTTAATTCAGTGGTGTACTTTTTAGGGACCATTACAGGGTTGGCTGACCAATCAGTATGGTTGACCTCTTCTATGAATCCGGCTAACTCGAGCCGAGCTAGTTCCTTAGCTATTGCCTTATGCTTTTCATCGCCAAAATGTCGTAGGGACTGTTTGACGGGTTTAGCGTTCGGGTGTACATTTAGAGAGTGCTCGGCAAGTTCCTTAGGTACTATGGTCATGTCAGATGGTTGCCATGCGAAGATATCTTGATTTGCTTAGAGGAACTTGACGAGCGCGATTTCCTATGTGCTATCTAGGCCTACACCTATCTAGGTCACCTTGGAGGGATCATCATCCTTCAATGGCATCTTCTTCGTCTCTTTTGATGCCTTGAACTCCGGATTCGGCTTTGTCACCTCCTTCTTTGTTGTGGGCATCTCGCACGGATCAATGATCTTCTTGATCTCCTGGTACTCCTGGGCGTGCAGCACGGCTTCAGCAAAGGCGGCATTTCCGTCCTCGCACTCTCGCGCTTTCTTCGGGTCTCTCCTGATGGTAATCACGCCGTTGGGACCTAGAATTTTCATCATATTGTAAATGTAACACGGACGAGCCATAAAAGCCCAGTAAGCCGGACGTCCGAATATAGCGTGGTACACGCTCTTGAACGGGACTACTTCGAAGGAAAGTGCCTCCGTCCGATAGCTCTTTGGAGTTCCAAAGGTAACATCCAAAGTGATCTCTCCCATGGGAATTTGCTTGTCTTCCTGGGACAACTCCGTGAAAGATCACAGAGATGTGATTCAGTCTTGGAGAAACCATATCCATCAATAAGTGGGTTGACGACTAAGGCATATTTTCCTCGCCTGTGCAACTTAGGCGGATGATCAGCACAGTCAAAGGTGATTGCCACTTCCGACCAGTCCAGGTATTGTGGACAGCCGGAACAGTTGCGTTGAGCTCATGTAGAATTGCTTTCTTGACCTTAGCTGGTTGAGATCCGAGGAAGGTGACGCAAGTGTCTTTCTTTGTTGGGAAGTTTTTCTTCCCCTCTGGCTTGGGATTTGAAGGATCAGCTTCCTCCATGTCGGAATCTTCCTTGGTCTCTTTATCTTTTTCGGGATTCTTCTTTCCCTTCTTCCGCTTAGCCCTGTAACCAGCGGTATCGTCTTTTTTGATGTCGTCATTAAAACGACACTCGGTGTTTGTGTGAGACGAGCCCCCATTGGCATCTAAGTGATGCACACATGGGTTATTGGCAATGTCGGCCCAGGAGTATGTTTTGCCAGGTTGCTGGTCTCCTCTACCATGTACTCTTGATGTCCCACGACCGCGTCCACGGCCACCGCCGCGCCCTCCTCGTCCACCAGACCCGAAAGTGGCAGTAACCACTGCTGTTTCTACGTTGGGTTTTTCTTCCGAGGTGTTCTTGCGCTTTTGAGCTTGCTGCTTTGGTTGTTTTGCCGACTGTGGCATAGCTAGGGGTTTAGTAATCCCTCTGTGTCATCGTCATCATCTGCATACTTGCTTGTTGTTTCTATCATCTCTCCTAGATCGACCTTGTCACACTTCAAGCGATGACGTAGTAAACCAATTGGGAGACCTGCAATGAAGGCTTCAATCGCAGTTTGGTCATTTACTCCTTCACAGGAGTTCTTGGTGTCGACCCATCGTCTGAGGTAATATCGACAAGTTTCTCCGGCTTTCTGGGTGCAACGTTGTAGGTCTCCTACCGTACAGGGCCTCCGATATGTGCCTTCGAAATTCCGAAAGAACGCACTTTGCATGTCATACCAAATGTGGATGGTGTTCTCCGGAAGTTCATTGAGCCATGATCTCGCTATCTTCTGCAACATGAGTGGGAGATATCGGGTTGCGACCAAGCTGTTTCCGCCTTTGGTGATGCAGCAAGACTAGAAAAAAATCCTGGAGCCAAGTATCTGGCCGGGCTACACCATCGTAGGCTTGGATGTGTCTTGAGATAGCAAATCCTTCCGGGAAGTGTGTTTGTCGAATCCGTGGTCCAAAGCATTTTGGACCTACGTATATATCATCGTTTTCATAGCGCCGCGCCTCTATATTGGAGTTAATTCGGTGTCTCGCATCACTTGGTGACAGAGATCACCGTCGTGATTGATGGCTGTGGCTGCGGTGCGTTGGAGCCGAACATCGGCTTCTGCCACCACCTCCTCCGCCACGACGCCCTCCTTGGCCTCCTTGAGAGCCGTTGTGATGGCTACTTGGTGTAGGGGTGGAGCAGCTAGATCGTTTCTGGCCTGTCGCCGGCCTTCATCTGGAGCGTCATTATTCCTGTTCCGAGGAGGGTCTTCATTACAACGAGCCCCCTGCTGGCTTGACTCAACATGGTGTCCTTCGTTCCTTCGCCCGTCACTCCCACCGCGGTGGGGCTCAGCCAAACGGCTTGTATGTCTAGGAGGTGGCATGCTTTGATGGTCCTCCTCCCGACGTTTCTCTTTGTCTTCTTCCCTGCGATCGCTCGACTCTCGCTAGGGAGGACTTCTCGGATACAATACAGCGATCGCCTCCTGCTCGGTGGATGGAGCAACATTGCGCCAGTCACATGTAGTTCTGTGTTGCTGCCCTGAAGATCTGGTTCTTGAGTGGTTGTCTTCCCGATGGTTGGAACGGTGATGTTGTTTCGGAACCCGTTGGGGTCTTATATCATCCCAAGCCGGGTCCATGCGACATTGGTCTGATTGAGAGACCAGGTTTCCGCTTCCGAACTTCGCGACCTTCTGCTGCTCCAGACCCTTGGTGAGTAGCTTAATGCCCTATCGAACCTGTTCTGGGCCTGGATTATTTGCCAGGATATCTCGAGCTGCAGCAGTGTTTTGCACTGGTGTTGGGTATACCAGATCTCCATTACTGTCGAGCCGAGGCATCCCCGGATCTACCTCAAAGAGAACCTTGCATACTTCCAGAAATTTGTCAGCCCGTACGTGGCCTTTCCGGTTCTTCTGATGTTGCAGAGAGATGAGCTTCTCCGCATTAGCCATGTGCTTCTTCTCTTCCTCGATGTTTTTGGCTTCATCCAGGAGTACTTGGCGACGCGCTTCTAGGGCTTGGGCCCTTTCTTACAATTCCACGGCAGTGAGTTCTTCCGCAGTAGGTGTGGTTAATGCAACATCGATGAGTTTACGGGCACCTGCAGTGACCACGTGTCCATCCACCAATTCTTCTTTGGGATCGTCTGGGAAAAGTGCTCCATGTGAGTCTTCCTCATATTCCTCGGCAATTACCTCCTCTGTCGGAAGTTCTTTTTCCGAGGTTTTGTTCTTCTTGTTCTTCTTCTTTGCCTTCTTGGAAGCACCGGTAGCAAAGACGGCTTTTGGTCCGTTTCCCGGAGTCAAGCTCTAATTAGTACTTTCGGACATTTGGACCTCGGGATTATCTCTGAGATCCATGTCATCCTGCGCTTTGGGAGAGTTTTCTCTGGATCCTTCTTCCATGGCTTCTCCTTCCTCTGCAGCTTTGGAGTTGTACTCCTCTTCATATTCTGCAGAGAATTTCCGGAAATCCGCTGACATCATCGAGTCATCCAAGGATGCGGGTAAGTCGGAGTTTGTTCCGATCGCCTCCAACACCAAGTCTTTATTGTCTCCAGCATCGGCAGAGCCGGATCCGGATCCAACATATCCGACAAAGTGCGATGTGTGAGTTCTAAGGTAGTTGCGTCTTTCCTCGTGGGCTTCCTCGAAGATCCCGATGGTACTGAGAACTTCATCCACGTTTGCACCTTGTAACATCATGTGCCTCAATGTACGCCTCAGGAAAGGTTGGTCTGTTCCGGCGTTGGCAGAGCCGGAACCAAGGTTATTACTCTGCTCCTCCTAGATTTTAACCTCAGCGGTCGATCGATCTGGGATTCGGCCTCGCTAGGGAGATCCACTCCAGATTCGACTTGAACCGCAAGATCTGCTTCAGGTTCAGCATTCTCCACTATCTCCGAAATAGGTGCGGGCTGGGTGGGATTAGGGTTTTCTGAGATCCGGAACTCTACCGCCTCATGGACAAAGGGGACCCAGAGATTTCTTCTGCCTCTATCACCACCACTGGGGTGGGTCGGACAGGTTCAGCGAAACCGATGTACACATCGATCTCGCCAAAAGACATGATGGTGTAAGCAGTCACGGCCTCCGTAGCCGGAACCTAGGTCTCGTCGAGAATGATGAGAGGGAAGTCGCTGGCGTAGAGGATGTGACTGACGGTGATGATCTCGCCAATTCCGATTCTTGCAGATTCTGCTCGGAACACAGATCTGAAACTCACTTGCCCCACGGTGGGCGCCAAATGTCGTCGGATTGATGACAAGTACGCCATGAGGGGATCCTCGAGGCGTGCGGAAGAGAGGGGTGTGAGACGTACGGTGTTCCGGGACGGTGAGCACACAAGTTTACCCAGGTTCGAATCCACCGGCTTTGGACGGATCCTACTCCTGCTAGCAATCCGATGTCTGGCGAGCAGAATATGGGTTACAAGGGTTTCGCCTATGCGAGTTGAGATTGTAGACTATTGTGAGGGTGCCCTAAAGGCTCTCCCTAGGATGACTTATATAGATATCCGTCCTAGGGTTTATAGGAGAGATCTATCCAGCTACGACTAAGCGTCGATTACAGAGTACATCGTGAACTACAAGTAACACTATGGTCCTATGCCGGTAAGTCATCTGGACCTTCCCCTAGCCAGACTGGACTCCATCTCTTCTCCCTAACTGGGCCGCCCGTGAGGCAAAGCTCTAACCTGAAGTGGGCCACCCTGGTCAGTGAGGCACAATGAGGATACCCGGAAAGTATATCCCCAACATAACCCTGTCTAGGTCAAGCCGGAAGGGTAACCTTGCTAATGACGTCGAACACATACCTATCAAAGCCAAAGGGTGCCGACAAAGGAAACAGAAAGAGAGCAGTCAGTATTGAGGCCAGTACACGATGAGGCTAGAATTCGGTGGTCCTTTCCTACATAGTTATGGTGGGCTCAGCGGAAGCAAAGCTTGCACTATCTAACTTATAGAGACATGCTACGACTTCGCCTATTAGAGCGAGATAAGAGAGTGTTATACGGTAATAATAATATAACACCAGGTACAACCCATCAGAAGATTTCCCCTCTCGAAGACCAGCCGAGGAAGTCCTCTTGCGAAATACACACGTTGCAATGTAGTTATACAGTTGTTTCGTTGGTAATGATAATTACTAGTCATATTGTTAGAGGCAAGAAATTAGTGGCATTGTGTGGTGACCCAACATACCACTTCATGATGTAGTACACTATAGTCGTTGACATAACACCAATGAAACACCGTTCACTAGTATTACATCCCTCAGAGTGGTACAACAAAAACACAGTAGGTCCAAGACATGACTATAGATTATAACTTGACTCTTTACAAAGGATCCAGAGAACACTCTAGGTTAAAGAGGAAGAAATCAACTTCTTACAAAGAAGAACCAGAAATAATAACTCAGAACTATCTGGCTAATAAGACTAGCAGCTAAACTATCTGGCTTGCAATTGCTACTAATGCAATGCTCTACAGAAGTATGTTTTATGTCTAGAGAATCTACTCCTATATAATCAAGAATCTACTCCTACTAATGCAATGCACATGTTGATTTTGTTGACTTCCTTGAAGAACATGAGCTATCGATGATGGTTTCTTGAACAAAAATTGATGTTGACATCATCTTCAACAGCATAGAACCTAGCAAGGGTTAAGAAGGTACGGTTAAGTACGAGCGTACTCAGCAAGTTCACTAAAAAAGAGTGTTTGATGCACTATCTACAGCCACGAACCAACGGTCATAGGCAATGCAGGTTTTCGTAAATTCTTCAAAGGTTGATTTTATTCTAAAAACTATGTCCGACAGCCTTCACAGGTTGACCAGAACTTTCGTGGAGTTCCTTTCCTGCCGCGTTCGTAGCTCCTTCCCGTAACAAGGAGTAACATGTCACAGTTCTTACACTCTGCAGAGGTGCATTGCTTTATCCATGAGAGACCTTAGCCTTGTTGCACATCCGAGCTGCAGGCTCGTCCACACTTCCTTAGAATGGGGCCCAGTCTAAGATCCAAGCCAATCACTGCCCCCTTCGTGACCCCACATGTCTCCTTGGTGTATGCCATGCCCACATATAGAATTATGGCAATGGTTAGTACAGACTGTTCAGATGCCAAAACTATCATGGGACGTTGAGGGTTCCCACCCATATGCTACATATCCTCTATGAATTACCAATTAATGCACGCTACAAGGAAGAATATACAGCTAACTTCTCCGTCCCATTCCAAATCTCATGGTTAATGCATAATATACGACGCTAGAATCACTGGCGACGTTGGTTGTTAAGTCCTAGATATTATGTTCCTTTACCATTGGAACTGTATCAAAAGATTATTACCATTTGGTAAATAATCCATAATCATATAATTATGAAAATCGTGTTTTCTGACCCTTTTGAAATGCAGGTAATGACAACATTAGAGTTACAAGCATTTGATAGAAAATAATCAAAGGACATGAGCAAGTGTTTGACTTTTGTGATTGCAAGATTATGCACTCACGGTCTTTAAGATATATAGTAGAAGATCCAAATTCTGTAAATAGCATCATTGCTCCAGTAAGGACTAATGTTTAAAGAAGCAAGATGCAATTATGCATAAGTAATGTAATGCAGTTTGATAAATGTGAATCCCTAGAATAATCATATCTGATCTAGGGTTTGGAAACTGGGAATGGTTTCTTTAGAATTTGTTTAACTTTTATACCAGCTTCACGCTTGTGCTTCTATTAAGGCTTTCTAGAGTGTGTGAAACAATATGTAAATATAACAAGTAGCATACAATATTAAAGTACTCAAATGGAGCATGGTATCTAAAAGATTCCTTAAGCAAGATTATTAATCAATTAGAGCCTTTATAGAAATGCTTAAGACCTTTAATATTTCTTGAAAGAATAATTTTTTGAGGAAAGATTACTTAATAAAGGAAAGTATTCAAATTTGAAGTTAATACCTTTTGGGGGTTCCTTATTAACTATAAGAATTCAAGAACAAATAAGTAGCATCTTTGAACATATATTCTACTAGTAATTGGAGACTTATAAATTTTGAGTATGACATTATATTATGGATGGTTCACTTCTTAAGGTTTCACAATAAAGGGAAATACAAGTAGTAATACTTTTATGGAGATGGTGTTTCCTTAATGTTATAGTTCATAAATTCAGAATTAGCATTACTTTAGTTATTTAAAAACTTGGTTTACATATTTACGTGGATTTTTCAAACTTGTGAAAGAATTAGTAAATAAGAGTTTGATGATTTTTATAAGTGAATAGAATCCATGTGATAAATAATATACTATTTTAATTGGTTTTATAATTAATAAAATATTTTTAAAGAAAGTTAAGATACACTTAGTTTTAAGTGTTAGATTTAGTAGATACATCTTAAAATGGTTAGACCTATTTTGTTTCTTGTACACATCAATTAAACTTGTTATTACACTTTTAGACTTTAAACAAATAAAGATAAAATCAATGGTAAAGATTTATATTTTTTTAATTCATTAGAATAGAAGAAAATGGTTTTAACAAGACTTAGTAAACATTTTCATTTATTTTACTTCAAATGTGAAGGGTTATATTTTTAATGTGTAGATTTTAGTTTTTTAATAATTTTAGTATATTATATGTATTTTTGTGAATTTTAAATAATAAGATATGATTTTTATAAGTGTTATCACTTTATAGAGACTTAATAAATAATAATATTTAGTTAGGTGACACAAAAATATATGAAACAAGTTTATAAATGTTTATTTTCTTTTTCTAAGAATTTTGATATCTAATAATTATTTTTAAGAACTTTAAATAATAAAGTATATTTATTTAAGATTTATCCTTAATAGGTTATTTACTAATAATAATAATCATCTTATTTAAGTTGGAGAATAAAATATGATAATAAGGTTAAACTTTTTTCTAAACATTTTGATATATAATATGTATTTTTCTGAATTATAAAACACAAGATATTGAATTTATAAGATTTCTTAATTCTTAGAATTTCTGAAAAACAATTTAAAAGGAATTAATGTGTCACGCTGATGTCACCTAGTCCGATTAAAACTTTTGTTACCGCTTCAGACTCTAGCCCCGGTCAATGAAAAATGGGCCCTGGGCCACGTCACATGCCACCGAGGCAAGTTTGACTGGTTTTGACCTCGAGCTGACGCGCGGATGACATCGACGTGACATCATACCGGCACCGACGCTGTAGTTTGACGACGGTGGCGAGGCAGGAGATTGCGCGGGACTGCGCAAGTGGGGGTGTTGGAAATATGACGTCAAGGCGAGTGGTTTATTGACCGCGCCGCCTAGAAATGGTCACCAGAACAGGGACAATGACGAGCACCAACGGCGGTGCTCGCCGGCCGGATGACAAAGTCGACTATAGAATGCCCTAGGATGCGTGGATAGTACGAGTCGATGCGGAATCTAACCCTGGATATGATAGTGGGCTCGGTGATGTGGATGGTGCCCGGAGCTGAGCACGGAATCGCGGATTCCGGCGAAAACCGACGGAAGGAAATGGGAAAATATCCCCTACTCCAAGCTCCTGTTGACCTTGAACTTTTTCTAGATGATCAACACGCGAGGGCGCTCCTCCTAGACCACTCCTTGGACCTCGAGGTGATCTAAATTAATGGCTAGGTGAAGCTCACCGGTGGTGGCTTCGGTGAGTTTGATTGGGATTGAGAGCAAGAGAGAGGAATGGAGAGGATGAGGATGGACTAGGAGATCGATGTGGTTCTAGGCAAAGGTTTTATATGGCTCGGTGAACACTGACACGACGGCACGTCGTCGACGATGGCTGAGATGCGGTGGCGGAGTTGGAGCTCGATTTGGGCACGAATCGCTGCGCAATATACTTGGCGGACTCCTAGAATCTAGGGAGAGGCTCTGAGGTGGTCAAACGCATCCGGGGCAGTCTCGAATGACGGTGGCAACGTGGAGCTCGCCGATGCGCTGTCGAGTACGTGAAAGAGGAAGAATACGGCCGCTCTCCTCATGCGGGTCCCATTCGTCAGTGAGAGACCGAAGGGGTAACTGGGCTGGGCTACGATGGGTCATCACAGAGTGAGCGAGGTGTGCCTGAGGTTGCTCGCAGGCGGTGGGTAACGTTGGAGTTCATTGGGCTATGGGCCAGAACGATGGGCTGTTTCTTTTCCTTTTATTAATTCTGTTTCTATTTTCTGTTTCTACAATTCAATTTCAAATATGAATCCTTTAAGGATTTAAACATCCAGGAATCTTTCAGGTCATGCATATTATTGTATAAAGCAATTCTAATCAACTCCTATTCATTTCTTGTTCTGCATTCAAAGCCATAACTATATGAAGGGTTCATTTAAAGATAAAGTATTAATAAGAATTAGGATTTTAGAGATTTACTTTTTATGTAAGAATCTCTTCAAGATGATTTTATCTTTACTTTGATAATTGGAATTTCAAAGTCCGAGGAGGGTTATTTATAGTCACAGAATCTTTTTATGAATAGATAATCATATAGCAATTTATAAGGGACTAATGTTGTGTTTTATAATATAGTGATTTAAATTTTAAGGTTCTTTAAAGTTTGGAATTTCTTTATTCCAATTCCATTATAATTTCTTCATAACCATTCTACTATTTTTTCAAAGTAGGCATGGATCACTCCTTGAACTAGTTGTTGACTACTTTATTAAGTGTGGTTAATGTTTTGATAGAAGTTTATTATATAATAGTGAACAACCATTATCATTCATGTGGCACAAGTGATCTCAATGCCCAACAACATTTGTTTAGGTTAACCAATACAACACTTCCTATGGACCCTAGAGGACACACTACCGTCAAGTTTATTAGTGAATTTTGCTAGGGATCAAGATTTAAGGATTGCTCCTCATTTTATAATCCTAAATGATATCTCAACTTAGAGTGAGCTATAAATATTACTTCTTAATGTGGTCTTGATGATTCCATGAGACTAGGTTCTTATTAGGTCTAAGAGAACACAATGGACAAGGCTCTCATCACTACACTCTCAACTAGTATTCTAATTATCTCTTAGAAACTTTATTTGACTAAGAGATTCTATTCTTTGGCTGCCTAAAAATAGGAATTGATTCCCTTGCTAACTTCATTCTAGGGTTATGAATAATGAAGTAAACATAGTTATGCTCATGGCTTGATAATACCTTGGTTAAAGGTTTCTCAAGAATTCCAATCCTCACACTTCACTAAGCTGGGGTCATAGTTAAGGAATTCCTTTCCTAAATATTCTCTACTTAAATCTCTCTTATCTTATTCACAAAGAACATATTTTTCTGAATAAGTCAATCATCTGACTCCACCTTATCCATCATCATATGATGACATGGTCATGTCACTTCAACAATATTCCCCTACATGCATCTCTAGTATAAGTTCCATTATTTAACTACCTCTGATAGATCCACCAAAGTAGTTATTACTAACTTCATTCCATAAACTCCTGTATATTTACCTTGCATCTACTTCTAAGACTTGAAAGATTACACTTCTCCCTATATCACATGTGCTATCAATCCTCTGGGATGGGTATGGCACTACTCCCATAATACAAGTTTGTTCTTGTATTAGCTTGGTTAAACTACTATGCCTCCAACTACTCCATACCATTCATATTATATACTTCATCATACTCTAGCTTGACTTCTCATGATCAAGCTGGATAATTTAGCTTACTAAGGCTTTGCCTAATTTGGTATACTCACAACTCTTCTTCATCATCTAGTCATCTATTCTCAAGTGACTTGAGAATAATGACCACCAACCTTTGATCAAACTAAACTAAGGCTACTAATTGTCTGATCAAGATCTATTAACACTAAGTAGTAGACGTGCACTAGTCTCTCTATAGGCTTATCTTGTTTAGGAAGCTTACTCCATATTTATATCTACTTGGCTTAGCAAGATTATCATTGGATACCCTAATACTACTAGCTTTCTCATAGCTTCTCAATTACTAGCTTAACTCTTAGGTTTAGACACTTCTTCTAGTTAACTTATGAATGAGTTAAATCCTCCAACATCCAATGGTTTGATCACCACTAAGGATCTCATTCCATTGATGATGGCACACTGTACCATATCTAGTTCCTTCTTCTTACTAATTTACTTAAGATCTTTGGAAGGTCAATATAATAGGTCAAAGATAGGGGTTAGTAAGGGTTAAGTCAAGGATTGATCACTCAATCATTGATGAGAAATTGACACTAAGACTTGATTAAATAGGAATGTCATGTGTTAAAATGATAACAAGGACATGTGATGAATTGCCTTGGCTTGACTTCCCTTTTCTACTCTATTTGTGATAAGGGTTAATGTTTAAGAACTACCATGATACCCATGGTAGGAATAACTATGGCAAGCAAGTGTATCAAGATTTAGTTATGGAATTTCTTTACTTGGGTTATATTCTTAACTTAGTATTTAGGGTTTGTGGTAGATAATACCTTGATATCATCTTTAGAATATTAAGTATTCATCCTTGAGTTGTTGTATGGAATACCATGTCATGATCTTTAGAAGATCTAGTACTCCTTATTAAGTAGTGTGTCGTGACTTAGTTTTATTACATTTGATCTACCTTTAGATCAAATTATATTACCCAAAGATAAAGTTTTAGCAAAGGTCATATCGAAACTTATCGCAATCAACTTGATGATCTACTTCAGTTTCACTAAGTTAAGAGAAGCTTCAATCACTTTGACAAATTTTATTTAAAAGAACGAAAATTATCCAGATTTTCTATGCATGAATGCAGTGCACACACCTCATATCAGCTTATTTCTAAGCTCTAATGCTGGGATGTTACACATTGTCTATGATCATGACACTGTACTCCTGAGGCATCCATAACCGTGGACGCATGGCTTCTTGAAAAGATTTACCCTGTAGGGGTGCACTACTGTACACAAACGCATGTTCAACCCTTCAGGCAACATATTACACGTGCCTTCCGAATCTCACAACAAGAACTATCCCATAATAACGCGCGTATCCAGAGATATCACCTACTATATTGACCCAACTAGGAGGACGATGATTATCAAGGAAGGTACAACATTTGCGCCTACCACTAAGAAAGACATAGGCCATAGGTATATCCCCTTCGCCATACTGCGTTTATGTATGCAATGCAGCTGATTTCCACCAAAATATCATATCGTCACCATGTCTGAAGACATGTTATAGTCACCATGTTCGAGGACATATTATACGCATGCACCAAATGAAAACCAATTTGTGACCCTCTGGACAAACAAATAACATCATTAGTTGAGGGGGGATCCTCGAGGCCCCCACGTTTGGTTAGTTTGATCAACTCAAAACTGGTATCGTAGAATGAATGGGTCATGGGTCGGCTCAAGCAGTTCCCAAAGGTGACCCCTGCCGGGGCCTTATCATTAGGTGAAACCATAACCATAACCAACATCACCAATTTAATTATCTTAGAATCAACAATATCTAGATATCACGATTCACCTATATGAGAGCGAAGTAAGCATGCATACGACTCGTAAGGGCAAAGCTAGCTACTCAAACAAAGGCAATAGGATAACCAAGGCCATATAGTAAAGCGGATAAATAAAGGGATGATACTAAATCATCAACAATAAAGGGTAGCAGTAGACAAAGGAAGAAATAAAGACTATAAATGCAAAGTAGGTAGAAGAGAGAGAATGCTCGCTTGTGAGACAAAGTCGGTGACCGAAGGCTTGTCATATCTAACATCGACTCATTGTCCTATCCGGTGTAGAATCAAAGCACTAGAGAGAAACATCGGATGCAATATTTAATACTATGGCGAAGATTCGTCATGATCATGATATGATGCATGACATGAAAATATGCGGTCTCACTTAGCAATATTAAACGGAATCAGAGTCCCAATAAATAAATATTATGGTTCAAATTGTTTATCTACCCTGCAAATTAAATGTTAAATTAACATGGTGTATCATGGCATCGGTTCGCTACATAAATTTAAAATGGAGTCGAGATAAGACAATATTATCCCGCATATAGCCTCCATATTTAATATTAGGTGATTCGATAGAATACCCCAAACGATGAAATATGTATGCAAGCATGAACAATTTAATATGCAACAAGTTTAGTATGTCAATTTATAAAACAGGGGCTCGGAAAGGGGTCAAACATTTAGGATGAAAGATCTTGGATTCGAAAGGATTCGGGTTCGGTCTTCGATTCTGGTAAGGAGATCGTGAAGTTCCGCAGACTTCGGTTCCATGTCGGCGTACTTGGGTTCCGATTTTGATTGTCGGTCTCGAGTGGTGCCGGCGGTAGACGAACTTGGCAGATCAAGGTGGTCTCGTCGTTGATGAAGATCTTGTCGACGGGAGTACATGTGGTGTTGAACTTGGTAGCATGGACGACAAAACAGAGAAGGAGACGGCAACAAGGTCACATATTCAGCAGCCATAGACATGCACAAAAAACAGCAACAAAGCAGCAGGAGGCACCGAGAGGTGCAGGACATCTCGACCGAGAAGCTGGAGGATACGACATGGACGTGTGTATATGTACTGCCGCAGGAGATGACGACTGCCAGGGGCACTAGCGGTAGGATCGGGGAGTTCTAGGAGATCGACGCGGACGTGCGTGGGTCGATGACAAACTGTAGGGCAACAAGGAGTCAAGGAGGGGACACGAAGGGACGTAGCAGCAGCACAGGACATCAGTCGGATGCAGGGAGGGTGTGGCCATGCTAGAAGACGAGTATGGACACTAGCATTGGGACAGCTTGGCATCACGCTGGGTCGGAGGATGGCGGGGCAGCACAGAGGCAGCTCGGATTGGACGGGGAGGAGCTCGCAGAGCCATGCCCGTCAGCAATGTCCGCGACCACGCGCATGCTGCCGAGGGAGGCACGGGAAGGAGGTTGCTGGGGACAGCGATGCCTCGGGGATCGCAGGGCTTCGGACGGTGCACGGATAGGTGGGCTTGCGCAGAGGGACGACACGCTCGGGGATGGGCTCTGCACGTCGCGGAGAAGAACCAGCGCGGCCGGCGGTGCAGAAGGAGGTGACCAGAGTGGGGGGAAGGAACATGCCGGCGATGAGGATATGGGTAAGCTCAGCGGCGTCAGGCGGTTGGTGGCGAAGACTCGATGGGATCACGGGCTGGAGGGATCACAGTCGAGATCTCGTGGTGGGGCTTGGGTGCTAGGTGCGTGACCGT
This sequence comes from Avena insularis, assembly GCA_023614405.1. Classification (NCBI taxonomy): domain Eukaryota; kingdom Viridiplantae; phylum Streptophyta; class Magnoliopsida; order Poales; family Poaceae; genus Avena; species Avena insularis. The sequence continues at coordinate 451,257,409 of CM042690.1, forward strand.
GTGTGTTGCGTGTGTGGCCGAGTCATGTGTGTGCACTGCATGCGTCATCTATGGGGTGTGTGGGGTGGAGTCGTGGCGTGTGGGTTGGTGTGGGTGTGTGTTGCGGCGGCGGGTAGCCAGGGAGAGGTGTGGGGCGGTAGCCAGGGAGAGGTGTGAGGGCGGCGGTTGTATGTGTGTAGGCTAGGGTTAGAGTCCAAAGGTATAATAGGCGGGGTTCCTCGAAATTACCCCAATAATCAGATTTTAGGGGCCTTTCGATTGGATCAGTGAGCCGCTGCTAACCGTAGATTAGTTTTTACTGTGTCCTAAAAAGCACCGCGCGGCACACCCACCTCCAAAAACCCTAGCCGCATGGTCCTCCCATGTAGTCTCGCGCCCCTTCTCCTCCTGCTTGTGGCGGCGCCGTTCCGCCTCCCTTGCCGCACCCGTCCTCCACGACCTCCTGCTCCCATCCCCTTCCTCTCCGAGCGGGAGGACTATCCTCTCCGCCATTCTGCTGCAATCCCCTTCTCCTCCTCCACCCAATCCCACGTGGCTCGAACCCTATATTCGGGCCGAGCCGCCGCCACACCATCTCCGGTTCGTGCTCGCCGGTCACCATCGCTAGGAGGATGCGCAGGCTGCTGCACGTACCCCCGGCTGCTGCTCGTCACCTCCATCGCTGCCGCGCGTGCTCTCTCTCTCTCTCTCTCATCAGCAGCAGGTGACCGCATGCATGGTGGTCGAGCGGCACAAGGTGTCCTGTTGGAGGCTGGTGGAGTTGTTTCTGGGCGTCTCCTGGCCTCAGGGATGAACGAGGAGGCCAAGCCTTTCTCGATGCGGCAGTAGGTGGAGCAGAAGTGGATGGGGTATTCGTTTTCATCACAGGTTCTTCTCTCATTTTGCATCTTTCTATTCCTATAATTTATCAAGTGATTGGTGAGTGTTGATGGAGAAAGAGATCTGGTAGCAATAGCATTCATTTGAGGTGACCAGAAAATATTGTGGAGCACGTATATGTCAATTACATTCTTTCCTTAAACTCATGTAAATTGTCTACTATTCACTCTTACTTTTTATTTTGTTATCTACATTCCCCTCATATGCTAACACTCTGTCTAGGTAAGTGTCTGGTTTATATTACTCTAATAGGTTCTAACAAATCCTTAATGTTTCCCTTAATCCTCTATGATTCATATCCTTTTAGAACTAGTGCTAATTAATAGCAGAACGACTTGCACTGGATCAATGCAAATTAAAATTTATAATGACAATGAAGTATCTATACAGGAATAATTTGATAAATGGCATGCTTCTGTCGTTTCTTTGTGCCTAAAACTAATCGAGTATTTTTTAACGTTTTCAACTTTTCAAGTTGTGCATAGTCTTCATTTTTTTGGATCCTATTATTGTCTCATCTTGGTCATTTTTGAGAAGATGGGTCTAAACAATGTGTGTGTTCACTGTCCAACGATGGGTGTATTAAAATGGAGTCTGCAGTTCAGTTTAATTGATGCCCTTTCTGATGGAGCTTACCTAATGCCTTGCTAGATAGTTGAGACTGGTTGTACTTGAAGTGAAGGTAAACAAAAGTATCGAGACATGTGATTTCTGAATTGGGCTTTGTTTCATCCGTCCAGACAAACCATTCTGCTGCACAAACTTCTATACATTTGCATTATTTATTTTGAATTGCATTATTACTATTCACTTTACATGCCTAAGAAGGTTCTCAACTAATTTGTGATACTAATAAAAGATAAAACTGAGCACATACTCATATAGTCATATTTCTACATTCATACATGATTTCTTTATTTATTTTGTAGTATTTCATTTTCTCATGTTCCATATTTCTAGCCATTTGCAACAACAATGAACATGCCGTTGTTGTGCCGCACCATACCACCCCGAGCAGCCAAAGACACTGGCGACGAAGAGCCGAAGCGACACACCGACTGAATCATGTGAACATCAAGTATATTGCATTTTATTGATGTCGGTTATGACTACCGAGATCTCTTTCTCCTATGTCCTCCCATCAGTACGGTTCCTCATTGACGATGGTACGGCCTCTCGCCTGCTCCACCCACATGTTTCCATTCCTAAGGAAAATTAGGAAATATGCAAAGGAAAAATATTTGATGGTTTCAGTGATGCGTGGATAGTGTTTGTAGGAATACCTCTATGAGGTGTGACTCTTCTTGTGGCTGTGTTGCTAATCTGCCAGCTGTTTTTCTCGATTTTGTGCTAGGATATGCGAGCTGATATCTTGGATTGGGTCGTGTCTAGGTGAGCAGTCGGATTGGATCTAGGGTGTTCTCTTCCGGTGAGTGACATGTCTAGAATTTTAATAATGTTGAATCATGCAATTTTCCCTGTCTTCTATAACCTGAGTAGAGGCACTTAAGGGTTAAGCAAAAGCTCAACCGTAGATTGTATATGTAAATTGACACAGGGTGAATTAAAAGTAGTAGATGAAACTTGCCCTAGAGTTTTAAATTCAGAAAGTTCAGTATCAATGATCAACCTCTGTATCCTCGTGCTTATTTCATCAAGGTGACAATTTCCGCCCTTTTCATTTTCCTGTGAAGGTATGTATCGACAATATAATACACTGTTCCTTTTGTTGTCTCCAACTAAAAAGGTTGTATTGTCAAGTGGTGTAACCTGACATGGATTTATATCAAAATAATGTATATATATTTGCACATCTATAATCTGTAACAAATGGTTGTTTTCAGTTACACTGAGATTTTTTATCTCTACCATTTTTCAACAGATGCAGGGAGCCATTATATTAAACAGTTACATAAATATTGGTATCAGATTAGTTTGTGAGCTTCTCTAAATGGTGTGAATCAAATATTGTGACACAAATAATAGATTCCATTGAACAGTTCAGTGAAACATGGTGGATTTATATGGTCAAGGACCGGAATGTGCATCATAATTTTCTGCCATTATTTGTAACTCTGGGTTGTATTACCTGCACCATTTCATTAAACTTAGAGCCCTGCCCTTAGGAACACCATTGTCAAAGCAGACACACAACAATGAATCTTACACTTACCTTTTTGTATGTTTGAAATAGCGAGATACCATCCTAGAATATTAACCTAATTCGGGAGCTAATCCTTTTCTGATTGTTAGCAAAATGAGAGAAGAACCTGTGATGAAAACGAATACCCCATCCACTTCTGCTCCACCTACTGCCGTATCGAGAAAGGCTTGGCCTCCTCGTTCATCCCTGAGGCCAGGAGACGTCCAGAAAGAACTCCACTAGCCTCCAACAGAACACCTTGTGCCGCTCGACCACCATGCATGCGGTCACCTGCTGCTGATGAGAGAGAGAGAGAGAGATCTGGTAGCAATAGCATTTATTTGAGGTGACCAGAAAATATTGCGGGACACGTATATGTCAATTACATTCTTTCCTTAAACTCATGTAAATTGTCTACTATTCACTCTTACTTTTTATTTTGTTATCTACATTCCCCTCATATGCTAACACTCTGTCTAGGTAAGTGTCTGGTTTATATTACTCTAATAGGTTCTAACAAATCCTTAATGTTTCCCTTAATCCTCTATGATTCATATCCTTTTAGAACTAGTGCTAATTAATAGCAGAACGACTTGCACTGGATCAATGCAAATTAAAATTTATAATGACAATGAAGTATCTATACAGAAATAATTTGATAAATGGCATGCTTCTGTCGTTTCTTTGTGCCTAAAACTAATCGAGTATTTTTTAACGTTTTCAACTTTTCAAGTTGTGCATAGTCTTCCTTTTTTTTGGATCCTATTATTGTCTCGTCTTGGTCATTTTTGAGAAGATGGGTCTAAACAATGTGTGTGTTCACTGTCCAACGATGGGTGTATTAAAATGGAGTCTGCAGTTCAGTTTAATTGATGCCCTTCCTGATGGAGCTTACCTGATGCCTTGCTAGATAGTTGAGACTGGTTGTACTTGAAGTGAAGGTAAACAAAAGTATCGAGACATGTGATTTCTGAATTGGGCTTTGTTTCATCCGTTCAGACAAACCATTCTACTGCACAAACTTTTATACATTTGCATTATTTATTTTGAATTGCATTATTACTATTCACTTTACATGCCTAAGAAGGTTCTCAACTAATTTGTGATACTAATAAAAGATAAAACTGAGCACATACTCATATAGTCATATTGCTACATTCATACAATGATTTCTTTATTTATTTTGTAGGATTTCATTTTCTCATGTTCCATATTTCTAGCCATTTGCAACAACAATGAACATGCCGCTATTGTGCCGCACCATACCACCCCGAGCAGCCAAAGACACTGGCGACGAAGAGCCGAAGCGACACACCGACTGAATCATGTGAACATCAAGTATATTGCATTTTATTGATGTCGGTTATGACTACCGAGATCTCTTTCTCCTCTGTCCTCCCATCAGTATGGTTCCTCATTGACAATGGTACGGCCTCTCGCCTGCTCCACCCTCATGTTTCCATTCCTAAGGAAAATTAGGAAATATGCAAAGGAAAAATATTTGATGGTTTCAGTGATGCGTGGATAGTGTTTGTAGGAATGCCTCTATGAGGTGTGACTCTTCTTGTGGCTGTGTTGCTAATCTGCCGGGTGTTTTTCTCGATTTTGTGCTAGGATATGCGAGCTGATATCTTGGATTGGGTCGTGTCTGGGTGAGCAGTCGGATTGGATCTAGGGTGTTCTCTTCCGGTGAGTGACATGTCTAGAATTTTAATAATGTTGAATCATGCAATTTTCCCTGTCTTCTATAACCTGAGTAGAGGCACGTAAGGGTTAAGCAAAAGCTCAACCGTAGATTGTATATGTAAATTGACACAGGGTGAATTAAAAGTAGTAGATGAAATTTGTCCTAGAGTTTTAAATTCAGAAAGTTCAGTATCAATGATCAACCTCTGTATCCTCGTGCTTATTTCACCAAGGTGACAATTTCCGCCCTTTTCATTTTCTTGTGAAGGTATGTATCGACAATACAATACACTGTTCCTTTTGTTGTCTCCAACTAAAAAGGTTGTATTGTCAAGTGGTGTAACCTGACATGGATTTATATCAAAATAATGTATATATATTTGCACATCTATAATCTGTAACAAATGGTTGTTTTCAGTTACACTGAGATTTTTTATCTCTACCATTTTTCAACAGATCTAGGGAGCCATTATATTGAACAGTTACATAAATATTGGTATCAGATTAGTTTGTGAGCTTCTCTGAATGGTGTGAATCAAATATTGTGACACAAATAATAGATTCCATTGAACAGTTCAGTGAAACATGGTGGATTTATATGGTCAAGGACCGGAATGTGCATCATAATTTTCTGCCATTATTTGTAACTCTGGGTTGTATTACCTGCACTATTTCATTAAACTTAGAGCCCTGCCCTTAGGAACACCATTGTCAAAGCAGACACACAACACTGAATCTTACACTTACCTTTTTGTATGTTTGAAATAGCGAGATACCATCCTAGAATATTAACCTAATTCGGGAGCTAATCCTTTTCTTGTTAGCTCATCAACTAATTTCTTCTGATGTATTTCAACCGCAGGATGTTCAGTTCATTATCAAAGCATGCCAAGAGAAGAGTTGTTTGAACACAGCTACCTGTAATTCACATAAAGATGCTTCTCAAGATATTTCCTTTTCTTTGTCCTCATTGGCATTTTTTCATTTAGTTGACAATTCCAATCTTATCTCTTTGAGTACGAAACATTTACACTTGTTTTATGGATGTGAACTATTGTTTTCTTCTGCTATCTGATAAAAATATTCTCTTAATCTTGCAAGTTTATTACTATTTTGTATTTGTTGCTCATTCTGATCGAACGAAACGGCAAAAGGTATTATATGTGCAGGCCCATCGTGTCGATTTGCTTACGAGAGCTTGGGCTATTTGAGGAGATAGCTCTGCTACGAGTGTGGGCACATGTGATCTACGTTTCTACACACGTGATGGCACACAATGTCGGTAGCCGCTGAGCAGGGGCTGAATGCTTCATGGTGCTTAAGCCTTGGATTGGAGGAGGTGCTTCTGTTTACTGCAAAGATGTCCATCACACTCTACATATGTAACGTTTGTTAGTGGTATTAGCTGAATGAGGTATGAAACTCTTAACTACACACTTAGATTGTGGTTTATTGGTCAAACGTAAGTTTGTGCTTTTCGATGTGTAGTGAATTTTGTGTTGGGAGATTTGTTGTGGGACATTGTACCATGTTCATTAAGTTCAGATAGATTTATGTTGTGTCATGTCTTCTCCATTTCTGCACATTATCGTGCATAAATTTGCAATAATTGAAAGAGATTCAGATCTGATCCACTGCTATAGGTGCATTTACATAATTGATGTGTCTGGTTCCAAGAAACACATGTCTAAATGCAAGAACAATCATGTATGAATTTTTCTTCTTTTGAATTGAAATGTAGGCCGTCTCATTTTTAATATTCACTTCACTGCTTTCTCGTTTCACCGACTCTTGAATTGTCTCTCTTCAAGCCATGAATATTGGATCTGGTGTGAGGATGTACAAGCCAAGAATTCAGATATTGAGAATCTCCTAGCTAACTACAAATAAGGATTTCAGAATACAGGGATTGTGAGGATATGCAGTCCTAGCTAAATATTACCCAAGGAGCATTAGTTCGACCCCTTCTCGGCTATCTCTAGATTCTTGCCTGATTAATTAATATCTCTTTGTGACTAATGAATTAATGTGTTATGAAAAAAATGTACCTATGTAGTTATTACTCTGCAATTTCTTTCTTGGTCTCCAAAGTAACAATTTTATATGTGGTTCAAAATCTTTAAGTATCGAGCTCTCTTTTTACCGCAATGTTTAGCTGTCGAGAGTAAATATATCTATGATATGCATATTTTCTCGGTAAAATTAGTTTCCAGGCATTATGTGCTAGAAAAGCATGCTCCCAGGTTAATGTATATTTTCTCTTTGTGGAAGTATTTTGGTGATGGAAAATGATTTTTTTCTTTGTGGTGCTAGCCTGCAATTATACAGCTTTTGTGTGCACCCCTTTGTTGTCAGAGGAATCTTTAGTTCTTCTATTTCAGACTATCTGACTTGCTTTTATTTCCTTAATATGCACAGTTAATCTACTTTCTTGAGCTACAGTACATACATGGTCAATGCTTCATCCATGTCGAGGTAAGAAAATTTGTCCAATTTGGAAACGGAATAATGTTAAAAGGTGATTCTTACTGAAAATAGGTTCGCCATTATTTCCAACGGTGTTACTAATTCTGATTACTTCGTATGCATGCTACCATTAGTTATGTGTCTAAAAAATTCACACGTACAAATTGTATATTTTTTAGGCGCAACAGTCTATGAAGTACTCAAGGGTCAGTATTAATCAAATTGTGTGCACTGCTCATCATCGCTTCAGTTTACTCTGTTTCTTAGATGCAACATGATATTGTGAGATTTGTGTTTGTCTGTACCATACATACACACATATATTTCTATATTGTGAGAGTTTTGCTGTCTATACACACGTGCGTACTTGATTTATTTGTTCAATGTGGAGAATGGAAAATTCCGATGCACCAGATACCTACCGGTAATGACAGATGTTGTCGTGAGCTGTTTGCTTCTGGTCATTTTTTTGCGGGAACATAGAGATTTGATAAATTATTAATATTTATTCATTTGGTATGTAATACAATTCCTCTGCGTTAGCTGATGGTCTATTATTATTATATGATGCATGATCTTTTCCCAAAAGTTAGTTTAGTTATTTGTTTTCTGGTCGGCTAGCACATAAAAATTTGTATGTAGCTTGCTGGAGATTGGTGCTCTGCATCCATTCTTACCGTTTGACTTCTCACATGCAAGGTAATGCCGTTTGGATATTAATTGAGTTGTCATCTACAGTCTAAGTTTTTCACCCAGTGGAATATACAAGGTATGTCGATATTAACTGTATCTGAGTTAATTATCTTCAGTGTATATGATTAGCTATATTCAAATATTTAAAGAACGCTTGATGTAAAGCTATGTTTTGTTCTTTTGGTTCTCTTCATCAGCTAATATTTCTTTTATGTACCGAGTAAAATGAAACACATGGTTGTTTATTCTTCACCTCTTGCTTGCTTATTGATAATTTCTACTTATATTTAACATTGCGTCTTGCAAATTGTTCACCAAATGCAGAAGACACCATCATGTCAATTCCTCTTGATGCTTGGACATGCACGTCGTTTCTCACAAATTATCCTTTTGAAGTAATATATATGCTCAATGCCCTTTATTGATTGATAAAGACTAGGTTACTTCAATTATTATGAGTGGCCAAAAATGTGCAACAAAAGGTGTGCAAATGAACAAGACCAAGGTAGGCTGAATTTATGTATTTTAGTTTCGCATTTTATATCATTTATGATTATTGCTCCACTTTTTTCATTTATTTTTTGAACAGTAAAATCATGTATATATCATATGCTTAATGCCCCACCTTTTGGCTTTTATAATCCAGTACCACTGAAAATGTGAATCATTTCATCTTATACATCATTTCTCATGAATTGAGATGTTCTCTGTTCTGCATCGTTTCTCATAGCTCTTTAGATACATACTGGACCAGTTTTATTCATGAAGCTATTTTTTCATAAATCATTTATAGGTTATTTCTTCCACTAACCACTGGTGATAACTCAATATTTTGTCAGTAATGATACCGGTCAAGAACAATGTACATCCTGACTAGATAGAGTGAAGAGGATGTCTTTTTGTTCAATAGAAGCACATAAGCCAAAGACCGTGTCTCTAGAGGTGATAACTCGGGATTTTGTCAAGAATAGTGGAGTGAAACATATATATTTTCTTTACAATACAAAAACAAGAGGCAAAGGTCGTGTCCCAGGTGCACCCCGATGTGACAACATACACAGCCAGCCAAATCAGGTCTGCACAATTCAGAATGCAGCCCAGCTGAAGTAGAAGTATATTACACCCTTGCTGCCTCCACACACACTATCCTTATCCATTCCCCTTCCTTTCCAGTTGCCGACAGCATTCTCGGCTCAGCTTTCGATCTACTCTCTTTGCTGCTGAAGGTCTGGCCGCACTCTTTTGCGGATGACGCTCAATCTTTTGGGGTAAGTTGATCACTTCTTCTTGGCTGCTTATTCTCTTTGTGCTAAGTCGTTTGCTAAAGCTGATAGCCTGTTGTGTGCTGATCTTTATCTCTTATTGGCGTGTTCCTTCCACTCTTCTTTATATCTATTCCTCTTTGTTCTATTCTTTGTGGCCCGATTCTGTTTACTCGTTTCTTCTGGTTTCTTTGAGTATGGTGCTCTACTTGTATTTGTATGAGTATAAAGTTTGGCACAGTGTGAACTTGCACATACAAGAATATGAAACAATAGTGACAAAACGTATTGTTTATTATGCTTTCATCTCCTTGGGACTAATAGGATAATACTTATTTTTTGAATGTATGCAGACCTAAGAAAACCATCAAAATCCCAACCGACGTCGTTTTGGATTCAATACTAAAGAAGTTAGAACGTCCATGCCCCGAGTATAAAAACAAAGATATTGGAGGAAGCTTCTTCCAGACTGAAGTGTTGTTTTATCTTTCTGCACATTTTCTCAAGATATCGCTCCCTCCTCACTCCGGCTCTCCAGCATTGTCTTTGGAAGCACAAAAAAATTGTGCAGCATCGGATGCAATCCAGTACATGGCGACTGATCATAGAAAGATACTTAAAGATTACAACTATGATGAATTAAAGAAGCAAAGGAAGAACAACAAATGTCTTTGGCGCGAACTAGGAAGATAGAATGAAAAGCTTAAGAAGATGAACAAACAGCTGATCAAAGCCATAGTTGCCTCTGATATTCTCATTGGTAAAGTATCTAATTCTTACAACTATGCTGAATTAAAGAAGCAAAGGAAGAACAACAAATGTCTTCGGCACGAGGTAGGAAGATAGAATGAAAAGCTTAACAAGATGAACAAACAGCTGATCAAAGCCATAGTTGCCTCTGATATTCTCATCGGTAAAGTATCTAATTCAACCAAGCGCATCCAAGAGATAGTTTCTAAGAACTTGGCTCCAAGCCGATCATAGATGGTAAACACAATGCTATCCTCCTTGATGTCTAGAACATGGTTGCTGATCTTAAACGACACGAGGATGGGTCAACTGGCATGCTCCAAGCTACATGGGCATATCCACTTTATGAGGACTTGTCTGGAGACAATGCTAGCTTGGACAACTTAGATAATGAAGAAAAAACCACTAGAAGTGTGAGGCTCTCAACTTTTACTCCGATGGACGCGATATATACGAGGATGAGGAACTCTACTATGGATGCGATTATATATGAAGACTAGGAACTCTACTGACCAGTGCCTAGATTGCTGCATGTGGTGCTCCATTATGGTTCTGATCTCCATTATGGTTCTGATCTAAATAATTGTTGCGTCTTAGTGTCTTCTCCCTTATGTTGGACTAACATCTCCGCTGTGAACCTTGGTGGGAACCCTCTATGTCCTGGAACCACATATATGTAGTTGTTCTACACTACAGTGTTACCCTTGCTATCAATCTATTGTTTCCAATTGCTAGGAGATCAGTGTTTTTTGTGGGATTGTACGCCGCTGTTACTACCAGTAACTTGGAATTTGTTTGCTAATACTGACAAAATCTCACTAATTTTGGCACAACCACTGGGCATTGTACAAATGAAATTTGGTTTGTATTTTACGGGGTCGTGCGTCAAGGCGCACCCTTAAATTTAGTTTGTTCTAAGTCAGGCCGGGCCAGGCCAGTGGGGTAGTAGATGTCCTGGCCTAAGCGACTGGGCTGCCTCCCTAGAAAATATTCTTATTTATTTTATTTCTAGATAGGTTTTATAAATAGTTTTTAGACAAATAAAAGATCCAGAAAATACCGGAGTTTTAATTTGAAATAAGGGAGGGGATGATTAAAAAATAAAATAGGCTTTTAGCGAAAATAGTTTTAGGAAAAACATGCGTGATGATGTCATGATGATGAAAAAAAGAAAATAACACACAATTTCTATTTAGCAAAAAGAATTACAACTATGTACCTGGTGCAACGTCGGTGCACTCGATGGAGATCAAGGCACGACGACCATAACATATCTCATAAATCATATACATTTGATTTGATGTTAATTTTTTATGCATCTTATTCCGCTAGTACTAGAATTATAATAGTTGCATTATAAGATGATCCCTCAAACATAATTCCAATGTTTGTGTTCTCCCATTAGTGTGCACCACCAAGAAAGTCGATCGTTATGAAGCAGGCCATGACGATAGGATGCTAGACATATCGATGTTCGCATATGTTGGGTGTAAGCCTTGTATGCACTACAGTATACTAATGGTCAAACTTGGCGAGCCTATCATGTACAGACATGGACTCAGAACATGGATGACCGAAAGGATAAGCATGAGTCACACATGGATTTGATTGATATGATTATATACCTTTGAACCTATTGCATCAGCTGTGATGATCGGGGATGTTATAGTGAACAAGGATCATGTAATCACTAAACAACGTTGGCGGATGTTCATCTAAGTGGGAGTTCTGGTAATTTAGTTCAACTAAATAGGAACTCATATTATGAACATAAGGTTAATGACTTTGCAAATATCACTATAGATGTCTCGCGCCACCTTCAATCTAGGACCTTTTCTTGAGAAAGAAAAGCTTAAAACTGACGGGTCAAACTTCACCACCTGGTCTTGCAACTTGAGGATTCTCCTCATTCCCCATAATCTCTCCTACATACTTGAAGTTGCGATATGTAACCCACCCGCTGACTCCACCTCCCAAGATGATGCAAATGTTTATCAGACGAAGGGGGATGATAACGCTTATCCCAGAGTGGCATGCTCTATGCCATGGAGGCCAACCTGTAGAAGCGGTTTGAAAAGATGAGTGATTTTGAGATCATCAATGATCTCAAGGCTGTCTTTGCGCCCAAGCCAGGTCTAGAAGGTACGATGTTTCAAACCTCTTCTTCTCGGCCAAAATAGAAGAACACAATAGCTTGAGCGAGCACATGGTCAAAATTTCTATCTATGTTCAGTGCCTAAACACCGTTGATTGCAAAATCAATGAAGATCTAGCGATTGATTGGGTGCTGCAATCATTGCCCCTATCTACAAAGGATTCATCCTGAACTATAACATGCACGCGATGACCAAAACCCTATCTGAGTTGTTCGCTATGCTCAAGAATGTTGAGGTGTAGATCAATAAGGAGCACACTGTCTTTATGGTCAGCAAAACTATTAACTTCAAGAAGTTTGGCAAGAAGGAGAAATGAAAGAATGGAAAACAAAGAAGAACGGCAAATCTGTTGTCGGTTCTTCCAAGGCGCCCAAGTCCAAGTCAGGCGTCACATGCTTCTACTGCAAGGGTGAGAGTCACTAGAAGTGCAACTACTCCAAGTATTTGGAGGATAAGAAGGCCAAAAAGATCATTGTCAAAGATAAAGATATATATGATATACATATGTTATTGATGTTTTCCTCATAGGTGGCAGGAGCAACACCTGGGTATTTGATACTGGCTCTGTTGCTCATATTTGTAACTCTCACCAGGAGTTGTGGAGTAAGCAGTGCTTGGTTAAGGACAAGGTGACGATGCATGTTGACAATAGCCACAAATTTGAAGTGATGGTTGTCGGCACTCTCCCTCTGCGTCTCCCCTCAGGATTGATTTTTTTATTCAACAATTGTTACTATATACCGACATTGAGCATGAATATTGTCAATGGATCTTGCTTGTTGCAAGATCATTATTTATTTAAATTAGAGACAAATGGTTATTCTATTTACATAAATAATGTGTTTTATGCTAATGCATGACAAGGTAAATGCTTATTCTTAATGAATCTTGATTGTGATGAGACACACATTCATAACATTGATGCCAATCAATGTAAGCATGCTAATGATAATTCTATGTACATGTGGCATTGTCGTCTGGGTCATGTCAGTGTAAAACACATGAAAAGCTCCATTCTCATGGACTTTTGGAATATTTAGATTTTGAATCTCTCGATCGATGTGAACCGTGCCTTATGGAAAAAATGACCAAGATGTCGTTCACCGGTATGGTGGAACGGGCAGCATACCTATTAGGAGTCATACATTCATTTATATGTGGACCAATGAGAGTCTCCACGTGCAATGGTTATCGTTTTTTGATCGCCTTCACTGACAATTTGAGTAGACACGGGTATATCTACTTGCTGAAGCACAAGCCTATAACCTTTAAGAAGTTCAAAGAATTTCATAGTTTGTCCCGATGGGAGGTCGGCGAACACGACCTTCATAGCTGTGTTGTCAATGCAACCACGTACACACCCAAACCGTAGTTTGGAAATAGCCTATTTTGTAAGTTGCTAGGATAAATTAATTTAAGATGTTTTGTAATAACTACTACTAAGACTAGAAAGAAAACTAGAACGAAAGTAATACTAAAAAGAGGTGAATGCAATGAGATGAAATATTAATCCTATGATTCCTTAAGTAATGTTGTGTATACCGGTGTGCATGATAAGTGCTTAAGGAATAGCTGTTAACTATAATCACTGTTCAAAAAATCGTCCGAATCAGCGATTAATAGGCTGATTAATCCTTACTAGGGACCTAACCGTGTCGATTACCACTAATCGTCTGTGTTAATCCTTTAGCCCGACTAATACCTCTGATAGACCGATTACTAGGTATATTCCCGATTAACTACCACACTTGGTCAAAAAAGTTACAAAATTTTCAACGCATATCGCCTGTCCAGCCACTAGACCGCCCTAATGAAGTAGGTTTTGCCAAGATCCCCCTTAATTCCTGCCTCCAAGAGCTCGATTCTTGCAGTCACCAAGCAGTACCCTCGGCAGGTGGTGGGAGAAGAGCAACTTCAGAGGTCAGAGGAGGATAACCTGAAGGAGGGCACATGGTGTTAGCTGGTGGATCCTGAGTCTCTTGTGATTTGAAGATTAGGTCAGAGAGGAAAAGCGTACATGTTAGCCTCAGTAGAAGTAGGGTCGGGCATATAGAGACCCATATACTATGTCTTTCTTATATACACGTGTTTTAGGTGCTAATTTGTGTAGGTTGCACCAATTAATAGTCGATCGATTAAATCAGTTAATCATCTAAATTCTAATTAGTCGCTACTCCCAAGATGACACAGCAGTTAACGATTACCGATTTCCTTACCATTGACTATAATTGTGGCGGTCCCTCATATATCGTTGTCTCCCACCGTTGGTAAGTGGCAACTAGACAACTCAATTTTCCACACCCTCTCCGGACATGGTTCATCCCTAAGAGAATAGTGTATTAAGGTAACAAGACCAATTAAGGTAAACCAGAGCAAAGTCATTAAGTTCTATGGACAACCGTACTCCTAAGCAAGTGTGCTAGTCACAAGATATCCCGTATGTCACTTTGGGGTCAAGCAATTCACAACACTATACCTATCTATATCATGAGTGATCTTGAGGAAATTAAATCTTAATAGGCGGTGCATCCTAAGCTGCTATTGCCTCCGCAAACCACTTATAGCAAATAGCCTATTAGTTCTAGCCATGGTGTTGTCAGGTACCATGGACGAGTAGAGACTAATGATAAGTTTTGTGACACTCTGTGAATCCCTAGTAAATTCCTCAACAATGGATTGGACGTGTCCAATCACTAGAATAATATCATGAATAGAAAAATGTAAAGAGAAAGCACAAACATATTAATTAACTAGAACACACCACACTTCAATTACTCAAACCATCATAACATTAATAAAAGGGGGTTCAAGCCATGTTACAACCCATCGCAAAGATCATGATGGGGAAGGATGAAGGAGTAGCAGCGATGGAGATGGTGATGATGGCGCGGCGATGGTGGCATTGGCGTGGTGATGGTGGCGTTGGCGTGGTGATGGCGGCGTCCTCCTTCTCCTCCTCTTCTTGCTTGGATGGATCGATGGTGTTGATGGACATCTGGATCTTAGTGGAGCTGTATAGGCTATAGAGGCGGCACGGCGGCAGGGCGCCGTCGTGGAGGTGGTAGATGGGATCTAGATCTTGTATATGGTTGATGGATGCTTCCTCTTGGGTCCTCCCTCCTTTATATAGGCCTTGGGGGTGCCCTAGGGTTCCCCCAATACCATCATATGACTTAGGGAAGGTTCTGGAGCTTTTCTGGGGCGAAATCCCGTCGTTTCCGACCTTTTTGGCAACTATACGGGCGGAGCTATATGACCAAAAATATAGCTCCGGTCGTATAGTTGCTCGTTAAATTCTCTGCATGCTTTAGTATTGTGGACGCCATTTCTTCATACGAACTCCATTTTGGGTGTTCTTGGTCTCGTTGAGTTCGCATTGTCGAGGGCTATAACCCTGTGGTATTGGATCTCTATTTTGAGAAGTTGGAAAAATTGACTTTTCCAACCTCTCAAATGGCTAAGTCTGGTCTCTGCAGCTCCTCCATACTATGCTCTCTTTGTTCCTTTTGTGTTTGTTTTGTCCATAATCATCATCAACACCTACACACATGTCAAAGACAAGGAAGAGGGATAAAATTCTACCTAAACTACTAAATGTCCAAAGCTCATATTGAATTTAATAAAAACAAGTTCATGCATATCAGGCATATCAATAGTTAGATGGAGCATGATATGATAAGCAAATGACACAATTTATATTGCTAAAGTGTGTTGTATATCACAACCATAAACTTCCCCAAGCTAGATCTTGCTCGTCCTCAAGCAAAAGGGATCGATAACTTAATGTATGTGATCTTGCTTATCATTGGAAATCAATGCACCATATCCTTGTTTTTCCTACAAGCTCAAAGTAAGAGAGCACATAATCATACAAGGCAATATAAAATCAGTTATATTATTCCAAACCACTAGATATTTTTCAAAAACTTCTATGCCCCATGTCAAAGTTAAATCTAGCTTGCAAGTAAACTTGTGATCCTTCTATACGCACTTTATTGTATTTTTGTATTTTTATTTGTATAAGGCAAAGGTGAGAACGGTTAGTTGTCAATCATAAATAGAAATAGAGTTTTCCAATGCTGCCCACTCATGCCATCTATTAAAGTCTCTCAAGTGCAAACTTCGATTGTTGAGCTCATAGAAAATATATTTTTTAGTAACAAGACCATGCCAAAAGAGTGGTATATGTTCAATCGAGACTGTGCAGGCTAGGAACGACACTTGTGACCATTACCAAGGTTTCCCTTTTCGGTATAATGATTTCTCAAAATGGTCAAAGGAGTATTCAGACTTTTGCTTTTAACGCAGGCCCATGAGAATACCAATGCATACCCAAATATAGCATTTTTTCTACATATGTTGGGCAACTTGCTTACTCAATATGTTGAGCTTGTTGGGGAACCCCAAGAGGAAGGTATGATGAGTAAATCAACAAGTTTTCCATCAGTTACGAAACCAAGGTTATCGAACAAGTAGGATCAAGGAAACACCTCCAATGTGTTGCTTCCAACTTGGAATCCTGCACAACACAATCACAGAACTTTGTCCCCAACTTACAGTGAGGTTGTCAATCTTACCGGTTTGGCTAAAAACAAAGGATTAAACGTATTGTGTGGAAGATAGTAATTGCTTGCAGAAAGTAAACATAAAACAGTAAATAGATTGTAGATTGATGTAAAAGAAAGGACCGGGGTCCATAATTCACTAGTGGTGATTCTCCTTAAGATAGATGACATGTTGGGTGAACAAATTATAGCGGGGCAATTGACAAACATTGAGAAAGCATACATGCATATACTAATCATCTTGACTCCTATGAGATTTGATTGGGCATTAAGACATTATACATAGACCGTAATCCAACTACATCTATGACTAATAATCCACCTTCAGGTTATCATCCGAACCCCCTCCAGTATTAAGTTGCAAGCAACAGATAATTGTATTAAGCAAAGTGTGTAAAGTAAATAATATGATTGTTCTCTGAACAAAGGATTGCTCTTTTCTCCCTAGTAGCAACAGCATAACTAGTACCTTAGAGATTTCTATCACTTCCCAGATTCCTAGAGGCATGAACCCACTATCTAGCATAAATACTCCCTCTTGGAGTTCCTAGCATCTACTTGGCCAATATAGCTACTAACAACGGAGAGCATGCAAGATCACAAAGACATGATAGAATCAATAATCAATCTAAAATAGCATCTCAATTTCAATCGGATCCCCGCAAACACAACATGTATGATTACAAATAGATGATCTTGATCATGAACGGAGGTCACAAGATCTAAACATGATAGCACAAAGGAAGAGAACTAGCCATCTAGCTACTACATGGACCCGTAGTCCAGGGATGAACTACTCACGCATCACACCGGAGGCAGGCATGGTGATGAAGAAGGCCTCCAGGGTGAATTCTCCCCTCCGACAGGGTGCCGAGAAGAGCTTCAGATCCCTCCCGATGTAGGGATGGAGATGACGACGGCTATAGACTCTTTCGTGGAATTTTGATCGGGTACTTAGGGTTTCTGTATCGGAGGCTTCTTATAGGCGAAAGGGGAGGCCAAGGGGGTGCCCGAGGCGGCTGCACCACCCCCAGGCGCGGGCCACCCCTCTCCGTCTTGTCTTCTGGCTCCATGTTCCCCTCGGTGAAATATTGACTTTGGCTTTTGTCCCGTCCAATTCCAAGAATATTCATTTTCTGGCTTTCCTGGAACCAAAAACAGCAGAAAACAGGCAACTGGCACCGTGGCATCTTGCTAATAGGTTAGTTCTAGAAAATGTGCAAGAGTACTCCAAAATGTGGACAAAACATAAGAAAGTAGATATAAAACAAGCATGGAACACCAAAAATTATAGATACGTTTGCAACAAATCAACATCCCCAAGCTTAACTCCTGCTCGTCCTCGAGTAGGTAAGTGATAAAAAAGAAAGTATAATTTTTGAGGTGACATGCACCATCATAATCTTGATCAAGGCATATTTATAGCTGGGATCATAGTACTTTAACATAGCATGAAAGATATAGTTCTAACAATAAGACATATCAACTATGATGTAGCATGAAAAGGTATAAACAAAAGATTCATGAATAACAATGCTTTGTAAGACATTTGTTTGTTTCACATAAAGAAAACATAATAAGAATGGTATTCAGCTTGTACCTCATAGAGTAGCAAAACATAAATGCATAGGACACCTTCAAAGTTCATAAGGGTGACTAGATACAAATAGTTCAAGAACAAGCAATATCAACATTATGAATCAATCAATAAGGCTTGGGACAATGCACATTAAACTAGGAATGGCCACTATGCTCTCTCAATAGGTGCATAAAGATAAAAGATGGAGACTCAACATAAAAGTAAAAGAAAGGCCTTCATAGAAGGAAATAAGGATTCAAGTCTCATAAAGAGCTTCCAAAAATTATGGCACTTATTAGATTTCAGCTCTCATTGCCCCTATCATAGGCATCTTCAAGTGCTTAAGGTTAAAGTGACACAACTAAGAGGATATGCTTGACAAGTTATAAGTTGAAATCTCATGCCCCTTGCTTATGAGTACCGAACCTCATGCTGCGCAACTTCAGTCACAAGTAAGCTCTTGTCATTGTAAGTACATATGTATCATAGAGAACCGCCAACGGGGTACCCCTTTCCCCATGACACAGGAGCTATCCCATATCAAAATGATAAGGCAACAGACAATGAGCATCTCAACGATCTTTTTATTTGCTATTTGCATAGGTTTTTATTGAGATGCTTCATAGAGTGCTCATTATGGTTATGCTGCAAGTTTCCACCATGATTAGGCATGGCTTAGGCTAGCGGACCAGGCATTTCTCTAACACACATACAAACTCCATGATCTTACAAGTTCCCCTTTTATTTCACACCGCCAGGATCCATAAGCAAAAGAATCATGATATCAACGGAATAATAAGTGCACTGTTGAAAGCATTCCCCATGATACATGGTTCTGCTAACTTCAACTTATAAAGCACAAGCATATACGCAACAAAGATGGACACAATGATTCAAGATTATTAAGTACAAGAAAGTAAAATGTGCCATCAAGTTCGTGAGAGCTTTAATCACTAATTTTTGCATAACGAGTTTAATTCGGAAGGTAGATAAAACATGAATATACTTGGAGTAGAAAATGCTAATAGGTAGGTATGGTGGACTCTTTGGAATAACTTGGTTTTATTTGGAGTTGGATGCATGAGTGGAACTCATACTTGGTAGGGAGGCTAGCAAAAGACTGGGAGCGACCAACTAAGAGAGCATTAATGGCCATAATCATGCAAAGCGACAAAACATCATAGTGATATTACAAGTCGAAAACTAAAGGATCATAGAGGCTATGGTGACTTGGGATAGTCTTAACATGGTGTGAGCATGCGCCAAGTCAACCCAAATAAAGCATCAAAGGAGAATACCACAATATTATGCTTTAATATGCTAAAACAATGCATGATTCTTTCAAGGCACATTAAGCAGTCTCAATTGTTTATAACATGTCATGCTACAGCAAAAATCACTAACCATAAAGCCAAAACAATATCAAGCATGACATGACAAAGTATAGGCCACAGTCAAAAACAAGCTCCTTTTTACCACTTAAGCATGAACTTTTCCTACTCTTTTCCAATCCAAACCAACTTAATTGAAAAATAATGTATGAACGAGGGGGTCCAACCAATTTATTCAAGCAAACTAAAACTAAAAACAAAAACAAATACGCTCCAAGAACAACACAACTTTGCATAAAACAATAAAAATGAAGTGTTTGGAAGAAACCTGAGTTTTTTATTGATGAAGAAGGGGATGCCTTGGGTATCCCCAAGCTTTGACGCTTGTACTTCTTGGATATTTCTTGGGGTGACACGGGTGCCATCTCCAAGCTTGAGATTTTGTACATTCTTCATCTCATTACATCATTCTTCCCTTACACCTGAAATTTTTTCCTTCATACAAAACTTCACACAATCTTTATTAGCAACATTAGTGTACTCAAGATAATAAGTCCTTTGGTTCAGTCTCAACACAAGTAAAACTTCTATTAAAACACAAGCTACTGTAGCACTTTCCTCAAAAATCTCAATTTCCCCAAAAAAGAACCCAAAAAGGAATCAATAAGAAGCAAATGCAAATAATGGCAGAAATTTGTCAAAGCAGACCAGTAGGTAAAAACCAATTGTTTCAAAGACCTTCTGTTGCTCAAATCGAAAAGTGTTGAACTAACGAAATTTGGATACCAACCTGGGGTAGAAGACAAAACATTGCAGCTAAAACCGACATTACAGAGATTGTTCACGAATTTTTATAGCAAAGCACAAAAATCTGTTTCGGGACAACAACTTTCCCGAGCATTACTTCTCTCTCATTAGAGGTTACTCTTGGTACAAAAACCACACAAAAATGATAAGGATAGGTTATTACTGAAGCAATAACTTCCAAGACACAACTAAAACTTTTGGGTTATCTCCCAATAAGTACTTTTCTTTAACGCCTTTAAGTTAGGCCTAAGAAGCAAGAAAAGAATCAAGTATTCTCAAATGAAGAAGCATTAAGAGCATTTTTTTAATAGGAGAGGCAAAAGGAATCTTTTCTCTCGTCTTAGGGAAGTGTTATATACCTTTCTTGAGTGGAAATTGATATTTAATTGTGTCTTCTTTCATATCAATAATGGAACCAACAGTTCTAAGAAAAGGTCTTCCCAAAATAATAGGACAAGAAGCATTGCATTCAACATCCAAAACATAGAAATCAACAGGGACATAGGCATTGTTAACCATAATAAGAACATCATTAAATCTCTCCATGAGTTTCTTTTTAGCATTATCATCAAGTTGGACATTTAAATAACAATCTTCCAATGGTGGCAAATCAAGCATTTCATTAATCTTTCTAGGCATAATAGAAACACTACTATCAAGATCACATAAAGCTTTGAGATCAAAATCATTTACTTTCATATTAATGATGGGTTCCCAACCATCTTCTAGTTTCATAGGAATAGAAGCTTTATGTTTCATCTTTTCTTCTTTAATTTTTATGAGAGCATCAGTAATGTGTTTTGTAAAGGCCATATTCATAGCACTAGCATTAGGAATTTTAGCAAGCTTTTGTAGGAACATAATTACTTCAGAGATATTGCAACCATCAAGATCAAAATCATACTTATCATCTAAAGTAGTAGAGCTATTGTTTCCCATGTTTCGAAGAATTTCAGCATTTTTATTACAAAAGGTTCCATTGGGTTTACTAGCTTCAACATTAGTGGTATTGATAGTAGAAATACTAATATTTCTAGCAATTTCATCTTCTCTTTCCCACTTAGCATGCAATTCAGCTAATAGTCTAACATTTTCATCAATTCTAACTTGTATGGCATTAGTAGTAGCAAAGGGATTTTCAATAGTTTTAGGTTTAGCAGCCATTTTATTAAAAGAAGATTGAGCTTTAGACAATGATACTATATTTCTTTCAGCATTAGAGAGTTTTTCCTTAATAGTTTTATTGAAAGCAGTTTGTTTACTAATAAAATCTTTAAGCATAACTTCAAGTTCAGAAGGTGCACTTCTATTATTGTTGTAGGAATTTCCATAAGCATTGCCATTATTGGGAGGATATGGCCTATAATTATTATTACCAAAATTGTTCCTGTAGGCATTGTTGCTAAAATTATTATTTCTTATAAAGTTCACATCAACTTGCTCTTCTTGAGCAACCAAAGAGGCTAAGGGAACATGATTTGGATAAATATGAGCTTTCCCATTAACAAGCATAGACATAATAACATCAATTTTATCACTCAAGGAGGAGGTTTCTTCAACATAATTTACCTTCTTACCTTGTGGAGCTCTCTCAGTGTGCTATTCAGAATAGTTAACCATCATATTATCCAGAAGCTTTGTTGCAGAACCCAAAGTAGTGGTCATAAAGGTACCTCCAGCAGCAGAATCCAGCAGATTTCTTGAAGAATAATTCAGTCCTGCATAAAAGGTTTGGATAATCATCCAAGCAGTCAATCCATGAGTGGGACAATTCTTTACCAAAGATTTCATTCTTTCCCAAGCTTGAGCAACATTTTCATTATCAGATTGTTTAAACTTCATTATTTCACTTCTCATAGATATAATGTTAGCAGGAGGATAATATTTTCCAATGAAAGCATCTTTGCATTTAGTCCAAGAATCAATACTATTTATAGTTAGGGATTGCAACCATTCTTTAGATTTTGCTCTCAAAGAGAAAGGAAACAATTTAAGCTTAATAATATCTCCATCCATATCCCTATGTTTTTGCATCTCAGAAAGTTCAACAAAGTTATTAAGATGAGCTGCAACATCTTCAATACCAATACTAGGAAATTGTTCTCTCATAACAAGATTGAGTAAAGAAGGTTTAATTTCAAAGAAAGTAGCTTCAGGAACAAGTGGAGCAATAGGTGTGCATATGAAATCATTGTTGTTGGTGCTAGTGAAGTCACACAACTTAGTGTTTTCAAGAGTAGTCATTTTTTTGTGTTTTTGATAAAGAAAGCAAACTAGTACAACTAATTTTTGTGTGTTTTTAATAAGGAAGCAAGCAAACAAAGAAGAAATAAACTAAGCAAAACAAATAAAACAAAGTAAAGAGATTGGTTATAAGGGACTCCCCTTATGAAGATGTCCTTGACTCCCCGGCAACGGTGCCAGAAAAAGTCTTGCTTACTCAATATGTTGAGCTCGTTGGGGAACACCAAGAGGAAGGTATGATGAGTACAACAACAAGTTTTCCCCCAGTTATGAAACCAAGGTTATCGAACCAGTAGGAGCAAGGAAACACCTCCAAGGTGTTGTTTCCAACTTGGAATCCTGCATAACACCATCACATAACTTTGTCCCCAACTTACAGTGAGGTTGTTAATCTCACTGGTTTTGCTGAAAACAAAGGATTAAACGTATTGTGTGGAAGATAGTAATTGATTGTAGAAAGTAAACAGAAAACAGTAAATAAATTGTAGATTGATGGTAAAAGAAAGGACCGGGGTCCATAGTTCACTAGTGGTGATTCTCCTTAAGATAGATGACATGTTGGGTGAACAAATTACAGCGGGGCAATTGACAAACATCGAGAAAGCATACATGCATATACTAATCATCTTGACTCCTATGAGATTTGATTGGGCATTACAACATTATACATAGACCGTAATCCAACTACATCTATGACTAATAATCCACCTTCAGGTTATCATCCGAACCCCCTCCAGTATTAAGTTGCAAGCAACAGATAATTGTATTAAGCAAAGTGTGTAAAGTAAATAATATGATTGTTCTCTGAACAAAGGATTGCTCTTTTCTCCCTAGTAGCAACAGCATAACTAGTACCTTAGAGATTTCTATCACTTCCCAGGTTCCTAGAGGCATGAACCCACTATCTAGCATAAATACTCCCTCTTGGAGTTCCTAGCATCTACTTGGCCAATATAGCTACTAACAACGGAGAGCATGCAAGATCACAAATAACAAAGACATGATAGAATCAATAATCAATCTAAAATAGCATCTCAATTTCAATCGGATCCCCGCAAACACAACATGTATGATTACAAATAGATGATCTTGATCATGAACGGAGGTCACAAGATCTAAACATGATAGCACAAAGGAAGAGAACTAGCCATCTAGCTACTACATGGACCCGTAGTCCAGGGATGAACTACTCACGCATCACGCCGGAGGTAGGCATGGTGATGAAGAAGGCCTCCAGGGTGAATTCTCCCCTCCAACAGTTCTGCCGGGAAGAGCTTCAGATCCCTCCCGATCTAGGGATGGAGATGACGGCGTCTACAGACTCTTTCGTGGAATTTTGATCGGGTACTTAGGGTTTCTGTATCGGAGGCTTCTTATAGGCAAAAGGGGAGGCCGAGGGGGTCCCAAGGCGGCTGCACCACCCCCACGCACGGGCTAGGCCTGGCCGCGTGGCCAGGTGGTGTGCCCGGCCCCTGGCCCCTCTCCGTCTCGTCTTCTGGCTCCGTGTTCCCCTCGGTGAAATATTGACTTTGGCTTTTGTCCCGTCCAATTCTGAGAATATTCATTTTTCGGCTTTCCTGGAACCAAAAACAGCAGAAAACAGGCAACTAGCACTGTGGCATCTTGTTAATAGGTTAGTTCCAGAAAATGTGCAAGAATACTCCAAAGTGTGGACAAAACATAAGAAAGTAGATATAAAACAAGGATGGAACATCAAAAATTATAGATACATTTGCAAAGTATCACAACTCATAGCCAAACTCCAAGAGTTTCCTCTTTTTGGATTGTTTAAAGGCCAGCGGAGTTGTTAGCATCCCATGTTGTGCGATAGTGGCGCAAGACATGCATAAAGCAATATCTCACTTTGATTTCCAACACAAAATTTTGGCATATGTAATCTCGAAACTTTGAAATGTCAATTCTTATTTGACAACTCACTCAGTAAGCATCTATTAAGACCATCATTTCCAGCACTATGGGGTCGTGCTACTCCATAACCATTCACTTAAGACAATTCTGAATAGTGTCAACTAGCAAGTTTCGAAGAACTTCTTTATTATATATATTTTTTTTCAACATGTAGAGAACATGGCAATGTATATTTAGAGGATCACAATATTTTTCACAATCTAGATAAAATTTGAACAAGGTGCATCAAAGCTATGGCTTGTCTCCTATGGGGCCTAACATGAGCAAGTATATCCCTTATACAAATATGAACAAAATCTCACCTAAGCAAGCATTCAAAAACAGAGAGATACACAATAGCATGAAAACTTTTTAGGATAAAGAACTTTGCACAAGACTCTACACATGCAAAACAACCTCCCCAAGCTAATAACTTTGAGAAGATCATGAAAACAAAAGAGAAAATGCAGTTATCAAAAGAGAGTATAAGAAGTGGTTACCTCCCCAAGCTTAAGTTAAAGCAAGGGTGGTACAGTTTACCGTTGAGGTACTTTTAACCTCTACTTTGATGGACATTGAAGTCTACTTCAATGAATGCTTCATGATCCGGTGTATGCCTTCCTTAAGAACCTGGTAGGAACAAGACTAGAAAGAAGACAAAATATTTTTGTGTTTTTGAAGACACGGGTTTAGCTCACAAGTGATAAAAATACAAGTCCCACTGAGTCGGTTCATCAACCTAAGCACCACGCTTAAGTCAACAAACTAGTTCTAGAAGAGGCCTCTCCTAGATTGTGATGAGGTGCAAGTGAAACCGGATATGAGACACGAGTGTGCAGCCCCTATGTGCTTATTTAAAAGAGGTTCGAGTTGGAAGGTTTACCAGACACTGATTTTGGAAACGTTGAACTGAAGCAACCAAGTGGCTCATGCGAGTGTTTGCATGGTTGGCACTACCGTACATGTCGTCACACAAGGTTCAAGTCCCTGCGAAAATAACACACAAAATAAAAGACAACGGTTTGGTGTATGAACGAAGTTCATTCGCCCAACTAATGAAAGCAAACGAAAAGAAAGCATGAACTACTAAAGAGAATTACAACTTAAGGAATTTCTGAGATAGAACTTTATTGTTTACATATGCTTAGCTTCTCTAAAACATGGGAGAAGCTCCCAGGTGGTGTTTCAAGGTTCTTAGAAGAAGATGGAAGAAGAAAGAATGAAATTTTGAGCAATGGTTACCTTCTAGTTGGCGTTTGAGGGGTTTTACCAACTATACGGGCTCAACTATATGGCCGAAACAATGTGTTCCCTCCGTATATTTGGTCGTTAAACTTACAGTACCTTGAATATGGAAGCGTCGATATCTATACGGCTACAACTATACGGCCGGAACAAAATGTTCCTTCCGTATAGTTGGTCGTCAAACTGTCTGCCCTATGAAAGAAAATATACAAAGGCATAGATATCTATATGACTGGAACTATACGGTCAGAATTTTTATTCTCACCGTATAGTTGGTCGTTAAACTCTTAGTATATATGAAAGAAAAAATTTCGATGGCAAAGATATCTATACGACCGGAACTATACGGCCAGAAATTTTATCCCACCATATAGTTGGTCATTAATCCTTCTGTATACATCAAAAAAATTCTGTTTCTTCGTGAATTATTTCTTATTCTGTAACTTAGTGAAATACCTTGTTTTGACAGAAAAATGACAGATTAAATTTTCGACCAACATACATATAATTGAAGGATTCACCTGAAACTGATTTTCTCTTCCTTTTTAGCGAGTTTATGCAACACATAATATAGTGACAATAAATTCTACCTTTTGAAAACTACCACAAGATTACTCTAATAGAAAGACATGTGAAGAACAAAAGTGCCAATGCAACATGAATGCAACTAGACTCAAGACACAAAACTAAGAAAGACACCTAATGACTTCCGGGTTGCCTCCCGGGAAGCGGTCTCTTTAAAGCCATAAAGCTAGGCTAGGATGCTCCATACATTACCCACCTGGATTCCAAGGGATATCGACTCAAGGTGAGGTTGTACATACCAGCTTGGAGCATCTCGAAGTAGAGTTCGGTCGGAGTCGTACCCGCTTATGGTGCATCGACATCATATAGATGAACAAGTTCTCGCTTTCAAGCGAGTGTTGATGCACCAAGCTTGGTGAACATGCCTACGTGTATAGCTGCAATGAGAGGATTTAAGATTCATATAAAATTCTTAAATCTTTACCTTGGTTACCTATGTAGGGGAACACTAGTATTCTTCCTTCATAGCAGGGAGTTCAGGACCCTGCATGTTAGTATAGCAAGGTTCTATCTCTAGTTCATTATTATCAATGCTCTCCATATGAGTGTCTAGGCACAAGGCCTCCGCAGAACCATTATCAACAGTTTTAGCATCATAAAAATAACTACTAGAGTGAGAGGCATCACAAACAAAAGTTGTAGTGTGACTCTCTTTGTCAACCTCACCTTTTTGTTCCTCCTCTTCATCAACTAGTGTTTTAATAGCAATGATAGAATCAAAAGTAGGAGTCGAAGGTGTGAGCAGGTGATCAATCCGTTCTTCCTCCTTGTGCTCCTTTTCCTCTCCACTTAAATTATTTTCACAAAAGAAGAATATGAAGTATACTAAATTAAAAACTCCATCAAGTGCTTCACTTTCAACATCAATACTTCCTAGTCTAAATACCATTTCAGATGCACATTTGAAAAGAACGTATTCTAGTACTTCCAAACTAGCATAGGATTTATCTCTATTATAATTTGCTAGAGTAGGATTCTTGGAATACTTACATTGAAAATTAAGGTGGTCATCTGTTATACAAGTTGTGCAATAAGATCCATCATTAGCATGCAACCATAATGAATGCCTTTCCAATTGGTCCATCAATTTCTTTATCAGCTCATGTCTAGCAACTAGGCTTGATGAACTTGAATCCTTTATCTCCTCCAATGCTTGTATTATCTCTTAAACAAAATTTATCTCGGAAGAAATGATTAGTAACAACAGTTTTTATAAATTTTTGGTTTTGTAATTTTTTATTGTTTTCAATATAAAAGAAAGCAGTAAGATAATAGCAACAAATGGAAATAAAATATGTGCGAGTAGATAACCGAACGCTTTGCTCACCGGTAACGACACCAATTTGATGGACTGGGTTCCTGCACCAAAACAAGCTTATTGCGGTACTTGCAGTAGCAAATATTTAATAGTTTATCCTGATGGGAGCTCGGCGAACACGACCCTCGCATCCGCGTTGTCAATGCAACCACGTACGCACCCAAACCATGGTTTGGAAATAGCCAATTCTATAAGTTGCTAGGATAAATGAATTTAAGATGTTTTTTAATAACTACTACTAAGACTGGAAAGAAAATTAGAACAAAAGTAAAACTAAAAAGAGGTGAATGCAATGATATGAAATATTAATGCTATGATTCCTCAAGTATTGTTGTGTATACCGGTGTGCATGACAAGTGCTTATGGAATAGATGTTAACTTTAATTGTGGTGGTCCCTCATATACCATTGTCTCCCACCATTGGTAAGTGGCAACTAGACAACTTAATTGTCCACACCCTCTCCGGACATGGGTCATCCGTAAGAGAATAGTGTATTAAGGTAACAAGACCAATTAAGGTAAACTAGAGCAAAGGCATTAATTTCTATGGACAACCGTACTCCTTAGAAAGTGTGATAGTCACAAGATATCCTATATGTCACTTTGGGGTCAAGCAATTCGCAACACTATACCTATCTATATCATGAGTGATCTTGAGGAAATTAAATCTTAATAGGCGGTGCATCCTAAGCTGCTATTGCCTCCGCAAACCACTTATAGCAAATAGCCTATTAGTTCTATCCATGGTGTTGTCAGGTACCATGGACGAGTAGAGACTAATGATAAGTTTTGTGACACTCTGTGAATCCCTAGTAAATTCCTCAACAATGGATTGGATGTCTCCAATCACTAGAATAATATCATGAATAGAACAATGTAAAGAGAAAGCACAAACATATTAATTAACTAGAACACACCACACTTCAATTATCAAATCATCATAACATTAATAAAAGGGGGTTCAAGCCATGTTACAACCCATCACGGAGATCACGATGGGGAAGGATGAAGGAGTAGCAGCGATGGAGATGGTGATGATGGTGCGGTGATGGTGGCCTCGGCGTGGTGATGGTGGCGTCCTTGTTCTCCTCCTCTTGTTGCTTGGATGGCTCGATGGTGTTGATAGAGATCTAGATCTTGGTAGAGGTGTAGAGGCTATCGAGGTGGCACGGTGGCAGGGCGCCGCCGTGGAGGTGGTAGATGGGATCTAGATATTGTATATGGTTGATGTATGCTTCCTCTTGGGTCCTCCCTCCTTTATATAGGCCTTGGGGGTGCCCTAGGGTTCCCCTAATACCGTCATATGACTTAGGGAAGATTCTGGAGCTTTTCTGGGGCGAAATCCTGTCGTTTCCAACCTTTTTGGCAACTATATGGGCGGAGCTATACGGCCAAAAATATAGCTCTGACCGTATAGTTGCTCGTTAAATTCTCTGCATGCTTTAGTATTTTGGCCGCCATTTCTTCATACGAACTCCATTTTGGGTGTTCTTGGGCTCGTTGAGTTCGTATCACCGAGGGATGCAACCCTTGCGGTCTTGGATCTTTATTTTGAGAAGTTGGAAAATTGACTTTTCCAACCTCTCAAATGGCAAGTCTGGTCCCTGCAGCTCCTCCATACTATGCTCTCTTTGTTCATTTTGCCTTTGTTTTGTCTATAATCATCATCAACACCTACACATATATCAAAGACAAGGAAGATGGATACAATTCTACCTAAACTACTAAATGTCCAAAGCTCATATTGAATTTAATAAAAACAAGTAATCATGCATATCAAGCATAGAAATAGTTACATGGATCATGATATGATAAGAAAATGACACAATTTATATTGCTAAAAAGTGTTGTATATCACTACCATCAAGCGCCATCTAAGTCCATGGAGACAACATCGTTTGAGAAATAGCTTGGTATAAAGCCAAAGTTGTCTTTCTTGAAAGTTTTGGGATGTGAGGCTTATGTTAAGAACCTACGACCACACAAACACGAACCGAAATGAGAAAAGTGCATATTTGTGGGATATCCAAAGGAAACTATTGGATATACCTTCTACATCCAAGATGATGGAAAAACGTTTGTCGCTAAGAATGGTACCTTCCTCAAGAAAGAGTTCCTCGCGAAAGGTGTAAGTGGAAGGAAAAGAGAACCGAATTAGATTGTTGATCCCGATCTTCAAATACCGAGTGGCACAACAGAAGATTTTACGGATCCGTCCTCATCAATTGAAGTGGGAGGAAATGAAATGATCATGAAACTCATGACGAGAGACCTACTACACCTCATAGGTGAACAAGAAGACGTACTACTCCCGAGTGGTACGGGGAACTTGTAAATATGGTCATGTTGATTAAACATGATGAACCTGCGACCTACAAGGAAGCCATGGAAGGCCCTCAGTCCGAGAAATGGCTTGAAGCCATGAAATCCGAAATGGGATCCATGTACGACAAACAAGTATGGACGTTGTTTGATATTTCTGAAGGCCGCAAGGCTATAGAGAATAAATGGATCTTCAAGAAAAACACTAACGCTGATGGCAACATCACCATCTACAAATCTCGAGTTGTCGCAAAAGGTTTCCGACAAATTCAAGTTGACTATAAGGAGACATTATCTCCCATAGCAAAGCTTAAGTCTATTCGGGCTTTACTAGCAGTTGTTGCACATTTCGATTGAGAAATATGGCATATGGATGTAAAAACCACCTTCCTGAATGGTAAAATTGAGGATGAGTTGTATATGATGCAAACGAAAGGTTTCATTGATCTAAAGGATTCTAAGAAAGTGTGCAAGCTTCAACGTTCCATTTATGGACTGAAGCAAGCATCTCGGAGCTAGAATCTTCAATTTGATCAAGTTATCAAAGGTTTTGGATTTGTCCAAAACAAAGAAGAAGTATGCATTTATAAGAAAATGAGTGGGAGGTCAGTGACATTCCTGGTACTATATGTGTATGACATATTACTAATACGGAATGAAGTGAATCTTCTGAATAGCGTAAAAGATTATTTAAATAGTAAATTCTCTATGAAGGACATGGGTGTAGCTACATATATACTAGGAATTAGGATCTATAGAGATAGATCGAAGTGCTTACTAGCACTAGGTCAGAACACTTACCTAGAGAAATTTCTGAAACGGTTAAAAATGGATGAGGCGAAGAAAGGTATCTTTCCCATCATGAAAGGTAAACCGTTGAGTGCGACTCAGTGCCTAGAAATGGTATAGGATAAGGAAATAATGAATGGAATACCCTATGCATATGCCATTGGTTCCATCATGTATGCTATGCTGAGTACTCAACGAGATGTGGCCCTGGCTCTTAGTTTCACGAGCTATTTCCAAAGTAACCCTATGATGGTTCATTGGAATGCAGTTAAGAAAATCCTCACGTATATGAGAAGAACTAAGGACATGGTTCTTTTCTTTGGTGGACATGATGAAAACTTGTCGTAATTGGTTACGTGGATGCAAGCTTCAGCACTGATCCAGATGACTCAAAATCTCAAACAGGGTATGTGTTTTTGGTGAATGGTGGCGCGGTAAGCTGGAGGAGTGAGAAGCAATCCTCGTTGGCTCAATATATAATGGAATCAGAGTACATTGCTGATTTAGAAGTGGCAAATGAAGCTGTGTGGCTAAGGAAGTTCATCGCCAAACTTGGAGTGTTCACAAGAGTGCAAGACCATATGTGCATCTACTGCTACAACATGGGGGCCATCGCGAACGTGAAGGATCAGAGATTCCACTCCATTTCCAAGAACATACTCTGACGTTACCATGTAATAAGAGAGTATTTTAGAAAGGGTAACATTAGAGTTTGCAAAGTATATACAGATCTAAATATAGCAGATCCATTCACAAATCCTGTACCACGAGCAAAGAATGATCAACGCCGGGAATCTATTGCTGTTAGATATTACCATATGTAAAATAGTTTATTTGCACTCTAGTGCAACTGGGAGACTGAAGGAGATATGCCCTACATGTCAACAATAAAGTTGTATTTATTGATATATCTCATATGTTCATAAAAGTTTTGTATCATGCTATAACTGTATTAAGTGGAAACATTAATACACATGTGGTATATAAAGAAACCAAGTCCCTAGTATCCTCTAGACTAGTTTGTTGGGCAGCTGATGATCAAGGTTTCCTGATCATGGACTTTACCATGTCAACTAACAACGAGGTCACTTCATTAGATGAATGAAGTGAAAGACACACCCGACAATAGTGTTGCAATGTGATCCAGTCACAAATTTCAACATTGCAATATCTAGCAAAGCTCAGTACCTCGGTCCTTTGATTATGAGATCATGTTTAATCACTATCACCCGCAGCTGCTTTGATCACATAAACCGTCACACCGTAACATGGTGTCCATAAAGATGTGTATTGGGTATTCCAAAGGGATATGTTGAGGCGTATGCATCAAGATCGGGATTTTCCTATCCGACTGACCGATAGATACTCTGGGCCCACTCGGTGTGATCATATCAATGAGCTTGCAAGCATGTGACTATGTCACGAGGATGTAATATCACGGGAACAAGTAAATGCATTTGTCTGTAACAAGATCTAACTAGGTATGTCGATACCAGAGATCAGATCTTTATAATGGACAAACTAGATATCATAGTGCAAAGGGAATGGGACCCAACGTTTAAGATTCAAGCGATCAATCAATCTGTGGAACGCAAACGGGCCATCAAGTGTTTCGAGACAACATTATTAGTCATTGATCAGAGAGATGTCTCGATCATTTTTGAGCATTATAGAACCATAAGGGTGTCACGCTTAAGGGTAGAGACGCTTAGGGTTGATCTGCGATCATAAGAGAAATGGAAGAGTGACATGGGTATACCCTACAAGTACTCTAGCTTGGTATATACGGTCCAAATACATACAGACCCACGGTATCGCCAAGGCCCGGATGGAGGGACTCGAGTAACCTACGGACTCTCGATTGCTTGAAGAACAAGAAGAAGCTAAAGATAGAAAGGTTAAAGGGAAAACCCTAACTTGTAACTGACTCGACCTGCTACCCGAGACCTAGCCTATCTATATAAAGGCTAGGAGGGGGCGGCGAGAAGGACACACGCAACCCTAGTTTCCACAACCTTCGTGAGATTGCATCTGCGCACCATTGTAACTTTCGACTCCCTCAATAATTCCACGAGCAAACAAGCAGGAGTAGGGACCTCTACGAGGCCTGAACCTAGGTAAATCCTTTGTCCCCTGTGTGCTTGTTTGCTAGCCGATAATGTCTCCAGCACTCCCTCCTTCTCCAAAACCCAAGTCCATAACAATGGGCATTGATGAGTTAAACCCTCATCAATTGGCGTCGTCTGTGGGAATTGGGAGTGCTGATGTTGCGGCTTCTTCGGCCCCATCAACTGCGATCTACAACTCCGCAACAGCGGAGATTCCCCAGCTCTTCGGTGCCTTCGACTTCACCGTCCACATGCCAGCCACCCGCCCGGCCTTCGAGTCTGTGGGCGATAGAATCAGCCTGGCGATTGGGAGCTTCCGCTTCCAAGTTGGTCAGATGGGCATGCTTCACATGCCTGATCAGCCGACAACACCGGCAATTGCCCCGGCATCTTGGTTCCCTCCATCGATCTGCACCCTCAGTGAGCTCAACGCTCTGGTGGCAGTCGAGAACGCGGTCAGCGACAACAGTCGTGACTCCGATCTAAGCGATCTGGCCACTGAAGATAGAACCTATGGTTCCGGATCTGAAAGTTGTGGAAGCAACAGCTTCCCTAATCACTTCATGTGCGCCGTCATCAACGCAGGCGACACCTCCGCCAATCGCGGCAACGGTGGTAACACCGGCAACGGCACCGATCCACCCAATCGTGGCAATGGTGGTAACACCGGCAACGGCACCGATCCACCCAATGCCGGCAACGGTGGCAATGGAGGTAACAGTGGCAACGGAGGAGCAGTCGAACCTCCTAGCATGATCAACAAGCAAATCGGCGAACGTGTGGTGATCAGGCTCAACGAGCAAGAGTGGGATCACTGCCACGAAGCCCTACGAGGTGCACCTCTACCCTTCGAGTCCCCTTAGGAACTGCTGATGGGCTACCACTGGCTCCTAAAAGAGGAATTCAAGCGCCAAAAACAAGCAATCGCGCAACTTGAGGCGCGTAAAAAGGTAGCAGACGAATCAAGCCTTCGCCGTGCTGGGCTCTCCTCCTACGAAGGATCCTCCTCAAGAGGCAACGAGTACCTCGCCAAGAAGAGGCAGTCGCGGATGGATCACCTCACCGAACAAGAGCGCATAGAGGCCGCGAAAGTCCTCGACTTCGGCTCTATGATAGTCGACACGAGAGGCAACGTGGTTCCCAGGACACCACAAGCCACGGTGACAGCAGCCACCATGTACCTCCTCAATAACCAGCCGCCAGCTGGAGATCCCCGAATGGCCATGCACCGATCTACGATCGCGGACCTGGGGCTAATCAAGGCCGCCCTCGACAAGGACCCGGTACCAGACCCAAAAAAAGGCAAAGCGCTAGCAAAGCGCTACTCCTCGCCCTCGTCCAGCGATGACAGTCACGACCTGTCTCGACGCTGCCGCTCACGATGACACGATCGTGACTATGATGCGCGCGACGACCTCACACAACGCAAGATCGACAAGTCAAGGGCACGACATGCTCGGTCGACTGACTCGGAAGAGGAAGAGGGGGAGCTCTGCGGCGCCAGATGCTTCAACAGAGCCATCAGGCAGAAGCGAATGCCTAAAGGGTTTAAACTCCCATCGGAGAACCCAAAATTCGACGGTCTACAGGACCCCAAAATCTGGCTGGAGGACCACATCTCCTCCGCCAGGCTACACGGAGGCAGTCGAAGCACTGCCATGCAATGCTTGCAGCTACAGCTGCAGGGCGCCGCCCGGGCATGGCTCAATAACCTCCCACACGGATCCATTCGCAGTTGGGATGATCTGGTCTACAACTTCATGCGCAACTTTAAGGGCACGTACAAACAACCCGCCTCAATCGAAGAACTGAGATGCTGCCAGCAAAGATCTGGCGAATCGATGCGCTCTTACATCCAAAGGTGGTCCATCATCAAGAACTCCGCGGAGAACATCTCGGAAGACCGCGCGATTGATGCATTCAATGGTGGTGTCTGCCGCATGGAACTCAGGGAGGAGCTAGGCCGCTCAAAGCCCCAGACCATCGACCACCTGATGGAGATCGCAAATCGGTGGGCCGATGGAGAAGATTCGGTGAAGAATCGCGTTCACTCTGACGAGGAGGCAGAACTCGAATGCAGACACGACCGCCGGGGCAAGCGTCGCATGCGCGTCTACGACAATCGCGATGACGTCAACATGGTCATAGCCGGCTACGCCGATAGACGCGACGATAACCGCAACAGCGGATACCACAGCGGCGGATACCGTGACTCTGGGAAAACCACGCAAGTGTGGCAACGCTGCACTCGCGATGAGGCACCCGCGACCTCCATCGAGGACAAACTGTCCGGGGCATGCACGGTACACTTCTACATCGACAAGCATGCTGGCAAGAGAAAGTCCAGCCACCTCCTCAAGGACTGCCGCGAGTTCCTCAAGCTACATGAGGGATTGGTTCGGATGAACCGCAATGTAGTCGAAAGAGGCTATGGAGCCGCTCCAGGCGCCGTGGCACATGGCGCACCACCACCACCACCTAGGCCACCCCCGAAAGGAGCTACACCGGACCAGCACCACGGAGGCGAACCGTACCCATGGGCCATGGGTACCATCATGATCCAAAAGGGGCGCCCCTCCAATAGGGTGCAGAAGGCCATCACTCGCCAAGTCAACTTGGCCATGCACTCGCCACCATCCACCACTGAGTATCTCAGTGGCAGTGAGTCGTGCATTACCTTCGACAAACACGACCACCCGCCTCAAGTACCTCGCCCAGGTCATTGCCCCCTCGTACTCGAGGCGCAAATTGAAGGCTTCGACATGAGTCGCGTCTTCATGGATGGCAGAAGCGGCATCAACCTCATATTCACGAGTAACTTGCGAGCAATGAGGATCCCTCTAACCTGCTTGGAGGCATCGGACACAACGTTCCACGACATCGTCCTAGGGAAAGGCGTATACCCCCCTGGGCAAAATCAACCTCGACGTCATCTTTGGCACGCCGAAGAACTTTCGGCGCAAACGCATCGACTTTGAGGTCGTCGACTGGCCCTCACAATACCATTGCATCCTTGGGCGCGTCGCATTCGCTAGGTTCATGGCAGTACCCCACTATGCCTACCTGCAGATGAAAATGCCAGGTCCCAACGGCGTCATAACGATCAATGGGAACTTCGAGCGATCTGACGCTTGTGACAGGGAATTCAACAGAATCTCCCAGTCCTTCGGCATGCAGGAGGAACTCGCAAGACTGAAAGAGACGACAGACAATAGTCTGCCTCCTTCGACTCATCCGTGCACACAAAGAAGGTGCAGGTCCATCCATCGGATCCCGCCAAGACGACCCTCATCGCCAACAACTTGAGTCCGCATAGGAACTCGCTCTCGTCGAATTCCTCCGTGAGCACTGGGAAATTTTTGCCTGGTGTCCTGCGGACATGCTAAAAGTTCCCAGGGAATTCGCCGAGCACGCACTCAACGTCAACCCCGACGCAAGGCCAGTCAAGCAAACAATCAGGCGACTGTCTGAGCCACGAGCGCAGGCAGTCAGAATGGAGATCAACAGACTCCTCGAGGCCAAGTTCATACGCGAGATCAAGGAAAGTACTTGGCTTGCCAATACGGTGCTGGTACCAAAAAAGGACACAGACATCATACGGATGTGTGTGGACTTCACTTCTTTAAACAAGCACTGCCCAAAAGATCACTTCCCGCTGCCACGGATCGACCAGATCATCGACTCCACCGCAGGATGCGAGCGCCTCTGCTTCCTCGACGCCTACTCAGGCTATAATCAAATTCGAATGAAGGAGGAAGATCAGGAGAAAACAATGTTTACAACGCCCTTTGGTGTGTTCTGCTACAACACAATGCCCTTCGGGCTAAAAAACGCGGGAGCCACCTACCAGCGATGCATGCAGGCCTGCCTCAAGGAACAACTAGGTCGCAACATCCAAGTCTATGTCGACGACATAGTAATCAAGACCAAGGAGGAAGCCTCTCTAATCGATGATTTGCGCGAAACCTTCGCCAACCTTGATCGCTACCGGATCAAGCTCAATCCGGACAAATACGCCTTCGGTGTACCATCTGGGTAGCTACTCGGATACCTCATCTCCACAAGGGGGATCGAGGTGAACCCGAAGAAGATAAAAGCCATACTGGCCATGGAGAAGCCGAAAAACATAAGAGGTGTCTAGCAACTGGCAGGACGAATCGCGGCCCTCAGTCGATTTATCAGTCGGATGGGTGAAAAGGCACTGCCCTTCTACCAGCTCCTCCGCAAAGCCGAAAAATTCGAGTGGACCAATGAAGCACAAGAAGCATTCGAAGATCTCAAGCGCTTGCTATCCACCTCGCCAGTACTGGTGACTCCACGAGAAAGGGAACCACTGTTGCTGTACATCTCCGCCACCAACTAGGTGGTCAGCACATTACTCATCGTCGAGCGAGCCGAGGAAAATAAAGTCCACGACGTACAACGCCCGGTGTACTACCTCAGCGAGGTCCTCACGCCAACAAAACAGCGGTACTCGCACTACCAGAAGCTGGCGTATGGCGTCTTTATGACTGCCCGACGACTGTGCCACTACTTCCAGGAACACCCAATCGTGGTGGTCAACGACGCCCCATTGGGGCATATCCTCAATAACCCCGACGCCACGGGGAGATTCGCGCTTTGGGGAATAGAGCTGTCTCCATGAGACATCACATACGAAAAACGCGACGCGATCAAGTCGCAAGTGCTCCCTGACTTTCTCGTGCACTGGATGGAGAACCAACTCCCGGACAAGCCAGATATGTCCTACCTCTGGACAAAGCACTTCGATGGGTCAAAACGGAAAGACAGAGCAGGCGCAGGTGTCATATTGACATCACCTCAAGGGGACAAGCTGAAATATATCCTGCGAATGCAGTTCACAGCCTCAAACAACGAGGCTGAATACGAGGCCCTGTTGCATGGGATGAGGATGGCAAAAGCATGTGGCACAAAAAGGCTCATCATATATGGCGACTCCAAGTTGGTCGTCAACCAAACAATGCAATGCGACGATGACCGAACGACAACATGATCGCGTACCGCGACCTCTACGATACACTCGAAGGAGACTTTGATGGTTGAGAGTTGCGACATATAGGTCGTGAAAGCAACGAGGAGGCGAACACACTCGCCAACATAGGCTCTACCTGCGCCCCCATACCACCTGGGGTATTTCTCGAGCGCATATGCGAACGCTCCATCAAGCCAAAGGCCACAGAGAAGAAAACAAGCGCAGCAACGGACTCAGGGGCTACGCCACCCAATGAGCCAATGGCACTCGATGACTTGGAACTGGACACAGTACTCGAGGGACCAATGAGCATCATGATGATCGAGCAATCTTGGACGCAGCCGTACATTACGTACCTCCTCAGCAAGAGACTACCGGACGATCCGACAGACGCACGACACATCGCGCGGCGCTCCAAGGCATTCGCCGTTCTCAACGGCGAACTGTATAAACGCAGCATCACAGGAGTGCTACAACGATGCGTCTCCATGGCTGACGGAAGAGCAATACTCCTCGACATCCATGAAGGGACCTGCGGGCACCATGCGAGATCAGCCGCCAAAGCTCTACGAGCTGGATTTAATGGCCCACGGCCATGCGCGACGCCAAGGACATAGTCCAAAAATGCAATGCTTGCCAGCGATTCATGGACAAGCCACACGCACCAGGCGCAGAGCTACGGCCTATTCCATTGGCCTGGCCCTTCACACAATGGGGGCTTGATATGGTTAGCAAGCTTCCAAGATCCTCGCGCGGAGGCTACGTCTACCTCTTGGTGGCAGTCGACAAATTCACCAAGTGGATCAAGGCACAACGCAGTCAAGTTCTTCGAGTCCATCGTCTACCGCTTCGGCGTGCCACACAACATTATTACCGACAACGGGACGAACTTCACATCCAAGGAGTTCCAAGAATTCTGCGAGAACCTAGGGATCAACATCAGCGACGCTTCAGTAGCACATCCACAGACCAATGGTCAGGTGGAAAAAGCAAACGGGCTCATATGCCGCGGCATCAAGAAACGACTCCTGCGACCACTCGAACAAGCGGCGGCTTGCTGGCCAGATAAGCTGCAATCCATACTCTGGAGTCTACGTACAACTCCAAACAGCGCCACGGGCTACACGCCATTCTTTATGGTGCACGGAGCAGAAGCAGTACTACCCACCGAGGTACGGTACAAAGCGCCGTGCGTGGTCGCTTACAGCAAACAAGAGTCATCCCTTGCACTCGAGGATTTCGTCGACCTCCTTGACGAAGCAAGGGAAATCGCCGCGGAAAGATCAACGATCTACTAGCAGAACCTACGCAACTACCACAGTAGAAGGCTTCGCCCCAGATCCTTCGTCGAAGGTGACTTGGTCCTGCGACTAAAGCAGCAGGGGCATCTCAAGCTCGAGTCCCCCTGGGAAGGACCGTACGTGATTACAGAAGTAATCCCAGGTGGCGCCTATCGCCTTCAAGATTTAGAGACAGGAGTCGCATACTCCAACCCTTAGAACGTCGCACAACTGCGACGCTTCTACCCTTAGTCGTTTTCTTTACTTTTACATCGCAAATAAGGCTACTTAGCCAGGGCTACTTAGCCACACATTGTACTTCGTACTATTCCTCGAATAAATAAAAGCTAAGTGCCCCAAAACTTTGTTTCTCCTCTACTTTGTCAATTTTCATACTCGGGGGCTACGCCACCCTATACACATATGTTCGTCGAACCAAAACGCGACATCCTGAGTAGTTGGCACATCAATCAAACCCCTTAATACAAACTCAACCCAGCTGCAACGCACCTGACAGGTTGACAAGGGAATGAGATAAAAGGATGGCCAGGCTAACGAAAAGGACTCGCATAGTGCAATGCACCTCACACTTACAAAGTTATTTGTACACATTCAACAATAAATTATCTACAAATATATATGAACTTTACAACACAAGTACACTTATGTGCAGGATACATATTTGGCTACCCTTGCAACAGAAGAACATTAGTTTGTTCCTCGAAGAAGTCGACGATCTCCTCGGCTGGGTGGTCCACCGCCTGATAGTGCGGCACCATATTCCAGGAAGATCCTGCTGGTGGCGCCGGTGGCCCAGAGGCAATGGCGGCAAGATCCACGTCAGGCCTGTGCAAACGCACCATTGAGAGGGCAGCCTTAGCACCAGCCACCAACTGCTGCCTCACGCACTCGCGAACCGCGAATATATCTTGAAATTTGGTCAGGAGAGCCAACAGGCTTGATGGAGTGTCATCCAACGGGAACATCGCCCGATAGATGTTCTTCAAACACGACTGCGACTTCTTCAGGAAGAGCAGCACTCGCGAGGCGCGATCCTGCAGGGTCGCCAACACAGTCGCACGATCATGATCTACCCAGAAGTATCCACTCTCCTGAAATTGCTCCTGGGTGAGATCATGAAGACGGATGGCAATCCTATCCCTCTCCTCCTGCGGATGGTGTGCGCTAACAACTACACGAAGCAGCATCAACAGCATGAGTACAACGTACCATTGCGACTAACTACAAAGGAAAAGATGAGGATGAGCAAACTAACACTTAAACTGGTCGCCCAGCTGCGTCACCTCGCCAAGCAGATATTGCTCGCGGGCGGCGGCTTTTTCAGCCTTTGACTTCCACACGTCCGCGCTACCGCGTATCATGGGCAACTCACGCTCCAGTTGCTTAACGCGATCACGAAGTCGCGAAAGCAAGGACAGCTCCTCTACCCTGGAGCGCGGTGGTGCCACTGTATCCTCAAGAGATGGCGAGTCCTAGGTTCCCCCCACAGGACCACTTGATGTACCCTACCAAAAAGTCAAGCCAGAGGCAAATAAGGCGACCAACTTAACACAAAGTCAAAAGTAACAGATGCATTCAAGATCAGCATAAAGTATCCACAAACACACTCACCAGCAGGCATGTTCTTCAATCAAAAGGACAATTCATCAACTATTACAAAAAACTAACTACAGAGCAGCTGGCTTCTTCGACTTCCACGGCTTAGGGGGCTTCATCAAGTCCGTGGCAGTATCAGACGCCACAGACTTTCCGCCAGCTCCTGAGGCCAAAGCCTTCGTGACCTTCTTAGCACGCTGGAGCTCCTCCGAATACTTGGCAACAATATTTATCAAGGAATGGCCATATTTGGCACATGCAGTCGCAAAGGGAGCGAATACTACCTGCTGACCATCCGCGCCAATAGGCATCGTCTTCGACACCGCAGAGGGATCTATGTCGACTGCGTG
Source organism: Avena insularis (assembly GCA_023614405.1). Lineage (NCBI taxonomy): Eukaryota > Viridiplantae > Streptophyta > Magnoliopsida > Poales > Poaceae > Avena > Avena insularis. Next base: position 451,298,485 of record CM042690.1, read on the forward strand.
GGCTTGCACCATGGCAAGTGACATGGTCGCGCCAGCCGCGTGGAGGGAGTTCTTGTATGTGGCAGGCACACCCCCGACGAGTGACTCCACCACCTCGTCCACATTGTCGACCAGCTCCGCCTTTGGCATCAACTCCTCCCGGAGGCGACTAAGGGTGACCTTGGCCTTGGATGACGTATTTTGGACAGCGGCGCTACGGTCCTCGACTGCAGACACCGCGCCAGCCAGAGCGTCATCGCGACAAAGGGCCTGTGGGTCAAAGCTCAAATCGCCAGCATCTGCACAGAAAACCCACACATGGATGAAATCTCTAGCGCCACCGGCAAAACTTCAGATGCAGAGAAGGACAACAATAAAATATCTACTGGCAAAGGTACCTGAGAGATCCCTGGCGACTGAGAACAGTTGCTCTTCGAACAACTTATCCCTAGCCGCAAAGGAGGCACACAGATCCTCTTCGCGCTTCTGTGCATCATTACGAGCCGTGATTTTCTCGTCGCGCCCCTTCACAGCTGCGGCTAACGTCTTTTCCAAGGTGGCAACGTTGCGCAGTAAAGCATTATGCTCAGCTACATGGCAACCAAAAGTTGACTATCAGCCGACTATACAAAAAAAAGGGAAGAGATGAAAAGGATAAGTGTCGAACGCTCACTTTCGATGACACGGTGACGCGACTCCAACAGTGCATGCTGGCCGCCCATTGCCATCACTTGCTCTGCCACTTGCACGGCTTCCTTTACAAGAGCTGTCGTACAAAACAAGGGATCATAAAGGGCAACAGAAAACATTGACTGCCACACTACAAAGAAAGGAAGATATACTTACATGGTCCTCTAGCGACTCCGAAGAGGTTTGTTGAACCGTCATCTGAGCAACCATTCGATGCTCCCCTACATGAGGAGAGCTCGAAGAATTGTGCCCGGAGTGGGCCGCCGCCGGAGGAGAAGGAGCACGCTCGACCTATACCTTGGCCCTTGAAGCCGCGACTCCCGATTCTTTCAAAAACACGACGTCGCCAGAAGATGATGACGCCTCTTGACTACAAGACCAAATCCACATTGAGAAAAGGGAAAACTCCAGGGCAAAACCAACAAGAAAAAAAACAGAAAAGAATGAATGACCTAGCAAAACTTACCAGTTAACATTGTCAAGATCAAACGTGGCCGCCGCCGATTCCGACGAAGACTCCTTGGGCAATTGCATCTTCTTGCGAGAAGACGGTGCCACAACCCTCATAGGAACGGCTGGAATTGGCGACTCCTCGCCAACATCCATGCCTCCTGGAGTTGAAGGAGTCGACGCGTCGGAGTCCTCGCTACGCGAACGCTTGCGAGTATCCGGGCTCTCGGACTCGGGGGCTTCCTCTTCCACATCAGAAGGGACAGTCGACTCAGACTCATCCTCTTCCAAAGCTTCACGAGGAATAATCCCCTCAGGGAGAGGAGGCATACAAGGCGACACCGCCTAATCCTGCATACAAACAGAACAAGTAAGCAAACAGAAAAGCAATCGTGAAAATAAGCTACTGCGTAGCACAACTATACCTCAGGAGGAGGATTCGAAGCATCAAAAGGAGGAACAACTGGTTCACTCAGAAGCTCATCCTTGATAGTGCACTTCGTGACCAGTCGAATCCTCTTATCCACCTCACTCGTGGACATGCCATCGGCAGACACGCGAGTGGCATCATTAGCGCCACTCCATTGAAACATGGGATGGACTCTAGCTTGGAGAGGCTGGACGCGCCGGCGCAGCCAAGTTCTGATAAGGGCGCAACCTCCCTCTTCTGCGCCTATGTGACTTTCGAGGTCGCAGACGCACTGATACATCACGTCCGTCTCCGCGAGTTCGCCGGGCATAACTACGTTCTTCCAAGAACGCATCTTCTTGCAGGGAGTCGCCGGATCAAAGGGCGCGAGTCCAAAGTGCTCATCTTTGGCCTTCAGATCGCGGACATAGAACCATTTGTCCCTCCATCCCTGGACGGACTTGGTAAGCTTGATGTCGAAGTAGGTGGCGGATGGGTCGACATGGATGCCGCAACCACCTACGTCATAAACTAAAGAGCCAGATGCGGACTGACGCTTCAATTTAAACAAGCGCTTGAAAAGACCAAAGTGTGGCTCGATTCCGAGCCAGCACTCGCAAAGGGTGATGGAGCAGGTGATGTGGAGAATCGAATTGGGGGACAGCTGATAGAGCTAGAGCCCGTAGAAGCAAAGAAGACCCCTAAGAAAGTGGTGGAGAGGCAAGGAGAGACCGCGAATGACGAATGCGAGAAACATCACTCGAAAGCCAGCGGGAGGAGCAGAAATGGTCTCACCGCTGGGGACGCGCGCATCGGCGACTGCCGTAGAGATAACTCCATCCTAGCGAAGAAGACGGAGATCCGACGCCTTGATAATGGAGGGGCGCCATGCACCATTGGTCACGCGAGTGCCCGCGACCTTCTTCTTCACGCCGGTGGCGGCGCTGGTGCCCGCAGTAGCAGAGCCACCCTTCTTCTTCGTCGTGGCGATAGTGGCCACGGAATTAGCAGCAACACCTCCTTTCTTTTTCCCCATTGCACGGCGGCGATGAGAGCGCAGAAAGTAGCTTGGAAACGAGCGAAGGTGGTCCAGCGCCGTGGAGGAGATGAGCGCAGGGAAAAGCAGAAGAACAGCAGCAATGGCGATGGCAGCAAGGAAGAAAGAGCGCAGATGGAAAATTACCGCCGCAACAACGCTACTTAACCCCTAGGAAATGCAATCCAACGGCTGACAAAAACCCTATTGGACGCGTGGAACGCATCGCGTTGGACACGTGGAGAAGAGGAAGCGCGAACCGTCCCCCCACTTCTACCATTACACGCGGAAATCGAGGCGGCGCAGTTAAAAATAAGATTACGCACGTCCAGTGAAATCAAAGTCAGAAACTGGGATCCACCGCTCGTCACGTCCCGTCAAACTCGCTCACGCGGGCAACTGAGGTCATACAAGCGTCAGCACTGACGTCACCAAGGCTACACAGTGGAAAACTTCGACTATTTTTAGTCCTTGCGGGAGTCTTTGACTCCACCAAGCACTCGGGGGCTACTCCCATAGGGAGCGCTGGCCGTGCACCCTACGACCTTTTTCTTTTCTTGTTGGAGGAACGTGGACAATCACAAAAGCAAACCCAACCACTCGAAACACAGTTCGATTATGGACATGGGTTACTCCCATAGGGAGCGCCGGAAACAAATTTTACTGAAACAAGCAGGCAAAAGACGATAGAAGTCGCGAAAGTATTTAGTCCCTGCCTGAGTCATCGACTGAAACAAGTAAGCAAAAAGACGACAGCAGTCGCAAAAGCTTTTAGTCCCTGCCTGAGTCTTCGACTCAACCATGCACTCGGGGGCTACTCCCATAGGGAGCGCTGGTCGCGCACCCTATGATTATTTGCACAAAAATTGTGTGTTGATAACATCCGCACTCGCAACCTTTGGCGACACCGCCTCACAAATTTTCCCTACAAAGAGACTACGTCTCCTGGGATGCCCGAATCGTCTCCGCGATGATAAAATTCGGATGCCGTGCTTACGACGTGAAGGTAAGACCTGAATAAGGCTTGGCAACGCATTTAACTACGCACTACCAGAAATGTATCCGTGCCTGCAGGCACGATGAATATGCCTTGACGGACGCGTCGAGTGCTCACACCCATATAACTGAAATTCGACTCATGTAAGACCTCCGTGGCCTGAGTCGAATTACGCCAGCACTTTTCCAGATTCGAGTCCGGGGACTCGAATTTGAGTAGATTGCGTTGTTTCACCCTAAGGTGGTTAACTGATACCGATACTTCGGTTATATTAGGCACGTATATCAACAATCCCTATGACACAAATAAAAGCAATCGAAATATACTCATTTAGGCACTCAAAGGCTTCAAAAAGTCCCTAGTCGAATCTACGATTCCACTGGACACTCGGGGGCTACTGACATGGGTATACCCTACAGGTACTCAAGCTTGGTATATACGGTCAAAATATATACAGGCCCACGGTGTCACCAAGACTCGGATGGAGGGACTCGAGTAACCTACGGACTCTCGATTGCTTGAAGAACAAGAAGAAGCTAAAGATAGAAAGGTTAAAGGGAAAACCCTAACTTGTAACCGACTCGACCCTCTACCCGAGACCTAGGCTATCTATATAAAGGCTAGGAGGGGGCGGCGAGAAGGACATACGCAACCCTAGTTTCCACAACCTTTGCCAGATTGCATCTGCGCACCATTGTAACTTTCGATTCCCTCAATAATTCCACGAGCAGACAAGCAGGAGTAGGGACCTCTACAAGGCCTGAACCTGGGTAAATCCTTTGTCCCCTGTGTACTTGTTTGCTAGCCGATAGATGTCTCCAGCGCTCCCTCCTTCTCCAAAACCCAAGTCCATAACAATGGGCATTGATGAGTTAAACCCTCGTCAAAGAGAGAACCAAAATTATTTCGGAAAGAAACCGAAGATGTTCGGAGGACTTCGAAAGGTGTTTCTAAATGAAAGTTTTTTTAAATTGTATTTATTATTGATTAAATGAATAATTAAAAAAATCCTTATTTAAATAAATAAAAGGAGCAAAGCCCATCTCATGCGCCCTCCACTTCCGGTCGTCTATGGGCCATGGCGCGTGTAGGTGGGGCCCACTCTTCTCTCCCTTTTGTTTAGTCCCACCCTGGGACTTATAGGGAGGGAGTGCTCTTCTTATATATATATATATATATGTGGGAGGTCCCTCCTTCCACATCATCCCATCAATTGGCTTTTACCATTCTCTCCTTCTCGTGCATGTTCCCAGTTAGGAGCGTGCTCTATGAGGTAGAGACTTCTACACCATACGCACAACGTCGTGCACTTGGGGTCGATCCTATTCTTCTTCTTTTGCTGCCTTGCTGGACCGAGGTCCGGGGGGCCGTCTTTACACCATACGTGTGTAAAAATTCGGAGACACCGCCACCTGTGGTGCTGGACACTTGAAGCCTTCTCGACCTTGAGATCGGCTACGCTTTAGCTACACCAGCAATGTTTGTGAGAAAACGTAATCCTGCTTTCGTTCTTCAAAGGTATGATCACCGGATCCCTCTCGTTACTATACATCTGCATTGATAGATCTTGCCTATGATGTCAGTTGTTAGGAGTTTTTTATTTTCTGCCCGTGAACCCCTTCAAAAACATAGACTTCAAGTGATATTTTTTACAATCAATGAATCCAACAAGTTCTTTTTCGGATTTCCAAGATACAAAAAGCATTATAAGTACCAAAAAGGTACCTCAAAATCATTGAACTACTTTTTAAAGATATACTCTAGCATTAACCTTGAATTAACTAACTTCACCACATACATGTGATAAATTGAGACAGGAACAAACTCTGGTATACAAAAGCTAAACAAATGCACTAGAATATGAAATACTAGACATGTATTTAATATCATTATCAGACTGTGCGCATAAAGTTGATCATAATATCAAATGTGTAGTAACTACAATATTAGACTTCTTGGCATCATGCATATTAAAAAAGGAAACGATGCACCTTATCAATGCCTACTTACTTACGCATATGTCCCAAATGACATGTTTGTCTATATTTTTATTTGAAGTATCTTTGATGTGGAAATTTCATAGCCGGGAGGATGGTATCAACTAATGATAATATCATGTCCATCCATGAGGAGCGACCATGTGGTGACAAACGTTCACAAAAAATCCTTCCTATTTATTAAAATCAATCTCCGCTCCAATTCCGAGGATGTGTTTCATTCCAAGTTTCAGAATATTTCAAATGGTTTTCACTTTTCAGCGAATCTGTGCAAAAAAAGTTAAACACATTGTATAATTCCAAGTTTCTGAATATTTCAAACATTTTACGTGATCTCATGACCTTTCTTTGATAGTTATTTTCTTCCGGGAGCCATGGTAGATGTCCTCGTGGACCACGATTTATTAGGTCAATGGAGATCTTGGTCTGGGACTTCTCTTAGACATCATGGGTTGGATGGGGTATAACACCACATGCCAAAGGGATATAGGCTAGCCTCACTTATCTCCGACATGGGGGTCTAGCGTGTGATTGCACCCATGTATTCCTCCTGCTTCTTGTCTTTGAATTTTGCTTTTAGGGATCAAAATAAATGAGGAAACAAGAAAATATGAACCATTGTCAACTTTGAGATATCGAAGAAAGGAAAAGATTTCATCACCGACTTGTAGGAAACGGTTGACAACCTCTAAAAATACAACATGATGCTGAATCCCATGAAGTGTGTCTTCGGAGTGCCAATCATACAATGGTTGGGCTTCATTGTGTAACATAAAGTCAACCCGGAGAAAATCAAATATATCCCGAACATCAAAAGGCCTATATGCCTTAAAAATTACAATAGATCGTTGGATACATTGCAATATTAAGAAGGTCATCAGCCACCTTGTAGAGAAGGCCACGCCGCTCAACAATCCACTGAAAAAATTAGAAATTTTTGTCTGGACGGTCGAAGCTAACTTTGCTTTGCAAGAGTTCAAGAGAATTCTCTCCTATGCGCCAATCCTCGCAACACCGGAGCCTAGGGAGTGCATTCTACTTTACATGGCAGCAACCAACCGGGTTGCTAGCATCGTTGTTGTTGTGGAACAGAAGGAAGAAGCACACCAATATTGAGTCCAACCACCCGTCTACTACGTGAGCAAGGTCTTGACGGAATTTAAACTACTCTACCCTCACTACTAGAAACTTGCTTACATAGTTTTCCTTGCTTCTCCGAAGCTAAGGCATTATCTCCAAGAGCATCTCATGACACTTGTGAGAAAATCTCCATTGTCCCACATAATCAACAATAGAGATGCCACAAGACAGGCGGCAAGGTGGGGCATTAAACTTTCTGTCTTGGAGACCACTTATAAGCCTCGCTACGCTATCAAATCACAATATTTGGCAGATTTTCTTGCATATTGGACAGATTGTCCGGCTAGCACTCCTCCCAGAACCTGAGTATTGGACAATGCACTTCGATGGCTCCAAAATGCTCAATGGCTCAGGGATGTCGTTATGCTCAAATTCACTATAACACGTTGTTGGAAATATTCCCTAGAGGCAAATAATAAAGATTTTTATTATCATATTTCATTAGTTCATAATAGTTTTATATCATGCTATAACTGTACCAGTCAGAAATATTGGTACACATGCGGTATATAAACAAACTAAAGTCCCTAGTAGCCTGTATCAACTAGTTCATTGGGCAATTGATGATCAATGTTTCCTGATCATGGAGCATTTATGCCAATTGACAATAAAGTCATATCATTACCGAATGATGTGATGGACATGTACCCAGTATAATTATTTTGACATGATCAAGTCGCAGAGTTCATCATTGCAATGATTAGCAATGAAGTATCCTACTCCTTAGACCATGAGATCATATCTAATCACTATCACCCGAGGCTATCGTGACTGCATCAACTATCACACCATAAGAGGGTGATCATAAAGGTGTCCCTTAGGTATTCTAGAGGAATATGTTGAGGCATATGCATCGAGATCATAATTGTTTCTCCCGCATGACGGGAACATACACTGGGCCCACTCGGTGAGATTACATCCATAAAGTTGTCCTTCGTGTGACTAGGTCACGAGGATGGAATATCAAGGGAACAAGTTAAGCAGCACATGTCAGTCACAAGTTAAGCAACACATGTCAGTCACAAGATTGAACAAGGTATCGTGATATCGATGATCAGATCTTGGACAAGTCAGGTATCAAAGTAACAAATGGAATTAGACTCGACGTTTATGGTTCAAATAACACTAGTATCTTGGAATGCACATGGGTCATTATGGGTACCAGGACCCGCTAATGATCATTGATCCGAGAAGCATCTCGATCATGTCTGTGATGTTTCTGAACCATAGGGTAACACACTTAAGGGTTCTATGATGCTTGGATATTGTTTTGGAATCATTGGGATCACAAGAAGAAAGATATAAGAATGTCGGAAGTGTTCTGTGATAGAACCGGAGTCGTTCTAGGAGGATCCGAAGTGGTTTGGAGTGAACCGAAAGGTTTTTTCAGATGAAAGGGAATTTAATAATATTTTTTTATTAATCGTTGGAATTAATATTAAATTAATATTTAAAATTAAATTTATAGGGAAGCCTGCCTTAAAGGGCCAATCCCCCGGGGGAAAGGACCAAGAGGAAAGCCGCCCCATGGGGAGCTGCCACTGCCGCCTAGGGCTTGGCATAGGGTGGGGCCCACCCAGCTACCGGCCTCCCATGGGAAAGGCAAACGGGGCCCACCCCAGCCGGTCGGCCTCTCTTGTGCCTCCTCCGTCCTCTCCTTTAGTCCCACCCCAAGACTTTAGGATAAAGGGTCTACCTTTTTCCCCTATATAAGAAGGGTCTTATGGGAGGGAAAGTACACACAACATTCTCTAAGGCAATTTTCCTTAGGGATTATCTATCTCTCTCTCTCTCTCGTTGGCTCTCGTGTTTGTGGTTCTAAGAAAAACTGTGCTCGTGGGAGGCGACGTTTCTTCATCCTGTCGTGCTGTTGGATCCCTGGTTCCATAAGGTCTAGTTCCGCAATCTCTGCTCGATTAGGGAGTACAGAAGTCGTTGTTGAGAACCGGATGTGTGCGGAACCACGGGGGTGCTGGTGGCACCTGGATTGTTGTGCTAGGAGCAACACGAAGTTGAGGTCGGCTACGAGTATGACTATATCATCCATGTTCCTCATGAATGTTAAAATCTGTCGGTCCACAAGGGTATGTCACTATCTGTTGTAGCATTACTTCTAGATAGATCCTGGCATATGTTATTACGCTAGTTAAGAAAAAATATTATTTTCTGCTGCGAACCCCTTCAGTGGTATCAGAGCCAATCTATGTGTAGTACTGCTTGTACGATTAGAACACATATTGAATGTGGGCATTGATCCTATAGTTGTTACCCTCCCACATGCCCCTGTTCATATCGCAACACTATTTGATGAAGCGGCCTGGACCAACCTAACACATAATCTTATGCATGACTGGTTCCACGCTCAACATATGGCTTGTACCATATAAGTGGCTAGTGGGAGTCTATCTCACTTATAGTACTTGGTATGGAATTTGCAATTAAAGGCCCAGAATGGGGTGTCATAGGGATAACTGTTTGATCAATGTTGTGTTTGAAAGTTCGTAGGTAAAAACAGTTCTGTCACGAAATCCCTAATAGCCACGTAAAACATGCAAAAGATAAAGTAGAGGCATCTAACTTTATTTTTCAGGGGCATGTGATTTGATATGGTCATGGTCATGACTAAGGTAAAGTAGTTTACTTTTCTATTCTTAAGTTGTGTAGTAATAGTCATCGTATCGATGGACGGCCAACTGGTGGCATCGAGGACTTGGCATAGTACTGGTGGGCAAGATGGAGATCATGTCTAAGCGCTTGATGGGGATCAAGACACACAAATAAGGACCATACCATATCACTATAAATTGCATGTGATGTTAATCCTTTATGCATCTTATTATTTGCTAGTATTAGATACTCGATGGTAGAATTATATAGGATGAACCTTTAATTAATACTCCCTCTGTCCCAAAATGTAAGGCGCCTAAGCTTTAACCAAAAGTCAACATCTTCTAAGTTTGACCAAGTTTATACAAAAAATATGAATATCTACAATATCAAATGGACAATTTGAGAAACTATACTTTCTGGTGAATCTATTGATATTGATTTGGTATTGTGAATGTTTATATTTTTATGTATAAATTTAGTCAAACTTAAAATATGTTGACTTTTGACTAAAGCTTAGGTGCCTTACATTTTGGGACGGAGGGAGTACCAATAATAGTGTTCTCCCTTGGTGTGCACCACTAAGAAAGTTCTTCATTATGAAGCACGCTGTGATGATCAGGTGTTTGACATTTCAATGTTCGCATACGGTGGGTGTAAGCCATGTTGCACATCAAATACACTTAGGTTAAATTAGCGAGGCTAGCATGTACATACATGGCCTTGGAACACGAGACGTTGAAAGATCGAGCATGAGTCACATGAATGATGTGATCGACATTGTAATATCCACCTTTGCAACTATATCATCGACCATGACGATCGGGGGTGGTGTAGTGAATTAGGATCACGTAATCACTAAAACCTTCTAGGAATGATAGTTTTACTGGGAGCTCATTAAATAATTTGATTATAATTTGACCTCGTATTATGAACTTAGTCTAAAAGTCTTTGCAAATATCCATGTAGATTATGTCCATTCCCAACTTTAGTACATCTTTGGTTCATTCTTGAATGGTGAGAAACTTAAGCTAGATGGGTCAAAATTCACCAACTAGTACCAACTCTTGGAACATCCTCACTGGGAACGATCTTTTCTATGTGCTACGAGAACCAATAGGATATTTCCCTGAAGACTTCATGGGTGAGCAAGATGATGTCTACTATCAATCTTGCCATGACACTTTTATGATGACACTGTAATTCATACAATGGAGTCTGGCTTATGGGTGCACTTTCATGAAATCGATGCATATAATATGTTCGATGGACTGAAGGCAATGTTTTTGGCACAAGTCAAGATCATGAAATATGAGTACATGAATGAGTTTCTTTCAACCAAGATGAAAGAAAACACCCGCTTTGACACCCAATTGGATGTCATGGAAGAGATTCATGAGCGCCTTTTTGATATCATGGGTTAAGAGTTGACGGACTCCTTTACAATAGATGGGGTGTTGTCTTTGCTTCCTCCTAGCTACAAATGTGACGTCAGGGGCTATGTCATATAAGGGATATCATATGGCTTTCATGAGTTCATGGCTATTTTGAGAACTACAACAGTAGAACCCATTGCAGGGATGTCCTTGATGAATCTTGCATATATTTGATATGAAATTATAAATGTTTTTCCTACAAACACTTATGCAGTTTACTAAAGTATTTCATGCTTGTACTATTTTATGAAAACATGACCTTTTTATTAAGAGTTGCTGGAAGAGATGGGGTGACAATGGCGTGTTGATGGCAAGCAATATGGTTGATGGACGACGACATTCTCCCTCGATGTTTATCACTTGGATTAGTGGATTTGAATAAAGTTTGTAATTTTCATAAGTGTGTGAGCTTTATTAGTGTGTCTTTCTTTTAGCGAGACGGTTATTCATATAACTTTGTGACAAGGAAATTGTAACAATATTATAAATATTATCTTTTATGGTCACATTATGATTATGAATGTGTTGTTCTTATCTTTATCTAGATGGTAATAGTTTATGTTGTGGGAATGGCCATGATAGTCTCTACTAGGGGTTGCGATTGATTCGATGAGGGCAAGGGAAAGTGAGCCATCTACGGATCGATATTGAGGAGACTCAGGGTTTTACCTAGGTTCAACCCCCCTTAGGGTAAAGAGCCTACTTCTTGCTAGATGTATTGATCTGTATGAGATTACAAGGGATGACGAGCTCGGAAATGAGGGTCGCAAGTTTCCTCTATGGGGCATATCAAAGCCTAGGTAGGCTTATATAATGCTACCTTGCTAGGGTTTACATGGATAATATCGAATCAGTTAAGGTTTTGGTGATCTTGACCTAATCTAAATGGGTCTATCTATGCTTCTAGGCCTTCTACATCCAGTCGCCATGCTCTTGGGTGGCAACGCTTATATTATTCACCGTACTAGCGAGCCCACTCGTTGTTGGTCAGGTCAATCGAATCCACCTCCTGGGGATAACCCGATTGGTATATCCCCATCAGTTGTCCCCTAGTGCGTCAAGGGTTTGGATGAGGCTTCAACTTGGCAGTCAGAGTAGGCAAGTTTGAGTGGATGCTTAGTCGAATCGGTGATGAACTCCTCTAATGAAGGGAGAAGCCGCATACTTGATGCAATATTCTAGTCGCATTGGGAGAGTCGCTTAGTCCATTGGTCACTTTGAGCGAGTGGGAGTGGAGCGAGTGATCAATTTTATCAAAGTTGGACCGTCAGCCTAGTCAAACTAGCCATTAGGTAACCTCTAACAGTAACCTCAACATAATTACCACAAAGTAACGGCTAATATGGGCCGCTTCGTTGGTGCCCCCTATTTAAGGGAGAATGCGGGAGTGAAGTACGGATATTTCTCTGCACTTCCCAATTTGCTTTCTTATCTCCAAGCCGCCTCTGATCCAGATCTCCAAACCAGCCGAGTTCACTTTCGATGACGCCTCCCAAGGATCTCTAGGGGAAATCCAAATGCACGACAACACATCTATAATCCTTCCAGGACACCAGAGTTCTTGTGAAGGGGAACTAGCAAGGTCGAGCCAAAGCTGTGGGATAGGGAATTTATCTCATTCCTCAGCCACCTAGAGCGAGGGTTGGGGTTCCCCACCTCCATCTTCTTCCGGCGCTTATGCGCCTACTACCGGATCAAGTCCTCCAATCTAGGGCCACATAGAATCGAGCAGCCCGCGATCTTTGTCGCGTTTTGGGATAACTACGTCGGACGTAGGACATACTTCCCTCTCTAGCTTGAGTTGTTCCACGACCGCATAAGTCGCGAGGGGAAGTACGGGCCCATGCTGGCTACTGGTGGCATCACCTTTCAGGTCAAGCTGAATGCCAAATTCTTCAAGATGCTTATCCCAAAGAAGGCAGCCAACGATTAGCAGAAGTACTGGTTCTAGGTCAAGGAATCCACCCACACCGGCGAGGGTGGCGATCCCGGCATATACCATGGTGTGGAGCAATCTGTGGCGGTTGTTGGCAAAGAAACTCCCCAAGGACCAGAAAGTGGCTGTGGCAGAGATTTCCTCCCGTATGATGGAGCTACAGGACGAGGGGTTGATGGCGATCAACCTCTACAATTGTTGGCTCAGACGGTGACTCGTGCCACTCACCACCCGAGCTCACTAGATGTACGAGTATACCGGGTCGACGAAGTCATCACAGGTAGTGTGGGACATGGAAGATTACATCGCAACCCTAAAGAATATTACATGTGCAAAGTTTAGTGACCTGACAGAAGGACTTCGCCCGTATAGGCTAGGAGCATGACCGACCCCCACCGTAAGTTTCCTTTACTCGCAGTCACTTCCCTTGTTTATTTATCCGAGTAGATTTATTAGCTCGTGCTATTCGTCGTGTATTGTAGACCTTCCAAATTTTGGAGCAATGGCTGCCTCCAAATTTTGGAGCAATGGCGACCAGAAGCGTCGTGACGAGGAGGCTAGTCGCAGCCTCCAGGAGGAATACGACAACGATCTAGAGATTGTCAATAAGCAGATCTCCAAGCGGGTGCCGAACCTGACCAAGCCGACCGCGAACCTGGAGGTGGTTCCAAAGCCGAGGTGACAAGCTAGCCTCCTCTAGCCAGGATTGACGCCCAGCTCGTCCCTGAGTTGCAGAAACCCGCACACACCATCATGGGTCTACGAGTTCTTCCGGTTGCCAAGTAAGTACATTTCCCATTGTGTTTTTGCTGGGTACGTCTCAGAATTTCCGGATTGCTGAATAACGTAGCTTTGTAGTAGTTAACCAAAGAAGATTAGTAATGCTACTGATTGCCCAAAATATATCGAGCTCGTTGGGGAACCCCAAGAGGAAGGTATGATGAGCACAACAGCAAGTTTTCCCTCAGTAAGAAACCAAGGTTATCAATCTAGTAGGAGCAAGGAAACACCCCAAAGGTGTAGCTAGCTAAACGTTGGCAGGGCGCACTACCAGTGCCAGCAACAACATGGAGACCTGCACAACACAACCACAGAACTTTGCCCCCAACTTACGATGAGGTTGTCAATCTCACCGGTTTTGCTGAAAACAAAGGATTAAACGTATCGAATGGAAGGAAGTAATAGTTTGCAGAAAGTAAACACAAAGCAGTAAACAGTTTGTAGATTGAATGTAAAAGAAAGGACTGGGGTCCATAGTTCATTAGAGGTGGCTCTCCTTAAGATAGATAACATGCTGGGTGAACAAATTACAGTGGGGCAATTGACAAACATCGAGAAAGCATACAAGCATATACTAATAATCTTGACTCCTTTGAGACTTGATTGGGCATTACAACATTATACATAGACCGCCATCCAACAGCATCTATGACTAATAATCCACCTTCAGGTTATCATCCGAACCCCCTCCAGTATTAAGTTGCAAGCAACAGATTATTGCATTACAAATTGCGTGTAAAGTAAACAATACGATTGTTCTATGAACAAAGGATTGTTGTTTTCTCCCTAGTAGCAACAACACATCTAGTACCTTAGAGATTTCTGTCACTTCCCCAGATTACCAGAGGCATGAACCCACTATCGAGCATAAATACTAACTCTTGGAGTTGCTAGCATCTACTTGGCCAAGATAGCTACTAACAATGGAAAACTTGCAATATCACAAATAACAAAGACATGATAGAATCAATAATCAATCTGAAATAGCATCTCAATATCCATCGGATCCCCGCAAAAACAACATGTATGGATTATAAATAGATGATCTTGATCATGAATGGATCTCACAAGATCTAAACATGAAAGCACAAGGGAGGAGAACCAGCCATCTAGCTACTACATGGACCCGTAGTCCAGAGATGAACTACTCACGCATCACACTGGAGGCTTGCATGATGATGAAGAAGGCCTCCAGGGTGAATTCCCCTCCCAGGTGCCGGAAGAGCTTCAGATCCCTCCTGATCTAGGGATGGAGATGACGGCGGCTAAAGAATCTTTCGTGGATTTTTGATCGGGTACTTAGGGTTTTGGTATCGGAGGGAATATATAGGCAGAAGGTGAGGCCGAGGGGGTGCTGGGGTCGGCCAGACCACCCCCTGGCGTGGGCCAGGCCTGGCCGCGTGGCCAGGTGATGTGGCCAGGCCCTAGCCCTTCTCCGTCTCGTATTCTGGCTCTAGATGCCTTCCGGTAAAATAGCGACTTTGGCTTTTGTCCCGTCCAATTCCGAGAATATTCATTTTCTGACTTCCTGGAACCAAAAGCAGCAGAAAACAGGCAGCTGGCACTATGGCACTTGTCAATAGGTTAGTCCAAGAAATCATATGAAAAGTACTCCAAAGTGTGGACAAAAGACAAGAAAGTAGATAAAACCAAGCATGGAACATCAAAAATTATAGATACATTTGCAATGTATCAACATCCCCAAGCTTAACTCCTACTCGTCCTCGAGTAGGTAAGTGATAAACAGAAAGAATAATTTTTGAGGAGACATGCACCATCATAAACTTGATCAAAGTATTTGTAAAACATTCATAGTACTTCAATCATAACATGAAATACAAAGTTCTAGCAATAAGACAAAGAAACTATGTTGCAACATGAAAAGACACAAACAAAAGATTCATGAATAACAATGGTTTGCAAGACGTTTGTTTGTTTCACATAAAGAAAACATAGCATAGTGGTATTCAGCTTGTCCCTCATTGAGTAGAAAATATAAATGCATAGGACACCTTCAAAGTTCATAAGAGTGACTAGATACAAATAGTTTAAAGCAAGCAGTATCAAGGTATGCATCAATCAACTAGTCTTGGGACAATGCACATAGAACTAAGAATGGCCACTATGCTCTCAAAGTAGGTGCATAAAGATAGAAGGTGGAGACTCAATATAATGGTGGAAGAAAGGCCTTCATAGAAGGAAGTAGGGATTCAAATCTCATAAAGAGCTTCCAAAAATTATGGTACTTATAGCTTTCAGCTCTCATTGCCCCTATCATAAGCATCTTGAAGGTGATTAAGGTTAAAGTTACACAACTAAGAGGATATGCTTGACAAGTTATAAACCGAAATCTCATGCCCCTTACTTACGAATACGGAACCTCATGCTACTCAACTTTAGTCACAAGTAAGCTCTTATCATTGTAAGTACATATGTATCATAAAGAACCGCCAACGGGGTACCCCTTGCACATGATACAGGAGCTATCCCATAATCAAAATGACAAGGCGAGCAGACAATGAGCATCCCAGCGATCTTTTTATTTGCTATTTGCATAGGTTTTTATTGAGGATGCTTCATAGAGTGCTCATTATGGTTATGCTCCAAGTTTCCACCATGATTAGGCATGGCTTAGGCTAGCGGCCCAGGCGTTTCTCTAACACACATACAAACTCTATGATCTTACACGTTCCACTTTTATTTCACACCACCGGGATCCATAAGCAAAAGAACATGATATCAACAGGGTACAAAGTACAAGTGCAATGTTGAAAGCGTTCCCCATGATACATGGTTCTGCTAATTTCAACTTATAAAGCGCAAGCATGTGCGCAGCAAAGAAGGACCCAATGGTTCAAGTTTATTAAATGCAAAAAGTAAAGTGTGCCATCAAGTTTGTGAGAGCTTTAATCACTAGTTTTCTCATAACAAATTTAATTTGGAAGATAGACAAAAACATGAATATACTTGGAATAGCATATGCTAGTAGGTAGGTATGGTGGACTCTTTGGAATAATTTGGTTTAAGGAGTTGGATGCATGAGTGGAACTCATACTTGGTTGTGGAGGCTAGCAAACGACTAGGAGCGACAAACTAAGAGAGCAATAATGGACATAATCATGCAGAGCGACAAAACATCATTGATCAAAGCATAAAGTGATACTACAAGTTGAAAACTAAAGGATCATAAAAGCTATGGTGACTTAGGATAGTCATAACATGGTGCGAGCATGCGCCAAGTCAACCCAAATAAAGCATCAAAGGAGAATACCACTATACTATGCTTTAATATGCTAAAACAATGCATGATTCATCCAAGGCACATTAAGAAATCTCAATTGTTTATAACAAGTCATGCTATAGCAAATAATACTAAGCATAAATTCAAAGCAATATCAAGCATGGCATGACAAAGCATAGGCCAAAGTCAAAAACAAGCTCTCTTTACCACTTAAGCATGAACTTTCCTACTCTTTTCCAAACCAAACCAAACTATTTGAAAACCAATGTATGAAAGAGGGGGTCCAACCAATTTATTCAGAAAACTAAGCTAACAAAGCAAACGAAAAACCAAAATGAAAATGAAAAAGAAGACGCTCCAAGAACAGCGCAACGGTGCATGAAACAATAAAAATGAAGCGTTTGGAAGAAACCTGGGATTTTTATTGATGAAGAGGGGGATGCCTTGGGCATCCCCAATCTTTGACGCTTGTACTTCTTGGATATTTATTGTGGTGACACGTGTGGCATCCCCAAGCTTGAGCTTTAGTCCATCTTTCATCTCATATCTCATTCCTTCCATACACCTGAAATTTTTCCTTCATACAAAACTTCACACAATCTTTATTAGCAAAATAAGTGCACTCAAGATAATAAGTCTTTAGGTTAAGTTCTAACACCAATAAAACTTCCATTAAAACAAAAGCTACTGTAGCACTTCCCTAAAAAATCTCAATTCCCCAAAAGAACTCAAAAAGGAACCAAGAAGAAGCAAATGCAGAAAATGGCAGAAATCTGTCAAAACAGACCAGCAGGTAAAGACGAATTTTTTCTAAGACCTTTTGTTGCTCAAATAAAAAAGTGTTGAACTAATGAAAGTTAGATAACAACCTAGGGCAGAAGCACAAAAATTCACGCCTCAAAAGGACGTTCAGAGATTTTACACGAATGTTTACGGTGAAGCACAGAAATCTATTTCGGGACAGCAACTTTCCCAATCATACTTCTCTCTCATTAGAGGTTACTCTTGGCACAAAAAGCAAATAAAAAGGATAAGGAGCGGTTGTTACTGAAGTAATAACTTCCAAGACTCATCTAAAACTTTTGGGTTATTTCCCAATAAGTACTTTTCTTTAACGCCTTTAAGTTAGGCATAAGAAGCAAGAAAAAGAATCATGTGTTCTCAAATGAAGAAGCATTAAGAGAAAATTTTGTTTTCATAGGAGAGGCAAAAGAAATCTTCTCTCTCTTCTTAGGGAAATGTTCTATACCTTTCTTGAGTGGGAGTTGATATTTAATGGTGCCTTTTTCATATCAATAATGGCACCAACAGTTCTAAGAAAAGGTCTTCCCAAAGTAATAGGACAAGAAGCATTATATTCAACATCCAAAACATAGAAATCAACGGGGACATAGGCATTGTTAACCATAATAAGAACATCATTAATATTCACCATGAGTTTCTTTTTAGCATTATCATCAAGTGGGACATTCAAATAACAATCTTCAAGTGGAGGCAAATCAAGCATATCATAAATCCTTCTAGGCATAATAGAAACACTACTATCAAGATCACATAAAGCTTTGAAATCGAAATCATTCACTTTCATATTGATGATGGGTTCCCAACCATCTTCTTTTTTATAGGAATAGAAGCTTTATGTTTCATCCTTTCTTCTTTAATCTTTATGAGAGCATCAGTGATGTGTTTTGTAAAGGCCATGTTCATAGCACTAGCATTAGGACTTTTAGCAAGCTTTTGTAGGAACTTAATAACTTCAGAGATATGATAACCATCAAGATCAAAATCAAAATTATCATCTAGAGTGGTAGAACTATTACTTGCCTTCACACTAGTGGTGGTGATAGTAGAAACACTAATGTTTCTAGCAATTTCATCTTCTCTTTCCCACTTAGCATGTAATTCAGCTAATAGTCTAACATTTTCATCAATTCTAACTTGTATGGCATTAGTAGCTGCAAAGGGATTATCATTAGTTTCAAGTTTAGCAGCCATTTTATTAAAAGAAGATTGAGCTTTAGCCAAAGATGCTATATTTTTTTCAGCATTAAAGAGTTTTTCCTCAATAGTTTTATTGAAAGCAGTTTGTTTACTAATAAAGTCTTTAAGCATGACTTCAAGTTCAGAGGGAGCACTCCTATTGTTGTTGTAGGAATTTGCATAAGCATTACCATTGTTGGGAGGATATGGCTTATAATTATTGTTACCAAAATTATTCTTATGAGCATTATTCCCAAAGTTGTTATTTCTTATGAAGTTCACATCAACTTGCTCTTCTTGAGCAACCAAAGAAGCTAAAGGAACATTATTTGGATCAATATGAGCTTTACCATTAACAAGCATAGACATAATAATATCAATCTTATCACTCAAGGAGGAGGTTTCCTCAATAGAATTTACCTTCTTACCTTGTGGAGCTCTCTCAGTATGCCATTCAGAATAGTTAACCATCATAATATCCAAAAGCTTTGTTGTAGCACCCAAAGTAATGGTCATAAAGGTACCTCCAGCAGCAGAATCCAATAGGTTCCTTGAAGAATAGTTCAATCCTGCATAAAAAGTTTGGATGATCATCCAAGGAGTCAGTCCATGAGTGGGACAATTCTTTACCAAAGATTTCATTCTTTCCCAAGCTTGAGCAACATGTTCATTATCAGATTGTTTAAACTTCATTATTTCACTTCTCATAGATATAATCTTAGCAGGAGGATAGTACTTTCCAATGAAAGCATCTTTGCACTTAGTCCAAGAATCAATACTATTCCTAGTTAAGGAATTCAACCATTCTTTAGCTTTTCCTCTCAAAGAGAAAGGAAACAATTTAAGCTTAATAATATCACCATATATATCCCTATGCTTTTGCATCTCACAAAGTTCAACAAAGTTATTTAGATGGCAGTAGCATTTTCATTACCAATACCAGAAAATTATTCTCTCATAACAAGATTGACTAAAGAAGGTTTTATCTCAAAGAAAGTAGCTTCAGGGACATGTGGAGCAATAGGTGTGCTCATAAAATCATTGTTGTTGGTGCTAGTGAAGTCACACAACTTAGTGTTTTCAAGAGTAGTCATTTTTTGTGTTTTTGATAAAGAAAGCAAACTTGTAAAACTAATTTTTTGTGTTTTTGATAAAGAAAAAAGTAAAGAGATTGGTTATGAGGGACTCCCCTTGTGAAGTAGTCCTTGACTCCCCGGCAACGGCGCCAGAAAAAGTTGTTGATGGCCCAAAATATATCGAGCTCTTTGGGGAACCCCAAGAGAAAGGTATGATGAGCACAACGGCAAGTTTTCCCTCAGTAAAAAACCAAGGTTATCAATCTAGTAGGAGCAAGGAAACACCCCAAAGGTGTAGCTAGCTGAACGTTGGCAGGGCGCACAACCGGTGCCAACAGCAACGTGGAGACCTGCACAACACAACCACAAAACTTTGCCCCCAACTTACGATGAGGTTGTCAATCTCACCGGTTTTGCTAAAAACAAAGGATTAAACGTATCGAATGGAAGGAAGTAATAGTTTGCAGAAAGTAAACACAAAGCAGTAAACAATTTGTGGATTGAATGTAAAAGAAAGGATCGGGGTCCATAGTTCACTAGAGGTGGCTCTCCTCAAGATAGATAACATGCTGGGTGAACAAATTACAACGGGGCAATTGACAAACATCGAGATAGCATACAATCATATACTAATCATCTTGACTCCTTTGAGACTTGATTGGGCATTACAACATTATACATAGACCACCATCCAACTGCATCTATGACTAATAATCCACCTTCAGGTTATCATCTAAACCCCCTCCAGTATTAAGTTGCAAGCAACAGATTATTGCATTATGAATTGCGTGTAAAGTAAACAATACGATTGTTCTATGAACAAAGGATTGTTGTTTTCTCCCTAGTAGCAACAGCACATCTAGTACCTTAGAGATTTCTGTCACTTCCCCAGATTACTAGAGGCATGAACCCACTATCGAGCATAAATACTAACTCTTGGAGTTGCTAGCATCTACTTGGCCAAAATAGCTACTAACAACGGAAAGCATGCAAGATCACAAATAACAAAGACATGATAGAATCAATAATCAATCTGAAATAGCATCTCAATATCCATCGGATCCCCGCAAACACAACATGTATGGATTACAAATAGATGATCTTGATCATGAACGGAGCTCACAAGATCTAAACATGAAAGCACAAAGGAGGAGAACCAGCCATCTAGCTACTACATGGACCCATAGTCCAGAGATGAACTACTCACGCATCACACCAGAGGCTTGCATGATGATGAAGAAGGCCTCCAGGGTGAATTCCCCTCTCCGGCAGGGTGCTGGGAAGAGCTTCATATCCCTCCCGATATAGGGATGGAGATGACGGCGGGTACAGATTCTTTCGTGGATTTTTGATCGGGTACTTAGGGTTTTGGTATCGGAGGCAATATATAGGCAGAAGGAGAGGCCGAGGGGGTGCTGGGGTCAGCCAGACCACCCCCTGGAGTGGGCCAGGCCTGGCCGCGTGGCCAGGTTGTGTGGCCAGGCCCCATCCTTTCTCCGTCACGTATTCTAGCTCCAGATGTCTTCCGGTAAAATAGCGACTTTGGCTTTTGTCCCGTCCAATTCCGAGAATATTCATTTTCTGACTTCCTGGAACCAAAAATAGCAGAAAACAGGCAGCTGGCGCTATGGCACTTGACAATAGGTTAGTCCAAGAAATCATATGAAAAGTACTCCAAAGTGTGGACAAAACACAAGAAAGTAGATAAAACCAAGCATGGAACATCAAAAATTATAGATACATTTGCAATGTATCAGCTACCATGGCGAAGATTCCTGCCAACCATGCTGAGGAGGAAGATGACGCCTCCAAGAAGTGGAAGGGTGAACCGATCGAGGCGCCCGACCTTGATGTCAAGAAGACGAAGGTCAACTTCGACCAAGAGGAGGAGGCTGCTACGAAGGGTGGTGCGGACAAGGTCACGGCGCGGGAGGGAGGCACCACGCCACAGAAGGATGTCATGTTGGTGGAGCGTGTGGCTCTGGCGAAGGGTGTGGTGACATAAGCAACCATCACAACATCCACAACCACAACTTTGCCACGGTTTCTTGCCGAGGAGTCCTCCATGGCAACCTAGATGCAATCGCTTGTGGTAGCGGAGGTCATCGACAGAAGCATCGAGAAGATGTCACAAGGGGCCCGTGGGCCATGGGAGATATGGAGGTCCACTAGTTTCCTAGCCAAGCACTCCAGGCATGTCCAGTCCCCGAGGGTTGGGTCGCTAGGTAGGAGTGATTTGAGTCATGACTCTTGAAGTCTTGAAGTCGAGTCTTGAAGTTTTTGTTGGTCATGCTGATTTTTCTACAATTGATTTGTAGTGCGAGCCGACAGACAGGCGAGAGGAGCTGTAGCAGCTCCCGTACGAGCTGCATGTGGTGACCCACGCCAATCGCCAGTTGTGGTTGACCGCGGGTAAGTTGGTTGTTTGCTTCTTGTTTCTTTTGCATCTTGGATTCTCCAATGGGCTGATTGACCTTTATTCTTGTAGATAACCATGTATCCGCATTGGAGAAAGCCTGATAGGGTTATGGCCAGTCGCTGAGATGGAAGCCCGAAAGGCCATGGTGACCATGGTGGATGAGAAAGACAAGGCAACATTAGCCGAAGCAGAGAAGGATTAGAAGGGCTCTGAGTACATCATCACGGAGCTGCAGCAGAAGTTCTCCGTGTCGGAGAAACACATTGTCAAAAATTGTCGGTGTATTCTTCATGAGTGTCTGGTCATTTCATTTTTCGTTCTGGGCGAGTTGAGTCCCCGAGCGAGTCGAGTACCTTTGGTTTCATGTGCTGACTATATGTAGATGCTGCCAATTGTTTAACGCAGTCCTGGCCGCGGCAACGATGTCATTGATGTGCGTCTGCACGATCCTCCAGGACCTTAGTCCTACCGAGGTGATCCCACCGGGGTTCCACGAAGTGGGGAACTGCTTGGACCAGGTTCCCGCCGTTCTGGAGTGAATGTCACGATTGGCATTCCGTCGCAGGGAAACAACGACGCTGAGCCTAGGGTTCTCGCACTTCCTGGAGGACTTCAGCCTTGACAACCTTACGAGCGGCTTGCCCTCAGCGACTAGTGTTGTGTAGATTGTCGATGTTCTGAAGTGGAATGTGAAGGTCGCCCCATACATGGATTGGGTGCTGGCGATGAGTGACCTCCTCCCTTATCAGGAGACTGGGGTCGCGCCTGGAGATCCCATCTCAGAGCACCCCGATTTACCGATGGAGCATCCTTTTGAAGCAGTGATCGCGAAGTCGATCTCGACGTACCATGTTAGCAGGTGGGATCCCTTCATGCGGGTCAAGAGCGTGGATGGTTCCTCTTCTTCTCAGGCAGTCGAGTAACTTGTTGGTTTGCAACATGTAACAATTCGTGTAATGGGCCATGGATTGGCAAAGACTTATGGGTCTTGTATAAATATTTTGTGAGTTTGGTTCGATTCACATGTTTTGTTTTTAGTTTGGTCGACTCATATTGAATCATGGAGTCGATCGCTTTGTGATATGATGTCTAACCTAACGTGTCCAGGTTTGTTTTGCGAGTCCGTGAGCATGCTTGAGTGGCGATTGAGTCACACGCGCATGGTTAGCGGGGACGTAGTGGTTTTTTAGTTGTTTGTGTAGCTTAGGTTGAGTCACCTTGACTCGGAGAGCCAGTCGCTTGGCGACTATAGGAATGATTCTTTACTTGGCGTTTTTCATAAACGCGGGCAGGGTCGGTTAGCGAGTCCTCGAGCGTGTTACTTAGCTATTCAAGTCATGTATCTATAGTTGGCGAGGATGTAGTGCGCTGTCTTGGTAGCGATTCTCTGGTCTTGACCCAAGGGCCAGTCGCATGGCGACTCCAAAGATGATTCTGGTCTTGTCATTTTTCCTGGACGGGCTAAGTCTCGATTGGAGAGTGCTTGTCTAGAGTACTTGGCCGTGCGAGTCGCAACATCTAAGGTTGAGGAGGACTTAGTGATGTGGTAAGCACATCCATTCGTCTTGGCTCAGGGAGCTAGTCGAGCAAGGCGACTCTGATGGTGGGTCTCGGTAGGCATTTTTCGTGGACGACCCAAGACTTGAGTTGCCTCGATTCCCTTGGGTCGTACTACTTGGCCATAGCGGTTCACGCTTCCAAGGGTTGATGATGGAAAGTGGCTCGTTATTTGAGAGCGAGCATGTGTGCGCACAAAATTTTGGCGAGTTGACATGGAGAGAGGCGCATCTTTATCAATATTCAGCACAATGGTTTACAGGTTTTAGTTCTATGTAGAGCTTGTGAAGGAGGTTGATATTCCACGGCCACTCGACTTGAAGCTTGCCCTCACTGTGGACATCGATGAGGTAGTAGGCTTCATTGTCCAGTACCCTGCCGATAGCGAATGGGCCCTCCCATGGAGGGGAGAGCTTATGTATCCCCTTCTTCTCTTATATGAGGTGCAGGACGAGGTCGCTTTCTTTGAAGGTGCAAGTCTGGACTCAACGGCTATGGTAGCGGCAGAGACCTTGATGGTAGATGACCGTGCGTCTGTGCGCGAGTGAACTAGGTCGCGCGCCTCATCGAGTAGGTCGAAACCATTTTGACGGGAGACTTCGTTGTCTTCCTTTGCATAATTGAAGACTCGAGGCAAGTCATGTTCGAGGTCAGTTGGCATGACCACTTAAGCACCATATACCATGAAGAAGGGGGTGAACCTTGTTGACCCATTGACGGAGGTGTGGATTCCCCAGAGTATTGAGGGGAGTTCCTCGACCCAACAGCCTAGTGTTAGCTCGAGGGGGACTTGATGTCGTAGTTTGAGGCCGTGGAGGACGCTTTTATTGGCGGGATCGGCCTAGACATTAGACTCTTGGTGGGTGACTGAGGCAAGGTCAAGTCGTATCCTATGTTTCTCGCAGAACTCGGCCATGGAACCTTTGGCGAAATTGGTCCCTGATACGTTGCTAATGTATCCATAATTTTTGATGTTCCATGCTTGGTTTTATCTACTTTCTTATGTTTTGTCCACACTTTGGAGTACTTTTCATATGATTTCTTGGACTAACCTATTAACAAGAGCCACAGTGCCAGCTGCCTGTTTTCTGCTGTTTTTGGTTCCAGGAAAGTCAGAAAATGAATATTCTCGGAATTGGATGGGACAAAAGCCAAAGTCAGTTTTTCACCGAGGGACACCTGGAGCCAGAATACGAGACGGAGAGGGGCTAGGGCCTGGCCACACCACCTGGCCACGCGGCCAGGCCTGGCCCGCGCCAGGGGGTGGTCTGGCCGCCCCAGGCACCCCCTCAGCCTCTCCTTCCGCCTATAAGTTGCCTCTGATACGGAAACCCTGAGTACCCGATCAAAATTCCACGAAAGAGTCTGTAGCTGCCGTCATCTCCATCCCTAGACTGGGAGGGATCTGAAGCTCTTCCCGGCACCCTGCCGGAGAGGGGAATTCACCCTGGAGGACTTCTTCATCATCATGCAAGCCTCCGGTGTGATGCGTGAGTAGTTCATCTCTGGACTACGGGTCCATGTAGTAGCTAGATGGCTGGTTCTCCTCCTTTGTGCTATTCATGTCTAGATCTTGTGAGCTCCGTTCATGATCAAGATCATCTATTTGTAATTCTGCATGTTGTGTTTGCCGGGATCCGATGGATATTGAGATCCTATTTCAGATTGATTATTGATTCTATCATGTCTTTGTTATTTGTGAGCTTGCATGCTTTCCGTTGTTAGTAGCTTTCTTAGCCAAGTAGATGCTAGCAACTCCAAGAGTTAGTATTTATGCTCGATAGTGGGTTCATGCCTCTGGTAATCTGGGGAAGTGACAGAAATCTCTAAGGTACTAGATGTGCTTTTGCTACTAGGGAGAAAACAACAATCCTTTGTTCATAGAACAATAGTATTGTTTACTTTACACGCAATTCGTAATGCAATTACCGTTGCTTGCAACTTAATACTGGAGGGGGTTCGGATGATAACCTGAAGGTGGATTATTAGTCATAGATACAGTTGGATGGCGGTCTATTACAATGTTGTAATGCCCAATCGAATCTCAAAGGAGTCAAGATGATTAGTATATGCTTGTATGCTTTCTCGATGTTTGTCAATTGCCCCGCTGTAATTTGTTCACCCAACATGTTATCTATCTTAAGGAGAGCCACGTCTAGTGAACTATGGACCCCGGTCCATTCTTTTAGTTTTAATCTACAATCAACTATTTACTGCTTTGTGTTTACTTTCTGCAAACTATTACTTTCTTCCACTCGATATGTTTAATCCTTTGTTTTCAGCAAAACTGGTGAGATTGACAACCTCATCGCAAGTTGGGGACAGAGTTCTTTGGTTGTGTTGTGCAGGTCTCCACGTTGCTGCTGGCATCGGTAGTGCGCCCTGCCAACATTCAGCTAGCAACACCTTTGGGGTGTTTCCTTGCTCCTACTGGTTCGATTAAACCTTGGTTTCATACTGAGGGAAAACTTGCTGATGTGCTCATTATATCTTCCTCTTGGGGTTCCCCAACGAGCTCAATATATTTCGGGCCATCAAGCTATTTTTTTGGCACCATTGCCGGGAGTCAAGAACATCTTCACAAGGGGAGGCCCTCATAACCAATCTCTTTACTTTGTTATTTTTGATTTGCTTAGTTTAATTTTGCTTTGTTTGCTTGTTTCTTTATCAAAACACAAAAAAATTAGTTTTACAAGTTTGCTTTCTTTATTAAAAACACAAAAAATGACTACCCTTTAAAACACTAAGTTGTGTGACTTCACTAGCACCAACAACAATGGTTTTATGAGCACACCTATTGCTCCACCTGTTCCTGAAGCTACTTTCTTTGAAATAAACCTGCCTTACTCAATCTTGTTATGAGAGAACAATTTTCTGGTATTGGTAATGAAGATGCTGCTGCCCATCTAAATAACTTTGTTGAACTTTGTGAGATGCAAAAGCATAGGGATATAGATGGAGATATTATTAAGCTCAAATTGTTTCCTTTCTCTTTGAGAGGAAAAACTAAAGAATGGTTGAATTCCTTAACTAGGAATAGTATTGATTCTTGGACTAAATGAAAAGATGCTTTCATTGGAAAATACTATCCTCCCGCTAATATTATATCTATGAGAAGTGAAATAATGAAGTTTAAACAATCTGATAATGAACATGTTGCTCAAGCTTGGGAAAGAATGAAATCTTTGGTAAAGAATTGTCCCACTCATCGGCTGACTGCTTGGATGATCATCCAAATTTTTTATGCAGGATTGAACTATTCTTGAAGGAACCTATTGGATTCTGCTGCTCGAGGTACCTTTATGACCATTACTTTGGGTGCTGCAACAAATCTTCTGGATAATATGATGGTTAACTACTCCGAATGGCATACTGAAAGAGCTCCACAAGTTAAGAAGGTAAATTCTGTTGAGGAAACCTCCTCCTTGAGTGATAAGATTGATATTATTATGTCTATGCTTGTTAATGGTAAAGCCCATATTGATCCAAATAATGTTCCCTTAGCCTCTTTGGTTGCTCAAGAAGAGCAAGTTGATGTGAACTTTATAAGAAATAACAATTTTAGCAACAATACCTACAGGAATAATTTTGGTAACATCAATTATAAGCCATATCCTCCCAACAATGGTAATGCTTATGGAAATTCCTACAACAACAATAGGAGTGCTCCCTCTGAACTTGAAGTTATGCTTAAGGACTTTATTACTAAACAAACTACTTTCAATAAAACTATTGAGGAAAAACTCTCTAATGTTGAAAGAAATATTGCATCACTGGCTGAAGCTCAATCTTCTTTGAATAAAATGGCTGCTAAATCTGAGACTATTGATAATCCCTTTGCAGCTACTAATGCCATACAAGTAAGAATTGATGAAAATGTTAGACTATTAGCTGAATTGCATGCTAAATGGGAAAGAGAAGATGAAAGTGCTAGAAACATTAGTGTTTCTACTATCACTACCACTAGTGTTGAGGCTAGTAATAGCTCTACTACTTTAGATGATAATTATGATTTTGATCTTGATGGTTGCAACATCTCTGAAGTTATTAAGTTCCTACAAAATCTTGCTAAAAGTCCTAATGCTAGTGCTATGAATATGGCCTTTTCAAAACACATTACTGATGCTCTCATAAAGATTAAAGAAGAAAAGATGAAACATAAAGCTTCTATTCCTATAAAACAAGAAGATGGTTGGGAACCCATCATCAATATGAAAGTGAATGATTTTGATTTTAAAGCTTTATGTGATCTTGATAGTAGTGTTTCTATTATGCCTAGAAGGATTTATGATTTCCTTGATTTGCCACCACTTGAAGATTGTTATTTGAATGTCCCACTTGATGATAATGCTAAAAAGAAACTCATGGGGAGAATTAATGATGTCCTTATTATGGTTAACAATGCTTATGTCCCCGTTGATTTCTATGTTTTGGATGTTGAATGCAATGCTTCTTGTCCTATTACTTTGGGAAGACCTTTTCTTAGAACTGTTGGTGCCATTATTGATATGAAAGAAGGCACCATTAAATATCAACTCCCACTCAAGAAAGGTATAGAACACTTCCCTAAGAAGAGAGAGAAGATTTCTTTTATCTCTCCTATGAAAACACAATTTGCTCTTAATGCTTCTTCATTTGAGAACACTTGATTCTTTTTCTTGCTTCTTATGCCTAACTTAAAGGCGTTAAAGAAAAGTACTTATTGGGAGATAACCCAAAAGTTTTAGACGAGTCTTGGAAGTTATTACTTCAGTTATCCTTTTTATTTGCTTTTTGTGCCAAGAGTAACCTCTAATGAGAGAGAAGTAATGATTGGGAAAGTTGCTGTCCCGAAACAGATTTCTGTGCTTCACCATAAAAATTCGTGTAAAATCTCTGTACATACTTTTGAGGCTTGAATTTTTTGCTTCTGCCCCAGGTTGTTATCTAACTTTTGTTAGTCCAACACTTTTTGATTTTAGCAACAGAAGGTCTTCGAAAAAATTCGTCTTTACCTGCTGGTCTGTTTTGACAGATTTCTGCCTTTTTTTGCATTTGCTTCTTGTTGGTTCCTTTTTGAGTTCTTTTGGGGAATTGAGCTTTTTGAGGGAAGTGCTAAAGTAGCTTGTGTTTTAATGGTAGTTTTATTGGTGTTGGAACTGAACCTAAAGACCTATTATCTTGAGTGCACTAATGTTGCTAATAAAGATTGTGTGAAGTTTTGTATGAAGGAAAAAATTTCAGGTGTATTGAAGGAATACGTAATGAGATGAAGAATGGACTAAAGCTCAAGCTTGGGGATGCCACGCGTGTCACCCCAAGAAATATCCAAGAAGTACAAGCGTCAAAGCTTGGGGATGCCCATGGCATCCCCCTCTTCATCAATAAAAATCTCAGGTTTCTTCCAAACGCTTCATTTTTATTGTGTCATGCATAGTTGTGTTGTTCTTGGAGCGTCTTCTTTTTTGTTTTTGTTTTGGTTTTTCGTTTGCTTTGTTTTCTTTGTTTGCTGAATAAATTGGTTGGACCCGTACATTGGTTTTCAAATAGTTTGGGTTGGATTTGGAAAAGAGTAGGAAAGTCCATGCCTAAGTGGTAAAGAGAGCTTGTTTTTGACTATGGCCTATGCTTTGTCCTGCCATGCTTGATATTGTTTTGGCTTTATGCTTAGTATTCTTTGCTGTAGCATGACTTGTTATAAACAATTGAGATTGCTTAATTTGCCTTTGAAGAATCATGCGTTGTTTTAGCATATTAAAGCATAGTATTGTGGTATTCTCCTTGATGCTTTATTTGGGTTGACTTGTCGCATGCTCACACCATGTTATGACTATCCCAAGTCACCATAGCCTTGACGATCCTTTAGTTTTCGACTTGTAATATCACTCTATGCTTTGATTAATGATGTTTTGTCGCTCTGCATGATTATGGCTATTATTGCTCTCTTAGTTTGTCGCTCCTAGTCTTTTGCTAGCCTCTGCAACCAAGTATGAGTTCCACTCATGCATCCAACTCCCTAAACCAAGTTATTCCAAAGAGTCTATGATACCTACCTACTAGCATATGCTATTCCAAGTATATTAATGTTTTTATCTACCTTCCGGATTAAACTTGTTATGAGAAAACTAGTAATTAAATCTCTCACGAACTTGATGGCACACTTTACTTTTCTTTCCCTTAATAAACTTGATCCATTGTGTTGTCTGTGTTGTATATGCTTGCACTTATTTGTTGGGGATTAGCAGAACCATGCTGTCATGGGGCATGCTTTCAACATTGCACTTGTACTTTGTACCTAGTTGATATCATGCTCTTTTGTCTATGGATGTCATCGGTGTGAAATGAAAGGGGAGCTTGTAAGTCCATGGAGTTATGTATATGTGTTAGAGAAACGTCTGGGCCGCTGGTCTAATCCATGCTATCATGGTGGAAACCTACAGCGTAACCATAATGAGCTATCTATGAAGCATTCTTCTTATAAAAAAAGAGTCAGATATTGGGAAAAAAGAGAAAAAAGAAAAAAGAGATATGAGAAAAGAGGAAAGAGAGAGAAAAGCACCATATTCCCATGGTAAATAAGAAGATTGCTGAGATGCTTGTTGTCTGCTTGCCTTGTCATTTTGATATGGGGATTCTTCCGTATCATCGGGCAAGGGGTACCCCGTTGGCGGTTCTCTATGATACACATGTACTTATGATGACAAGAACTTACCGATGACTAAACTTGAGTAGCATGAGGAGCGGCCCTCGTATTCAAGGGACATGAGATTTCCAACTTATACTTCGTCAAGCATATACACCATAGTTTGTTCACTTTAACCTTAATCACGTCAAGATTCTTATGATAGGGGTAATGAGAGCTGAAAGCTAATAAGTACCATAATTTTTGGAAGCTCTTTATGAAACTTGAATCCCTACTTCCTTC
Organism: Avena insularis; assembly: GCA_023614405.1. Lineage (NCBI taxonomy): Eukaryota > Viridiplantae > Streptophyta > Magnoliopsida > Poales > Poaceae > Avena > Avena insularis. The sequence goes on from CM042690.1 coordinate 451,329,119, forward strand.
TATGAAGGACTTTCTTTTACTTTTATGTTGAGTCTCCACCTTCTATCTTTATGCACCTACTTTGAGAGCATAGTGGCCATTCTTAGTTCTATGTGCATTGTCCCAAGACTTATTGATTGATGCATAGCTTTGATATTGCTTGTTTTAAACTATTTGTATCTAGTCACTCTTATGAACTTTGAAGGTGTCCTATGCATTTATGTTTGCTACTCTAGGAGGGACAAGCTGAATGCCACTATGCTATGTTTTCTTTATGTGAAACAAACAAACGTCTTGCAAAGCATTGTTATTCATGAACCTTTTGTTTGTGCCTTTTCATGTTGCAACATAGTTGCTTTGTCTTATTGTTAGAACTTTGTCTTTCATGTTATGATTGAAGTACTATGATCCCAGCTTTGAATGTTTTACAAATACTTTGATCAAGTTTATGATGGTGCATGTCACCTCAAAAATTATTCTTTCTTTTTATCACTTACCTACTCGAGGACGAGCAGAAGTTAAGCTTGGGGATGTTGATACGTTGCTAATGTATCCATAATTTTTGATGTTCCATGCTTGGTTTTATCTACTTTCTTATGTTTTGTCTACACTTTGGAGTACTTTTCATATGATTTCTTGGACTAACTTATTAACAAGAGCCACAGTGCCAGCTGCCTGCTTTCTGCTATTTTTGGTTCCAGGAAAGACAGAAAATTAATATTCTCGGAATTGGACGGGACAAAAGCCAAAGTCAGTTTTTCACCGAGGGGCACATGGAGCCAGAATACGAGACGAAGAGGGGCTGGGGCCCGGCTACACCACCTGGGCGTGCGGCCAGGCCTGGCCCATGCCAGGGGGTGGTTTGGTCGCCCCAGGCACCCCCTCGGCCTCTCCTTCTGCCTATAAGTTGCCTCTGATACGAAAACCCTAATTACCTGATCAAAATTCCACGAAAGAGTCTATAGCCGCCGTCATCTGCATCCCTAGATCGGGAGGGATCTGAAGCTCTTCCCGGCACCCTGCCGGAGAGGGGAATTCACCCTGGAGGCCTTCTTCATCATCATGCAAGCCACCGGTGTGATGCATGAGTAGTTCATCTCTGGACTACGGGTCCATGTAGTAGCTAGATGGCTGGTTCTCCTCCTTTGTGCTATCATGTCTAGATCTTGTGAGCTCCGTTCATGATCAAGATCATCTATTTGTAATTCTGCATGTTGTGTTTGTGGGGATCCAATGGATATTGAGATGCTATTTCAGATTGATTATTGATTCTATCATGTCTTTGTTATTTGTGATCCTGCATGTTTTCCGTTGTTAGTAGCTATCTTGGCCAAGTAGATGCTAGCAACTCCAAGAGTTAGTATTTATGCTCGATAGTGGGTTCATGCCTCTGGTAATCTGGGGAAGTGACAGAAAACTCTAAGGTACTAGATGTGCTGTTGCTACTAGGGAGAAAACAACAATCCTTTGTTCATAGAACAATCATATTGTTTACTTTACACGCAATTCGTAATGCAATTATCCGTTGCTTGCAACTTAATACTAGAGGGGGTTCGGATGATAACCTGAAGGTGGATTATTAGTCATAGATATAGTTGGATGGTGGTCTATGTATAATATTGTAATGCCCAATCGAATCTCAATGGAGTAAAGATGATTAGTACATGCTTGTATGCTTTCTCGATGTTTGTCAATTGCCCCGCTGTAATTTGTTCACCCAGCATGTTATCTATCTTAAGGAGAGCCACCTCTAGTGAACTATGGACCCCGGTCCTTTCTTTTACTTTTAATCTACAATCAACTGTTTACTGCTTTGTTTTTAGTTTCTGCAAACTATTACTTTCTTCCACTCGATACGTTTAATCCTTTGTTTTCAGCAAAACTAGTGAGATTGACAATCTCATCGCAAGTTGTGGACAGAGTCCCGTGGTTGTGTTGTGCAGGTCTCCACGTTCTTTGGCACCTAGTGCGTCATAACGTTCAGCTAGCAACACCTTTGGGGTGTTTCCTTGCTCCTACTGGTTCGATTAAACCTTGGTTTTATACTGAGGGAAAACTTGCTGCTGTGCTCATCATACCTTCCTCTTGGGGTCCCCCAACAAGCTCGATATATTTTGGGCCATCAGTGCCATTTTTGGTGATGGTGTTGTGAGGGTAGCCTTATCGGTAGATGAGCTCACGGAGGAATTTGGTGGTGGTCTTCCCGTCACACTTTTGATGTGCTTTGCATCGACCCACTTGTGAGGGTAGCCTTACGAATTTGATGAGCTCATGTGAACTTGTCGTCTATGACTAGAAGGTGGGTGAAGCCGGAGGTGGCAGTTTTTAACCTTCCAACCATGTTGATGCCCCATATGGCGAATGGCCATGTTATGGGCATCGTCTTCAGTTCTGATCCAAGTACATGCGTCTGATTGGCGTATTTTTGGCACCTGACACAGCGCTGGACAATGTCGATTGCTTTGGCATGGGCGGTTAGCTAGTAGAAGCCGTGGCCCATGACCTTGGCGATTAGTCACCATGCTCCGGTGTGGTGACCGCAATCACTATAGTGCATGTCGTGGAGGATCTTGCGGCCTTCCTCCGGTGGTATGCAGCGTTGGAAGACGCCAGTCACACTACACCCTGTGGATTTCACCATTGATCATGATGAATGACTTGCATCGATGCATGATCATGCGTGCCTCGGTCTCGTCCTTGAGTAGGATCTGGTTTCGAGGTAGGATACGTAGGGCTCGGTCTAGTTGATGATGTCAGTGATGGTGGCGACTAGGGACAAGTCAGGGTTCAGCGGGATACCTACATCGATATCCCTAGGGTAGAGAAGGAGGGGTGTTCGATGACATCGAGGCAGAATCCTGGCGGGGGCACTTGGCTGACGATCGATCCATTTAACAGAATGTCCAACAAAGTAGCCTCCGAGTTGGTCCACCGCCCTGCGATAGGTGATTATGTTGGGGTCGACAACATTATAAGTGCTGGTGACCTGGCTAGCGACTAGGTCGGAGTCGCCGTAGTACTTCAGACAATTGACGCTCATCTCCTTAACGGCTCACATGCCGTGGAGGAGCACCTCATATTCGGCCGTGTTATTTGTGCAGGGTGTGAATTTAATATGCAACACGTAGCGAAGCTTTTCTCCTTTGGGAGAAATGACGACAATGATGGCGCTAGCTCCCTCAGAGTTCTTGGACCCATCGAAGTTCTAGTAGTGCTGGTGTGGTAGCAACTCGGGATGTTATGCTTCCTCCCAGTCGACGAGGAAGTCGACCAGGGCTTGCGACTTGATGGCCCTTCGTGGATCGTACTTGATGTTGTGGATGCCGATTTCGATGGCCCACTTTGCAACTCGCCTGGTCTCATCGCTATTGCGAATGATGTCTTTCAATGGAGCAGAGGAGACATCGTGATTGGGTGTTCCGGGAAGTCGTGCGAGAGTCACCGTTGTTCTTGAAACACAATGTAGACCATTTTTGATACTAGGGGCAGAGCTGCTTCGAGTTGGTGAGTATCTCGCTGAGATAGTACACCAGTCGCTATGTGGGGTGCTCCTTCTCCTCCTCTTTCCGCTCCACGATCATGATGGAGCTGACGACTTGATTGGAGGCAGAGGTGTACATTAGCATTGGCTCCTTGCTGAGCGGTGCAGTGAGTACTGGATCCGTGAGTAGTACCTCCTTCAGCATGGCGAGTGCACTGTTAGCCTCGCTAGTCCACACGAATGTGGGAACTTGCGAAGGAGGCGGTAGAGAGACATTGCCTTCTAGCCTCTTTCAATGTAGACCAATTTGGATGTTGTGGCCAATTTGGCTCGCTAGGCACTTCCACATGCACTATTGGTAGTCCACCCTTAAGTTCTTGAGGCCAAATGTCATAGCGATGTAGCAGAAGGCTCTGAATGGTGTGATGAAAGGCATTTTCTCCTCCTCCTGAACAACCATCTTGATATGATTGTAGCCAGAGTACACATCAAGGAAGCACATCGACTCGGACCCCACAGTTGAGTCGATGATTTGGTCGATCATGGTAGCATGAACTCTTCCTTGGGGCACGCGCTGTTGAGGTTGGTGTAGTCGATACACATCCTCTAGGTATTGTTTTTCTTTATCACCAGGACTAGGTTTGCTAGCCACTTGGAGTACTTGATCGGCCGGATGAACCCGGCAGCGAGTAGCCGTTCAACTTCTTCGGCGATTGTGGAGCGATGCTCTTCATTGAAGGGTCACAGTGGCTGCTTGACAGGTCACATCTCGGGGTCGGGATTGAATTTGTGCTCAGTGAGTTCCCTCGGGACAACATGCATGTTAGATGGCTTCCATGCGACGGTGTCTCAATTCTCACGGAGGAACTCGATGAGTGCGCTTTCCTATGCAAGGGCGAGGTTGGTCCCCATAGTGACCTTCTGGCTCGAGTCGCCCGTGATGAGCTCGGTGATGCGGGTGTGCACGGAGGCCTCTATAGCAGCTAGCGTGGATCTTACCATGGTTAGATTCTTCAGGATCGATGGGTCGTCCTTGTCAACATCGCTGGCATATTTGGCAAGATCGTCAGCACGGTTTGCCTCTTCGGTGATGACATCATCGGCGAGCTTAATGTTGTTCACTCCATGGCAATGTAGAGGCCGCGTGGGCCCGAGAGCTTCATCATGTTGTAGGCGTAGTGGGGAGACGCCATGATTTGCCGAATGCTTGTCGCCTCAACATGTAGTGGCACGGGCTACAGAAGTTCACCATCTCAAAGATGATTCGCTCCGTGTGGAAGTTGGTGGGAGTGCCGAAGGTGACTGGCAGCGTCACCTTGCAGATTGGGTATGCTTTCTGACCCGGGACGATGCTGTGGAAGGTGCAGAAGGTCAGTTCGACCATTGACTACGGGAGCTGTAGCCGCTTGAAGGTATCCAGGTACATGATGTTGATGCAGCTTCCTCCGTCCATAAGGGTCTTGGGGAGCCAGTATTCAGCCACTTTGGGCTTGACGACCAGCACGACTCGCTCTGGGTACTGGATTCTAGGTAAGTGATCCTCGTGACTCTAGGTGATGGATTGCTCTGACCAGTTTAGGTAGAACGGGATGTCAACTTGCGTCACCGCATTAATGGAGATTACGCAGGTGAGCACTTTTGTCTCATGCTTCGTGCCTATGTCGGTGAAGGTGTGCAGCGAGCCGGCCACGTTGCCGAACACGCTAGCATTACCGTTGTCTCTTGGTGGCTCATGGTTGGGGCCCTCCCTAGCGCGCCTTTCCTTTGCGATCTCTTTGAGAGAATGGCAGTCGGCATTTGTATGGGTGGCGGGCTTCCCTTCCCTCCTGTGGTAGACATAGGGTTGGTTGAGGAGAGACATGGGTTCGAATTTCGGCCTCACGGTGTTGTTACTGCAATAGTTGCCTCCATGGCGGCAGAAGTTCTTCGGGTCACGCTGCCCATAGTTGGTCTTGACGTAGCAGAGCTCGCTATGTATGTCGGTGTCATGGACAACGGTGTAGAGTCTACCACCTGACTCATCGTCCGAGTCCTAGATGGGATCCACTTTCGCGTAGCGCTTGGCAATCTCGAGAAGTTCTACGATATTGTCGAGCATCCTATATACCCTCTTGATATTGGTGACCAAAGGTTCGTACCGACACGCGTTCTTGAAGAAGTGGATCAGGGTGTCCAGGTGGATTCCAGACGCATTAATCCAGAGATCTTCCAGCACAGGACCTAGTGGCGATTTAACTCGCAGGGGCCCTGGATGCAATGCTCCAGATCCTCGATGGTGGTGGCGCGAGTGTAGGAGCCCTCGAAGTGCCTGATGAAGGATTCCCGCATCTCCTCCCACGATTCGATGCTGTTCTCGGGGAGGGTGTTGATCCATTGCGAGTCACTCCCTCCATCATGAGGGCGAGGTAATGCGAAGTAAGTCAGTGTGGCCTACGATCCCCATCACCATGAGGTATGTGTCGATCCACACTTACTGGTCGAGTGTGGGGTCGTACTTCTCGATCTCCTTTGGCACCTTGAAGTTTCAGGGGTACTTTTCACCTCAGTCCATTTGTCTGAAGCACCGCGGGCCAATTCGGCTAAGGGATCCCCTAGGCTCGGGATCATGGTAGTCGCGGTTGGTGAGGGTGTGTCGCGGGTCATGGGGCTGACGAGCTCGCCATGCCTTGCAATTGACGATGTGGGTCCGCGCATCGATTAGCTGGCGGTTGGCGGTGACCGTGTTGTGCACTGGGCACGGCTCATTGGTGGGGGTTTGCAGGGTTTGCCTCCCACGGCTGTAGCTTTTGTGGCTCGGGGGCAAGCAGTTGTTGATGTTGGCGACCAGACGAGCGGGAGTACATCCTCCCCCGCAGGTCGATCCCTGCGCTTTGCTACTGCACGGCTCTAGCGAGTAGGGCCTGAGTGTACTTGATTTGTAGTGCGCCTTTGCTTGCAGGCTTGATATTGGCGATTGCATCTTGTCCCACAATGATGTTGTCCATCAGGGTGGAGTAGAGTGGGAGCTTGTTAGGGTCGAGCTCCTATGGCGTGATCATGATCCATGGCTGCTCTAGAGGAGAGCGGCGAGGTGGTGGTGGACCTCCATGTGCGGTCACCCTAGCGGTCGGACGCCTAGAGCCCAGTGCCGTGGTACGGCAGTACTCGAGCTCAGCCGCACATGCGCGGTCACGCTCATCATTCAAATTTAGGGTGTGACCCTGAGTGGTGGGGTTGAGGCAGCTCCCTATGCGACATTGGTGATAGAGAGACAATTCTTGCATTGTTTGTTGCTCAAGGTGGAATTTCTCGCGCTCGGCATGTTCCTTGGCAACGACTGCCTCCAATCATTGGAGGTGCTCCTCGACTTCCGCTATTGTTGTATTTGCTAGGAGAGATGTGGTGAAGGGATCCATCGGCGTGTTGTTGTCCGCCATGTTGATGGTGTTGTAACGATTGGATCTAACGTGAGCGTCATCAAGGGTCTCCGATCCGGAGTCGACATCGAAAAACCGGAGGAGGGGTGGATCCTCAAAATCACTGGTGTTAGAGACGTGCGTGATGGAGTCGGCGTGTGACGCAGTGGTAATAGATCCAGCGACCAAACTAGGGGTCTCCGAATCAACATCGTCCTAGAGAGCTGCGTGAGTTCTAGCAGTGTTGCTCACGGCTAGGTCGCACTCGGAGGCTAGGAGGGTGATTGTGCTGTTTCTCCTTCGAAAGTAGATTACATTGGGAAGAACCATTGGTGATGTCAAATTCCTCTGATTCGACGGGTCAGTGATATCCGTGAACCCGATGAAGAGATTGATGGTGCTGATCGGCACCATAGTGGTGTGGGTGACCGGGCGCGATGCCAACACGTAGCTGCTCGATAGGATCCAGAGGAATCCGCCATTGGCGATCATGCGACCAATAGCGAATGGCCAGTCAACTAGAGTGTATTGTCTTGCCGTAGATCCGAGGCTTGTCTGATGATGCCCCATGGTGGGTGCTACTGTCGTGGCAATGGCCACGACAGGCGTTACCAGGGTTAGTGATTGAGTCGATGAGGGGAAGGGCGAGTGAGCCACTATGGATCAAGATTGAGAAGACTTAGGGTTTTAACCAGGTTCGCCCCTGTAGGGTAAAGAGCCTACTTCCTGCTAGATATATTGATCTCTATGAGATTACAATGGATGAAGATCTCGGCAATGAAGGCAGCGAGTCACCTCTATGGTGTGTATCAAAGTGTGTCCTTATAGAGGGTACCCTTGGGCGGTTATATAGTTCTACCTTTCTAGGGTTTACATGGATAATACTGAATCAGTTAAGGATTTGGTGATCTTGACCTAATCCGAATGGGCCTATCCATGCTTCTAGGCCTTCTACATATAGTCACCATGATCTTGGGTCGCAACGCTTCCAGTCGTTGTACCAGTGAGCCTACTCGTCATGGGCCGGGTCAATCGAATCCACCTCCTGGGCATACCCAGGTTGGTATATCCCCGTCAGTTTAAGCATTTATAAAGAATCGTAATGCCTGAACAATTTCGAACTTAATAATGACATCACCTTCAGATTACACTATTATTTAAGTCATATTGGTAGGTTCATTCTGGTGAAACATGAAGTGTTTAGATACTTGACCTTTTGAATTACGCAAACCATGCCTCACTAGGTGAGTAGACTAAATGTAACGTCCTAGCATTAGAGCTTAGAAATAAGCTGTACACAGGTGTGTGCATTGCATTCATGCATAGAAAATCCGGATAATTTTCGTGCTTTTAAATAAAACTTGTCAAAGTGATTGAAGCTTCTCTTAACTTGGTGGAACTGAAGTAGATCATCAAGTTGATTGTGATAAGTTTCAATATGACTTTGCTAAAACCTTATCTTTGGGTAATATAATTTGATCTAAGGGTAGATCAAATGCGATAAAACTAAGTTATAACACAATACTTAATTAGGAGTACTTGATCTTATAGAGATCATTACATGGTATTTCATACCACAACTCAAGGATGAATACTTAATATTCTAAAGATGATATTAAGATATTACCTACCATAAACTTTGTTTACCAAGTTAAGATTATAACTTAAGTAAAAGAAACCCATGACTAAAACTTGATACACTTGATTTCCATAGTGATACCTACCATGGGTATCATGGTAGTTCTTAAACATTAACTCTTATTACAAATAGAGTAGAAAGGGGAGTCAAGCCAAGACCATCCATCACATACCCTTAGTGTCATGTTAATAGATGACAATCCTATTTAACCAAGTCCTAGTGTCTGTTGATCATCAATGTGTGTGATCAATTCTTGACCTAGAACTTATTGACTCATAGACTTTGACCTATTGTGTTGACCTTCCAAATACCTTAAGTAAGTTAATAAGGAGAAGGAACTAGATATGGTAGAGTGTTCCATCATTAATGGAATGAGATACTTAGTGGTGATCAAACCATTTGATGTTGGAGGAGTTAGTCACTCATGAGTTAACTACAAGCAGTACCTAAACTCAAGGGTTGAGCTAGTAATTGAGGAGCTATGAGAAAGCTAGTTGTATTAGTACATTAGATAACAATCTTGTTAGGACAAGTGGATATATACTTAGAATAAGCTTGCTTCACAAGATAAGTCTATAGAGAGACTAATACAAGTTTACTACTTAGTTGAGTATAGATCTTGATCAAAAAATTAGAAGCCTAATCTTTGTATGATCAAAGGATGGTGGTCATTATTCTCAAGTCACTTGAGAATAGATGATTAGGTGATGAATAAGAGTTATGAATATACCAAGTTAGGCAAGTCCTAGTAAGCTGAATCATCTAGCTTGATCATTAGAAGTCAAGCTAGAGTATGATGAATTATTTGATGAGTTGTATGGAGTAGTTGGAGGCATAGTAGCTTAACCAAGTTAATATAAGGACAACTGGTATTATGGGAGTAGTACTATACCTATTTCAAAGGATTGATATCCTTAGTATCTATAGTAAGGATTGTAGTTTTGCAAACCTTGGAAGTAGTTGCAAGATGAAGTTAAGGAAGTTAATAGATGGAGTTAGTAGTAGCTACATTGATAGGTGCATCAATGTTGGTTAATTAAGAGGAGTTATATACTAGGAGTAAGAATGGAGTATTGTTGAAGTGAAATGACCATGTCATCATGTGATGATGGATATGGTGGAATCATATGATTGTCTTATTTAGGGAGATGTGATCTTTGTGAATAAGATAAGAGAGATTTATAGAGTATATTTAGGAAAGGAATTCCTTACCTAAAGATAACCCTAGTGAGGTATTAAGGTAAGGATTCTTTAGAAGCCTTAACCAACATCTTATCAAGCCATGACAGACCCATGTCTACCTCATTTTCCAAAAACCTAGAATGATAAAATTGTCATGATCATATTACTAAGTAATTCCAATATCTCACTCTATGTGGAGATATCAAACCCACTCATATATTTAGAAGTAGTATCCCTAAACCTTGATTCTTGTTCCTACCTATAATTGAATATGGGTTATCAAAACCTCTCAAAACCTATGTACCTATACTTGAATAAACCGTAGTATTTCTCTACCAATGATTATTATTGGTTCATTATTACCTAACCAAAAGTGTTCTGTAGTAATTCTAAATTTTACAAATCAAGTAGAATTGGATTTGGCAAATCACCAAATATGGAGGACCATGAAAACCAAATCACCATGTTATGAACCACAAGGATTAAAATCTTATTAATGAATATTCATAATTCCTTCAGGAAGTTAAGCATAACTAGAATTCTATATTTATTATTCACCATTGCAAATCTTTATCATTATAATTACCATAGTGAAAACAAGAACATTTCTATAAGATTTTCATATAAGAAACAAATCCCTAAAACCGAAATTATATTTACTTTACTTAATAAAAGAATCTCTCATATAGTTTTATTCTCTTTTTATACAACAAAATAATATAGGGGAATTGGTTATAGTGAATCTTTACACTAATATGAGTATTCTACCAGAATTTCAAATGCTTAAACCTTGTAGAAATAAAATTGGAAAAGAAATTTGAATAGAAAAAGTAAACAGAATACAGAAATAGATAAAAAGAAAAGGAAGAAGGAGTCAGTCAACCACCCAGCCCACCATGGCCCATGTCCTATTCAATGCCAGAGCGCACAGACAACACTTCCCACTCGCTTCGCCGTGGCCCAGCAGAAGCCCAAGGGTAGCTTGTCTCGCCTTCTCTCTCTCACTGACATGTGGGACAGATGTTGGACCGCGGGTTAATTTGTAGAAACATTAAGGGGTTTTCTGGAAAACGCCGTCATCATCACCGTAATGCACACAGACAGCTCGCTGGAGGAGTGCGCCTCCGCTAGATGCGCATCGCCGGCGTCAGCAGGAATCAACCGCCCAGATGCTTGCCGCCGACCTGGCCGAATATAAGAACGACACCGCGACGCCTCTCTCGACCCTATCCTCATTTCCCCCTCACTCGTCCTCCATCTGTCCCTGTTCCTCTCCAGGGGCCGAAATCCTAGTTCGTCGGAGATCGCCATCCTCGCGGTCTCCGGTCACCCTAGGCCTGGCTGAGACCACCACTAGGAGCGCTTCGCTGTCCTTGTTCATCTCCAGCATGGCTCGCAAGCAGGCGCGCACCGTATCAGCCGGAATCGAGCCTGGCATCTCGTCGGACACTATAGCCATTACCGGCAATTCACCGTCGTTGGCCCTCCCCGTGCCCCACCGTCATCACCATCATAACAAGGGTGAGTTTCTGCATCTCGCTCTCCTCTCGCTCTCCAACACCACCACACCGTGTACCACCGTCGGCCGTCGCAGAAGCTCGTCGCTGGAGCAACTCCGGTGACCATTTACTGGCGGTGCGACCACTACCCTACTCGCCTTGCACTCCTCTGTCGGACACAACAATCACCGCGAGCTCACACACTCTCAATCGACGGATTGATCATCGACCTAGGGAGATTGTTCTCAGGTGACGTCAGCATGACATCATGCTGATGTCATTATGCGATTTATCGAATTGTTTTACCGTTTCTAGAAATGACGTGGCATTGGTCCCACTAGTCAGTGGTTCTGGGGTAGAGTAGATTAGGTATAAAATGTCTTTATCTCGTGTGGTAGATGACGTGGCCACGGGCCCATTAGTCAGTGTCTGTGGCTAGGTTAGATTACAGTGTAAAAAGTATTATCTGTTTAAGTAATTAGATAAAACAAATAAGTTTAAATATAAATATAATTCCAGAAAATTAATAAAAGGATTAAACTTAGAAATCCTATATCTTTTATTTTATAATAAGAAAAATACATATTATATATCAAAATGTTAAGAAAAATAAAATCTATAATTTAACTTTATTAACAAATATTATTGTGTTAACTGTTTAAATAAATATTATTTAATAAAGATTTTATAAGTTAATATTGGTAAATGAGAAAAAAATAAATAATATACTAAAATTCTTAGAAAAACAAAATCTATAGTTACAAACTTGTTTTTAAATCACTTAACTAATATTTATTTTTTATTTAGTATTTATAAAGTGAATAAAATTATAAAAATCCTATATTATTATTTAAAATACACAAAAATACTTATAATATACCAAAATGATCACAAAAATGAAATCTACACACTAAAAATATCAACTCATACATTTGAAGTAAAATAAAAGTTAGAGGTCTAATAAATCTTATTTAAACCCTTTTCTTTTATTTTAACTCACTAAAAATATATAAACCTTTACTATTGTCTTTAGTATTATTTGTTTAAAGTCCAAAGATGTAAGAGGAAGTAAATTAATGTTTAAGTGAAGTTAAAATAGGTCAAACCATTCTAAAATATATCTACTAAAACTATAATCTCAAATTAAGGGTATTTTAACTTTCCTAAAAAGATTTTACCAATTTTATTTGCTAACTCTTTCCCCAGTTTGAGAACACCACTTGATTTAAACCAAATTCCAAAGTAATTGAAGTAATACCTATTATTTACTTATTAAGTATAACCATTGATTTATAAGATAAAAAGGTAAATGCATTCACTTATACTATGATTATTTAATGTAGTAATGTTTTCCTATTTAATAATCTTAGCTAAGAAGAAACCTTAAAGTGTTAACCTTCAGTTTAAATACTTTTTACTTTGTAAAGTAATATTTTCCTCAAAAGTGTTCTTTTAAGGAACATTAAAAGTAATACTTGAACACTTCTTTAAAAGCTCTACTTGATTCTTAATCTTATTTAAGAAATCTTTTAGATACCATGATCTATTTGAATGCTTTAGTATTGCATACTATCTGTTGTGTTTACATATTGTTTCACACACTCTCACAAGCCTTAATAAGAAGCACAAGTGTGAAACTGAGATAAAAGTGCAACACATTCTAAATAATTCATTCCCAGTTTCCAAACCCTAGATTAGATACAGCTACTCTGGGGTTTCGCGTTTATCAAATTGCATTACATTACTTATGCATCGTTGCATCTTGCTTCTTTAAACAGTAGGCCTTACCGGACCAATGATGCTATTTATAGAATTTGGATCTTCTATTGTCTTGAAGACCATGAGTGCATAATCTTGCAATCACAAAAGGCAAGTTCACAACTTGCTCATGTCCTTTGATTATTTTCTATCAAATGCTTATAACTCAAATGTTGTCATCACCTGCATTCGGAAAAGGTCAGAAAACACTATTTTCATAATAATATGATTATGGATTACTTACCAGATGGTAATAATCTACTGATACAGTTCCAGTGGTAAAGGAACATAATATCTAGGACTTAACAACCAATGTCGCCAGTGATTCTAGCGCCGTATATTACACGTCAACCATGAGATTTGGAATGGGACGGAGAAGTCAGCTGGATCTTCTTCCTTTCGCATGGACAGATGACCTTATCGTGAGGCTGTTGATTTCTCGTGGAGTTCCAGAGAATCCAGCACATGGGTGGGACCCCTTAGTTCCCCACGAGCTAGGTGTCTAGATTATCTGTGCATCTCTGTCTAGGTCTGAGTTCACCATAGCTGATGGTGACCACCAAACAAAGCTGCGTACGGAGTCTCCGAGAGGCTACCCAAAGAGTAACCTTGGTAGTTGTCTCTAGGGATCGTGTCTTCATGGGGGGTCACGGAGAGGGGCAGCGATTGGCTTGGATCTTAGACTGGGCCCCACACCAAGGAAGTGTGGACGAGAATGCAACTCGGTTGTGCAACAAAGCTAAGGTCTCTTGTGGGAAAGTGACGCACCTCTGCAGAGTATAAGAATTGAGACATGTTACTCCCTGTTCCGGGAAGGAGCTACGAACGTGGCAGGAAAGGAACTCCATGAAGTTCTGGTCAACCTGTGAAGGTTGTCGGACATAGTTTTCAGAATAAAAGCAACCTTTAAAGAAATGTTTACGAAAACCTGCATTGCCTACGACCTATGGTCTACGGCTGTAGAGATAGTGCATCATACACTCCTTTTTAGTGAACTTGCTGACTACGCTCGTACTCAAGCGTACCTTCTTAACCCTTGCTAGGTTCTAAGCCATTGAAGACGACATCAACATCAATTCCTGCTCAAGAAACCATCATCGACAACTCAAGTTCTTCAATAAAGTCAATAAAGTCAACATATACATCAGCTGAAGTGAAGATAAAGTGTCGGTTTAGATAGGAGTAGATTCTCTAGCCATAAAACCTATTTCTGTAGAGCATTGCAATAGCAGCAATAGCAAGCCAAATAGTTTAGATACTAGTCTTAGTTACTAGATAGTTCTGAGTTATTATTTCTGGTTTTTCTTTGGAAGAAGTTCTTTTTCTCTCTTTAACCTAGAGTGTTCTCTGGATCTTATGTAAAGAGTCGAGTTGTAATCTATAGTCATGTCTTGGACCTGCTGTGTTTCTGTTGTACCACTCTGAGGGATGGAATACTAGTGAACGGTGTTTCATTGGTGTTATGTCAACGACTATAGTGTACTACATCATGAAGTGGTATGCTGGGTCACCGCACTAAAACTCCATGTTCTGGTAAAATAGATTGTGGATTGAATTGTTGAATTTGATGTATGCTGATTATAATCAATAAAGTAGTGGATATCATTGTTTTGTAAGCTTCATTGCTAATTTGAGTGAATATGTGTATTTACTTAATGAAACATGAGTCTAAAACCATTTGATATGTTCAAAGAATTTCAAAATGAAGATGGGGATTAAATTAACAAAGAATACTTAAGTCTCTGCGATTTGATAAAAGTGGCAAGTATTTGATTTAAATTTTGGCATAAGGACTTGTGAAAGATATTTTCACAAAATTTTGATGTTTTGACATTTCAAATGCTGGCATGTATACACATTATAATCATATTGTATTAGATACTATATGGTCTAGTAATTATCTCTTAGCGGTTTACTTTTACTAATTATATTTATAGATTAAATAGCAAATAGTCATTTTAGAAATAAGGAACCATCTAAGATTAGGGGAAACAACACCATATGATATATGACATGTTCGATATTCTAGATATGTCGATAATTTGAAGTCGGGTCGAACAAGCAAATCTTTGTAGAGTATTCTTCGGCAACTATGAATACGTCTTCCACAACTAAAAGGAAACTTGATGTTGCCTAGTATATTGTTTTCAAGAAAGAGTTTCTCGAAGTAAGTGTTGGTGGAAGAAATTAAAAAATCTCAAACAAGGTATATGACCTTACCCCAAATGTGGAGTAGTGCAACATAATATGTTCCAAGAAGAAACTCTAAAATAAGAGAAGAAACTAATGATAATGATCATAAAGTTTCAACTAGTATTTTTACTAAAGAAAGTAGGATTCAAGAATACACTCTACCAAATTGCGGATTTATATTGTTGATACACTTGTCATGTTAATAGAACAAGACATACCTATGAACTACAAAGAAGTGGTGGTGGAATAAAGTATGAGAAATGACTAAGAGTCATGAAGTCCTATGTTAAGTTACATTTAAGATTGCAAAGTAAATTTTTACTTGATGTTACTAAGTAAGGATGTTACTTAATCTTTCCCAATAACTACAAAGTTACAATAAGAAATACAACTTTGAGAAATTACATAAAACTTGATTTGTCACAAAGAATGCTTTGACAAATTCAAAGGATTGACTACAATGTGTAGCGATGCTTAAGTCTATTAGATTTACACCAACATTTACTACAATTTGATAATTGATAGTACAGTTGTCAAAACTATATGGATAATACAAGAAGGGTTGTAATTAGTACAACAAGCAGGTTTTGTAAAACCATATGGATGATACTGTCTCATAGCTGGAATTCTCGAGTTAATAGATGATCAAAGAATTTTGGAGTTACCAAGATTATCGAGAAGACCCGCACTTACATGAATTTGAGTGGGAGCTGAATAGCTTGTCTGAATCTTAATATGTAGATGGCATATTTTGAGTGGGAGCAAAGTTAATTCCCTGATCGCATATGTGGATGACATATTTAAGTGGGAGCGTGACAACATTCTTGTATATGTTATTGATATATGGTGAATGATATAATTGGTACTAAAAGTTATTTAAGATAGTAAATATTTGATGGATGAAGTTGAACAAGCATTGAACATTGAAATCTATTGAGATATATTGATAATTTAATAAATAGTATAGTCGAAATGTTTCTTGATTAGATTCTAAAGGAGTTCAGAATGTCCTAGATAAGATTTTGTAGAGGTTCAGAATGGAACAAGCTAAGAAAGTATTTCTTACTTATATAACTAGGTGGAACATTGAGTTGATCTCTATATAACAACAATGGTTGAAAACAAAGAAAATAGATGTGTTGCATCTCCTATGCTTCAGTCATAGGTTCTTCCATACAAACATATTTTATACTCGACGTAATGTGACCCATGTTCTTGGTGAAAAGACAATGTTTCAAGTGATTCTGAGTAAATCACAAAAATAGATTTAAGTATATCCTTAAGCTGAAAGTAACATGGTTAGGCATCGAAGTTGCATATTGTGCGCTATCAATTAAATTTACATGGATATAGAAGTATGTGGCTGCTTCTAAAGTGGCAAGTATAATTTTTATGGCTAAGGAAGTTTGACCTTCAACTGAGTGTGTTTTTAGTTTATATGACTATAGGGAAAGCCTACTTGACTGAACAACTATCATTCTAGACACTAGGAAACAAAGTCTCACTATTCCACCAAACATATACTTTGACATATTGTGTGATAGTAGAATAAAATGTCAAACAAGGTGAAATTAAATGATTTGCAAAGAACATGAAGATCTGAAAGATGCAGATCATTGACGAATCGTTTCCCATGAGCAAGCATGATCAATAGCACTAGATTATTTGTACTCTACACTACAACACGGATCTCGGGTGCTGGTGCTTATATACGCTGAGGGACAATGCTAGTCGCCGCACTCGTGTGGGAAAAAGGCGCCAGGGATAACCGCGTCAGGGATTGTGCAACGACGGTGGATTTTTTGGCACGACACAACGTGATCCACCGAGATAGTGCTTCCACAGCGTGAAAAATGATACACCTCGTTATGTTATGGAAGATGGCGGAACTATAGTGCCGTCTAACCGCAAGGTGCGGCGTATTACTCTGTCGTGTTTGGTACCTTCCAGTGGCACAACGGTTAATGGCAATTAGTGATTCACAAATATGATTTCTCACTAAATTTGGAATGTACTAAATACTCATTAAGATATAAAACTATATTTATTTACACAATAAAACAGATTAAATACATTTACATGATCCTAAATTAACATTGTTACTAATATTACAATGCAAAAGGTTGCATGTTGCAAACCAGTTGCTTTTTCTAGAGAAATTTTTCCAATTCTCAACCTATCTACTTCTGTCTTTCTCTTATGTGGAAAGTAGATATCAGCCTAGCTGCAACTCTATTTGCATCTTCTTTTCTTCTATGATTTCATTCTCTTGTCAAATTTTCTTGATGTCTTCCTTCAACTTCTTGTTTTCCCTTTCTAGAACGAGCTTTATGTCTTCGATGTTCCTCAAACAAACCTAAAAATAAGGAAAATATATCGAATCAGTAAAAAAGAACTCAAATCCCAATTGACCACACCGCAAAAAAAGATTAGTGAAAGGACCCTGACCATATTTTCCGTCAAGGACGGACAAATCCGGCGCCAGATCTTACGGGAGGCGAGACGGACAGATCCAGGTCAATATCTCACAGGAAAGGGCATGAGGGACATATCCGGCTTGAGATCTCACGGGGAGTGGGTCGAGGGACAAATCTGGCTCAAGATCTCATGGGGAGTGGCACGAGTAATAGATTTGTTAAAGTGTTGGTGCGCATCGGCTAGACGTTGGTGGCTCAGCGAGAGCTAGGGTCATCTACCGAATTGTGTTAGGGTTGTGTGTCAACTAGAGGTGGGTGGTGGATTGGTGGGGATATATCGTATTCTTTGGTGGGCTTGGTGGGATTGCTGTATCTTTTAGCCTTATAACCGAAAGGGAGGCATTAAACAATACATATATTAGTTATTACAGATTGGGTATAGCAGTCGATGCAAAGCAACATTCAATTTTGGTAGGAATCCCAAATATATATACAAAGTAAACGACACTGGTATTACTTATTACATATGCTCAACTAAGTCAGTTAGTTCACTCTTAATCGACAATATATCTTTGACAATACTACTACACTCCGCCTTAATGAAGCTTAGATGTTTCTTCTCAGTACGTCTTTTCTTGCATATACTTCTTCTCGTGGCGTGTTCAAACTTCATTCGCTTTCAACTTGCACCACAGATGAATTAACGTACACTGAAGTACTATCGATTCATTCTCTTCATTAACCCATGCCACAAAATCGCATGCCATTTTATCATGGCCGCACGCGTAGAACTTGTGGCCGGTGTCCTTCGGTCTCGTCCTATCGCACACCATAGAGAAACATGGTGGTAAACCGCACTTGCAACTTTGGCTTGGCTACGAGTCAACTCTATTCCAATCCGGGTCATAGATATCCGCAGGTACATTGGTGTGGTTCTTAAAAAGGAAAACAACCTTGTGTGAAATCGAAAAATCCCCATATCAGATCTCGATCAAAGAAATGACAAGTGTGTGTAATCTAATTGTAAACAGAGGGAGTATAATCGACGCACATACCGGTATCTCACAATCAAGCTCTCTATCCGATGTCCGCTGAAGCTATCACTGGGTGCCTCCATAGTCTTCGTTGTGGCCGCTCGCAAGCTAAATATTCATCCTGATGGAGGTTTTAGAGAGGAGAGCCAGATATGAAGACAAGGCTCGGCTTGGTGGTGGGCCAACCAAGTCAGCGACATAGACAAACCAATCAACGGGTTGTGCTTGACCGTTTTCCACTATTAGACCGGAAGTTAACGACACTTACAATGGGCGGCGCATATCGCAATGCCTCCATCCATCTACCGTGGCATTAAAATGCGCTGGCCAACTCGGACACCAACCACGACACCAAAATCTGCTGGTACCCTGTGGGCCACAACGTCTAATTGGCTGCCACAACAAAATGGTGTCGTGGTAGCTCATCCACCATGTAACTAACTTTTGCTGATTCTTTTTTCTTATGCCGCCCCAAAAATCCGTCGGGGATGGGGGTATTTTTGTAGTGCCTAGTGCAAGTGGGAGACTGTTGGAAATATGCCCCAGTGGCAAATTATAAAGATGTTTATTATCATATTTCATTAGTTCATAATAGTTTGATACCATGCTATAACTGTATCAATTGGAAACATTGGTACACATGTGGTATATAAACAAACCAAAGTCCCTAGTATCCTCTGTCCAATTAGTTCATTTGGAAACCGATGATCAAGATTTCCTGATCATGGAGCATTTATGCCAATTGACAATGAATTCATATCATTAGTGAATAATGTGATGGGCATGTACCCAATATAAGTATTGTGACACGATCACGTTATAGTGTTCATCGTTGCAATGATTAGAAGTGAACTATCCTACTGCTTAGACCATGGGATCATATCTAATCACTATCACTAGAGGCTAACTTGACTGCATCAACTGTCACACCATAACATGGTGATCATAATGGTGTCTATCAGGTATTTCGGAGGGATATGTTGAGGTGTATGTTTCGATATCGGTGTTTGTTTTCCCACGTGACATGAAGATACACCGGGCCCACTCGGTGAGATTACATCCATAAAGCTGCATAGCATGTGACTAGGTCACGAGAATGGAATATCACGGGAACAATATTGGACAAGGTATCATGATACGGATGATCAGATCTTGGACAAGTTAGGTATCGAAGTAACAAAGGGAATTGGAATCAAAGTTTATGGTTCAAACGACATTGATATCATCGAATGCACATGGGTCATTATGGGTATCCAGATCCGCTAAATGATCATTGATCTGTGAAGCGTATCGATTATGTCTGTGATGTTACCAACCCGTAGGATAACACACTTAAGGGTTCTATGATGGTTGGAGATAGTTTTGTAATCATTGGGATCACATGAATAAAGAGATGTGAGAATGACAGAGGTGTTCCCTGAGAGAACCAAAGTCGTCTTGGGAGGATCCGAAGTGGTTTGGAGTGAAACGAAAGGTGTTACGGATCAAAGGGAGTTTAATAATATGTACTTTATATTAATTGTTGGAATTAAGATTAAGTAGATATTTAAAATTAAATTTATAGGGATCCCACCTTAAGGGGCCAATCCCCGGGGGTAAAGGCCCAACAGGCAAGCCGCCCCATGGGGAGCCGCCGCCTAGGGCTTGGAGCAGGGTGGAGCCCACCCGGCCACGGGCCTCCCATGGGCTAGGCACGTGGTCCCACCCAGGATGGCCGACCTCCCTTGCTCCTCCCCCCTCCTCTCATATAGTCCCACCCCGGGACTTGAGGAGAAACGGTCTCCCTTTCTCCCTATATAAGAAGTGTCTTATGGGATTGAAAATACACACAATATTCTCTAAGGAAATTTTCTTAGGGATTACCTCTCTCTCTCGTGGGCTCTCGTGTGTGCAGTTCAAAGAAGAACTACGCATGTTGGAGATGATGTATCTTTAGCACCCTGTGGCACTTCTGGATCCATGGTTTTAGAAGGTATACTTCCGCAATCCCGGCTAGATCAGGGAGTACAAGAGTCATGGTTGAGCACCAGACATGTGCAAAACCACGAGGGTGTTGCCACTTGTGGCACCTGGATTGTCATGCGAGGAGCAACTTGACCTTGAAGTTGGATATGAGTACGACTACGTCATCCATGTTACCCATAAACGTTAAACGCTTTCAGTCTACAAGGGTATGTCACCGATACCTTCTCCATTATAGCCTTGCTCCTAGATAGATCCTAGCATATGATGTTGCGCTAGTTAATAAAAAATATTGTTTTCTGCAGCGAACCCCTTCACACACATTTCTTGCCCTGGCGCTTATAAATATTGAGGCACATGTCTAGTCGCTGCGCTCGCGTGCCAAAAAATCCACTAGGGATAACTGCATCAGGAATAGTTTTTAGGCGATGCTTTATTTGGCTCAACACATCTTCAGCTGCCAACCTAGCACTACCACGATAGCACAGCGTTAGTGCTGCTTCCCATTGTAGGCCGAAACTGATTAGGTGTTGGACAATAGGTGAGATGGCGACAGAAAAATACTTTGTGCTACGGTATCTAGAAGCAGATGCTATATGGCAATTTTACAATTTAACCACCATTCAATATGTAACTAGACTTCTCCCTGTGCTCCTCGGGGCACATTCGGTATGCAGAATGCTTTATGATATGATCGCGCTACATCTATGTGCAAGAGAAAAGATCTGATCTCGGAACACTAAGTAATAGTGCGTTGTTCTTAAATCGTGAGTCTCACTACGACTAGAAATCGTTCTCGCTCCACTAAATCCTATGAGAGTCTTTAGAAGAACGTAGTGTATGGTTGAGTTAGTGCTAATTCCGTGCATCACAATGTTGCTATACATGTATTGTCGTTTACTGAAGACAATTCTTCATAGTACCATTTTTTCATCTCGGACGACATTGTAGCCACCATAGGTGCGACAACAAAGGACAACAAAATTTTCTCTTTGGTGCATTCTAAGGTTGTCAGCTATGCATCCCGAGGTACACGATGCGTGCCCGCACTAGAGATAAATTTTTACATCCCAAAATCATACGCGCTTATGTGGTTGTACTCATGGTACAGGCACATCTGTAACATAAAACTTGAAGACATCAAGTCTAAACGGCAAGACAGAAACACCATACAAACGTAAGAACCTAGCAGACGTTCTTGTAGTAAACATACATAGAATACGGATACATGTATGGCTTTCCTGTAAGACCAAACTGCGAGATGGAAAGTCTAAACGTCAAGAAAAAAAGTGGTATGAATCGTAAGAACCAGAAAGCACATCTAGTGTAAAGTAGTACACAAACTATTTTCGTTTTATATACATATACATATTACAGTGGATTTTCCTGTGGTAAACATACATAGAACACGTACACATGGGATTTCTGTACAAATCATAGTACATATTCTTGAGCAAGATTTATATTTTGTACTGCAAATAGCAGAAACTACGGAAGAAAAAAGGGTACAATGTTGAAAACTTGAACTACCTTCGCCTGACGTGGATGCAACACCCGCCATTCTGTCATTGACTGTAGAGAGAGAAGTCACAGAAAGAACTTCCTCGGCAACACACATTCGTGATTTATTTTGGACACTTTATATGGATCAACCATAGCATCGGGACGTTTACATCTGTAAATGGTGACGAAGTTGGCTGTCATTCGTGCCAGGAGGTAGCTATCGCATTCGATCATGTTTTCCATCTATCATTCGCCACACTAGGCAGCTACGCGTTCAATCACGTTTGCCACTTATGTTTGCGAGAATGGTGTGCATTTATCACGTTTGATCATCATTGAAGATCGCGAGAGCGTTCATTTCATTTTATATATTTACGTGTTTTACACCTGATGTGTACAAATGCGTAAGAAGCAAAAAAATCATACAAAAATAGCAAGCCAAACAAACGCGAGAAAACTACAATTTAAAATAACACTAAGTAGTCCAAAAGAGAAAAAAGGCGAATGAAGAAAAGAGCATAGAGAAATACATAAAAAAGAAACTAGAGGAAAGTATGGCAGCGCCAAAAATAAAAAATCGAGAAGAAACGAGGTGAATAAGAAAACAGAATGTAAAAAACAAAAGAAGAAGGAAAACGAAATAAAAGCTAAAAAGGAAAGAGACAAAAACAGTTGTAGGGGCCGGAGAGTGCTCACCGCGCACGTAAACATGCAAATATTGCGGCCGCACATCGCCATTTCGGGTGCCTCCGACATACCAGGAAAGAGCACTGGCCGGATGGATAGGCGTCGACATGGCGATGGACGCAGAGTAGCTGGATGTACACATGGAACCAAACACGCTCAGCGTATCGTTACCACCTACACTCCAGTATACCTAATCTACCAAACTACTGAATCCAAGTAGCTATCCTATCTATAGAGCAAACGTCAAGCTTTAGCTCGCGACACCGCATTGGCCTAAAATCTATACCTACCCTATCGGTGAATTTTACATCGAAGAGCTCTCACTTGCAGCGCCGCTCCTCCTAAAGCAACCATGCCACCACCCAGAACACGTCGAACACTGCTAGGCCGTCGTTCCGGTGGTCGAGCCTTGCTACCTAAAGGACTGTGTGCCGCTGAAGATAAGCCGCGGTGAGGAGGAAGAAAAAAATGATTCGAGAAGTAACAAAGATGGAGGTGTTTTCTAGTCGCACAGGCAAGGCATGGACCCTATCGTGCGTTCTACGTATGGGAGATGCCCTCTCCCGTGCAAGCAGGGACCCACCATACTACATCGCCGTGGGAATGCACGCCAGCCTATATATTCTACTCATCCACGCCGGATCTCCATCGCGGGCAACTGCGGACGCGTACATTGCAGGTTGCCAGCTCTTCCATCTTGCGCGTAGAAATGCTATCGACGAGACTCCATGCCGCCACGTCGCCAATATATGCATTAACACGCGTATATCTATAGCCTACGCATCCAGCTAGGCTATAGCCCGCCCATGAGGAACCGTGTATGTTATAGCCTATGGTACCAGCTACGTTGTCCACCTTGAAATAATTCATCCGAAAAGGGTCCACAGTGCCACGTCGCTGACGTACGCGTATGTTTATTATCTACGGTCAAAGCTCACCTGCACGTCGTCCCCGAAAACCTGCGGACGTCTATGGCCTACACTGCGAAGATAACTCTTCACCACCAGAAACTGATTCCATCCATGCTTTCCGACGCGCCACGTCGGCTATCGGTGGGCCCCGCAGCCCGGCAAGTGCGTAGCGTTATCATGCAGGGAACACCTTTTACCAAGCGCGTTTGAACCCACCTACGTTGACAGCGGGTGCATGTCGTGCGCGTGGCTTACCGTCCAGCGATGTGGTGGACGGTGTATTGCGGTAAACCAATCACTGCTATGGAATCTTTCGCCCTAGACCGCAGAGGGGCCCGCCTCACGGGATAGCAGAGCTCCGATGGATCGTCGCTGCGTGTCCTCCTAGGTGTCCATCTCACGGCCAAAAAGAATCAAGCGACATGGATAGTAGTTTGAGCAGAAACAATCTAGCACTATTATTTACTCCTGATATCTATCAAGAACATAATAACAAAGAACTCATAACATACATAATACAACTTCAACATAACCCACATGAACATTCATTACATACATATAGTGCTTCTCAACACAATAAGTTCAAAGCTCACATAGCTAGGTACATATCTAATTAATACCCACACGTTTAAACCACTACAAAAGATGCATTATCACAGTTAGAGAGCTTGTTGGACTATGAACATAAAGGCACAAACATCATCTTCCTAGAGTTTGTGTTGGCGAACATAATCTCCTAGTTTGATATGAAACTGATAGTACCTTCATTATCACACTTTGCTTTAACTTCACCGATAACATCATGGCAACAAATATAGGAGAAGTTGATGGTTTTTCCTTCAGATATGTAAGGCATCATATACTTCTTGGCGAAATTAGATGAGAAGTGCTACACAGGAAAGACAAGAACATGTAAGTTTGTCATAATACGTACCTAGAGTAATTAAGATTAGCATTCTAGTCATGGTTAAGTTTAAAGATTATTACTATATTTCTTTTGTATATTCTTGTTATTTTGTAGGTGTAAACATAGTAAGGAATTTTTGGTCTATAATTTCTAACAATTTTCTTCAGATTTTTCCTTCTTCCCCTGGTCATGTTAACTTTATTGCCAAACCTATATCATAGGTAGTACTTCTCGAATGAAATAATACTAGGACCTAAAACCAAATGAGAGAATATTGGTCATGTTAACTTTCATTGGCAGTCCTATATCTATATATATTTGTCTTGTGTTGGTAGAGCCATAAAGTAAAAACAAGTTTACCTCATATGGTATAAGGCACATGCCATGGAAGCCTAGGAACTTTGATAGTACTATTGTTCACCTTTTCTATTAATTGCACCTAGCGAGAGTCATCAAATTGAAAGGAACTAGATGGGAAGATTAAGATAATGGGCGTGCAAAGTGTGTGTACCCTCATTGAACTGTGTTAGCACATAGATAATTAATTGAGCACCATCATCTAACTAAACCATCATCTAACATATTGATTTAAGGAATTGTGTCTTAGTATAGATAATTAATTAAGCACCAGCAGCTACTAAACCATCAGCTAAACATTGATTCAAGGAATTGTATCTTATTATACATCATAAAGCACAAAAAACCAGAAAACAATGCGATACAAACGAAAACCCAATACTGTCAAATAGAAACTGTAGATTTGAGCAACTGGGGACATATGAATATGCAGTCGGACGGGCGGTTGAGGTTAGTGCCATCACGAAATAAGATATCATCCATGTTGGCAGAGAGGTATGCACCACCGAGGAAGACAGTACGGTCCGCGGGCAGAATAGCTCAGCGCCGCCATGGAGAGGTCTATGCCACCGAGGAAGACAGTGCGGTCCTGCGTGCTAGAGAGGTTAGCGCCGCTACAGAGAGGTACGCTCTGCCGAAGAAGACAACACGGTATCTCGTGTCGGAGAGGTCAGCGCTGCCGTAGAGAGGTGGCTAGGGTTAGGGTTAGGGGGAGAGTGGGCTAGTGATTGGTGGGGGATTTTTTAGATAAGGTTGAGAGCAACCTGGGTGTGGGCTAGAGGGGAAGAAACTACGAGGCTTGTCCATGCCATCCTCTGCCTTATCAAATTTTTTGCAAGTCAAATGCTTTGCATATTCCCCAACATTCTATTTGGTTAACATTAGTATTGATTAGAAATCCATCAAAAGAACACTACATATATTACTCTAATCTACTACTATATTAACTAGTACAAACTAAAGACATCTACTAGCAAGCCTCTCCAACCTATCCTTAAAGTCCTGCACCCAGGTTGCCAATCTAGCATACCGCTCCCTGATCGCTTCCACTGATCTCTTTCCTAAGAGCGCAATTCGTTGATTGCAGCTTCCATCTATTGGTAATATGCGGCCTACCTGTATCGCTCGTTGTTTTCCATCTTGCCATAATAGAGCTCACGCATCATTTGCTGGAGGTGCAGTGCATGATCTGGCTCAGCCCACTCGAACCAACGGCATGAAAATTGGCTGTCACGATGGCACGCAAGGCATTTGCGCCCAATGTGCTCTACAAACTCCTTGTGATAGGCCATGAATCGATATGCTACATAGTTCTCTTGGCATTGACAGAATATGAATTTGTCATGTTGCCCGTCCCACTGTGGGTGACTGATATGTTGTGGTACTCCATGAACGCTGAACTTGAAACAAAAATAGCAATGCATAGGGTGTAAGGTCAAGAAATCAAGAAATTGTTGGAGAAAACAGTTAAAAAACCCAAAATGTGAAATCCAGTGCGAATGAAATCAAAAAAGAAACAACTGCACGTACAGGCATAGACTAAATGAAGGATATTGCTTGGCCTCCTAGATCCTCGTCTGATTCTCAACATCGCCGCCCGCAGATGTTTCGTGGAGAGAGAAGAAGCAGAGATTGCATAAAGATGAAGTGGGAGACATGGGTGAAAGTACAGTCATGGGGGGTTCATATTAACATTTGGATGGAATGGCTTGGCTTCGGTTGGGCACACCGGTAAGTGAGAGAAGCTTTAAAAGTCACACATGCCGGACCCACAGTCAACATCTAGTATTTTCCACGGCGGTATTAATACTTCCTCGGTTCTAGTACCAAGGCATATATTAATGCTAGTACTGCCGGACATCAAGCGCGGCATAATTTAACACCGTGAATAAACATGCCACGACATAGAATTTTCTGCCACCCTAGTAACCGCTATTGATTCTCTTTATGCCGAGGTAAACACTTTTCGAGGTACTTTTTGCTTCTGCCACCCTAAAAGGGTGCCGGGAATGAGGGTATTTTTTGTAGTGCTTGCTTACTAAGGAGGAACTTAAGTACATTCTGTAAATTCAGTTCAATGCTAACAACAACATGGTGGAGTACAAAGTTATTATTTACAGACTTCACATCACCAAGAAGATTGCAATAAGGCACATCATATGTTGTGGAGACTCCGACTTTGTTGCTCAGTAGGTGGCTGACACCTGGAACACAAGGAACCCAATGATTGAGGCAAGTATTTGCCATGAGAGGAGGACATGGCGGAAGATATCCTATCTAAGATATGATATATGCATAAACAAATCCCACTAGACATATCCTTGGAATATTTGTGCATACCATATGTCCACGGAGAAGATCTAGATAACCTAGATCGTGTCAACTCACTAGTTAACGTTGTTATGGTGGTTCCTCTAGCTTGGAAAAAACCTGTCGGGCCAGCGGTTTTAGCAGGGTACCACGACCCACTTGATGTTGGGCCTCTCCAAAATACGTATCTCTTCAAGGGAAAAAGGCACCAAACAATGGGAGGGCCCCTTGATAGGAAAGGTACCTCGCGAAGGAACTAGACGAAGCGCACCTAGACAACAACGCTCCAGTGCTGAAGTAGAGGCGCAAGGGGACCACTGGACTACCCCTCCCTCAAGGAAAGGGCCTTCTTCTTCCTCAAGATTGGAGTGGATGACAAGTCCTTCTCTAGGTGGGGGGCACCCCACTGGATTGTGCTAGAGGTGTGTGCGGGAGAGGAAGAGCAACATGGACACGACACCCGCCGGTGGACCAAGTCCATAGTAGAGGACAACTATGCCCTACCTGATCCCTCCTGGATCACCATGTGGAAACCCTTCTCGCCCAAGTGTGGGAAGAGGACCAGTGCGCCTATAAAAGGGGCAGGAGGGCACCCTAGAGGGAGGGATTCTTCCACCTCTAGACACCCTAGATTTGATCACAAGATCATCATTTGTACTATAAACCTTGCCAAGCAGCACAAGCAATCTAGACAAGAAGGAGTAGGGTTTTACACTGCACGGTGCCCTGGACCTGGGTAACTCTCCATGCCCCTCTGTCGTGATTTCTCTGTTGTTTCCTCCCTAGTCTTCAGGAAGATTTGGGGATATCGTATTCAACCTCTAATGTTCGATTCCATCCTACTACGAGAGGTTCCCTGTCGGAACAACCTCCAACATTTTGGCGCACTAGGTAGGGGTTGGGCATGGTGCACGCGTGCAGGCTCACCCCACCGCCAGAGCCCAAGTCTCGACTAGCGCTCTCACTCGCGGGACTGATCACCCCACATGTGTCACCTCGCCAAAGTCCTTGGCGCTTGAGGTCCTCGTGTAACACGCATACAAGAACCACATCAACACACATTAACTCCCGCATGCAACCTACTGTCAAGGGCTCCGCATAGTAGGACGCGAGAGAAGACCTAATCCGCGAGGAGATAGATGGGTATCTCATAAGGGATCCCACCCGAGGCTCGCACGGTGTCCTTGTTGCTGGAGACTTGCCTATATTAGCCAAACAGAACAGAAGAAAGTCCTCCAAGGGAGGCAATCACAAGATGTGCTTGACGGGGAATCACAAGGCATCTCGCTGAGGCATGATACCTTCGATCCAGATTAACGGATGTAGTATAATAGCTTTTTCCCTAGTAGACCTAGTTTTAATCAAACCTTGGAAAGAAATGCTAAAAGGAAATAAAAAGGACACGTCTACAAGACATTGTTTCTTTGTTTACCGGACCAATCTAGTTTTCTTTTGTAATGGGTTGATTCAACAGATGGAGATAGGCCAGGGTTAAAGATCCACCTGCAGCTCCACATCATATGGGATAAAAGATAATAATAAGCACAATCATCTGTAATGTTTTAAAAGGGATAATATCTTGTGGGCAACACATCCTAATATACTAGAGCCCATGTGATGCAGCAAGCATATCAATAGTATTTTAATCCAACTGAGTGAACCATGAAGCAACGGGCTACAAATGATTATTAAGTGTGGAACACATATCAAAGCATTAAGTGGTGATGTTGTTGTGATCCTGAATGGGTCGCTAAGCGAAGACCGTACTACCCTTTCTGTCACTGGGTTCCTATGATATCACCGCGAGGCAAGTATCTCACCTCAAGCCTTTATCAATCTAAGGGATCTTGGGTATCTACAAGTCCAAATATCTAGACAAGAGACAAAGAAACAAAAGACACAAATATCTATTTCAAACAATACACAATGCTCCCATAGATTAGATGCACATAATCGCTCTGAGGTTTCTCCCCAACCCACAGCCCGTGGAAACTACTCAGTCATAACAATAAGATCAAGGATAGAAAACATTGTGCAAAATATTAAGATTGAAATCAAATATTCTTACAATGGTCACCAAATCACAAGGATATCTCAAGTACAAAGTAATGGCTATGGCTAATGGAGGGGATGAGCAATAGTGTGGATCTCCTTTGGTGGTGTTGTGATGCAATCTGAGAATGACGGCCTTCTACGCGACGGTTGAGACCTCAAAATATATAGGCATCTTCACGAAAGTTGCAGGGTTTGACGAGATGAAGCCACCACCACATGGTATGGGCAGACGGTACTGGCGCTACCTGCATGTACAAGTGGTCGTTACGGCTGCTGTCACCTGGAATTTGGTCCACAATTACTTGGTCATGTGGACTTCTTCAAAAACCTTCATTATGACTCCAGATTTCGTGTTAAAAGGCATGATTTCCTGCACAACACAATTCAAAGCAATGGTTTGCATATATTTGCAATTATTAGTCATTACTGTCAAGGATTGGAGTTTATTGTCAATTGCTTGACTAAAAACAATGTTTAAACACGGTGGAAGATGGCTATTCTTGGAGCCATCAAGGAACCATGAGGTGTCTTGCCTAAGTGAGTCTCACAATAGATTTTACTTCCGAGGAGGTCATCACGAGACGATTGTCCCAAGGTTCCATGAGGCGTCCTTGTTGAGGCGCCACCAGGTGTCCTCACCTAGTTGTCGCAAGAGACTCCATTATGTGCGGCCTCATGAGAGGACAGCTTTAAAGCTAAAAGGCACCCATGTCGGGGGTTTGCCTCTATTAGCAAAGTAGAACACGAGGCATCCCTAGGGGCGGCCATCATGAGATATGTCTCACGAGGCTTCACAAGGCATCCTCGCTGAGGCCCACAGGCGCCCTTGGCCAAAGACCCGCAAGGGGCGTACTTTTAGGGTAGACATCACAAGATGCGCCCCGCAAGGCACCTCCTGGGAATCTCGCCAACGCTCACGGGGTTCCCTCGGCTGTACTTTGCAGGATGCTTGTTCGCGCGGCCTGAGCCCCTGTTTCCCTACTCTCTTCTGGACCATCATCAAGAACCCACTATGCCCATCAATCCTCGGTTGATCTAAGTAAATGCTACTTTATGCTACTGTCTCGCGCTCTTTCTACTGTGCCTAACAAGAACACGGGGCTCGAGGCCGAGATTTGAACATCTAAATCATGCTTTACGCTAACCTGCCCACATGGGCTATACTTCACCAAACCCATGTCACTACTCACATAACATGTTACAGATGGGACCCCACTAGGCCCTACACACAAGTACCTACCCTACAAGGCTAAACAGGAAAGTCTCGAGGGTCGCACTAGGAAAGGTGGTGGCT
Organism: Avena insularis; assembly: GCA_023614405.1. Lineage (NCBI taxonomy): Eukaryota > Viridiplantae > Streptophyta > Magnoliopsida > Poales > Poaceae > Avena > Avena insularis. The sequence continues at coordinate 451,359,682 of CM042690.1, forward strand.
TCATAATCCTCCATGTCATGCTAAAATTTATACAGGAGGGAATCCACATATTCTTGGACCTCAGCAGCCTGGGCCTCAGACACGCCAGGCTTTGCGGGTTCTAGGACGTCAGCCATATCCATCTTTGGAGAAATGCGAAGGAGATTGCAAAATATGCGCCCACCCGCGAGGCTCCGCAGCTGCCGACACTCATCTTCAATGGTGATATCCACCTCGCCTGCTTAGAGCTGATCTAACTCGGTGATGGTTTGGTCCCTCCCTACTACGGCTAATGCAAGATCTTCCTTGGTGGACCTGAGCTCGGTCCCGAGTCTCTTCTCCACCACCTCGGAAGCTTTCCGCTCTTCAAGGTGGCAGATCTCCTGCGTGTCAAGTTGGCCACTCAGATCTTCATTCTCCCGTTGGCTCACGGCTAATTTACCCTTTAGCTCTTCAATTTGCCCATGCTCGGCAATCAACTATTCTCCATGGCCTCGAGTTGGGAGGCATGTGAGGAAGAATTTTTCTCCCATCCAAGGAACACTTGTTGGTCGGTGACAAGTTTCTGTTCCTACTAGAGAAGTGCCTCCCACTGAGTCCTCACCCTCTCACAAGTGGCCAGGGCCTCCCTCTCGCTGGAGGTGAGGGCTCCCCCTCGCTGCTTGATTCTCTAGGCCCACTTGTGAGCCTCATCGAGAGCGGCTTCAGCTTCCACTAGATGGGAGCTAGCAATCTCCTCTGCTCTGCGGTTGCTGGAAAACACGTCATAGAGCGGGGACCATGAACCCTCTAGACGAGCGCGCTCAGCCACCAGCTCATCCTTCGTCCTAGCCAGCACCACGCTCAATGATGAGTCCAAAATTGATGCATATCTAAGTATATAAATTATTCATATTTTCACTCATTACATGTTACATATATCTATATTTATGCCTATTGTGTATGATTATTAGTTTTCATTCATTTCCACATGGGCTTTGCACAATATTAGTTTTATTAGGATTTTATTACCTTTTTCTTATCTTTGATTTCTATGTAGGTGCTATGGAAAATAATGGATAAAAGAAGCGAAGAGGATTCAATGTGGAGGAGTTGCATGCACCATACTTAGCCATTTTAGGGGAGGAAAAAGTGGAATTTTCTATTAACTCAAAATTATGATCCAAACCCGTGGTGTTGTAGCCCTCGTCCATATGAATGCAACAAGCCAAACAACACCACAATCGGAGTCTGTATGAAGAAATGGCAGCCAAAATACTATAGAGTACCGCAGGGATAATGACCACTGGTACCGCCCTCTGACGGCTTCGTGTCATCAAACGGAACAACATTTGTGAAGTCCCAATGGGCATATTCGGCCCCTAGCTCCATCGGTTCGCAAAACCGACCTCTAGATGCCTATTTAAAGAGGGGGAAACCCTAAAACAAGGAGGGAGTCCACACACGCCATAGGGACGGAGCCCTGCCGCTCCGCCACCTCCATAGCCACCGCCCACAAGATCTACATCACCATAGCACTGAAGGGAGAGAGGAGACTTGCATATTGAAGGGCTACACATTGATCTTCATCGCCATCTTCATCAACATCGTCTTCACATCAATCCCCTTTGTTTACTTTGTTGTAGTGCAATCTCTATTGTGGATATGCACTTGTATTCAATTGTACCTTCATATTGCATCCATACAATTGCCATGATGTTGATCCCCTTCATGTATAACTAGTTGCCTTGTTCTTGGGGAGAGATGGTGAAACCCTAGTATTATTATGCATTGAAATAAAGATGATCTATTGCTTGTGTACAAAGATCCATTGATCTATGAATTGTGTTTGATCTCTCTCTTTAGATGGTATGTGTAGTAGACCGCATATGATTTTCCCTTGGGACTAAAGGGAGGGAGAAATCCTTTGGACGTGGCTTGGAAGCATACCCGGAATGCCCCGTGACAGATTGGGATCGACTCATAACCTACACTGGAGGATTAAAGAGGGACTCCCTAAGCTAATTACGATATCCATGGGGAAACCCTTAATTGTGGTGGTTTGTATGGGTGACTGCTCTCAAACATCACAGTGGTTATTTAGAGGTGACCTCACTCTTGGCTCAACAAAGTGGCTTACTACGAGCCTTGAAGTGAACATCTTATTATGGAGCTCTCTCCACACATATCATGACATAAGATATAGGTTATCCTAATCATTCATAATTATTCCATTCTAGTGGTGAATCCTACACTCCTTGAAAACCCCTCAACCATATTACACAACACTTCCTAGACACTCTCTTGCTTTAGTTTACTTTTGTTAATTACTTTGTTCTTGTTTACTTTAAGCACCTGTTTAAACACACTCTTTATACACCCTTTACTTGGAATTAAAGATAACTTGCAAGTACTCTCTGGTGAATAGTAACGAGGGGCATAAATACCTTTACCAATAGCTCTCTGTGGGTTCGATAACTTTACTTCGAAACTAGCTACAATTGATTTGTGCACTTGCAGTCATTAAGCTATTTTCTAGCACTTTCGGTCTTTGTCTTTAGTTGCTAATTTATTGTTACTGTACTAAAAGTTATTAATGAGTTTCAAGTTATTTTTGTTTATTACTTTTACTTATTTGAAAAGAACAAAACAATTATAAAAGCAAAAACCCATAAAAATTTATAAAACAAAAACTATAAAAACATTTGCTACTAATCATGTCTTCCGAGATTGCTATGTTTGAATAGATGAAGATCACAATAGAGGAGAAGAAAGTTGGAACTGTTGGATATTATATTACGAGCGAAAAGGTATTAGAAGAATGGGTGAATTGGCTGAAAGGCTATTCATCCACATTATGTACCTCGTACAATTTTACTTATGAATGCTCCGGTTCCAAAGATCATTTTATTTATCAATGTAAGAATAATACCTTTGATATAAAATTAGCGCTTTATAATGGGAATTACGAATTCTCTACTAATGTGGAGGTTTATGAGAGAGTAATTTTTACCGGTTGTTGTGAGTTGTTAGCTCGCATGAGTGATATAAAAAGAGAAGATGAAGTACTCGATAAGATCTATGGAATAGTATACCTTATATACTCTTATTAGATTGATAACTTTTGTGATAATGCATTAGTGATTGCACACAAGAGGATAGCCGCGAAAGAGACTAACCTTTTGCAGGACTCACGGAAGAAAGCAGAAGAGGATATACACCACAACAAAGATACTACTGCCGCTTGTATGGATTTGTTTAACTTGTATGATCTGCTAGATGGTTGTGCAAAATCCTTTTGTAATTCATATCATGAGCCTTGTGATAAATGTTTGGCAGTTGGGCACTTTAGTTTTCAATGTTCCATCACTCTTGAAGAGTTCCTAGTGTCTCATACTAGAGATGAAGTCATGGAGTATTTGGTTTATAAAAGTGTCCATGATCTACTCTCAAAAGATTCAATCATAAGGAGTAGTGATAGTATGCTTCATATGAAACATACCAACTTGTTACCAGTGTTATAATATTATTTCCAAGAACTTCTTAGTGATAATCCACTTGTGGTAGAGAGTAAGGCATGGTCTAAAACCGTAGTGCCCGAAGATAACCATTTGCAGGAACCACAAGATAAAGAGGTGGAACAACATAAAGGTGAGGTGGACAAAGATTGGCACACTACAAATACTACATTTGTTTATGATGCCTCCCTCTCTAGTAATCATTCTTATAATGCTAAAACTGATTGTAATTTATTTATGGAGGCCTAATGATGAACTAGATATAGAACCTTGCTATGAATCTTTCGATGCTAATATGCAGGGACCTGATTTACTCCTAGTTGCAAAGGAAGAATACTATGAAGTGTTCCCCTACAATGGTGACCAAGGTAAAAGTTCAATAATTATATATAAACCTCTAATCCTCTCATTGCAGATATATAAGGAGGCATGTTCACCACACTTGGTGTATCCACACTCGCTTGGAAGCGAGAACTTATTCATCTATATGATGCCGATGCACCACAAGAGGGTACGACTCTGAACGTACTCTACAATGAGATGCTCCAACTCTTTAATAGAGGTAAGTACCATTACACCTCGAATTGATATCCCCTGGATCTAGGTGGATAATTTAATGGAGCATCTAAGGCTGACTTTATGGCTTTAAAGAAAGTGCTTCTCGGGAGGCAACCCAGAAGTTTTTAGGTGTCTTTCTTAAATTTGTGTGTTGAGTCTAGTTGCATTCATTTTCCATTGGCACTTGTATATATTTGCATGATTTACTATTAGAGTTGGCTTGGGACTATTTTCGACAGGTAGAATTATTTGTTGTTCATGTGTTGCATATCTTGGTTAAATCTTCTCATAAAAAATATATGTTTTCTTTGTTTGGATGCTGGACTAACGTTTCAGGTCCTTAGTAAATTTTTTGGGGAAAATAACTCGTTTTGGAGTTCATAGTAAGCTTCATGAGAAGTAGTACGAGCGGACACATCCATACCGTGCACCCGTACCACCCATGTGACAAACCAGAAGAAGCTGAATTTTTCCAGAAAAGCTACCGCAAGCTTAACGAGCACCGGTACGGTGGGATGTTTCCGTACCGTCCGCCCATACCGACATTACTACCAAGCGAAGGAAACATGAAGAGGACTCAAAGGTTTTAACGACCACTGGTACGGGCACATCAAGCCCATACCACCCGGACGTACCAACTTCGTTGGGAGCCTTCAAAAAAATAAAACTAGGCGTAGTACGGGCGGAGCCCGTCCGTACCATGCACCTGTACCAAGAAGCAGCACCACACAACAAGGGCAGGAACAAGTGATGACCCACAAGTATAGGGGGTGTATCGCAGTATTTTCGATAAGTAAGAGTGTCGAACCCAACAAGGAGCAGAAGATGCTGGCTAGTGGTATGGATCATGTATTCTCTGCAAATACTTAGCAAACGGATTTTTAGGGGTTTTCGATAAAGCAAGTAAACAAAGTAAGAGTAAATAAAAGACAGTAGGAATAAATGCAGCAAGTGGCCCAATCCTTTATGCAGCAAAGGACAAGCCGGTTGTATTACTTAAGATGACCAAACGTTCTCGAGGACACATGGGAAGACTGTCAAGTTCTTTCGCTTCATATAGTTGATTAATCTTCTTTAGCTTGCTAAGTATTGTGTGGGTGAACCTGTGCTAATGTACCGCCCCATCCAAGACTAATACATACTTGTGATTATAACCCTTGCAAACATCCGTAAGTACAAGAAAGTAATTAAGGTAGAAACCTAACCACAGCTTTAAACTCTAAGACCCTTACGTCCCTTGTGTAATGGTTTCCTAACGGGGGTTCAGGTTTCTGTCACTCCGGCAACCCCTACGATTAGTAGCCAAATACACAATGCATTCCCCTAGGCCCATATAGGTGAAGTGTCATGTAGTCGACGTTCACATGACACCACTAGAAGAAGTACACCACAACTTAAATAACAATCTATTGAATCTTTCTCAACACATCTCCACTACTAACAACAAGACTTCTCCCATGTCCTCAAGAACAAAACGAACTACTCACAAGACATCATATGGATCATGATCAGAGATGGAATAATGATGTATAACAATCTGAACATAAACAATAATTCAATTGTTCACTCAATAGCATCAACTACAAAGAGTAATCAACACCGGGAAAGTTTCCCCTATGAACTATAGCAAGATTCAACGCAATTATTACAACAATATGGAGATGGTGATGAGGGTGCTGATGGTGATGATGGTGGTGGTGATGATGATGATGATACCGATGAAGTCTAGCTTGATGATGGTGTTGATGGCGACGATCTCTCCTCTCCAGGAAGGAATTCCCCCTGCAGAAATTTGTCTTCCGGAGAGATCTTTCTCTCTCGGTGTTTTCCGCCCCGCATAGGCGGCGGAAACTTTCTGTGGTCGCTCCCTGAGTCTTAGGGTTTCATGGGGATGATATACGCCAGAGGGGAGAGGCTGGAGTGGGCCAGGGCAGCCACACCACTTCTAGGCGCAGCCTAGGCCTGCCCCCGCCATGGGGTGGTGTGGGCCCCCTATGGCCCACCTCTACTCCATCTTCTGGCATCCTGAGTCTTCTGGAAAAATAGGATTTTCTGTATATTTTCCTGGATTTTCTGATCTTTGCAAATTTTGCCTCCAAACAGCACCTTTTCCATCAGAATCCTAACTGCAGTGGTCCATGCTCCAAAAGTCATCAACCATGCAAAAAGAGATGAAATAACATAAGTATCACCTCTCAATACGAAATATATCAATGAATAATAGTGAATTAAGACATAGATAGTGATGCAAAATGGACGTATCAACTCCCCCCAAGCTTAGACTTCGCTTATCCCCAAGCGAAACTGAGCTCAATAAACATGACCTCAAGTTTATGGAGTGAAGAGTCGATAAAAGAATACAGACAAGAAGCATCACATTCATCAAATACATAGATCATAATAGAAGACAACTCACTATTATATAACTCAACTTGAAATAAGTAAAGGAAACACAATAAAGATACATGAAGTAAATCATAATTGGTAATGGCAAACTTAGCTCTTGGTCGAATAATAGTTGATAATTTGCTGGAGTTCACAAATAGCTGGCTTTTTCAATACTAGCTTTCAAAGTAGTAAACTTCAAGATAAGAGCAATGTGCAAAGCAAGGAACATAAGACATGATTGAATAAATCATCATTTGAATGAATGAAACACAACAACTCAAAATACTTGCTGAGATAGAAGGTAGTAGGTTTACTGACTCAACTACAAAGTAAAAGAAAGGCCCTTCAAAGAGGGAAGCAGGGATTGCAAGTCTCATAAAGAGCTCCCAAAAATTATGATACTTACTAGCTTTCAGCTCTCATTGCCCCTATCATAGGCATCTTTAGGTGATTAAGGTTAAAGTGACACAACTAAGAGGATATGCTTGACAAGTTATAAGTTGAAATCTCATGCCCCTTACTTATGAGTACCGATCCTCATGCTACTCAACTTCAGTCACGAGCAAGATCTTGTCATTGTAAATACATGCGTATCATTGAGAGCCGCCAACGGGGTACCCCTTTCACATGACACAGGAGCTATCCCATAATCAAAATGACAAGGCAAGCAGACAGTGAGCAACTCAGCGATCTTTTTATTTGCTATTTGCATAGGTTTTTATTGTGGATGCTTCATAGAATGCTCACTATAGTTATGCCGCAAGTTTCCACCATGATTAGGCATGGCTTAGGCTAGCGGCCCAGGCGTTTCTCTAACACACATATAAACTCCATGATCTTACAAGTTCCACTTTTATTCACACCGCCGGGATCCATAAGCAAAAGAACATGATATCAACTAGGTACAAGTCCCAATGAAGTGTTGAAAGCGGTCCCCATGATACACGGTTCGGCTAACTTCAACTCATAAAGCGTAAGCATATACGCAACAAAGAAGGACCCAATGGTTCAAGTTTATTAAATGCAAGAAAGTAAAGTGTGCCATCAAGTTCGTGAGAGCTTTAATCACTAATTTTCTCATAACAAGTTTAATTTGGGAGGTAGATAAAACAAAAATTTACTTGGAATAGCAATAATACTACTAGGTAGGTATGGTGGACACAAATGGCAAAGGTTTTGGTTTAAAGGATGTGGATGCATGAGAAGAATACCCTCTCAGTACAGGTTTTTGGCTAGCATGGCTGGGTAGCAAGTATAAGAGTTGAAGGAAACAAACAAACATACAAGTGATAGAGACAAACATGCAATCTTCCTTGGAAGCACAAAAGATCTTAACTAGAGAATACTAAACTTATGAGCAAATCAAGAAAGAAAGATGATGAAATTATTTTTCTTTAGAGTACCTTTATCTTTTTCTTTCAACTCTCAAAAAGGTGTTGCTACTGACCGAGCCGGGTTTGCCAAAACCAACTAAATTAACTCTATGATCCCAAAGTGTTACCAATACTATCAACAAGATCAATCATATAACCACGAATTGAATAAGCTATGCAAAAGGGTAAATGAAAGAACTTCTCATTAATATTCCATTACGAAAACTCACACCAAGGGATACAAATCTAACGAGAGAGGGGACACTTCCATAATGCAAACCATACTACAAAATAACTCCTTTATTCAAGATATGACTCTACTAATAAGGTAAAAAGATAGAAGATAGTGATATGATACCGCGGTACTCCCCCAAGCTTGGAACAAACCAAGGGGATGCCAAACCTGATGACCAATTACTCCTTAGGTGGTTGTGGTATCCTCTCGATGAGCTCTCTGATCAGTTTCCCCAAGTCCTCAATCTCGAAAGTGAGATTACGAATAAGCTGCGAGTTTTTCTCAATGCGGCTCATGATCATGTCGGGTTGAGAATTCTAGCTCTTGCTATTCTTTCCCCACTCTTCCTCCTTGAAGTCTTCTTTTCCTGCATGGCTAGAACGAGGAAAATCCCAATTGGAGGGTAATTTCTCCTTGGGCATATTCTGGTATTGATGTTCAAGGATAAGGGTATGGAAAGGATTCCTGGTGCATGGAGGAAGTGACCCTGGAGCCAACCTGTGACGAGGAGCTTTCCCCCAGTCTGCATCCATGCAGTCCTTCTGATCTTGGCAGGTTTCACCACTCCAATGCTTGCAATGCTGGTGCCGGTATGCGGACGTTGGCCTTGCTCCTCTTCACCTTCACTCTTGATCTCCTTCTCCTTCCTGGTGTCCTGGAGGTCTTCCTCCATGGGCTCCTTCCCTTTATCCTTGGAGGACACCATTGTGCTTCTAAGATTTCAAAGAGTATGTCCTGACAGAAAACAGATCAAAACAAAACACGGCGAAAACATGATATACGAACCTCGGAAGATCCGGGGGGTTATATATTACGAAGTTTCATGTCAAAAGGAAGGTACTGGGAGAAAACGGGTAAGAGACGGAGTCCTGGGTGGCCTCACCACCTGGTGGCGCGACTAGGGGTGGTCCCGCGCCATGGGATGGTGTGGACCACCCCGGCTCCGGTTCCGTCCCTTTTTTGCTTCGAAACTTTTCTTATTGACTGAAAACTGCAAAAACATAGTTGGATTGTATTTTCGCGGAACTTTTCTTACCAGAACTGTTACCTATTTGAACACGGACTCTGCAGGTCTCTGAATTTGGTATCTAGTAGATTCTTCTGGGGCCATCTCTTGAATATCATTGATATCTTCATCTTCATATACTTATTACTTGAGTCATAAAACCCTTCTCTTCCTTATTACACCATTGTCTCCACTCCGTGGAAATTTCTTTCACACAAAACTTCACACAGTTCTCATTAGCAACATTAGTATAAGTGAAGTGATAAAACCTTTTGAGTCTAACTTCAACTGAAAACCATCAAAACATAGGCTACTTTAGCAACTCCTTCCGAAAACCCAAAAATAATTCAAAAAGGAAATCGAATAAAGAAGCAAATGCATGAGTGGCAAAATCCGTCAAAACATACCAGCAGGTAAAGATCAATTTTTTAGAAACTATTATGTTGCTCAAATCAAAAAGTGCAAAACTAAAGAAAGTTAAATAACAACCCGGGTAAAAAGCACAAAAAATTACAGCTCAATCCTACATACAGAGATCTCTCACGAATTTTTATGGTGAAGCACAAAATTCTGTTTCGGGACAACAACTTCCCCAAATCTTACTTCTCTCTCATTAGAGGTTGATCTTGACACAAAAACCAAACCAAACGGATAAGGAGCGGTTATTACCGAGGTAATAACTTCCAAGACTCAAAGAAACAAAAACAAACTAAAAGCAAAAACAAATTGGGTTGTCCCCCATAAAGCTCTTTCTTTATAGCCATTAAGATGGGCATGATGATTTCGGAGAAACTCTCATAGGGATATAAATTGAAGCGAAAGAGAGCATTAAGAAGCAAAAACACCCACACATTTAAGTCTAACCCACTTCCTATGCAAGGGGATTTTGTAAACAAACAAGTTATTAAAACCGAAGGCAACTTGCATAAGAAGGCAAAAGAAACGCAACATAAAAACTTTCAGCATAAAACGAGGAAACTTGATATTATTAAGATGCATAAGAACACTTTTCCCTCTCTCATAATAACTTTCAGTATCATGCATAAACTTAACAATATATCTATCACAAGGACTATCATAGCAATGATCACTTATTCTAACAGAAAACACAGGAATACTAGCTCTCATAACACTACTATGTGAAACAATATTAGAGGTATCCTTACAAAGGATAGTGTGTCCCTCTTTTTCATATTTAGTAACAAAGTCTTTCACATTTGCTATTATAGGTTCATCAACCATTTTTTATCAGGTTCAACAGCTTTATTCATACTTTCATTAACCATACTAGCTATCATAGAATGTTCCTTTACCTTAACTGGAAAAGGCATTTTATCAATATAAGGTTCAGGTAAAACATGATTAGCAGTATAAACTTTGGTATTTCTTGCAGGAACACTCCTAGCAATATCTTTATAAGGTTCATGATACTTATTCCAATTCTTTTTAGGCACTTCAATATAAGAAGCAGAAGCCTTAAAATAAGAAGCAATAGCTTGAGAGTCTAGACCATAAGCATTTTTGATATTTTGAAAGTCGTTAGTTCCCATAAAAGATTCAATGCATTCATAATCATAATTTATACCTAACTTTCTACCTTTGTCATTCTCCCAAGCTTCGGTATTGTCTTGAATACGGTCTAGAAGGTCCCATTTAGCTTCTTCTTCCATACGAGTGAATGATCCAGCACAGGAGGCATCCAATAAATCTTTGTCATGTAGAGGGATCCTTGCATAAAATTTATTGATAATAATATTGTTGGGGAGCTCATGAATGGGACATTTGAGCATTAATAACTTCAATCTCCCCAAGCTTGAGCTGTACTCTCTCCATCAAGAGGCAAATGATCACCGGGATGGACAGTTCCATCCCCAACATAGTAGTTATCCATAACACGATCAATAATTCTTGTAGGTATTTTGAAAACATCTTTCTCAGCAGGTGGTGGCTTATCTACTACCTTAGCAGTGGTAGTAGCATTACCAAATAAGAAACTTAGCGAATTATCCATAACAAAAATAAAGCAACTAACAGAAGTAAACAATACTCACAGTAGAAGTTTCCTTTACCAGTTCCACTCTCTAATAGCGCTTCACTCCCGACAGCGGCGCGGAAAATAGTCTTGATGACCCACAAGTATAGGGGGTGTATCGAAGTATTTTCGATAAGTAAGAGTGTCGAACCTAACGAGGAGCAGAAGGTGCTGGCTAGTGGTGTGGATCAGGAATTCTCTGCAAATACTTAACAAACGGATTTTAGGGGTTTTCAATAAAGCAAGTAAACAAAGTAAGAGTAAATAAAAGACAGTAGGAATAAATGCAGCAAGTGGCCCAATCCTTTATGCAGCAAAGGACAAGACGGTTGTATTACTTAAGATGACCAAACGTTCTCAAGGACACATGGGAAGATTGTCAAGTGCTTTCGCTTCATATAGTTGATTAATCTTCTTTAGCTTGCTAAGTGTTGTGTGGGTGAACCTGTGCTAATGTACCGCCCCATCCAAGACTAATACATACTTGTGATTATACCCCTTGCAAACATCCATAAGTACAAGAAAGTAATTAAGGTAGAAACCTTACCACAACTTTAAACTCTAAGACCCTTACGTCCCTTGTGCAATGGTTTCCTAACGGGGGTTCAGGTTTCATCACTCCAACCCCTACGATTAGTAGCCAAATACACAATGCATTCCCCTAGGCCCATATAGGTGAAGTGTCATGTAGTCGATGTTCACATGACACCAATAGAAGAAGTACACCACAACTTAAATAACAATCTATTGAATCTTTCTCAACACAACTCCACTACTAACAACAAGACTTCTCCCATGTTCTCAAGAACAAAACGAACTACTCACAAGACATCATATGGATCATGATCAGAGATGGAATAATGATGTATAACAATCTGAACATAAACAATAATTCAATGGTTCACTCAATAGCATCAACTACAAAGAGTAATCAACACCGGGAAAGTTTCCCCTATGAACTATAGCAAGATTCAATGCAATTGTTATAGCAATATGGAGATGGTGATGAGGGTGCTGATGGTGATGATGGTGATGATGGTGGTGATGGTGGTGATGATGATGATGATGATGATGATCCCGATGAAGTCCATCTTGATGATGGTGTTGATGCCGACGATCTCCCCTCTCCGGGAAGGAATTCCCCCGGCAGAAATCTGTCTGCCGGAGAGATCTTTCTCTCTCGGTGTTTTCCGCCCCGCAGAGGCGGCGGAATCTTTCTGTGGTCGCTCCTCGAGTCTTAGGGTTTCGTGGGGATGATATACGTTAGAGGGGAGAGGCTGGAGTGGGCCAGGGTGGCCACACCACTCCCAGGCGCGGCCTAGGCCTGCTCGCGCCATGGGGTGGTGTGGGCCCCTTGTGGCCCACCTCCACTCCATCTTCTGGCATCCCGAGTCTTCTGAAAAATAGGATTTTCCATATATTTTCCCGGATTTTCTGGTCTTCATGAATTTTGCCTCCAAACAGCACCTTTTCCATCAGAATCATGACTGCAGCGGTCCATGCTCCAAAAGTCATCAACCATGCAAAAAGAGATGAAATAACATAAGTATCACCTCTCAATACGAAATATATCAATGAATAATAGTGAATTAAGACATAGAATAGTGATGCAAAATGGACGTATCAAAAAGTTAAAAAGGATATAACCCCAACAATCTTTTTATTTTCACAATCTCTGGTTAGTGGGTTACCTTCTATATGTTTCATTGTACTTTATTTTCTTTTACCTACCTTCGAAACTCCCTAGCCTATAATTCTCTATAGTGTTTCTTGTTCCTTTTTATTTTCTTTTCATGGTTGGGTGAACAAACTCCATTCGTACACCGAATCATTTACTTTTACTTCGTTTGTTATTTTCGCATGGACTTGAACCTCGGTTGATAACGTGCATGGTTTGTGCCAACCGTGTAAATACGTGCATGGTTTGTTCCTCGAAGGTAAAGTGTATCACCCTTGTTTTATTCAAACTTGGGGAGGTAACGACTTCTCACACTCTCTTTTGATAACTGAATTTTCTCTTTTCTTTTGGTATTCTATTCAAGTTTGCTTCTTACAAAAGTTCTAGCTTGGGGAACTTACTTCTGCATGTGTAGAGTCTTGTGCAATGTTCTTGTTGGATGAAAATTCTTGTGCAATCATGTATCCCACTATTTTTGAATGCTTGCTTGGGTAAGTTATGTTTCCTATTTATATATTGGATGCACTTTCTTTTGTTGGGATTCATAGTTGTTGAGTTAGAGCTTGATGCAAGTTTTTAAAATTTTATCCGGCTTGAGAAGAACATTGTTATCCTCTAAAAATACATTGCCATAACTTCTACACTTAAAATCCTTGTCTCCCACTTTTGATGTCTGAACTGTTTATCTTAGTTGGTTGATTTGTGAAGATGCCATGCTAGTGGGAGTAATTTAATATGGTTAGAGTAAAGGGTTTTATTGGTATGATTATTAGCTGTGGAAGCTTTTTCTCTAGTTCTTTTAGCTAACCGAGTCTTGCCTTGGAAATAATATTGCCAAACAAGTACAACAAGAAAAAGTCTGAAATTTATGACTTGTTTGATGAATGATTGTCTTGAGAGTTTACCCTTGAAGATACTTAACTCCATAGATGTTTTGATAGACTTGATGACACTATTGAAAGGAGTTGTTTGATTGAAATGAAGTCTAGCGGTAATTGTGATATATGCGAAAGATAACCTTGTGGATCAAACCGTGGTACTAGTTAAAAAGTTCTATGTTTCTCATGCACACCTTTCGATGCCAACAACTCCGCTGGGCTACGAATGATCAATGGTACAACCCCTGATTTCGGCTATGAGTTGATGACATGGGTGGTATAAATGTCACCGTAATGGGCAAAAGTATTGGTACTCTCAAAGGTTGTGCAAGCTATTTTAAAAGAAACACTCAATGATGCTTGAAGGAAGAAAAAACTGAAAAAATGAAGATCCACATAACATGTCCTTGGTATGGTCTCATCACTACATTATGAATTTTCTTGAAAGACAATGATTGGATTAGAAGTGTTTTTGATAACCTTGATTTACTAATGTGGGTGTCAATAAGACACTTCACTATTATGCTACTTAGGACATGAACTCTCTTACTAAATTTGTCTATTAAACCATCCTAGTGTTCTTTGGCATGTTGAGAGTTAACTAGAAGAATTGGATTGATTGTTACACTTCTAGTTATTTATACTTATATTAAACTCTACTTTAATTGTCTTTATTACTGAAGCTTGTATAGTGTTCTTGTCATCTCTCTAACTTTGATGAGCCTTTCAAATAGATGAAGTGCTGGATGTATATGACTTCCAACCATAAGTGAATTCATATTCTCATTAACACCCTTACTTTACAAAAGTAAGGAGATACAAAACTTATTAAAAGGCTCAATAAGGGGATCACAAGTTTGCTTTCAAGGTAGATTCACTTTTTCACATGGAGCATTGAAGTTTTAATTGATCCTTTATGGATTGACATAACTAAGGTTGTGTTGCCTTGTATGAATATGTTCTTTCTTACTTTGAGCTTGCAAGGAAAATAAAGATAGAAGGCATTAATCTTCTACATCTGGTTTTATAATTTTGTTTCAATTTTTGCCTCATTTATGTTATCGACTTGTGCCTCATGAACATGATGACCTTGTCCATAAGCCACTTTATTGCTCGGGACGAGCAAGATTCTAGCTTGGGGAAGTTTACGAGTTCAAAATTCATGCATATCTAAGTATATAAATTATTCATATTTTCACTCATTGCATGTTACATCTATCTATAACTATGCCTATTGTGTATGATTATTAGTTTTCATTCATTCCACATCGGCTTTGCACAATATTAGTTTTATTAGGATTTTATTATCTTTTTCTTGTCTTTGATTTGTGTGTAGGTGCTATGGAAAATCATGGATAAAAGGAGTGAAGAGGATTCAATGTGGAGGAGTTGCAAGCACCAGACTTAGCCATTTGAGGGGAGGGAAAAGTGGATTTTTACATCAACTCCATATGATGATCCAAGGCCATGGTGTTTTATCCCTCGTCCATATGAATCCAATGAGACAAACAACACCTCAATCAGAGTCCGTATGAAGGAATATTGGCCAAAATACTACAGAGTACCGCAAGGATAACGAGCACTGGTACGCAAAACCGACCTCTAGCTCCGTCGGTTTGCAAAACCGACCTCCAGTTGCCTATTTAAAGAGGGGAAACCCTAAAACAAGGAGGAGAGTCCACACACGCCATAGGGGCGAAGTCCTGCCACTCCGCCGCCTCCATAGCCTTCGCCCACAAGATCTACATCACCATAAACTCAAGGGAGAGAGAAGACTTGCATCTTGAAGGTCTACGCATCGATCTTCATCGCCATCTTCATCAACATCGTCTTCACATCAATCCCCTTTGTTTAGGTTGTTGTAGTCCAATCTCTATTGTGGATTTGCACTTGTATTCAATTGTACCTTCATATTGTATACATACAATTGCCATGATGTTGATCCCCTTCATATATGAGTAGTTGCCTTGTTCTTGGGGAGAGATGGTGAAACCCTAGTATTATTATGCATTGAAATAAAGATGATCTATTAATTGTGTACAAATATCCATTGATCTATGAATTGTGTTTGATCTCTCCCTATAGATGGTATGTGTACTCAGCCGCAAATGATTTTCCCTTGGGACTTTAAAAGGGAGGGAGAAATCCTTTGTACGTGTCTTGGAAGCATACCCAGAATGCCCTGTGACAGATTGGCGTCATCTTGTAACCTACACGGTCAAAGGAGGATTAAAGAGGGACTCCCTAAGCTAATTACGATATCCACAGGGAAATCCTTAACTGCGGTGGTTTGTATGGGCGACTGCTCTCAAACATCGTAGTGGTTATTTAGAGGTGATATCACTCTTGGCTCAACAAAGTGGCTTTCTACGAGCCTTGTAGTGAACATCTTATTATGGATCTTTCTCCACACATATCATGACATAAGAGATAGGTTATCCTAATCATTCATAATTATTCCATGCTAGTGGTGAATCCTACAATCCTTGAGAACCCCTTAACCATATTACACAACACTTCCTATACACTCTCTTGGTTTAGTTTACTTTTGTTAAGTACTTTGTTCTTGTTTACTTGAAGCACCTTTTAAACACATTCTTTATACACCCTTTACTTGGAATTAAAGATAACTTGCAAGTACTCTCTAGCGAATAGTAACACGGGGCATAAAGACCTTTACCAATAGCTCTCTATGGGTTCGATATCTGTACTTCGGAACTAGCTACAATTGATCTGTGCACTTGTAGTCATCACTCAACTCAATAAGGCATTCACTAGCGGTGTAGATGGCAGCAAGGGCAGGATCCATGTCCAGGAGGGCCCCTCTCTTCTCTAGAATCTGGAGGATCCCTGATTCTGACCGGGATGTAGGAGCTCGCCCGATAAAAATAAGAAAGAAAATGACACAACTCTTGAACACTTTCAAATTAAAAACATTGTACAACTCTTGATGTAAAAAAATTGTTTATCATTTTTAGAGGGTGAAAAGTAATGCATTCACTAAAATCTTTTTGTCTAATGCATATATCGAAATTATACAACTCTTGAACACTTCCAAATTATACTTTGGACATGATGATGTTGTCCTAATAAAATTGTGGCAGTTTACCATTTTTAGAGAGTGAAAACTAATTCATAAACTCAAGGGATCACTAAACTAAAATCTTTCGACTTCACCGTCCACACGCCGGCCACTCGCCTGACTTTCGAGTCCATGGGCGATGGGATCGGTCTGGCGATCGGGAGCTTCTGCTTCCAGGTCGGTTAACTAGGAACGCTTCGCATGCCCGACCAGCCGACGACACCTGCAATTGCTCCAGCATCGTGGTTCCCGCCACCAATCGGCACTCTTCGCGAATTCAACGCCCCGGCAACAGCTGGGAGCACGGACATCGACAACGGTCGCAGATCCGATCTGGGTGGCCTGGCCATAGAAGATGGAGCCTACAGCTCTGGATCTGAAAATTGTGGGAGCAACGGCTTCCCCAATCACTTCATGTGCACCGTCATCAACGCAGGCGACACCGGCGTCAATCGCGAAAATGCCGGCACGGGCACTAGACCGGCCAACGGCGGTATACCAGTCACAAACGGTGGCCCCACCAACGGTGCGCCAACCAATAACGGGACGAGAGGAGAACCGCACCTCACGGCGAATGAGAACATCGGAGAGCACATGCTAATCATCAATGACAGCGAGTGGGCCCGCTGTCGAGAAGCTCTATGGGGCAATCCTCTACCCCCTAACTCATCGCAAGACATGATGATGGGCTACCATTGGGTGCTGAAGGAAGAATTCAAACACTAACAGCAGGTAATCGTGCAACTCAAGGCGCACAACTCGAGGCACACAGAAAGGCAGCAGATGAGTCGAGCCTTCGACGAGCTCAGCTCTCCTCCCATGGAGGATCCTCCTCCAAAGGCAACGAGTACCTGGCCAACAAAAGACGATCTCGACTAGCCCACCTCACCGTCCGAGAGCGTGTAGAAGCCATGAAAGTCCTCGACTTCGGCTCTATGACAGTGGATACGCAGAGCAACGTGCTCCCAAAGACGTCGCAAGCTGCGGTGATAGCGGCTACCATGTACCTCCTCAACAACCAGCCACCGGCTGGAGATCCGCGAGCTTCCATGCACCAATCTACGATTGCGGGCTTGGGCCTAATCGAGGCCGCCCTCGACAAAGAGCCAACACCAGAGTCGAAGAAAAGCAAGGCCCTGGCCAAACGCTACTCCTCGCCCTCGTCCAACGATGATAGCCACGACCTGTCTCGATGTCGTCGCTCACGGCGGCACGATCATGACTACGACGCACGTGATGATATCACGCAGCACAAACTCGACAAAATGCACGCAAGACACGCTCGTTCGACTGACTCGGAGGACGATGAAGTAGAGCTATGCGGTGCTAGATGCTTCAGTAGAGCCATCATGCAGAAGCGAATGCCTAAAGGGTTCAAACTTCCATCGGAGAACCCAAAATTTGATGGCCTACAAGACCCGAAGATTTGGCTGGAGGATCAATCTCCTCTGTCAGGCTGCACGGCGGGAGTCGAAGCACGGACATGCAATGCCTGAAGCTACAGCTGCAGGGCGCTGCTCGCGCATGGCTCAACAATCTCCCGCGCGGATCCATTCACAGCTAGGAAGAGTTAGTCTACAGCTTCGTGCGCAACTTCAAGGGCACTTACAAAAGGCCCGCATCAATCGAACAGCTGAGAGGTTGCCACCAGCAATCTGGCGAGTCGCTGCGCTTGTATATCTAGAGATGGTCTATCATCAAGAACTCCACAGAAGACATCTCCGAGGATTGCGCAATCGACGCGTTCAATGGCGGCGTACGCCGCAGAGAGCTCGGGAAGGAGCTGGGTCGCTCGAAGCCCAAAACAATCGACCACCTGATGGAAATCGCGAATCGTGAGCCTGCAAAATATAATCAATGAAAACCCTCTATCGGATAAGAATGATTGCTGGACATATACTTGTGGGATTCCTACATGCCTGGCAATTTTTACAATCTGATACATGAACATATTAAAGTGCCCAAGGTATACTCCTGGATCTGGAAATCTTGCTGTATGATGAAAGTTAAACTGTTTGCTTGGTTATTACTAAGAGATATACTAAATACTCGGGATCTTCTACAAAGAAGACATTGGCATGTGACTGATGACATCCAGTATGAGCTCTGCCCATTAAACGCATATGAGGATAGAATGCACTTATTTTTTGAGTGTAATTTTAGTGTGAGGATTTGGAATTACTTACAAATATATTGGCAACCACATGAGGATCTCTGATACATTGCAAATGTATCTATAATTTTTGATGTTCCATGCTTGTTTTATATCTACTTTCTTATGTTTTGTCCATACTTTGGAGTATTTTTATACACTTTCTGGGACTAACCTATTAACAAGATGCCACAGTGCCAGTTGCCTGTTTTCTGCTGTTTTTGGTTCCAGAAAAGTCAGAAAATGAATATTCTCGGAATTGGATGGGACAAAAGCCAAAGTTGATATTTTATCGGAAGACTCATGGAGCTAGAAGACGAGACAGAGGAAGGCCAGGGGCTGGCCACACCATAGGGTGGTGCGGGTTCCCCCTGGCTGCGCCACCTGGTGGTGTGGGCCCCTTAGGCCTCCATCGACCTTGCCCCTTCGCCTATAACAAGCCTCCCGATGAGAAAACCCTAAATCATCTAGCCTCCGGCCACGAAAAGTTCCGTAGCGCCGCCGCCACCGAAGGGGAGATTTGGGGGACAGAAAGTCTCTATTCCGGCACCCTGTCGGGATGGGGAAGTGGCCCCGGAGCCATCTCCATCGATCTCCACCACCATCTCCATCGCTGTTGCTGATTCCTATGATGAGGAGGGAGTAGTTCTCTCTCGAGGCTAAGGGTTCTACCGGTAGCTATGTGTTCATCTCTCTCTCTGTGCATGATCATATTGTGATCATCAGCTTTGTAATCAAGTAGATCTACTTTGCTACTCAAGTGCTTTAATAGATCTCTGCTCTCCCCATGTGTGTGAAAGTGACAGCGTGAACACCATGGTGGCACTTAGGCTAGAGATTACAAATACTTGTTATGAGTTATATTTGGAGTTGGATGTTTCTATGAAATTGTGGTGTTTTTTGGAACCATCTAGAGCTCAAGGTGATAGTGTGGGGTTATCTAGATGGGGAACAAACTTTGAGGTGTGCTGTTATAGCCCTACCATGGATTAGAGTGTCCAACCGGAGAGTAGTTCCAAGTAGTATCATAAAGAGAAGATATTTATATGAGAGTGTTCACTAGTGAAAGTATGATCCCTAGGCCTTGTTTCCAAGCATTGAAACACTGTTTGCAACTAGATCTGTTACATGTTTGCTTGCTGCCATCTTTTATTTTAGTTTTCCTTTAGTCTCTTCCACGCCATCAAGATATTTTCTAGCATCGTTGTCTTTTATCCATACCACTTGTATTTCACTATCTCTTTGCCAAACTAGTGCACCTATACACCTGACAAGTGTATTGGGTGTGTTAGGAACACAAGAGACTTCTTGTATCTTGATTGTAGGGTTGCTTGAGAGGGATACCTTTGACCACTTCCTTCCTGAGTTCGATAAACCTTGGGTAATCCACTTAAGGGAAACTTGCTGCAGTTCTACAAACTTCTGCACTTGGAGGCCCAACAACTGTCTACAAGAATATAAGTGCGTAGACATCAAGCTATTTTCGGGCGCTGTTGCCGAGGAAGTAAGGTAAAAGGTACTCACATCTTCTGGCTACAAAGCTACTCCCTCTGTCCCAAAATGTAAGGCACCTAAGCTTTAGCCAAAAGTCAACGTCTTCTAAGTTTGACCAAGTTTATACGAAAAATATGAATATCTACAATATCAAATGGATATTTTGAGAAACTATACTTTCTAGTGAATCTATTGATATTGATTTGGTATTGTGAATGTTTATATTTTTATGTATAAATTTGGTCAAACTTAAAATAAGTTGACTTTTGACTAAAGCTTAGGCGCCTTACATTTTGGGACGGAGGGAGTATCTTCTAGTACTGTAACTGGTGTGTGAGTGCTCGAAGTTATTTCCTTTAGATTCTGCAATTATATATTTTTGTTTCTTGTTTTTATTTTCACTAGTTACGCTTAATGGAAAACAACAACAAAATTATAGAGCTTTATAGTATTTATCTTGAGTTAGGAGATGATGTGTTTGAAGATAAAATTAAAAAACCTATGGAACTTTATTTGCATGCTAATAGCAATGTTATTAGTATGAATTCTTTGAACACCATTATTGGTAATTCTATGGAAAAGTCTAAGCTTGGGGAAGCTAGATTTGATGAGCATGATATTTTTAGTCTCCCAAGCATGGAGGAGAAAATTTACTTTGATGATACTATGCCTCCGATATATGATGATTACAATGATGAGTATGATATTTTAAGTCCACCTACTATTGAGGAGAAAATTAATTATGATTACAATATGCCTCCTATATTTGATGATTATGGTGATGAGAATAATAATGATAGCTATTTTGTTGATTTTGCTCCCACTACAATTAATAAGAATGACTATGTTTATGTGGAGAGTATTAATTCTTTTAAGCATGTGGCTCATGATAAGAGTGTTTTATGTGATAGTTATACTGTTAATTTTATTCATGATGCTACTAAAAGTTATTATGAGAGAGGGAAACATGGTTTTATGTGTCTCAATAATATTAAGTTTCCCCTCTTTATGTTGAAAGTCTTGAAGTTGAACTTGTTCTGCTTTACTATGCTTGTTGCTTTGTGCTTTCATGACTTGTTTCTTTACAAGATTCCTATGCATAGGAAGTGGGTTAGACTTAAATGTGCTTTTAATTTGCTTCTTGATGCTCTCTTTTACTTCAATTCATATTTCTTATGTGAGCATCTTCTCAAACTATCATGCCTAACTTAAAGGCATTAAAGAAAAGTACTTCTTGGGAGTAACCCAATAGTTTTCTTGAGTCTTGGAAGTTATTATTTCTGTAATAAACTCTCCTTATCCTTTTTTATTTGATTTTTGTGCCAACAATAGCCTCTAATGAGAGGGAAGTAAGATTTGGGGAAGTGCTGTCCCGAAACAGATTTTTGTGCTTCACTGTAAAAATTCGTGAAAAATCTCTGTATGTCAGATTGAGCTGTAATTTTTTGTGCTTCTGCCCCAGGTTGATATCTAAATTACGTTAGTTCAACACCTTTCTATTTGAGCAACAAATGGTCTTCGAAAAAATTGGTCTTTACCTGCTGGTCTGTTTTGACAGATTTCTGCCATTATTTGCATTTACCTCTTAATCTCTTTCTCTTTGAGTTCTCTTTGATCATTTGAACTTTTTAAAGGAAGTGCTACAGTATATTGTGTTTTAATGAAAGTTTTGCTGTTTTAAAACTAAAACCCAAAGGTTTATTATCCTTTGAATGCACTAATGTTGCTAATGAAGATTGTGTGAAGTTTTGTATGAAGGAAATCTGCAGGTGTAGGGAAAGAATGATGTAATGAGATGAAGAATGGACAAAAGCTCAAGCTTGGGGATGCCGCCCTATGTCACCCCAAGAAATATTCAAGAGGTACAAGCGTCAAAGCTTGGGGATGCCCAAGGCATCCCCTTCTTCATCAATAAAAATCTCAGGTCTTTCTAGACACTTCGTTTTTATTGATTTATGCACAGTTGTGTTGTTCTTGGAGTATTTTAGTTTTCGTTTTTAGTTTTCTTTTTCTTTGTTTTCTTGAATAAATTGGTTGAACCCCATCATTCATACATTAGTTTTCAAATAAGTTGGTTTGGATTGGAAAAAAGTAGGAAAAGTTCATGCTTAAGTGGTATAAAAAGAGTTTGTTTTTGACTGTGACTTAGGCTTTGTCATGTCATGCTTGATATTGTTTTGGCTTTATGCTTAGTGATTTTTGCTATAGCATGACATGTTATAAACAATTGAGATTGCTTAATGTGCCTTGAAAGAATCATGTGTTGTTTTAGGATATTAAAGCATAGTATTGTGGTATTCTCCTTTGATGCTTTATTTAGGTTGACTTGGCGCATGCTCACACCATGTAAGACTATCCCAAGTCACCAGAGCCTCTATGATCCTTTAGCTTTTGACTTGTAATATCACTTTATGCTTTAATTAATGATGTTTTGTCTCTTTGCATGATTTTGGCCATTATTGCTCTCTTAGTTGGTCGCTCCCAGGCTTTTGCTAGCCTCCATACCAAGTATGAGTTCCACTCATGCATCCAACTCCAAATAAAACCAAGTTATTCCAAAGAGTCCACCATACCTACCTATTAGCATTTGCTATTCCAAGTATATTCATGTTTTTATCTACCTTCCAAATTAAACTTGTGATGAGAAAACTAGTGATTAAAGCTCTCACGAACTTGATGGCACACTTTACTTTTCTTGCCCCTAATAAACTTGAACCATTGTGTCATCTATGTTGTATATGCTTGCACTTATACGTTTGGAATTAGCAGAACCATGCTGTCATGGGGAACACTTTCAACATTGCACTTGTACATTGTACCTAGCTGATATCATGCTCTTTTGTCTATGGATGTCGTCGGTGTGAAATGAAAGGGGAGCTTGTCAGTCCATGGAGTTATGTATGTGTGTTAGAGAAACGCCTAGGCCACTGGTGTAATCCATGCCTAATCATGGTGGAAACCAGCAGCGTAACCATAATAAGCAATCTATGAAGCATTCTTCTTATAAATAAAGAGATAGAGATTGAGAAAAGAAAAGAAAAGAAAAAAAGAGATGAGAAAAGAGGAAAGAGAGAAAAAAGCACCATTTTCCCATGGTAAATAAGAAGATTGCTGAGATGCTCATTGTCTGCTCGCCTTGTCATTTTTATATAGGGATTCTTCCGTATTATCGGGCAAGGGGTACCCCGTTGGTGGTTCTCTATGATACACATGTACTTACTATGACAAGAACTTACCAGTAACTAAACTTGAGTTGCATGAGGAGCGACCATCGTATTCAAGCGACATGAGATTGCCAACTTATATTTTGTCAAGCATATACTCCATAGTTCATTCACTTTAACCTTAATCACTTCAAGATGCTTATGATAGGGACAATGAGAGCTGAAAGCTAATAAGTACCATAATTTTTGGAATCTCTTTATGAGACTTAAATCCCTGCTTCCTTCTATGAAGGCCTTTCTTCCACTTTTATATTGAGTCTCCTCCTTCTATCCTTAGGCACCAATTAAGAGAGCATAGTTGTCATTCTTAGTTCTATGTGCATTGTCCCAAAACTTATTGATTGATTCATAATGTTGATATTGCTTGTTCCTGAACTATTTGTATCTAGTCACCCTTATGAACTTTGAAGGTGTCCTATGCATTTATGTTTTGCTACTCTATGAGGGACAAGCTGAATACCATTCTCATTATGTTTTCTATATGTGAAACAAGCAATCATCTTTCAATGCGTTGTTATTCATGAACCTTTGTTTGTATCCTTTCATGTTGCAACATAGTTACTTTGTCTTATTGTTAGAACTTCATCTTTTATGCTCATGTTTAGAGTACTTTGATCCCAGCTTTCAATGCTTGCAAATGGTTTGATCTTGATTGTGATGGTGCATGTCACCTCAAAAATTATTCTTTTCTTTTTATCACTTATCTACTCAAGGACGAGGAGGAGTTAAGCTTGGGGATGTTGATACGTTGCAAATGTATCTATAATTTTTGATGTTCCATGCTTGTTTTATATCTACTTTCTTATGCTTTGTCAATACTTTGGAGTATTTTTATACACTTTCTGGGACTAACCTATTAACAAGATGCCACAGTGCCAGTTGCCTGTTTTCTGCTATTTTTGGTTCCAGAAAAGTCAGAAAATGAATATTCCCGGAATTAGACGGGACAAAAGCCAAAGTTGATATTTATCGGAAGACTCACGGAGCTAGAAAAGGAGACGGAGGAAGGCCAGGGGCTGGCCACACCATAGGGTGGCGCAGGTTCCCCCTGGCTGCGCCACCTGGTGGTGTGGGCCCTCAGGCCTCCACCAACCTTGCCCCTTTGCCTATAAGAATCCTCCCGATGAGAAAACCCTAAATCATCTAGCCTCTAGCCACGAAAAGTTCCGCAGCGCCGCCACCACCGAAGGGGAGATTCGGGGGACATAAAGTCTCTGTTCTGGCACCGTGTCGGGACGGGGAAGTGCCCCCGGAGCCATCTCCATCGATCTCCACCACCATCTCCATCGTTGTTGCTAATTCCCATGATAAGGAGGGAGTAGTTCTCTCTTGAGGCTAAGGGTTCTACCGGTAGCTATGTGTTCATCTCTCTCTCTCTATGCATGATCATATTGTGATCATGAGCTTTGTAATCAAGTAGATCTACTTTGCTACTCAAGTGCTTTAATAGATCTCTGCTCTTCCCATGTGTGTGAAAGTGACAGCGTGTACACCATGGTGGCACTTAGGCTAGAGATTACAAATACTTGATATGAGTTATATTCGGAGTTGGATGTTTCTATGAAATTGTGGTGTTTGTTGGAACCATCTAAGCTCAAGGTGACAGTGTGGGGTTATCTAGATGGGGAAAGCAAACTTTGAGGTGTGCTGTTATAGCCCTACCATGGATTAGAGTGTCCAACCGGAGAGTAGTATCATAAAGAGAAGATATTTATATGAGAGTGTTCACTAGTGAAAGTATGATCCCTAGGACTTGTTTCTAAGCATTGAAACACCATTTGCAACTAGATCTGTTACATGTTTGCTTGCTGCCATCTTTATTTCAGTTTGCCTTTAGTCTCTTCCATGCCATCAAGATATTTTCTGGCACCGTTGTCTTTTATCCATACCACTTGTATTTCACTATCTCTTTGCTGAACTAGTGCACCTATACACCTGACAAGTGTATTGGGTGTGTTGGGGACACAAGAGACTTCTTGTATCTTTATTGCACGGTTGCTTGAGAGGGATACCTTTGATGACTTCCTCCCCGAGTTCGATAAACCTTGGGTAATCCACTTAAGGGAAACTTGCTGCTATTCTACAAACCTCTGCACTTGGAGGCCCAACAACTGTCTACAAGAATAGAAGTGCGTAGACATCAATCTCCAGGTGATAACTTAGACGGCTAGAAAGACATTTGGACATCCTTTTTTCATGGAGGTATTGATCTTGGCTTGCTGGAATATTTGGATCATACAAAATGGAAAGATCTTCAATCAGAAAAGACCAACGTTTGCAAGGTGGAAATTCAAGTTTGTGAATGATATCACTTGTTGCAGTACAAGATCAAAAAGAAATATAGGCATTCTCTTCTAGCATGGGTAGATGCACTACCTTAGATGTTTGGCTGGTTTCAGTTTAGTTTCGGCTAGTTCTCTGGTCCTCTTCTATATATTTTCTGGTAGCTCTATTGTGCTATATGCTTATTTTATAAATAAATTACTATGGGGCTTTTGCCTCACAGTTCTAGGTCAAAAAAAATCACGAATCGGTGGGCCGATGGAGAGGACTCGGTGAAAAACTGTGCCTACTCCGACGACGACAAGGACCTCGGGCGCAGACGCGACCACCGAGGGAAACGTCGAATGCGTGGACACGAGGACCGCGGTCAAGTCGACATGATCGCAGCCGGCTACGCCGACAAATGCGACGACAACCGCAACAACGGATATCGCAGCAGTGGATACCGCGACAGCGGGAAACCACGCAGGTGTGGCAATGCCGCATTTGCGAAGAGGTACCCACAACATCCACCCAGGACAAACTGTCCAGACCATGCAACGTGCACTTCTACATCGACAAGCACGACGGCAAGAAAAAGTCCATCCACCTCCTAAAGGACTGCCGTTAGTTCCTCAAGCTCCATGAAGGCCTGGCCTAGATGAATCGCGACGCGATCAACTAGGGCTATGGAGCTGCCCCAGGCACTATGGCACATGGAGCTCCTCCACCACCGCCCGGACCACCACCACCTATGGCTGCACTAGCTCACAACCATGGAGGCGAGGCGTATCCCCGACCACTGGGGATGATCCAAAAGGGTCGCCCCTCAATTCAAACATAGAAGGCAATCACTAGCCAAGTCAATTTGGCAATAAACTCTCCACCATCCACCACTAAGTACCTCAGTGGCAGCGAGTCATGCATCACCTTCGACAAAAGCGACGACCCGTGCCAAGTACCTCGGCCAGGCCATTGTCCTCTGGTACGAGGTGCAGATTGGCGGGTTCGAGATGAGTCGCGTCTTCATGGACGGCAGAAGCGACAGTAACCTCATGTTCGCGAGTACCTTGCGAGCAATGCGGATCTTGCTAACATGCCTGGAAGTGTCGGACATGACGTTCCACGGCTTCATCCTAGGGAAAGGAGTCTATCCCCGAGGAAAAATAAACCTCGACGTCATCTTCATCACGCCGCAAAATTTTCGGGGAGAACGCATCAACTTTGAACTCGTTGACTGGCCCTCACAGTACCACTGCATCCTCGGACGTGTCGCATTCGCAAGGTTCATGGTGGTACCACACTACGCCTATCTGCAGATGAAGATGCCAGGCCCAAACGGCGTCATCACAATCAACGGAAGCTTCGAAAGGTCTGACAGCTTCGACATGGAATTCAACCGAATCTCCCAGTCCTTCGGCATGCAAGCAGAACTCGCAAAACTGAATGAGTCGACAGACAACAGTCTACCTCCCCTAAGTAGGCCAAGTTCACCCAACCTGTCCTTCGACTCGTCGGTGCACACAAAGAAAGTAATTGTCCACCCAATGGATCCGACCAAGACGGCCCTCATCGCCAACAACTTGAGTTCCGCATAGGAACTCGTGCTCTTCGAATTCCTTCATGAGCACTGGGATATCTTCGCCTGGTGTCCAGCGGACATGCTAGGGGTTCCTAGGGAATTCGCCGAGCACTCACTGAACGTGAATCTAGACGCAAGGCCAGTCAAGCAGACGATACGGTGACTGTTTGATCCAAGACCAAAAGCAGTCAGTATGGAGATCAACAAACTCCTCGACGCTAATTTCATACGCGAGATCAAGGAAAGCAACTGGCTCGCCAACATAGTGCTAGTGCCTAAAAAATACACGGATATCCTGTGGATGTGCGTGGACTTCACCTCCTTGAACAAGCACTGCCCAAAGGATCACTTCTCGATGCCACAGATCGATCAGATAATCGACTCCACCGCGGGATGTGAGCGCCTCTGCTTCCTCGACGCCTACTCAGGCTACAACCAGATTCAAATGAAGGAGGAAGACTAGGAGAAAACGGTGTTCACAATGCCCTTTGGTGTGTTATGCTATAACACGATGCCTTTTGGGCTAAAAAATGCAGGAGCCACCTATCAGCGGTGGATGCAGGCTTGCCTCAAGATCCAACTTGGTGGCAATATCCAAGTCTACGTTGAAGACATCGTCATCAAAACCAAAGAGGAAGCCATGTTAATCGACGATCTCCGCGAGACCTTCGCTAACCTTGACCGCTACCGGATAAAACTCAATCTAGACAAATGCGCCTTCGGCGTACCATCTGGGAAATTACTCGGGTATCTCATCTCTGCGAGGGGGATCGAAGCAAACCTGAAGAAAATAATGGCGCTACTGGCCATGGAGAAGCCGAAGAACGTAAAAGGCGTCCAGCAGCTAGCTGGACGAATCGAGGCGCTCAGTCGATTCATCAGTCAAATGGGCGAAAAGTCACTGCCCTTCTTCCAACTCCTCTACAAAGCTAACAAGTTCGAGTGGACAGACGAGGCACAAGAAGCATTCGATGATCTCAAGCATCTACTATCCACCTTTCCAGTACTGGTGACGCCACACGAAAAGGAGTCACTACTGCTCTACATCTCCGCCACCAACTAGGTGGTCGGCACTATGCTCGTGGTGGAGCAAGCCAAAGAAAATAAAGTCCATGGGGTCCAACGCCCAGTATACTACCTCAGCGAGGTGCTCACGCCAACAAAGCAGCGGTACCCGCACTACCAGAAATTGGCGTACGGTGTCTTCATGACAGCCAGGCGACTGCGTCACTTACTTCCAGGAGCACTCAATCGTGGTGGTAAACGACGCTCTGCTCGGGCATATACTCATTAATCCTGACGCCACTGGATGAGTCGTGCTCTGGGGCATAGAGTTGTCGCCATGCGACATCACATACGAGAAGCGTGACGCAATCAAGTCGCAAGTTCTCCCAGACTTCCTCGTGCACTGGATGGAGAACCAGTTCCCTGACAAACTAGATACGTACTATCTCTGAACAATACACTTCGACGGGTCTAAGCGAAAGGACGGAGCTGGCACAGGTGTCATACTAACATCACCCCAAGGAGACAAGATGAAGTATGTTCCGCGAATGCAGTTCACAGCCTCCAACAATGAAGCTGAATATGAAGCCTTAATCCATGGAATGCGGATGGCGAAAGACTGTGGCGCAAAGAGGCTCATCATATACGACATCTCCAAGCTGGTGGTCAACTAAACGATGCACGAGTGCGACGCACTGAGCGACAACATGATCACCTATCACAACCTCTACGACACACTCGAGGGAGACTTCGATGGCTACGAGATGCGACATGTTGGCCATGAAAGAAACGAAGAGGCGGACATACTCGTCAACATCGGCTCCACCTTCGCCCCATACCACCTGGGGTATTCCTCGAGCGCATCTATGAGCGCTCCATCAAGCCCAAGGCTCCAGAGAAGAAAGCAAGCACGTCAACGGACTCGAGGGCTACGCCACCTAACGAGCCAATGGAACTCGATGACATGGAGATTGGTACAGGACTCGAAGGCCCAATGGAGGTCATGATGATCGAGCCATCCTGGACACAGCTGTACATCACATATCTGCTTAGCAAGAGGCTGCCAGATGACCCGACTGATGCGCGATACATCGCGCGATGATCCAAGGCATTCACCCTCATCAACGGCGAATTGTACAAGCGCAGCATCACTGGGGTACTTCAACGGTGCGTCTCCAATGGGGACGGAAGAGCCGTCCTCCTCGACATACACAAAGGCACTTGCAGACACCATGCTGGTAGTCGCGCCCTCGCCGCCAAAGCTCTGCGAGCTGGATTCTGTTGGCCCACGGCCATGCGCGACGCCAAGGACATCGTCCAGCACTGCAACGCTTGCCAGCGATTTGTAGACAAACCACACGCACCTGGCGCGAAACTCAGGCCAATACCATTGGCTTGGCCCTTCGCACAATGGGGACTCAACATGGTCGGCATGCTCCCAAAGTCCTCGCGAGGAGGGTATTTCTACCTCTTAGTCGCGATCGACAAATTCACCAAGTGGACCGAATGCCATGCCTGTGACGAATCAATCAGGAGCCAGTGCCATCAAGTTTTTCAAGTCCATTGTCTACCATTTTGGCGTGCCACATAGCATCATCACGGACAATGGGACGAACTTCACCTCCAAGGAGTTCCAGGAATTCTGCGATAATATGGGAATCAACATTAGCTACGCCTCGGTGGCTCACCCTCAGACCAACGGTCATGTCAAAAAGGCCAATGGCCTCGTCTGTGGCGGAATCAAGAAGCGACTCCTTCCAGTCGAACAAGCCGCTGGATGCTGGCCAGACGAATTGCAATCCGTACTTTGGAGCTTACGCACAACTCCAAACAGCGCCACGGGCTACACTCCGTTCTTCATGGTGCACGGTGCTGAAGCGGTGCTACCCGCAGAAGTGCGCTACAAAGCCCCGTGAGTGGTTGCTTATAGCGAGCAAGAGTCAACTCTCACACTCGAGGACTCCGTCGACCTCCTCGATGAGGCACATGGGATCGCCGCGGAAAGATCAACGATCTATCAACAGAACCTCCACAACTACCACAGCAGAAGGCTACACCCCAGATCCTTCGTCGAAGGAGATCTGGTCCTGCGACTGAAGCAGCAAGGGCGCCTCAAACTGGAGTCCCCTTGGGAAGGACCTTATGTGATTACTGAAGTAATCCCAGGTGGCGCCTATCGCCTCAAAGACCTAGCAAGCGGAGTCGCATACTCCAACCCCTGGAACATCATGCAGCTGCGTCGTTTCTACCCCTAGTCATTTTTACATTACAAATAAGGCTATTCAGCCAGGCTACTTAGCCACACATTATACCTCGTACTATTCTGCGAAAAAATAAAGCTAAGTGCCCCAAAACTCTGTGTATTTTTCTATTTTCTTGCCATTTCATCACTCGAGGGCTGCGCCACCCTTTACACCTTCGTTCTACAAACAAATTGCAGTATCCTGAGTAGCTGACACACTACCAATCGAGCCCTTGATAAACACCAACCCAGTTGCAACGCACCTAACATGTTGGCAAGGCGCTGAGATAAACACACGTCAGGCTAACAAAAAGGAACTGCAAAGTACAACACACTCTAAAAATATACAAGCTAGCAAGCTCTTCACATATTAATGGGTATTAAATACACCCACCACAATCATACGAACTTTACAACACTTATACATCTATGTGCAGGATACAAATTATGCTACTACTACAAAAGAAGAACATTCGTCTGCTCCTCAAAGAAGTCAACAATGTCCTCCACTGGCCGATTGACTATTTAATAATGTGGAACCATGTCCCAAGTCATCCCTTGTGGCGGAGGCGGCGGTCCAGCAGCAACAGACGCGATGTCCACATCTGGCCTATGCAGTCGCACCAGCGATAGAGTAGCATTGGCACCTGCGACCAATTGTTGTCGCACACACTCGTGGACCACGCTTATATCTTGAAATTTCGCCAGAAGAGCCAACAGGCTTGAAGGGACGGCGTCCAGTGGAAACATCATCTGATAAATGTGCCTAAGACATGACTACGCATTCTTCAAGCATTGAAGCACTCGAGAATAACGATCCTGCAGGATCGCCAACGCGACTGCACGGTCGTGGACCACCCAAAAATACCCACTAGCCTGCAGCTACTCCTGGGTCAGGTTATTCATACGAATGGCCACCCGGTCCTTCTCATCCTACGGATGACGAGCGCTAACAACTACACCAAGCAAGAAACAAAGTGTAAGGACAAGGTATCACCGCGACTGACTAAAAGACAAGATGAGAAGACAAGGAGCTAACATTTAAACTGCTCGTTCAACTGCGCCACTTTATCCAAGAGATACTTCTCGCGGGAGGTGGCCTTCTTAGTTTTCAACTTCCACACGTCCATGTTACCATGGACGATGGGCAACTCATGCTCCAACTGCTTAATGCGGTCGCGCAGTCGCGAAAGCAACGGCAATTCCTCCACCTTTGAATGCGGCCGCGCCGTGGTTTCATCGGTCGGAGGAGAGTCATGAGGACCACTCGAATGACCACTCGAAGGACCCTAGGTGCAATCAAGCAAGAGGAAAATGAGACCAATCATACATCGATAAAAGGAGGATTGCATTCAAATTCAATAAAAGTATCAAGGGGATAACCCCCACAAAATGCGGACCAACAAAAGAAGCTACACCTATTACAAAGGGCAACTATACAGCAATCTGCTTCTTCGACTTAGACTTCAACTTCGGGGGATTCATCACATCCGTGGCAGTCTCCGATGCCACGGACTTGCCGGTGGTAGCCCCAGATGCCACAGTCTTCGCCGCCTTCTCTTGCCGCCGCTCCTTAGAGTATTTTGCGACTGTCTCTATAAGCTAAGGCCCATACTTACCGCAGCTACTAGCGAAGGGAACAAACACTACCTGCTGGCCATCGGTGTTGGCAGGCATCGCCTCGGAAATCGTGGCGGGATCCAACTCCATGCCATGGGCTTGTGCTATCGCGAGTGCCATGGTGGCGCCGACAGATCACTGGGAGTTCTTGAAGTCCATGGGAATACCTCCAGCGAAGGATTCCACCAGGACATCAAGATTGTCGATTAGGCCGGCCTTGGGATTCAGGTCCTCCCGGAGGCGATTCAACACACCTTTGGCCTTCCCCAGCGTCTCTTGGAGGGAGACACCGTGGTCCTCGACTGCGGCCACAACGCCAGTAAGAGCATCCTCGCAACGCAATGCGTGGGTGTCGAAGCTGAGGCCAGCGACATCTGAAGAGTACAAGGTGTTAGCACAAGGACAAGAAAACCAAGAGAAGGAAAATGCAATGGAAAGAAGTGCAAGTACCTGAGAGCGCCTTGGCAGTCGAGAAAAGTTGTTCCGCGGACAACTTCTCCCTCTCAGCAGAAGAAGCGAGTAAATCTTCCTCACGCTTCTGCGACTCCTCCAAGGCTGCGAGTGCCTCGTTGTGCTTCTTCTATGCCGCTGCAAGCCCCTTCTCGAGGGAAGTAACGCGGCAGAGAAGCTCATTATGCTCCCCTACAAAAGGACAGAGCCAAACAAAACTAAGTACGGGAAGACCTACATAAGAAAGGACAAGAGAGAATATCACTACAAACATTCGACTGCACGATGGCGATTATCCAGCAGGGTGTGCTGTCGACCCAAAGCAAGAATTTGCTCCGCAAGTCGAGCAGATTCCTTCATAATGAGCTACACCAAGAGAAACAAAGACTTAGCATCAGCTAAAAGCATAAAATCGACTGCTAATGGCAATAAAGACACTCACGTGTTCCTCCAGGGACTCCGAAGATGCCTGTCGGGCAGTCGTCCGTGCAACCATCTGATTCTCCCCATCATGTGGGGAACTCGAAGAATTGGCACCGGAGTGGGCCGCCACTGGAGGAGAAGGAGACCATGCAGCCACCTCCTTGGTCTTGGAGTCTACGACTCTGGATTCTTTCACAAATTAGACATCGTCAGAAGATGACGACACTGTTTGGCTGCAAAACATGCCCGACACCACTTCACAAAAGCAACTTCGAATGAAACAGGACGAACTCGCGGATATTAAAACTCACTAGTTGAATTTGTCGAGGTCAAAGGAGTCATTCGATGACTCCTTTGGTAGCTGCAGCTTCTTCCGAGCGGGAGGATTTGTAACACCCCAAAAATATTAATCAAGATTATCAAGTTCTAATCACCCAAGTTTAGGGTTAACAAAAACTTTTATTATTAAATTTAATATGAGTATATGTGTGAATTGCATTAGTGTATGAATGAGTGCAATTGCCATGTTTGATTGCTACAAATGATAAGGAATGGTTTAAAGATGAATACTACATCATCTAGGCCAATTACAAACAAAGTTAAAATAAAAGAAAAATCAAATATGAATCATATGATCAAATGGTCATTTTGACCAAAATTAACCACTAGACCACTTTGAGTGTTCCTACTAAAATATTTCTAATATAAACTTTTGCAATTATTTTTACCCTTGCTAGACCAAGTAAAATTGAACCCAGGCCCACTTTACAAATCAACAGAAACAAATTCCAAATCTATTTAAACAACATTGCAAAATTGAATCAAGTACATATGCATAGATCACCATTTTTCAAAAACCACTCAAATCAATTCCACTTGACTTTTCCCAACAACCATAGACACCTAAGCAAGCAACAAGCACACTCACCGAATTTCATTTAAAAATTCAAATTTTGACTTCATGCGGCCATTTGGTCGAGCACTTGGCAGACACAGAAAAACACTTGCCTGACTTCTACTGTTCTGAGCAGTGATCACTTGCCACTAGCCCCTCATTTCACTTCCCTGGTCTCCCTTAGCGCCTAGCAATGCAGCAGACCAGCTCCCCTCTTGCCGTTTGCGCCAGCGCCGCGCCGCCCGATGCTCGCCGTGCCGGCCGACCAAGAACCACTAGCCACAGCCAGCGCTGCCCTCTTCCACGATGCCTAGGGGACAGGCGCCACACCACCGCCACCCTCTGTCCAACCCTCGACCACAGGAAAGCCATGGACCGCCCACAAGTGTCGTGCCCATATCTCTGTCAGCCATGCCGAGAGCGCGCCAGAGCGTCGTAGCCGACATGCGCACACACACCGCGCCTCACCCTCGATGTGCGTGCTCACACTCGCAGTGACCCTAGCTACCTCCCTGACATGCCCGTTCGCCGCCGCGTGGACCGTAGCCACTGTGCACCATCTCGAATGCCACCGTTTCTGCCTAGAGCACCGACCGTTACCGACCGTTCTCGAACGCCCTTTGCCGCGCCATCACTCGCACGATGACCGCCCTGAAGCACCACATCGACCCCTACCCTCAGCCATGCCAATAGCCCCCTATATCAACGTCGCAGACGAGCTCGAGCCATCCTGCTCCGTCCCTCTCGCTGGTGTATAAATAGAGGCCGCCCCAGCTCCAATTCGCCACACCATTCCACTCCCCTCTCTCTCAGACACCTCCCACACCTCTCCCCGGAGAAAGGCGAGCACCACATCACCGGAATTTAGCCGGAGCCCGCCGCTGCAGAGGAAGAACGGAGCCGTTGATTGCGACCGTCCCAGGAGCCGCCGCGACAACCATTCGAACCGCCATCGTCTAAAACATCGTTCGCCCCCATCGCCAAGTCTAGTTGGAGCCTAGGTGAGCCCCCACGTACCCCCACCGGCGCGTTAGGGTTCGTTCCTCGCCGGAGCTGTTCGTCAGAGACGATGAACCACGGCCATAGAATCTAGTCTAATCGCATGGCCCAGATTAAAAGATACCATTTCGGTTTAGATGAGCCACTGACCAGTGGGACCGTCCTGTCACCAGCCCGCTGCGCTAGCACAGTGCAGTTGGGCCGACCCATTTATTTTCCCATGCAGAGCCCGTCGATTCAAATAAACTTTTTCCAATTTAGTTTAAACTAGATTCTGTCAGAAGATTCAAAAATCAAATCAGAGATTTACTGAACCAAATTGCATGATTCCAATTTTGTTAGAAAGGTATTCAAAATATCTATCCAAGCTCGTTGGATTCAAACCATTTGAAATTATAGATCACCTATAGTAAAAATAACAAGATAGAGACTTTTTCACATTCAAACATTTTTCAAAAATCAACCATAAATTCTTTTGAGTTGATTCCAACTCTCAAATATCATATTTGACAAGATCTATCTGAATATGTAAAAATATTTAGGTTTACATGCAGTGACATTGGACTAGTACTAAAAGAATGCTATATAGGCGTTTCTAGTCATTTTAATTGTATTAAATAATAATCTTAAACTTTGTAAAATATGACCACCACTTTAAATCACATTCCCAAGTATTAGAATATGTGGTGATGACATGTGTCAACATGATCCCATATTTTAATTGGAGGATATTAAATCTTAAGTATTTTTCAATGAGTAGAAATTACTTTTCCAAAATAAGATAAATAAAATTAGGTCTTTATTTCATGTGATGATTGTGATGATGCTAGATCATCAAGTGTGAGCCTTAGTGTGCTAAATATAAGTAGTTAAGTATTGTTTGGTGATTGTGTACCTTGTATTCATTTATATACGATAGTACCGACCTGGGATACGAGGAGGAGGAGTACTACCTAGAAGAAGAAGAGAACTTCAACCACTGCACTACTCAAGGCCAGCTAACACTTGCAAGTTTCATCAATATGCAAGCCATCCCTGCAAGATTACCTATGCAAGATGCATTAGGCATGCTTGGTTATGCAACCTTGATTATACCAATCCCAAGTTTTACTTGCAAGCTTTATTCTTTTACTTTTACCAAAGTTCTTTGACTTTAGTTAGTGATTTGTGAGTATTGGAAAAATAGTATAGATACCATCAAGAGTATAAAACTAGGCCTTAGTAGTTACAATTAGATGTCATCAAAAGGCTTAAAACTAGATTTTGATAGTTACACTTGATTAGCACCCCTTAATAGTGATAGCCTCAACTTTAGTGGCTAGTGCTAAGCATAAAAGTTGATCACTTTAGATGGGAATACTTGGTGAAAATGATTATGAAAATCTTGCAGTGATGATTCATTCTATTGAAATGTTTTGACATGTGTTATGAACACAAAAGGATTCGATGATGAAACTTCTTGAGGCATGAGCCTTGGTTTTGATAAAAACTGATGGTTGGGTTCGGATGCGATACCATTCCAATTTTACCGTACAACCACAATACCTGAATTGGGTAGGGCTTAACTGGAAGTTTATATGCCTTAGTATGGGTTCCCTCACGGAAAGAGGTTGAGATGAGGCTACCTCGTGAGTGTGAATGTCCACCTATGCAGTGCCCAGGATGGAAGATGGCCATGGCTAGGAGGCCAAGCTCATAGGGGAGGTGCCTATACTAGAGTGTGTAACTGAAAGGTTAGGATTGATTAGCCGCATACTAAGTATGATGATTCAGGGTTATCCCTGACGGATGTATCGAATTTTGTGGTGAAAGTGTACCACCTCTACAGAGTGTCAAACTATTCGAATAGCCGCGTCCGCGGTCATGGACAGTTGGAGTGGCAATACTATTCCGTTGTCAGATGTTTTCAAAAATGACTTGTGAATTGAACTATGACTTTGACTTGACCACAACATGGTTGTAGACATGAAAACTAGGTTCCCACTTAGGTGATGTAGAAAATTAAATTAGTTTTATTTACTTTTGAACTCAGTATGAAATAAACCTGCCTTTTTGCAAATAAACCTAGAGCTTAAGATTCCTACTAGAACTACCTTACTTGTTAGTGATAGTTTGCGAGTACTTAAAGAGTACTCATGGCTTTATCCCTGGCTATTCCCGTGGCTAGACTATGAGGAGGACTACCAGGAAGATGGACAGCAGGAGGTCTATGACAACTAGGATCATCTCCCATTGTCAACATTGCCTGTGACCCAAAAGATGGAGCCTCGACTATGTTTACTTTCCGCTTCTTTGATTGTATTAAAACTGGATCATGAGATCCTTTATTTGTAAGACCTTTATTAGGGTTTGTAATGGATGATGTACTGTGGTACCAATTCTGTTATGTCTCGCAAAAATTCTAATCCTGGGATTGCGATGTATGGCATAACAGGCATCTAGGATTAAAAATCTGGGTGTTGACAAGTTGGTATCAGAGCCATCCTGACCATAGGAGACCCTAGTTAGAATGGACGTCTGAACAAAAACTTAGTTTCAAAACAAAAGAAGTGAGTATTTATGAAAACCTATCCCCACTCTTACCCTTGAGATTCTTTCAAAAAAAATCATGTTCCTCAAAAATTCTTGCAATCCTACCTAAAATTTGACACACTTGATCACCCCACTAACTTGCTCACCCTAAATTCTTATAGATGGAGGTAAAGTATAGCAAGTTCTACCAGCTGGGCAATGGAGTCCACCTGATCTTTGAGAGGGATCTCGATGCACTCGCAGAGTATCTTGAGCGCCCGCACCCGGAATTCTTCGGGGCCCAACTCTCATGATCAACAAGGAGGAGAACTACAATGGCTGATAGTTGCAGATCTCAGAGGAAAGATGGAAGCACCCACCTCGGAGAAGATCCAATTCAGCGTTTGGGAGAATAACTGGCTCGATGGATTAGCCAGGGCTATGCAGGAAACTCTTGCCCGTCTGTGTGGACAAAACATCAACCAAATCCAGGGAACTCGCTTTGCTCACTACGCACGGTGTGATTCTATGGGAATGCCCTTGGAGATGCAAGGACACCAGGAGTTGAAGCACCAAGTGGATAATCTCGACTTCATGTTGTATGATAGACAACAGGAGTTGGACAACGCCCGTGCCTACGCCAACCACAACCATTCCATTGCAGTAAAGAAGGACCAGACCCTCGCTATCCTCGCCAAGGAGTGCCAATAACTTCGTTGTCAGCGTGACAAGAAGGATTGCATCATCGATCGTCTTTGCAATAAGGTTGCCACTCTCGAGAAGACCATCTGTGAACAGGAGATCTAGCTTGAAGAAAAGGAGAAGGAAGGTGAAGATATCCGTGGAGATCTCTACTCTTACCTCAGTGATGATGACCACTACCTGGAGGATGATGCCATGGAGTTCCACACTGATGATGATGATTCTGACTTCATTGATGATGATTTGATGCACTTGAGCACTACACTAGGAGTGAGTTGTATCCGATCCCACTGTATCGTAGTTTCACAGAATGGTTCTTAAAACCATGTGTTTTCTATTTGTGTTGTGGTGTGTGTTTGTATTGGTGTGCTTTGAGTGAATGAATGAGAGAAAGTTGTTAGCTTGCAAAACCTGAGTCAAACTCAAAGTTTAAAGCTTTTGAAACAAAACCATGAACTTTAGAAATTTACCTCTTATCTCATTATCTATCTCAATCTTCAGATGACTCGTGGAAATCCCGAAGGAAGTAGTTCATCTTAGGACCCAATGCTGCAGATTCTGCATATGCTAGTTTCTGACCGTGAAGCTAGTAGAGCCGAACGTCAAGCCAATTTAGCCACTCTCCAATAGATAGCTCAGATGTCCCACAATAATCAAGGCCATGGAAACCAGGATAACCATGGATCCAAGCTCATGAATTTTTAGAATACCAACCCACCTATCTTTAGTCAGTCTGAAGAGCCCTTAGATGCTGATGACTGGCTGCAAACCATGGAGAACAATTTGGAGGTCACAGGAGTGGAAACCAATGAAAAGTATTGTTTGCCACCCATTATCTGGCAGGTGATGCAAGAGCCTAGTGGAATAGCACCCGTACCATGAACGGAGGTCAGATGATGACTTGGGATGAGTTCAAAATCAAGTTCAGCCAGACTCATGTGCCCCCAGGTCTGATTAAGAGGATGAGGGATGAGTTCAGAGAATTGAAGCAAGGGAGAATGACTGTGGTTGAGTAGCGCGACAAATTCTTATATTTAGCTAGATATGTCCCTGATGAGATTGACATAGAAGCAAAGAAGAAAGAGAGATTCTTGAACGGACTGCATGATGAGATCCAAACCGTGCTAGTCAACATTCCCTTTGATGATATTGAAGCTTTGGTCGATTCTGCCATTCAGATGGAAGGGAAGATCAACCAAGCCAATGACAACTGCAAACATCGCATGATGCACCAGTCTGGATCCCAACATACCCAGAAGTATCGCCCTAACCCGTCTGCAGGATATGCCCCAAGAAATAACAGACCCCCTATGTCCCGTCCAAGCTATCCCAACCATGGAGGAGGAAACCACAACACTAACCCCGGCAACTCCAATAACTTCAACCGTGCACCACCCAAGTCCAACAACACCACCAACAACAATACTGCCCCAAGGATTGGAAGCAATGTTGTGCCTATTGCAGGAAAAGACAAGTCCCAGAGTACTTGCTTTGAATGCGGAGTCAAGGGTCACTACTCCAACGAGTGCCCCAAGAAGCTTGTAGCAACCACAAATGTGAATGCACCCGCTCAGCAGCAACGCCGTGTTCAGCTTGGAAGGAGATTTCCCCCAGGGAACTCGCTCAACTGCAACGGCTGTCTGTTCCACATGAATGCTGAAGAAGCTCAGGAAGCGCCAGATGTCGTGTTGGGTATGTTTTCTATTAACTCAGTACTTGCAAGAGTGTTGTTTGATTCTGGAGCATCGCACTCGTTTGTTACAGAAGAATTTGCATGCACTAGTAAGATTCAACCAACAAAATTGAAGCACCTTATGATAGTTCAAATATATGGTTAACCACCAAAGCTAGAAAAATTTGCAAGGCTATACCTATCAGAATCCATGAAATAGATTTTTATGCTAATCTAATAGTACTTGGAACCAAAGGTTTGGAAGTAGTACTAGGAATGGATTGGATGTCGAAACATAATGGATTAATCGACTGTGCCAAGAAAGCCATAACCATGACCAGTAGTACTAGTGTTTCAGTAGAGCATGTATCTGAGACGTTGCCCCATCAATTCAAATGCAACAAGAGTCTAGCCCAACCAAACCTAGACCAAGTCAGAGTAGTCTGTGAATACCCCGACATGTTCCCAGATGAATTGCCTAGTATGCCCCTAGATCAGGATATCGAGTTCATCATTGAACTAGTTCCTAGAACTGGAGCCATAGCTCAGAGACCTTATAGTATGAACCCAGCTGAATTAGTGGATCTAAAGAAGCAACTTGATGCTATGCTGGAGAAAGGTCCGATTCAACCAAGTGCATCGCCTTGGAGATCGCCTTTTTTATTTGTGGATAAGAAAGATGGAGGTAATCGTTTGTGCACAGATTATCAGAAGTTGAATGATGTCACCATAAAGAACAAGTACCCAGTGCCGAAGAAGAAGATATTTTTGACTAGTTGACTGGTGCCAGAGTGTTTTGTAAGATTGATCTTAGAACTAGTTAGCATCAACTCAAAATTCGTGCAACAGATATTCCAAAGACCGCCTTTACCACCATATATGGATTGTATGAGTACACTGTCATGTCTTTTGGATTAACCAATGCCCCCGCTTATTTCATGAATCTCATGAATAATATTTTTATGAACTTCCTGGATAAGTTTGTCGTTGTTTTTATCGATGATATTCTGATCTATTCTAAGTTATAAGAAGACCATGAGCTACACGTGAGAACCATCCTTGAGACCCTTAGAGAACATCAGTTGTATGCCAAGTTTAGCAAATGTGAGTTCTCGTTGAACGAAGTAGGATTCCTAGGACATATCGTGTCGGAAGGAGGAATCGCTGTCGATCCTGCCAAGTTTAAAGATGTGGAAGAATGGAAAGCCCCAACCACTCAAACCCAAGTCCGTGCATTTCTCGGATTAGCAGGATATTACCGCAAGTTTGTTGAAGGATTTTCGAGCATCGCAAGACCAATGACCCAGTTGTTGAAGAAGGATAAGAAGTTTGAATGGACCGACAAATGTGAAGCAAGTTTTCAAGAGCTCAAGAAGAGATTGATTTTAGCCCCAATTTTGATTATGCTAGATATCAAGAAGCCTTTTGATGTGTATTGTGATGCATCCAAGATTGGTCTCGGATGTGTGTTCATGCAAGAAGGCAAAGTCATATCATATCTGTCTAGGCAACTGAAGCAACATGAGTAGAATTACCCTACCCATGACTTAGAACTAGCAGCCGTAGTTTTTAGCTTTGAAGACATGGCGTCATTACCTTGTGGGTAACCGCTGCGAGATTTATTCGGATCACAAGAGTCTGAAGTATATTTTTACCTAGAAGGAGATGAATATGAGGCAAAGGAGATGGATAGAGTTAATCAATGATTATGACCTTGACATTCACTATCACCCCGACAAAGCCAATGTGGTAGCAGATGCTCTTAGCAGATTGCCGTGTAGATTAAACACCATGATAAAAGAAGCCCAACCAAGTTTGCATGAAGAGTTGGAGCAGTTTAGAACGTAGCTAGTTAGTGAAGGATTTTAGCTAGCATTGAACTTCAACCCACTTTGATCAGTCAGATCAAGGAAGCGCAGAAAGGAAATGCAAGTGTCGATGGAATCAAGCGTCGTATCGGTACATGGAAGGTACCCGGATTTACCGAAGATGAAGGAGTTTTGTGGTACAAAGGACGTATCTGTGTGCCAACAAATTCCGAGTTGAAACAAGTCATT
The DNA here is from genome assembly GCA_023614405.1 of Avena insularis. NCBI lineage: Eukaryota > Viridiplantae > Streptophyta > Magnoliopsida > Poales > Poaceae > Avena > Avena insularis. Next base: position 451,401,678 of record CM042690.1, read on the forward strand.
ATGCAGGAAGCTCACGATACTCTTTATTCTATCCATCCCAGAGGAACGAAGATGTATCAGGATTTGAAGGAGCAATTTTGGTGGCACAAGTTGAAGAGAGAAATTGGAAGCTACATAGCAAAGTGTGATATCTGTCAGAGAGTCAAAGCGGAACATCAACGACCCGCGGGACTTTTGCAACCATTGTACATTCCAGGATGGAAATGGGATTCTGTCGGAATGGATTTCATCACCGGTTTGCCTACATCTAGTAGGGGAAATGACTCTATTTGGGTCATAGTGGATAGACTGTCTAAGGTAACCCATTTTATACCTGTCAAGACCACCTACCAGAATTCGAAGCTAGCAGAGCTGTACATGGCTAGAATCGTCAGTTTGCATAGAACCCCTAATACCATAGTATTGGATCGAGGAACCCAGTTTACCTCAAGATTTTGGTAGAAAGTCCAAGAAGGAATAGGAACCAAGCTGAACTTCAGCACAGCTTATCATCCACAAACTGATGGACAAACTGAAAGATTCAACCAAATTTTAGAAGATATGTTGAGAGCTTGTGTGCTAGAATATGGATCCAAATGGGAAGATTGTCTGACTTTCACAGAATTCTCATACAACAATAGTTATCAAGCCAGTCTGCAAATGGCCCCATTTGAATTTCTGTATGGAAGGAAGTGTCATACCCTCCTGAATTGGTCGCAAGTAGGAGAGTCAGATTTTCAGACCCGACATCCTACGGGAATCTGAAGAGAATTATCACAAAGTCCATGAACACCACAAGACCACCCAATCCAGACAGAAGAGTTATGCTGACAAGAGACATCGAGACCTAACCTTCAATGTCGGAGATTTTGTGTATCTCAAAGTATCACCCTTGAAAGGAATGCAACATTTTCAACTGAAAGGGCAGTTAGCCCCCAGATATATTGGACCCTTCAAGATTTTGAATCGCAGAGGAGAAGTATCGTATCAACTGGAACTGCCAGAGGAGATGTCAGCCATACATAATGTGTTCCATATCTCGTTACTTCGCAAATGCTTAGAAGTTCTAGAGAAGACCGAAGTGTTCAAGAACATCGATCATCGAGCCATAGATATCATGTAACATCCCAAAAGTTTAATCCAAAGTTATTAAGATTCAAATCATCAAAATTAGGGTTAACAAAAACTTTTCCAATAAAAATTATTAAAGCATTCATATGTGTGTGCATTTAAAAAGGAGTTGATTTGAATTGCCATGTTTAAGTGATCCATTGCTTGTAAAATGATTCTTAGGTGAAATAAACATCATCTAAATCATTCCCAAAGAAAAACAAACCAAAATGAATAAAAGAAGAGAATGGTCATTTGTGCCATTTTAATCAACATGCCTACTTTGGCTATTCCTAGTACTCAATTCTTAATAGAAATAAATATGGATCTTTGCACCCCTTGCTAGTACACATAATGATGTACCAAGGCCCACTTTGTGATCTTCCAAAAACTTTCAAACACTATTTTTAAAGGGCATTTGAAATTTGAATCTAGTTCATATGGGAAGATCCCACTATTTCAAAAACCACTCAAACGAGCTTTATTTTCAAAACCAAAGCAACCACAGAGTCTCAAGCTTATTCCTAGCACACCCACCAAAATATTTTCAAAATTCAAAAGTACATTTCTTGCGGCCATTTTCACAAACACTTGGCAGGCAGAGATTACACCTAGTATTTAGCTTACTGTTTTCTATAGGGTTTTGCCCCCAATTGAGCCCCATTTACTCCCACTGTCTCCACTTGATCCACCCATGCCATTTACACCCCATCCCCTACCCCCTAGCAGCAATGCCATGCCAACCCGATGCCATGCTCAACAGCCTAACTTGCCATCGCCGCAGCAGACCACCCCTCTATCTCTCGCAATTTCTATGAGCTAGCCCAGACCGCACCGCCACCCTCTGTCCCCTCCCCGAGCATAGACGAGCCATGGAACACCCGCAGCGTGCCACGCCCAGAGTGTCTGCGCCATGCCGAGCACGCGCCAGAGCGCCGCGCCCGACACGCGTGCACACGCCGCCCCTCGACCGTAACCCACGCTCAACGCTCCACCATGACCCAGGGAACACCCCTGACATGCATGTTCGCCGTCCATTGCACCCTAGCCACCGCTCGCCGTGAAGACTGCCGCCTCTGCCGCTCAGAGCGTGAGCACCACCCGACCAATTGCCACTGTCCCTAAGCCCGCATTTAAGCCGTAGCGCACCGCCAGGAGACCATCCACCGTCCCCTACCTCGAGCCATGCCGCTAGCATGCTGTGCAGCCCTCGCTGGAGTCGCCTGCCCATCCCTCTCGGTCGCCTCGTTGAGCTATAAATAGAGGCCACCCCAGCACAAACCACTCACACCATTCCACTCCCCTCACCTCACTTGTCCTTCCCCACCTCTAGCCGGAGCATCACGAGCACTTGCTCGCTGGAATTTGGCCGGAAGAGCCCACAGCAGAGGAGGAGAAGGCGACATTGATTTCGTCCACCCCTGGAGCGGCCTCGACCACTCCTGACCTCGCCGTCGTCCAGCAGTTCATTTGCCCCCATCGCCGTTGTTGCTGGAGCCCTGGTACGCCCCCTGAGCACCCCCACCGAGCCGCTAGGGTTTGCCCTCGCCAGCGACCTGTCCGTCGTTGACGACGAGCCCCAGCCGTCGATCCTACTTCTAATCTAACGGCCCACATCGCCCCGTACCGCTTCGCGTGTTATGAGCCGCTGACCGGTGGACCCCCCTGTCAGTTGTGCCCCTCGCTGCGGAGTGTCACTGGGCCGGCCCGTTAGCTTTCCCGCGTGACCCATTTAATTCAAATTAGGATTTTTCTATTTTAGTTTGAACTTAGTTCTATCCCCTAGTTTGAAAATCAATTTAGAGAGATCCACAAATCCAAATGGAGTGATTCCAATTTTCTTAGAAATCTACTGAAAAGATCTACCCAAGCCTGTTGGATTTAATTCAATTAGAGTTAGCTTTTGAGTTGATTCCAAGTAAAAATAACAAGACAGAAGCTTTTGCACATTCAAACATTTTTTAAAAATCAACCATGATAGCTTTTGAGTTGATTCCAACTCTCAAAAATCACATTTAACCATACCTATCTGAATATGTAATAATATTAGGGTTTACATGTAGTGACTTTGTACTAGTACCAAAATAATGCTATATAGGCATTTCTAGTCACTTTAAATCATTAAATAATGAACTTAAACCAAAGTAATTGAGATCCAACCCTTAAATCACATTCCCACATGTTAGAACATGTGGTGATGACATGTGTCCACATGATCCCATATTTTAAGTGGTGAATATTAAATCTTAGTTAATTTTCAATGAGTAGAAATTACTTTTCTTAAATAAAAAGAATGAAACTAGTTAATAAAACTTGTGATGCTTGTGAGGATAATAGATCATCAAATGTGTGCCTTAGAGTGCTAATTAGACTATTTAAGCATTGTTTGGTGATTGTGTACTCCGTATGTATTTATAGACGATAGTACCGACCAAGCTTTCGAGGAGTAGGAGTTCTATCAAGAGGAGGAAGAAAACTTCAACCACTGCACCAACCAAGGCAAGCCACCATTAACAATGCAAGCTAGAACCTGCAAGTATAATGCTTAGCAAGCTAGAATTAAGTTAGATGATTGAGCAAAGATGCTTTAGGCATGCTTTGGTCACACCACTTTGACTATTATTACCCCAAGTATTATTGTCCAAGATTTACTTCCTTTACTTTACCAAAGTCCCTTACTTGTTTTGAAGGTAGCATAAAGAGTATAAAACTTGACCTGTTTTGATAACCTTAGATGCCATTCTATGGCATGAGATTTATCCCATCTTTCCACCTTAGTGAACACTCTTAACTTAGTAGTTTAGAGTTAGATAAAAACTTGAGTCACTTTAGATGGGAACACTTGGTGAAAATGAATTATGAAATCCTTGGAATGATGAGTCATTCTATTGAAATGTTTTGACATGTGTTGAGAAACACAAATGGTTTATGATGATGAAAATGTTGAGGCATGAGCCTTAGCCCTTTTATAAAACTGATTGTTGGATTTGGATGCGATATCATTCTAAATTTACCGTACAGCCACAATACCTGAATTGGGTAAGGATTAGCCGGAAATTTATATGCATTAGTATTAGTTCCCTCGCGAGAGAGGTTTGAGCTGAGGCTACCTCTCAATGTTGTCCACCTATGCAGTGTCCAAGATGACAGATGGTCATGGTTGGGAGGCCATGATCATAGGAGAGGTGCTTATACTAGGGTGTGTAAAGGAAAGGTTATGTTTGATTATTTGCATACTAAGTATGATGATTCAGGGTTATCCCTGACAGATGTATCGAATCTTATGGTGAAAGTGTACCATCTCTACAGAGTATGAAACTATTCGAATATCGGCGTCTGCAGTTATGGACAGTTGGAATGGCCATACTCTTTCGTTGTCAGATGTTTTCAAAATAACTTATGAAAGGAATGATGAATCTTGACTTGACCACAATAGGGTTGTGTTTATGACACTAGCTTCCCAACTTAAGTGATTCTAGAACTTTATTTTATCTTTGCTTGTTTTAGAACTCAGCTTAGGTTTCAAACTTAATGTTATAGTTAAACATAGAGTTAGCACTTTAACTTAGAACTATACTACTTGTTAGTGGTAGTTTGCAAGTACTTAAAGAGTACTCATGGATTTGTCCCTGGATATTCTCATGGCCAGACTATGAAGGAGACTACCAAGATGATGGCCACCAGGACGGCTATGATAACTAGGACTATCTGCCTTCGTAAAGATTGCTGTGCTGAAGATGGACCCCACCGCTACACTTATATTTTATTCCGCTGCTTGTTGCATTAAGACTGGATCATGAGATCCTTATTTGTGTAAGACCTTATGTATGGTTTGTAATGGATGATGTACTGTGATATCCAAATCTGTTATGTCTCACAAAAATGGTAATCCTAGGATTGCGATGAATGACATAACAGGCATCTGGGATTAAAAATCCGGGTGTTGACAAGTCGGTATCAGAGCCATCCAGACCATAGGAGACCCTAGTTAGAATGGACGTCCGAACAAAAACTTAGTTTCAAAACCAAAGTGAGTATTTATGAAAAACTATTTCCTCTCTTATCCTTGGGAATTCATTCTTTCTCAAAAATTCATGTTCCTCAAATTCTTACATTACTACTTAAAATTTGACACACTTGATCCCTTCACTAATTTCCTCAACCTTAATTCTTGTAGATGGAGACTCAGTTCAGCAAGTTCTACCAGTTGGGAAACGGAGGTCAACTGATCTTTGAGAGGGATCTGGATTCACTGTCTGAGTTATTGGGACGCCCTCATCTGGAGTTTCTTGTAGCTCAACTTCCAGGACCCCTAGGAGGAGATTTAAAGTGGCTAGTCACCACTGATCTTAGAGGAAGCATCAAAGCACCAACGTCTGGGAGAATCCAGTTCTCCGTGAGAGATAACAACTGGCTAGATGGATTAGCCAGGGCAATGCATGAAGATCTCGCACGTCTGTGTGCCCTTAGTGTCAACCAACTCTAGGGAACCTGTTTTGCTCACTATGCAAGACGTGACATCACGGGAATGCCGATGGAGATGCCAAGTCACTCGGAGCTAAAGCGTCAAGTTAGTTGGGATGAGATTCTGCAAGATCTGCAGCATTGGGTCTTGCGACGAGCTGCTCCCTCCTTGGTTTCCACGAGTCATCTGAAGATTGAGATAGGTAAAGGGGTAAGAAAGAAGTTCTAAGGTTCATGGTTTTGGTTTCAAGCTAAAATTTTGAGTTTGACTCAGGTTTTGCAACTAACTTCACCCAGAGCTAAAGTATTCTCAAAGATTGATCTTAGGATTGGTTATCACCAACTTAAGATTCGTGCAACGGATATTCCGAAGACTGCCTTCACTACTCGCTATGGTTTATACGAGTATACGGTTATGTCTTTTGGATTAACCAATGCCCCTGCTTATTTCATGAATCTCATGAAGAAGATCTTTATGAATTTCCTAGATAAGTTTGTAGTTGTTTTCATCGATGACATCCTTATCTACTCCAAGTCAGAAGAAGAGCATGAGCAACATCTGAGAATCATCCTAGAAACCCTAAGAGAGCATCGGTTATACGCCAAGTTCAGCAAGTGTGAGTTTTTTCTGAAAGAAGTAGGATTCCTAGGACATATTGTGTGTGCCGGAGGAGTTTCTGTTGATCCCGCCAAGATCAGAGATGGCGAAGCATGGGAAGCCCCAACCACTCAAACCCAAGTCCGTGCATTTCTCGGATTAGCAGGATACTACCGCAAGTTCGTAGAAGGATACTCGAGCATCGCCAGACCCATGACCCAATTGTTGAAGAAGGACAAGAAGTTTGAATGGGCCGACAAGTGTGAAGCCAGTTTCCAAGAACTGAAGAAGAGATTGATATCAGCCCCAATATTGATCATGCCAGACATCAAGAAGCCGTTTGATGTATATTGTGATGCATCCAAGATTGGTCTCGGATGTGTATTGATGCAAGAAGGCAAAGTCATCGCATATTTGTCTCGACAACTAAAGCAGCATGAACAGAACTATCCGACCCATGATCTTGAGTTAGCAGCCATAGTTTTGGCATTAAAGACATGGCGTTATTACCTGATGGGTAATCGCTGTGAGATTTACTCAGATCACAAGAGCTTGAAGTATATTTTCACCCAGAAGGAGCTGAATATGAGGCAAAGGAGATGGATAGAGTTAATCAAGGATTATGACCTTGACATTCACTATCACCCCGGCAAAGCCAATGTGGTAGCGGATGCTTTTAGCAGATTGCCGTGTAGGCTAAACACCATGATCAAGGAGAAGCAGCCAAGTTTGTATGAAGAGTTGGAGAAGTTCAAAACTGAATTAGATAGCAAAGGATTCTTAGCTAGCATTGAACTTCAACCCACTTTGATTAGCCAAATTAAGGAAGCCCAGAAGGGAAATGAAAGTATCGACGAAATCAAACGTTGTATTGGTACAGGAAAGGTACCTGGATTCACTGAAGATGACGAAGGAGTATTATGGTACAAAGGACGTATCTGTGTGCCAGTAGATTCAGAGCTGAAGCAAGTTATCATGAAGGAAGCTCATGATACTCTTTATTCTATCCACCCCGGAGAAACGAAGATGTATCAGGATTTGAAAGTGCAATTTTGGTGGCACAAGATGAAGAGAGAGATCGGAAGCTACATCGCCAAGTGTGACATCTGTCAAAGAGTGAAAGCAGAGCATCAGAGACCTGCAGGACTGTTCCAACCATTGCAGATTCTGGAATGGAAATGGGATTCTGTCAGAATGGACTTTATCACCGGTTTGCCTACTTCTAGTAGGGGAAATCACTCAATCTAGGTCATAGTTGATAGACTGTCCAAGGTAGCTCACTTCATACCGGTCAAGACAACCTACCAGAGTTTGAAGCTAGCAGAACTGTATATTGCTAGGATTGTTAGTTTGCATGGAACCCCCAAGACCATCGTATCAGATCGAGGAACCCAATTTACCTCGAGGTTTTGGCAGAAAGTCTAGGAAGGATTAGGCACCAAGTTGAACTTTAGCACCGTGTATCACCCGCAAACTGATGGACAGACTAAGAGATCAACCAGATCTTACAGGATATGCTCAGAGCTTGTGTGTTAGAGTATGGATCAAAATGGGAAGACTGCCTGCCTTTCGCAGAATTCTCATATAACAACAGTTATCAAGCTAGTTTGCAGATGGCACCATTTGAATTACTATACGGAAGAAAGTGTCGCACCCCTTTGAATTGGTCGCAAGTAGGAGAGAGTCAGATCTTTGGACCCCACATTCTTCGAGAAGCCAAAGAGAAAGTACACAAAGTCCGTGAGCACCTCAAGACCGCCCAATCCAGACAGAAGAGTTATGCTGACAAGAGAAGGAGAGACCTGACTTTCAATGTCGGAGATTTTGTATATCTCAAGGTTTCACCATTGAAGGAAACCCAACGCTTTAGTCTAAAATGAAAGTTAGCCCCCAAATATATCGGGCCCTTCAAGATTCTAAATCGTCGAGGAGAAGTATCGTATCAACTGGAACTACCTGAAGAGATGTCAGCCATCCACAATGTGTTCCATATCTCGTTACTTCGCAAATGCCTGGAAGTGCCAGAGAAGACTGAAGTGTTCAAGAACATCGATCATGGAGCTGTGGAGATCAACAATGATCTGACATATCGTGAAGTTCCCATCCGTATCTTGGAGGAATCTTACAGAACCACCAGGACCAGGAGTATCAAGTTTCTCAAGATTCAATGGAGCAACCATACCGAAGAGGAAGCAACTTGGGAGCGAGAAGATTACATTAGGACAGAGTTCCCAGATCTCTTTAGTTCCTAGTTTTCTTTGTAAATCTCGGGGCGAGATTTTGTTTAAGGGGGGAAGGTTTGTAACATCTCAAAACTTTAATCCAAAGTTATTAAGATTCAAATCATCAAAATTAGGGTTAACAAAAAACTTTTCCAATAAAAAATATTAAAGCATTCATATGTGTGTGCATTTAAATAGGAGTTGATTTGAATTGCCATGTTTAAGTGATCCATTGCTTGTAAAATGATTCTTAGGTGAAATAAACATCATCTAAATCATTCCCAAACAAATCCCAAAGAAAAACAAACCAAAATGAATAAAAGAAGAGAATGGTCATTTGTGCCATTTTAATCAACATGCCTACTTTGGCTATTCCTAGTACCCGATTCTTAACAGAAATAAATATGGATCTTTGCACCCCTTGCTAGTACACATAATGATGTACCAGGGCCCACTTTGTGATCTGCCAAAAACTTTCAAACACTATTTTTAAAGGGCATTTGAAATTTGAATCTAGTTCATATTGGAAGATCCCACTATTTCAAAAACCACTCAAATGAGCTTTATTTTCAAAACCAAAGCAACCACAGAGTCTCAAGCTTATGCCTAGCACACCCACCAAAAATCTTTTCAAAATTCAAAAGTACATTTCTTGCGGCCATTTTCACAAACACTTGGCAGGCAAAGATTACACCTAGTATTTAGCTTACTGTTTTCTACAGGGTTTTGCCCCCAATTGACCCCCATTTACTCCCACTGTCTCCACTTGATCCAACCAGGCCATTTGCACCCCATCCCCTACCCCCTAGAAGCAATGCCATGCCAACCCGATGCCATGCTCGCCGGCCTAACTTGCCCTCGCCGCAGCACACCACCCCTCTCTCTATCGCCATGTCCATGAGCTAGCCTAGACCGCACCGCCACCCTCTGTCCCCTCCCCGAGCATAGACGAGTCGTGGACCACCCGCAGCGCGCCGCGCCTAGAGTGTCTGCACCATGCCGAGCACGCGCCAGAGTGCCGCGCTCGACACACGTGCACACGCCGCCCCTCGACCGCAGCCCACGCTCACCGCTCCACCATGAACCAGGGAACACCCCAGACATGCCCGTTCGCCGCCCATTGCACCACAGCCACCGCTCGCCGTGAAGACCACCACCTCTGCCGCTTAGAGTGTGAGCACCGCCCAACCAATTGCCACCGTCCCTAAGCCCGCATTTAAGCCATAGCATACCGCCAGGAGACCAGCTACCGTCCCCTACCTCGAGCCACACCGCTAGCACGCTGTGCAGCCCTCGCCGGAGTCGCCCGCCCATCCCTCTCGGTCGCCTCTTCGAGCTATAAATAGAGGCCACCCCAGCACAAACCACTCACACCATTCCACTCACCTCACCTCACTGGTCCTTCCCCACCTCTAGCCAGAGCAGCGCGAGCACTTGCTCGCCGGAATTTGGCCGGAGGATCCCGCAGCAGAGGAGGAGAAGGCGACGTCGATTTCGTCCACCCCTGGAGCTGCCTCGACCACCCCTAACCTCGCCGTCGTCCACCAGTTCATTTGCCCCCATCGCTGTTGTCGCTAGAGCCCTGGTACGCCTCCTGAGCACCCCCACCGAGCCGCTAGGGTTTGTCCTCGCCGGCGACCTGTCCGTCGTCGATGACAAGCCCCAGCCGTCGATCCTAGTTCTAATCTAACGACCCACATCGCCCCGTACCGCTTCGCGTGTTATGAGCCGCTGACCAGTGGACCCCCTGGCAGCTGTGCCCCGCGCCGCGGAGTGTCACTGGGCTGGCCCGTTAGCTCTCCCGTGCGACCCATTTAATTCAAATTAGGATTTTCTATTTTAGTTTGAACTTAGTTCTTTCCCCTAGTTTGAAAATCAATTCAGAGAGATCTACAAATCCAAAATGGAGTGATTCTAATTTTGTTAGAAAGCAACTAAAAAGATCTACCCAAGCCCTTTGGATTTAATTAAATTAGAGTTAGAGTTCTCTCCTAGTAAAAATAACAAGACAGAAGCTTTTGCACATTCAAACATTTTTCAAAAATCAACCATGATAGCTTTTGAGTTGATTCCAACTCTCAAAAATCACATTTAACCATACCTATCTGAATGTGTAATAATATTAGGGTTTACATGCAGTGACTTTGGACTAGTACCAAAACAATGCTATATAGGCATTTCTAGTCACTTTAAATCATTAAATAATGAACTTAAACCAAAGTAATTGTGATCCAACCCTTAAATCACATTCCCACATGTTAGAATATGTGGTGATGACATGTGTCCACATGATCCCATATTTTAAGTGGTGAATATTGAATCTTAGTTCATTTTCAATGAGTAGAAATTACTTTTATTAAATAAAAAGAATGAAACTAGTTAATAAAACTTGTGATGCTTGTGAGGATAATAGATCATCAAATGTGTGCCTTAGAGTGCTAATTAGACTAGTTAAATATTGTTTGGTGATTGTGTACTCCGTATGTATTTATAGACGATAGTACCGACCAAGCTTTCGAGAAGGAGGAGTTCTATCAAGAGGAGGAAGAAAACTTCAACCACTGCACCAACCAAGGCAAGCCACCATTAACAATGCAAGCTAGCACCTGCATGTATATGCTTAGCAAGCTAGAATTAAGTTAGATGATTGAGCAAAGATGCTTTAGGCATGCTTTGGTCACACCACTTTGACTATTATTACCCTAAGTATTATTGTCCAAGCTTTACTTCCTTTACTTTACCAAAGTCCCTTACTTGTTTTGAAGGTAGCATAAAGAGTATAAAACTTGACCTATTTAGATAACCTTAGATGCCAATCTATGGCATGAGATTCATCCCATCTTTCCACCTTAGTGAACACTCTTAACTTAGTAGTTTAGAGTTAGATAAAAACTTGAGTCAGTTTAGATGGCAACACTTGGTGAAAATGAATTATGAAAACCTTGGAATGATGAGTCATTCTATTAATTTTTTTTGACATGTGTTGAGAAGCACGAATGGTTTATAATGAAGAAAATGTTGAGGCATGAGCCTTAGCCCTTTTATAAAACTGATGGTTGGATTCAGATGCAATACCATTCCAAATTTACCATACAACCACAATACCTAAATTGGGTAAGGCTTAGCCAGAAATTTATATGCATTAGTATTAGTTCCCTCGCGAGAGAGGTTTGAGCTGAGGCTACCTCTCAATGTTGTCCACCTATGTAGTGCCCAAGATGACAGATGGTCATGGTTGGGAGGCCATGCTCATAGGAGAGGTGCTTATACTAGGGTGTGTAAAGGAAAGGTTATGTTTGATTATCTGCATACTAAGTATGATGATTCAGGGTTATCCCTGACAGATGTATCGAATCTTGTGGTGAAAGTGCACCACCTCTACAGAGTGTCAAACTATTCGAATAGCCGCGTCCGCAGTTATGGACAGTTGGAATGGCCATACTGTTTCGTTGTTAGATGTTTTCAAAATAACTTATGAAAGGAATGATGAATCTTGACTTGACCACAACGGGGTTGTGTTTATGACACTAGCTTCCCAACTTAAGTGATTCTAGAACTTTATTTTATCTTTCTTTGTTTCCGAACTCAGCTTAGGTTTCAAACTTAACGTTATAGTTAAACATAGAGTTAGCACTTTAACTTAGAACTATACTACTTGTTAGTGGTAGTTTGCGAGTACTTAAAGAGTACTCATGGCTTTGTCCCTGGCTATTCTTATGGCCAGACTATGAAGGAGACTACCAAGATGATGGCTAGCAGGACGGCTATGATAACTACGACTATCTGCCTTCGTCAGCATTGCCTGTGCCCCTGAAGATGGACCCCACCGCTACGCTTATCTTTTATTCCGCTGCTTGTTGTATTAAGACTGGATCATGAGATCCTTATTTGTGTAAGACCTTATGTATGGTTTGTAATGGATGATGTACTGTGATATCCAAATCTGGAATGTCTCGCAAAAATGGTAATCCTGGGATTGCGATGAATGACATAACAGGCATCTGGGATTAAAAATCCGGGTGTTGACAAGTTGGTATCAGAGCCATCCTGACCATATGAGACCCTAGTTAGAATGGACGTCCGAACAAAAACTTAGTTTCAAAACCAAAGTGAGTATTTATGAAAAACTATTTCCTCTCTTATCCTTGGGAATTCATTCTTTCTCAAAAATTCATGTTCCTCAAATTCTTACATTACTACTTAAAATTTGACACACTTGATCACTTCACTGATTTCCTCAACCTTAATTCTTGTAGATGGAGACTCGGTTCAGCAAGTTCTACCAGTTGGGAAACGGAGGTCAACTGATCTTCGAGAGGGATCTGGATTCACTGTCTGAGTTATTGGGACGCCCGCATCCGGAGTTTCTTGGAGCTCAACTTCCAGGACCCCCAGGAGGAGATTTAAAGTGGGTAGTCACCGCTGATCTTAGACGAAGCATCGAAGCACCAACGTCCGGGAGAATCCATTTCTCCGTGAGAGAGAACAACTGGCTAGATGGATTAGCCAGGGCAATGCATGAAGCTCTCGCACGTCTGTGTGCCCTTAGTGTCAACCAACTCCAGGGAACCCTTTTTGCTAACTATGCAAGACGTGACTTCATGGGAATGCCGATGGAGATGCCAAGTCACCCAGAGCTGAAGCGTCAAGTGGAGAACCTTGACTTCCTACTTTACGATCGTCAGAAGGAGTTGGACAATGCTAGGGAGTTCGCCAACCACAACCGTGCCATTTCCGGCCAGAAGGCCTAGACTTTCTCACTGCTTGTCAAGGACCGTTAGTCTATTTGCCTCTAGCGCGTGAAGAAGGATCGCACCATCGCCCGTCTTTGCAAGAAGGTGGCCGACCTCGAGAAGACCGTCAAGGAGCAGGAAGCTCAGCTTGCAGCAAAGGAGGAAGAAGAGGAGGGTGAAGACATCTAGGGAGACATGGATTCTTACCTCAGCAATGATGATGACTTTCTGGAGGAGGATGTTGTGGACTTCTACACTGACGATGAGAACTCCGATTTCATCGACGATGAGTAGATGCACTAGAGCACTGTCGTAGCATGAGATGTATCGGTCCCACTGTATCGTAGCTTGCAGAATGGTTCTTCAAACCATCTGTTTCCCTTTGTTGTGGTGGTGTGTGTTTGTATCGTGTGCTTGTTTGCATGAATTAAATGAAGTTAGTTGCAAAACCTGAGTCAAACTCAAAGTTTTAGCTAGAAACCAAAACCATGAACCTTAGAACTTCCCTCTTACCCCTTTATCTATCTCAATCTTTAGATGACTCGTGGAAACCAAGGAGGGAGCAGCTCGTCGCAAGACCCAATGTTGCAGATCTTGCAGAATCTCATCGCAGACGGAGAAGCAAGCAGGGCAGAGCACCAATCTAACTTAGCAACATTGCAGCAGATCGCCCAGATGTCTCTCAACAACCAGAACCATGGAAACCAGGATCACCATGGATCCAAACTCAAAAACTTCCAGAATACCAATACCCCAATCTTCAACCAAGCTGAAAACCCACTAGATGCTGATGACTAGTTACAGACAATGGAAAACAACTTAGAAGTTGAAGGAGTTGATGACAACGAGAAAGTTCTCTTTGCCACCCACTACCTGGTAGGAGATGCAAGAGCTTGGTGGACTAGTATCCGTAATATGAACCATGGTCAAGTGATGACATGGGAAGCCTTCAAAGTCAAATTCAGCCGCACCCACGTGCCACAGGGTCTAGTCACCAGAATGCGGGATGAATTCAGAGAGTTGAAGCAAGGCAGAATGACTGTGGTAGAGTACCGTGATAGATTCCTGTCACTTGCTAGATATGCACCTGATGAGATCAACATGGAGGCCAAGAAGAAGGAGAGATTCCTGAATGGACTGCATGATGAGACGTAGACTGTCCTCGTCAACATCCGCTTCGAGGATCTCGAAGAGCTAGTCGACTCGGCCATTCAGATGGAAGGGAAGATTAACCAGGCAAACGACAACCACAAACGTCGTATGATGCAGCAATCTGGATCCAGCAGTCACCAGAAGTACCGTCCCAACCCCTCACTAGGATATGCACCAAGGAACAATCAACCCCCAGTGTCTCGCCCAAGCTACCCCAACCGTAGCGGAGGCAATGTGAAGTCCGGAGGAAACAACCACAACTCCGGCAATGCCAACAACTTCAACCATGCACCTCCTAAGAACAACAACAACAACAAGAACAACAACAACACTGCACCCAGAACAGGCAACAATGTTGTGCCTGTCGCAGCAAAGGACAAGTCCCAAATCACTTGTTTCGAGTGTGGAGTGAAGGGTCACTATTCCAATGAGTGTCCCAAGAAGACTGTAGCCACTGCCAATGTGAATGCCCTAGCTCAACAGCAGTGTCGTGTTCAACCAGGGAGAAGGTTTGCCCCAGGGAACCCTCACAACCGCAATGGTCGTCTCTTCCACATGAACGCCGAAGAAGCCCAAGAAGCGCTAGATGTAGTGCTGGGTATGTTTTCTGTCAACTCAGTTTTAGCCAGGGTATTGTTTGATTCAGGAGCATCGCATTCATTTGTCACCGAAGAATTTAGATGCACTAGTAAGATTCACCCAACAAACCTGAAGCATGTCATGATAGATCAAATCCCCGGATCAACTACAAAAGCTAGAATATTTTGCAAAGCTGTACCTATCAGGATACATGGGATAGATTTTTATGCCAACCTTATAGTACTTGGAACCAAAGGATTGGAAGTAGTACTAGGTATGGACTGGATGTCAAGGCATAAAGGAATAATAGACTATGCTAATAAAGCCATCACCATGACCAGTAGCTCTAGAGTCACAGTAGAGCATATCTCTGAAACCTTACCTCGCCAATTCAAGTGCAACAAGAGTCTAGCCCTACCCACCATAGACCAAGTAAGAGTAGTCTGTGAATACCCCGACGTATTCCCAGATAAATTGCCAGGTCTGCCCCCGTATAGGGATATTGAGTTCATTATCGAACTAATCCTCGGAACCGGACCCATAGCCCAGAGACCCTATAGCATGAACCCCTCAGAGTTAGTAGAGTTGAAGAAGCAGTTGGATGCTATGTTGGCAATAGGCTTGATTCAACCAAGCGCTTCGCCATGGAGATCACCAGTGTTATTCGTCGACAAGGAAGATGGAAGCAACCGTCTGTGCACAGATTACAGAAAGTTGAATGACGTCACCATCAAGAACAAGTACCCCTTGCCAAAGAGAGAGGATCTATTTGATCAGTTGACTGGAGCTCATGTATTCTCAAAGATTGATCTTAGGACTGGTTATCACCAACTTAAGATTCGTGCAACGGATATTCTGAAGACCGCCTTCACTACTCGCTATGGTTTATACGAGTATACGGTTATGTCTTTTGGATTAACCAATGCCCCTGCTTATTTCATGAATCTCATGAATAAGATCTTCATGAATTTCCTAGATAAGTTTGTAGTTGTTTTCATTGACGACATCCTTATCTACTCCAAGTCAGAAGAAGAGCATGAGCAACATCTGAGAATCATCCTAGAAACCCTGAGAGAGCATCGGTTATACGGCAAGTTCAGCAAGTGTGAGTTTTGGCTGAAAGAAGTAGGATTCCTAGGACATATTGTGTCTGCCGGAGGAGTTTCTGTTGATCCCGCCAAGATCAGAGATGTCGAAGCATGGGAAGCCCCAACCACTCAAACCCAAGTCCGTGAATTTCTCGGATTAGAAGGATACTACCGCAAGTTCGTAGAAGGATTCTCGAGCATGGCTAGACCCATGACCCAATTGTTGAAGAAGGACAAGAAGTTTGAATGGACTGACAAGTGTGAGGCCAGTTTCCAAGAACTGAAGAAGAGATTGATATCAGCCCCAATATTGATCATGCCAGACATCAAGAAGCCGTTTGATGTATATTATGTTGCATCCAAGATTGGTCTTGGATGTGTATTTATGCAAGAAGGCAAAGTCATCGCATATCTGTCTCGACAACTAAAGTAACATGAACAGAACTATCCGACCCATGATCTTGAGTTAGCAGCCGTTGTTTTGGCATTGAAGACATGGCGTCATTATCTGATGGGTAATCGCTATGAGATTTAGTCAGATCACAAGAGCTTGAAGTATAATTTCACCTAGAAGGAGCTGAATATGAGGCAAAGGATATGGATAGAGTTAATCAAGGATTATGACTTTGACATTCACTATCACCCAGGCAAAGCCAATGTGGTAGCGGATGCTCTTAGCAGATTGCCGTGTAGGCTAAACACCATGATCAAGGAGAAGCAGCCAAGTTTGTATGAAGAGTTGGAACATTTCAGAACTGAATTAGTTAGCAAAGGATTCTTAGCTAGCATTGAACTTCAACCCACTTTGATTAGCCAAATTAAGGAAGCCCAGAAGGGAAATGAAAGGATCGATAGAATCAAACATCGTATTGGTACAGCAAATGTACCTGGATTCACTAAAGACGAAGAATGAGTACTGTGGTACAAAGGACGTATCTGTGTGCCAGTAGATTCAGAGCTGAAGCAAGTTATCATGAAGGAAGCTCATGATACTATTTATTCTATCCACCCCGGAGGAACGAAGATGTATCAGGATTTGAAAGAGCAATTTTGGTGGCACAAGATGAAGAGAGAGATCAGAAGCTACATCTCCAAGTGTGACATCTGTCAAAGAGAGAAAGCAGAGCATCAGAGACCTGCAGGACTGTTCTAACCATTGCAGATTCCAGAATGGAAATGGGATTTCGTCGGAATGGACTTTATCACCAGTTTGCCTACTTCTAGTAGGGGAAATGACTCAATCTGGGTCATAGTTGATAGACTGTCCAAGGTAGCTCACTTCATACCAGTCAAGACAACCTACCGGAGTTCAAAGCTAGCAGAACTGTATATTGCTAGGATTGTTAGTTTTGCATGGAACCCCCAAGACCATCGTATCAGATCGAGGAACCCAAGTTACCTCGAGGTTTTGGCAGAAAGTCCAGGAAGGATTAGGCACCAAGTTAAACTTCAGCACCACGTATCACCCGTAAACTGATGGACAGACTGAGAGATCAACCAGCTCTTAGAGGATATGCTCAGAGCTTGTGTGTTAGAGTACGGATCAAAATGGGAAGACTACCTGCCTTTTGCAAAATTCTCATATAACAACAGTTATCAAGCTAGTTTGCAGATGGCACCATTTGAATTCCTATATGGAAGAAAGTGTCGCACCCCTTTGAAATGGTCGCAAGTAGGAGAGAGTCAGATCTTTGGACCCGACATTCTCTGAGAAGCCGAAGAGAAAGTTCACAAAGTCCGTGGGCACGTCAAGACCGCCCAATCCAGACAGAAGAGTTATGCTGACAAGAGAAGGAGAGACCTGACTTTCAATGTCAGAGATTTTGTATATCTCAAGGTTTAACCATTGAAGGAAACCCAACGCTTTAGTCTGGAAGGAAAGTTAGCCCCCAGATATATCGGGCCCTTCAAGATTCTAAATCATCGAGGAGAAGTATCGTATCAACTGGAACTACCTGAAGAGATGTCAGCCATCCACAATGTGTTCCATATCTCGTTACTTCGCAAATGCCTGGAAGTGCCAGAGAAGACTGAAGTGTTCAAGAACATCGATCACAGAGCTGTGGAGATCAACAATGATCTGACATATTGTGAAGTGCCCATCCGTATCTTGGAGGAACCTTACAGAACTACCAGGACCAGGAGTATCAAGTTTCTCAAGATTTAATGGAGCAACCATACCGAAGAGGAAGCCACTTGGGAGCGAGTAGATTACATTAGGATAGAGTTCCCAGATCTCTTTAGTTCCTAGTTTTCTTTGTAAATCTCAGGGCGAGATTTTGTTTAAGGGGGGAAGGTTTGTAACATCCCAAAACATTAATCCAAATTTATTAAGATTCAGATCATCAAAATTAGGGTTAACAAAAAACCTTTTCCAATAAAAATTATTAAAGCATTCATATGTATGTGCATTTAAATAGGAGTTGATTTGAATTGCCATGTTTAAGTGATCCATTGCTTGTAAAATGATTCTTAGGTGAAATAAACATCACCTAAATCATTCCCAAATAAATCCCAAAGAAAAACAAACCAAAATGAATAAAAGAAGAGAATGGTCATTTGTGCCATTTTAATCAACATGCCTACTTTGGCTATTCCTAGTACTCAATTCTTAACAGAACTAAATATGGATCTTTGCACCCCTTGCTAGTACACATAATGATGTACCAAGGCCCACTTTGTGATCTGCCAAAAAATTTCAAACACTATTTTTAAAGGGCATTTGAAATTTGAATCTAGTTCATATGGGAAGATCCCACTATTTCAAAAACCACTCAAATGAGCTTTAGTTTCAAAACCAAAGCAACCACAGAGTCTCAAGATTATGCCTAGCACACCCACCAAAAATCTTTTCAAAATTCAAAAGTACATTTCTTGCGGCCATTTTCACAAACACTTGGCAGGCAGAGATTACACCTAGTATTTAGCTTACTGTTTTCTACAGGGTTTTGCTCCCAATTGACCCCCATTTACTCCCACTGTCTCCACTTGATCCAACCAGGCCATTTAAACCCCATCCCCTACCCTCTAGCAGAAATGCCATGCCAACCCGATGCCATGCTCGCCGGCCTAACTTGCCATCGCCGCAGCAGACCACCCCTCTCTCTCGCCATGTCTATGAGCTAGCCGAGACCGCACCGCCACCCTCAGAGTGTCTGCTTCCATGAAAGCACGCGCCAGAGCGCTGCGCCCGACACGCGTGCACACGCCGCCCCTCGACCGCAACCCGCTCTCACCGCTCCACCATGACCCAGGGAACACCCCAGACATGCCCGTTCGCTGCCCATTGCACCACATCCACCGCTCGCCGTGAAGACCGCCGTCTCTGCTGCTCAGAGCGTGAGCACCGCCTGACCAATTGCCACCATCCCTAAGCCCGCATTTAAGCCGTAGCGCACCGCCAAGAGACCAGCCACCGTCCCCAACCTAGAGCCATGTCGCTAGCACGCTGTGCAGCCCTCTTCGGAGTCGCCCGCCCATCCCTCTCGGTCGCCTTGTCGAGCTATAAATAGAGGCCACCCCAGCATAAACCACTCACACCATTCCACTCCCCTCACCTCACTGGTCCTTCCCCACCTCTAGCCGGAGCAGCGCGAGCACTTGCTCGCCGGAATTTTGCCGGAGGAGCCCGCAGCAGAGGAGGAGAAGGAAACGTCGATTTCGTCCACCCCCGGAGCTGCCTCGACCACCCCTAACCTCGCCGTCGTCCACCAGTTCATTTGCCCCCATCGCCGTCGTTGCTGGAGCCCTGGTACGTCCCCTGAGCACCCCCACCGAGCCGCTAGGGTTTGTCCTCGCCAGCGACCTGTCCGTCGTCGATGACAAGCCCCAGCCATCGATCGTAGTTCTAATCTAATGGCCTACATCGCCCCGTACCGCTTTGCATGTTATGAGCTGCTGACTAGTGGACCCCCCTGTCAGCTGTGCCCCGCGCCGCGGAGTGTCACTGGGCCGGCCTGTTAGCTTTCCCGCGCGACCCATTTAATTCAAATTAGGATTTTTCTATTTTAGTTTGAACTTAGTTCTGTCCCCTAGTTTGAAAATCAATTCAGAGAGATCTACAAATCCAAATGGAGTGATCCCAATTTTGTTAGAAAGATACTGAAAAGATCTACCCAAGCCCTTTGGATTTAATTCAATTAGAGTTCGAGTTCTCTCCTAGTAAAAATAACAAGACAGAAGCTTTTGCACATTCAAACATTTTTCAAAAATCAACCATGATAGCTTTTGAGTTGATTCCAACTCTCAAAAATCACATTTAACCATACCTATATGAATATGTAATAATATTAGGGTTTAGATGCAGTGACTTTGGACTAGTGCCAAAATAATGCTATATAGGCATTTCTAGTCACTTTAAATCATTAAATAATGAACTTAAACCAAAGTAATTGTGATCCAACCCTTAAATCACATTCCCACATGTTTGAATATGTGGTGATGACATGTGTCCACATGATCCCATATTTTAAGTGGTGAATATTAAATCTTACTTAATTTTCAATGAGTAGAAATTACTTTTCTTAAATAAAAAGAATGAAACTAGTTAATAAAACTTGTGATGCTTGTGAGGATAATAGATCATCAAATGTGTGCCTTAGAGTGCTAATTAGACTAGTTAAGTATTGTTTAGTGATTGTGTACTCCGTATGTATTTATAGACGATAGTACCGACCAAGCTTTCGAGGAGGAGGATCTCTACTAAGAGAAGGAAGAAAACTTCAACCACTGCACCAACCAAGGCAAGCCACCATTAACAATGCAAGCTAGCACCTGCAAGTATAATGCTTAGCAAGCTAGAATTAAGCTAGATGATTGAGCAAAGATGCTTTAGGCATGCTTTGGTCACACAAGTTTGACTATTATTACCCCAAGTATTATTGTCCAAGCTTTACTTCCTTTACTTTACCAAAGTCCCTTACTTGTTTTAAAGGTAGCATAAAGAGTATAAAACTTGACCTATTTAGATAACCTTAGATGCCATTCTGTGGCATGAGATTGATCCCATCTTTCCACCTTAGTGAACACTCTTAACTTAGTAGTTTAGAGTTAGATAAAAACTTGAGTCACTTTAGATGGGAACACTTGGTGAAAATGTTTTGACATGTGTTGAGAAACACAAATGGTTTATGATGATGAAAATGTTGAGGCATGAGCCTTAGCCATTTTACAAAACTGATGGTTGGATTCGGATGCGATACCATTCCAAATTTACCGTACAACCACAATACCTGAATTGGGTAAGGCTTAGCCAGAAATTTATATGCATTACTATTAGTTCCCTCGCAGGAGAGGTTTGAGCCAAGGCTACCTCTCAATGTTGTCCACCTATGCAGTGTCCAAGATGACAGATGGTCATGGTTGGGAGGCCATGCTCATAGGAGAGGTGCTTATACTAGGGTGTGTAAAGGAAAGGTTATGTTTGATTATCTGCATACTAAGTATGATGATTCAGGGTTATCCCTGACAGATGTATCGAATCTTGTGGTGAAAGTGTACCACCTCTCCAGAGTCTCAAACTATTCGAATAGCGCGTCATGATTATGGACGATTGGAATGGCCATACTGTTTCGTTGTCAGATGTTTTCAAAATAACTTATGAAAGGAATGATGAATCTTGACTTGACCACAACAGGGTTGTGTTTATGACACTAGCTTCCCAACTTAAGTGATTCTAGAACTTTATTTTATCTTTCTTTGTTTCAGAACTTAGCTTAGGTTTCAAACTTAACGTTATAGTTAAACATAGAGTTAGCACTTTAACTTAGAACTATACTACTTGTTAGTGGTAGTTTGCGAGTACTTAAAGAGTACTCATGGCTTTGTCCTTGGCTATTCTCATGGCCAGACTATGAAGGAGACTACCAAGATGATGGCCAGCAGGACGGCTATGATAACTAGGACTATCTGCCTTCGTCAGCATTGCCTGTGCCCCTGAAGATGGACCCCACCACTACGCTTATCTTTTATTCCGCTGCTTGTTGTATTAAGACTGGATCATGAGATCTTTATTTGTGTAAGACCTTATGTATGGTTTGTAATGGATGATGTACTGTGATATCCAAATCTGTTATCTCTCGCAAAAATGGTAATCCTGGGATTGCGATGAATGACATAACAGGCATCTGGGATTAAAAATCCGGGTGTTGACATATCAACAAGGATCTAACCTATCGTGAAGTATCCATTCGTATTTTGGAAGAAGCCTTCAGAACCACCAGGACCCGGAGTATCAAGTTTCTCAAGATCTAGTGGAGCAACCAAACTGAAGAAGAAGCTACTTGGGAGCAAGAAGAATACATTAGGAATGAGTTTCCAAATCTCTTTAGTTCCTAGTTTTTCTTAGATCTCGGACGAGATTTTGTTTAAGGAGGGAAGGTTTGTAACACCCCAAAAATATTAATCAAGATTATCAAGTTCTAATCACCCAAGTTTAGGTTAACAAAAACTTTTATTATTAAATTTAATATGAGTGTATGTGTGAATTGCATTAGTGTACGAATGAGTGAATTGCCATGTTTGATTGCTACAAATGATAAGGAATGGTTTCAATATGAATACTACATCATCTAGGCCAATTACAAACAAAATTAAAAGAAAAGAAAAATCAAATATGAATCATATGATCAAATGGTCATTTTGACCAAAAATTAAGCACTAGACCACTTTGAGTGTTCCTAGTAAAAGATTTCTAATATAAATTTTCTCAATTATTTTTGCCCCTTGCTAGACCACGTAAAATTGAACCCAAGCCCACTTTACAAATCAATAGAAACAAATTCCAAATCTATTTAAAGGACATTGCAAAATTGAATCAAGTTCATATGGATAGATCACCATTTTTCAAAAACCACTCAAATCAATTCCACTTGACTTTTCCCAGCAACCATAGACACCTAAGCAAGCAACAAGCACCCTCACCAAATTTCATTCAAAAATTCAAATATTGACTTCATGTGGCCATTTGGTCGAGCACTTGGCAGACACAGAAAAACACTTGCCTAACTTCTACTGTTCTAAGCAGTGATCACTTGCCACTAGCCCCTCATTTCACTCCTCTAGTCTCCCTTAGTGCCTAGCAGCGCAACAAACCAGCTCCCCTCTTGCCGTTCGCGCCAGTGCCACGCTGCCCGAAGCCCGCTGTGACGGCCGACCAAGAACTACTTGCCACAGCCAGCGTCGCCCTCCCCCATGATGCCCAGGAGACAGTCGCCACACCACCGCCACCCTCTGTCCAACCCTCGACCACACGCAAGTCGTGGACCACCCACAAGCGCCGTGCCCATTTCTCTACCAGCCATGCCCAGAGCGCACCAGAGCGTCGCGGCCGACACACGCACGCACGCCGCGCCTCGCCCTCACCGCGCGTTCCTGCACTCACCATGACCCTAGCTACCTCCCAGACATGCCTGTTTGCCTCCGCGTGGACTGTAGCCACTGTACACCGTCTCGAACACCGCCGTTTCCGCCCAGAGCACCGATCGTTCCCGACCACCCCTTGCCACGCCATCACTAGCACGACGACCGCCTTGAAGCACCGCGTCGGCCCCTACACTCGGTCATGCCAATAGCCTCCTGTATCGACGTCGTCGACGAGCCCGAGCCATCCCGCTCTGTCCCTATCACTGGTGTATAAATAGAGGCCGCCCTAGCTTTAATTCGCCACACCATTCCACTCCCCTCTCTCTCAGACACCTCCCACACCTCTCCCCATAAAAGGCGAGAACCACATCGCTAGAATTTTGCCGGAGCCCGCCACTGTAGAGGAAGAAGGGAGCTGTTGATTGCGACCACCCCAGGAGCCGCCGTGACAACCATTCGAACACCCTTCAGCTACAATGTCATTCGCCCACATCACCAAGTCTAGTTGGAGCCCAGGTGAGCCCCCACGTACCCCCACCATCATGTTAGGGTTCGTTCCTCGCCGGAGCTGTTCGCCGGAGACGACGCACCATGGCCGTATATTCTAGTCTAATCGCACGGCCCAGATTAAAAGATACCGTTTCGGTTTA
Source organism: Avena insularis (assembly GCA_023614405.1). Classification (NCBI taxonomy): domain Eukaryota; kingdom Viridiplantae; phylum Streptophyta; class Magnoliopsida; order Poales; family Poaceae; genus Avena; species Avena insularis. The sequence goes on from CM042690.1 coordinate 451,425,615, forward strand.
GATGAGCCACTGGCTAGTGGGACCGTCCTATCAGCAGCCCGCTATGCCAGTGCAGTGCAGTTGGGCTGGCCCATTTAGTGTCCCGCGCAGAGCCCGTCGATTCAAATAAACTTTTTCCAATTTAGTTTAAACTAGATTCTGTCAGTAGATTCAAAAATCAATTCAAAGATATTCACTAAACCAAATTGCATGATTTCAATTTTATTAGAAAGGTATTCAAAATATCTATCCAGGCCCGTTCGATTCAAACTATTTGAAATTATATATAACCTATAGTAAAAATAACAAGATAGAGACTTTTCCACATTCAAACATTTTTCAAAAATCAACCATAAATGCTTTTGAGTTGATTCCAACTCTCAACAATCACATTTGACAAGATCTATGTGAATATGTAAAAATATTTAGGTTTACATGCAGTTACATTGGACTAGTATTAAAAGAATGCTATATAGGCATTTCTAGTCATTTTAATTGTATTAAATAATAATCTTAAACTTTGTAAAATATTACCACCACTTTAAATCATATTCCCAAGTACTAGAATATGTGGTGATGACATGTGTCAACATGATCCCATATTTTAATTGGAGGATATTAAATCTTAAGTATTTTCAGTGAGTTGAAATTACTTTTCCAAAATAAGATAAATAAAGTTAGGTCTTTATTTCATGTGATGATTGTGATGATGCTGGATCATCAAGTGTGATCCTTAGTGTGCTAAATAGAAGTAGTTAAGTATTGTTTGGTGATTGTGTACCTCGTATTCATTTATAGACGATAGTACCGACCCGGGATACGAGGAGGAGGAGTACTACCAAGAAGAAGAAGAAGAGAACTTCAACCACTTCACTAGTCAAGGCAAGCTAACACTTGCAAGTTTCATACCTATGCAAGCCATCCTTGCAATATAACCTATGCAAGATGCATTAGGCATGCTTGGTTATGCAACCTTGATTATACCAATCCCAAGTTTTACTTGCAAGCTTTATTCTTTTACTTTTACCAAAGTTCTTTACCTTTAGTTAGTGATTTGTGAATATTGGAAAAATAGTATAGATACCATAAAGAGTATAAAACTAGACCTAAGTAGTTACACATAGATTTCATCAAAAGGCATAAAACTAGATTTGGATAGTTACACTTGATTAGCACCCCTCAATAGTGATACCCTCAACTTTAGTGGCTAGTGCTAAGCATAAAAGTTGATCACTTTAGATGGGAATACTTGGTGAAAATGATTATGAAAACCTTGGAGTGATGATTCATTCTATTGAAATGTTTTGACATGTGTTATGAACACAAAAGGATTCGATGATGAATCTTCTTGAGGCATGAGCCTTGGTTTTGATAAAAACTGATGGTTAGGTTCGGATGCGATACCATTCCAATTTTACCATACAACCACAATACCTGAATTGGGTAGGGCTTAACTGGAAGTTTACATGCCTTAGTATGGGTTCCCTCGCGGAAAGAGGTTGATCTCAGGCTACCTCATGAGTGTGAATGTCCACCTATGCAGAGCCTAGGATGGCCGATGACCATGGCTGGGAGGCCAAGCTCATAGGGGAGGTGCCTATACTAGATTGTGTAATTGAAAGGTTAGGATTGATTATCCACATACTAAGTATGATGATTCAGGGTTATCCCTGACGGATGTATCGAGTTTTATGGTGAAAGTGTACCACCTCTGCAGAGTGTCAAACTATTCGAATAGCTACGTCCGCGGTCATGGACAGTTGAAGTGGCCATACTGTTCCGTTGTCAGATGTTTTCAAAAATGACTCGTGAATTGAACTATGACTTTGACTTTACCACAACAGGGTTGTGGACATGAAAACTAGGTTCCCACTTAGGTGATGTAGAAAATTAAATTAGTTTTCATTACTTTTGAACTCAGTATGAAATAAACCTAGCTTTTTGCAAATAAACCTAGAGCTTAAGATTCCTACTAGAACTACCTTACTTGTTAGTGATAGTTTGCGAGTACTTAAAGAGTACTCAAGGCTTTGTCCCTGGCTATTCTTGTGGCTAGACTATGAGGAGGACTACCAGGAAGATGGACAGCAGGTGGTCTATGGCAACTAGGATCATCTCCCATCGTCAGCATTACCTGAGACCCTGAAGATGGAGCCCTGATAACCCACAAGTACAGGGGATCATGTGTAGCCTTTTCGATAAGTAAGAGTGTCAAACCCAACGAGGAGCTAAAGTTAGGATAAATATTCTCTCAAGTTCTATCAACCACTGATACAACTCTACGCACACTAAACGTTTGCATTATCTAGGAAATAAAACTAGAGCAACAATACGAGTAATAGATATAGATTTGCATGACAATAAATAACAAGAAATCAAAGCTAGTTGCTGCAGCAATAAAATACACTAAACTAACAGAACCATGAGTGTGGAATAGTGGTAGTAATTGTGGTGTCTTTGTCCATGTTTAAATAGCGAATAGATCGGGTTCATTGCCTTCGATGCAGTTTTATATGTGGGAGAGGCTAAATATACATGCGCTTCACTACATGGAATTACATGTACTATATGGTTGGATTGTTAGCAAACATCCGTAAGTACTAATCAATGCATTAAGGTTTCCCCAACCATAGCCTTAATTTTAATGGTCCTCTTACTCCCATACGTGCAACGTTCCGGTTCGCGTCCTCAGGTTTCTGTCACTCCGGCAGAACTTCCCCCTTCCTCTTACTAATACTACAAGCCCTATGATATTTAATCCATGCGCGCACAAATATAATGGACATCAAAGGACTGTACCATATCAACATACAACTCTAATGAACCAAAGACGTTTAACCATTCAATCTAAGAACAAAGAAACTACACAAACATGACATAGATCATAGGATTATAACTTATAGCATCAAACACCATGTTTACATAGGATGGTACAGAGGTGTGTGGGAGGATGAACCACTCCATACTAGGAGGATTAGGTGATGGAGATGGCGGGGAAGATGGTGAAGAGGGCGCCGGCGCCGGCGCGGGGGACTCCTTTCCCACCTCCGGTATCATGGGGGAGCACCACCCCTTAGCCCCCTTCCTTCATGGCTTCTTGGGAGCCCTCCCCCATGGAGATGGGATCCATGGGGGAGGCAAAAATGTGGCTTTGGTAGCTGCAAATTCGTGGGTAGAGATGCCCTGGGCGAATTAGGTTTCCTCCCTTTATATAGCTTCTCGGATTCCCGTCACCCCATCTTGGGCTGCAGTAAATCGGGCCTTAAAGGCCCGTACAGACTCGGAATCAGCTAAAGTTTATTTCCAGAACGTTTGTCGTGAAATTTCCAACAAATTTATAGTTTAAGAGTTTTCCGTTTGACGTCGTCTTCGACCCGCAGCTTAACCATCTTCAAAAAGAGTTCTGAGACAAATTTCTGGAAAAATCCCAATTTGATTCCAACAAGGTTTCCACTTCTATTCTTGGTAATTCCTACACATCAAAGTGTAAAACAAGAACACTGTGCACTTTTGCAACTATTAGTAGGTTAGTCCAAATAAATCATAAACTTTATACAAAAAGGAGTGTCAAAAGCATATTATTAGCATAAAACAATCAAAAATTATAGATACATTATGGACGTATCAACATCCTCAAGCTTAGTTCCTGCTCGTCCTCGAGTAGGTAAACGATCAAACCAATATAATTTTTGAGGTGAAATGTAGACAAGACAATCTTGATCATCATTGTTGTAAAAGTATTGATAGCGGGGATTAAGGTACTCTAAACATGAATCATGAAAGATAGAGTTCTAACAATAAGACATATCAACTATGTTGTAACATGAAAAGGCACACACAAAAGATTCATGAATAACAATAATTTGCAAGACGTTTGTTTGTTTCACATAAAGAAAGCATAATGAGAATGGTATTCAGCTTGTCCCTTATAGAGTAGCAAAACATAAATGCATCGGACACCTTCAAAGTTCATAAAGGAGATTAGATACAAATAGTTTAGGAACAAGCAATATCAAAGTTATGCATCAATCAACATAAAAGTGGAAGAAAGGCCTTCATAGAAAGGAAGAAAGTCCTTCATAGAAGGAAGCAAGGATTCAAGTCTCATAAAGATCTTCCAAAAATTATTTTACTTATTATCTTTCATCTCTCATTGCCCCTATCATAAGCATATTGAAGTGATTAAGGTTAAAGCGAACAAACTATGGAGTATATGCTTGACAAAGTATAAGTTGGAAATCTCATGTCCCTTGAATACGAGGGCCGCTCCTCATGCTACTCAAGTTTAGTTACGGGTAAGTTCTTGTCATAGTAAGTACACGTGTATCATAGAGAACCGCCAACGGGGTACCCCTTGCCTGATGATACGGAAGAATCCCCATATCAAAATGACAAGGCAAGCAGACAACGAGCATCTCAGCAATCTTCTTATTTACCATGGGAAAATGGTGTTTTTTTCTCTCATTCCTCTTTTCTCGTCTTTTTTTTCTTTTTTCTCAATCTCTATCTCTTTTTTTATAAGCAGAATGCTTCATAGATTGCTCATTATGGTTACGCTACAGGTTTCCACCATGATTAGGCATGGATTATACCGGCGGCCCAGGCGTTTCTCTAACACACATACATAACTCCATGGACTTACAAGCTCCCCTTTCATTTCACACCGACGACATCCATAGACCAAAGAGCATGATATCAACTAGGTACAATGTACAAGTGCAATGTTGAAAGCATTCTCCATGACAGCATGGTTCTGCTAATCCCAACATATAAGTGCAAGTATATACAACATAGATGACACAATGGTTCGATTTTATTAGGGGCAAGAAAAGTAAAGTGTGCCATCAAGTTCGTGAGAGCTTTAATCACTAGTTTTCTCATAACAAGTTTAATTTGGAAGGTAGATAAAAGCATGAATATACTTGGAATAGCAAATGCTAATAGGTAGGTATGGTGGACTCTTTGGGATAACTTGGTTTTATTTGGAGTTGGATGCATGAGTGGAATTCATACTTGGTTATGGAGGCTAGCAAAAGATTGGGAGCGACCAACTAAAAGAGCAATAATGGCCATAATCATGCAAAGAGACAAAACATCATTAATTAAAGCATAAAGTGATATTACAAGTTGAAAACTAAAGGATCATACAGGCTATGGTGACTTGGGATAGTCATAACATGGTGTGATCATGCGCCAAGTCAACCAAATAAAGCATCAAAAAAGAATACCACAATATTATGCTTTAATATGCTAAAACAACGCATGATTCTTTCAAGGCATATTAAGCAATCTCAATTGTTTATAACATGTCATGCTACAACAAAAATCACTAAGAATTAATCCAAAACAATATCAAGCATGACATGACAAAGCACAGACCACCGTAAAAAACGAGCTCCTTTTACCACTTAAGCATGAACTTTTCCTACTCTTTTCCAATCCAAACCACACTTATTTGAAAACTAATGTATGAAAGAGGGGGTACAACCAATTTATTCAAGCAAACTAAGCAATCCAAGAAAATGAAAACTAAAAACAAAAACAAAGACGCTCCAAGAACAACACAATTGTGCATGAAACAATAAAAATGTAGTGTTTGGAAGAACCTGAGATTTTTATTGATGAAGAAGGGGATGCCTTGGGCATCCCCAAGCTTTGACGCTTGTACTTCTTGGATATTTCTTGGGGTGACACGGGGTGGCATCTCCAAGCTAGAGCTTTAGTCCATTCTTCATCTCATTACATCATTCTTTCCTTAACACCTGAAATTTTTCCTTCATACAAAACTTCACATAATCTACATTAGCAACATTAGTGTACTCAAGATAATAAGTCTTTGGGTTCAGTTTCAACACCAATAAAACTTCCATTAAAACACAAGCTACTGTAGCACTTCCCTTAAAAAGCTCAATTCCCGAAAGAAAACCAAAAAGGAATCAACAAGAAACAAATGCAAATAATGGCAGAAATCTGTCAAAACAGACCAGCAGATAGAAACCAATTTTTTCGAAGACCTTCTGTTGCTCAAATCGAAAAGTGTTGAACTAACAAAAGTTGTATAACAACCTGGGGCAGAAGCACAAAACATTACAGCTCAAACCGACGTACAGAGATTTTACATGAATTTTTACAGCGAAGCCCAAAAGCTGTTTCGGGACAGCAACTTTCCCAAGCATTACTTCTCTCTCATTAGAGGTTACTCTTGGCACAAAAATAAAATAAAAAGGATAAGGAGAGGTTATTACTGAAGCAATAACTTCCAAGACTCAACTAAAACTTTTGGGTTATCTCCCAATAAGAACTTTTCTTTAATGCCTTTAAGTTAGGCATAGGATCAAGATTCAAGTATTTTCGAATGAATAAGCATTAAGATCAATACGAGAAATATCTTTCTTTTTCAAGGCTTCATGCATTCCTACAAGTTTTTAACTGAAAATCTTCCATGGAAAGATTTGTTTTGGTTTTATAGGCATGAACACAAGTGTTCAAGGTCGACCCCCACTTAACCATTACTCATCTTTCCAATCAATTTATTTTTTTTAAACGGGTTTAGGTAACAAGTACAACTAGTTTTTTTTGTAAGTCGCATTCCCTATTAATACTAAGATAGAGAACAACTTAAAACTGAAAGTAAAACCTACTTAGAGATAAAGAAAACAAGTGCACACAAGAATATTCACCCACACGCTATTGCTCCCAAGAACGGCCTTGAAAAGGTCTTGATAATCCACAAGTATAGGGGATCGTGTGTAGCCTTTTCGATAAGTAAGAGTGTCGAACCCAACGGGGAGCTAAAGGTAGGATAAATATTCTCTCAAGTTTTATCAACCACTAATACAACTCTACACACACTAAACGTTTGTATTATCTAGGAAATAAAACTAGAGCAACAATACGAGTAACAGAGATAGCTTTGCATGATAATAAATAACAAGAAAGTAAAGCTAGTTGCTGCAGCAATAAAATACACTAAACTAACAGAACCATGAGTGTGGAATAGTGGTGGTAATTGTGGTGGCTTTGTCCAAGTTTAAATAGCGAATAGATCGGATTCATTGTCTTCGATGCAGTTTTCTATGTGGGAGAGGCTAAATATACATGCGCTTCACTACTTGGAATTATATGTACTATATGATTGGATTGTTAGCAAACATCTGTAAGTACTAATCAATGCATTACGGTTTCCCCAACCATAGCCTTAAGTTTAATGGTCCTCTTAGTCCCATACGTGCAATGTTCCTATTCGTGTCCTCAGGTTTTTGTCACTCCGGCAGAACTTCCCCCTTCCTCTTACACATACTACAAACCCTATAATGTTTAATCCATTCGCGTACAAATATAATGGAAACCAAAGGACTGTACCATATCAACATACAACTCTAATGAACCAAAGACGTTCAACCATTTAATCTAAGAACAAAGAAACTACACAAACATGACATAGATCATAGGATTATAACTTATAGTATCAAACACCATGTTTACATAGGATGGTACAGAGGTTTGTGGGAGGATGAACCACTGTATACTAGGAGGATTAGGTGATGGAGATGGCGGTGAAGATGGTGAAGTGGGCGGCCACACCACCTGCTGGCGCGGGGGACTCCTTCCCCGCTGCCGGTATCATGAGGGAGCACCGCCCCTTAGCCCCTTCCTTCATGGCTTCTTGGGAGCCCTCCCCCATGGAGATGAGATTCATGGGGGAGGCAAAAACGTGGCTTTGGTGGCTGCAAATTCGTGGGTGGAGATGCCCTGGGCGAATTAGGTTTCCTCCCTTTATATAGCTTCTCGGATTCCCGTCACCCCATCTTGCGCTGCAGTAAATCGGGCCTAAAAGGCCCGTCCGGACTCAGAATCAGCTAAATTTTATGTCCAGAACACTTGCCGCGAAATTTTCAACCACTTTGTAGTTTAAGTGTTTTCCGTTTGACGACGTCTTCGACCCGCAACGTGACCATCTTAAAAAAGAGTGATGAGACAGATTTCTGTAAAAATCCAAATTTGACTCCAACGAGATTTCCACTTGTATTCTTGGTAATTCCTACACATCCAAGTGTAAAACAAGAATATTGTGCACTTTTTTAACTATTAGTAGGTTAGTCCAAATAAATTATAAACTTTATACAAAAAGGAGTGTCAAAAGCATATTATTAGCATAAAACCATCAAAAATTATAGGTACGTTATGGACGTATCAAGCCCCGACTATGTTTACTTTCCGCTGCTTTGATTGTATTAAGACTGGATCATGAGATCCTTTATTTGTAAGACCCTTATTAAGGTTTGTAATGGATGATGTACTGTGGTACCAATTCTGTTATGTCTCGCAAAAATGGTAATCCTAGGATTGCGATGTATGGCATAACAGGCATCTGGGATTAAAAATCTGGGTGTTGACAGGAGCCATGGCGCGCACATGCACGGCGGGAATCGGCTCCTCCGAAGCAGCAGAGGGACCCTCTAGCATCGTCAGCGAGGAAGCGTCAGAATTATCACCGTGGGAACGCTTGCCAGTGTCGTGGCCACTGGGCTCGGGGGCTTCGTCCTCTTCTTCAATCGGGACGGTCGAATCCGACTCGTCCTCTTCCACCGCTTTTCACGCGGGATAACACCTTCAGGCTGAGGAGGGAAGTTGGAGGCCACCTTCCAATCCTGCAATCAGAAGAAACATCAGTACATATTAAGCACTTGGCAACCAATCGAAAAATGAAGACTACTTCACATGAAAGCTCTACCTCAGGTGGAGGGTTGTTGGCATCGAAAGGGGGCACGACTGATTCACCTGGGAGATTCTCCTTGGCGGTGTACTTGGTCACCAGTCACAACCTCCTATCTACCTCACCCGCAAAAATGCCCTCCGCAGATATGCGAGTGACATCGCTAGCACCGACCCAGCGGTACATCGGATGCACTCTAGCCTGCAGAGGCTGGATGCGGCGGCGCAACCACGTGCGAATGAGAGCCGCGCCACCCTCTTCCTTGCCTATGCGGCCTTTGAGGTCGCAGACATGCTGATACAGCATCTCCATCTCCTCGGACTAGCCAGGCATCACGCCATTCTTCCAGGAGCGCCTCCTCTTGCAAGCCGCCACGGGATCATAGGGCACGAGTCTGTAGTGCTCTCTATCGGCCTTCTGGTCGCGGATGTAGAACCACTTATCTCTCCACCCTTGGACAGACGCGGTGAGCTTGATATCAAAGTATGTGGAGGAAGAGTTGACGTGGATCCCGCAGCCTCCTATGTCGTAGACTACCAAACCCGACCCCGATTGACGTTTGAGCTTAAAAAGCTTCTTGAAGAGACCAAAGTGTGGCTCGATTTCGAGCCAGCACTCGCACAGGGTGATGAAATAGGCGATGTGGAGAATCGAATTTGGGGACAGGTGGTGCAGCTAGAGCCCATAGAAATAGAGAAGACCCCTGACAAAGGGATGTAGGGGGAGAGAGAGACCACAGATGATGAACGCAAGGAACATCACCCGGAAACAAGTAGGAGGAACGGGAATTACCTCCTCGCCAGGTACACGGGAGTCGCCTCCCGTAGGAGGAAGTGCTCCATCTTGACGAAGATTGAACAGCTCTGCGGGCTTAATGGTGGATGGGCGCTAGGACCCATTGGTGACGTGAGTCCCCGCGCCCTTCTTCTTCCTAGCGGTGGTGGCGCTGGTGCCCACAGCGGCGGCGCCTCCCTTCTTCTTGGTGGCGACAATGGCGACCACAGATCCAGTGGTAGAACCTCCTTTTTCTTGCCCATCTTGCGATGGCGATGCAAGCGCAGGAAGTAACTAGGGAATACGCGGAGCTGGTCTAGTGCCACGGAGAAGAGGTTCGCAAAGGAGCAGGAAGAGTACCAATGGCGAAGGAAGCGCGAGCAAGAAGAGAGATGAGGAAAAATTACCGCACCTGCGCCGCTACTTAACCCCCTAGTGGATGTCATCCAACGGCCAGCAGAAACCCTATTGGATGCGTGGTGCACATCACCATCGATGCGTGGTGAAGGTGAATCACGAACCGTCCCCCACTACTCCCATTATGCCGGAAATTGAGGAGACGCAGTTAAAATAGAAGATTACGCACACCCAGTCAAATCAAAGTCAGAAAGTAGGACCCACTACTCGTCACGTCCCGTCAAAGCCGCTCACGCGGGCAATTGAAGTCATTACATTGTCAGCACTGACGTCACAAAAGAACATTTTGACTACTTTAGTCTTTGCTCGAGTGTTCGACTCAACCAAGCACTTGGGGGCTACTCCTAACAGGAGCGCTGACCGCGCACCCAGAAGAATTTTTTACGCATGTATAGAAGCTTCACGAAAACCCTTCACTCGAATCAACAATTCGATTGTGAACTATGGGTTACTCCCATAGGGAGCATTGGAAGCACATTCGACTGAAACAATCAACAAAAGACAACCGGAGTCTCAAAATGTTTTTAGTCCCCACTCGAGTCTGCTACTCGAATAGGCACTCGGCGGCTACTCCCATAGGGAGCGATGGCCGCGCAGCCTATGATTACTTTTCCTTGTACATCATACTGTGTGTCGATAACATCCACACTCGAATGCCATGGATAATCCGCTTCATATTTTCCCTACAAAGAGATTACATCTCTTGGGCCACCCGAATCATCTCCGCGATGACAAAAATTCGGATATCGCGCTCACAGCGTGAAGATAAGACCTGAACAAGGCATGGCAACGTATCTGCTGCGCACTACCAGAAATATATCCGTGCCTACAGGTACAATGAATATGCCTTGATGGACGCGTCGAGTGCTCACATTTGTATACTGGAATTCGACTCATGTAAGACCTCCACGGCCTAAGTCGAACTACGTCAGCACTTTTCCGAATTTGAGTCCAGGGACTCGAGTTTTAGTAGATTGTGTTGTTTTGCCCTAAGGCAGTTAACTGATACCGATACATCGGATAAATCAGGCACGTATATCAACAATCCCTATGACACAGACAGAACACTCGAAAATACGCTCAGTCATGTACTCGAAAGACTTCATAAAGTCTCCAGTCGAATCTGCGATTCCACTGGATACTCGGGGGCTACTGACATGGGTATACCCTACAGGTACTCGACTTTGGCATATATGGTCCAGATACAGCAGAAGCCCACAGCGTTGTCAAGGCCCAATACAGATTTCGGGTGACCCATGGAGACTCCGGTTGCTTGCAACGCAAGAAGAAGCTTAAGATAGAAAGTTCAAAGGGACGAACCCTAATCTGTAACCGACTCCCCTGCTACCCGAGACCTAGCCTGTCTATATAAAGGCTAGGAGGGGGTGGCGCCGAGGACAATTACAACCCTAGTTTCCACAACCATCGCCATATTGCATCTGCGCACCCCTCTAACTTTCGACTCCCTCGATAATTCCAAGAGCAAACAAGCAGGAGTAGGGACCTCTACCAGGCCTGAACCTGGGTAAACCTTGCGTCTCTATGTGCTTGTTTGCTAGCCGATTGATGCCTCCAGCGCTCCCTCCTTGTCCAAAACCCAAGTCCATAACAATGGGCATTGACGAGTTAAACCCTCGTCAGTGGGAGTGCCTAGATTATCCTATATATAGGGGTGCCATTCCTTCTCAATTCTCATCCCATAATTGGCCTTTTCCATTCTCTCTCACTCCCTCTCCCCTCTCATGCGTATTCCCAATTCTAGAACATGCTCTACGCGGCAGAGTTTTCTCCACCCAGCACACGATGTCGTGCTGCTGGAATCAGTATAGATCCTCTTGTTCTGCTGCCTTGCTGGACTGGTGCCCGAGAGACGTCCTTTACACCATACGCGTGTAAAACTCGACGAGGGACTGTCGTTAGTGGTGTTGGACGCTTGAAGCCTTCTAGACCTTGAGGTCTGTGATGCTAGGCTTCATCAGCAATGTTTATGTAAGAATGTAATCCCGCGTCTGGACTTCAAAGGTATGAACACCGTATCCCTCTCGTTATTGTACTTCTCCATAGATATATATTGGGTTGGTGCATTCTCGTAGTAGGAATTTTTTTGTTTTCTGCCTCGGAACACCATCAGTTCTAACTATATGCAAGAATGCTGTGGCACCGATGGGAATGAGCAGGCGCAGGAAAATGGTCAGATGTTGTTGGAACACAAGAACACACAAACTCACAGTGATGAAGATTCTAATAAAAAGACATAGACATCTGACATGAAGGATGGGTCTACCCAATTGGCGAATCTTGCAAGGGTTATGGAGCAGCCTCTACTGATGCAATGAGTACCTTATGTTGGAATTGTCGCGGACTTGGCTCGGACGCGACGGTGGGCGAGCTTCGGTGGCTCATGGGAAAATTCCAACATGCTTTCTTTTTTCTTTCGGAAACAAAGATGAAGGAGACGCTAGTTTGGTGTGAGTAGCGAGGGACTTAGTGGGGGATTGGACATATTTTGGATGCAGCCTTACTCTATTTAGTTAAAAGGTTTAAATTCCTATTGTATTGACGTGAGGATTACAGCTGAGTCCATAGATACATGGCGTGCTAGTTTTGTGTATGGTGAAACTAGAAGAGAGAAGCAACATGAATTTTGGGATTTCTTGCATCGGCTAAAGGCACAGTGGGATAGTCCTTGGATCGTCTGTGGTGATTTTAATGAGGTTCTACATACATATGAGAATATTTTCTCTACTGATTGCTCTGAATCTCAGATGTGGCAGTTCCGGATTGCTTGGACGATTGTGGTCTTGTTGATTTAGGTTTCTTAGGTCCTATCTATACATGATCAAACAAACAAGATTCAAATGTCTAGGTTCTATTAGATCGAGAAGTGGTGAATGCGGACTTCCTAGCTCTATTTGACGACTCACTAGCTGTCAACATAATCACCACAATCTCTGATCATTTTTCTATTTCTACTAGCCTGCAGAAAAATTCAGATCGGGTCCCTCAACGTGCTATGCAAATAGGCTTCCATTTTGAGGCGGCTTGGGTAAGATCGCCGGATTACATGCAGGTAGTGGAATAGGCTTGGGCCGTTGGGGACGCGGGCCCGCGATGCCTCCAATCTACTTGGGCCAAGCTACACCTAGTCGTGGGCTCACTCCATAGTTGGAGTAAACTGACGTTCGGCTTGATCCAAAAATAAATTCAAAAACTCAAAAGGGAACTGAAAACCCTTCATTTGGCATCCTGGAGTGGTGATGGATCGAAAGCCGAGCGGATTGAGAATAAGTTGTGTGACCTGTTTGAGGAGGAGGATATTATGGCCAGATAGTGGTCTCGTGTTGAGTGGTTGCGGGAAGGTGACTGCAATACAGCTTTCTTTCATGCTCGTGCATCTGGGCATAGGAGGATGAAAATATCAAGGTGATTGTTAAATAAGATGGCTTTAGGTCCACAAGAATTGGGGAGATAAAGGGGGAGGAGGAACGTTTTTATGAGCAGATGTTTGTCACTGAACCATGTTTGGCTAGGGATGTAGTGCTTAATGGTATGCATGGTACCATGACAAATGATATGAACTCTGAGTTATGCAAATCCTATTCAAATGATGTGATTAATAAAGAACTATTCTAGATGGGTCCTACAAAGGCTCTCGGGCCGGATGGTTTCCCAATGTTATTTTACTAGACCCATTGGGTTCTTTTGGGCAAGGAGATTTGCACGGCTATTCGCAAATTTTTTGATGGTGTTGCCATACCCGAGGGGTAATGTGACTCCATTATTGTCCTAATCCCAAAGGTTACTAATTCTAAACATCTCAATAATTTTCGTCCTATAAGCCTCTACAATGTGTTATATAAAATTGTGTCAAAAGTGTTAGCCAACAGGTTGAAAGTTTTTCTTCCTATGTTAATCTCTGAAAATCATAGTGCTTTTGTTCCTGGCATGTTAATAACCGATAATGCACTCATCGCTTATGAGTACTTCCACACTATTAGAAGAAAGCATGCCAATATACCCTACTTGCGCTGAAAATTGACATGATGAACGCTTATGACCGAGATGAGTGGTGCTACTTGGCTAGCTGTCTTGAAAAAATGGGTTTTACCCCTGCTGGATTTTTCCTATGATGCACTGTGTCACTAATGTCAGGTATGATGTTAAGGTCAATGGTGAGCTTACTAGACCGGTGATTCCAACCAGAGGCATACGGTAGAGCGATCCCATATGTCCTCACCCGTTTGTTCTTTGCACTCAAGACATGTCAGCTAGGCTGAAATTGAAAGAAGAAATGGGAGAGTTGAAAGGCACTCGGAACAGACGTTAGGCTCGCACTATTTCACATTTACTGTTCACGGATGATAGTATTTTCTTTGCTTGATGTTATCTGAGAAGTGTGGCAGCACTGAGTGATACATTGCAGACTTACTGCGATGGGTCTGGGAAGAAAATCAACTGGGACAAGTCTAGTATTTTCTTTGGACCTCACTATCATGAGGTGAAGAATATGGTGATGGGTCATATTGGAATGCACAATGAAGATCTCCATGAAACATATATGGGTATGCCTACTAAGGGTAGGCCGATCTCCAATTGGATCCTTCAATTTCTTACATGAAAGGATGTGAAAGCGGATGAATGGTATCTTGGATCGCCCTCTGTCTCGGGCTGGCAGTGAATTTTTTTTGAAGGCGGTGATCTAGGATATCCCCGCTTACATTATGAGCTTCTTCAAGTTCATAGTGGCTAACGTTGAGTTAATGAGACGATATGTTGTGGATCAATGGTGGGGCATACAAGATGGTAGGAAGAAGATTCATTGGGGGTCTTGGGAGTGGATTAGAGTGCCTAAGTCTCTTGGTGGGCTGGGTTTTCAAAACTTTGTCACCTTCAATCAAGCAATGTTTGCGTGCCAAGCCTGGCGCCTACTCACTGATCTTACCTCTCTATGCACTCATGTGCTTAAAGGTCGTTGTTTCCCAAACTGAGACTTTTGGAATCCCCCTAAGCCTAGATCTTCTTCTTTTATGTGGATAAGAATTTTATTTGGCATGGAACTGGTGAAGGAGGGTGTCCCTTGTTTTCCTGGTATTGCCGATGAGTACACCATGGAGGGGTCCTCACAGAGCATGTTTAGAGATGTTGGGGAAGACACTGAGTTTACGGCTATGAGGTAACACATCTTACCCAGATTTGAGTCCCACAATGGTGGTGGAACCCTACTCCTGCTATAAATCACTATAAAGGCAATACGCCGAGTTATAGAGATCAGTTCACTGTGCAAGGTGTTATGAATCATTCTAAGTCATGCCCTAAAGGCTCCCGCAGGTTTTGCTTATAAAAGTGCCAGAACCTAGGGTTACAGGGAAAGGACCTTGTCGGAAAAGTTATAGAGTCCTACACTAATACTAACTAGTCTTCATGTCTTATACTCCAACGCTCTGGATTAGTCGGTAACTGCATTGTAGCCTTCCTTATTCTGGTGTGGGACTCCCTTCTATATCCGTCTAACTGGGCTGCCCAGCAGGCCATGGGCCTTGCTACAAACTATGGGCCACCCAAGTTAGCCGGATTAGAGGCATGCTATGGTGATACCCATTTAGCATATCCCCAACAGTAGCCCCTGGAGGACTGTGAGATCTTTCACCGGCTTGCCCTTCAATATTTGAATGCTCCATCTAGGTGATGTCGGCAATTTGTCAAGAAACATCTCGAAGTCTTCCCAAAGAACCTTTTAATCTTCTCAGTCTTCAACATGTAAGGCGGAGAATCTACTAGTCTTGAGACTTTCCTTCCATAGTCGGATAGTGTCCGCCTACACTAGAATCTTCAGATGTGACTACTCCTCTGCCACTGTCAGTAGGATGACATAGGTTGTAGCCTATGATTCCTCGAAACTCACATATGGTAGAGGTTTAATCATTAGCGACATTCCCACACGTGAAATCCGAAACGTTATGCGGCAAATAGGAGATGTGGTGAAATTACCGCACACACTCGCACACATTTTATAGCCGTTAGATCTCCTGCACACGAACCTTGACACTAGGGGTTATAAATAGTTACTAGAGCCAAAGAAAAATCATTTACCTACATTCTCCCCCGCATCGTATTCTTCCTCTCGCCGCGCAACCCTTCGAGCTCCTAGCAAAAGAAACCCCTAGCAGAAAAATTCCATCTCTCCTTTTCTTCCAATCTACTACAATGGAGAGCAGCAGCAACATCCCATCAACAGCGATAGTCCCTGAGGAATCTAAGGAGCCATCCAAGAGCGTCTTTGTTCTGCCGGAGGGGGTGGTAATTTGCAACACCCTCGCCTGATAAGGCTGAGTTCCTGTGTGTAGTGCCAATCCCTGGATCGGTTCACTGGCACACACAGTACAGATGAATACCAAAGAATGTAACGGTGCATCATTATTACATCGAATGATCCAGAATTTTCAATTATTACATAACGCATAGCGCAAAACATCAAGTAGCATACGGAAGCATAAATAGATAATAGGCTCCATCTTCAATTGTGCCACAGGCGAATAACTATTGAGTGGAGGTTCGCAACCTATAAGATATTTCAGAACAATCGGAACAATAACCTGAACATGAAAGGTTGCAGCCAACGAGTGGTCAATACTTTGAATGTATTGGCAAGTGGAACAATGAGAGAAACAACAAGACTAATATCTACATGCATATCTGGCTTGTGGGGTTCAGGCTTAGTTGCAGCAGCAAAATACTTTATCCTATCATTTGTAAAATCATTTGTAAAGCATTTGGTCTTCATCACACAACCCAATTATGTTTCAACCACTAATTTTACCAATTACAAGTTAGAATGAATGAGAACATGTCATAGCACCCATAATCCAGCAACTCAAGTGTCCATTACGGGGACACGGCTAAGCACTTAGTTTTACACCCTGCAGGGGTTGCACACTTTACCCATATGACTTGGTCGACCCGCTCGTACCATGACACGCATATTGAGTCATGATATGGAGAAGCCTAAGAAGAGATAATTCAGGAAGTAGCTCCCCAAGCCCATCCACGCACCGTACAAACCTATCACATTCACTACATCTCTGTATACGAAGAGCTCGGGTCGCCACAACCTACTAAGTCCATCCAGCCACCCATAACTCACTAGCATATGGTTTCACACGGAAGCTACCAAATCAAGACGCTAATCATTTCTCTGAACCCTGGGTGGCCATCCACAAGTGAGATACTCGGGTAAACCATAGACATGGGCCCGCATTCACGAACCAAGCAATTACCAATCCACCCAAAGAGTTTGTTAATTAAGTTGTTTTCAAATTTTCCAAACACATCCTTTCAAAACAATCTTTATCATGGTGTATCCCACCTCGTCTACATAAGCACAACTAAGCATAACTACTTACGACGGCTCACCTATCAAGGATGGCTATGACATAATAGGATATAGCATAGCAATAGATATAACATGTAAAAACAAATCAAGCTACAATGCATATAGAAAGTAAATAGGACTTTTATGAAGCTCCACTTGCCTTAGTAGTTGTCGGAGTCAAACACACAATCCGGGCAATCACAAGGGTCATAATCCTCACAATCTACACGAAAGCAATTCAACAAATAAACAACAACACATAGAGATCAAACCAGTGAAACAAATGCATGCATCACACTTTAATAAAAGTTTCAATAGCTATTTAATGTTTTCTGATCATTAACCTATTGATGACATGCATGGAAAACTTTTTAATGCATCAAAACCATTTATTGCATCAATTAGATCTATTTAATAGGCTTTACATAGTTTAAATTATCATCTATTGTAAACATTGTTGTTAATTTTTGGTAAACATACTCCTGGAAGATATGTTGATTTAGAGCCAGTAGCAAAAGGATTCATGTCAAAATAGTTTGCAGATCATTTTGTAGAATTAAAATACTATAATATACATTTTAATATACTTAAAATCAAATGTTATGTAAACCGACAATTTTAATTCATAATAAGGTTCTACTCCTCTTTGTGATTCCAGGGACATATCATTTGTATTTTTATGATCAGTAGTTTATTTTCAATGAATTTATTACTCTAAAAAGGGCATTAGTCCATTTAAATAACTACGGCACAAACTTATGGTAATTGTCTGAACCAATTACAGATTAATATTTTACACGAAATTATCTTTCCAACGGTGTATTATTTGCTATTTTTGGATCTGTATATTAATTTCTATGAATTTTACAAGCTTAGTACATTTTCTGCCAATTTTTCTATTTCTCTAAAAACAGAGGGAATATTCCTGCTGACGTCGCGGGCTGACTCAGCGCGAGCGCTGACTGGGCGCGATATGGCTGCGTGCTATTGGCTCGTACCGGTTTGCACTTCCGATCTAATCCTGGTCGTCCATCCCAGATCTGATGGACGGTAGAGAAACCATCATCTAGCGGTGGCGGCGGCTTGGGCGGCGGTGCTCCGGTGGCTGCGGTGGTCCTCGGAGATGGCGGGGTAGACGAAGATGTTCAGCGGCTCTCAGGGGTCCTTCTCCTCCCCTCGGCTTCCTCTCCTCCTCGCTCCTGAGCTCTCTGCAGCGGCTCCCGTCCCTGACTGCGGCGAGAGCAACGGCGAGGAAATGGAGGCCGTAGGCTGTGATGCAAAGGGGGAGAATTAGTGGGGACGACATAGTCCTTCGTGGCGGTCATAAAGAGACGGAGAGGTAGTGTTGGGGTGGCCCGAGGCGACGACAGCGTGTACCCTGCGAGGCGGTGGCGGCGGAGCTTCGGCGAGGTTGCAGGAAGGCGGCTAGGGTTCTATGATTTTGGGAAAAAAACACGATGGGAGATGAGGAGGGTTATATGGGGGTCGATGCGTGGACTGAGCACGGATTCGGTGCGATTTTGTCAGGAATTCGTTCAGGATCGAGGAGAAATCGTGTTCAGCATGATCTGTTCGCGAGGAAGGGGATGACCCTAGTGGGTCCCAGGTGTCAGCGGGCGGAGGGGCGCGGGCTGCTAGCGGGCTGGCTTGCGGGGCTGCGCGCTGCATGCTGCGTGGAAGGGAACGGGAGGGCTGGCTCACGCGCGGGTGGCCGGTAGATTAGGCGGTGCTTAGGTGGGCTGGGCCGGGGTGGTCCGCGGGGTTGAGTTTAGTTTTTATTTTTTCCGATTCTTTTTGTTTTATTCTTTTTCTTATTTCTTTTGTATAATTTGATTTTAAACTCAGATTTGCATGAAATCAAATCCTACAGGTTTGTAAAAATAAGGTGAACATGTTTAGGACATTAGGGAACCTTTTACTATTTATCCAAAAATACCATAACATATTTTTGAATAGAACCTTAATAGGTATAGTTTGGGAATTTTTAAGTAGGATTTTGACAAAAGGTTTTAAAATTGAGATTTTTTCATGTGTCATGATGCAATGCACATGAATCCTATGAAATTCCCAATTCTAGAAATCTAGGGTGTGACATAATTCCCGTCACCACCGTGGTGGAAATCACCGGCGATGACCAAAACAGAGCAGCGCTCGAAGCCATGGAGGAAGAAGCTGACTCCCATAATGGAGTTTGGAGGGGCTTCGATCTTTTTGCAGAGCATGTGAAGAAGCTCATCGATGAGGGCTATCTTCCCTTGATGGAGGGGCTAGTCTGGCGGCCGGTGTCGGCCGACAAGGTCATCCCTTCTCCCCAAGTCGGAGAGAAGGTCTACCTCAAGGCATGTTGATACGCGGTGTTTCCCTTCCAGTCTCCAACTTCTTCCTTGAGTTCTTGAATCACTTCCGGGTTCTTCCACACAACCTCTCCCCAATAGCATCCTAGTGAAGGATACCTAGGGATTAGGCCTAGGTTAGATCTGTTCATCTATTTCTTCACTTTGAAGAGAGAGTCTTAAGATTCCAAAGATGAACTTCAGAACTGCTGATCCATTATCTTTAAGATCCGTCCTAGCCAGTGTTTCCCCGACATTGCCAGCCATGAGTCTTGTAAGAATAGGCAGAAAACATACTTCTATGGCCCAGATATCCCTCTGGCCAACCGACAAGAAACATACCTCGACTTCGTTGATGGAGCTACCGTCGAGGCCACCACCTAGAGGTCTCCGCCATTCTTCCTCTGACACTGAAGCCGCTCGCGATGTTAGGCAGATAGAGTAGTTGATAGATGGAGGATTAACTGTCTTGGACCTAGTCATGTGCTGGTTCGAAAGGCGGATGCAGCCTCTGTAGCACTGCACCAAGCTTATGCATGAATATTCCAAGGAGAGGAAAGATCCCATGTGGATTTCTGAGGACAACTTCTCCAAGTATTCTATCAAGTTCCGCCTTAAGGACATGGTCAAGGTGAAGGACAAGAAGTGTGGCTTCGTCAGCGCCTATGACATGTTAGAGTGCGATAAATGCCCAGGGGTAACCATGTTTCCTTCATTGTTGTTGTATATACTCTAAGTTCTTTATCTTGAAAGCATCAATCGTCTAACATGTTTTATCCCCTCAGCTGGAAACCTTGGCCAAGGAAGACATGCCCTGTTAGGTCTATGATCAAAAGCTGAAGGACGTGCAAGTCTTGTCTGATGAGGAGACCTCCAAGGATCAGCCAGCTCTGGCAATGCGAAAGCAGAAGAGCTCCACCTCTAACGCTACTATCGTGGGCAAGAAGAAAAAAAAATCGGAGAGTGGAGGCTCAAAGAAATCAACTACCATCTTATAGGTAGAGAATTATAAGTCCACCGGCATCCCTTTATCCAAGGAACATGACATGGTGTAAGTACTTTCCTTCTCCTACTTTTATTTTTCACCTACTCAATTCCTGTACTTATACTTCATACGTCTCAGGAATGGGTCCGATGTTAGTCTGAAGCGCACCTCCAAAGATGTTGGAGGTTCAAAGAATATTCGTGATATGTTGAGCAAGTCCTCTCTCGCCTGAAAGATCACGGATGTCGCCTAGAGGGGGTGAATAGGCGGTTAAAAACTTTTTTGAGATGGATTTAACAAAGGAGGAATAAAACTAGCGATTTATGTCAAGCACAAAGCCTATATATACTATGGTTCACCTATGTGCACCAACAACTTATGCTAAGCAAGACAAGCAACAACGTGATAGCAAGAAAGATTACTTCAAGCACGAAAGCTATCATAATGTAAAGTGCATAAGTAATTAGCTCGGGTATAGAGATAACCGAGGCACGCGGGGACGATGATATTTTACCGAGTTCCTCACTACAAGGGAGTACGTCTCGTTGGAGGGGTGGGCGGTACTAAGACCACCAGCACCACAAGAGGCCTCACCCTATTCTCTCGATCACTTGTTGCACGGCAAGCACCTGATCCACTATGGGACACTTGACGGTGGTCACCAAACCCTTACAAGATTGGGGAAATCTCCACAACTTAATTGGAGGCTCCAAATAATCACCACCAAGGCCACTAACTTGGGGAGAGATCCACAAATTAATTGGAGGCCCCAAGAACTCACCACAAAGGCACACAACTGTCTAGGGTTCCAAGAACCCAAGAGAAACAAGCTTCTTGATTTCACCAACAAAATCCTCCGAGGAGAACTCAAATCGATGCACCTAATGCAATGACAAGGCCTTCACTCCCAAATTCCACCAAAGATACCAAATCTATTGGGGGAATAAGAGATTAAGAACACTAGAGGAAAACCACAAAAGTCTACAAGATCTAGATCCCAATTTGTTCCCCTCACCTAGAGGAGAGATGGATTGGTGAGATTGTAGATCTAGATCTCCTCTCTCTTTTCCCTCAAATAGATGCAATAATCATGGGAAGGAGAGGGAGGAAGCAAGCTCAAGAGAATCAAAAATGGAGGGGCAAGGAACTCAAAAGGATAAGGTGCAATGAAGTAGAAAAGCCCCTTTTATAGGGGCCCCATCTGACCGGACACAGTAGTAGTACCGGATGAGTCCAGTACTACCGGCCAGGTACCGGAGAGAGAAGTCGGGTGAGCCAGAGAGGAAAACGAGAGGGGGTGAACTAGCTCCAAGAACACCGGTAGTGCCAGGTCCAAGGGCAGTACTACCACTTTCTGGTGATTCCGGACCAAGTAGCGGTACTACCGCTGATCTCTGGTAGTACTAGATGGTGGTAGCGGAGCCTCCATAGGTGGATTCCTAGCTCGTGACTAGGCTCATATGTGACCGGCACCTACAAGCGGTACTACCGCTGCCCGAGCGGTACTACCAGACAATAAGTCCAGTACTCCCGTCACGACAAGCAGAACTGGTGGCAATAGCAAAACGCAAAGAACTTGAGCAACTGAACTCAAAAACGGATGAAATATAGGATACCACCAACAGGAAAAATATCAAGAATTATTCTGTGAGATACCTCCCTTGGTGAGGAGCCGCAAAAATCTCCAAGATAAAAAATGCAATAAGTTATACAAGGAAATCCCTTTTTTATGAACTAAAGCTTGTTATGAATATTACCACAAGCTCTAGAACCTGACTAGGATAAAATCTAAATAACAACCAAGAAAGATGATGCTAAGTATGCAAGGGTATGAGATCTCTCTGAAATATATGATCGAGTTACTCACTTGAGAGCCCCTCTTGATAGTACGGCTATCTATCATAAACCCGGTCTCCCAAAATGAGACCGGTAAGAGGGAAAACCTATCAAGATCATACCTTTGCCTTGAGCATTCCACTGAACATGATGTAGATGATCTTTTCAACCTTAATATGGAACATCTTACTTGATTACTCTTGCTCTCACGCACTTGATGAAGACTTGCGACTCTCTCCCTCGTACACCATGGGGAAATCTCTTCTAGGTACTTGTCTTCATCGATCCATGATCACCGAGGATGGCAAGCTTCAAGAATGAGATCTTCTAGAGAAGGTGCATCTTTAGCTTGCACATCATTTCTTCTAACTTTATTTGGATGATGTCGTGAAGGTACACATGAGGAACTCCATCTTCTTCTTCAAGACACTCCTGATCTTGTTTTCTTTATTCTTCTTCTTCTTCAGGATTCCAAAAGTCCCAAAGCCTTTGGACATTGCTTCTTCTTCAATCCTTCTACCTTGAAGACAACACATGGTCCAAGGGATGCCAATGGACAATTGATACAAGTGCAACTCAATGCAAACATTAGTCCATATGGATTTTCATTAATTACCAAAACCACACATGGGGGCCCACATGCTCTTTCACCGTCATTGCTCCCCTGACTCCTACCATGAAGCCTGCATCAAGCTCCACCGGACCCTTGTCTCCCACTGCACCTAAGACCTCCACCAAGGATACAAACATCAATCCTACTCAAGATATCTTAGGTTCTTCCAGCATGGACATTGTTCCTAGTGGTCAGGAAACGCATGAGAGCACTTCCTCCCAAATGGTTGAAGCTCCAGCTAAGGATGCCATCAAAGAAGAGAAGCAATTGGTTGAGGGAACAAAAGCAGCAGCAGCAGACAAGCCGGGAACTTCTACGCCATCAACTACCATGGTAGCACAAAAGATGGCTAGACATTCATCCGTGCCTTTGGATGGCGCGCCATCTACAACTCTGACTCCTCTGAGACTAAGTCTGGATGATCTTGTCCGACAAGCAGACATTATTTATAATAATGTCAGGACCTTCCATGACGCATATGCTACCATAGCAAACAACCTCAGGTTCATTTGCATCGTGAGTCTTCGATCTTTTCATTTCACTTTACAATATATCCCAATGTAACCCTTGAGCTCTTATGCGTAAAACCATTAGTTATTGGCCTGAGTTCTCCAAAAGGAACTAAGTGTAGAAATTGATAGTGCAGTCCCCCGAGTTTCTAGGTATAATGAATAATTCTAGGTAGATACTTTAAGAGAAAGCATACATAGGTTAAAATATGATACTATAGCCCCCAAGCTTCTAGGTGAAACTAAAAAAGTTCCATCTAGATGCTCTAAAGAAAGCTAAGCATGTTCCTTGTGCAAAATGAGAATAATCGGAGAAAGGCCACCAATGAGAGGTTTTCCAAGATGCAAAAGGAGCTAGATCTTGAAAAGGGTGAAACGACATTTTTGGAGGATTAGAAAAAAATCAACAAGCTCTGTTCTCTTCCAACATCTCCTTGATCCATTATTTGTAGCTATTTCTCCTGACTACTCATAATGCTTTACTGTTCTGGCTTGCAGAAGATGTTGTCAAAACCAAAAGCATTGTTGAACAATCCAAGCACATCCAGTAACTGGATGATGAGAAAAGGATCTTGAAGAAAGACCTAGTTGTTGTTGTCAAGTCACATGAGGATGTGATGAAGGCCATGCAAGAATCTTCTAACACCAAGATGGAGCGCCTGAAGGAGGAGATTGAAAATCTCAAGGAACAGAAGAAGCGGTTGCACATCAGAATTCTTGGAGCCTTGAAGCGTACAAGAAACTTCAAAAGGAGCATGACATCTTGGCGGAGACCTACCAACAAGCTGAAACTAGCATCTTTGGTAACTTTTCTTCCATCTTTCTCAAATTCTATAAGTCAAATATTTTTGTACTATTGCAATACCCATGACCTTTCTCTCTTACGGAAATCCAGCCCCTTTAACCAATATGGGTGAAGATGCTATGGATCCAAAGGAATGAATGGTGCTTGCTAGCAACTTTATCAACATTGACAGCACCTAGGCCAAGGAGATGGCTCAGTCCCTAGACATCAACATCAAGGTGGCAGATTATCTCGCGAAGTACTCGAAAATCCTCCGCCGAGCCCTCGAGAAGGTGATGTGATGGAAATCATCATCCATTTGGTCTGGAGATAGGATGGCCTTGTCCTTGGTGAAAGCACATTATGACGAATCTGACATAGGTTTGGTGACTTCTGATATGTCGGAGATCGATGAGGAGGGAAACAAGGTTGATATCACTGCTATCTGAAATTTCCTCGCCAGCTATGATACCAGGGTTGCCAAACTCGTCGAAGTTGATGCCTTCGTGCCTGCCAAGGAGATGGATGACGATCAATCGACATCAAATTCTTCGTGGGACCGTCTCGAAGCTTGATGACATGTCCCAGGCTGCTTCTCCTATAGCTGATGATGCAACATCGAAGTCATCTACAGCAGAGGCATAAAATAGTTTGTTGTATTAAATGTGTCTTTGCAATGTTAGTATGTATGCTAAAAACAATCTAGAAGTAAGGTGGAAAACTTGGATACAAGCCTCCCACTACTTATCTATGTCTGGCATGTAATTATTTTTAAGAAAGTGTTGGCTTATCCATTATGTAGGTTCTCATGCTTGACCTTTCATGAGATGGAAGACTCTCAGCACGGAACCATGTCCTCTGGTGATGATGCTTAGTAGCACCATCAAGAACCTAAGAACAAAGTTGCCGGTTTTGAGTGTCGAAAAGTCACTACTCCAGAATCCACATAAAAACATCAGAAAACGTGTAGACCAGAAAACTTAATCTAATGCTCGTAGGCGAAATTTTCACAAGTGTGAATGCAAACTTGTGCATAAAGGGTTTATATGATCCAAAAATGAACACTAAAGGAGGTAAAAGACTCAGGAAATATGAGCGAACCAAATGCTTTATTTCATTGATCATTAGATAATAAAAATATGCTAAGTGTAAAAAGGATGTAGCTGTGCTATGTTCCATGGCTGATCAGTCTCCGGATAATCATCATCGGGGTCACGTCGCATAAGCTTGCGATCTTTTCCTATACTATCTTTCAACTCACGAATATCAATGAGGTAATAGGAACCTTTGAGCAGCACTTTGCTTAAGACGAACGGTCCTTCCCAAGGTGGGGATAGTTTGTGTGGCTTTTTCTGTTTGAGGCGAAGAACAAGATCCCCCTCTTTAAACGAGTGATGCCTAACATGGTGACTATGGTAGCTACATAGCTTCTACCGGTAGATGGAAGATCTTTGGGAGGCCAAGATGTGTTTTTCCTCAAGCAGGTCCATAGATAAGCATCTGGAGTCTTCATCGTTATCTTTTTCATAGGCGGTGAATCTCGGTGCATCGTGGAGGATGTCGGATGGTAGGATTACTTCTTCTCCATAAACCATGAAGAAAGGGGTCAAGCCAGTAGATCTGTTGGGTGTTCTTTGCAAACTCCACAATATATATGGTAATTCCTCTGCCTAGGCTCCAGCTGCTCTATGTAGCGGTGCCTCCAAGGGCGGCTTGATGCCTTACAAAATTAATCCATTGGCCCTTTCAACTTGACCATTAGACTGTGGATGTGCTACACATGCTAAGTCAAGGAGGATACCTTTATGGTGATAGTAAGCCTCTACTTCTCCGAGTGATAGGTTGTTGCTGTTGTCGGTGATGATGCTATGTGGGAGACCAAATCTCACCACTAGATCCCGGACAAACTTCAGGGTTGTTGCCCCATCGAGCTTTCTAATGGGTTTAGCTTCAATCCATTTAGTGAATTTATCCTCTGCAACTAGCAGATGTGTAAACCCACAAGGTGCCGTCTTCAAGGGACCAACTATTTCAAGCCCCCAGACTACAAACGGACAAGTAATTCGAATCATTTGCAATTATTTAGCTGGAACATGCGGTTGCCTTTCATAGAACTGACGTCCAATACAAGTCTGCACCAGCTTGTTGGCATCTGCCTTGTCGGTCGGCCAGTAGAATCCTTGCCGGAAGGATTTGGAGACAAACGATCAAGGAGCAACGTGATGCCCGCAATCTACAAGATGAATCTCTCTAAGGATGTCCATACCTTGTTATTGGGATACGCACTGTAGGAATACTCCTGTGGTGCTTTGTTTGTACAATTGGCTATCTATAATTGTATATCCGCTCTACATACTATCTGCCGGCTTTCGACTTCATCGGCGGGAAGTGTTTTGTCTTGAAGGTAGTCCATGTACGGTTTTCTCCAAGCCAGAGAGGTCACTATAACTGAGTTGACAAATGAATCCACTCTATCCGGGTTATCAGGGTCTACTCCTTTCACCGATGGTGTCTGTAGATGCTCCAACAAAACATCAGCTGGAATTGGTTTGTGAGCTGATCCAAGCTTAGACAGCAGATCTACTTCCTCATTCTCTTCCCTTTTGACACACTTGACTTTGTAGTCGTTGAAGCACTTGGCTATTTTGTCTACTACGTCATGATATTCCGCCATCATAGGGTTTCGCGTGTTCTAGGTGCCAACCACCTGCTAGGCAACCAAGTCAGAATCTCCACACCAAACTATGCGCTTGATGCCAATATCCTTGGCCACACAAAGTCCATGAATCAGAGCTTCATATTCCGCCATGTTGTTGGTAGATTTGTAGTGGATCTCCAAGACATACTATAGTTTCTACCCTATTGGTGATTGTAGTAATACACTAGCCCCCAAGCCATTGAGTAACCTGGATCCATCAAAGTGCATGACCCAAAACTCTGGCTCTGGTATAGGAATATCTTCTAGCAGTTCTGTCCAATCTGCGATGAAATCCACCAATGCTTGTGATTTGATAGCGTCGCGCCTCTTGTAGGTGAGTTTGAAGGAGACAAGCTCGATGCCCCACTTTGCCACCCTTCCTATAGAGTCACTTTGTTGATAATGTCGGACAGTGGAACTTTGCTCACCACTGTGATAGGGTGCTCCTAGAAGTAATGCCTTAGCTTGCGCGAAGCAAATCCATAAGCTAGCTTCTGGTAGTGAGGGTAACACTGCTTGGATTCCATCAAGACCTCGCTTACCTAGTAAACTGGTCATTGAACTCTGTGCTCATGTGTTGGCTCCTTACGCTCCACCATGATGATGATGCTGATAACCCGGTTGGTTGCTGCCATGTATACTAACATTAGCTCCATTGACTCTGGTGCTGCAAGTATTGGTGTGGAGGAGAGTATTCTCTTCAAGTCCTAAAGTGCTGCATCTGGCTCGTCCGTCCATATGAATTTTTCCTTATTCTTGAGCAACTTGTAGAGTGGCATGGCCTTCTCTCCAAGTCGGCTGATAAACCGGCTTACTGCTGCAATGCAGCCTATGAGCTACTGGATGTCCTTCAAGCATGTCGGGTGTTTTATGACGAGGATGGACTTGATCTTCTCTGGGTTGCCCTTGATTCCGTGATGTGAAATGATGAAGCCCAACAATTTGTCGGCTAGGTCCTCAAAGACACACTTCTTGGGGTTGAGCATCATGTTGTACTTTCGGAGATTATCGAAGGTTTCCGACAAATCAGCAATGAGATCGTTTGACTTATTTGACATCACCGCAATGTCGTTCACATAAGTGTGTAAGTTGCGACATATTTGGTCATGTAGGCAATGCTGCATCGTTCGTTGGTATGTAGCACGTGTGTTTTCAGCCCAAAGGGCATCATGACTGTCGGGGGAATGACCCCCGGATCGGCCAAGCCACCGCTAACTGGCCGGCTCCAAGGGAAGCTGGCCGGATGGCCACAAGACAAAGAACCTCAGCCGGGTGATTCGCTTCACCCGGTCCACACCAAGATTCCTCAGCTAGCCCGTCTAGCCGGGGCTAGGATTGCCGGATGGGTAGCCACCTCTACCCGGCCGCCTTGGATCTGTTGGCCTATGGTACGGGGGAATGACGCTCCTTGCTGAGCGCATCCTTGACTGGACAAGCTGGCACTACTATACAAGGGCGCCAAAGCGCTAAGGCTGGGGAGGTGATGGACAAAGCTCTGGCTGACGGTTAAAGCACCAATCTGATGGCTAAAGCGTCGCGTGACGCCCAAAGCGGAGGCACCAAGACGCTGTGGCACTGTCCCCACCTGTACTGAAGCTTAACTAGGTCCTAGACCACCGGCTGGACCCGGTTAGCTGGCCCGCTTTGTAACCTACCCTAGAGCCCACATTGTAACCTACCCTTCTACTAGTATATAAGGAGGGGTAGTGCTAGGGTACTAGGTAAGGCATTACGAGTTACAAGTTAGTCAGAATCATCAAGTTGTGTAGTTCATCTTCCTCTAGCTCCTGAGAGTAGCTAAGGAAATAGCTCAAGGAGCATTTGTATTGAGCATTCGCTCCCCATATAGAGGATCTTGCAGGAGTTGGAGTGTTACCTCGACAAGAGGGCTCCAAACCTGGGTACATTGCTATGTCTGAAGTATGTGTGCCCAACATGTTGCGAGTAGCCACCGATAGCATCCTGATTGTCCCCTTTCATGCCATCCCCAATAGCACTGCCATGTTCCACACCGCAACAGTTAGCGCCAACTGTGGGGCACAACGCTTCGGCTGGAGTCATCTTTCGCATGGGACTTCCGCTCGTCACCGGTGAGCGAGTTGCCTCTGGCCTCGTCCTCACTTTCGGCTTGTTCGACTGCGTCCTCGACAACGCATCCTGCTTTAACGGGGAAACTTTCCCAAGTGACGGCTCCGTCATGCACTTCGGCGAGCACTGCGTCTACGTCGCCACCATCGCCAAGGAGTTCCCTCGCAAGGTCATCACTGTCTTCGGCACGCCTCCATGTTTCTCCGCCCCGCTCCATGCAAGCGGCAGCGCCAAGGTCATGATGGCCGGTGCAGGTGAAGGATGCCGCCCACCTCTAGAGAGCTAAGTAGGCACCAAGGATGCTGCTGCACATGAGCAAGGCGCATACCCCTTGGTGGATTCCATCCAAAACCTTTGCATTCCCATCGCCACGGAGCTGGATCCAGCTTCCATAGCGGCCGTGCTAGAGACCACACGCTAGAACCTCTTGGAGGAAGCCAGCAGAGTCGCCACACGACAGCGACGCCTGGATGCCGCCATGGGCGAATACAACACTATGCACGATTTCTCTTGCCTACCCGGTGCAAACCGGCAGGTGCCACCACAAGACCGTAACCTAGGCTCAGAACTGGACAATGCTGCTGACTCACGCGTGGTGGCGCCTGAGCCGGTTTAGAGTACTTCGGCCAAGAACATGAGGGTGGCGGAAGCTGCCACCGCAGAACTTGGCCACCTGGAGGGTGAAGAGCTACAGCGCCAGCAGGATGCGTCCAGCTCCTTGTGACAACAGCTAACAGGCAACAAGTCGAGGCGAGTGCAAGCCTTGGCGAAAACAACAAGAACTAGCCACCTCGCCGGGTGGGGGAACCGGCTGCAGGAGGGAGCAAGGCCTCCTCTCCCAATGTTACATGGCAGGACAACCGACCACGCGGTGGGTTGACCGGCCATGGACACAACCCACGCGAAGCCACCAGCAGAAATCGTGATCCGGCCAATGAAGCCGGAAGAACAAACACACAGCCCAACTCCCGCCTGTCAGGTCGGCTTGGCCCGGTCGAGCCGGAGGAACCACGGGTTGCGCATGGACACATCGACCTGCTGTTCCAGTCACGCGTATTGGAGGAAGAAAGCCTGGATGGTCCGAGGTGTTTCGGACCAAGCATCCGGAACGAATCATTTCCAAAGGGATTTTCGCTCCCAAGGGACACACCAAAGTACAACAACACTGTCAAGCCGGAGGATTGGCTAGTGGATTACACCACCGTGGTGGGCATTGCAAACGGCAAAGCCGGGTGGCAGTGCGCTACGTCCCACTCATGCTCCTGGATTCAGCCAGATCCTGGCTCAACAGCCTCCCCGACAACAGCATCAATGCTTGGATCAATTTTGAGCAGGCGTTCATCCGCAACATCACCGGCACTTACAAACGGCTGGGTCGCCCTAGCGAACTCTCCATCTGCGTCTAGGGCAAGGACGAAACCGACCGCTCCTACATCACTCGGTGGACAAGCATGCACAACTCCTGTGAGGGAGTATGTGAGCACCATGCAGTCAACTTCTTCATCAACGGGTGCAGGGATGGCACCATGCTCAAGTATAAGCTCCGTAGGGTAGAGCCTACCACCATGGCCAAGACCATGGAGATCGTGGACAAGTACGCTACCACGGAGGCAGCGATGAAAAGATCTGTCCGGCTGGATGACCAAGGGCAGATCGTCGTGGAGGTCACCACGGATCAATGCCAACCGGAGGGAAACAACCGCAATTCCAGGTGGCATGATAACGACCACGGCAAGAGGAAGGACGACCAGCCGGATAACGAATATGGTTCTAGGCAGGTGCAGCCGTCCAAGAGGATCCGGCTGCGGGCGGCAGCCGGAGACATAAGCCCGATGATCGGCCACTCAGCCCATGTACACCATCAAGTCGATGCTTGATGGCCCACGCAAGTTCCATAGCGGCGACAACAAGTCGGCCGCACATACAACCCGTTAGTGCACCTGGACGAAGAAGATGCCCGAAGTTTGTGGTCTACCACCACCACCCCCTCCACCGCCAGCCAGTAGGCAGCAAGATAATCGTGAGCGCCAAAACCATCAGGATGAAGATGGTGGAGATTACCCTCGCCAGGTAGGGAACTACCACATCTTCCCCACTAAGCCGGAAACCAAGCACATCAAAAGGCGCCGCGAGGCGGAGGTGAACGCAGTCGTCCTCACATTCCCTAGTTTCTGAACTGGTCAAAGCAAGAGGTCAAATGGAGCCGAAAGGACCAGACGGACGTGCTGCCTCGCCCAGGCACATATGCTATGGTCCTAGACCCCATCATCATCTCCGAGAAACACTCATGCAGATTCTCCCGCATCTTGGTGGATGGAGGAAGCAGCATCAACCTTCTGTACCACAGCTCCCTCGACCGGCTTGGCATCAGCGAGTCCCAGCTAGAGCCATCCACCACCTCCTTCCACGGAGTTATTCTAGGCCCGTCACATTCGCCCATTGGCAAGATCCGGATGGACGTCATCTTCGGCATGGAGGATAACTTCCGCAGCGAGCCCATCTGGTTTGAGGTGTTCAACCTCTGCAACGCCTACCATGCCATCCTGGGGCGCCCCGCGCTCACCAAGTTCATGGCGGTGCCACACTATGTGTACCTCAAGATGAAGCTCCTCGGGACAAAGGGAGTAAACACCGTCGCAGGTGACTACAGACGGTCGGTGAAATGTGCCACAGACGGCTCCAAGATCGCCAAGGCCATGATCATTGCGGAGGAGAAACGCATTATCATGTAGAACATGGCGGCCCTCTAGGCGGACATGCCGGCTCGCGAACCAAAGCCAGCCGGAGAGGCGCAATTCAAGCCATCTAATGGCACCAAGAAGATCCTGCTGAATGAGGCCGAGCTAGACAAGTTCGTCCTGGTCGGAGACGGCCTTGACAGCAAATAGGAAAGCATGCTCATCGACTTCCTCCGTGAGAATTGGTATATCTTCGCATGGTCCCCGAAGGACATGCCTAGTGTTCCGAGAGAGCTCGTCGAGCACTCTTTACATGCCAGGCCATATGAAAAGCCGGTTAAACAGTCATTATGCTGCTTCACGGAAGAAAAAGAAGAACCATCGGTGAGGAGATCACCCGGTTGCTCGCAACCGGATTCATCATGGAAGTTTTCCATCCAGAATGGATAGAAAACCTAGTACTGGTGCTAAAAAGAACAAGATTTGGCATATGTGTGTTGACTACACATCCCTCAACAAGGCATGCCCCAAAGATCCATTCACCCTGCCACGGATAGATCAAGTGATCGACTCCACAGCCGGATGTGAACTCCTGTCGTTTCTAGATGCATACTCGGCTACCAGCAGATCCGGCTAAACCCCGATAATCAAAGAAAGACAACATTCATCACCTCATATGGGGCCTACTGTTACACCACCATGCCATTCGGACTCAAAAATGTAGGCGCCACATATCAGCGCTGCATGCAAAAGTTCCTACAATAGCAAATTGGCAGAAACGTGCACGCCTATGTCGATGACGTGCTGGTAAAGACAAAGGAGAAATAGACACTCCTTGAAGACCTGAAGGAGACCTTCGCCAACCTTTGCTGGTTCCAGATGAAGATGAACCCAGAGAAGTGCGTGTTCAGCATCCTAGCCGGCCAGCTCCTCAGCTTCCTCGTCTCAGAGCGAGGGATCGAGGCCAACCCGGAGAAGATCGGCACAATTGAGCGCATGCAACCGCCACAGAACCTGCACAGCGTATAGAAGTTCACCTGGTGCCTAGCCTCCCTCAGCCGGTTTGTTAGCCGGCTAGGCGAGCAGGCATTACCCATGTACGAGCTCATGAAGAAAACAGACAAGTTCGTCTGGATAGCGCAGGCAGATGAGGCCTTCCGCGACCTCAAGCGCATGCTGTCCTCTCCACCGGTACTGAAGGGCCCAGCCGCGAAGGAGTCAATGCTGATGTACATTGCAGCCACCAACCGGGTCATTAGCGTCGTACTGGTTGTAGAAAGGCCAGAAGAAGGAAAGGCTCAACGGGTTCAGCACCCGGTGTACTACTTGAGTGAGGTACTCTCGCTGTCAAAGCAGAACTACCCTCACTACCCGAAGCTGGTGTACGGCGTGTACATGGCGGCCAAGATGCTAAAGCATTACTTCTAAGAGCACTCCATCCGGGTAGTGGCGCTGCCCCCCCCCCCTATCAGGGTTCATTGGCAACAAGTATGCCACGTGCCGGGTGGCAAAATGAGAAATAGAGCTCGCCGCACACTGCATCCGGTACGAGCCAAGAACGGCGATCAAGTCTCAGGCCCTGGCAGATTTCCTCGTTGATTGGGCGGAAACATAGTACCTGCCTTCGTGTCCTGACTCCATGCACTGGAAGCTGCATTTCAACGGCTCCAAGATGTACGGTGGGCTCGAAGCCGGGGTTGTCATCACCTCTCCAAAAGGAGACTGGCTAGAGTACGTGTTGGAGATCCACTTCCGTGCATCCAACAATGTCGCCGAGTACGAAGAGCTCGTCCATGGCCTCAAGATGGCAAAAGAGATCGGCATCAGGCGCATCCTCTGTTTCGGTGACTCCGACCTGGTGGTGCAGCAAGTATCAGGCGACTGGGATGCCAAGGACTCAAATATGGCACTATACCACTTCTTTGTATAGCAACTATGCGCCTGTTTTGAAGGATGAGAGTTTCACCATGTGCCTCGAGCAAACAATGAAGCCGCGAATGCGCTTGCCCACGTAGGCTCAACAAGGGTGGCCATCCTTCCTGGACTGACCCTCAAACATTTGCACAAGCCCTCCATCACGCCATCACCGGAATCCGACTCCATCATGCTGGACGCAGACCCAGGGACTGCCGACACCGTCCCGGGGTCTGCCGCCTCCGTCCCGAGGACTACCGCCTCCATCTCGAGGACTGCCACCTCCATCCCGGGGACTGCCCCGCCTCACCCAGGGACTGCCGCCTCCATCCCGGGGACTACCCCGCCGCACCCGGGGACTGCCGCATCTCGGGGACTGCCCCGCCGCATCCTGACGAGCCCAAGCCGGCCGGGAGCGAGGAAGTCAAGCTGATCATGCAGATGGTCCTTTCCATCTAGGAGACACCGTCATGGGGCAAGCCGTTCATGGATTTTCTGGCCAAAGGAGAGCTGTCGGATGAACAGGTGGTGGCAAGACAAGTGAAGTGCAGGGCAAGCGCATACACCATCATCAACAACGAGCTTTACAAGCGCAGCGTGGGAGGAATATACTAGCGTTGCGTAATCCAAGAAGAAGGGGTCTGGCTGCTGGTGGACATTCACCAAGGAGAGTGCGATCATCACGCATCGTCAAGAGCAGTAGTGGCAAAGGCATTTTTCCATGGATTCTACTGGCCCACAGCATTGGAGTATGCCGAGCAGCTAGTAAAGGCATGCAATGGATGTCAGCGATTCACTCAGCAGAAACACACTTCGTCATCATCACTCAAAACGATCCCCATCACTTGGTCGTTTGCCGTCTAGGGCCTGGATATGGTAGGCCCGTTCAAAACAGCGTGATCCGGCATGACACACTTGCTGGTGGCCGTGGACAAGTTCACCAAGTGGATCGACCCAAAGCCAATCAAGAAACTAGATGGGCCGACTGTGGTCAAGTTCTTCACCGACATCATCACAAGGATTGGATACCCGAACAACATCATCAAAACCAATGGCACCAACTTCGCCAAAGGGGCCTTCACGCGTTTCTGTGGTGATAGAGGCATCCGCCTACACCTGGCCTCCGTTTCACATCCCTAGTCCAATGGACAGTGCGAGGGAGAAAATGGCCTCGTCCTAGCCAGAATCAAGCCAAGACTGATTGAGCCGCTGATGAGGACACTCGGCTGCTGGATAGAGGAACTGCCGGCTATATTATGGAGCCTGCGCACAACTCCTAATCGCTCCACCGGCTTCACACCATTCTTCCTAGTCTATGGGGCAGAGGCAGTCCTACCAACCGACATCGAATTTGATGCATCCCGAAAGCTGTTGTACATAGAACAACAAGCACAGGAAGCACGAGAAGACAGTGTCGATCTCCTTGAGGAGGCTCAGGAGCTGGCCTTGTCCAGATCCGCCATCTACCAGCAGAGTCTGTGACGCTATCATGCTAGCCGGATCCGCAATGTCTCATTCCACGAAGGCGACCTCGTCTTGCAGCTAGTACAAGACACCAAGGGGATGCACAAGCTAGATCCGCCTTGGGAAGGACCATTCATCATCAGCCAGGCGCTGCATAACATCTCATACTACCTGATTGACGCTCGCCAGCTGGCAAAATATAAGATGGACCGCTCCGACGAAGAAACTAAGCGCCCGTGGAATGCGAACCTGCTTTGTCCATTCTACACTGGAGCAAAGGGCAAATGTATCTTACTTTTATGTAATGAACAAGATGATGGGCCTCGACATAGTCTCTAGGACTCCATAATAATTTGGCATTTTTTGTTGCACTCACAAACTTTCTGGCTGCAATGTCTTTTAACCCTAGACCGGACAGTTTCCCTCGAGAGCTCGCCAGATAGCCCAGTTGGCCGTCAACTCCGAAGGGACGAAGTACTATACACAGTTCCAAGAGACCCCTCTTCGATTCGGGCTGCAAACCGCAAGCCGGCTGACAGACATGGTAAGAGCGGACAAACTCGAAGGCTCGTACAAGAAAAGTCTTAAGGAAAACCAGGCGTCTAGATGTTCTGGCTGCGATCGCTTGCTCAAAGTCGGTAGTGAAAGACAAAAGTATTGCGAAAGTACGCCACCTAAGCAAACCCTTGCTTCTAGCCAAGCGCTGACAAGGGCACACCTTCAAAGGCAATGCTTGCTAAGAAAAGGACTAAGCTACCAGGCTTGTGCAAAACGGCAAATTTTTCAAAAAAAAGAGAAGTTAAAAGGCTATATTCATTCTACACATGCCTAACACACAATCTACACCTTATGTTTATTTCTGCATGAGCCGAAGTGCTGAAGCCGAAGGCCAACTCCTAGACGGCAAAGAAAGAGCTTCGGCCAGCCTGGATTCTCTAGTTGGCCCACACCTCGGGGACTACACCCTGTGGGTGCGCTCGCGTGCCCCCCCACAGGAAACCTGCAACAAACAAATAGTCAAAGGAGCTTCGGCCCACCTAGACTCTCCAGTCGGCCCGAACCTCGAGGATGACACCCTGTGGATGCGCCCGCGCGCCCCCACACAGAAGAAAGCACAAAGAAAGTGCAACACAAAGATAACATCACAAAAGGAGATGAAGGTCCAAATAGAATTTGTCAAATGACAAAGGTCAAGTGTTTACCACAGATAGTACCACAAGCAAACAAAGTTTCTAGCCAAAATACAAATATACCCAACATCCTGGGGATCAGGCCTAAGGGTCATCAGAAGGGGGAGAGGCACCGGCTGAGGCACGGCTACTGGACGCATGATCGGCGGGGTCAGAGCTGGGCGCAGCCGGGGCGCCACCACGTAGCAGGCTGAAATGATACCCATCCGCGCCAGATGGGTCGGCAAAGTCCCGATCTAGCTGGATGAAGCTCCCAATCTTGACACCGCAGGAGCGGATGTCAGGAAATTCAGCCTGAAGCTGGTCGTAGTTGGTCCCTTGGTGAAACCTTCTAGAGAGACTCCGCAGGTCCACGTCTAGGTACCAGGACTTCAGCAGCACCAAAACCATCTCGGCACCGCCGTGTGCAGCCTAGTCCCGTGCCACGTCCATGAGCTCCGGGGCGCCAGCGAGCATCCTGGCCAAGGCAGCCATTGCACCCTGGCGGTCGACTTTAGGCCAGACGTAGTCGAAGACCTCAAGGGCAGCGCCGCGCAGCTGGTTGGCCCCCTCGCTGGTGACCGTCACCAGCTCCACCGGGTGTAGGTCGCGGCCAACGTCCACCTCAGGGACGCACGCCAGGGCTTGGTCGGTCACCTCAGGATACTGGGCTGAAGAAGGAAAAAGGGAAAAAACGTCAACTTCCCAGCTGAAGAAAGTGAAGGAGCAAGCTAGTAAGGCATATCACTTACTGACCACCATCTCGGTGATTTGGCATAGCTCCCCTAGAGCCGCCTTCTCCTGGTCCCGGGCGGTCTTCAGATCATCCAGCTAGCGAGCCTGGATCTGCTCGAGGTTCTTTAGTGCCTCGGCCTGAATCTCAGTGGTCTTGTTTGCCTGGCGGTCCCTGACCTCCATATGCTGTTGGTGTGATAGCAGCTAGTTGATCTGGCCCTGGCACGTCGCGTTGGACTCCTCCAGCTGGGCGACCTCCGCTTTCAGCCTCTCCACCTCGCGATCCATGTATACCAACAGAGCTGCAGGGGGTACCTAGTGGTCAACAAGAAGCACGAAAACTCGCGTAGCTGGGAAGACAAAGTAGAGAAAGCGATCTTACGCCCCATGTCCTGCGAGGTCTTAGCGGCTTTGACAAAGGCTTTTCGCATAAGATAGCAAGAGGACTAAGAAGAGAACGGCAAGAAGGGCAATGAAATAATGACGGAAGAATCGTTTACCTCAAGAGACGCCCAAAGCGCCCTGGCTTCGCCAAGCCCCTTCTTCATCACGTCCATGTGACACCCCCGGGATCAGGGTTAAACAAATCCTAGACCTTAGCCTGACATAAGCTTAACCTAGAGCTCGAGAATATCCAGTGAAGAATCAGTAACACAAAAGTAACTCTACGACACTAAAATTATTACAGCAAGATCATAACTGAGTGAAGAACCAAAATATTACAAGCAGAGGTCACTGACCACAAACATCAAACAACGGAAGGCAAATTATGCTATTAAGTATAGCAAACTTAACAAATGGCCTAAGAGGCCTGAAGCATAATGATGGCGTCCCATTCCATAGATTCTAGGCTGATGGTTAGGAACCCCAAGCTACTCGTCGGTGTCGATGTCGTACGAAACTCGTCTTGAGGGGAACACTTACTCTGCTACAAAAGTATCAACAAAGCAAGGGTGAGTACAGGGTGTACTCCGCAAGAATTATGGCTGGTGGGGTTATTTTGCATAAAGCCATCTTTGTTTTGTAAAACAAGAGGGAGAAGAAGCCCGTCTAATAAGAGTATTTTAAAAGGGGATAAGAGAGCGACATCTCCAAAGAATTGATCATCATCTTGATATCCACCAAAGTAATCCACATCTCATAACTAGGATCACCCCCTCGTACCCAAGACGAAGCATCCTTAAGCACACATTGAACTGCCAAGTTTTACGATTAGGTTAATGTTCTCTATGATCTTCACGTCCATTCCCAAGTGGTCCATAATCGTGGACATGGATTTTCGAAAAGATTTAACCCTGTAGGGGTGTACAACTTTACCCACACGTACCAACCGACTCTTAATGCCATTGTTTTATCCCTCTTCCTTGGAAGGCCGACAGAGGGTGGTTGGCCACGACCTTTACCTTGATTTCTCCGAGACCATGAGTCATGCCCTAAATATGGCTCCGCCGTAACGGGTCAAATCCCGAAGTCAGTCCCTAGAGATGTGGGTGAGGTTGGTTTATTAGGGGCACCATCTACCCCAAGCAACCCCGACCATGCTTACCTACCTGTTATGATGCACCTCCTTCTCCTCCGCTTTCGAAAACATTTTCAATGTGTATTCCAAATGGAAAGCCCAAACTATGTGACACATGGAATCTACTAGGCAAGTTAATCAGCGAAGGGGTCCCCATAAACCATGTTTGGTTGTACGCTCCTCTTGGTTCAAGAGGCTAGAACTCGGGTCCTAGTGGTGGCGAGCATGGGACTACAAAAACCACATCCCATCGTGGCCTCCCATACAAGCCTTAGCATGTTTAACCTTTACCACTGATCTTACCTCATCAGTATACCTCATTCTCCTATCATACTAGATTCTCTACATTTGGTACATCTTCTAGATGAACCAGCACTAACAGCTATGCATGGTTAAGCAAGACACAGATATTAGCTCTAGCATTGTACACAAGCCAAACCTAGTTATGCTAGGAGTAGTGGATCAGGTAATATAAGCTCAAAGGGAGTAATGCAACAGATAGGATACTCTATCTATCAATAAAAGACCATAGTGAAATCTTATGCATCATGGCAAGAAGTAAAATACTTTGAAAGCATAAGATTGTATCATGGTGGGGCTATGCTTGCCTTTGCCTGTTGATACCCAGATAAAGATCGTCGGGAGCCTTGGTATTGATTTGATTACAGTTGGCCAAGTATTATTCGTCGGTCTTCGATGGTGTTGATCTCATTCTTCGATCTCGATCTCGATATCGTAGTCTACCGGGAAGAAGCAAACACCGAAAAGAAAGGAAACAATCAACACATGGCATCGATGCAATGCTCAATCAAGGATGATGATATTACAAGTTTAATAGCATTGAAATGAGACCCTAAAGCATGCCTGGAAATTTAAGCGGGATCCGAGGGGTCCAAACCCTAAAACAGGAGAGACCCCGGAATCACCTACGCGGGTTCATTTAGTTTTCTAATTAAACTTGTCTTTAATGTTGTTCAATAATGCATGATATTGATGCTAAAGTGTAGATCTTGTTTTTCTGAACATTTTGATATATTATACACATTTTTCTGACTTACAAATAATTAGATATTAAATTTATAAGATTATAACCAATTTCTGGAATTATTAAACCATTTAATAGGATTACTGCGTCACGATGACGTCAGCTCGAGGTGGGGGTTGTTTTTCACCGGGTCTGGGGCTAGCCGTAGTGACTGACAGGTGGGGCCAAATCCACCTCGGGTGCCACCATGGTGGTCAGCGGCACATCGGCATGATGTCATGGTGACGTCAACTCGGCGGCCACCGTCGGGTGGTCACCGGCTATGGCGAAATAGGACACGTGGGGCTGCGGGACTAGGCACGCTTGAACCAGGGCTTCACGACGGACCTAAAAAGGGCGACGGCACTACCTGAGGGTCATTGGAGCAACCTCCACGATGAGGAACTGTGGCGGCCGGCGGCAGGCATACGATGGTAGCACGCTGCAGGCTACGCCAGCAAGCATGCTTGGCACGAGGAGGTTCGGAAGCTCACCGTGATTCTAACAGGAGTAATGGCAGGGCCAGAGGTGGACCAAAGCGATGGCGAGATGGGCGACGGAGCACGTCGAGGTCGGGGAAGAAGCGGGCGATGCAGGCGATTGCGAGCGCCCGGGCTCGATTCTTCTTGTAGGGAGAAGGAGGACGACGAGGAGGAGCTCGTGGCGGTCTCAAATGGGCAAGGGGAGGCCAGAGTCGATGATGATGGATGGCTCTAGCCGGAGCTAGGGTTCGGCCTGAGGGGAATTTGGAGAAGAGAGGAAGCTAGGGTTCGCCTCCATGGTAGAGGTACTTGTAGACGGACGACGACGTCGGTAGCACGAATCCTGGCGCCTGGCAGGCATCGTGGCACCGATGAGCGGCGGAGGAGCTGCCAGGCAGCTGCTTGGCATCAGGGAGGAATACGACGAAGGGGCGAAGCGGTATTGGGCCGGGGACGGCTGAATTGGGCCGCGACTTGATGCACGTGGGCGACAGGGAGAGAAGGAAGAGGGGGAGAGGCAAGATGGGCTGGGCCTGTTCGGCTCTGGCTCATTTTTTATTTGCAAAACCTTTTTTTACTTTTCTATTTTCATTTTCTGTTTGTATTTCCAAATTCAAAGCTGGTTTAGGTATTTAAAAAAATAGCACCAGACTTTATAAAACATATAAAACAATGTGAGGCCCTTGTAACAATTTTGGCTTCACAAACTTTTGTAGTTTTCAAAATATTCAAAACATTTTGAATTCACTTGAGAGAGGGGGTGGGAAATAGCTAGGGTTTAGGGTT
Source organism: Avena insularis (assembly GCA_023614405.1). NCBI lineage: Eukaryota > Viridiplantae > Streptophyta > Magnoliopsida > Poales > Poaceae > Avena > Avena insularis. The sequence goes on from CM042690.1 coordinate 451,466,487, forward strand.
TTACATTCTTTTCTTTGCATGCATATTAAGGGATGATGCTCATGAATGCACAAACAAAGCCCTAAATATGATTAATTAAAACTGGGGTGTTACAGATCTATCCCCCTTACGAGAATCTTGGCCCGAGATTCCGCGGGTAGGAAATAAGAAGGAATAGGGTCACTCTAAGCATAAGAGGGAAACACACTAAACAACACACAGAGTATCTCATGGTGAACTCATGAAAGGAGTGTTCAAAACAACTCTGAGATGACAAGCATGAAACACATCAAGGTAACAGAGGAAACAAAAGGAGATAGGTTTCAATGTTGATAGATAACTGGTCTTCATAAGGATTGAGACCATGGAGCTTCAGAAGGGTTTATGCTTCTGAACGGGAAAGCTTAGAACACAAAGAACATGACCACAGACCTTGAACGATGAACCTCTACTAACGGATTAAGTAGAGATTTCACGGGTACAAAGATACATATGACAAAGCTGTTGAACTGCTTTTTGATACAGAAGGGTCACTCTTCGTTCAACAAAAGGTTAAGACAGAAAGGTTATTTTTGTGGCGAGGACTCATAAGAGTCACAAAGAACATGTAACAAGATAAACTTCTAATTATCGAATCATAGTCGCTCTTCGAACATGTTAGAGAGATCGAAGGAAACCTCTTATTCATCTAGGTCTATCAAAATCTTTGCCAAAGATCGTGATATCAATCTACACCATAAGATGCTTGCCAATGTAGAGGGTCTAGATGATCGACCGGGAGACATTTAGCAACACTACTTTAAATGTTCTCCTTGATGTTTGGAATACTAGACATCAAGTAAAGGTCGGACTTTGGAGACAAAGGGAACCATGAGCACAACTCCTATAGTAAATCATAGAGGAAGCCTCATGAGGAGTGGTTTTTATTGCTGATTCAAGAGAATTTGATGATAGACCTTTCGACTAGTTGTGTCAACCATTACATCAATCTTGCCGGATTTACAAAGGAACCTATGTCAATTCCTTGAGAAAGACCAACCATCATATCTGCTTGAGATTTAGATTTGGTTAGGTGGAATGATACTTCAAACTCAGCGTGTCCGAATAGAAAATGTGCAACATTTACCACAATGTAAAGTTACTAGATTCTCAAGACATGGACTTCAGTGTTAAGCTCCAATAGACTGAGCTACATTGCTAGACCCATATATTAACAACTTGTTAGAGGACAGCTGCACATACATCAAGTACTTGCAATGAAATACAACCATGTCCTTAAGATATGGAGTTAACTCTACTCGAATCCACAGCGACATCTTTCAACAATTGCACATGAATCAAAGAAGATCACTTCTAACATCGAGAACACATACTTCGATATATCATGAAGAAGGTTCTTAAAAAGTTTTCCAACATTAATGCCAAATGTTCCATATGAATCTAGTCTGACATGGAGAAAATAAGGATATTGTCGATGGGCTCAACAACAACTTATCGAGATACTCCAGGAAGATGGACTCATATGTTGTATGAACAAGGTAGACATATTGGTCAGACCAACGGACATGAGGAAGTACTTACGTGAAACATCACGAGTAGCACATCATCAAGATAATCTCTGGAACCGAGTTTGATTTGACGATAACCCAAATCAAATCAAAGGTGGGGGGAGATAACATATCCATGAAGGAAACACTATCTTTCTTCAGCACGAACAAATGTTGACATCCCTTTAAGAAGGAACTAAGTTAGATAGAACTTTTGTCCTACAACTCTCCAAGTTGTTGTTTAAGCTCAACCAACTAGTTCAAGGGTATCCAGTATGGATCCTTGGAGAAGAAACAGTTCAGAGAACTTGCTTGCTCAAGAAGTTGACAAACATGGTCATGTGGCAACATGGCGATACTTCTAGTAAACATCTAGAATATCTCGAACCACCGATATGACACTTAGTTTGAGAGGAATCTTGCTTAGTAAGGCAAGCAGACATAGTCTCAAAGCTTCAGCACAGGCATAACTCTTTGACCGAGGAGAGTGTACTAGAATAATGGACTTGGTAGCACAACCATCCTTTAGCTTGGTGATAGGATTAACCAATCACGCTAAAGATGACACAAATGTCCTTGGAGTTCAAAGCAATAAGAATTGCTAAGAATCTCAGATGGGCACACTATTACATACACGCATCATTCTCGAGTGCGAAATCTCGAAGGAAGGGTGGGTAGATATGTGTAAAAGCATCATTTCATTAAGAAGGTTATGAAGCTCAACATAACCTCTTAGTATAAAAGAGTGTGATACTCTTAGGTAGAATAGGTAGAAGCTAATCATGCCTCCTAATCTGCGGGTTACAACACTTTGACCTAGTCATAGATATGCCGAGATACTAGAGTTTGTTTCTCCTGCCATTCCAGAATGGTATGTCATGACAGACCACAAGTGTATCTTGCATCAGAAGACACCAATGCGCATTACTACTTGGCTACCAACTGGTAAACAAAGGTCGGAAACAATAAGGGGAAAAGGATCATGCTCAGGATAGAATCCCGAGATGTGGATGCATAGTTCATCATTCTTCCAAAAACCTATGCATAGAAGGGAGGGTGTGGCAGAGTCACGAATATATAGGCGGGACTCACGAGGAGTACTCTTGTCGTGATCTATATTGTTCCATTAAAGAACATCTGCCATAGCTAGTGGGAGGGGAAGTCCTTAATTGTCACAATTCAATCGCGATAATAACCATAAGCTCAAAGGCTAGAATTGTAGAACCAGCCATCCTGAAGTAATGTGTGAACATTTACGACAGGGATCAATGGAATGGACCTTGGGTTAAAGATTAGCTTCTTGTACAAGATTCACAATACCAAATTCTAGTACAATCCGGGACCTTAGGTTCAAGTCCAAGGGTTAAAACCCGAGAAAGAAGTAACTACTACTTGAGTGACAGAATGTACAGTACAAGATAGTAACCATGAGGTAGCTTCCAAGAGAAGAAACAACTTTCGAAGCACCAAAACAAACAAAAAGGAGGCACACGAGGCAAAAGGAAACCTCGAAGCCTAGAACAGAACACTATGGATCCTACAATATAATATTGTGTGCCCATAAGACGGAGAGATCATGATGGAAAGAAATCTCTCAGCTGAAACAGAGCAAAGGGAAACAAGGAATTCACAACACACATAACTCTAGAGAACTCAACACTAGGTCAACTGGTTGAGAAACGACCTGCCAAGAAGGCACCTATGCTTTGAAAGGCTAGAAGAGATATCAAAACTTTTCCAAAGTCAATACAAGATAAGATGACCCGGAGTTAGAGCGAAACTGGATAAGGAGAAAAAGAAGCATACTAGAGTTTTCATAAATACTTTTCATCTTGAAATAGTTTTCACAGACACTAGACTCAACATCGACCAATAGCACGGTTTTCCTACGGTCGGTACTGCTCTGATACCAAAAACGGTGACACCCCCAGGATCAGGGTTAAACAAATCCCAGACCTTAGCCTGACATAAGCTTAACCTAGATCTCCAGAATATCTAGTGAAGAATCAGTAACACAACAGTAACCCTGTGACACAAAAATTATTACAGCAAGCTCATAACTGAGCAAAGAACCAAAATATTACAAGAAGAGGTCACTGACCACAAACATCAAACAACGGAAGGCAAATTATGCTATTAAGTATAGCAAACTTAACAAATGTCCTAAGATGCCTGAAGCATAATGATGATGTCCCATTCCATATATTACAGGCTGCCGGCCGAGAACCCCAAGCTACTCATCGGTGTCGATGTCGTACGAAACTCGTCTTCAGGGGAACACTTACTCTGCTACAAAATTATCAACAAATAAAGGGTGCATATAGGGTGTACTCCGCAAGCCTTATGGTTGGTGGGGTTATTTTGCATAAAGCCATCTTTGTTTTGTAAAACAAGAGGGAGAAGAAGCACATCTAATAAGAGTATTTTAAAAGGGGAATAAGAGAGCGACATATCCGAAGAATTGATCATCATCTTGATATCCACCAAAGTAATCCTCATCTCATAACTAGGATCACCCCCTCGTACCCAAGAGGAAGCATCCTTAAGCACACATCAAACTGCCAAGTTTTACGATTAGGTTAATGTTCTCTATGATCTTCACATCCATTCCCAAGTCCTCCATAACCGTGGACACGGCTTTTCGAAAATATTTAACCCTCCAGGGGTGTACAACTTTACCCACACGTACCAACTGACTCTTAATGCCAACATTTTAGCCCTCTTCCTTGGAAGGCCGGTAGAGGGTGGTTGGCCACGACCTTTACCTTGCTTTTGCCGAGACCATGAGTCACGCCCTAAGGATAGTTCCACCGTAACGGGTCAAATCCCGAAGTCCGTTCATAGAGATTTGGGCGAGGTTGGTCTATCAGGGGCGCCATCTACCCCAAGCAACCCCGGCCACGCTTACCTACCTGTTATGATGCAGCTCCTTCTCCTCCGCTTTCGTAAAAAAATTCAATGTGTATGCCAAATTTAAACCCTGAACTATGTGACTCATGGAATCTACTAGGCAAGTTAATCAGCAGAGGGGTCCCCATAAACCCCGTGTGGCTGTACGCTCGTCTTTGTTCAAGAGGCTAGAACTTGGGTCCTAGTGGTGCTGAGCATGGGACTAAAAAACCACATCCCACCGTGGCCTCCCATACAAGCCTTAGCATGTTTAACCTTTACCACTGATCTTACCTCATCAGTATACCTTGTTCTCCTATCATACTAGATTCTCTATATTTGGTACATCTTCTGGATGAACCAGCACTGACAGCTATGCATGGCTAAGCAAGACACAGATATAAGCTCTAGCATTACACACAAGCGAAAACTAGTTATGCTAGGAGCAGTGGATCAGGTAATATAAGCTCAAAGGGAGTAATGCAATATATAGGATACTCTATCTATCGATAAAAGACCACAGTGGAATCGTATGCATCATGGCTAGAAGTGAAATACTTTGAAAGCATAGGATTGTATCATAGTGGGGCTATGCTTGCCCTTGCCTATTGATACCCAGATATAGATCATCAGGAGCCTTGGTATTGATTTGATTACAGTTGGCCAAGTATTGTTCGTCGGTCTTTGATGGTGTTTATCTCGGTCTTCGAACTCGATCTCGATATCGTAGTCTACCGGGAAGAAGCAAACACCGGAAAGAAAGGAAACAATCAACACATGGAATCAATGGAATGAAAAAGAAAGGATGATGATATGACAAGTTTAATAGCATTGAAATGAGACCCTAAAGCATGCCTGGCAATTTAAGCGGGATCCGAGGGGTCCAAACCCTAAAACAGGAGAGACCCCGGAATCACCTGCGGGGGTTCATTTAGTTCTCTAATTAAACTTGTCTTGAAAGTTGTTGAATAATGCATGATATTGATGCTAAAGTGTAGATATTGTTTTTCTGAACATTTTGATATATTATACACATTTTTCTGACTTATAAAAAATTAGATATTAAATTTGTAAGATTATAACCAATTTATGGAATTATTAAACCATTTAATAGGATTATTATGTCCTGGCGACGTCATCGGGCGGGGTTGTTTTTCACCAGTGGGGCTGGGCCAGCTTGATGACAGGGTGAGGCCAAATCCACCTCGGGTGCCACCGTGGGAGTCAGTGGTCAGCGACACGTTGGCGTGACGTCATGGTGACGTCAACTCGGCAGCCACCGTTGGGTGGTCACCGGCGACGGCAGAAGAGGACGCACAGGGCTGCGGGACTAGGCGCGCTCGAACTGGGGCTTCACGACGGACCTAAAAAGGGCAGCGCCACTACCTGAGGGTCACCAGAGCAACCTCCACGATGAGGAATTGTGGTGGCTGGTGTCAGGCATACGACGCTAGCACGCTGCGAGCTATGCTAGCAAGCATGCTTGGCACGAGGAGGTTTAGAAGCTCACCGTGATTCTCACGGGAGTAACGGCAGGGCCAGACGTGGACCAGAGCAACGGCGAGATGAGCGGCGGAGCACGTCGGGGTCGGGGAAGAAGCGGGCGATGCATGCAATTGTGAGCATCCGGGCTCGATTCATCTTGTAGGGAAAAGGAGGAGGACGAGGCAGACCATGTGGTAGTCTCAGATGGGTGAGGGGAGGCCGGAGTCGACGATGATGGACGGCTCTGGCCGGAGCTAGGGTTCGGTCTGAGGGGAATTTGGAGAAGAGTGGAAGCTAGGGTTCGCCTCCATGGTAGGGGTACTTGTAGACGGATGGCGACGTTGGTAGAACGAATCCTATCGCCTGGCGGGCATCACGGCACCGGCGAGCGGCGGAGGAGCTGCCAGGCTGCTGCTTGGCGTTGGGGACGAAGACAACAAAGGGGCGAAGTGGTATTGGGTCGGGGACGGCTGCACTTGGGCCACGAGCTGTTGCACGTCGGCAACAAGGAGAGAAGGGAGAGGGAGAGAGGCAAGCTGGGCTAGGCCTGTTTGGCTCTGGCTCATTTTTTATTTGCAAAACCTTTTTTTACTTTTCTTTTTTCATTTTATGTTTGTATTTCCAAATTCAAAGATGGTTTAGATATTTTAAAAAATAGCACCAGACTATATAAAACATGTAAAACAATGTGAGGCCCTTGTAACAATTTGGGCTTCACAAACTTTTGTAGTTTTCAAAATATTCAAAACATTTTGAATTGATTTGAGAAAGGGGTAAATAGCTAGGGTTTAGGGTTTAACATTCTTTTCTTTGCATGCATTTTAAGGGATGATTCTCATGAATGCACAAACAAAGCCCTAAATATGATGAACTAAAACTGGGGTGTTACAGTCCACCAGGTGGCGAACCTGGCCAAGCGCAATGGGTGCCGACTCGGAGAGCTACGCCAGGACGGAGCCCGACAGCGGCGCGGCCAGGGCCGACTAGCTTCCGGTGATTTGAAGCTCGTCATTATCACCAGCGGCCATAGGCCCAGCCGCGAACCACCTCCTTGCCTCCGTCTCCAGCCACCGGCTGCGTGGAGCCCTCCTCCATGGGCTCCTCCACTTGATAGGCGGAAGAACCCGCCTGAGCCCGGCCTAGAGCAAGGAGCAGATGGCGGCACGGGTTGCGGCAGAGGCCTGGTGCAAGACTAGCGAGCCAGTCGGTTCCACCATCTCCGCCGCATCTGCCGCAACCTCGGCCGCGTTGGCAGCAGAGGCTGCAGCCTCAGCCGCCTTGGCAGTAGAGGAATAAGCCTCGGCCGCCTTCATAGCAGAGGGAGCAGCCTCATCCGCCTTGGTAGCAGAGGCAGCAACCGGCCCCTTAGCCCGAGCCGGAGCAGGGTCGGACGCGGTGGCAATTGTCGTGGAGCCGGTCAGGGACATTGCATCACTAAGAGAAGGGAAAGCAGAACACAGTAAATAAAGACAAGAAGAAATAAACTCGCTAGGCAAGGACGACAAGGGCACATACCCGGCAACGCTCGGCATGACAGTCGCGACCCTTGGGTGGCGGCTCCTCTTCCCCCTACCCGGCTAGAGCAGCGTTGGTTAAGGTAGCCTGCTTCCCGTGAGCTTTCGACGCGGCGGCCTCATCCAGGTCCATGTCCATGCCATGAGTAGCTTTGCCAGGACATGGATACAATGTCAAGCATATGACAAAAGAAGAACAAGAACAACCCGGGCAGGAAAAGGTGCTCACCGGGTGGAAACTCGCAGCCCTCATCGGCCTGGGTGGGGAACCACTCTGACTTCGACACCGGAAACCTCGGCGGCTTGCGGTCGGTGGTGAACTCGGGAAGATCATCCTCCCCCATGCCGTCTTCATCTAGCTACGCCGTAAAAAGCTACTCAACAAGGAACATAAGAAGCAAGGAGAAAATCTCTTTGGCAAAATATCTCCTCGGAGAAAAGGAAATGAGCCTGACCTTCGGGGGCAGCCGGCCGTGGTGGTACGGACGGCAGGAGAAGACCTAGTCCTCCATCAGCGTCTCCTTCTAGATGCTGGCGAGCCATTCTCGAAGGGCCACGAACAGCACCTCCAGCTGGGACACCCGGGTGGGATCTAGCGGCCCGGACAAGTGGCAGATCTTGTGCGGCCGCTGGTGCAGCGGAAGCACGCAATTCGTCATCCAAGATAGCAAGATGTCCCGGGCGACGAGCCGCTCCTTCTCCACTAGCACCGTCCCCCGGGCGGCCATCCGCTCCATGTCGACCTGGGCGCCCAAGTTCTAGACGGACCAAGCCTATCGGCTGGAGGGGATGTTGGCAAACACCAGTTGAGAGCTGCATAGAAGTACGAGAGCTGCCACAGCTTGGTGTTGTTGCGCACATAGAAGTACGAGAGCTGCCACAGCTTGACAGTGTCAGGCATCTCTAGCCACGGCATTGGCGAGGACGGCCTCGGGTAGACGGTGCAGTAGCTAGTCTCTGTTAGGGGGCCACCCTTCCCCACCACCTTGACCTTGAAGTTGAAGAACTTCAGGAAGTTCACCGCATCTGGGCGAACCCCCAGGAAGGCCTTGCAACAGGCCACATGATGCGACAGCTGCGCGACGGTGTTGTTGCCGAGGTTGTGGAGCTGAAGGTTGAAGGAGACCATCAACTCCAGGATGAACCTACTCAGAGGCAGGCCAAACCCACGGGAGAAGTGGCGAGGAAGATGATGGCCTCCCTAGGTCGTGGATTGGGGACACGCTCGCCCTCCGGCGCCATGCGATGTTTCACCACGCGCTCTGATGGGATGAGTTTCCCCTGCCAGTACTTCTACACCAGGTCATCGGTGACATAGGAGCCGCACTAGCCCCTCGCCTAATTAGAAAGCATCTCGGTAGGCGCGGTGTCCGTGTTGGATAAGCAAGGCCCCGTCATCGCAATGGAGGAGCGGTGGCGCCGGTGTTCAAGGAAAGTGGTGGCGAGGAGGAAGCGGTAGCGCATGGTGACAGCGAGGAGGCTAAAGCAAAAGGGGCAAGGGTTACAGGAAGAAGGCGAGGTAAGGGAGAAACACTCCCCGGTGCCCCTATTTATCAAGGTAGGGCAACCGCGCCTCCTGTACTCCCCAACGTCACGTGGCGCAAGAACTGCCCCACTACCCCCACGACACTTTGGTGTTGGATCGTCTACGCCAAAGGAAATGCCACAGAACATCCAGCGAGCGTTACCGTGAAGGCCAAGCGCGCGCACGATCCCCAAGAAACTGCTATGATGAAGGCGTGGGCGCGGTTACCAAAACTGCAGCGGCAGGCCAAGAGGTCAAACTGACACGACGCACGACAGAGGCGGTAGGCACGCCTAACCACAACACTGACGTCATCAACTGGCCGATTCACCTCCCCAGCCGGGCGTGGCAACCGGGAGACGCAATCACCACTCACACCCGGAGGGTCGGCTACCGGACCCGTAGTCAGTGAACTCCATCCAGGAAAATGGCCATCTCGAGCCAGAAAACGACAAGTACTACAAGACAAATTCGTGATACAGTCTTCATCAACAATCATTTCAAGGGCAGCCAATGAGCACGCAGGAACTTTTCCACAAGGCCAAGCCCCAACGTGCTCGGGGACTAGTGTCGGGTGGATGACCCCCGGATAGGCCAAGTCACCGCTAACTGGCCGGCTCCAAGGGAAGCTGGCTGGATGGCCACAAGACAAAGAACCTTAGCCGAGTGATTCGCTTCACCCGGTCCGCATCAAGATTCCCCGACTGGCCCGTCTAGCCGTGACCAGTTTTGCCGCCTGGGCAGCCACCTCTACCCGGCCGTCTCGGATCCGTTGGCCTATGGTACAGGGGATGACGCTCCTTTCTGAGCGCATCCTTGACCGGACAGGCTGGCACTACCAGACAAGGATGCCAAAGCGCTAATGCTGGGAAGGTGACGAACAAAGTTCCGGCTGACGGATAAAGTGCCAATCTGATGGTTAAAGCGCCGGGTGATGCCCAAAGTGGAGGCACCAAGATGTTGTGGCACTTTCACCACCTATACTGAAGCTTGACTGGGTCCTGGACCACCGGCTGGACCCGGTTAGTCGGCCCGCTTTGTAAACCCAAAGCCTAAAATAGTAAACCCTAGATCCCACATTGTAACCTACCCTTCTACCAGTATATAAGTAGGGGTGGTGCTAGGGTTCTAGGTAAGGCATTACGAGTTACAAGTTAGTCAGAATCATCAAGTTGTGTAGTTCATCTTCCTCTAGCTCCCGATAGTAGCTCATGAAACAGCTCGAGGAGCATTTGTATTGAGCATTCGCTCCCCATATAGAAGATCTTGTAGGAGTAGGAGTGTTACCTCGACAAGAGGGCTCCAAAACTAGGTACATCACTATGTCTGCATTATCTGTGCCCAACCTATTGCGAGTAGCCACCGATAGCATCCTGATTGTCCCCTTTCATGCCATCCCCGATGGCACTGCCGTGTTCCACACCATGACAGTGACGTAGTCGTACATGCCATAAGGTGTGATGAATGAAGTGGCCAATTGGCCCAACCTTCGCATCTTGATTTGGTGTCATCCTGAGTATGCATATAGAACACACAGAAGTTCCGAGCTAGCCATCAAGTTAATGACTTGGTTAACTTTAAGCAAATAAAACGGACCCTTCGGACCTGATTTGTTCAAGCTAGTGTAATCAATGCACATTCTTAATTCTTTGGTTCCCTTTTTGGGTACAAGTACATGATTGGCCACCCACAGGGTTTGAATGACTTCTCGGATAAAACTAGCCTTAAGTAACCTAGCTATATGATTGCCTATGACTCGTCGTTTTTCATCACCGAAGCATCATAGAAGTTGTTTCACCGGTTTTGCTTTAGGATCAATGTTTAAGTTGTGCTCGACAAGTTCCCTAGGTACACCCTTCATGTCGGTAGGTTGCCAAGAAAATATATCCCTATTATGACAGAGGAACTTGACGAGCGTGCTTTCCTATTTGGGATCTAGGTCCATACCAATCACGGTGGTCTTGGAGGATTCTCCTTCCATAAGCTCCACTTGCTTGGTCTTGATGGCGGCCTTGAAGGCAGGTTTGGAGTCAGAAATCTGTTTCTTCGAAGCCGGCAACTCTGAGGCATCGAACTGGCGCTAGATCTCCTTGAACTCTTCACCATAAAGGACCACTTCGGCGAAGGTGGATTCACTCAGCTCGAACTCCCTTTCCTTGGTGAAGCTTCCAGTAACAGTGATTATGCTGTTTGGTCCAGGTATATTGAGCTTGTTGTAGATGAAACATGGTCTGGCAAGGAAGGAGTGGAATATGTCACGTCCAAATATGACATGATACACGCTCTTTAAGGGCACCACTTCAAAGGTCATGCTCTCTTGGCAGTAATTGTTAACATCACCAAAGACGACCAGAAGGGTGATGCAGCAGAGGGATTGAGCTTGCCGGCCAGGAACGACGCTAGGGAACGTGGTGTTTCTCCGTCTTAGCTGGGTCTCCGTCAATTTTATCTTGTGTAGTGTATCAAGGTACATAATGTTGATGCTGCTTCCACTATCCATGAGGGACTTGTTGAACTCATTGCCGTCAATTAGGGGGTTGATGACCATGGCATACTAGTTCTCAGTTGGGATGAGGTCTGGGTGATTCTCTTTGTCCCAACTAATAGGAATTTCCAACCGCTTCATGTACTGCGGCACCGCGAGGAGGATGGCCATCAGTATCCTCAGAGAGGTTTTCTGGGCCCGGACGGTTGGAGTGCCAAGGAAGGTGTGGTAGACTAGAGACTTCTTCTCAAAGGGATTTTTACCCTTGCCATCGCCCTTGTTGGCGGGTTTATGGTCCGTGTCTTCATCCATATCATCTGAATCCTTGTACTCTTTATCCTTCTTCTTCCCTTTGCCCTTTCCACGGAGTTTATTATTCTGACTTTGCTTGTAGCCAGACTTAGGGTCTTCCTTGAGATCATTGAAAAACTTGCACTGGATGTTGGTATGAGTGGCTTTACCATTTGCGTACAGATGGACGAAGCACAACATAGCATGGTACTCCTCGTACATCTGGGGAACGCGGGGTGTAGAGTCACTCCCCTGATGTCCACAGTGAGCCCCCTGTCACGACCATGTTATCCGCCTTTGCCTCTGCTAGCAAAAGTCATTCAAACCATGTTTGCTGCTTGCTTGTCTTCTGGCTGATTCTTCCGCTTGTTGTTCTTCTTCTTCTTGGCCTGGTGTTGGGGATATGTAAATGGGTATCACTATTTCATTTCTCCAATCCGGCTAACCCGGGTGGCCCACAGTTGGTAGCATGGCCCAAGGCCTCCTGGGCGGCCTAGTTATAGGAATCTAGAAGGGAGGCCCATGCTGTGTAGTGACCTCGGATCGGTAAGGATCCTAAGTCCCTGTGATTATCATGCTAGTCCCTGGATCAATAGCTAGCACTCACAGTCGATGAAATATCATGTAAAACACAAAGTCTTTATTACACGGAGAATCCAGAGTATGAAATTATTACAAGGATTGCTTAGCATTATGCTAGCTCAAATAACAGCGGAAAACATAAAAGCAGAATGAGTCCATCAACGCCCCAGGCTTGTCGAGTGTAGACCCGCGATCCCTACGCACCTTTCAATCTTCGGATTCTGCACATAAGACGTGCAGCCAACAAGTTGGGTCAATACTTTGAATGTATTGGCAAATTACAACAAGGAGAGAATAGACTATCTCTACATGCAAGGCTAGTTTAGGCTTTGGAGTTCTTTTGCATAAAGCTAGTTTTCTTAAGTAGAGAGAAGAAGAGAGGATTGTCCTACTTTGTAAACTTTTGCTTACATAAATTAAGGTCGAGTGGCACACGAGGATATTACGCACCAAGTGTCCAAACAACCAAACACTTGGATATTACGCACCAAGCGTCACTTGGATATTACACACCAAGTTCCCAAATTCCCACCCATTAGCGATATTACGCACGCCATGGGGTTTCAAAACTTTGTTTTTAGAAAAGAGAGAGGAAGATCCTTCAGAGGCTCCATCCTTCAGATGCTCATTGTTGTTCTGTTACCGTGAACACGGCTGATCGATCAGATTGCAATACTCTCGAGAGTTTGTGCACTTTACCCACAATCCACGATCAAGTCCTTTTACAGACAAGACCATGGCGAGGCTTTCCTTAGTAGCCCTCTACCTTCCGGATCCAACTGCCAAGAACCTCCAAATGTTGGTACCTGTGAGGTTTCCCACTAAGTACTAGGCCAAGATAGAGCCCATAATGTATTGTGGTTGCACCGAAGCTTCTGAATTCTGAAACATGGCGACTTCTTTGATTCTGGGCCGTCCTCCACCAAAATCTCACTCGTTGACCCGACAACCATTCCGCCCAGAAGAAAACTTAGTTTTATTTTGAAGTGGATTTGAGAAGAAAAGTTTGCTCTAGAGAGCCTTTATACTTAGAAAAATTCTTTGTCTTTCGAACCCCCCCAACGGTACTTTGTATATATATAGCATAGCAAGCAATACTTAGCAAAAACAGGGGTAACCTATTAGGATGGGAAATCCTAAGTATAGAGCTACTCATGGCATACTACAAAATCATCGCATTTGCAAAATAATACTAAGGAAAAATTCTACTGGAACATCCTACACATGCATACTACAGAATTTTCAAGACCACATGCATAGAATCAAAACTGGGACAAAATTATGAACAAGTGGTGTAACTTGCCTTGATCCGAGCAACACTCTACACAATAGCACTCCTTAGCGCACTCCGGGCAATCTAACGAATCACAAACATAGATCCGATCACAACTTGTTCAAAGCATAACACAAAGGAAATCATGCATGCATGCAACATGGTAGTTTATGCAAGGTTGGTTAAGTTGATCAAGGTAGCAAGTTTGTGTTGTGATAGTGTAAAGGTGTCACTAGGATTGATTTCCCAAAGGTTTAGATCTAATAGAGTCACTAAACAAATCCTAGGATTATAAGAAGGTCAAACCATCTAAATAGCCCAAGTTAGATCTAATGATCCTAAGCAAAGCTTAAAGATTTGGATCATTAGGTATTGTGGATTCAAAGTTATTGCAACAAGAATCAATTAAAACAAAATTTCAATTAATTTTTTTATAGGATAAAACACCCTAATCTAATGATCAAAATTTACACCTAAAACTTTACTGTGAACCTGGGATATTATTGCTGATTTGGATTCTACTCAAAATTAGGAATCCAACGGTATATTATAAGCTAAGTTTGGCCAAAAATTCAATTTTATATGAATTTCGCAAGTTTTACTTCAAATCTGCAAACAGATCTAAAAGAGCTTGCCAAGTGGCAGCTTCTGATTGGCTCCAGATGGGTGACGCGGAGCTGGCGTGTGCGTGCTGACGCGCACGGCCACGTGGCACGCTGCTACTCGCCGATACCCTTTCGGTAATATTCTAATCCTATGCGTTCAACCTCAATCCGACGGTTAGGAGGAGCGGCGGCGACTTACAGGGCGTGATGGCAGCGAGGGGCGGTGATGGCATCGGCGATGATGGCCGGCGGCGCTCTGGTGGCTCCCCGCGGTGGTGGCGTGGTCAACTGGGAGCGCCTGGTCCTCGCGGTCACGTTCGTGGCCTCTTCAAGCCTCCTTGCTTCCTCGTCTGGCGGCAGTGTCTTGCCGTTCTTCTTCGTCCCCGGCGAAGCTCCAGCGAGCAATCGCAAGCGCGTCGCTGCGAGAGAGAGGGGGAGGTTAGCGCGAGGAGAGAGTCGAGGTGGGGTCATGCGGAGGAGAAGAGGTGGAGGCGAGGCTGGAACCTCTGCTTGAGTTACTCCGCGAGATCCAAGCGTTCGCGACAGGCGGTGTTGGTAAGCAAACTTTAGGGCTTCGAGGTGGGTTTGTGGGCTTATATGGCGTCGATTCTTGGCGAGGGTCACGGTCTCTACTCGATTCGGCCAGTCCGGCATAAGCAGTCCGGCGTGGCAGCCGTGTCGCATGGGTCTCCAGGAGGGAGACGACAGGGTGGGGCCCCCGCGTCAGTGGTGGAGGGGGGGAAAGGTGGGCCGACGTGCGCGGGTAGGTTTCTGCTGGGCGCTGGGGTGGGCTGGCTGGCGAGCCGGCCCAGCTAGGGTTAGCTGTTGGCCCTTGTCCTCTTTTTTTTGTTTAACAATTTTCCCTTTTTGTGTTTTAGAAAAACTCCAATATCTTTTGCAAGCCAAGTCCAAATTTGATGAATCTTGTTTCTAAATTTTTATAAAATTGAGGTGGTCAACATAGGCCATAGTTTAGTGTTTTACAAGGTTTTTAGAAGGGTCAAAACTTGACCTTGAAAAAAAAGCTTACATAAGGCAACCACTATTAGGGTTTTCTAGGTTTAGGTGTTTAGGATTTTTATTTCAACTTTTAATTGTAGGATGCAAAGATGCAAGGATGATGCATGGCACTAATAACATCCTAATGCAAAATCTGGGATGTTACAAACCTACCCCCCTTAAGAAGAATCTCGTCCTCGAGATTCGGGTTGGCTAGCAAATAGGTGTGGGTGCTCTGTCCTCATGTCTTCTTCATGCTCCCACGTAGCTTCTTCCTCGGAGTGGTGGTTCCATTGTACCTTGCAGAATCTTATAGTCTTGGTGCGGGTAACCCTTTCGGCTGTTTCTAGTATTCTGATGGGTTTTTCCTCATAGGTAAGGTCATTCTCCAATTGAACCTCGTCTAGGGGAACGGTGTCTCTTAGCGGTGTTTCAGCCATCTCCGGGTGACACTTCTTTAGTTGTGACACATGAAACACATCATGAACAGTCAGTCCTTCCGGTAGCTCCAACTGATACACAACTTCTCCTCTACGGGCCAGAACCTTATACGGTCCTATGAATCGTGGGGCTAACTTGCCCTTGATTCCGAACCTCTTAACTCCACGTAGGGGTGAAACTTCGAGATCATACGGTCCCCTATTTCATAAGCCACATCTCTGCGTTTGGAATCAGCGTAGCTCTTCTGTCGGTATTGGGCTACCTTTAGCCTATCCTGAATCTGTCGCACCTTTTCTTCGGCATCCTTTATCAAGTCACGTCCAAAAAGATTGCGTTCACCAACTCCATTCCATAGCAATGGACTCCTACACTTCCTGCCATATAGAACTTCAAACGGAGCCATCTTGATACTTGTCTGGTAGCTGTTGTTGTATGAGAACTCAGCATATGGCAGGTTATCGTCCCAACTAGACCCATAGTCTAGTGCACAAGCTCTCAACATATCTTCCAAAATTTGATTCACCCTTTCTGTTTGGCCATCTGTTTGAGGGTGGAAGGTAGTACTGAATTCTAGTCGGGTTCCAAGAGACTCATGTAGTTGTCGCCAAAACTTTGAAGTAAACTGGGTGCCTCTGTCTGACACAATTCCCTTGGGAACACCATGTAGGCTTACAATCCTTGACATGTATATCTTAGCGAGCTTAGAACTTGTATATGTGGTCTTTACGGGAATGAAGTGAGCCACCTTGGTGAAATGGTCCACCACTACCCAGATAGAATCAAATCCAGAACGAGTCCGGGGCAATCCCGTGATGAAATCCATGCCTACCTTGTCCCACTTCCAGTCGGGTACAGGTAGCGGTTGTAATAATCCTGCCGGTTTCTGATGTTCGGCTTTAACTCTGTTGCACACATCACACAGAGAAATATACTCTGCAATGTCTCTCTTTAGGTTATTCCACCAGAATCTATCCTTCACATCCATGTACATCTTTGTGTTACCTGGATGAATTGAGTATGGCGAATCATGAGCTTCTTGTAAAATTATCTTCCTGATATCGGGGTCATTGGGAACACACAAACGCTTCCCATACCAGAGGGTTCCTTGTTCGTCCAGACGAAATTCTTTAGTCTTTCCTTCATTTATCCTGACTCTTATTTCTTCCAACTCTTTATCCCCCTTTTGTGCTTCTTGGATCCTTTCTTGGAAGGTGGACACTAATTCCATAGTCGCTACGTGTCCTTTCGGGACTATCTCTAGCCTGAGGTCCCTGAATTGCTTGCATAAATCCTCTGGAAGTTCCCCTGCGGTAAGTCCATTTACATATACCTTACGACTTAAGGCATCAGCCACCACGTTTGCCTTTCCGGGGTGGTACTGTAAATCCAAGTCATAATCCTTAATTAGCTCAAGCCATCTTCGTTGTCTCATATTCAGCTCTTTTTGGGTGAAGATGTACTTCAAACTTTTATGATCTGTGAACACATCACAATGTTTGCCCATGAGGTAGTGTCTCCATACCTTGAGTGCATGAACCATAGATGCAAGTTCCAAATCATGTGTGGGATAATTGTGTTCGTGGTTCTTAAGTTGTCGGGAGGCATAGGATACCACCTTCCCATCCTGCATCAATACACTTCCAAGTCCTTGTCGAGAAGCGTCACAATAGACTTGAAAATCTTTCTGGATATCGGGCAGACACAGAACTGGTGCCGTTACAAGGCGTTTCTTTAACTCTTGAAAACTTGCCTCACATGCCTCGGTCCATAGGAATTTCTTTTCCTTCTTTAATAGTTCCGTCATGGGTTTTGCTATCTTGGAAAAGTTTTCGATGAACCTCCGGTAATATCCTGCGAGGCCCAAGAAATTTCTAATATCTCCCACATTCTTGGGTGACTCCCATTCCGTCATGGAAGCTACCTTGCTAGGATCTACGGCAACTCCTTTAGCTGACACAACATGACCAAGAAATCCCACTTCCTTTAACCAGAACTCGCACTTGCTGAATTTGGCATACAACTTGTGTTCTCTTAGCTTCTCCATAATAAGGCGCAGATGTTTCTCATGTTCCTTCTCATCCTTTGAGTATATGAGTATATCATCTATGAATACTACGATAAACTTGTCCAAGTATTCCATGAACACCTTGTTCATCATGGTCATGAAGTATGCTGGGGCATTGGTTAGACCAAAAGACATCACGGTGTACTCATACAATCCGTATCTTGTGGTGAATGCTGTCTTGGGCACATCCTGTTCTCGAATCTTTAGCTGAAAATAGCCTGATCGTAGATCGATCTTTGAGAACACACTGGCTCCTTTTAGCTGGTCAAACAGGTCGTTGATGTTGGGCAGAGGATACTTATTCTTAATCGTCACTTCGTTCAACGAGCGGTAGTCCACAACCAGCCTCTTGGTCTTATCCTTCTTTTCCACAAATAGAACGGGTGCTCCCCAAGATGACGCGCTGGGTTGAATGAACCCCTTGTCCAATTGTTCCCTAAGCTGTTTCTTGAGTTCCTTTAACTCGTCCACATCCATCTTGTATGGTCTCTTATCTATCGGCCCCGTGCCTGCCATTAAGTCGATGAGAAACTCGATATCACGGTCGGGTGGCATTCCGGGTAGCTCCTCTGGGAAGACATCTGGGTATTCCTTTACAATAGGTACCTCCTCCAAGCTAACCCCCTTAAGAGAGTTCACCATGACTTCTTTAAGTGCGAAACTCGACTTGATACGAATACTCTTCCCTTCCGGTGTTGCGAGCATGACAGTTCTCTTGGCACAATCTATGACTCCTTCATATTCGGTCATCCAATTCATGCCCAAGATTATGTCTAATCCTTGTGATTCCAGAACTACTAGGCTGGTGGGAAAAATGTGTGTCCCAATCCTTAGTTCTAAATTCCGGCAACCGGAGGTTGCCACTATTTATCCCCCAGGAGAACTTACCCTTAGAGGAAAAATTATAGTCTCCGTTGGTATCTTGCCTCTATCCACAAATACCCTTGATATGAATGAATGCGATGCACCGGTATCAAAAAGAACAACTGCGGGAATAGAATTGAGTTTGAACTTACCAATCACAGAGTCTGGTGCATCACAAGCATCCTCCATAGAAACATGATTCACCGTGGCTTTGACAAACGGATTTGGCTTCTTCCCGTTCCCATTGCCATGGTTGTGTCCATTTCCATTCCCATTACCATTTCCATTCTTCCTCTCGGGGCAAGAGGTTGCATAGTGCCCTGTCTTGTTGCACTTGAAGCATGTCACCTCACTGAGATCCTTTCCATTGCCGCCATTGCCATTGCGGTTTTTGTGCCCATTGTGTTTGTGGCCACCATGGTTATGACCGTTATGGTTGTGGCCATTATTGTTATAAGGTGGTGGTGAGGAATTGCGCTGCTTCTGTTATGGAACAGAGTGTTTGTGAGGGTTAGATTTCCTCTTGCGATTTTCTATGCTCTTCCTCTTTGATTTCAACCACAATGGCTCTGTCTAGGAGTTCCTGATAGTTGTCAAATTTCTGAGCCACAAGCTGAATGGATATCTCATCATTGAGCCCTCTTAAGAACTCCTCCTATCTCTTGGCATCAGTGGAAACATCATCGGGTGCATAACGGGCTAGCTTATTGAAAAGCTCACCATACTCGGTGACAGAACGGTGCAGCTGGTGTAGGTCGCGAAACTCACGCCTCTTTAGAGCCATGACACCAGCAGCCACATGATGAGTGCGAAAAGCTAACTCAAACTGTTCCCAAGTGATAGCATCAATATTCGGGTGGGTGACTTGGTAGTTATCCCACCATTCTGCAGCAGGTCCTTCAAGCTGGTGTGCGGCATAACGCACCCTGTCGGCTCCGATAGCTTGCACGATGTCTAGCTTCTTGTTGATCGTACGCAGCCAGTCATCAGCAATGATTGGTTCAGTGCTGCTAGTGAAGGTAGGTGGGTTCAGCCTCAAAAACCGAGTCAAGCGATCCTGTTGAGGAGGTGGCGGAGGTGGTGGTGGTGGCGGGTTGTTGTTATTGTTTTGCATGTTCTGAGTGAGCAGTTGGATCAGCTGGTTCTGAGTGGCCAAAAGTTCTGCTATTTCTGGCGGGATTTCGGGGTTCTCACGTCCTGGCGGCATCTGTGGGGTTTAAGAAAATAGTTAAGAAATAGACAGAAAGACTAAGTAGTAAACTCCTACCCTTATGAAAACACACCAAGCACACAAGGCATAACAACACAAATTTAACACAGGAAACAACCAAGTATAACTAAACCAAACTTGTCTTGGTATTTATTACATTTGCGAATAACGTTCTACTATAGAATTAAAGGTGGTCCAACTACTACACATCCTCCACGCCTTCCTCTTCCTCGTCCTCGAACGAGTAGCCTTCTTGCTCTAGAGTTGTCTTGTACAACTCCATCTCCTTTGTGGTGGTTTCAAGCTTCTCTTGGAGGTCCTTTATCTCATCTTGTAGCTTCTTGGTAGTGGCTTCCAGCTGATCCTGAAGTCCCTCCTTCTCGCTGTGTAGTTCCTCCACTAAACTTGACTTCATTGCGGCTTCAAGTTGCTTTGCCAAGTCCCTCTTGGAAGCACGCACATCATCGATTATCTTGCAAAGGCCTTCAGTTTGCACTTCATCTCCATCGATTTGCTGTTTAAGTTCCCTAATTCTCTTGTTTTTATTTATCACCCTCTTCTCTTGGTTAGCGAACTTCTTCTCTTGGTCCTGGAATTTTATCTCTTAGAGCTTCATTGCCTCTTCCTGCTGCTTGATCATTTCTTCCTTCTCCTTGATGAGGGCGCATAGCTCGTCGTTCTTCAACATCTCGAGGAAGGTACCCTTTTCAAGGTCATGGATGTGGCACTCCAAGTCTTGATATTGTGTTCTTCGGCGCTTGGTAGAAGTTCTTTCCTCAAGGTTAACTCCATGGGAATCCCTTCCTCATCTCTTCTTCCAAAGAGGCCGCCGCAGTGTCCTTGGAGAGTTTCATGATGACGTCCACATAGGCGACCAATGAGTTGCTGCAAGCTAATGCTAAGGGCCTTCTCCTTGGAATCGCTAACAATGTGGATTGCTATGTCTTCCTCCGGGTTCTTGCCTCGCTCTTTTCCTGGCTGGATGACCTTGACTCCCCAACAGCCGTCCTTGTGGAGTTTCTTCATTGTGCTCCCTTGGATTGTTGGGAGAGGAAGATCCAAACGTGTGAGTAGATCCATGAGGCATCCTCCAAAGCGAAGGGGCTCGATGTCATGACGGTGTCGAGGAAGCTTGTCATCTTTGAGTTAGAAGAATGAGGGTTAGATTCTTAAACAAGTAGAGGAAAGCAGATACTAGATGTGCGGAAAATAACTTAGTAGAAACAAGTAAGGCACTAAAGTTAGAGGTGGTTCCAATCCTAGGGTCACGTCCTACAGGCAACGATGTGCTCTGATACCATCTGTAGTGACCTCGGATCGGTAAGGATCCTAAGTCCCTGTGATTATCATGCTAGTCCCTGGATCAATAGCTAGCACTCACAGTCGATAAATATCATGTAAAACACAAAGTCTTTATTACACGGAGAATCCAGAGTATGAAATTATTACAAGGATTGCTTAGCATTATGCTAGCTCAAATAACAGCGGAAAACATAAAAGCAGAATGAGTCCATCAACGCCCCAGGCTTGTCGAGTGTAGACCCGCGATCCCTACACACCTTTCAATCTTCGGATTCTGCACATAAGACGTGCAGCCAACAAGTTGGGTCAATACTTTGAATGTATTGGCAAATTACACCAAGGAGAGAATAGACTATCTCTACATGCAAGGCTAGTTTAGGCTTTGGAGTTCTTTTGTATAAAGCTAGTTTTCTTAAGTAGAGAGAAGAAGAGAGGATTGTCCTACTTTGTAAACTTTTGCTTAGATAAATTAAGGTCGAGTGGCACACGAGGATATTACGCACCAAGTGTCCAAACAACCAAACACTTGGATATTACGCACCAAGCGTCACTTGGATATTACACACCAAGTTCCCAAATTCCCACCCATTAGCGATATTTACGCCATGGGGTTTCAAAACTTTGTTTTAGAAAGAGAGAGGAAGATCCTTGAGGCTCCATCCTTCAGACGCTCATTGTTGTTCATTTATCGTGAACACGGTGATCGATCAGATTGCAATACTCGAGAGTTTGTGCACTTTACCCACAATCCACGATCAAGTCCTTTTACAGACAAGACCATGGCGAGGCTTTCCCTTAGTAGCCCCTCTACCTTCCGGATCCAACCGTGCCAAGAACCTCCAAATGTTGGTACCCAGGTGAGGTTTCCCACTAAGTACTAGGCCAAGACAGAGCCCATAATGTATTGTGGTTGCACTGGAAGCTTCTGAATTCTGAAACATGGCAGACTTCTTTGATTCCTGGGCGGCCGTCCTCCACCAAAATCTCACTCGTTGACCTGACAACCATTTTGCCTAGAAGAAAACTTAGTTTTATTTTGAAGTGGATTTGAGAAGAAAAGTTTGCTCTAGAGAGCCTTTATACTTAGAAAAATTCTTTGTCTTTCGAACCCCCCCAACGGTACTTTGTATATATATAGCATAGCAAGCAATACTTAGCAAAAACAGGGGTAACCTATTAGGATGGGAAATCCTAAGTATAGAGCTACTCATGGCATACTACAAAATCATCGCATTTGCAAAATAATACTAAGCAAAAATTCTACTGGAACATCCTACACATGCATACTACAGAATTTTCAAGACCACATGCATAGAATCAAAACTGGGACAAAATTATGAACAAGTGGTGTAACTTGCCTTGATCCGAGAAGCACTCTACACAATAGCACTCCTTAGCGCACTCCGGGCAATCTAACGAATCACAAACATAGATCCGATCACAACTTGTTCAAAGCATAACACAAAGGAAATCATGCATGCATGCAACATGGTAGTTTATGCAAGGTTGGTTAAGTTGATCAAGGTAGCAAGTTTGTGTTGTGATAGTGTAAAGGTGTCACTAGGATTGATTTCCCAAAGGTTTAGATCTAATAGAGTCACTAAACAAATTCTGGGATTATAAGAAGGTCAAACCATCTAAATAGCCCCAAGTTAGATCTAATGATCCTAAGCAAAGCTTAAAGATTTGGATCAGTAGGTATTGTGGATTCAAAGTTATTGCAACAAGAATCAATTAAAACAAAATTTCAATTAATTTTTTATAGGATAAAACTCCCTAATCTAATGATCAAAATCTACACCTAAAACTTTACTGTGAACCTGGGATATTATTGCAGATTTGGATTCTACTCAAAATTAGGAATCCAACGGTATATTATAAGCTAAGTTTGGCCAAAAATTCAATTTTATATGAATTTCGCAAGTTTTACTTCAAATCTGCAAACAGATCTAAAAGAGCTTGCCAAGTGGCAGCTTCTGATTGGCTCCAGATGGGTGACGCGGAGCTGGCGTGTGCGTGCTGACGCGCACGGCCACGTGGCACGCTGCTACTCGCCGATACCCTTTCGGTAATCTTCTAATCCTACGCGTTCAACCTCAATCCGACGGTCAGGAGGAGCGGCGGCGACTGGCGGTGGACAGCGAGGGGCGGTGATGGCGTCGGCGATGATGGCCGGCGGCGCTCTGGTGGCTCCCCGCGGTGGTGGCGTGGTCGACTAGGAGCGCCTGGTCCTCGCGGTCGCGTTCGTGGCCTCTTCAAGCCTCCTTGCTTCCTCGTCTGGCGGCAGTGTCTTGCGTTCTTCTTCGTCCCCGGCGAAGCTCCAGCGAGCAATCGCAAGCGCGTCGCTGCGAGAGAGAGGGGGAGGTTAGCGCGAGGAGAGAGAGTCGAGGGTGGGGGTCGCGCGGAGGGGGAGAAGAGGTGGAGGCGAGGCTCGGAACCTCTGCTTCGAGTTACTCCGGCGAGATCCGTAGCGTGTTCGCGACGGCGGTGTTGGCGAAAAGCAAAACTTTAGGGCTTCGAGGCGGTGGGTTTGCGGGCTTATATGGCTGTTGGATTCTTGGCGAGGGGGTCACGGTCTCTACTCCGATTCGGCCAAAGTCCGGCGCAAACAGGAGTCCAGCGTGGCCGGCAGCCATGTCCGCCGCGGTCTCCAGGAGGGAGACGACGGGGTGGGGCCCCCGCGTCAGTGGTGGAGGGGGGAAAATGTGGGCCGACGTGCGCGGGTAGGTTTCCTGCTGCGCGGGCGCTTGGGGCGGTGGGCTGGTGCGAGCCGCCCTAGGGTTAGCTGTTGGCCCTTGTCCTCTTTTTTTTTGTTTAACAATTTTCCCTTTTTCTGTTTTAGAAAAACTCCAATATCTTTTGCAAGCCAAGTCCAAATTTGATGAATCTTGTTTCTAATTTATAAAATTGAGGTGGTCAACATAGGCCATAGTTTAGTGTTTTACAAGGTTTTTAGAAGGGTCAAAACTTGACCTTGACAAAAAAGCCTACATAAGGCAACCACTATTAGGGTTTTCTAGGTTTAGGTGTTTAGGATTTTTATTTCAACTTTTAATTGTAGGATGCAAAGATGCAAGGATGATGCATGGCACTAATAACATCCTAATGCAAAATCTGGGATGTTACATGCCGGATGAAGGAAGGCTACATGGGAGTCACCGACATACGCGGAGCCTTGGAGTACAAGACACGAAGACTAGTTAGTAATAGTGTAGAACTCTGTAACTTGTCCAACAAGGTCCTTTCCCTATAACCCTAGGTTCTGGTGCCTTTATAAGCCGGACATGTGGGAGACTTTAGGGCACGACAACACTTGCGATTCATAACACCCTCGCATAGTGAACCAGTCTCTGTAACTCGGCGTATTTACCATTATAGTGATTTATAGCAGGAGTAGAGTTCCGCCACTGTTGTGGGACTTGAACCTGGGTAAGCTGTGTTACCTCATACCCGCCAACTCACCGCCTTACCCCACGTCTCTAAACACGCACTGTGAGGACCCCTCGATGGTGTACTCGTTAGCAATACCACGACAGTTTGCGCCCACCGTGGGCAAGATGTTCTTCAAGATCTACATCGGGCGAGGTCCAAGCTCTTCGCGGGAATCGGTGACACCGTAGCCATTGGGCGCGTTCTCTTCTCCAGAAATGTCCCGATCATTCCTCTAGACGAATTCTGGGTCCCGGCAAAGACGAACCCTACCCGCTGCTCCGTCGTCCCAGTAGGAGACATCCACATCTTCATCGGCGAAACTGACTCGGGTCCTAGATCCCAGGAAGTTGGAAACTCGTCAAGGCCCACATGGACTGCCTACGGGAAGGATACATTCGCAGAAGGATCTAGCCCGTACCTCTCTTCGAAGTTTGCCGGCTTAGATCAGAATAATTCAAGGCCCACTCAAACCGCCCTTGTGCAGGATATAATGGTCGAAGGCCCCGCAGATCCGCTTGGCTTCCCCGAGCGTTAGAAACATGGAGCTCACACTTTGTCGGTGTCATCACCATCTTCGATTTGGCTAGATGCGTTCAGAGGGAAGGAGAATTCCCCATGAATACCTTGCCAGATGGATGAGGGTGAGGGAAACCCTGGAAGGCGACCGTGCTGACGAACTTGTCTACCACTTTATGGTAGGGATCACGCCCCGGACACTCCTCCATCATACACTCAGGAGGAGGCAGGCCACCGACTTACTGACCATTGGTGAGATGGTTGAAATTGTCAATAGTTACATGGACGCCGAGGAAAACACCAAGGCCATGCATGGTCTTAAAGCCGGAGGAAGCACAATAATGGCCCTCCACCATTCCCCTCCACCTCCGCCATCAAAAACACCGAAGCCAACTCCGACTCAGTACTTGACGCCCTCTACACCGACATCAATATGGATGGCGGCGGCTCTACCGCAAACTCGGAGGAATATGATGCTGCTATGAGGGAAATCAAGAAGGAGATTGAGAGGGAGGAGCGTCCCGAGAAGGCTATCACTTCCCGGCAGGTATTGGTGGCCATCTGGAACATGATAGAAGAAGACAAGCAGGAACCAGAAACTAAGAAAGCTCCGCCCACACATGTGGTTACCAGAGCGGCAGCGGCAAAGAAAGTAGCCAATCCTCTGGGTCCGGCTAACGCCATGGCTCCTCCAGCTATTCCCCCGCAGCAACCGCAGAATTTCCCATAGGTCCCAGTACCGCTAAACAAACAAATATACCACCACCGCCATCAACGTCTACAACTGGCAATCCTTTGGTTACTCCTACCGAAAAGGTGATGTACGGTTCACTCCTTGTCGATCCCATTACCGTCGCCCATATACGGAGAATTACGGAGCTTGATGAGAAATGTGCAGAAATCCTCATGGAGGCCAAATGCATCGCAGAATAGGGCGCCCAGCTAGAAAGATATTTGTCCAGGGCGCAACAATCCATCAAGGCGGCAAGAGCAATGGAGGCTAAGTACAAGCAGCTGCTACTAAAGTACAAGGTTAAGAAGGCACAAACTCACACTGTCGAAGATCCCGATGTTCGATGCAAGTTAGGCTGGGACGCGTCCAAACCGGCAAAGTCCACCCCATACATCGATTTAGAGGGGAAACAAGTAATGCCAACGCCCGCTCTCAACATGGTCATTGCCAAGACCCTCCTAGAACAGGACAAGTCGCCAGAAGCAGTTGACCAGGTCTACGACCTCGTCGCCAAGGCTTGCAAGCAACATGAAAAGGCCACCTCACAGAGGCTGGAGTCCAACCCGAAGCTTTGCCAGTCAAGCACGCACAATTGCCGAAGGCCAACATCTTCATGTGATGAATGATCCCACAAAGGCTCCATAGAGCGAAGGCGGAGGGATGCGCGCAACAGGGCTAATGTCATACCCATATCTTCCGACAAGGGAGTGAAGTCTCACACTCGCCGATCACCGCCTCCCCCGCCATCCAGGCGTCACGACGAACAACAGCCGTGCCACCGCACAAGCATGCCACCTCCAGGCGTCCCCAGGCCGGTATTGTCATACGTTCCCAGGGTGAGCAACCTCGGCATGCTGGAGAGCACAGCGGCAATGAAGGACATAGGAGCAGATCCGACAAGCAATCGCGGCAGGCGTGAGGACTCGCATGGAGGGAGAAGCAAGAAGTCTAACCCACCGCTGCCACCATGGCCGTCGCCACCCAATAGCCACCATGGCGGAGGACATGGCGGATCTCGTGGATCGCACCACAACTCTCCTCCCCATGGAAGAAATGGGAAGCAACTGGAACCATACGATGCACGTTCACGGCTAGACAAGATCCAAGAAGCCCGAGAGATCCCATACCTAGGGCCATGTTGTCTTGGACCGGTAATACGAGCCACAATCTACCCCAAGGGTCTTCGGATCGACAAGACTATCAAGCCCTATGATGGCACTAATGAGTCCAAAATTGAAGCATATTTACCTTTTGTTTTTGCATAAATAGAGTAGGGATCTTTGTATTTCACTGCGTCTACGCGTGCTATTTTGTTCTTGTTTCAACAGGATCCCGAATCATGGAGTCATATATGAACATATAAATTAGAGTTGTCATATTGTGTAATTATATGATATTTATAAGTGATAAAATACATTTTATGAATTTACCTTCGCAACTAGAAGAATACCAAACAAGGAGGAGGCATCAGTACTGATAACAACCACTGGTACGGACGGAGCCCACCCGTACCAGGCGCCATCGTGACTACCTCATCAAATACTTTCTCCTGGCAAATACGAGAGGGGGATCCGACATTCACAGCCACCAGAAACCACAAAACCCACATCCAAGAGGGATAGGAAGGTGGAACTTGGCTGGGGGAAATCCTAGATGCTTCGTGGATCATTGGAGGACAACGCATCATCCCCTTCATCATCAACAACTGCGTCTCCATTACCACCATTACCCCCATCTTTCATCTATTAGATCTCTTTGTAATTCTGGATCCAATTGTGGTTTGCATTAGATCTACCTTCATACTTTTATCCATTCATTTGATTATGATGATGTTGTTGATTGCTTCCATGAGTGAATAGTTCATTTGTTCTTGGGGAGATGGAGAAACCCTAGCACCATTATGAACTTGTAATAAAGATGATCTATTCTTGTGTCCGTATGACTTGCTTGTCTATGATATAATTATGATTTGTGTTTGATCTCTCTCTCTTTAGATGGTATGTGTATTCGGCCGCATATCATTTGCCTTTGGAACTAAAGGGAGGGAGAAATCCTTTGGTCGTGTCCTGGAAGCGTACCCGGAATGCTCTGTGATAGATTGGCGCCGGCTCGTAACCTACACGGTCAAAGGAGGATTAAAGAGGGACTCCCTAAGCTAATTAAAATATCCACAGGGAAACCCTTAATTGCGGTGGTTTGCATGGGTGACTACCCTCAGACATCGTAGTGGTTATTTAGAGGTAACCTCACTCCTGGATCAACAAAGTGGCTTCCTATGAGACTTGTAGTGAACATCTTATTATGGGGCTCTCTCCGCACATATCATGACACAAGGAGTATGTTATCTTGATTACACATAACAATAATACTATGCTAGTGGTGTATCGTACATCCTCGAGACCGTTTTAGCCCTATTGAGTTCAACCACGCCTTCATACAAACTTGTTACTTGTTTTCTTTTACTGGTTTTAATTACTTTTCTGCAATCAACCATAAACCTTTCAAAGACGCTTCACTTGAGATCAAAGATAGCATATAAGTATACTTTGGTAGAGAGTAATGAGGGGCATAAAGACCTTTACCAATAGCTCTTTGTGGGTTTGATATCTTTAATTCAAAACTAGCTACAATTGGTCTCTGCACTTGCAGTCATCAAGCTATTTTCTGGCACCTTTGCCGGGGAGCTAATAGCTTTTGGTCTTTTTTCTTAGTTACTTATTTAACTCATTGTTTTACTAAAGTTGTTTACTAAATTCAGGTGAGCACCATGACTGCACTCGTACTGATTAATCATCTCGATGCTACTAAATACCTCGGGAAGTTCAATAGAGGACTCGTTAAAGAATTTCCGAGTGGGACCGAACCAGAATACAAGGTCAACCCTAGTTTTATCGCTATTATTAAAGTGAAAGCTTTTGCAGGAGATGATCCTGATGAGGATCCTTACAATCATTTAATGCATTTTACTAAGCTATGTTGGACTCTTAAATTGAGAGGCTATTCTGATGATGAATTGAAACTTAGACTGTTTCGCCAATCTCTAACCAACACTGCTTTGGCTTATATAATTTGCCCTGTAGAGAAAATTGATACCTGGGGAAAAATTAAAGGAGAATTTGTGTTTTGATTCTTTCCCAACGTAAAAACTACTGATGTAAGCAGGGCGATTACAAACTTCAAGAACTACCCAGGTGAAGGTTTGGTAAGAGGCTACAAAACATACATGTCTCTACTTCATAAATGTCCCCATCACGATTTACCTGAATGGTACGTTTTGCATATTTTCTATGGAGGACTTAATCATGAAATTAAACATGAGCTTGACCCGAATTCAGGTGGCTCTTTCATGCAGTTAAATATAATTAAAGCTTGGGAACTTTTAGAACAAATTCGCCTTAATAGAGAAACATGGGGATTTGATTTAGGAGGCGAAGGAGGTACAGAAATTTAATATGATTGTCTCAATGCTTATAAAGACTCCAGTAAGATAAAAGAAACTGCTAATGAACTACAACTTGATGATGATATTATTTTGCAAATCCTTTAGTATTTTACAAAACATATTGAAGCTCCTAAGAAAGACTGCCTTCATTATACTCCGCCATCCGAGCCAGTTGTCATGGACCTTTTCGAGCCATTAAGGGAGGTATCCCCATATGTTGAACCCTTTCCTTTCACAAGGACGGTGAGAAAACATATGATGGCTCACCAATTGGAAAATCGACGCAAAGAGGAGGAATTATTTCTCAAGGAGCTGGAAGAGGAAACACAAAGAAGGAAAACTGAAAAAGAGCGTGTACAAGAAGCAGAGGCATCAATAAAGGAAGATATTTTAACCATGTTTACACATTGCAACATGATTGAGCTAGATACCTTCACAATTCGTTGAAGGAAATGTAAAAGCTAAAGAATTTGGTAAGCCTATCCTCATGTGCACTTTTGGAGGAACTTCCTATTATGGCCTTTGTGATATTGGTACAACTCTTAACGTTTTCCCTTTTAACTTTTATTTAAAAATTCAAAATGAATTAGCTCCAGCCGAATTGGAAGACACGTATATGACTATAATGTTTGCAGATACAACAGTCAGAGTCCCTGCGGGAATAATTAGAATTGTACCAATCTATATTAGACCTTACAAATATTCCATTGATTTTGTGCTTATTGATATGCCCAATAATGTTTATTGTCCCATCATTTTTGGAAGAACTTTTGTAAATACCGCAGAAGCAAACATAGACTGCAAGAGGCAAACTATGTCTCTCATGTTTGGTGAAGAGAAAATGGATTTTAATTTCTCTAACTTTTACCACAAGCCGGCTATTGAAGAATTGGATGATGATGAGTATGAACGTGAGGAAGAAGGTAATATCATAAATTTAGCCTCAATAGTCATCGAGACTCCTGACGATGATTTAGCAAGAAGCTTAGTCAATAATAATAATATCCTTCAAGGCATAGAAATAGCTGAAATAGATGACTATCTTGACTCCACACCCGAGGTGGACATCGAGATTAATCAAAAATGTGAAGAACCCATAAGTAAAGGAGATGAGGCTCTTCCTCCTCCAATCCTTAAAACTTTAGCAAAGGAATTAAAATATAGATTTCTTGATGAGACAAATAAATTTCCTCTTATTGTAAGTGGTAACCTCACAGAGAAAGAGGAGGAAAACTTACTGAAGGTTCTCCGCATGCATCGTAAAGCTCTTGGGTATTCGATGAGTGACTTGAAGGGGATTAGTCCCTTGATAGCCACCCATGGAATATTCATGGAAGAAGGATCTCAGCCGATCGCGGATTTTTAGCGACGTCATAAACCTCACATGAAAGAGGAGTTAAGAATAGAAATAATACGTTTGTTGGATGCAGTCGTCATCTTTCATGTGGAGGAGAGTGAATGGGTAACTCCTGTTCATTGTGTTCCAAAGAAAGGTGGGTTTACAGTTGTAGAAAATGAAGATAATGAAATGGTACCTACTAGGACTGTTGTTGGACACAGGATGTGCATTAACTATGGAAAACTTAATAAGTAAACTCGTAGGACCATTACCCTTTACCATTTATAGATCAAACTTTAGAAAGGCGTGTTATGCACTCTCATTTTTCTTACTTAGAGGGCTACTCCATTTTTCCCAAATTGTTGTTCATCCTGATGATCAACTTAAAAATACTTTTATTTGTCCTTATGGCCTTTATGCTTATCGTCGTATGCCTTTTGGTCTTTGCAATGCTCCTACACCTTTTCAAAGATGCATGACTGCTATTTTTGCTGATTATGTTGAAAGTATGATGGAAGTATTCATGGAAGACTTATCTGTTTATGGAACTTACTTTAATCATTGTCTCCATAGACTTCATAAAGTTTTGCAGAGATGTGAAGACACTAACTTAGACTTGAACTGGGAGAAATGTCATTTTATGGTTTAAGAAGGTATAGTACTCGGTCATAAAGTCTCAGGTAAGGGCATAGAAGTCGATAAAGCAGGGATTGAAGCAATAGAAAGGTTACCCACTCCTCGAGACATAAAAGGTATAAGAACCTTCTTAGGTCATGTAGGATTTTATAGAAGATTCATTAAGAATTTTTCGAAAACTACTAGACCTTTAACTACTTCAAAAGGTTGTTTGTTTTAATTTTGATGAAAAGTGACTTACTTCTTTCAACATATTAAAACAAGCTCTCCTTGAATCTCCCATTATAAAACCACCTAATTGGAAGAAACCTTTTGAGATGTTTTGCGAAGCTAGTCATGAAGCTGTAGGAGCAATTCTTTGTCAGTATGATGGCAATGACCTTAATATCATTTATCATCCTAGTTGCACCTTAAACGGGGCCCAAAAGAACTATCCTATGGTAGGAAAATAATTCTTCATAGTAGTTTTCTCCTGTGATAAATTTAGATCTTATATCATGGACCCCAAAGTAAGAGTACACACTAATCATATTGGCTTAAAGGAAATCCTATAAAGGACCAATGTTAAGCCAAGAATGATCGGTTGGACTCTACTTTTGGAAGAATTTGATTACACATCCTACAAAGGAAGGAAGAAATGGCGGAAACGTTCATGGACACTCAAGAAGTTGCTCATCCTAAGGAGGTGTCATCCATGTATATACCTATGGGAACCACACTACCAAAAAGGAAGTTCTCTATTTCTTCTTGCAATGGTTTTGGTGATTTTTGATGACCTAAATTATTTAAAGAGAGGAAGAAAAGATACTCAAATGAGTCCATATTCCCTTGATGATCATGTCTTATGAAATCCTTAACACATATTTGCTCTGGATGATTTTCTGTTACTTCCTTTTGCATATTTGTTTTCCTCTCATTTTTCTGAGTTCATTGCCGGTCTTATGAGATCGGTATGGGCTGGTGGTACGGACGGATCCGCCCGTACCGATGGTCGTTAAGCTTGTTGATGCCTTAGTATTGTTTACGCATAATCGGTACGACCACACCATATGGGCGTACTAATGGCTCTGAAATATAGCCATCTATGTCCACATTTAAACTGGATATTATTCACAATTTTGATGAAATATCTCTCTAAACCCTGCCACTAATGCCTAATATTCAAAGAGGTATGCCATCCTTTCTTTCTATATTTTTTCTGCGCAGACAATGACATTTTTTGATGAGAATCACTACATTAAAGTCACAGATACGAGATTTCCAACAACCAGAAGAAACTAGGAGTCGTGGATCGGAGGCAGACGCTTTAATGACCAACTATACGATCAGAATAGAATTCCATCGGTCGTATAGTTGGCGCCACCACTGCTAGGTCAAATAGAATAACTTTCATGAAGGGACCCCTATAAAAGGAGGCCTCGGGCAACGAGAAACGAGCACTCACAGAAACCATCAGCCACACCTAGATCTCCATCCACAACACCGACGAGCCGCCCGGGGAATAGACTTAGATCTAATCTCTCCACCACCATAGCCATATTCCACCACTTGTAGTAGTATATCTCTTCTTCGATTGGCGACATTATAAGACTATTTTCTATTAATCTCATGATTTCTACTACAATGTTTATGATCTTTGATCTCATCTCTATGTGTGAGTAATTCTCCTTGGGCTAATCTCTCCACCACCATATCCATATTCCACCACTTGTAATAGTAGATGTCTTATTTGATTGGCAATATTGTAAGACTATTTGCTATCAATCTCAGGATTTCTACTATAATGTTTATGATCTTTGATCTCATCTCTATGTGTGAGTAATTCTCCTTGGGCTAAGGGCTTCGGCCTAGCCATTTAGATTTTTGTGCATGTTATTTATCATAGCTGGGATCATATATTAGTTTGTATGACATGATGATTATTGTATCCTCTCTTGCCTCAATCTAAGGACTTTTTAGGTACCCAAGACCCCGAGGATTGAGCCAGGTATAGGGAGTATGAGTAATGATTAATCTGCTGGTTGGGAACCCCAATGATAGTAAGGGTAGTACGGCTGTATGTGAAGGATTTACTTGGAATCGACGGTGACATCACTATGCATATCATTAGTTCTCTTTCTTCTATGGATGAGACTAGTAGGTTATTGATATAAGCAGTTGCGGAGGCAATAGCAATTATGGATGCACTGCCCACATATAATATATCTTGCTCTAATAATTACATGCATACTTTATTTCTATCTTTTATTCCCATCACATGTTTTGCACAGCTATAGGTGAAACCAAACACCCTAGGCCCTCTGTCTCCATCATCGACAACAACAAAAAGATGCAAGCTCTTGGTTCGGTAAAAACACAAAAGGAATTCTAAAACATCCGAAGGTCCGTTAAAGTAACTTCTCTATGCTTCTGCTTCCCGAGGATTCGATAAACCTAGGTCTACTAGGGAAAATGATCTATACTACATCTATAATCCGGATCCAAGGTATCATGTACCCCCCGTACGGCTGGTCGTTATCTATTTTGTGACCGCCTTCCGCTTTTTGTTTGCATAAAAAAACTGAAATTTAAACATTGTGAAGTCAATACGGACAGGCAGTATGGGCAAGACCTGCTCGTACCGCTTAGTCCGTTGACTAATTACCGACTCCGGTCCATGTTGTTTTTGGAAACTACCAGGTGGTACGGGCAGACGCCCATACGGCACCCTTTTCCTCTTTGTACAAATTTTACCCTACACCTAACCATTTATAAGCCTTCCAAAAGGGATCTATCCTTGTATTGACAATACAGGTCTTCTCCATAATCTACTTCTTCCTTGTAATCTCTTTGGAACCATGTCCTTCACATGGAGTAACCTCCAAGATAAGGAAGATCTCTATGGGTCATCCTCAAGGATTATGGAGGAAGACAAAGTTTCTCTATCAAAAGAGAAGAAATTAGAAGACGAGGATGGATTCAAGCTGATGGAAACACTAAAGGATGGCTGCAAGGTGTTCAGCCTAGGCATGGGAAAAGAAGGAGACTTCGATGAAGTTCAACTTGATTTAGAAGGAGATGGGGAGCTCTTCTTGAGGAAGGTGAAGAGACAAGGAGAGGAGATCCAAGCCTCCCTGGACAAGCTCGATCACTGTATCAAGAAGATTGAGGTAAAATCTCCAAGATCTTCTGAACATATTGAATTGTTGTGTCACTACCTAGACCAGATGGACCTGAAGAGAATGAAAGGGCTAGAAGAAAATATCAACATCAGCCTCATATCCATTAACACTCAGAAGCAAACAATAGAGATGTACAAGGCTCTTGTTGAGCAGTTGGAGAAGGTCAATGAGCAACGCCGGATCCGTATCTTGATCTTGGAGACATTAAACAAGATGCTTTGTACAAGTATTCGTGATTCTAGAGTTTCTTCCCCTCCAAATTACAGGAGCACACCATAGTATTGAATAATGTCAAGGGATTATTTGATCCACCCAGCTTGATTCCAAGCTTGGGGGATCTGTGAGAACCTTGTAATCTATCTTGCAGTTTTTGCATGTTTAATTTTCTACACGCATGGTTAGGTTTAAAATTTCAAATTTGCATTAGTTGCATCAACTTCGAGCTCCATTTATTCAAGAAAAGATTTATATCCATTGAGTTATGAGACTTTATGATAATTGAAGTGGTGTTTGATTCATGATTATTATATTAGATGATTGAACTAGGTTGAGTGTTATGATATTTGTATAGCTGTCATAATTTTAGGGACTTCCACACCAATGAAAGTATTGATTAAGTTATGAGAAGAAGAATTTTTGAATGCCATTGAAGTAGCACATGATCAAATAGCTATGCTGAAAGAAAAAGAAAAGGGGGAGCAAGTAAAAATAAAGAAATACAGCTATCAAAAGAAAAAGAGATCAGCTATCAAAAGTATCAAACATATTCAAAAGAAAAAAAGAGAATGATCATGAATCTTCATTACTAAACTTAGTGCTCCATATCTCTAAACTCTGTGATTACATGATATGTTAAATCACTAGTAGCTTCTTATGAATTCATTAATACTAGAAAAGGTGTGGAAGCCTCTAAGTTATGTAATGTGTAAGGGTATGGTAATACCCCCCGAAGTGTCTGTACATCCAATGTTGTATTCCTGTATCAATTTCTGCCTCATTTATTGTAATGTCTCGTGTCT
Organism: Avena insularis; assembly: GCA_023614405.1. NCBI lineage: Eukaryota > Viridiplantae > Streptophyta > Magnoliopsida > Poales > Poaceae > Avena > Avena insularis. The sequence goes on from CM042690.1 coordinate 451,501,821, forward strand.
CATGAACATGATGATCTTGTCCATAAGCCACCATCTTGCTCGAGGATAAGCAAGATCCTAGATTGGGGGAGTTGATGAGTCCAAAATTGAAGCATATTTACCTTTTGTTTTTGCATAAATAGAGTAGGGATCTTTGTATTTCACTGCGTCTACATGCGCTATTTTGTTCTTGTTTCAAAAGGATCCCGAATCACGGAGTCATATATGAACATATCAATTAGAGATGTCATATTGTGTAATTATATGATATTTCTAAGTGATAAAAGTCATTTTATGAATTTACCTTCACACTTGAAAGAATACCAAACAAGGAGGAGGCATCAGTATAGATAACGACCACTGGTATGGGCAGAGCTCGCCCGTACCGTCCACCCGTACCAGGAGCCATCGTGACCGCCTCATAAAATACTTTCTCCTAGAGAAGATGAGAGGGGGATCGGACATTCACAGCAACAGGAAACCACGAAAAACCACAGCTGAGAGGGATAGGAAGGAGGAACTTGGCTGGGGTAAAATCCCAGCTCCTTCGTGGATCATTGGAGGACAATGCATCATCCCCTTCATCATCAACCGCTACATCTCCATTACCACCATTACCCCCAACTTTCATATATTATATCTCTTTGTAATTCTAGATCCAATTGTGGTTTGCATTAGATCTACCTTCATACTTTTATCCGTTCATTTGATTATGATGATGTTGTTGATTGCTTCCATGAGTGAGTAGTTCCTTTGTTCTTGGGGAGATGGAGAAACCCAAGCACCATTGTGAACTTGTAATAAAGATGATCTATTCTTGTGTCCGTATGACTTGCTTGTCTATGATATAATTATGATTTTTGTTTGATCTCTCTCTCTCTCTTTAGATGGTATGTGTAGTCGGTCACATATCAATTTCCTTCGGGACTAAAGGGAGGGAGAAATCCTTTGGAGGTGTCTTGGAGGCGTACCCTAAATGCCCCATAATATATTGGCGCCGGCTCGTAACCTACACGGTCAAAGGAGGATTAAAGAGGGACTCCCTAAGAGAATTTCGATATCCATGGGGAAACCCTTAATTGCGGTGGTTTGTATGGGTGACTGCTCTCAGACATCGCAGTGGTTATTTAGAGGTGACCTCACTCTTGGCTCAACAAAGTCACTTCCTACAAGCCTTGTAGTGAACATCTTATTATGGTGCTCTCTCCACACATATCATGACACAAGGAGTATGTTATCTTGATTACACATAACAATAATACTTTGAATGTATTAGCCCTATTGAGTTCAACCACACTTTCACACAAACTTGTTACTTTTTCTTTTACTTGTTTTAATTACTTTTCTGCAATCAACCATAAACCTTTCAAACACCCTTCACTTGAGATAAAAGACAACTTATAAGTATACTTTGGTAGAGAGTAACGAGGGGCTTAAAAACCTTTACCAATAGCTCTTTGTGGGTTCGATATCTTTACTTCAAAACTAGCTACAATTGGTTTGTGCACTTGTAGTCATTAGGCACTACCAGGCCAGCTACATGGTTGTAGGATTATAGTGAAACGATTCACATCGCTGGGGGAAATCCTAATGTCACTAGCAAGTAGCTCCCATGATGCTCATTGGCACCGCCCGACAATGGATCGACGACTTGCCGGAGAAATCCATCTGCAATTGGTTGGACATGCATGAAGCGTTCACCAAGAACTTTGAGGGTACGTACAAACGTCCCTACACCGTCGGTGACTTATAGCGGTGTGTGCAAGAAATGGATTATTCCTTTCATGCCTACCTATCTTGTTGGCTAGATATGATAAATTCATGCGGGGGAGTGCACGATGAAACTTCTATGGCCGCCTTCATCATCGGCTTGGAGAAGGGGGCATTGCTCCGACATATGCTGAAGCGCCATCAGGACAACGGCAAGCTCGACCTCAACTCAATGATTGCCATAGCTAGCGAATTCGCCGCCGCTGATGATGATGCTCGCGGCTCATTGCTGACACTGGCCATCCCTACCCAGGCCAAGAGGAACAATAAAGACAAGCGGAAAACTCCGCCTAAAGATAAGCAAGCAGCCGACATGGTCGCCAAAACATTCGCTGGCAGAGGCGGAGGCGCACAACATGGTCATGGCCAGGGGCTTGCCATGGGCAGTAGCGGAGTGCCTCAACACCCTCAGTGCCCCACGTTACCCAAACATATAAAGAGTACTGTGATATGTCATGTTTTGTCCACCTCGACACAAATGGCAAGGCCACCCACACCAACCGCCAACGCAAGTTTATCAACGACCTCAAGGAAGACCCTAAGTCTGGCTACAAGCAAAGTCATAAGAACAGACCCTGCGGAAAGGCCAAGGGGAAGAAGAAGGAGGAGGAATCCAAGTAATCAAGTGACATGGACGAATATGTGGAACCCAAGTCTTCCAACAAGGGCAATGGCAAGGGCAAGAACCCCTTCGAAAAGAAGGATCCGCTCTACCAGACCTTCCTAAGTACTTGCACCATCCGGGCCTAGAAAACCTCACTTAGGATAATGATGGCTACCCTCCTGCAGTTCCCTAGTATGTTAGGTGGTCGGAGATTCCAATCAGTTGGGACAGAGAAGATCATCCAGCCCTCATCCCAATAGAAAACCAATATGCCATGGTCATCAACCCTTTGATTAATGGCAGTGAGTTCACCAAGTTCCTTGTGGACAGTGGAAGCAGCATCAACATCATGTACCTGGATACACTGCACAAGATGAACTTGATGTAGACCCATCTAAGGAAGATCAACACCATGTTCCATGGTGTCGTTATAGGTCGCCTTTGGTGACGTCAACAATTACCGCCAAGAGCGCATGACCTTTGAAGTGGTGCCCTTTAAGAGCGTGTACCATATCATATTTGGACGCGACATCTTCCACTCCTTCCTCGCCAGGCCATGTTTCGTCTATAATAAGCTCAAGATACCAGGACCAAATGACATCATCACCATTGACGGAAGCTTCACCAAGGCAAGGGAGTGTGAGATGAGCGAAGCCTCCTTCACCAAAGCAGTCCTCTACGGTGAAGAATTCAAGGAGATCTAGAGCCAGGTCGATGCCTCGGAGATGCCAACTTCGAAGAAGCAAATTACTGTTGTCGAAACTTGATTCAAGGCCGCCATCAAGACCAAGAAGGTGGAACTTGTTGAAGGAGAATCCTCCAAGACCACTACCATTGGCACAGACCTAGATCCCAAATAGGAAAGCGTGCTCATCGAGTTTCTCCGTGAGAGTAAGGACATCTTTGCCTGGCAACCTATCGACATGAAAGGTGTACCTAGGGAACTTGCCGAGCACATCTTGAATATTGATCCTAAAGCCAAACCGGTGAAGCAACCTCTATGATGTTTCGGTGATGAAAGACGATGAGCTATAGGCAAAGAGATAGCTAGGTTACTTAAGGCTAGTTTTATCTGAGAAGTCATTCACACCCAATGGGTGGAAAATCATGTACTTGTCCCCAAAAAGGGAACCAAGGAATTAAGAATGTGTATTGATTACACTGGCTTGAACAAAGCATCTCCAAAGGATCTGTTTGCTTTGCCTCGCATTGACCAAGCCATTGACTCGGCGGCTAGCTCGGAACTTCTGTGTTTTCTAGATGCATACAAAGGATACCACCAAATCAAGATGTGAAAGTCGGACCAATTGGCCACTTCATTCACCACATTGTATGGCACATACTGCTATGTCACGATGCCCTTTGGGTTGAAAAACACTGGTGCTACCTACCAGCGGACGATGCAGCATTGCCTACATGACCAGATAGGTCACAACGTACACGCTTACATGCACGATATCATGGTGATGTCAAAGAAATCAAACAACCTAATCACTGACTTGCAGGAAACCTTTGACAATATTCAGAAGTATAGCATGATGCTTAACCCTAGGAAGTGCATCTTTGGGGTACCATTCGGAAAATTGTTGGGCTTCATCGTTTTGCATGCGGAATTGAGGTCATCTCGGAGAAAATCAAGGCCATCCTTGACATCAAACGCCGGGCATGCTTGAAGGACATACAGAGGCTCACAGGGTATGTGGCAGCAGTAAGCCGGTTCATCAGCCGACTTGGAGAGAAGGCTATGCCGCTCTACAAGTTACTCAAAAAGGCGGACAAATTCATATGGACAGACGAGGCAGACACATCATTTTAGGAGTTGAACAAAATACTCTCCTCTGCACCCATACTTGCAGCACCGGTATCAATGGAGCCTATGTTAGTTTACATGGTGGGAACCAACCGGGTCATCAGCATCATCGTCGTGGTGGAGCGCAAGGAGCCAACACACGAATGCGGAGTTCAGCGGCCAGTTTACTATGTAAGCGAGGTCTTGACAGAATCCAAGCAGCATTACCCACACTACCAGAAGTTATATTATGGAGTTTTCCTTGCGTCGCAGAAGCTAAAGCACTATTTCTAGGAGCACCCCATTACAGTAGTGAGCAAAGCTCCACTGTCTGACATCATCAATAACTACGACGCTACAGGGAGAGTGGCAAAGTGAGGCATTGAACTTGCTGCCTTTGAAATCACCTACAAGATATGCGACACTATCAAATCACAAGCATTGGCGGATTTTATCGTAGATTGGACAGAACTGCCAGAAGACACTCCTGTACCAGAACCAAAGTATTGGGTCATGCACTTTGACGGATCCAGGTTACTCAATGGCTCAGGGGCTGGTGTATTATTACAATCACCAACAAGAGAAAAGTTACAATACGTCCTGCAGATCCACTTCAACGCTACCAACAACATGGAGGAATATTGAGGTCCTCATTCATGAACTTCATGTAGCCAAGGATGTTGGCATCAAGCACATAGTTTTCTGTGGAGATTCCGACTTGGTTGCCCAGTAGGTGGCTAGCACCTGGAATGCGTGGAACCCTATGATGGAGGCATATCGGGACGAACTAGATGAAATAGCCAAGTGCTTTGACGGCTACGAAGTCAAGTACGTCAAAAGGGAGGACAATGAAGCAGTAGATCTGCTATCTAAGCTTGGATCAGCTTGCCGAATAATTCTGCTAGGCGTTTTCCTAGAGCATTTGTGGACCCCATCCGTGAAAGGAGCGGACCGTGACAACCCGGATAGAGTGGAATCATTTGTTAATGCAGTAGCAGTGACCTCTCCGGCTTGGACAAAACCGTTCATGGACTATCTTTAAGATGGAACACTGCTTGCCGACAAAGTTGAAAGCCTGCAGATAGTACATAGAGCAAAAGGCTACGTCATCATTGACGGCCAGCTATACAAAAGAAGTACCACTGGAGTTTTGCTACGATGCTTCTCCCAGCAGTAGGGTATGGACATCCTTAGAGACAAGGATTCTACAGGTTACTACCAAGGAGGACACTGAAAAACTGGTACGAACCTATATAGGGTGCCAGTTTTATGCACGGCAACCAAATGTACCAGCTGAGGAACTACGGACAATATTAGTTACTTGGCCGTTCACAGTCTGGGGGCTTGACATGGTTCGGCCCTTGCAAATATCACCTCGTGGATTTACCCATCTGCTAGTGGTAGTGGATAAGTTCACTAAATGGATTGAAGTTAAACCCATTAGAAAGCTCGATGGGGCAACAACCCTGAAATTTGTCCAGGATCTTGTGGTGAGATTTGGCCTCCCACATAGCATCATCACCGACAACGGCAGAAACTTGTCTCTCGGAGAAGTCGAGGAATATTGTCATGAAAAATACATCCGCCTTGACCTAGCATCTATGGCACATCCACAGTTAAATGGGCAAGTTGAGCAGGCAATGGACTAATTCTGCAAGGAATCAAGCCATGATTAGAGGCACCACTATATAGAGCAGCTGGATCCTGGGCGGAGGAGTTGCTATTTGTGTTGTGGAGTTTACGAACAACACCCAACATATCTATTGGCTTGGCCCCTTTCTTCATGGTTTATGGAGCAGAAGTTGTTCTACCATCCGACATCCTCCATGATGCACCAAGAGTCGCCGCTTACGATGAAGATGGCACTGAAGAATCTAGACGCTTATCTATGGACCTACTAGAGGAGGAGAACATGCTGGCATGCCATAGATCTGCCATCTACCAGCAGAAGCTATGTAGATACCATAGTTGTCGTGTTAGGCATTGCTCATTAAAAGAATGGGATCTGGTACTTAGACTCAGGCAGGAAAAATCACACAAACTATCCCCGCCTTGGGAAGGACCATTCGTCATAAGCAAAGCATTGCTCAATGGTTCCTATTACCTCGTTGATATTCGCTAGTTGAAAGATAGGCCAAAGAAGCGCAAGCGCAAGAAATGTGACTCCGATGATGATTTCTAGAGACAGATTGGCCATGGAACATAGCACAGCTACGTCCCTTTCACACTTAGCATATTTTATATTATGTAATAAGTACTTTATATGATCGTGAAATAAAGCATTTGGTTCACTCATATTTTCTGAGTCTTTTATCTCCTTTAATTCTTCATTTTTGGATCATATAAACCCTTTATGCACAAGTTTGCTTTTGCACTTGTGAAAATTCCGCCTACAGGCGTTAGCTTAAGTTTTCTGTTCTACACGTTTTCTAATGTTTTATGTGGATTCCGGAGTAGTGACTTTTTGGCACTCAAAGCCGGTGATTTTGCTCTTAGGTTCTTGACGATGCTATTAAGCATCATCACATGAGAGCATAGTTCTGTGTTGCGAGTCTTCGGTCTCACGAAAGGTCAAGAATACGAACCAGAATAATGGATAAGCCAGCACTTTATTAAAAAATATATACATGTTGGATCTAGTTAAGTGGAAGGAGGCTTGTAGCCAAGTTTTCCACCTTACCCATACATAAGTTTTCCCGCATACACACTGCAGAGATACATTTAATACATCAATGTTTTATGGCTCTGCTGCAGGGAACTTTGCTACTACATCATCAGCAATAGGAGAGCCAGGCATGGAGAGCTCATCAAACTCGGAGGGTCCCGGACTAGACTCCAAAGATGCTAGTTCATCATCCATCTCCTCGGCACGTAGGTAGATGTCCGCCTTGGTCAGCTTGGAAACGTTGGTATCATAGCTAGCGACGAGTTCCAAATAGCATCGCTATTGATCTCATTCCCTTTATCGTCAAGCTTCAGCATTCTGGAGGTTATCAAGTCCATGTTGGCCTCGTCATAGTGCTCTCTGACCAAGGATAAGGCCATCCATGCACCAGCCCAGACGCAAGAAGCTTTCCAGTCCTTGATTTTCCGAGGGGATCGGCGCACGATCTGCAAATACTTGGCCACAGAATCTGCCGCCTTGATGGTGATATCTAGGGGCTAGGCTATCTACTTGGCTTGAGTGATGGCAGTGTTGACGAAGTTGACAGCAAGAATCATGCATTCCTTTGGATCCGGAGAACCTTCACCCATGTTGGTTAAACAAATGAGATCTGTGTTTTCGTTAGAGACAAAGGGTATGAGTATAAATAGTACAAATGTCCACCTTACAGAATTGACAAGGTTAGAGGAATGTTACCAAAGATGCTCGTCTCAGCTTGATTGTAGGTCTTCGCCAAGTTGTCATGCTCATTTTGAAATTTCTTGAACATCTCAAGGCTCCGAGTATTCTGCTCTTTGGAAGCTTGGTTTTGCTCCTTGAGTTGTTCAATTTCCTGCTTCAGGCACTACATCTGGCGTCAGCAGATTCTTGCATCGCCTTCATTGCCTCTTCATGGCCCTTGACAGCATCAGCCAGGTCTTTCTTAAAGATTTTATTCTCATCAGCAAGCTCCTGAATATGCTTGGATTGCTGACGATGCTCTTGGTCTTGGCGATGGTCTCTATAAGATGGAACATGGACATCATTATGAGATCTCGGACAAAATGGATCCATGATAAAAGTAAGGAGATGCTAGAGGAAAATAGAAGCTTGCTATTTTTGATATGTTCCTTTAGGAAGGCTATTTTACCCTTTTCAATATCCATATCATTTTGTAGCTTGGCATACTTCTCATTGGCATTTTTTCTCCGGGTATTCTCATTCTGCAAGAAGATAAAGTGTTTAGTTTCTCTAGAGCATCTAGTCGGAACTTCTCAGTTTCAACTAAACGCTCGGGGTTGCAATATTAGATTTTCAATCACATGTGTTCTCTCTTAGAGCATCCTCCATCTACCAACCACTCGATCAGCCTTACGGCGCGAGAGGCTTTGTCGTCGGACAGGCGGGGGTCTTGGGATCTCCAAGTGCTGTCCTCGGCGGCAGCCCCGTCGACAAAGTTGGGGTATGAGTCCTGGCAGCCGGCCAGGACGATATCTGGGCCGTAGAAGTATGTTCACTGCTAGTTCTTGCACGACTCATGACAGACAATGTCAGGGAATCACCGGTGATTATAGATCTTAAAACTAATTGTTCCACAAATCTGCAGCTCATCCTTGATAAACAGATCTTACCTAGGCTTAATTCCTAGGTATCCTTCACACAAAGCTATGAAATTGCTAAGTACGAGAATGATGTTGGGAGAGAGGTTGTGGGGAAGTACGAGGATCTCGAGGAAGAACACGGAGACTGGCAGGCTTACGCCATGCACCAGCTGGGACTTGAGGTAGACCTTTTCTCTAGCTTAGGGAGAAGGGACCACCTTGCCGTCCGGCACTGGTTGTAGGGCCAGGCCCTCTGTCGCGGGAAGATAACCCTCTGCATCCCGTCCACACTCCCTTATGGGAGTCATCATCTTCTTCTGTAGCGTCAGGCGCCACCCATTTTTGGTCACCGCTGGTGCATTCCGCAACGGTGGATACCGGAACCACCACTCCTTCCGGTGGAACAGAAACACCCCGCGAAGGCTCGACTATAGCATCGGGGAACGCCGTTGTTGAAGGTGTCTGGTGCTAGACGCCATTGCAAAGTTTGATGGAAATTTGGGGGACAGAATTAATCTAGCTAGGGTTTTCCGCTAGGAAGCTCGAACGGTCGAGCGACGGGAGGAAGAAGAAGACTCAGGGAAGAATGGGGGTAAAATAAAAATGCCTCAGCCACAGTAAATATTTATAGACCCTAGCGTCAAGATTCGTGCAAAGAAATCTAACGGATACAGCGTTGTCAACGTGTGGATGAACGTGTGCGGTAATTTTGCCACGTCCCCTGATTTGCCGCTTAACGTTTCGAATTTTGCGCATGCGAAAATAGCTAATGATTAATTCACTACTATATGTGAGTTTTGAGGTAGCGTAGGCTATAGCATCTGTCATCCTTTTGATTGTTGCAGTGGAAGCGTCACATCTGAAGACTCCATGGAAAGCAGGAACAATCCGACTATGGAAGAAAGGACTTGAAGAATCTCCGACTTACACGATAAAGACGGAGAGGATTGCAGGGTTCTTTGGGAGACCTTAGAGACATTGCTTGACGAATTGCTGGCATCACCTAGATAGAGCATTCAAGATTGAAAGGCAAGACGGCACAAGATCTCAAACTCCTCCAAGGGCTACTATTGGGGATATGCTAAATGGGTATCACCATTGCATGTCTCCAATACGTCTAACCCAGGTGGCGCACAGTTGGTAGCATTGCCCATGGCCTGCTGTGCGGCCCAGATAGATGGATCCAGAAGGGAAGCCCATGCTAGATGAAAGAAGGCTACGTGGGAGTCACCGACATACATGGAGCCTTGGAGTACAAGACACGAAAACTAGTTAGTATTAGTGTAGAACTCTGTAACTTGTCCGGCAAGTTCCTTTCCCTCTAACCCTAGGTTCTGGTGCCTTTATAAGCCGGACCTGTGGGAGACTTTAGGGCACGACAACACTTATGATTCATAACATGCTCGCATAGCGAACCAGTCTCTATAACTCGGCATATTTGCCATTATAGTGATTTATAGAAGGCGTAGAGTTCCACCACCGTTGTGGGACTTCAACCTGGGTAAGTTGTGTTACCTCATACACGCCAACTCACTGCCTGACCCCATGTCTCTAAACACACATTGTGAGGACCCCTCCATGGCGTACTCATCGGCAATACCAAGACACGTGGTTAGGGATAGCCACTGCAGGTAAGGACCCGCGAGCATCATCGTTGGCATCGGCAAATTCACTAGCCTTGATGTTGGGGATATAGTATCTGGGTATATCCACTATGACTCACTAACCAGGGTAGCCCACTTCGGGTTAGAACTTTGCTCCATGGGCGGCCCAGTCGGGGAGAGAAGATGGAGATCCATCCGGCTATGGAAAGTCCCAAAAGACATATCGACTTAGGCTTGTTTAGTTACTTGCAGTCCAAGATGTACTCTGTAACCGACTCTTAGTCATAGCCAGATAGGTCTCTCCTGTAAACCCTAGGCCATATATCTATATAAGCCATCCTAGGGGCCAGCCTTTAGGGCACACCCAATACTCTACAGTCTCAACTCACACAGGCGAAACCCTTGTAATCCATATTCCAGCTATGTCGTATTACTGAATTGACAGCAGGAGTAGGATCCGTACAAAGCCGGCGGATTCGAACCTGGGTATAGCTTGTGTGCTCACCGTCCGGGAACACTGTTTCCTCATACCCCTTTCTCCGGATGCCTCGAGGACCCCCTCCTGGCGTACATGTCTTCAATCCGACGATAGTTGGTGCCCACCGTGGGGCAGGTGAGTTTTGGATCTTTGTTCCAGGCAGAATCTACGCGAATAGGAATCGGCGAGACCATCGTTGTCGGTCGGGTCCTCTACGCCACTGATGTCCCTCTTGTCCTTCTCGATGAGACTTGGATTCCGGCTAGAGAACCTATGACCATCTACACCATCATGTCTTTCGGCGAGATCAACGTTTACCTCGGTTTCACTCAACCCTCCCAACCTACCCCAGCGGTGATGATACAGGCGAAATAACTTTCTAGATCCACTTTGCCTGCAGAAGCGATAGAGTTTCGGGTCTTAGAAAACCCTAATCCCACCCAGCCCGCACCTGAAGCGGAGATAGTGGAGAAGGTCGAATCTAAAGAAGATCTCCCTGTGGAGGCTAAACCTGAAGCAGATCTCCCTTAAGAGGCAAAATCTCAGGAGGCTCTCCGGCAAAGAAGTCAAAGCTCAGGAAGATCAAAGAAGCTACAGCTCTAAATCTAGATCTACCGATGCCAGAGCGGGACAATCATTCCATGTTGAGGCGTACTATGCTGCATGACGCCAACATGGAACAAATCCTTGAGACCATCAAGTGTTTCGAGCAAGCTAATGAAGTGAGCTACAAGTATCTTGATACGCACGATCATAGTTCGTCAGATATGTTGGATCTAGATCTGGCTCTATCGATGTTGGAGACGACAACAACTCGGTGCTCGAGGCAATTGGAACAAACATTGACTTACCATAATCTTCGGATGACTCCATGACGTCGGCAGATTTCCGAAAGTTCTCCATAGAATATGAAGAAGAATTCAACGCCAAGACCATGGAAGAAGGAGAAGCCATGGATCAAAGCCCACACATCAGTACGGAGGAGCCGAAGAAAACTCTCCCGAACCACAAGATGACATGGATCTCGGGGATAATCCCGACGTCTAGATGTCTGAGAGCACTGATAGAAGCCTAACTCCAGGACTCGAACCAAAAGCCGTCTTTACTACCGATGCAACCAAGAAGGCAAAGAAGAAGAAGACTCTGTCTAAGGACCTCCCAACTGATGAGGTAATAGCCGAAGAATATGAGGAGGACTCAGATGGAGCTTTGATCCCAGATGAGCCCAAGGATTTTCCATTCGATGGACACGTGGTCACCCTGGTGACCATAAACTCCTTGGAGAAGCAATTACCACACCCATCCCGACAGCTGCAGGACTTACACCTGCAGAATTGGAGGACAAGGCCCAAGCCCTAGAAGCGCACCCTCAAGTACTCCTTTAGGAAACCACAAATATCCTTGAGGAGAAGAAGCGCATTACAGCTGCAAGGCAGCCTAGCACCCGGCGGCATCATAAGACCCGAAACGGACCTGAATTGGTCAACAAAAATACGGATGTCCACAAAACCTTTTTTGAAGGAGATACAACCATAGGAAAGCCTCAGATCGACATCAAGGGTAACCGTGTGTATAAAACGCTGGTGGAAAATGCTGCTGCAGCTCGAGATCTCTTGGCAAACAATCTAGGTCCAGACCAGGTCCGTCTAAGTGTGAAACTACTCACCAAGGGCCTAGAGCAGCAAAAGTTGGCCACATCCGGTAGCGGAGAACTAGTCTCCAAGTCAGTCCAATGTCGCACGGATACGTCTCGACACGAAGACATAAGGCCCCGAAGCGAGAAGGAACAGCACAACCGTTCCACTCCTCAGGAGGACAACTACTGACGAACCGGCTCTTCGGGACATTGACATAGACCCACATGAAGTTGGAGTAATGTTGCTCTAGCGGCAGAGTGAGACGATGTTGCAGCAATGGTCCAACCTCCCCAGCGACAGTCGAATAATCACAGGGAATACGAATAAGCTCAGCATTGAGAGTAGGACTGGCAAAGGATGCCCCCTCCTAGACAAACTAGCCATCCAGCTGAGCCTGATCACAATAACAGCAATGACAGACAAAGGGATGATAGGCATCATGCTGGAACAAGCCGGCATGATGACCATCATCAGGAAGCCCTAGCTGGGGGTAACAATCCACCACCACCTTATCCTCCAAAAAGTCACCACAACGGCGCTCATGGAGGGAGCCAGGGGGATGTCGTGGTGGAGGTGGTGGCAGAAGGAGCAGGAGTCTGGCTCATTGGCATCGTAGCCGCAGTGAACAACCAAGACAGCGTGCCCTATCACCAAGTAACGCCAGGCACATGATTAACTCAAACATTGAGGCGCGACGCTACGAGTCGAACAATATCTACATGGGTCCAAAATGCTTCGGACCGCGCGTACGACAAACAAACTTTCTGGAAGGGTTTGCCATCTCAAGGAACATCCAACCCTATGCCGGTGTGGCTCGTCCAGACACCTTGCTACAGGACTTCTTCCAGGCCTGCTGCATCACCAAAGGAGGAAACAGCTTGGTCGCGACCCAGTATGTCCCGCTAATGCTGAGGAAGATGGCTCGATCATGGCTTAATGAACTCCCAAAAAACACCATCCACAACTGGTTATGACATGCAAAGTGCTTTCTTTCAGAATTTCGAGGGAACATACAGGAGGCCCTGCACGGTCGGAGATATGTAGCTGTGTACTCAGAAACCCGGAGAAACATGCTGGGACTACCTCGGATGATGGATCGACACGAAGAACTCCTATGAAGGAGTAAACGACCAAACTGTTATCGAAGCATTCATCGCGGGACTCCCAATTGGTTTACTACATCATTGCTTGAAATGTGGCAAAGTGACTGATCTAGGGGAGATGATAGAGATGACAACAAATATGATGACACCGACGATGACACGAAAGGACTGCTCAACATGTTGGCTATATGTTAGTCGGTAAAACAACCAAAGTAGCCAGCCGTAAAACACAAAAACACCTCAGAGGAGAAACCCAATCCGGAAACCGCGGCAGTCAACACAACTTTCAGGTCTGGAGGACGAGGAGGCCGTGGAGGCGGCTGAGGACGAGGCCATGGACCCTCTAGAGTCCAAGGTAGAGGAGACCAGCAACCTGTCAAAACCTACTCTTGGGCTGACATTTCCAATAATCCGTGTTTGCATCACTCGGACGGCAACGGGGGCTCGTCCCACATCAATGCTGGGTGTCATTTCAATGACGACATCAAGAAAGACGAATCCGTTGGCTATAGGGCCAAGCAACGAAAAGGAAAGAAAAACTCCGAGAAAGAAAAAAGACCAACGAGGATTTCAACATGGAGGAGGCAGAAGCTTCAAATCCCAAGTTGGATGGAAAGAAGACCTTCCCAGCAAAGAAAGACACTTTTGTCACCTTCCTTGGGTCTCAACCAACCAAGGTCAAGAAGGCAGTGATGCACGAACTCAACGCAAATGTTCCGGCTATCCCTCAGTTTTCGGACTGGTCGAAAGTAACAATCACCTTTGACCGCGGCAATCATCCTCCTAAGTTGCAGAAGCGAGGAAAGTACGCTCTAGTCGTCAATCCACTTATTGACGGCTATGGGTTCTCCAAGACCCTCATGGATGGCGGTAGTAGTATCAACATCCTCTACGTCAAAATGTTGTGTCGGATGAGGATCTCAGAGACATAGCTGAATCATAGCTCTGTGATTTTTCACCTTGTTGTCCCCGGAGACAAGCAAATTCTCTAGGATAGATCACTTTGGATGTTACCTTTGGAACTCCAAAAAACTATTGGATGGAAGCACTCTCTTTCAAAGTGGTCTCATTCAAGAGCGCATACCACGCTATCTTTGGGCCCCGACTTACTGGGCTTTTATGGCTCGCCCTTGTTATATTTACAACATGATGAAAATTTTAGGTCCCAAAGGTGTTATCACGATCCGGGAGACCCGAAGAAGGCACGAGAATGTGAGGACAGAAATGCCACCTTTGCTAAAGTCGTACTGCACGCTCAGGAGTATAAGGAGATCAAGAAGACAATCGACCCGTCCGAGATGCCTGCAATGATGAAGGAGGTGGCCAAGCTGACTCCGGAGTTCAAGGAATCAGAAGAGACGAAGACGGTGACGTTGAAGGATGATGACCCCTCCAAGGTGACCTAGATAGGTGTAGGTTTAGATAGCACATAGGAAAGCACGCTCGTCAATTTCCTCAAAGCCAATAAAGATATCTTCGCATGGCAGCCATCTGACATGACTGGAGTACCTAGGGAACTTGCCGAGCACAGTCTAAATGTATGCCCAAACGCTAAACCCGTCGAATAGTCCTTATGATGTTTTGGTGATGAAAAGCGAAAATCAATAGCTAAGGAACTAGCCTGGCTCGAGTTAGCCCGATTCATAAAAGAGGTCATCCATACTGATTGGTCGGCCAACCCTGTAATGGTCCCTAAAAAGGACACTACTAAATTAAAAATGTGTGTTGATTATACTGCCTTGCACAAGGCTTGTCCCAAAGATCCTCTTGCTTTGCCTAGGATTGATGAAGTGATTAATACGACAGCAGGCTCGGAACTCCTATGTTTTCTCGACGCATATTCCGGATATCACCAAATCCGGATGAAGGAGTCAGACAAAATAAAGATTTCGTTCATCACACCTTTCGGAACCTTCTGCTAGGTTATGATACCTTTTGGGCTCAAGAACGCAGGAGCTACGTACCAGCACGCTATGCAGCGTTGCCTCCATGATCAAATCGGACGAAATGTACATGTATATGTGGATGACATAGCTGTGACGTCCAAAAAGAAGGAAACACTAATTTTCAACTTGGAGGAAACATTCAGCAATGTACAGAAATACAACACAATGCTCAATCCGAAGAAGTGTTTCTTTGAAATCCCAGCCAGAAAATTGTTAGGTTTCATCGTGTCTCAAAGAGGCATAGAGGTGAATTGTGACAAAATGAAGGCTATACTCAACATTTCTGGGCCAACTCGCCTGAAGGACGTACAATGACTAACTAGCTGCATTGTTGCGGTCAGCCAGTTTGTAAGCCGGCTCGGTGGAAGAGCCACACCACTGTACAAGCTCTTAAAAAAGACCAAGAAATTCGTATGGACTAATGAAGCTGAAGCTGCACTACAGGATCTAAAAGTCGTACTCTCATCCGCCCCTATCCTTGCAGCACTGGAGCCACAAGAGCCGATGTTCCTATACTTAGTTGCGACAAATAGAGTCGTTAGTGTCGTCATGGTGGTGGAACGGCCGGAAGAAAAATAGGAACACTTGGTGTAGCGTCCAACTTATTATCTCAGCGAGGTCTTGACTGAATCAAAGCAAAGGTACCCTCATTACTAAAAGTTAGCCTATGGTGTGTTCTTCGCCTCCAGAAAGATACGACACTATTTTCAAGAGCACAAGATTACCGTGGTGAGCACAGCTCCCATGAGATACATAATCAACAATAGCGGTGCCACAGGATGCGTCGCTAAGTGTGGGATAGAGCTAGAAACTTTTGATATTGAGTACAAACCACGTACAACAATCAAGTCCCATATTCTTGCTGACTTTGTCACTAATTGGACAGAGATAGTCGAAAACACAGGCCTTCCAAAGACGGAAGTTTAGGCCCTACACTTTGACGGCTCTAAAGCGCTCGGGGGCTCGAGGGCTGGCGTGGTAATCAAGTAACAGCAAGGTGATAAACTATTCTATGTACTGCAGATCCACTTCACAATGACAAACAATATTGCCGAGTATGAAGCCCTGCTACATGGAATTCGAATCTCTAAAGACATCGGCATTCGTCGACTGATGTGTTACGGAGACTCGGATTTAGTTGCTCAGCAAGTATCCCATATCTGCAACGCCAACAAACACATGGTAGCTTACAGAGCTTTCGTGGAGGAACTATCTAAATCATTCAAAGCGTATGAAGTTCACCACATTCCCCAAAAAGAAAATGAGGAAGCAGATGCTCTATCAAGAATAGGCTCTACGCGGAAACAAGTCCTAGATGGTGCTTTTTTGGAGCACTTGAAAGTTCCCTCTATCACAGGAGTTGATGAGGAGTACCTGACCAAATCCGAATCACCACTCATAGCAGTTCTAGCTGTAATACCTAGCTGGACCAAACCCTACCTTGATTTCTTGGTAGAGAGAAAATTACACGAAGACGAAGTTCTGAGCCGGCAGATCATCCAACAAGCAAAGGCATACACAGTTGTTGGGGGGATGACCCTGGATAGGGTCGAGCCGGGGTATAAAGGCAATGTTAGCCGAGGTACGACAAGGTCAAAGTAGGTGCTGACCCGAGTTACCTAAAGGCCTATAGTCGACTCAGTCGAGGTTGTCTTCACCCAACAAGACCTCGGCCAACATAAAGCATATGTCGGCACAACCATGTTACTCGTTTGCAGGTACCCTCAGGGCCGAGTTAATTAGGCAGCAGCCGGGTTACTACTTGGCTTACAAAACAAGGAAGGTATCTTCCCACGGTCAACGCTTTTCTCTCTCCACTGTAGAGAAGAGCGCAGAAGACAGATAGGACCAGCAACACAGGTCGACAAGGGTGATGCCGTCTGACCATTGCTGGTCGGGTGACACGGCGTCGCACTGGCTTGCACCAGGGGTTCAGAGAGGCTTACGACATGGGCTCTAGGCGGCTTACGAAGGGAAAAAAGGGAGCACCGCTTTGCCATTTTGGGAGGAGCGTATTCCTAGAATATGCCCTCCACGTATGCCCTAGTGTAACCTGGCCACCCCTTTATAAGGTGCGCCAGGACCTCTAGAGGAGGAGGTCGATCATTTTACTAAGGGTAGAACCCTAGCGAGAGGGGTGAGCAGGGAAAAACTTCATCTTCCTCCTCCCCACGAATAGGTCAAGGAGCATCTGTAAACACCATAGATCTTGAGAATACAAATCATCTGTGTGTGGAATCACCACACTATCCCTTCATGGATACCTCTAGCACACTTTGGCCCCATCTTTAGCCTATCCATGGCATCTGCCATGACACCACCATGACAACATTAGTGGGAGGTGAGCTCTATAAGCGGAGCGCATCTAGGGTCTTTCAGCGGCGTGTTTCTCCGGAAGAAGGCGTTGAAATCATAAGGGAAATTCACGAAGGAGAATGCGGACATCACGCCACAGCCAAATCTTTAGTGGGAAAAGATTTAAGACACAGATTTTTCTGGCTTACAACCAAGGCAGATGCCGAACGGCTGGTTAAGACGTCAAAGGTTGCCAAAAATACGCCAAACAAGCCCACATTCTGGCTGATCAGCTACGAACAATTCCGATTGCATGGCCTTTTGCGGTCTGGGGGATTGACATGGTAGGACCGTTTCGGCGGGCCTAAAGTGGATACACTCACCTTCTTGTGATGGTGGATAAATTCACAAAATGGATTGAGGCAAAACCCGTCACAAGTTGTGATGGAGCAACAGCCAAAAAGTTCGTCGAGGACATGATCATCCGATTTAGGTATCCGCGCAGTATTATTACCAACATTGGGAGTAACTTTTCAATGGGGGAACTAGTCGAATTGCAATGAACAAAGGATCCGGCTCGATATCGCATCATTCGCACATCCACAGGCCAATGGACAAGTCGAAAGGGTAAATGGGTTAATTCTTCAAGGCTTGCGACCAAGACTCGAAGCACCACTACGGCCAGTTCTTTTGGGCTCCAGCTTATGCATAAGCCACTCTGCCAAGAGTTGTCCAGAGAAACTGCAGTGAAAATAAGCTGTCCAGAAACTGTAGTCCAGTTCTTTTCGGCTTCTCCTGTCCTAGGTTATTGCGTGAGTTATATCATGAAAAGTATGTAATACCCTTGGGATGAGTTTGTATTATGACTAACTGTTTCAAGACATTTTAAACTATTTTCCGCATATGTTATCACAAAGTAGTTAATTTTTCGAACATGATGAAGTGATCACAAAGTAGTTAATTTTTCGAACATGATGAATGAAAAATATTTACAGTTAAAATAGGAGGTCATTGTAGTTCATTTCAACTCAAATTTAAGGACGGATCTTGCAATCGTATTCTTCCTAAAAATATATACAAATAGAGTCTAATAATTTTAAGGAAAGACACTCATAGCGATAGCATCGCGGATCCCTTTCATGTAATTACCATTATCTTCAGGTGGCGCACTAGGATATGAAGCACTCTCCTCTAGAACATACGATCCAGTATGAAACATGTCAAAATATTGATCACTTAGGTTGCTCTCACGAATGTAGTTGTGCAGACACATGCAAGTAGTAATTATCATCTTTTGGCGATCAGTTGGTCTACGCAGTATGCCCTGAAGCATTAGCCATTTCATTTTGAGAATACCAAAGCATCGTTCGATGGAGTTTCGTGCTGCTGAATGATGATGGTTAAAATTCTCTTCTCCCCCCTTGGAGGATGATTTTGGAAGTCACGAACATTGTACCGAGTAGTTTTGTATGGCCTAGATAGCCATTTTTGTCCGGGTATCCTGAATCCACAAGGTAGTAACTTCCTGCTGTGATATAAAAAAGTTAGCTCATACTAGATGTGAGGAAACATTCAGTATGTGGTTGGCCACGGAAATCCTAGGTACTGAAAAATCCTAGTAGCACATCGCTATGTTGTGCACGTACTAGACAAGTGAGCTAGCTCTATCAATAAAAAGAATCGAGCTTACTAGAATCGATGTGTACTAAACACAAACGGATACGTACCTGGGTGTGTAGGCAGTAGGTCGGCCAGACGTTGAGCAAGCGAGAACTTGAATCCACCAGCGCAACTATCCCATGGAATCTGACGGGGGCGACGCGGGGAAGGTTTTTCCGGCGGCACGGCGGCGAGGCTGGCGGCCGGCAGCATGGGCTGGGCTGTGGCGGTGGGGGCAGCAAGAGCGAGGAACCCTAGCTCTAGCTCGAAAGGAGAAAAGAAGACAAGCCCGTGCGTGCGTGTCCGTGGTTCCAGAAAAAACTCCGATTCGAGTCTCAACTGTGCGGTGGCAATAGCACGTAAATAACATGAAAATGTGGGGCATCGTTACGTACCGATTCGATGGTTCTACGGGAAACTGCGGGAAGCTGGGTAGTGCAGCTTTCCCCAATCGTGAAGGAATCCTTGAAGACGGCTGCCCGAAAAAACAGCTTAAAATCCAGTTCTTTTGGATTTAGACTTATTTTCACTGTTAAGCTGTCTAGAAGGCCCAAAAGAATCGGGCCTACATCATGCTGTGGGGGCTCGGGCGGACGAACTACCGTCCGTAATATGGAGTTTACGAACAACTCCTAACAGGTCAACCGAATATACACATTTTTTCTTTTTTGTCCACGGTGGAGAAGATGTTCTTCCGAGTGAGCATATTCACACCTCTCCCGAGTCGCTGCGTATGTCGAAGAGGATGCCGAAGTTGCTCGACAAGATGACCTCGATATGCTCGAGGAAGTTCACGTGGTTGCTGAACAGAGATCTACAGCCTATTAGTAAAAGTTACGCAAATATTATAGTCAGAGAGTCAGAAATCGGTCTTTCAGGAAGGGCGATCTAGTTCTTCGACTTGTGCAAAAAAGAGAGCACAAAATTTCCCCTGTATGGGAAGGGACCTTCATGGTTAGTCGAGTATTGCATAATGGTTCTTACTACCTTACTGATATGAGAACAAAAAAAAGAGACTTGCTACTAAGAAGAGAAAGAGAGCTGGAGGCAGTACAAAACCAGATGAGATAGACCATCCTTGGAACATTGCTCAGCTACGTCCCATTTATTCTTAAACTTTATTTTCTTTGTAATCATATATGTGTACATGTTCAAAGTGAAATAAAGTATTGGTCTCCTCAATGTTTTTTATGTACCATCTTATTTTCGAACGATCATGTCACAGTCAAAAATCACAAAATAGTTAAAAGTATTTTGTGCTCATGTATGTTCTGGTTAGATTCCTCGTTCTAAAAATGCCACCTTCGGGTATAAGTCTAAATTTTTATATAGTTTATACTTAGGTTTTTGTCTGATTGCTGCATGCGGGTATTTTTCAAGTAGTGATTTGTTGGTACTAGAAGCGACTTTGATTCTAGGTTTAAATTGGTTTAGCAATTGAGCTCCGTTGCTCGCCAAAGTTTCTGTGCTGGAGGTTTGCCGGCTGACGAAAGAAATAGGGCGGAAAGCCAAGTAAATAATAATTATAGGAAAAATAACAAGTGCTTATGTAATTTTTTGAGCACATCAAAAAAAAGCCAAAAGTACTAAAAGGAGTAAAGCATAAATTCTTACAAACTTAGCACTAGCAAAATAATATCTACTTATTACAATAAGACTATTTTTAGAATAACACATTGTTTATTCTGGCACAATCTATGATGCAGGCGGAGAGACAGGATTTGCCGGCTCGCTCGACACACCACATGTATCACCCTGATATCTGTCCAAGACAAGTAAGTCAGACTCGGTCTGCTCATCATCTTCGGAAACTTCAGCAATTGCTTCCTTTGGGGGTGGTGGCACTTCAACGGGTGTGAGAAACGGCTCATCATAACTGGTCAACTCGGCCATGCGAGAAGCTTATCCGGCACAAGAATCCAGGATCTCCTTGATGTTTTGATCGTTGTTGTCTTCATCGATAGTCGAATAACCCTTGGTAACTTGCCATATTTCCATGCTTCCATGGTGGCTCATTACCATTGTTAGGGCATTCTGTGCCGCTGTGCATGCATATGACATATTTCAATCCTTGAAGAGCTGAGGCATATCCTTTTCCTTGTCTCGTAACTCAAAGGCCGACATTGCGTCTAAGCCTGAGAGCCGGCAGATTCACCGATCTCCTCTAGTGAATGGCGGAAATCGTGGATCAGGTCCCCAACAGCAACAAGCCGGCTGGTACGAGGTTCGGATGAAGAGGCATCCAGCATGTTGAGAGGACCAATAATAAAGAAAAGCAAGGTCAATATATATATATATATCTGAGTTTCATAAATTTGGAAAAAAACGATGGTGCAGGGATAGAAAAGTTTACCAAAGATAGTGTCATCTACTTTGGCCTTCTCCTCTCGAAGGCTCCGGAGTTCATTCCGGCGACCTTCGGTGGTCTCCTTCTCCCTGTCCAAGGCATTTTGCAAGTCCGAGATTGTTTTGTCCTGTTTGGCGATGGTGCAGTCACGCTCTTCAGTGGCATGGTTGCTAGACTCAAGGACACTAGCAATGCTGGTCTCATGATCCTTCTTGAGTTTACCCAGCTCTGCACGCAAATCCGCATTCTCCACCTCCAGGACCTTATAATTGATACATTGCAAATGTATCTATAATTTTTTATGCTCCATGCTTGGTTTTATCCGCTTTCTTGTGTTTTGTCCACACTTTGGAGTACTTTTCATATGATTTCTTGGACTAACCTATTAACAAGAGCCACAGTGCCAGTTGCCTGTTTTCTGCTGTTTTTGGTTCCAGGAAAGTCAGAAAATGAATATTCTCGGAATTCGACGGGACAAAAGCCAAAGTGGCTATTTTTCCAGAAGACTCCAGGAGCCAGAATACGAGACGGAGGAGGGCCAGGGGCTGGCCACACCACCTCCAGGCGCGAGCTCGGCCTGGCCGCGCCAGGGCATGGTGTCGTGGCCCCAGGCATCCCCTCGGTCTCCCTCTTCGCCTATAAGAAGCCTTCTGACCTAAAAACTTCGGGGGATTCGATGTTTTTCTAGAAGGAGTTCCGCTCCGCCGCCACCACCAGATTCCACGAAACAGCACCAGAAACTCTGTTCTGGCACCCTGCCGGGACGGGGAATTGGAGGAGATCATCACCATCATCATCACAATCGCTTCTCCATCGACCGTCCATGTTTCCCCCATCTATGAGTGAGTAATCCCTCGTTGTAGGCTATGGGGATGGTAGGGATTGGATGAGATCGTTCATGTAATGGCATCAGATTGTTAGGGCATGGTGCCTAGTATCTTTTATTAGTGCTTTATGACTTTGTTGCGACTTGTTGTGCTTAATGCTTGTCACTAGGGCCCGAGAACCATGATTTAAGATCTGAACATGTTATTGATTCATTATGATAGTATTGTTTTTGGTCTTATCTGCAAGTTGTATACACATGTTGTTGTCCGGAACCAATGGCCCCGAAGTGACAGAAATCGGGATAACCGGAGGGAATAGCTTTGATGTGAGGATCACATGTGCTCACAGAGTGTTAATGCTTTGCTCCGGTGCTCTATTAAAAGGAGTGCCTTAATTGCCAGTAGTTCCCTAGAGGCCCCGCTGCAAACGGGCTGGCAAGACAAAAGATGTTGTGCCAGTTCTCATTGCGAGCACGTATGACTATATATGGAACACATGCCTAGGATTGTCTAGTACTTGGATGCTTTATCTTATTTATCTGCAATTGCCCTATGTTCTGATTGCTATGTGAATTGTCTTGTCCATGCAATGCCCGTCCATCCATCCCTATGCCTACCGCACTCAAATCCCACTGTTTAGTGCTTTTGTTACTACTGTCTTTGCTTTACTACTGCTGTTACTTTACTATTCTGCCACAAAACTGTTGCTACTGATAAACTATTGTGAGCAAGATTGTTTCCAGGTGCAGCTGAATTGACAACTCAGTTGTTAAGGCTTATAAATATTCTTTGGCTCCCCTTGTGTCGAATCAATAAATTGGGTTTCACTTCCCTCGAAAATACTGCGATACACCCCCTATACTTGTGGGTCATCAATAATCTTCGGCTTGTTCGATCATTTTACAGGACTGCTTCACATGTTCTAGCAAGAAATAAAAGACAGATAAATATTCGGCTACAAGATCAACAACAAACTATACAGAGAAAAGTCTGAAATGTTTACCTTCAGCCACATCTCTTGAAACTTTTAGTTGAGAATTTTCAAGCCGGAGAGGTCGGATCTCTCTCTTCTTGTTCCAAATATGCTTCAGCAATTCTTGGTTATAAGCATTAACTTTCTATAAGTCAGAATGGTAACCACAGTCACAAGTCTACTAAAACTCGGGCTAATATTTTAACTAAGTTAAATATCAGCACGAGCCTTGGGGGGCTATATTGATTCATTCTTTGGCATCCTAGAAAAGCATAAATCTGGATTTCCTATCCAACTTCATGCTTGGGGGCTAGAGTATATGCTATAAAATACAATAAAAAGAAGAGTCAGATTATGACTTACATAATGTTCATGAGTTAATTTATTGAGGCTCATGTGCACCTCTGTGGAAACCTGCTCGGCGAGAGTTAGAGGAATCACTGGTTGTGGCGGAGCCACACCAGCCTTCAACTTCTTGTCACGAAGACGAACTTGATCAAGAAGGTCGATGAGTTTGACGTCTTCATCTTCTTATGCCTCCTCCTCCGCTGTGATATTCGAGGTCTCCAAGCAATGGAGAGCCAACTTCTGGATTTCTTCTGCACTCTTCCGAGTCAGGACAAGTTTGGCAAAACCCGGATTTTGTAGAAGGTTGTCCGTGAAGGTCTCAGCTGAGGGATCATTACCCTTTGAGGGTTCAACCTTATCAAGTTCTGAGTCACCCATGGTGACGTCGGTCTACGAACCTAGGTTCACTGGCTCTGATGTATAAGCCGATAAATCTTCAATGCGCGGAGAAGTGGTATCCTCCGGCACTGATGATGGCCTTGTGGAAGGAGCTGGAGGCGGGACAGCAGGAAAGCCTAGAGTCAATTTCTGCTGGTGCAGATTCTTCCCTGGCTTTCCTTGTGCCTTACCATTGGCAAGTGTTTTAGCCCTGGATAGTAACAGAGTAAGATTGTTGCAATTCAGAGAGAAAATACAAGTTAATATTCAAAACCTTGTGATGAAGTTTACCTCTTTACAACAGGCACCTTTTGGATGCCCATAGATACAACCGGAGCTTTGTGCTTCCGGGTAAATGTGTCTGGCAATGGCACAAGTTCTTCATCCTCCAAAGGAGCCAGAATCTCAGGTGGATATCCCTCGAGAGGAGCAAGCTCCGACTCAGGGAGGTCAGCAAGTTGAAAGAAGTGTTATCTCAACATTGCAAAACTATGATAAAGTATAGATGAGCACATTATCAAGTGTGAAGGTAACAGCGGGAAAACTTACTGGTGTCAAAGGGTCATCAGCAGTTTACATGTCCCGAGAAATATATGGAATCTTTCTCTCAACTTGCTCCTTGATCAACCATTTGATCCAGGACTCATATTCTTTGTCTAGGATTGGGAGAGAGCTAATCCTGAGGCTATCCTTCTTGTTCTTGGTGATCGTGTGCATAAGCCAGTAACCATGATACTGAAGGGGTTGAATCCGGTGTGCCAGCCAGCATTGGATCAAGTCGGGTCCCGTTAAACCTTTGAGCTTCATCAGGTACTAGATCCATCTCTTGGCAAGAATCAGATCGTTAGGAAGAGTCGAAGCTTCTGCATCCCAGGACTCTTGGGGCGTGGAAACACCATCAACAAAAGCCGACAAAGCAGTTGCTTTGCCGAGAGCTTGTCTATCCTTATGGTAAAAGAACGTGGACAGCCATTTCTTCATAGACTCGCTAGCCTTAATATTAGGGTAGGTTCGGTCTCTCCTAAGAGTCAGGCTAAGAGTTCCAATAATGTAAGGATTACTGGAAGTGATAGAGTTTCTCCGGGTACCGAAGTAGTACCAGAACAAGATGAGACTCGGCTTTATTCTGAGATAACCCTCACACAAACAAGATGAGACTCGGATAAAGTACTCACCGGACTGGCTCAGTTTGATAATCGTATCCTACCTTTTCTTTTGAGTTTCAGGAACCCTTCAAGATTCTGCAAGCCAAAGATAGATCAAGCTAGATGATGAAATCCGACTTTGGATCTTGGAGGCTTCCAGGGCCTACTATTGGGGATATATTTTCCAGGTATACCCACTATGACTCACTGACCAGGGTGGCCCACTTCGGGTTAGAGCTTTGCTCCACGGGCAGCCCAATCAGGGAGAGAAGCCGGAGGTCCATCCGGCTATGGAAAGGCCCAGAAGACTTATCGACTTAGGCATGTTTAGTTACTTGTAGTCTAAGATGTAATCTATAAGCGACTCATAGTCGTAGCTGGATAGGTCTGTCTTGTAAACCCTAGGCCAGATATCTATATAAGCCGTCCTAGGGGCCAGCCTTTAGGGAACACCCAATAGTCTACAATCTCAACTCACACAGGCGAAACACTTGTAACCCATATTCTGGCTCTGCCGTATTACTAGATTGACAGCAAGAGTAGGATCCATCCAAAGCCGGCGGATTCGGACCTGGGTAAAGCTTGTGTGCTCACCGTCCCATAATACCATCGCCTCACACCCCTTTCTCCGCACACCTCGAGTACCCCCTCTCGGTGTACATGTCTTCAATCCGACGACACTTGGAAATCATTGCATTGTGGTCAAGCTTATGCTTGTCCTGAGTGCGAGGGTATGTCGGAGCAGGGACCCTCTTTACAGACCATCGGTGAAGGTGGCCATAGCAGTTTGATCATGTACTCCCGTGCACGAGTTTTTCATGTCGATCCAGCGGGATATGTAGTTCCTGGATGATTCGTCCTTCTCTTGTACACACTGCTATAGGTCACTAATGGTGCAAGAAATTTTGTATGTACCCTCAAATTTCTTGGTGAACTCTTCATGCATGTCCAACTAATTGCAAATTTATTTCTCAGGCAAGTCGTCGATCCATTGTCGGGTTGTGCCAAAGAGCATTAGTGGGAGGTACTTGACAATGATGTTGGGGTTTCCCCCTGTGATTTGTATCACTTCACGGTAGTCCTGCAACCATGTAGCTGGCTTGATAGTGTTGTCATAGGGCTTGATGGTATTGTCAATCCGGAGGCCCCTAGGGTAAGTTATGGCCCGAATAACCTGTCCAAAACAATGTGGCCCTAGGTATGGCTCTTCCCGGGCTTCTTGGATCCGATCAAGGCGTGAACATGCATCGCATGGCTCCTGTTGTTGCTTGTGTTGATCTCCGCCATGGGAAGGAGAGTTGTGGCGCGAGTTGTGAGACCTGCGCGATCCTCTTCCATGGTGGCTGCTGGGTAGCGACGGTGGTGGTGGCGGCGGTGGGTTAGCCTTCTTGCTTCTCCCTCCATGTGAATCGTCATGCCTGTCATGATTTCTTGGCAGATGCGGGGCATCCTTGTAGGATTTTCTCCTGTGTCTGTTGTTGGTTGCACTCTCCGTCATACCAAGGCTGCTCTCCTTGGTCACATATAACGATGCTGCCCTGAGGGCGTCTAGGGGGAGAATATCATTTTGCGACCCGAAAGTTGGGGTGTCCAGGCAACACGGTACCCAAGTTCCCTGAAATCAGCCGAGATGACTACAGTTGGTGTGCCAAATACTCAGAGGGTCTTTTTCGGCAAGAATTCAACTTTACGTTTCAATACAAAAAATCAGGCTAACGGCCGTCAAGTTGGTCCCTCCTGTCAGTTCTTGCCGTTATGTCGCTCCTGTCGCTTAGGCGGGGTGGCTCTCACGTAGGCTTGCAGCGTTGGCACAGTGGATAGGACAACACCCCCTGCCCAATGTATTGACATGACAAAACAAGGCACATGTATCGGCGTTATAATTATTTTTTGTATACTCAGAAGCGGGAACGGCCACCGCCACGCGTCTCTCCTTGGACTTCCGTCCCCGTCGTTAACCACTACCTTAAAAGCGCAATGATGGTTCCATCGTTCCCCTACCTCGCAGAAACCACTCTTCTTCTTCATGTCATCTGTCTTCTTCCCGTCTTCTCCTTGCCGCCATGGAAGGTCGTCGCACTCTAGAGACACGCTTCACTACCCATGACAATAAGAAGATAGACATTGTCTACACCAACGAGGAGGAGACAGTGGTGCATGTCCTAAGGATGTACGTGGGTTGGCTTGGGATAGACGAGGACAAGTTTGTGGGATTGGACCTCGAGTACACCCCAGAGCACCCATATGAAGGGAGTGAAGTCGCCGTCGTTCAACTGGCCATGCGGAAACACGTCCTCATCTACCACCTCTCCCAGTTTGTAGATCTACTCTCTGTAGCTAACCGCTTTTAGGGTTTTCTCCTCTTGTTCGTTTATCCACTTGCTCATCTTGCAACTACTGGATTTTATTTAGGACCAAATAAATTATGACAAGACAATGTTGAGAGTCTTGATCTTGCATTTACTAAACTTTTCAAAGTTATATTCAAAGGATGATCTTGCATTGACCAAATATTTGTAGTTACAAATTTTGGTGATGACAAACTACATACTTTCAGGACTAACAGGAATTGTCCGGCGCTGCGCCAGTTCCTTGTAGAAAAGGGAATTGTTTTCTGCACTGTCGAAAAACAACTGATTTTTTGAAATTTTATAAAAAGGGAATTATAATTCCTGCGCACAACTGGATCGATATTCAGAGTCTTGTCAAGATCCTAGGGGGCTAGAGGAAGCATGGAATGGCATCACTCACAACTAGAATCCTCGATGAGTCGTACGACAAAATCAAGGAAGATTTCCCTATGGATAGGCACGATTTATAGGATGAGTGGCCGTTGTTTTATATAAACCTGAAGTATGCAGCCATAGATGCTTACATGACCTACTAGCTGTACAAGAAGATCCTTTTTTTCTACGTTACCTCGTGTTTTGCCCTATTTGCAAGAGGGAAGACGAGCTTAGGGGAGCCCTTTGTAGAAAATGCAGAATAGCTGAGTTTGAAGCTGCATATGCAAAGGAAATGGCTACATCTGAAGCAGCTGACAGAGAGGCTGCAGAAGCAGCTGAAAGAGAGGTTGCAGCTGAAGCTGAAGCAACTGACAGAGAGGTTGCAGCTGAAGCAGCAAACAGAGAGACAGCATCTTCTAGCGGCAACAATCAGGCATGTGATGCACCGCTAATTGTGCCGCAGGATGCTGAAGATAGGGAAGCCAAGTCAGATCCCAGGTGGGACGAAGCATTTCGTGAGCTGTGGAGTACCTGGAATGGTCGCAGTTGGTTGCCTAGGAACGATGGCAAGCGCCTCAAGTGGTCTGATGAGAAGTGAATTAAATTTTACTTCTCAGTGTTATGTTTCTGTTTTGTGGAACTCAGTTAGCTTGTCAAGATGTCTAGCGCCTCAAGTGATAGTAGTAAAATAAATTTAACCTTCTTTGTGTTATGTTTATGTTTATGTATGTGTCTTGTAGCTTGTCAAGATGGTAGCTCATTAACTGGCAGTTTGAAAGAGTGCCATTTTCCTCTCTCGCTAAACAGATATGTTTCATTTTGCCCAAATTGGTAGCAAATCTAGAGAAGATTCTCACTTCGATAATTCGTTCCCTTTTGGACCTCTTTTTGCCTCTGATCAGGTAGCAAATCTAGAGTAGCAAATCACACCAGGCAGAATACATTCATTTAGAAAACAAAACAAATGTAGATATAGCTGTGCGCGGCTAAATAGGATCGTGATAGAAAGTAGGTTGCTTAACGAGGTTCGATGCATTTAGCCAGAAATAGGATGCAAGCAAAATCTAGAAAATCAAAAGAAGTTGCTTAGCAGTAGTAGCCACCATAGATGCAGATACATTCAAGGACACATCCAACCCGTCCTTCATGCGCCCGCGCCTCTGCCTCCTCCCTTTGGCGCTTCCTCCACTTCTTGCTGCCCAGTCCTTTAATCTTGGGGGCCTTGGGTCTGATTGGAGGCATGAGACCCTCTTTGATGGCCACCTGCTGGAGGTTTCGGAGGTGAATGGCGACAGCCCGGTGTTCAGCAATGTAGGCGTTGATGTTCACGGTCTCGCGCTCACCGCCTTCATGGATGTCGGCGCCTGGGGCCTCTGCATGCTTCAGTAAGGAGTTGAAGTCGGTGCCGGGGAAACTCACCCAGCCGAAGGCGATCCCCTTGTAGAAGGGGCAGCACCGGGAGCCGCCCCTGAAGAAGGCATCGTACTGGCCGGCCCGCAGCCTCCTCAGCACCTGACGAGTCTTGGTGTGGATGGACTCGTCATCGCTGCAAACGTCGCTGCCGGAAACCTATTGGAAGAAAAGGAAAATGGGGGAGTAGATGATGTAAGAAGACCGAGCAATCGAAATGCGAACAAGCGAATCATAATAAACCAAGATCTAGCATCCAACGATGGGAACGGTAGAAGAACCAGGGGAGGGGAGCAAACCCTAGTTACCTCCAACCATGGGTCGTCGATACCGGTGTCGTAGGGGTTCAACGGAGCGATGAACTTATCTGGATCGTAGGCGCCCAAGAAGTGCTTGATATGCTTGTGACCGGCGGGGGCTCCTCTTCGGCGGCCCCGTCGGTAGCGGGGACGAGGGCCTGGACGGGAACGGCGGCTGCCATTGATGGCTCGACTGGGGCCTGAACAGGGACGGCGGCTGCTTTCAATGCGTCGAGGGGGACCGGCGAGGAGACGGGGGCCTCCTCGCCGATGGCCTCGGAGGCGACGATGGCCACCTTATCCTCCTCCGCCATCGCCGGCGTGGACGGGGTATTCTCGGGAGTTTGCGGGTGCTGGTGGGATAGTGGAGAGGGTTGCGTGGGGAGAGTGAGCGAGAGTGAGAGTGGGTGTGCGGAGAGGGGCTCTATAGTTAAGGTGGATGGAAGCAAGGCACGTTTCGTTGCACCACCGTGCAACGCGCCGCGCAGTCTACTGCACCGTGCACCGCGACACGCGCACGGTATGTCACGTTTTTTCCCGGGCCATGCATGGCAGTTCTATATTGAGCCACATGCAAAGGGCGTATACACAATTACTATGTACGAAGTTTGACACGGCCCTAAAATTGGTGATAGTTAAAAGTGGAAATATAGAGGGGAAGGTAGGTGGCTGTACGGCGAGATTTGTGGGGTTGTGCTAGATCGGGTAGAGGGATGTGTTGATGGCTGCGAGGGACTCAATGAAGGCGGAGACGTTAGGTCTCGTCGATCTCAGCTCTTCGACCTCCGGCTAGCGCGTGCAAGCTTCTTACGGTGGGGCCCAGTTGGAAGTGAGATTGAGAGCCGCTGCGTAAAAAAAGGGATATGTCTTACTAAAATCAAGTGGCAATAAATTGCAGCTGTCAATCGACGACCGTGCACTCAATGACGCATGTGTTGTCCCGTAGTAGTAGCAGCAGTAGGCTTTTCAGACTTGATTAAACATGACATGACCGCTCGACGACTTTTTCAATGGACGGCTTCGTGTTCCTTCTTGTAGAAGTCTCACAGAGGGAGACATCCGTGATATCTCACGCTATACTGTGAAGGGCACGACCTGTGCAACGATCATCATTGGATCGCACAGAATCAACGGTTGGTGCGCACGATCCGCGTGACAACTGTGACAACCAATCAGGGAGTAGCAGATAGAGTGAACACAGGTTTGGGCTTCTACAAAAGATAGAGAGAGGGGGCAAAACTGAGTAGTGTCAAAAAACCAAGGGCAAAACTGAGTAGTATAAAAATGGAAAGTGAGTGTCATGTACAATGAAATACATGGATCAACCAATGGCATTGCATGTCAGTTCTTCTCACAAACCACATAAGGATACACCAGTGTCATTGCATGTGTGTTCTTTTCATGAACCATGCCTAGTGTGATTGCGTGTCTGTGCTTTCCACAAACCACATATGGATACACCAGTGTCATTGGATGTATGTTCTTTTCATGAACCACACCCAGTGTCATTGCATGTGTGTTCCTCTAAACAAACCACACATGGATTCACCTAGTGTGATTGCATGTATGTTCTTTTCATGAACCATAGCTAGAGTCATTGCATGTCTATTCTTTCCACAACCACACATGGATCCACCTAGTGTGATTGCATGTTTGTTCTTTTCATGAACCACACCCAGTGTGATTGCATGTCTGTTCCTCTAAAAGAACCACACATAGATCCACCTAGTGTGATTGCATGTCTATTCTTTTCACAAACCACACATGGATCCACCAGTGTCATTGCATGTGTGTTCTTCTCATGAACCACAGCTAGTGTCATTGCATGTATGTTCTTCTCACAATCCACATAAGGATCCACCAGTGTCATCGGATGTGTGTTCTTCTCATGGAACCACACATGGATCCACCTAGTGTCATTGCATGTCTGTTCTTTTCATGAACCATAGCTAGAGTCATTGCATGTATGTGTTTTCCACAAACCACATACGGATCCACCAGTGTCATTGCATGTCTGTTCTTTTCATGAACCACACCCAGTGTCATTGCATGTTTGTTCGTCTAAAAAAACCACACATGGATCCACCTAGTGTCATTGCATGTCTATTCTTTTCACAAACCATACATGGATCCACCAGTGTCATTGCACGTGTGTTCTTCTCATGAACCACACATGGATCCACCCAGTGTCATTGCATGTCTGTTCTTTTCATGAACCATGGCTAAAGTCATTGCATGTTTGTGCTTTCCACAAACCACACATGGATCCACCCAGTGTCATTGCATGTATGTTCTTTTCAAGAACCACACCCAGTGTCATTGCATGTCTGTTCCTCTAAACAAACCACAAATGGATCCACCTAGTGTGATTGCATGTCTGTGCTTTCCACAAACCACACATGGATGCACCCAGTGTCATTGCATGTCTGTTGTTTTCATGAACCACACCCAGTGTCATCGCATGTTTGTTCCTCTAAACAAACCACACATGGATCCACACAGTGTGATTGCATGTCAGTGCTTTCCATAAACCACATAAGTATCCACCAGTGTCATTGCATGTCAGTTCTTTTCATGAACCACACAAGGATCCACCAGTGTCATTGCATGTGTGTTCCTCTAAACAAGCCACACATGGTTCCACCTAGTGTGATTGCATGTATATTCTTTTCATGAACCATAGCTACAGTCATTGCATGTCTGTTCTTTCCACAAACTACACATGGATCCACCTAGTGTGATTGCATGTCTGTTCTTTTCATGAACCACACCCACTGTCATTGCATGTTTGTTCCTCTAAACAAACCACACATGGATCCACCTAGTGTGATTGCATGTCTGTTCTTTTCACAAACCACACATGGTCCCACTTAAGTGTCATTGCATGTGTGTTCTTCTCATGAACCACAGCCAGTGACATTGCATGTATGTTCTTCTCACAAACCACATAAGGATCCACCAGTGTCATTGGATGTGTGTTCTTGTCATGAACCACACATCGATCCACCCAGTGTCATTGCATGTCTATTCTTTTCATGAACCATAGCTAGAGTCATTGCATGTTTGTTCCTTCCACAAACCACACATGGATCCACCAGTGTCATTGCATGTCTGTTCTTCTCATGAACCACATAAGTATCCACCAGTGTCATTGTATGTCAGTTCTTCTCGCAAACCTCACAAGGATCCCCCAGTGCCATTGCATGTGTGTTCCTCTAAACAAACCACACATGGATCCACCTAGTGTGATTGCATGTCTGTTCCTTTCATGAACCACAGCTAGAGTCATTGCATGTCTGTTCTTTCCACAAACCACACATGGATCCACCTAGTGTGATTGCATGTCTGTTCTTTTCATGAACCACACCCAGTGTCATTGCATGTTTCCTCTAAACAAACCACACAAGGATCCACCTAGTGTGATTGCATGTCTGTTCTTTTCACAAACCACACATGGATCCACCAGTGTCATTGCATGTGTGTTCTTCTCATGAACCACAACCAATGTCATTGCATGTCTGTTCTTTTCA
Organism: Avena insularis; assembly: GCA_023614405.1. Lineage (NCBI taxonomy): Eukaryota > Viridiplantae > Streptophyta > Magnoliopsida > Poales > Poaceae > Avena > Avena insularis. The sequence continues at coordinate 451,534,913 of CM042690.1, forward strand.
CAAACCACACATGGATACACCACTGTCATTGCATGTGTGTTCTTCTCATTAACCACACATGGATCCACCCAGTGTCATTGCATGTCTGTTCTTTTGATGAACCACAGCTAGAGTCATTGCATGTTTGTGCTTTCCACAAACCACACATGGATCCACCCACTATCATTGCATGTCTGTTCTTTTCATGAACCACTCCCAGTGTCATTGCATGTATGTTCGTCTAAACAAACCACACATGGATCCACCTAGTGTGATTGCATGTCTGTGCTTTCCACAAACCACACGTGGATCCACCCAGTGTCATTGTATGTCTGTTCTTTTCATGAACCACACCCAGTGGCATTGCATGTATGTTCCTCTAAACAAACCACACAAGGATCCACCTAGTGTGATTGCATGTCTGTTCTTTTCACAAACCACACATGGATCCACCAGTGTCATTGCATGTGTGTTCTTCTCATGAACCACAACCAGTGTCATTGCATGTCTATTCTCTTCACAAACCACACATGGATCCACCAGTGTCATTGCATGTGGTTTCTTCTCATGGACCACACATGGATCCGCCCAGGTCATTGCATGTGTGTTCTTTTCATGAACCACAGCTAGAGTCATTGCATGTCTGTGCTTTCCACAAACCACACATGGATCCACCCAGTGTCAATGCATGTCTGTTGTTTTCATGAACCACACCCAGTGTCATTGCATGTATGTTCCTCTACACAAACCACACATGGATCCACCTAGTGTGATTGCATGTCTGTGCTTTCCACAAACCACACATGGATCCACCAAGTGTCATTGCATGTCTATTCTTTTCATGAACCACACCCAGTGTCATTGCATGTTTGTTCCTCTACACTAACCACACATGGATCCACCTAGTGTGATTGCATGTCTATGCTTTCCACAAACCACATATGGATACACCAGTGTCATTGGATGTCTGTTCTTTTCATGAACCACACAAGGATCCCCCAGTGTCATTGCATGTGTGTTCCTCTAAACAAACCACACATGGATCCACCTAGTGTGATTGCATGTCTGTTCTTGCCACAAACGACACATGGATCCACCTAGCGTGATTGCATGTCATTTATTTTCATGAACCACACCCAGTGTCATTGCATGTCTGCTCCTCTAAACAAACCACACATGGATCCACCTAGTGTGATTGCATGTCTATTCTTTTCACAAACCACACATGGATCCACCAGTAATATTGCATGTGTGTTCTTCTCTTGAACCACAGCCAGTGTCATTGCATGTCTGTTCTTTTCAAAAACCACACATGGATCCACCAGTGTCATTGGATGTGTGTTCTTCTCATGAACCACACATGTATCCGCCTAGGGTCATTGCATGTGTGTTCTTTTCATGAACCACGGCTAGAGTCATTGTATGTATGTGCTTTCCACAAACCACATATGGATCCACCAGTGTCATTGCATGTCTGTTCTTTTCATGAACCACACCCAGTGTCATTGCATGTATGTTCCTCTAAACAAACCACACATGGATCCACCTAGTGTCATTGCATGTATATTCGTTTCACAAACCACACATGGATCCACCAGTTTCATTGCATGTGTGTTCTTCTCATGAACCACACATGGATCCTCCCAGCGTCATTGCATGTCTGTTCTTTACATGAACCACAGCTAGAGTCATTGCATGTCTATGCTTTCCACAACCCACACATGGATCCACCCAGTGTCATTGCATGTCTGTTCTTTTCATGAACCACACCCAGTGTCATTGCATGTATGTTCCTCTAAACAAACCACACATGGATCCACCTAGTGTGATTGCATGTCTGTGCTTTCCACAAACCTCACATGGATCCACCGAGTGTCATTGCATGTCTATTATTTTCATGAACCACACCCAGTGTCATTGCATGTCTGTTCCTCTAAACAAACCACACATGGATCCACCGAGCCTGATTGCATATCTGTGCTTTCCACAAACCACATAAGTATCCACCAGTGTCATTGCATGTCAATTCTTTTCATGAACCACACAAGGATCCACCAGTGTCATTGCATGTGTGTTCCTCTAAACCAACTACACATGGATCCACCTAGTGTGATTGCATGTCTGTTCTTTTCATGAACCACAGCTAGAGTCATTGCATGTCTATTCTTTCCACAAAACACACATTGATCCACCTAGTGTGATTGCATGTCTGTTCTTTTCATGAACCACACCCACTGTCATCGCATGTATGTTCCTCTAAACAAACCACAAATGGATCCACCTAGTGTGATTGCATGTTTGTTCTTTTCACAAACCACACATGGTCCCACTTAAGTGTCATTGCATGTGTGTTCTTCTCATGAACTACAGCCAGTGTCATTGCATGTCTGTTCTTTTCACAAACCACACATGGATCCACCAGTGTCATTGCATGTGTATTCTTCTCATGAACAACACATGGATCCACCCAGTGTCATTGCATGTCTGTTCTTTTCATGAACCACAGCTAGAGTCATTGCATGTATGTGCTTTCCACAAACCACATATGGATCCACCAGGGTCATTGCATGTCTGTTCTTTTCATGAACCACACCCAGTGTCATTGCATGTCTGATCCTCTAAAGAAACCACACATGGGTCCACCTAGTGTGATTGCATGTCTGTTCTTTTCACAAACCACACATGGATCCACCTGTGTCATTGCATGTGTGTTCTTTTCATGAACCACAACTAGAGTCATTGCATGTGTGTTCTTCTAAACAAACCACACATGGATCCACCTAGTGTGATTGCATGCCTGTTCTTTTCACAAACCACACATAGATCCACCTAGTGTGATTGCATGTATGTTCTTTTCACAAACCACACATGGATCCACCAGTGTCATTGTATGTGTGTTCTTTTCATGAACCACACATGGATACACCAGTGTCATTGCATGTGTGTTCTTTTCATGAACCATATCTAGAGTCATTGCATGTTTGTTCTTTCCACAAACTAAGCATGGATCCACCTAGTGTGATTCCATGTCTGTTCTTTCACAAACCACACATGGATCCACCAGTGTCATTGCATGTGTGTTCTTCTCATGAACCATAGCCAGTGTCATTGCATGTATGTTCTTCTCATAAACCACACAAGGATCCACTAGTGTCATTGCATGTGTGTTCTTCTCATGAACCACAGCCAGTGTCATTGCATGTATGTTTTTCTCACAAACCACATAAGGATCCACAAGTGTCATTGCATGTGTGTTCTTCTCATGAACCATACATGGATCCACCCAGTGTTATTGCATGTCTGTTCTTTTCATGAACCACATCTAGAGTCATGGCATGTCTGCTCCTTCCACAAACCACACATGGATCCACCAGTGTCATTGCATTTCAGTTCTTCTTGTAAACCTCACAAGGATCCCCCAGTGTCATTGCATGTGTGTTCCTCTAAACAAACCACACATGGATCCACCTAGTGTGATTGCATGTCTATTCTTTTCATGAACCACAGCTAGAGTCATTGCATGTCTGTTCTTTCCACAAACCACACATGGATCCACCTAGTGTGACTGCATGTCTGTATTTTTCAGGAACCACACCCAGTGTCATTGCATGTCTATTCCTCTAAACAAACCACACATGGATCCACCTACTGTGATTGCATGTCTATTCTTTTCACAAACCACACATGGATCCACTAGTGTCATTGCATGGGTGTTCTTCTCATGAACCACAGCCAGTGTCATTGCATGTCTATTCTTTTCACAAACCACACATGGATCCGCCAGTGTCATTGCATGTGTGTTCTTCTCATGAACCACACATGGATCCACCCAGTGTCATTGCATGTCTATTCTTTTCATGAACCGCAGCTTGAGTCATTGCATGTCTGTGCTTTCCACAAACCACACATGGATCCACCCACTGTCATTGCATGTCTTTTCTTTTCATGAACCACTCCCAGTGTCATTGCATGTATGTTCCTCTAAACAAACCTCACATGGATCCACCTAGTGTCATTCCATGTCTATTATTTTCACAAACCACACATGGATCCACCAGTGTCATTGCATGTGGTTTCTTCTCATGAACCACACATGGATCCGCCCAGGGTCATTGCATGTGTGTTCTTTTCATGAACCACAGCTAGAGTCATTGCATGTTTGTGCTTTCCACAAACCACACATGGATCCACCCAGTGTTAATGCATGTCTGTCCTTTTCATGAACCACACCCAGTGTCATTGCATGTATGTTCCTCTACACAAACCACACATGGATCCACCTAGTGTGATTGCATGTCTGTGCTTTCCACAAACCACACATGGATCCACCCAGTGTCATTGGATGTCTATTCTTTTCATGAACCACACCCAGTGTCATTGCATGTTTGTTCCTCTACACAAACCACACATGGATCCACCTAGTGTGATTGCATGTCTGTGCTTTCCACAAACCACATATGGATACACCAGTGTCATTGGATGTCTGTTCTTTTCATGAACCACACAAGGATCCCCCAGTGTCATTGCATGTATGTTCCTCTAAACAAACCACACATGGATCCACCTAGGGTGATTGCATGTCTATTCTTGCCAAAACCACACATGGATCCACCTAACGTGATTGCATGTCTGTTCTTTTCATGAACCACACCCAGTGTCATTGCATGTCTGTTCCTCTAAACAAACCACATATGGATCCACCAGTGTCATTGCATGTCAGTTCTTCTCGCAAACCACACAAGGATCCCATAGTGTCATTGCATGTGTGTTCCTCTAAACAAACCACACATGGATCCACCTAGTGTGATTGCATGTCTGTTCTTTTAATGAACCACAACTAGAGTCATTGCAGGTCTGTTCTTTCCAGAAACCACACATGGATCCACCTAGAGTGATTGCATGTCTGTTCTTTTCATGAACCACACCTAGTTTCATTGCATGTCTATTCCTCTAAACAAACCACACAAGGATCCACCTAGTGTGATTGCATGTCTGTTCTTTTCACAAACCACACATGGATCCACCAGTGTCATTGCATGTCTGTTCTTCTCATGAACCACAGCCAGTGTCATTGCATGTTTGTTGTTTTCACAAACCACACCTGGATCCACCAGTGTCATTGCATGTGTGTTCTTCTCATGAACCACACATGGATCCACCCAGTGTCATTGCATGTCTGTTCTTTTCATGAACCACAGCTAGAGACAGTGCATGTCTGTACTTTCCACAAACCACACATGGATCCACCCACTGTCATTTCATGTTTGTTCTTTTCATGAACCACTCCCAGTGTCATTGCATGTATGTTCCTCTAAACAAACCACACATGGATCCACCTAGTTTCATTGCATGTCTATTCTTTTCACAAACCACACATGGATCCACCAATGTCATTGCATGTGTGTTCTTCTCATGAACCACACATGGATCCGCCAAGTGTCATTGCATGTCTTTTCATTTCATGAACCACAGCTAGAGTCATTGCATGTCTGTGCTTTCCACAAACCACACATGGATCCACCCAGTGTCATTGCATGTCTGTTCTTTTCATGAACCACACCTAGTGTCATTGCATGTATGTTCCTCTAAAAAAACACATACGGATCCACCTAGTGTGATTGCATGTCTGTGCTTTCCACAAACCACACATGGATCCACCCAGTGTCATTGTATGTCTGTTCTTTTCATGAACCACACCCAGTGTCAGTGCATGTCTGTTCCTGTAAACAAACCACACATGGATCCACCCAGTGTGATCGCATGTCTATGGTTTCCACAAACCACATAAGTATCCACCAGTGTCATTGCATGTGTGTTCCTCTAAACAAACCACACATGGATCCACCTAGTGTGATTGCAAGTATGTTCTTTTCATGAACCACAGCTAGAGTCATTGCATGTCTGTTCTTTCCACAAACCACACATGGATCCACCTAGTGTGATTGCATGTCTGTTCTTTTCATGAACAACACCCATTATCATCGCATGTCTGTTCCACTAAACAAACCACACATGGATCCACCTAGTGTGATTGCATGTCTGTTCTTTTCACAAACCACACATGGTCCCACTTAAGTGACATTGCATGTGTGTTCTTCTCATGAACCACAGCAATGTCATTGCATGTATGTTCTTCTCACAAACCACATAAGGATCCACCAGTGTCATTGGATGTGTGTTCTTCTCATGAACCACACATGGATCCACCTAGTGTCATTGCATGTCTATTCTTTTCATGATTCACAGCTAGAGTCATTGCATGTCTGTGCTTTCCACAAACCACATATGGATCCACCAGTGGTCATTGCATGTCTGTTCATTTCAAGCACCACAGCTAGAGTCATTGCATGTATGTTCCTCTAAACAAGCCACACATGGATCCACCTAGTTTCATTGCATGTCTGTTCTTTTCACAAACCACACATGGATCCACAAATGTCATTGCATGTGTGTTCTTCTCATGAACCACACATGGATCCGCCCAGTGTCATTGCATGTCTATTCTTTTCATGAACCACAGCTAGAGTCATTTCATGTCTGCGCTTTCCACAACCCACACATGGATCCACCAGTGTCATTGCATGTCTGTTCTTTTCATGAACCACACCTAGTGTCATTGCATGTATGTTCCTCTAAAAAAACACATAGGGATCCACCTAGTGTGATTGCATGTCTGTGCTTTCCACAAACCACACATGGATCCACCCAGTGTCATTGTATGTCTGTTCTTTTCATGAACCACACCCAGTGTCATTGCATGTCTGTTCCTCTAAACAAACCACACATGGATCCACCCAGTGTGATTGCATATATGTGGTTTCCAAAAACCACATAAGTATCCACCAGTGTCATTCCATGTGTGTTCCTCTAAACAAACCACACATGGATCCACCTAGTGTGATTGCATGTCGGTTCTTTTCATGAACCACAGCTAGAGTCATTGCATGTCTGTTCTTTCTACAAACCACACATGAATCCACCTATTGTGATTGCATGTCTGTTCTTTTCATGAACAACACCCACTGTCATCGCATGTCTGTTCCTCTAAACAAACCACACATGGATCCACCTAGTGTGATTGCATGTCTGTTCTTTTCACAAACCACACATGGTCCCACTTAAGTGTCATTGCATGTGTGTTCTTCTCATGAACCACAGCAATGTCATTGCATGTATGTTCTTCTCACAAACCACATAAGGATCCACCAGTGTCATTGGATGTGTGTTCTTCTCATGAACCACACATGGATCCACCTAGTGTCATTGCATGTATGTTCTTTTCATGAACCACAGCTAGAGTCATTGCATGTCTGTGCTTTCCACAAACCACATATGGATCCACCAGTGTCATTGCATGTCTGTTCATTTCATGAACCACGTAAGTATCCACCAGTGTCATTGCATGTCTGTTCTCACAAACCACACATGGATCCACCACTATCATTGGATGTGTGTTCTTCTCATGAACCACACACGGATCCACCAGTGTCATTGCATGTCTGTTCTTTTCATGAACCACAGCTAGAGTCACTGCATGTTTGTTCCTTCCACAAACCTCATATGGATCCACTAGTGCCATTACATGTATGTTCTTCTCATGAACCACACCCACTGTCATTGCATGTCTGTTCCTCTAAACAAACCACACATGGATCCACCTAGTGTGATTGCATGTCTGTTCTTTTCACAAACCAAACATGGATCCACCAGTGTCATTGCATGTGTGTTCTTCTCATGAACCACTACCAGTGCCATTGCATGTATGTTCTTCTCACAAACCACACATGGATCCATCAGTGTCATTGCATGTGTGTTCTTCTCATGAACCACACATGGATCCACCGGTGTTATTGCATGTCTGTTCTTTTCACGAACCACAGCTCGAGTCATTGCATGTCCGTTCTTTCCACAAACCACATATGGATCCACCGGTGTCATTGCATGTCTGTTATTTTCATGAACCACATCTAGTGTCATTGGATGTTTGTTCCTCTAAACAAAACACACATGGATCCACCTAGTGTCATTGCATGTCTGTTCTTTTCACAAACCACACATGGATCCACCAGTGTCATTGCATGTGTGTTCTTCTCATGAACCACACATAGATCCACCTAGTGTCATTGCATGTCTGTTATTTTCGTGAACCACAGCTAGAGTCATTGCATGTATGTGCTTTCCACAAACCACACATGGATCCACCCAGTGTCATTGCATGTCTGTTCTTTTCATGAACCACAGCTAGAGTCATTGCATGTCTGTTCCTCTAGACAAGCCACACATGGATCCACCTAGTGTGATTGCATGTATGTGCTTTCCACAAACCACACATGGATCCACCTAGTGTCATTGCATGTCTGTTCTTTTCATGAACCACACCCAGTGTCATTGCATGTCTGTCCCTCTAAACAAACCACACATGGATCCACCCAGTGTGATTGCATGTTTGTGCTTTCCACAAACCACATAAGTATCCACCAGTGTCATGCATGTCAGTTCTTTTCATGAACCACACAAGGATCCACCAGTGTCATTGCATGTGTGTTCCTCTAAACAAACCACACATGGATCCACCTAGTGTGATTGCATGTCTGTTCTTTTCATGAACCACATCTAGTGTCATTGGATGTCTGTTCCTTTAAACAAACCACACATGGATCCACCTAGTGTCATTGCATGTGTGTTCTTTTCACAAACCACACTTGGATCCACCTTGTGTCATTGCATGTATGTTCTTCTCACAAACCACATAAGGATCCACCAGTGTCATTGCATGTGTGTTCTTTTCATGAACCACACATGGATACACCCGTGTCATTGCATCTGTGTTCTTTTCATAAACCATAGCTAGAGTCATTGCATGTATGTGCTTTCCACAAACCACACATGGATCCACCTAGTGTGATTGCATGTATGTTCTTTCACAAACCACACATGGATCCACCTATTGGGTTCGCAACATAGAAAACAAAAAATTCCCTACGATGGGAACTATCGCCAAGATCTATCTATTAGATACAAGCAACGGGTGGATAATCATCCATAGAGAACTTACCCTCGAAGATAACAAAGCTTTGTTAACAAGTTGGAACTCGTGGATGATGTAGTCGTACACTTGCCGATCTCAAGATCGTGATGAAGTCCTTCAGGTCCAGCAGCTCTAGCACCATCAGGTCCAGCACCATCAAGTCCAGCACCACAAAGTAGCGGTGCATCCGTGATCGCACACACGTTTGGTCCACCGAACAACCTCTGCCTCCTCGCTGCAGTGATGCAGCGGAAGCAGCAACTCCTTTCCAGATAAAGCCACCAAGAACATGTATCTCGCTAATCCGAGACCATGGGGAATAACTAGAGAGAGAAGAGAACCTTCACGAGGAGGTGGTGCAAGAGGAGAGGAGAAGGAGGTTCTCCTTATATAGGGCAGGGGGCAGCCCAAGGGGGCATGGCGCCGGCCATGGTGGGTGCCCCCACCTCTCCCTCATTCATGTGGGTGGAGCTTCCACTCACATAAACACACACCTCCACTCATGTCCACTCACATGCATTAAATTTCCACCAAATTTAATGCAAGCTTCTCATTAAATAAAACACTTTTATTTATTTTATTCAGAATTTTATTAATTACTTTAATTAACAAACATTCACATAAAACTCCCTGCAACATTTCAATATCACATGCAGAACCAGTTTCAGCAATTTCACACGAAACAATTCTGGTTTCCATCGAAATGATTCCAGCGCTTTCTTAATCTTTATCTGAAACATATTTGCTCCTAAATGGTGTTGGTATCCCTTAAGAGTGTCACCCTACGGTTCGCGAATAATGCAGACATGATCGAGACCCCTCTCTGATCAATAATCAGCAGCGGGACCTGGAGATCCGTAATGACTCCCACATATTCAACGATGACCCTTGTGATCATGTGAACCTTTAACGTCGTAACTAAATCCCTTTGTCTCGTGATATATTACATGTCCGAGATTCGATCATCGGGATCCAAATACCTAGTTTGATCTCGTTACCGACATGCACTCTTTTCCCGTTCTCGTGATATAATATTCTAGTGATCACATCACTTGCTTGCAAGCTATTTCAATCTGATATCACCGAGAGGGCCTAGAGTATATCTATCCGTCATCGGGATGGAAAAATCCTACACTTGATCCATGAGCCTCAACATAACACCTTCGTAGCACTAAACCCACCTTTATAGTCACCCTGTTACGGTGTGACGTTTGATGTTATCAAGATACTCTTCCGGTGTTAGCAATTAACATGATCTCATGGTCTAAGGACTAAGATTACTTCGTATGATGTTATAGAAATATAAACATAATGACTTTGATCATAATGCTATACTTCGAATGAATGTTCATCACATCATTCCACCAATGTTGTGACCTCGTTATTAACAACATCCAATGTCCATGATCAGGAAACCTTGATCATCTTATTAATCAACGAGCTACTTTATATGAGAGGCATTACTAGGAACTTTGTATTTTGCTTATTAAACACACATGTATTGACGTTTCCAATCAATACAATTATAGCATGCAAAATAAATATTTATCATAAACATGGAATAAGATAATAACCACTTTATTATTGCGTCTCGGGCATATTCCCTTCAGTCTCCCACTTGCACTAGAGTCAATAATCTAGTTTAAAAACTTTGCATATTGAACATCTATGGCTTTCTGGTGTTGCATATACGCGATTTCTAGTGGTTAACATAATCTCCAGATCTGACAGTTTCAGGTCCGTGTGTATTTGCATGTCTTTGCGTCTCTACGCATCACTCATTCTCAAATGAGATGGCATTGTATAAATTTGGTCATTTGGTGAGACCTTTAGTTCGTTCGGGTTAAAATATGTTGATATTATTGTCATACAATATATCTTCATAGTATTAGCCCACTTTGAACCACTCCTAGTTTGATAACAAACTACTTAACACAAATGCCCTCCTTTGCTGCTACTATAGTAGTCATATACTTAGCCTTTTGTTGTAGTATCCGTCAAAATGTCTCAACTTTGGAACTCAACCAAATCCATCATGGAACATCCTTTCCATTACATTGTGCCACCCATAGTCTAAATTGAGATAAATTTAATTTGTATCTTGTGACAAAACTAGTATCAATGTAACACTTTACAATGAACTACCTTTAATTATTTATCACTTATACATGATATATTCTTAGTTCTTCCAAAGCTCATAAGAATATCTTTACTATTGTCCAATGATCATCTTATGAATCATTCTGGTATGTGCTCATAACATTTAGAGCATAGGACATATCTGGATATATACATATCACGATATAATTGATCAAAATATTCATGTGATTTTACTCACCAAGTGTTGAAACACTTGAATCTTGATACAATCCTTTCCATGCAACAAGAACCTTTCTTTTTGTTTCCATATTGAATCCTTTTCAATATCTCATATATGTACGTCTGCACAACCATATTAGCGCCTCAATCTATCCATATAGACATTGATGCTGAATATTCTGGTTTTGCCCAAGTCTTTCATCAAAATCCTATTTTAATGAAATTCTTAACTTGCGTCAATACACGATACATCATTTCCAATCAACACCATGTCCTCTACATAATGTATTAGAAATATGTCTCAGCGCTCCCACTTAATTTCTTGCAAATGCAAGCATCTTCATCATCTCCGATGAATTTAAACTCCTTTAACATTTTCATCATGGTGAAGATTCCAACTCCGCTATGCTCACTTCAACTATTGTAGTTTGCATGCCCTTTTAGCACCCTTTGAATTAATAAAACCCTTCGGACCGTGTCATGTACACGTCCTAGGTAACCATTCTATTAGAAGAACCTTGTTTTGTTTATTCAACTACCATATACCAAATTATATGTAGTGGTTGCTACATTAATCCGTCAAGACTAAATATCGCTATGAAAGATCAAATCTTGTCATAGTCAACTCCTTGAACATTGCCGTAAACTTCTTTCCGACATGTCGACTATTTGATAGATGTTAAAAATCCATGTATATTTCTTTATAGATCCAAACACGACCGATAGGCTTCACGCCTTTCCAGAGGGTCTTCCAAGTTCAGAAATTTGATTTCTCGTGTATGGATACTATCACGGATTCTATGACTTATAGTCATTTTACGGATTCAAGGCCCATCATTGCATGTGTGTTCTTCTCATGAACCACAACCAGTGTCATTGCATGCATGTTCTTCTCACAAACCACATAAGGATCCACCAGTGTCATTGGATGTGTGTTCTTCTCATGAACCACACATGGATCCACCCATTGTCATTGCATGTCTATTCTTTTCATGAACCACAGCTAGAGTCATTGCATGTATGTGCTTTCCAGAAACCACACATGGATCCACCTAGTGTGATTGCATGTATGTTCTTTTCACAAACCACGCATGGATCCACCAGTGTCATTGCATGTGTGTTCTTCTCATGAACCACAGCCAGTGTCATTGCATGTATGTTCTTCTCAGAAACCACACATGGATCCACTAGTGCCATTGCATGTGTGTTCTTCTCATGAACCACACATGGATCCACCAGTGTCATTGCATGTCTGTTCTTTTCATGAACCACAGCTAGAGTCATTGCATGTCTGTTCCTTCCACAAACCACACATGGATCCACCTAGTGTGATTGCATGTTTGTTCTTTTCACAAACCACACATGGATCCACCAGTGTCATTGCATGTGTGTTCTTCTCATGAACCACAGCCAGTGTCATTGCATGTATGTTCTTATCACAAACCACATAAGGATCCACCAGTGTCATTGCATGTCTATTCTTCTCACAAACCACACATGGGTCCACCTAGTGTCATTGCATGTCAGTTCTTCTCACATACCACACATGGATCCACCAGTGTCATTGCATGTGTGTTCTTCTCATGAACCACAGCCAATGTCATTGCATGTATGTTCTTCTCACAAACCACACAAGGATCCACCAGTGTCATTGCATGTGTGATCTTCTCACAAACCACATAAGTATCCACCAGTGTCATTGCATGTCTGTTCTTCTCACAAACCACACATGGATCCACCAGTGTCATTGGATGTGTGTTCTTCTCATGAACCACACATGGATCCACCAGTGTTATTGCATGTATGTTCTTTTCATTAACCATAGCTAGAGTCATTGCATGTCTGTTCCTTCCACAAACCACATATGGATCGATAAGTGTCATTGCATGTTTGTCCTTTTCATGAACCACACCTAGTGTCATTGCATGTCTGTTCCTCTAAACAAACCACACATGGATCCACCTAGTGTGATTGCATGTCTGTTCTTTTCACAAACCACACATGGATCCACAAGTGTCATTGCATGTGTGTTCTTCTCATGAACCACAGCCAGTGTCATTGCTTGTTTGTTCTTCTCACAAACCACACATGGATCCACCAGTGTCATTGCATGTGTGTTCTTCTGATGAACCACACATGGATCCACTAGTGTCATTGCATGTTTGTTCCTTTCATGAACCACACCCAGTGTCATTGCATGTCTATTCCTCTAAACAAACCACACATGGATTCACCTAGTGTGATTGCATGCCTGCTCTTTTCACAAACCACACATGGATCCACCAGTGGCATTGCATGTGTGTTCTTCTCATGAACCACAGCCAGTGTCATTGCATGTATGTTCTTCTCACAAACCACACATGGATCCACCAGTGTCATTGCATGTGTGTTCTTCTAAACAAACCACATAAGGATCCAACAGTGTCATTCCATGTCTTATCTTTTCATGAACCACAGCTAGAGTCATTGCATGTATGTTCCTTCCACAAACTACATATGGATCCACCAGTGTCATTGCATGTCTGTTTTTTTCATTAACCACACCAAGTGTCATTGCATGTCTGTTCCTCTAAACAAACCACACATGGATCCACCTAGTGTGATTGCATGTCTGTTCTTTTTACAAACCACACATGGATCCACCAGTGTCATTGCATGTGTGTTCTTCTCATGAACCACACATGGATCCATCCAGTGTCACTGCATGTATGTTCTTCTCACAAACCACACATGGATCCACCAGTGTCATTGCATGTGTCTTCTTCTCATGAACCACACATGGATCCACCAGCGTCATTGCATGTGTGTTCGTTTCATGAACCACGGCTAGAGTCATAGCATGCCCGTTCTTTCCACAAACCACATATGGATCCACCGGTGTCATTGCATGTCTGTTATTTTCATGAACCAGATCTAGTGTCATTGGATGTGTGTTCTTTTCATGAACCACACCCAGTGCCATTGGATGTGTGTTCTTTTCATGAACCACACCCAGTGTCATTGGATGTGTGTTCTTCTCACAAACCACACATGGATCCACTAGTGTCATTGCATGTGTGTTCTTTTCATGAACCACTCATGGATCCACCTAGTGTGATTGCATGTTTGTTCTTTTCACAAACCACATATGGATCCACGAGTGTCATTGCATGTCTGCTCTTTTCACAAACCACATATGGATCCTAATTAACCTTAGGAGAGCCCTAACCTTAGCCCCCCAATGGGTGGCTGTTAGACCGAGTCTTCTAGAAGGCACGCCCTAACATAGTTGTTCTGCTTGACGATTGTTACATACCGTTCGATCGGGGCGCTTGGATGATTGGGATGGTCTTCGTGCGAGCGATCCGCGAGTAGGCTGTTCTGTGGCATGATTGGCCACGCTTTCTCTGGACAAACTGGTAACACCGGGCACTCCCCTATTGCGAGTGTCACGACTCACGAGTTCAGTGGGCCACATCCCAGTGTCACCTCCCCATTACTTCTCTTCATATCCGTACTTCTCTTCCTTCCCCTTGAAGCCACTTTCCCCACTTCACTCCCATCCTGCCGTCGCCGCAAGCCGATGGCGCCTCCATCCCAATCCCCTCTCCGACAGCCACCCCCCTCCCCTCTCTCCATGGGTTCAAGGGGAGACAGCGAGGAAACGTGTCATGATGACAGGGACGATGATTTCAGTGTGAGTCATCTCAACTCTATCTCTATCATTTGTGGCCAGTTATCTATTTTTTGAGCTTGATCTAATCTGTTTACTCATGTGCGTATGATGTGTTAGGCCAACCAGACGATGTATGACTCCGACTATCACGGTTTAGTGGATGAAGACAGTCCTGTGCTATGTAAACATGGACATGTGCCTGCTAAATTTGTAGTGTTAAAAGGACGAAACGCAGGCAGGAGGTTTCTACGGTGTCAAGGACATCGTGCAATGATGCAAGGCAGAAGTTGCGGTGTTGTCAAATGGGTAGACCTAGAGTGGCCCAAATCGATGCAGAAAACGCTGGACAAACTATGGGATATGACTGTTGAGTTGAAAGAATCCGTAGTCAGCTCACTTCTTGACAGTTTTGAGATGAAGCTATGGGACCTAGTTGACACAACCAAGCTTAACCGAGATCTCAGGAGGGTGCAAGACAAGGTTAGCAAAGTCGAGAAGGAGAGGGACGTGGCGTTAGCCCTGAAGGCTAAAGTAGAGCAAGAACTGACTCAAGCAAGGAATGATCTTCACCAAGCCAAAGTCCTGCAGTTCACAACTATGAGTATTGACAAGTGCATGAGGAAAAATACAGAGAAACAATTGAAGCTATGCAAGGAAGATGCTAAAAGGAAGGAGCAGACGATTCGATCCTTGCTCTCGCAGGAAGATGCGCATCGGGCTAAGATTAGGAAGATCAAGGAGATGTGTGATAACTAGTTCTATTTAGCTTGAGCTCTGTGCATTTTTAAGTTGTAATAGTAGTACTTGTTGACCTAGCGGTCTGAACTAGTGGTCCCGAAGTCCTAGGAGGAAAAAAATTGCTCTCCCGTTAGTCTGTCTTAACCCTGCATCACTTCCTTTTGTCTAATCATGGTGGTATTCTGAAATTGGTGGTTTGTTTAAACGTAATCTATGTGGATTGTGCCGCATGCAAATGGCACAGCCACAATTTATAAAGTGGAACCACGTACACCCGGTTAATGGAGATCCGGGAGCTTCGCTAGACGCACGGAATACAGGAGCAGGGAGGCGGTGAGATAGATGGGCTCAAGCATCTGGGCATTATCGGTTGCCATTGCTGTTTATGTTGCCATGTCGTTGTGCAACATCTAAAATAAGTTGCTGCTTTGTGGAGTGTGGCAGCTTAAATAATTTATTTCTATGCCACTTACATTCAGTCGTATTTGGAGACCTCCTGCCCCTCAGCAATCATGGAACCGGTGCTGCTTGTTTTCAGATAGCAGTGGCACAATCACAATTTTGGATTCAACTACTGACTCGGGCGTTTCCAAACCCTAAGTCATGGAACATTTTACTCAGAGAACGTGGGTAGATTGTTTCGCCCAGCAACATGTCACACACAGAGCTCCGGAATTTAACAGAATTACATATATAGGTTCAAGTTCAACACATTACTATGCATCTTCATTGCCAGCAGCCTTCTTCCCCATCCTGGGTGCCAAGACTTCATGTCCACTGGCTTCTCCATTTCCTGCCTTCTTCCTCTTCCTTGATGCCAATTTTCTTAGCTTCATGTACTCTGCATCGCCGAGACAATGGGCACCAGAATCGTGTCCAGCATCATCTTTCCACTCATTTTTACCTTCTTCAGGCAGCAAAATGACTGGCCCGGCAGTCATGTTTCTAACCTTGCGGCGCTTCCTGTCAAAGAAACAGGACTGTTGCAAAATTGCCCAATATCTATAGAGTAAATAAAACAAAAATTACAATTCAGCACAAACATGCGAACCCCAAGAGACTTTGCATACCAAGAGCTAATTGGGTTCGAGCAACCACCCTGTCCAAGAATAGAAGGGCGACTCCCAGTTGCAGCAGCTTCCACATCCAGTACATCACATTTTAGCTCAAACATGCAAGCCAAAGCATACCTTTTCATCAACCCAATTAGCTGACTGCCACACATTAGAGGAACCATGATGCCATGTTCATCCATGAAGCTGAACTTTGCAGTCTGCTTCTACCATAATTCATGATGATTACGCAGAGCAGCAACCATACCAAATATAGTGCAGATCTGCGCATGCGCTTCTTCCATCGTGATACAATGGTGTCCATACAACTTGCCCTTAGAGTCATACCTGAAGAGGACTATCGTAACCAGGTAAGGGTGGTCCGCGAAGATCACACTTGACAGAAAACTGTGGGTAAAATATGTTTGTCAGCGTTGGGCTAACAAACAATTTTAGGTTCACTAGCAAGCTAGCAGTTATAATTAGTGCGAATAGAAAAGAGAAGGGTCGCTCACCCGCTTGTAGCCAGAAATTCTTCTTCCTTGGTAGTAGGATCTTCCATCCTCCGAGTTGCTCGGCTCGTCGGCGGTGGAGGCGGGCTAGAGCCTCGAAACAGCGGCTACGGCATGCTCCATTGGAGCTCGGGATCAGCGACTAGGTGCAGTGACTAGGTGTAGCAAGTTGGCGCCGGAAGTCAAATGTCCGAAGGGATCGTCCTGCCTGGAGGGTGGATTCCAACGCCACCGGTGCTAGGGGAAAGGTGGGAATGGATTTGTGAAATTGGTCAATGCATCCAATCCACTTAGCTACTCGATTTGCCTAAGAGCTTGCCGCGTTGGCGCTCGCGTCACGGACAGATGACCGACATGAGGGTCCCGACCGTCTACTTCACGGGGTAGTTTAACGGAATGTTGGAATTTGGCAGGGGTGACATGAGTTTGCCTCGAAATGGCCCTCTCAGTAGTTGGCGGCCCAACTTTTCGAAACGTGGCAATTTCAGGCAACTTAGGTACCGCCATGCACTGGCCTGCGAACTTTGGTACCATAGACGAACATGCCCATCTAGGGGGTGGCATGCTTGTACGGTGGCACAGTTGTGGGTCGTCATAATGTCGGGACTATGATGGTGGTGGCGAGTGACGGGGGTGAGCCTTGTCTCTGTTGCTGGAAGATATTGGTATGGCGTCAGTCCCGTTGCATGCGTCCCTCCTTCTTTGTTCCGTGGAGCCTGTCTGGGATCCGGCATCATGAGGAGATCTCGGTCTATGCAGGTTGTTCATGCTAGACTGGCAAAGCTCCAGGTTGGACTCAAGCCTCTGAGAGGTGGCCTTTTCCTGTTGCTCGCAAGCATTTACGACAAGGTCATAGACCTGATTCACTGCTTTAGGTGATTTGTCATGTTCGAGTAAGTTCTTGGCGACGACCATGTTGAGGGCGGGGTTGGCATGACTTGCATCCCAGCCTTATCGGTGTAGGGGGTAGCTTTTGCTAGTTTGGACGGATCCCACCCCAAGTTGCGTCGAACGCCGAGATCACCAACGATGTGAGCCGGATCTTTCTTTGCCTTGTGCTTAAAGAGCACCTGCTTGTACTTAGCCTCCATTTCTCATGACACCTTGATCGATTGTTGTGCCCTGGCCATATCCATGTCCAGCTGGGAGCCCTACTCTACGATGCACTTGGCCTCTACGAGGATTTCCTGGCATTTCTCATCAAGATGTGTAACATTCTGAATATGGGCAACCGTAATTATTTCGACAAGGAGCTCGCCATAGATCACCTTGTCGGCTAGAGTAAGCAAGGGGTTGTCGGCCGCTGATGTAGATGGAGGAGGCAGTAAGTTTGTTTGGTCGGAAGCATTGGGCCATGTGGTTAGTTCCTGCAGCTACTGCCGGGGTATAGCTGGAGGCGGCATGGTGGGCTTGGTCTTTCTAGCTACGACAACAATGTCGGTCTTGGCTTCCTCATTGGTGTCAGTGAAACCTTTAATAGTTGCGATCATCTCGTTGAGATTAAGCAAGCTGGCGACCTATCGCCTCCTGAGCGTATGCCGAAGAAGGGTGTCGGGCGTGAGACCCTCAACAAAATGGTACACTAGCTCATCAGTATGGTCTCCCTCCAAGGTTTCCCTCACCCTTAACCATCTGGCGAGGTACTCACGTGGGGATTCCTCCGACCTATGAACATAGTGAGCCAGATCGAAGATCGTGACGACACCGACAAAGTGCGACCTCTGCTTCTCTAACACTTGGAGAAGCCAAGCGGATCTGTAGGGTTATTCCACCATTATATCATGCACAACGGTGGTTTGTGTGGGCCTTGATCTTATCCACAAGCCATAGCATCCCCTTTTCCTCTAATCCAGTAGTAGCACTATCTAATTGACATAGATAAACATGGAGAGATAAATCAAGTCCCGACAGTCCAGGATTTTCTTCTACCAGCTCTAGTGCTAGCTTTCTTGGATCTCTCTACAGACTTCATTAAATAGGGGTACCTCTACTTTTCCTGATCTAAGACAGCAAACTCCAAAGAGAGATCCGAGCCCGATCCTTCCGTTAACGTGTCCTGCCCGTCGGTGGTCCGTGCGGTCCTTGACGCGTTTCCAACTTCCTAGGAGCTTGATCCCGAGCCGGTTTCGTCGATGAAGAGATGGATGTCCCTGATTGGAACAATGGAGCAGCGGGTGGGGTTCGACTTCGCCGAGATCTAGAACTCGTCTGGGGGATGATACAAATGTTGCTAGAGAAGACAACACGCCCAATGGCCACAGTGTTGCTAATTCCTAGGAAGATATTGGACCTTGCTCGGTGTAGAGCTCGAAACGCCTCTTGCCCCACGGTGGGCACCAACTGTCGTGGTATTGCTAATGAGTATGCCATGGAGGGGTCCTCACAGAGCCTGTTTAGAGATGTGGGGGGAGGCGGTGAGTTGACGGTTATGAGGTAAAACAACTTGCCCAGGTTCGAGTCCCACAATGGTGGCGGAACCCTACTTCTGTTATAAATCACTATAATGGCAATACGCCGAGTTACATAGATCGATTATCTACGTGAGGTGTTATGAATCATTCTAAGTCATGCCATAAAGGCTGCCACAGGTTTGGCTTATAAAGGCGCAAGAACCTAGGGTTTAAGGGAAAGGACCTTGTTGGACAGGTTATAGAGTAGTACACTAATACTAACTAGTCTTCGTGTCTTGTACTCTAAGGCTCCGGGTTGGTCGGTAACTACATGGTAGCCTTCCTTATTCTGGCATGGGCCTCCGTTCTAGATCCGTTTAACTGGGCCGCCCAGCAGACCATAGGCCTTGCTACCAACTGTGGGCCACCCGGGTTAGCCGGATTAGAGACATGCTATGGTGATACCCATTTAGCATATCCCCACCACTTGGGGGATCAGCAATGGAATGAGTACAAGCTTGCTTTCAGATCACTAGATCCCTAGCATACCACCACTACATCTCAGAATTTTCACTCCTGTCCAGGAGGGTGCCATAGTTAGTTTCCTAATTGATGAGGAACATGGTGGGTGGGATTCTAAGTTGGTTCACTCAATCTTTGAAGAGGAGGTGGATACAAGAATTCTAAAAGTACCTGGGAATGGAAGCAATGATTTTGCTTCCAGGACTCATTCAAAGTTTGGATTTTATTCAGTAAAAGTTAGCTTACAACTTGGCATGTACCTGGGAGTTTGCTGCATTGTAGATTGCCTGGGTCAGGCTTCCGTTCTGATTGCGCTGAAGAGACCAAAAGCTAGAAGAAACTTTGGTGGATCAAGGCTCTAGGTAACATGAAGATTTCAAAGTGGAGATTCGCCCATGATTGTCTTCCTACTACTCATCAGCTCCGACATCAGCATATTGAATTCCAAGATGATTGCTTCTTCTGTCATCGTGAGGAGTAGGTGGAGCATGTCTTTGTACTGTGCAATATGCTACTGAGGTTTTGCAAGACTTGAAGAAATCGTTCTCAATCAATCTTAAATGAAAGTATTTCATTAACACCAAGGACTAGCTTTTTGATTTCATGGAGAGGTCGTCTGTAGCACCCTGGGAAAACCCGAATTAGAAATTGCATGTTGTTTCTATTTTATTCATCATCATCATAACATCATCATGCATATTTTGGTCTCTTAAAAATATTTTTCTAAACCCTATTTTTATTCCATACTACTTCCTTATTTTTTTGCCTAAAACTATTTTACAAAATGGTCTTCATTTTAAAAATAAAATAAAAAATGTTTTTCCTAGGGGAGGTAGTCCAGCTGGTCAGGCCCAAAAGCCCAACTGGACAGACCACCAACCACGCCACCTAAACCTAATCGACCCAGACCCAACCCGCACACAACACAACCCACCCCAACCCAACACGCATGACACAAAACGAAACACACACTCAACACGATGCATAGACACTCGACACAACCACACCAAACACACCCAACCATTGCCACTCACACAGCACGCAACAACACGCTAAACTCACACCCACGCATGCAGGACACAACACACACATGCGACTCACACGTTTCACACGACACCCACCACTAACCCGACATGCCCCTGGCTATTTTGAAAAAGACCCCTTCTGCCCCTGGATCAAAACCGATCGGGTCCCTGCAACCATTCTCTCCACCAACCACTGATCCTTCCTCACAGAGCCCCGCCTATGTCTCCTCCCGTGAGCACCCGCCCAAGTCACCCATCGACCCCGAGCCTTCGACCTCATCGAGCTTTCCAAAGCTGCCGGCCTCTAGCCTCCCTCCTTCCAATTGGTGCCACCCCCGGGTGTCCCTGCAACCGCGTCGCCGTCCTTCCTCTATGTGATCACCGCCTCCTCGCCTTCCTTCCCCGTGTGCCACCGCCCTCGACTCCACCATGACATCGAGACCCTCTCTGGCCTCACCTCTAGGCATGTGGTCTGCCGTCTTCGTTGCCATGATCTTCTGCCAGCGGATCGCCTAAGTCGAACCGTAGCGCCGCTGCTCACTTGCACGCGTGTGCCTCCGGCCTCCATGCCTCTTGTTCCCAAGCTCCTCTTGGGCCCCATTTTCGAGCTCACCAACTGGTGCTATGGTATTCCTCGTCTCCCTACCGCTCGCCACGAACCGCCAGCAGTCGTGTCCCCACCATCAAGCTCGCCCACGAGGTCCTTTACCACCTTCCGCCCGGCGACCTACATCCTCCAACCGTGCCGCTCCTCCACGGGCACCTTCTAGTTCCTCCGCGACCTCTACACCCAAGAGATCTCTGTCGATGCTAAAGCCATCTCCTCCCTGCTCTGCACACAGGTGATAGCTATGAGATTCGACACATTTTTGATGGCTTTTATTGATGGTTTTCTCCTGGATTTGATTGTTTTCTGGTTTTACCTAACGCTAATACTTCGGTAGCAAAGAAAACTTGGTATTTAATGTGTGTTTCAGGTCCAGGACATTAACAGGAGGATTTAACTAGAGAAATACAATATTCTAGAGAAAACAAGCAAGTCCTGATGACCCACAAGTATAGGGGGTGTATCGCAGTATTTCTGATAAGTAAGAGTGTCGAACCCAACGAGGAGCAGAAGGTGCTGGCGAGTGGCTAGGAGCAGGAATTCTCTGTACATACTTAGCAAACGGATTTTTAGGGGTTTTTGATAATGCAGGTAAATAAAGTACGAGTAAATAAAAGACAATAAGAATAAATGCAGCAAGTGGCCCAATCCTTTCTTTAGCAAAGGACAAGCTGGTTGTATTACTTAAGATGACCAAACGTTCTCGAGGACACATGGGAATATCGTCAAGTGCTTTCGCTTCATATAGTTGATTAATCTTCTTTAGTTTGCTAAGTGTTGTGTGGGTGAAACTGTGCTAATGTACCGACCTTCCTAGGACTAATACATACTTGTGATTATACCCCTTGCAAGCATAACCACAGCTTTAAACTCTAAGACCCTGGCGTCCCTTGTGCAAAGGTTTCCTAATGGGGGTTCAGGTTTCTGTCACTCTGGCAACCCCTACGATTAGTAGAAAAATACACAATGCATTCCCCTAGGCCCATATAGGTGAAGTGTCATGTAGTCGACGTTCACATGGCACCACTAGAAGAAGTACACCACAACCTAAATTTCAAACTATTGAATCTTTCTCAATGCAAATCCACTACTAACAACATGACTTCTCCCATGTCCTCAAGAACAAAACGAACTACTCACAAGACATCATATGGATCATGATCAGAGATGAAATAATGATGTGTAACAATCTTAACATAAACGATAATTCAATGGTTCACTCAATAGCATCAACTACAAGGAGTAATCAACACCGGGAAAGTTTCCCCTAAGAACTATGCAAGATTCAACCCAATTGTTACAGTGGTATGAAGTGGTGATGATGATGGTGCTGGTGGAGATGATGATGGTGATGATGATGATGATCCTGATGAAGTCCAGCTTGATGGTGGTGTTGATGGCGACGATCTCCCCTCTCCGGGAAGGAATTCCCCCGGCAGAATTCTGTCTGCCGGAGGGATCTTTCTCTCTTGGTGTTTTCCGCCCTGTAGAGGCGGCGGAATCTTTCTATGGTCGCTCCTCGAGTCTTAGGATTTCGGGAGGATAATATACGCCAGAGGGGAGAGGATGGAGTGGACCAGGGCGGCCACACCACCTGGTGGTGCGGCTTGGGGTGACCCGCGCCAGGGGTGGTGCGGGCCCCCTGTGGCCCATCTCCACTTCCCCTTCTGGCTTTCTTCGTCTTCTAGAAAAATAGGATTTTCCATGTATTTTCCCGGATTTTCTGATCTTCGCAAATTTTGCCTCCTGCATTCACCTTTTCCATCAGAATCCTGACTGCAGCGGCCCATGCTCCAAAAGTCATCAACCATGCAAAAACAGATGAAATAACATAAGTATCATCTCTTAATATGAAATATATCAATGAATAACAGTAAATTATGATATAGAATAGTGATGCAAAATGGATGTATCAACCCCCCCCCAAGCTTAGACTTTGCTTGTCCCCAAGCGAAACTGGACTCAATAAACATGACCTCAGGTTTATGGAGTGAAGAGTCGATAAAAGAATACGGACAAGAAGCATCACATTCATCAATACATAAGTCATAATAGAAGACAACTCACTATTATATAACTTAACTTGCAATAAGTAAAGGAAACACAATAAAGATACATAAAGTAAATCACAATTGGCAATGACAAACTTAGCTCTTGGTCTAAGAATAGTTGACAATTTGCTGGAGTTCACAAATAACTGATTTTCAATGATAGCTTTCAAAGTAGTAGACACTAAGATAAGAGCAAAGTGCAAAACAAGGAACATAAGAGACATGATTGGATAAATCATCATATGAATGAATGAAACACAACAACTCAAAATACTTGCTGAGATAGAAGGGAATAGATTTACTGACTCAACTAAAAGGTAAAAGAAAGGCCCTTCGCAGAGGGAAGCAGGGATTTCAAGTTTCATAAAGAGCTTCCAAAAATTATGGTACTTATTAGCTTTCAACTCTCATTGCCCCTATCATAGGCATCTTTAGGTGATTAAGGTTAAAGTGATCAAATATGAGGATATGCTTGACAAGTTGCAAGTTGAAAATCTCATGTCCTTTGAATACGTGGGCCGCTCCTCATGCTACTCAAGTTTAGTCACCGGTAAGTTCTTGTCATAGTAAGTACATGTGTATCATAGAGAACCGCCAATGGGGTACCCGTTGCCCGATGATACGGAAGAATCCCCATATCAAAATGACAAGGCAAGCAGACAACAAGCATCTTAGCAATCTTCTTATTTATCATGGGAAAATGGTGCTTTTTTCTCACTTTCCTCTTTTCTCATCTTTTTTTCTTTTTCTCTTTTTCTCAATCTCTGTCTCTTTTTTTATAAGAAGAATGCTTCATAGATGCTCATTATGGTTACGCTGCAGGTTTCCACCATGACAGCATGGATTAGACTGGCGGCCCGGGCGTTTCTCTAACACACATACATAACTCCATGGACTTACAAGCTCCCCTTTCATTTCACACCGACGACATCCATAGACAAAAGAACATGATATCAACTAGGTACAAAGTACCGGTGCAATGTTGAAAGCGTTACCCATGACAGCATGGTTCTGCTAATTCACAACTTACAAAGCGCAAGCATATACGCAACATAGACAGGCACAATGGTTCAAGTTTATTAAATGCAAGAAAGTAAAGTGTGCCATCAAGTTCGTGAGAGCTTTAATCACTAATTTTCACATAACAAGTTTAATTTGGAAGGTAGATAAAAACATGAATTTACTTGGAATAGCAATAATGCTAATAGGTAGGTATGGTGGACACAAATAGCATAGGTTTTGGTTTAAGGATTGGATGCACGAGAAGCATTCCCTCTCAGTACAGGTTTTTGGCTAGCAAGGCTGGGTAGCAAGCATAAGAGTTGAAGGAAACAAACAAACATACAAGTGATAAAAGCAAACATGCAATCTTCCTTGGAAGCACAAAAGATCTTAACTAGAGAATACTAAACTTATGAGCAAATCAAGAAAGAAAGATGATGAAATTATATTTCTTTAGAGTACTTTTATCTTTTTCATTCAACTCTCAAAAATAGTGTTGCTACTGACCGAGCCAGGTTTTCCAAAACCAACTAAATTAACTCAATGATCCCCAAAGTGATACCAAAGTGACAAGATCAATCATATAACCATGAATTGAAAACTAAAATAAGATATGCAAAAGAGTAAATGATAGAACTTCTCATTAATAATCCATAACGACAACTCACTCCAAGGGATACATAGATATCTAACGAGAGGGGGGACACTTCCATAATGCAAACCATCCTACATGATAACTTCTCTATTCATGATATGACTCTACTAAAAAGGTAAAAAGATAGAAGATAGTGATGTGATACCGCGGCACGCCCCCAAGCTTGGAACAAACCAAGGGGATGCCAAAACCTGATGATGAATTACTCCTTCGGTGATGGTGGTATTCTCTCGATGAGCTCTTTGATTAGTTTCCCCAAGACCACAATCTCGAAGGTGAGATTACGAATCAACTGTGAGTTTTGCTCAACGCGGCTCATGATCATGTCAGGTTGGGAATTCCAGCTCTTGCAGTTCTTTCCCCACTCTTCCTCCTTGAAGTCTTCTTTTCCTGCATGGCTAGAACGAGGCAAATCCCAATTGGAGGGTAGTTTCTCCTTGGGCATATTTTGGTATTGATGGTCATGGATAAGGGTATTAAAAGGATTCTTGGTGCGTGGAGGAAGTGACCGTGGAGCAAAATAGTGACGCGGAGGTTTCCCTCCAGTTGACATCCGTGCAGTCCTTCTGATCCTGGCAGGTTTTTCCACCACTCCAATGCTTGCAATGGTAGTGCCGGTGTGCGGATGTTGTCTTTGCTTTGCCTCCTCTTCATATTCACTCTTGATCTCCTTCTCCTGCCCGGGGTCTTGGAGATCTTCCTCCATAGGCTCCATTCCCTTATCCTTGGCAGACACCATTGTGCTTCTAACTTTCAAAAATAGTTCCTGGCAGAAACAGATCGAAACAAAAACACGATGAGAACACGATATATGAACCTCGGGGGATCCGAGGGATTATGTATTACGAAGTTTTACAACAAAAGGAAGGTACTGGGAGAAAAAGGGTCGGAGACGGAGGCCGAGGTGGCCACACCACCTGCTGGTGCGGCCAGGGGCCCGTGCCAGTGGGTGGTGTCAGCCACCCTGGCTCCGTTTCCGTCCCTTTTTCGCTTCGTAGCTTTCCTTGTTGGATAAAAACTCCAAAAATACAACTGGATAGAATTTTCGTGGAACTTTGCTTACCAGATCTGTTACCTATTCAAAAACAGACTCTGCAGGTCTCTGAATTTGGCATTTGATAAATTTTTCCAGAGCTACCACTTGAATAACATCAATATCTTCATCTTCATACTCATATTGCTCGAGTCATGAAACCTTTCACTTCCTTATTACACCATTTTATCCACTAACCTGAAAATTTCTTTCACATAAAACTTCACACAATTCTCATTAGCAACATTAGTGTAAGCGAGGTAATAAACCTCTTAGGTCCAATTTCAACTGAAATCCATCAAATCATAAGCTACTGCAGCAACTCCTTCCGAAAACCTAAAAAGAATTCAAAAAGGAAATCGTTTTAAGAAGCAAATGCGAGAGTGGCAAAATCTGTCAAAACAGACCAGCAGGTAAAGATCAATTTTTTCAAAAATCTTCTGTTGCTCAAATCAAAAAGTGAAAAACTAAGGAAAGTTAAATAACAACCTGGGCAGAAGCACAAAACACTATAGCTCAATCTGACGTACAGAAATCTCTCACGAATTTTTATGGTGAAGCACAAAAATCTGTTTCGGGACAGCAACTGCCCCAAATCTTACTTCTATCTCATTAGAGGTTGATCTTGACACAAAAACCAAACAAAATGATAAGGAGAGGTCATTACCAAGGTAATAACTTCAAAGACTCAAAGAAACAAAAACAAACTGAAAGCAAAAATAAATTGGTTGTCTCCCAAAAAGCTCTTTCTTTATAGCCATTAAGATGGGCATTATAATTTCAAAGATGCTCACATAAGAATATGAATTGAAGTGAAAGAGAGAATTAAGAAGGAAAAATACACATGTTTAAGTCTAACCCACTTCCTATGGAAGGGAATTTTGTAAACAAACAAATTTTTGAAACCAGAAGCTGCAAGCATAGGAAGGCAAAACAAGTGCAACATAAAAACTTTAAGCATAAAACGAGGAAACTTGATATTATTGAGGTGTATAAGAACAGTCTTCCCTCTCTCATAAGAACTTTCAGTATCATGCACAAATTTAATGATATAGCTATCACAAGAACCATGGTAGCAATGATCACTTAT
Organism: Avena insularis; assembly: GCA_023614405.1. NCBI lineage: Eukaryota > Viridiplantae > Streptophyta > Magnoliopsida > Poales > Poaceae > Avena > Avena insularis. The sequence goes on from CM042690.1 coordinate 451,562,571, forward strand.
CCTAACAGAAAACACAGGAACACCAGCTCTCATAACACTACTTTGTGAAACAATATTAGGGATATTCTTACAAAGGATAGTGTGTCCCTCTTCTACATATTTAGTGACAAAGTCTTTCACATTTGTTATTATAGGTTCATCATCCATTTGTTTATCAGGTTCAATAGCTTTATTTGTACTTCCATTAACCATACTAGCTATCATAGAATGTTCCTTTATCTTAACTGGGAAAGGTATTTTCTCAATGTAAGGTTTAGGTAAAACATGATTAGCAGTATAAACTTCAGTATTTCTTGTAGGAACACACTTAACAATGTCTTTATAAGGTGCATGATACTTATTCCGTTTCTTTTTAGGCACTTCAATATAGGAAGCAAAAGCCTTAAAATAAGTTGTAATAACTTGAGAGTCTAGACCATAAGCATTTTTAATATTTTGAATGTCATCAGTTCCCATAAAAGATTCAATGCATTCATAATCATAATTTATACTTGACATTCTTCCTTTGTCATTCTCCCATGCTTCAGCATTGTCTTGAATACGGTCTAGAAGATCCCATTTAGCTTCTTCTTCCATGCGTGTAAATGATCCAGCACAAGAAGCATCCAATAAATCCTTATCATGAACAGAAAGCCTTGCATAAAAGTTATTGATAATAATATTGTTGGGGAGCTCATGAATGGGACATTTGAGCATTAGTAACTTCAATCTCCCCCAAGCTTGCGCTGTACTCTCTCCATCAAGAGGCCAAAAGTTGTATATTTGATTCTGATCTTTATGAATCTCACTAGGAGGATAAAACTTTGAATAAAAGAGAGGTACTATTTCCTCCCATTCAAGAGCTTGACCATTCTTCAGCAGCTTATACCAGTCCTCGTCTCTTATTTTCAGTGATAATGAGAATAACTTCTTCTTGACTTGATCTGTTGTAATACCTGCACACTTGAACAACCCGCATAATTCGTGTATAAAGAGCAAACGATCATCGGGATGGACAGTTCCATCTCCAACATAATAGTTATCCATAACACGATCAATAATTCTTGTAGGTATTTTAAAAGTATTAATCTCAGCAGGAGGTGGTTCATCTACTACCTTAGCAGTGGTAATAGCATTACGAAATAAGAAACTCAGCGAATTATCCATATTGAAATAAAGCAACTAACAGAAGTAAACAATACTCACAGTAGAAGTTTCCTTTACTAGTTCCACTTTCCAATAGCGCTTCACTCCCCGGCAACGGTGCCAAAAAATAGTCTTGATGACCCACAAGTATAGGGGGTGTATCACAGTATTTTCGATAAGTAAGAGTGTTGAACCCAACGAGGAGCAGAAGGTGCTGGCGAGTGACTAGGAGTTGGAATTCTCTGTAACTACTTAGCAAATGGATTTTTAGGGGTGTTTGATAATGCAGGTAAGTAAAGTACGAGTAAATAAAAGGCAATAAGAATAAATTCAGCAAGTGGCCCAATCCTTTCTTTAGTAAAGGACAAGCCGGTTTTATTACTTAAGATGACCAAACATTCTCGAGGACACATGGGAATATCGTCAAGCGCCTTCGCTTCATATAGTTGATTAATCTTCTTTAGTTTGCTAAGTGTTGTGTGGGTGAACCTGTGCTAATGTACCGAACTTCCTAGGACTAATACATACTTGTGATTATACCCCTTGCAAGCATCCGCAAGTACAAGAAAGTAATTAAGGTAGAAACCTAACAACAGCTTTAAACTCTAAGACCCTGACGTCCTTGTGCAAAGGTTTCCTAACGGGGGTTCAGGTTTCTGTCACTCGGGCAACCCCTACGATTAGTAGCCAAATACACAATGCATTCCCCTAGGCCCATATAGGTGAAGTTTCATGTAGTCGACGTTCACATGACAACACTAGAAGAAGTACACCACAACCTAAATTTCAAACTATTGAATCTTTCTCAATGCAAATCCACTACTAACAACATGACTTCTCCCATGTCCTCAAGAACAAAACGAACTACTCACAAGACATCATATGGATCATGATCAGAGATGAAATAATGATGTGTAACAATCTGAACATAAACGACAATTCAATGGTTCACTCAATAGCATCAACTACAAGGAGTAATTAACACCGGGAAAGTTTCCCCTAAGAACTATGCAAGATTCGACCCAATTGTTACAGCGGTATGAAGTGGTGATGATGGTGCTGGTGGAGATGATGATGGTGATGATGATGATCCTGATGAAGTCCAGCTTGATGGTGGTGTTGATGGCGATGATCTCCCCTCTCCGGGAAGGAATTCCCCCGGCAGAATTCTGTCTGCCGGAGAGATCTTTATCTCTCGGTGTTTTCTGCCCTGCAAAGGCGGCGGAATCTTTCTGTGGTCGCTCCTCGAGTCTTAGGATTTTAGGAGGATAATATACGCTAGAGGGGAGAGGCTGGAGTGGACTAGGGCAGCCACACCACCTGGTGGCGTAGCCTGGGGTGGCCCATGCCAGGGGGTGGTGTGGGCCCCCTGTGGCCCATCTCCACTTCCCCTTCTGGCTTTCTTCGTCTTCTGGTAAAATAGGATTTTCCATGTATTTTCCTAGATTTTCTGATCTTCGTGAATTTTGCCTCCAAACAACACCTTTTCCATCAGAATCCTGACTGCAGCGGTCCATGCTCCAAAAGTCATTAACCATGCAAAAACAGATGAAATAACATAAGTATCATCTCTTAATATGAAATATATCAATGAATAACAGTAAATTATGATATAGAATAGTGATGCAAAATGGACGTATCAAGTTCCACTTTGGAAGCACGTGAGGAGAGCTCACAGAAGCTTTAACGAGCAACTATACGGCAGGAATATTTTTCTGGTTGTATAGTTCCCACCGTATAGTTGCCGCCACCTTTGTCTTGTCAAAAGGGACAATTTCCGTGAAGGGACCAGGGGCCAAAACACAACACAGTAGCCGCCACACCATCTAGAAGGGAGAACGAAGAGATCCAGAGAAGAAGGAGAAGACGTTCTTCATCTCGTTCCACGATCTTTGACCTCCTAGCCAATACACCCCCATAGCCACTACTTGTACTTGAGAGAGAGATGGATCTCCACCTTGCAAGACTAGGGTTTGAGATTGTTTCTTCCCATCTTAAAGTTTGTTGGCTATTTTTCTATTCTTATTGTGGATCTCCACGGTAATACCAAGACAAATTCCCTTTATTTGATTATATTGTTGACCCGTTCTTCTATCAAGTGTGAGTAAATTCCCTTGGGCATGGGAGATGTAGGGGATTGGTGAGATGTGATGTGCCTTCATATATTTTCCATTAGTTTGTGATTGATTCTAATTACTATATTATGTGTGCTTGACTATCTTTGGGATGCCTAATGCTTGTTGTCCAATTAAGGGCCTAAACAACATGATACCTTGTTCTACATAGATAAGATCTTGTACACTAGTGGATCGGCGACCCCCAGGTGACACGGGGATATCAATGGAAAGCTAGTTGACTCGAGGATAACGAGTAACCACTTTGCTTATTGCATTAGTCCTATCCAAGGAGCTTAATCTCTAAGCAACATGAAGGGTCTTAATCGTCTAGTGTCTGACCATGGTTTTGGTAGCAAGCTAGTAGGATTATTGAAATTGGGATGAAATCTACCAAGAGGAGTTCCGGCTAATTATGGGTTGCTCGCCACATATATCTATAAGATTATAATTGTTACATTTACCACTCGACCACCTGGCACAGTCACTATCACCATGAACTGAATCTCCCCACGCCTTCTTTCGCCATCTGCGGGAAACAACAAACAAGCAAAGTCGTTCTTTACTTTTATGCATTATATTTCTGAAGTTTACATTTTAGTTCTATTTAAATCTATCGCATTTAATCAAAATCCCATTCTTATTTCAACACTTGTAGTTAATTCACTCGAAGAACTGTGACAACTTCGGGTGTGATAGAGACTTCATGAATAAACTCTTACCTTTGGGCTCCCTGTGGGATCATTATCTGAACTTCGAAACTAGCTACAAACAATCTGTGCTCTTGCAGACATCAAGCTATTTTCTGGCGCTGTTGCTGGGGAGCTAAGCGCTAAGTGTTTGTCTTTTGACATTTCAGGTGTTGCTACTACAAAATGTTCTCCTTAGGAGACAATGGGTCTACATGCTCTAGTAGGACCTACCTGCCAGATTATATTAGCGCATGCCTGCTCAGAGGTGCGAAGAAATTATTGAAAAACTTTTAAGATCGAATAAAGTTGAAGTTGAAAACCTGAGTGATATTATGGAAATCATGTCTATTTACAGGATAACTCCTATGAAACCTGAGAAAACTCTTAGGGAATACAGTGCTCGAAGTTCTGAATTTCTCAAACAACCAATAGAATTCCCTAATCCTGGAGTTAGAGAATATAAATTTGATGGTGGAATTATTAAAATTTTGCAGGAGAAAGCTTTCAGTGGAAGGGAAGATGAAGACCCAGGAAGACATATAATAGATTTTGATGATGTCATAACATCGCTTGGACCAAAAGGTTTGCCTAGAGACTTTTCTCGTCTTAAATTATTTCGATGGTCTCTTAAAAGTAAAGCTATAGACTGGTTATATTCTCTCCCTCGCCATTACATTAAATGTTGGGAAAACTGTATTGTTAAATCATCAACAGGTTTAATCCTTTTAAAAAGGTAACTGAACTAAGAAAGAACATAGGCAACTTTAGTCAGAACGTGGGAGAAAACTACCCACAAGCTTGGGAAAGATTCTTTTGAATGATCAATAGTATTCCTAATCATGGCTATTCTGAACTAACAATCTGCCATTTATTTTACCATGGTCTCAATACTCAATGTAGAGAATTGCTTGACTTCTCAGCTAGAGGATAAATAAATACTTTAACTATTAAAGAATGTTTGAAATTAATGTCTACTAGGACTAAGAATGATTCTTTATATAATCCTGATTTTGGCACTAAGCCGGAAAAAGGGATACTTCGAATAACTCCTGATCGTATGCCTGAGGTACGCAAAACTATGAAAGAAAAAGGTATACCTTCTGAACTTGCTAAGGAAAACAAAGAGGATTTTTTACAAGTCTTAACTCAAGAAGTCGAAACTAGAAAAGTTTTCAAGAATTGAAACATCGACAAGTAAAATCTCATAATAACTTGCATAAGCATTTCCAAAAACACAAAAAGATTTTCCTGGAATTCACTGAAAATTATGATGACATTGGCCAAGAAATCAAACTATTTCATAAGTATCTTAGTATGATTGAAACCCAGTGTGAACAAATAGCATCTGGTTATCAAATTTTTCTTCGTGATGATAAAGATATTTCTGTTTCTACTAATGTTGTCACTAGAAGGGGTGCAGTTGTTACAGGACCCTTAGGACCACCGGAATACGAAGCTGAGAAAGAGAGAAAGGAAAAATCCTTGCTCGAAGCAAGTCAAGAAGATTATACGTTGGTGGATTCTCAAGAAGAAACTGAGACGCAAGAACAAACTAAGGAGGACCACAATGATGGACATGATGATCATTATGACTCTGATGCAGAGACGGTTAATCCAAGAGAAGATAAATAAACAAGTAAGGAAGATGAAGTTGTTGTAGTATAAAAGAATAAAAGCAATAAGCAACAACAAAAGAAAGCAACAAAAGAGCCTAACCCCCCGAAAAAGGTAAAAGACAAGAGTAAGTCAGGTGAGAAAAAGCTTCATTATCCAGATCAAAAAAGAAAGCATCATATGAGGTAATTTATAATTCCTTTACAAAGGCACTTAGTGATCTTCGTATGGAAATCCCATTCGCGGATGCAATCAAAGTTCCTACTTATGGTAAATTCCTTCGTGATATTCTTAGTAAAAAGAAAGAAATAATTGAAACTGTTGCTATGGTAACTAGCTATCCTGCTAACGGGAAGATGTTGTCTAAGTCTGGAGATCCTGGAATACCAATTATTTCATGCTCAATAGGTAAAACAGATATTCATAATGCCTTCTATGATCTAGGAGCAGGAGTTAGTGTAATGCAATACTCCCTATATAAAAGGTTGGGATTAGGGGAGTATTCTCCTACTACTATCACTTTACAGATGGATGACAAGTCCACTAAACAACCTGTTGGTATGATTGAGGATATCTTACTTAGGATAGATGAGCATGTTATTCCCACTGATTTTATCATTCTTTAAATGCCAGAAGATGAAAGATTATCTATAATACTTGGAAGACACTTCCTCGGTACTGCAGGTGTGTCGGTAGATTGTGCAGAAGGTAAGATAATATTCAATGTTTATGATGCTGAAATCATCCGGTATTTTCCAAACAAGCTAGAAGCAGGAGAAATATATTTCCACCGGCTAAATAAGTTCATGTGGTAAGTTCCATTGATAAGGGGCAACCAAAGGTAAGAATTTGAGAAGATAGAAGAGGTTGAGTGGTTCAACCATCCTTAATAAATGCTTAATGGGAGTCAACCCATTTTCGTTAATTTAGTAGAATAGAGAATAAGAAGTTCATCGTATTCCCACCACTTTTTCACAGACATTCTTGCGGAAGCGCGCCCGTGAAGATGTAGCTGTCAAAAAGTAGTATAAATGTCAATTGAATGAGTAGAGAATAATAACAAGAATAAAAGTTTGAGTTTTCTATTTACAGAAGCTAAAATTTTGCTTTTAATATTCTAATGTTGGTCGACAGTTTTTACTATCAATTTTCTGTTAAAAACTTGGTATTTCACTAAGTTATGGGATAAGAAGGTATCCTCGAAGAAATAGAATTTTTTGATGATTACTGATGGTTTAACGACCAACTATACGGCGGGAAAAAAATTCCGGCCGTATAGTTCCGGCCATATAGTTATCTTTGTCATCAACAAATTTTCTTCGAAGGCACAAATAGTTTAATGACCAACTATACGAAGGGAATAAAAATTCTGGCCGTATAGTTCTGGTCATATAGATGTCGAGGCCTTCGTACAAAAATTTCTGAAAGGTACTAAGAGTTTAACGACCAACTATACGGCGGGAATAAAAATTTCGGTCGTATAGTTCCGGTCATATAGTTATCTTTGCCATCAACAAATTTTCTTCGAAGGCACAGACAGTTTAACGACCAACTATATGGCGGGAATAAAAATTTTGGCTATATAGATGTCGAGGCCTTCGTACAAAAATTACTGAAAGGTATTGAGAGTTTAACGACCAACTATACAGCGGGAATAAAAATTCCGGCCGTATAGATATTGATGCTAGTTTTAGAAATTTATCTCGAGGGACAGACAGTTTATCGACCAAGCTATATGGCGGGATCATTGTGATTCGGCCGTATAGCTGTGCCCGTATAGTTGTTTTCTGTATAAAGAAACCCTAGTTGGTGGCAACACCGCAACTATACGGGCGGAGCACCATCACCCGCCCGTATAGTTCCGGTCATATAGTTCGGTGCGACCACAAAATCGCACCGAGGTGGCTAGGTCTTCCTCCTCTTCTCATTATTTCTCAAATATTCTCTCTCCAAACCCCCTCAAAATCCACCTAGAACTCTTGATTCTTCGCGGATTTCATTGGTTTGAGTAGGGGAATCAACAGATCGGTTTGTTTGTCTCCCTATCCATGCTTTATAATCAGATTTCCATGGTTAACACTCTCACATTGATCTAGTGGATGAACTCAAGCTTATTTTGTTTTCCCTATTAATTTCTCATGTTAGGATTGAATTTCCACGTATAATCATTCATATATCATATACAAACTATATGCCTAAGGTTTTATGGTGAAATTTTTCAGTGAATCACGATGAACAAAATCGGTAGCCTCTTTCGTTCGAGCAAGCGCCAATGGGGAGAGGGCTCAAGCTCAGGGGCCCGAGCCCCGCGCAACTCCAAGATGGACATTGTCTCATCGAGGAGGGTGTTGCCCACACGTTCGGCCGACCACAACTTTCTCACCATGGTAGGGTTGAAGCCGGACTTCGACCTCATGTGCAACAAGTCGGGGTTGGTGGTACTTGGCTTTGCAAGCCACGACACCTACACCAAGCTCACCCATGAGTTCATTGCCTCCTTCTACGACAACCACAGGGAGAAAGGTAACATTTGCATGATAAGCTTCACCATGAATCGGACACACTATGAAGTAAGTTTCGAGCAATTTTGCAATGCTTTCAGCTTCCCTCATACTAGGGAGCCCAATATTACTAACCTCTATAGCGTCAAAAGTGGAGAGACTTGTGAGGTTATTTCTGTTAATGGTGGTAGTCACTTTTATCGGAAGAATATGTCCACCATTAAGAACCCAACTATTCGCTACTTTGCTTTGTTCCTCGCCAACACAATGTTGGGAATGGGTGATACTGGTTCCATGGCCAATGCGGACATGGAAATGATCACCAAGGCTATCTTCCCCAATGCAACACAAAGCCCCAGTCATGCAGCTCTACTCATCCAACACTTTCACGACCAAAGTAACAAGACTAAAGGTGATATTCGCATTGGTGGATTGGTAACCCACCTTGCATATGGATTGAACATTGCACTACCTGTTATGGAACCTATTGACGGCTCCAAACTTATGGACGTCAAATATTTGACTGCTTGTGGCTTCCTTCGTGTTTACCATTCTAACCGGAGGCTCCGAGCATATCAATTTAGTTGTCTTAATGATACACAGGTTGAGCAGGTTCAGTTTCCATGCCCCCAAGCCTTCTCAATTGTGGAGAAGGACACTTGTATCCTCACCAAGGACCAAGTGATAGAGATCTTGGCCGAGCACCAGCCCGAGGAAGAGGAAGATGAAGTGCAGCAGGATGAGCAGGAGTAGGAGCAGGAGAAGAGCAGGGACACAACCATGCTTGGGAAGGACAGTAGCAGCAGCCAGGAGGAGCCTGGGAACCGTGGCCCAACCAGCCACTGCAGGGGTATGGCTACGTCCCCTATCAGGAGTTCCAGCAGCTCAACCAGTGATTAGGGAGATCGATCACACTCTTAAGGACGTGAATGAATATGTGAACACTTTGACTCACAACTTCAGTCACTTCATAACCCACTTCCCCGACTTCTACTAGCAGTATCCGCACCAGCTGCCAAATGATGGCAACAACTGAGCCTGGCGATAGCCTAAGCTTGGGGGAGGTTTGAAAACCTCCAAACTTTGCATTCATGTTTTTATTTCTTATTTTAATTTTTTTCTTCAAAAATTGCATGTTTATTTTCAGTTTTGCATTCATAAACCAAAAATAAAAAAACTTAGTTGTAATTTTATTTGTAAGTTCGTTTCTTTGTTTTTCTCGGAGATTGCTTAATTTTAGGTGATTTGGAAATATAGGAGAGGTTCAACTCAAATACGAGAGAGAAGCAAGCAAGAGGAGGTATCATATTCCTTTCATCACACTCTTTGCAACCTTGAATTGATCCTACAATTATTTACTTGCTTGCACTAGAGTCACTCCCCACATAGCTTGTTATCCTACAAATTCTATTCCTTTGCTAATGTCTCCTTTTTAGCTTTGAAACAATGAGCAATGAACTTGGTTAAAATACTTCCTACATTTTTACAACAAGAAAAAGCATCTAAAAGATGACTTGAGTTCATGCTTAGCTCAAAGAATTTGATTTTAGAACTACTCCATCCCATTTGAGCTTAATATAAATAGACTCGATAGTACCCTTCATTGAAATTGTTTGATTAAATGGATGCTTCGAAGTAGTAGAAATTATGCCACTACTTTTTCTAATAATTACCGTAAGATATTGCTTTACACGTGTCATTACAACTCTGTCATGCTCCATGGGGAACTATTAACTCCGCTAGCCAACGAATGATCTAAATGTGGGAAACCACTTGATTTTGGCTATTGAGTTATGTAAACGTCTGTAGTGGCAATGCTATGACGTGTAAAAAATTTAGTCTCCTCGTGGTTTCTCGTTCCAAGTGAAGTTGTAGTACTCCTATGCCCATTATTGCTCAACATCATTTATTGGCATGGCCACGAGTGCACAACACGGCCCCAATTAACATGTTAAAAATAGTGGCATGATTTCTCTATGAAAGAGCTGAAGTTTTTGAAAGACAAAAGAAAGGAAAAGGTGCTTTGAGAGCCTCGAAATTTTGACATGGGAGTAGATGAGTTGTTCTTAAATTAAATATTTTGATGCCAACTTGAGTGCTCTTAATTGGTTAATTGAACAAGAACAAAAAGTTTTCATCTCTCAATAAAGAGAGGCACCAAAATAATTTGTCTCACCTTCCTAGCTAAACTTTCGACACTTGTTTGGGAATATGATTTATTTGCTACCAAGATATACGTGGTTAGAAAGTGGACTCAGTGCAATCTTGTGCATACTTGTATGATCATATTTAAGATGGCAAGAATTGTGAAAAAAGAATTTGACACCAATTCAAACTTGTGAGTTCCTTTATTTTCAGTCTCGAATCTCTGCTATTCTTCCTTATTTCCTTTTTACTCGAGGGCGAGCAACATCTAAGCTTGGGGGAGTTGATAGCTGTGATATTCGACACATTTTTATGGCTTTTATTGATGGTTTTCTCCTGGATTTGATCATTTTCTGGTTTACCTAACGCTAATACTTCGGTAGCAAAGAAAACTTTGTTTTTAATGTGTGTTTCAGGTCCTGGACATTAACAGGAGGATTTAACTAGAGAAATACAATATTATGGAGAAAACAAGCAAGTCCCACTTTGGAAGCACCCGAGGGGATCTCACAGAAGATTTAATGAGCAACTATACGATGGGAATATTTTTTCGGCCATATAGTTCCCGCCGTATAGTTGTCGCTGCCTCTGTCTTGTCATGAGGGACAACTTCCATGAAGGGACCGGGGGCGAAAACACAACACAACAGCCGCCACACCATCCAGAAGGGATAAAGAAGAGATCCGGAGAAGAAGGAGAAGACGTTCTTCATCTCGCTCCATGATCTTCGACCTCCTAGCCAATACACCCCCATAGCCACTACTTGTACTTGAGAGAGAGGAGGATCTCCACCTTGCAAGAGTAGGGTTTGATATTGTTTCTTCCCATCTTGAATTGTGTTGGATATCTTTATATTCTTATTGTGGATCTTCACGGTAATACCAAGACGAATTCCCTTTATTTGATTGTATTGATGATCCGTTCTTCTCTCATATGTGAGTAAATTCCCTTGGGCATGGGAGATGTAGGGGATTGGTGAGATGTGATGTGCCTTCATATATTTTCCATTAGTTTGTGATTGATTCTAATTACTATATTATGTGTGCTTGACTATCTATGGGATGCTTAATGCTTGTTGTCCAATTAATGGCCCAGACAACATGATACCTTGTTTTACATAGATAAGATCTTGTACGCTAGTGGAGCGGCGACCCCCGGTTGACACGGGGATATCAATGGAAAGCTAGTTGACTCGAGGATAACGAGTAACCACTTTGCTTATTGCATTAGTCCGATCCAAGGAGCTTAATCGCTAAGCCACCTGAAGGGTCTTAATCGTCTAGTGTCTGACCATGGTTTTGGTAGCAGGCTAGTAGGATTATTGAAGTTAGGATGAAATCTACCAAGAGGAGTTCCCGCTAATTATGGGTTGCTCGTCTACACATATATCTATAAGATTATAATTTTTACATTTACCACTCGACCACCTGGCACAGTCACTATCACCATGAACTGAATCTCTCTGCGCCTTCTTTCGCCATCTGCAGGAAACAACAAACAAGCAAAGTCGTTCTTTACTTTTATGCATTATATTTCTGAAGTTTACATTTTAGTTCTATTTAAATCTATTGCATTTAATCAAAATCCCATTCTTATTTCAACACTTGTAGTTAATTCACTCAAAGACCTGTGACAACTTTGGGTGTGACAGAGACTTCATCAATAAACACTTACCTTTGGGCTCCCTGTGGGATTGATATCTGAACTTCAAAACTAGCTAAAAATGATATGTGCTCTTGCAGACATCAGTAGGTGCCTCTGACGCCTCCTAGTTCATGTTCCCTCTCAAGCAAGTAGTGCTCAGGCGTGGTGCTTCCCTCCTGCCACCACCCTCCTCTGTAGTGCCCCGTGCGTAGGCATCCGTCCATCGTCTACCCATGCATGTAAGGTGTTCGGCTCGGTGTGTGACTTATTGTGCGCACGCGGGTCATCTCACTGCTGATGTGCGTCCTAACCTACTATCGTGTTGTTGTTGCTGATAGAGTACAAGGACGACATGGTGTGGTGATGTTGCTTTACGTTCAAGATCTCCATGCGGATCAGAACCAAAAATCGGAAAAGAACCTCAGTGGTGCTACTTTAACTAGGAAACTGATGCCCTCTTTTGGTATCGGCTATTCCTTCAACTACTCGCTGCCACAGATACCTCGATACCCAAACCCGAGTCCAACACCAATAATAGGAGTCATAACCCCTAGTAATCTGACATGGAACTCTATGATCCTGATGACCATGATGTTCTCCATCACGGATACCATGTTCTACCTCACGGATCATCGAGCACTCCTACATGGATCCAAAGACCAAACCTCGAAGACCCATCTTCTTCCTCTTCGATCCGAAGACCGATCCTGGCGAAGCCCTCTGAACCCAAGATCCTCAACCCTAAACGTGTGACCCCTATCCAAGACCCCTATTTTATAAAATGACATACAACTTGTTGCATATTAATTTGTACATGCTCGCATACATATTATCATGTGGGTTGGGTTAAATAGGAACTCTCTAAATTAAATGTGGAGTAAATATCAGGGATATTTTTGTCTTATCTCGACTCAATTTAAATTTGTGTAGCTCACATATATCATATTTTGCCTTGTTAATCCAACATTTAAATTGTGGGGTGCCTAAACCACTTGAACCGTCTAATTAATTATCTTGAATCTGATGTCGCTTAATATTGCTAAGTGGGATCACCTCTTGCCATGCCATGCAACATATCTTACACATGCTAGAACTTTTGTTGTAGTATTAAATAGTGTATCTGGTGTTTCTTTTAGTTCTTTGCATCTTTCCGAATAGGATGATGAGATGTTGTGAGGTTTGACAAGTTCTTCGGATATGTATCTTCAGCTATGATTTCCAAGCGATCATCCTCCCCCTTCTACCTATTTGTAGTTTATGGCTTTACTTCTCTCTAGTGCTATCTGTTTTGCAATGCTTTAGTTTCTTTACCATTTATACTCCTTGCATCCTATTATTTTGCCTTGGTCACTCCCATTGTCGTAGTTTGGTATGTAGTTGGCCTTGCGAGTTGTAGTTGCTTGCTCATGTGTCGGTTCGAGTTGTTGAGTTCCACAATTGTTGGGATGTTGGCACATGCTTAACAGTGGAGATAATCATGGTTCTAATTACAACTTGATAATTAAAATATTGGGAATAGATATAACTAATAAACAGGCATCGGTGGGCAATAGTTGAGATCTAGCTTTTATCATGCCCACTTGTTTCCACCTAGGACCTGAGTACTTGATGCATGTTCCTTGACTATCGCACTATCCACATGTGGGCCCATGGATACCCTTAGTATGATCTTGATTCACATATTATTTCTTGGGGCCACAAACTAGTTTGGAGCTTTAGTACTATCATGTACTTATGGCATGCTTTACTGCTTAATTTACTACTGTTGTTCGAGGAGCGGTTTACTACTCTACTATTAAGGACTTGTGTTATGTTTCCGCGGAATCAACAAGCCTAGTCACACTTTTGGGTTCCCAGTAATTTACAGCCATCGACAAAAACCCTGGGTCCATCTCGAGGCCCGGCCAACTTTGTTGCGGGTAGCTTAGGGGGATGACCCCTCAAATCATTTTTGAATCATGTGAATAATTTGTCGTGATGCCTCGTTGCTTTTTATTTGGTTTTTCCCGAGGTTGATCGTGTGTGTGTTGCTATTTGTGCACCCCTGCAGGGTAAATATTTTAGGAAATCCATGTCCACGGTTATGGACTACTTGGAGCATAGTGTCTTGACCATCGACAACTCAAACTAAAGTAGTGTTATAAATTTGACTTTGGCATGAATAGTAATCAGCTCCACTACAACGGAATGGTTAATTAAAATTGCCAACAGATGGTGATATTGGAATGTCTTATGCTATCTATATCTGACTAGTAAGATAATTTCTTAAATGGAATGATTAATAAAACAGCCAACTGTGAGTTCCCTGGAAGGACTTCCTCGTTTGCTCTCGAGAAGGAAACTCCAGGATGGGTTATGTTGGTGTTAGTATCAGGTTGGTTCCGAATAGGCCTCTCTTATCCCTCTCTAATAGCCGACAGTTGTATCGAGTCTCTATAGGTTGATTAGTACATGCGTTGTTGCCACTATGACAACCATACCTATGTAGGAGAGAACCGCCGAATTCTGAGACTCGTCGTGTACTGGCCTCAGTACTGACCGCTCGCTTTTTTCCTTTGCCTCGCACCCCATTGAAATGACAGGTATGACTTCGAGGATGTTAGCAAGGTTACCCTTCTGGCTTGGCCTGGGCAGGGTTATGGACGCCATTGGTTATTCTTCAGGACTCCTAGTCCAATTTGCATATTATCGATACTCAGATGTTGTATCATTTTCAATGTGATTTGGATCTTTGAATGTATATCTGTATTCTTGACTCACTGAGTGATACGTCCATTTTGCATCACTATTCCATATCATAATTTACTATTATTCATTGATATATTTCATATTAAGAGATTATACTTATGTTATTTCATCTATTTTTGCATGGTTGATGACTTTTGGAGGATGGACCACTGAAGTCAGGATTCTGATGGGAAAGGCACTGTTTGGAGGTAAAATTCGCGAAGATCAAAAAATCCCGGAAAATATATGGAAAATCCTATTTTTCCAGAAGACGAAGGAAGCTAGAAGGGGAAGTGGAGATGGGCCACAGGGGGCCACACCACCCCCTGGCACGGGCCAGCTCTGGACGTGCCACTAGGTGGTGTGGCCACCCTGGCCCACCTCTAGCATCGCCCTTTGGCGTATATAATCCCCTCAAAACCCTAAGACTCGGGGAGCGACCATAGAAAGATTATGCCGCCTCTGCAGGGTGGAAAACTGCAGAGAGAGAAAGAGCTCTCCGACAGGCAGAAATCTAGCAGGGAAATTCCTTCCCGGAGAGGGGAGATCATCGCCATCAACACCGTCATCAAGCTAGACTTCATTGGGATCATCATCATCATCTCCATCATCATCTCCACCAACATCATCATCACCACTCCATACTGCTGTAACAATTGGGTTGAATCTTGCATAGTTCTTAGGCGAAACTTTCACGGTATTGAACTTGTTGTAGTTGATGGTATTGAGTGGAACCATTGAATTATCGTTCATGTTGATATTGTTACTTATCATTATTTCATCTCTGATCTTGATCCATATGATGTATCGTGAGTAGTTCGTTTAGTTCTTGAGGACATGGGAGAAATCATGTTGTTAGTAGTGGAATTGTGTTGAGAAAGGTTCAATGGTTTGATAATTAAGTTGTGGTGTTATTCTTCTAGTGGTGTCATGTGAACATCGACTACATGATACTTCACCTTTATGGGCCTAGGGGAATGCATTGTGTATTTGGCTACTAATCATAGGGATTGCCGGAGTGACAGAAACCTAAACCCCCGTTAGGAAACTTTTGCACAAGGGAGTGTAGGATCTCAAAGTTTAAGGCTGTGGTTAGGTTTTTATCTTAATTACTTTCTTGTAGTTGCGGATGCTTGCAAGGGGTATAATCACAAGTATGTATTAGTCCTAGGAAAGTCAGTACATTAGCACAGGTTCACCCACACAACACTTATCCAACCAAAGAAGATTAATCAACTATATGAAGCGAAAGCACTTGACGATATTCCCATGTGTCCTCAAGAACGTTTGGTCATCTTAAGTAATACAACCGGCTTGTCCTTTGCTAAAGAAAGGATTGGGCCACTTGCTGCAATTATAATTATTGTCTTTTATTTACTCGCACTTTATTTATCTGCATTATCAAAAACCCCTAAAAATCCTTTTGCTAAGTATTTACAGAGAATTCTTGATCCAAGCCACTCGTCAACACCTTCTGCTCCTCGTTGGGTTCGACACTCTTACTTATCGAAAATACTGCAATACACCCCCTATACTTGTGGGTCATCAAGACTATTTTCTGGCGCCGTTGCCGGGGAGTGAAGCGCTATTGGAGAGTGGAACTGGTAAAGGAAACTTCTACTGTGAGTATTGTTTATTTATGTTAGTTACTTTATTTCAATATGGATAATTCACTTAGTTTCTTATTTCGTAATTCTACTACCACCGCTAAGGTAGCAGATGAACCTACACCTGCTGAAAATGATACTTTTAAGATACCTACAAGAATTGTTGATCGCATTATGGATAACTACTATTTTGGAGATGGAACTGTCCATTCCGGTGATCATTTGCTCTTTATACACGAATTATGCGGGCTATTCAAGTGTGCAGGTATTACAACAGATCAAGTCAAGAAGAAGTTATTCTCATTATCATTGAAAGTAAGAGCTGAGGAATGGTACAAGCTGCTGAAGAATGGCCAATCTATTGAATGGGAGGAAGTTGTACCTCTCTTTTATTCAAAATTTTGTCCTCCTAGTGAGATTCATAAAGATCAGAATCAAATATACAACTTTTGGCCTCGTGATGGAGAGAGTATAGCTTAAGCTTGGGGGAGATTGAAGTTACTAATACTCAAATGTCCTATTCATCAGCTCCCTAACAATATTATTATCAATAACTTTTATGCAAGGCTTTCTCTTCATGATAAGGATTTATTGGATGCTTCTTGTGCTGGATCATTTACACACATGGAAGAAGAAGCTAAATGGGATCTTCTAGACCGTATTTAAGACAATGCTGAAGCATGGGAGAATGATAAAGGAAGAAAGTCAGGTATAAATTATGATTATGAATGCATTAAATATTTTATGGGAACTGATGACTTTCGTAATATTAGTAATGCTTATGGTCTTGATTCTCAAAGTATTGCAAATTATTTTAAGGCTTTTGCTTCTTATATTGAAATTCCTAAAAAGAAATGGAATAAGTATCATGAGCCATACAAAAAGATATTGTTAATAGTGTTCCTGCAAGAGATACTGAAGTTTATACTGCTAATCATATTTTACCTAAACCTTCCATTGAGAAAATTCCTTTCCCAGTTAAGATAAAGGAACATTCTATGATAGCTAGTGTGGTTACGAAAGTACAAAGAAAGCTATAGAACTCAATGAACAAATAGATGATGACCCTGCAGTAGAAAATATGAAAGACTTTGTCGCTAAAAATGTAGAAGATGGGCACATTATCCTTTGTAAGGATACTTCTAAAATTGTTTCACATCCTAATGGAACTAGGAAAGCTAGTGTCCCTGTGTTTTCTACCAGAATAAGTGATCATTGCTATAATGTTTCATGTGATAGTTATATCGTTAAATTTATGCATGATACCGAAAGTTACTATGAGAGAGGGAAAATTGTTCTTATGCATCTCAATAATATTAAGTTTCCTTGCTTTATGCTTAAAGTCTTTATGTTGCACTTGTTTTGCCTTCCTATGCTAGTAGCCTTTGGTTCAATAATTTATTTTCTTACAAAATTCCTTTGCATAGGAAGTGGGTTAGACTTAAAAACGTGTATATTTGCTTCTTTATGCTCTCTTTTACTTCAGTTCATATTCTTACGTGAGCATCATTGAAATTAATCATGCATATCTTAATGGCTATAAAGAAAGAGCTTTTTGGGAGACAACCCAATGTATTTTCGCTTTCAGTTTATTTTTGTTTATTTGAGTCCTGGAAGTTATTGCTTCTGCACTAACCTCTTCTTATCCTTTTTATTTGGTTTTTGTGTCAAGATCAGCCTCTAATGAGAGAGTAGTAAGATTTGGGGAAGTTGCTGTCCCGAAATAGATTTTTGTGCTTCACTATAAAAAATCGTGAAAAATCCCAGAGCGTCGTACTGATCTGTAATTTTTTGTGTGCATGCCCCAGGTTATTATTTAACATTCTTTAGTTTTGCACTTTTTGATTTGAGCAACAGAAGATTTTTGAAAAAAAATGATCTTTACCTGCTGGTCTGTTTTGACAGATTTCTGCCATTTCTGCATTTGCCTCTTAAATCGATTTCCTTTTTGAATTCCTTTTGGGATTTTGAGATGAGTTGTTTCAGTAGCTTATGTTTTGATAGATTTCAGTTGAAATTGAACTTAAAAGGTTTATTACCTTGCATGCACTAATGTTGCTAATAAGAATTGTGTGAAGTTTTATGTGAAAGAAATTTCCAAGTTGTAGGAGGAAATGGTGTAATAAGATGGTGAATGGTCAAAAGACTCATGCAATATGTTTATGAAGATGAAGATATTGATTTTATTCAAATGGTGACTCTAGAAAAATTTATTAAAGACCAAATTGAGAGACCTGCAGAGTCCGTTTTCGAATAGGTAATAGTTCTTGTAAGAAAAGGTCTGCACAAAACCTTCCAAGTTATATTTTTGCAGTTTTTATCTAACATGGGAATTAATGAGTCGAAAGAGGGACGGGAATGGAGCCCGGGTGGCTCACACCACCCCATCGCGCGGGTCCACCTAGCCGCGCCAACAGGGGGTGTGGCCACCCCAGAGCCCGTCTCCGACCCGTTTTCTCCCAGTACTTTCCTTTTGTTGTTAAACTTCGTAATATATAATCCCTCGGATCCCCCGAGGTCCGTATATCGTGTTCTCTCCTTGTTTTCGTTTCGATCTATTTCTCTGAGGAACTATTCTCAAAGTTTAGAAGCACAATGGTCTCCGCCAATGATAAGGGCAAGGAGCCTACGGAAGATGATCTCCAGAACCTTGGCCAAGAGGAGGAGATTGAGAGTGAAGTTGAAGAGGAGGCAAAGGAAGACCAGCATCCGCACACCAGCACCACCATTGCAAGCATTGGAGTGGTGGCAAATCCTGCCAAGTTCAAAAGGACTGTATGGATGTCCACTGGAGGGAAGGTTCCACGTCATTGCTTGGCTTCACGGTCACCTCCTCCACGCACCAAGAATCCCTTCCATACCCTTATTCATGAGCAGCGATTCCAAAATATGCCCAAGGAAAAATTACCCTGCAAATATGCCTCGTTCTAACCATGCAGGAAAAGAATACTTCAAGGAGGAAGAGTGGGGAAAGAATCGCAAGAGCTGGGATTCACAGGCCGACATGATCATGAACCACATTGAGCACAATTCGGAGTTGATTCGTACTCTCACCTTCGAGATTGAGGATTTGATAGAATTGATTGAAAAGCTCATTGAGAGAACACCACCACCGAAGGAGTAATTCGTCATCAGGTTTTGGCATCCCCTTGGTTTGTTCTAAGCTTGGGGCAGTGCCACGGTATCACATCTTTTATCTTTTATCTTTTTACCTTTTCAGTAGAGTCATATCATGAATAGAGAAGTTATCATATAGGATGGTTTGCATTGTGGAAGTATCTCCCCTCTAGTTAGTTATCTATGTATCCCTTGGTGTGAGTTGCCGTTATGGAATATTAATGAGAAGTTCTATCGTTTACTTTTTGCACATCTTATTTTAGTTTGCAATTTCTGTTATATGATTGGTCTTGTTGTTAGTATTGGTATCACTTTGGGATCATTAAGTAAATTTAGTTGGTTTTAGTAAACCTGGCTCTGGCCAGTAGCAACACTATTTGAGAATTGAATGAAAAAGAGAAAAGTACTTTTAAGAAATATAATTTCATCATATTTCTTGATTGGCTCATAAGCTTAGTATTCTCTAGTTAAGATCTTTTGTGCTTCCAAGGAAGATTGCATGTTTGTTTTTATCACTTGTATGTATTTTTGTTTCCTCCAACTCTTATGCTTGTTACCCAGCCTTGCTAGCCAAAAACCTGTACTGAGAGGGAATGCTTCTCGTGCATCCAATCCTTAAACCAAAACATATGCCATTTATGTCCACCATACCTACATATTAGCATTATTGCTATTCCAAGTAAATTCATGTTTTTATCTACCTTCCGAATTAAACCCTTTATGTGAAAATTAGTGATTAAAGCTCTCACGAACTTGATGGCACACTTTATTTTCTTGCACTTAATAAACTTGAACCATTGTGCCCATCTATGTTGCGTGCGTTTTGTAAGTTGTGAATTAGCAGAACCATGTTACCATGGGGAACATTTTCAAGATTGCACTTTATTTA
This sequence comes from Avena insularis, assembly GCA_023614405.1. Classification (NCBI taxonomy): domain Eukaryota; kingdom Viridiplantae; phylum Streptophyta; class Magnoliopsida; order Poales; family Poaceae; genus Avena; species Avena insularis. The sequence goes on from CM042690.1 coordinate 451,582,746, forward strand.
GTTGATATCATGTTCTTTTGCTTATGGATCCTGGCGGTGTGAAATAAAAGGGGAGCTTGTAAGCTCATGGAGTTTGTATATGTGTTAGAGAAACGCCTGGGCGGCTAGCCTAAGCCATGCCTAATCATGGTGGAAACTTGTAGCATAACCATAGTGAGCAATCTGTGAAGCATCCTCAATAAAAAAGGCAAAGCCTATGCAAATAGCAAATAAAAAGGATCACTGAGATGCTCATTGTATGTTGCCTTGTCATTTTGATATGGTAAAGCTCCTGTATCATGGGGCAAGGGGTACCCCATTGGCGATTCTCTATGATACACATGTACTTACAATGACAAGAACTTACTCGTGACTAAAGTTTAGTAGCATGAGGTTCGGTACTCGTAAGAATGGGGCATGAGATTTTCAGCTTATAACTTTTCAAGCATATCCTGATATTTGTTCACTTTAACCTTAATCACCTAAAGATGCTTATGATAGGGTAATGAGAGCTGAAAGCTAATAAGTACCATAATTTTTGGAATCTCTTTATGAAACTTGAAATCCCTGCCTCCCTCTGTGAAGGGCCTATGTTTTACTTTTTAGTTGAGTCAGTAAACCTATTCCTTTCTGTCTCAAGCAAGTATTTGAGTTGTTGTGTTTCAATCATTCATATGATGATTTATTCAATCATGTTTCTTATGTTCCTTGTTTGCACACTGCTCTTATCTTAGTGAATATTACTTTGAAAGCTATCACTGAAAACCCATTATGTTTGAACTCCTACAAATTGTTAACTATTCTTTTGACCAAGAACAAAGTTTGCCATTACCAATTATGATTTACTTTGTCTACCTTTATTGTGTTTCCTTTACTTATTGCAAGTTAAGTTATATAATAGTGAGTTGTCTTCTATTATGATTTATGTATTGATCAATGTGATGCTTCTTATCCGTATTCTTTTATCGACACTTCACTCATAAACCTAAGGTCATGTTTATTGAGCTCAGTTTTTTCTTGGGGACAAGCAAAGTCTAAGCTTGGGGGAGTTGATACGTCCATTTTGCATCACTATTCTATACCATAATTTACTGTTATTCATTGATATATTTCATATTAAGAGATCATGCTTACATTATTTCATCTATTTTTGCATGGTTGATGAATTTTGGAGGATGGACCACTGAAGTCAGGATTATGATGGAAAAGGCACAGTTTGGAGGCAAAATTCGCGAAGATCAAAAAATCCCGGAAAATATATGGAAAATCCTATTTTTCCAAAAGACGAAGGAAGCTAGAAGGAGAAGTGGAGATGGGCCACAGGGCGCCCACACCACCCCCTGTCAGCCCTGGTCGCGCCACCAGGTGGTGTGGCCACCCTGGCCCACCTCTGGCATCGCCCTTTGGTGTATATAATCCCCTCGAAACCCTAAGACTCAGGGAGCAACCACAAAAAGATTCCGCCGTCTCTACGGGGCGGAAAACTGCAGAGAGAGAAAGAGCTCTCCGGCAGGCAGAAATCTGCCGGGTAAATTCCTTCCCGGAGAGGGGAGATCGTCGCCTTCAACACTGTCATCAAGATGGACTTCATCGGGATCATCATCATCATCTCCACCAGCACCATCATCACCACTCCATACCGATGTAACAATTGGGTTCAATCTTGCATAGTTCTTAGGGGAAACTTTCCCGGTATTGATTACTTGTTGTAGTTGATGCAATTGAGTGGTACCATTGTATTATCTTTCATGTTCAGATTGTTACTTATTATTATTTAATCTCTGATCTTGATCAATATGATGTCTTGTGAGTAGTTCGTTTAGTTCATGAGGACATGGGAGAAGTAATGTTGTTAGTAGTGGAATTGTGTTGAGAAAGATTGAATGGTTTGATAATTAAGTTGTGGTGTTATTCTTCTAGTGGTGTCATGTGAACGTCAACTACATGATACTTCACCTTTATGGTCCTAGGGGAATGCATTGTGTATTTGGCTACTAATCGTAGGGGTTGCCGGAGTGACAGAAACCTGAACCCCCATTAGGAATCCTTTGCACAAGGGAGTGTAGGATCTCAAAGTTTAAGGTTGTGGTTAGGTTTTTATCTTAATTACTTTCTAGTAGTTGTGGATGCTTGCAAGGGGTATAATCACAAGTATGTATTAGTCCTTGGAAGGTCAGTACATTAGCACAGGTTCACCCACACAACACTTATCCAACCAAAGAAGATTAATCAACTATATGAAGCGAAAGCACTTGACGATATTTCCATGTGCCCTCGAGAATGTTTGGTCATCTTATGTAATACAACTAGCTTGTCCTTTGCTAAAGAAAGGATTGGGCCACTTGCTGCAATTATTATTATTGTGTTTTATTTACTCGCACTTTATTTATCTGCATTATCAAAAACCCCTAAAAATCCTTTTGCTAAGTATTTATAGAGAATTCTTGATCCAAGCCACTCGTCAACACCTTCTGCTCCTCGTTGGGTTCGACACTCTTACTTATCGAAAATACTGCGATGCACCCCCTATACTTGTGGGTCATCACTAAGTCGTTGTTGTATATATATATATATATATATATATATATATATATGTTCTTGTGGGTCCCATCATGGAATATTGTGTAATGGTATTACTTCGTTTTCCACCCACACGCAAGTGCTTGGTGGGCATATTTGAATCGTTTCTATGCAAGTTTGGCGAGAAGCACTGAAATCTGCATAGGGCCGATTTAAGGGTGTTAGATTATCGGAGATTGAATTCTGCTAGCTATTACTATGTGGCATTTGTGGGATGCTCGGAATGGAGTCTGAAATGGTGATTGAGTGGGACATCTAAGCAAGGAAACTAAAGGCCTATGTTGATATGATCGAGCTACATCTTCTGAAACCTGTTAGCAACCATAGTCTTGTGACTATTGCTTCTACTCCTCATTGGTCGCCGCCGCCGGAAGGTATAGTGTTTGCCAATGTAGATGCAGCTTTGTTTGCTTCTTTGTCCCGGATGGGGGTGGGCGTAGTTTTCAAGGACCACAGCGGTACGTGCTTGCTTGCTTGTAGCCAAGCCTTTGATGCGGTCATGTCGCCTGAACTTTCTGAAGCACTTGTTGTTAAGCGTACATTATCCTTTGCTCGTGAGGAAGGTATGAACAAGATCATATATGCGTCAGACTGCTTGTCCGTGATTCAACGTATCTGTTCTCCATCCTTGAATTGTACTGGCATTGGTGTGGTGATCCAAGACATCAAGCTGATGGCGGCAGAGTTTTCGTATGTGAGTTTTTGTCATACTATTCGGTTGCTTAACACTTCAAAACTTATCTTAGCTCGTAGAGCTGAAGTATTTTATATATTCCGTGGTGGGGGTCCAGAGTGTATCCATGATGCTCTATGTAATGATTTAAAGTATTCAAAAAAGTTCTAAGATCTCAACAAAGACTTGACATGACACCTAGCTAGGTTTATTCCAACACAGCACAGATAGCAAAACTTCAGCAGGCTGGCAAGGCACGGCTCTAGCTCTGGCGACATCAGACATCAGTAGGGGAAGGTGGAGGACAACAAGAGGACTCCGGATCTAGCCAGAGCTTAGGCCAGAGCTAGGAGATCAACACGGCGGCACGTGCCGGCCCTAGATGCGGCCATAGGCGCGCTCACGGTCGTGGACTTTTTGATTGCTCCCTTGGGATACCTCATATCGCTATGCTTTGTCTGCAGATTAATATATCCATGGACAAAAAGGGAACTGACTGAGATTTTAGCTCTCAGATGGTACATATCAAAATCAAAATATATCATGACCACCATGATTGCATAGCTAGAAGATACAGATGAATACTACTACTCCTAATGATAGATATATTGGGCGTCATGCAATCCGGGTTCCTTGGGCTCATTTAAAAGGAAAATTTTCTAGCCCATGAAGGGTTCCCAAAGGAGACCGCTAAGAAAATTGAAGAAGCAGAGAAGAAGGCAAAACAAGCCAATAATAGCATCACAACTGCATCCAGCTGGACCGATTTGCTCTGTGAAATGTATAACTTCATTATCGTTCTATAATCTAATTCTCTTGTGAAATACTACCTCCATTTTAGATGGGTCATCTATTTTGATACATCCAAATTTTAGTGTCCACATACATCCAAATTGGACAAACTCGTGACATCTATTTTGATACGGATTGAGTAGTTGGTTCTGTGTGAGCTCACATACATCGTGCTAAAGAGTACGTAGCTAGCGTATAGATTCATGCCCTTTGCTATTTGGCATTTCGATATTGCCAATATCGGCAATGCCTCTCTAGCCCCGAAGGGTCGTTCTCGTGGAGATTAGAGCATCTCCACTTGTTGGAGCCCCCAGGAAGAAACACCGGCCAAAAGGACGGCTCCCCTAAAGGCTGCCAACAGAAAAAGAGGCCCATGGGAGGGATGGTCTCCCAGTCCCGCACCCCCCCCACGGCTGTGGAGGGGAGAGAGTCGAGCTACGAGGAGGGTAGAGAGGGGAGCAGCGAGGACACATGGAGGACTATTATTGAGTGTGTTTCTGCCAGCGCTCCCCAAGAGTCCCTCAGCCCGCTAGGTTTAGGCTAGGTTTGTCGGCGCTAATTTCGCTTCCTAGGGGCTAGAGGGTTGTGGCTGGGCCGTTCTTTGATTCTTTTTTTGTATCGCCGGTGGAATAAAAATACCCCTCGGGGACTCCCGAGGGTCTTGCAGGAGATGCTCTTAGATATGGGTGTGTGTGTGGACACCAACCACCATTTCACTCTTCTTCCGGTCACACACATGATAATTTTGACAAGACGAAGGGATCGATTTGGCCAAGGGAGAGAGAAAGATTGGACAAGCAGATATATATGGCACATAGACCTATCGTAATTTGGTGCGTCAAATGGGAATAGGGTGAAAATTGACTAAGAGGGTCCCAATTTTGGGTACCAGAAACTGAGGGTTTAAAAGACTTGTGTGAATCAGGCTCTGCAGTTTCGTACCTAAAAGTATAATTGAAGGGAATATGCTTGAGAGGCAATAATAAAATGGTTATTATATTATTCCATGTTTATGATAAAAGTTTATTTCTCATGCTATAATTGTGTTAATTGGAAACGTTAACACATGTGTGTTTAATAAACAAATAAAGAATTCCTAGTTATGCCTCTCATATAAACTAGCTCATTGAATAACAAGATGATCAAGGTTTCCTGATCATGGACATTAGTTGTTGTTAATAACGAGGTCACAACATTGGTGGAATGATGTGATGAACATTCATCCGAAGTATAGTAATACGATCAAAGTCATCATGTTTACATTGCTATAACATCGTGCGAACTAACTTTAATCCTTAGACCATGAGATCATGTTAATTACTAACATCAGATGAGTACTTTGATAATATCAAACGTCACAATGTAACAGGGTGACTATAAAGGTGGGTTTGGGTACTATGAAAGTGTTATCTTGAGGCTCATGGATCAAGAGTGGAATTTTTCCAGCCCAACAACAAAGAGATATACTCCAGGCCCTCTCGGTGATATCACATTGACATATCTTGCAAGGAAGTGATAAGATCACTAGAATGTTATATCACGGGAACAAGAAAAGAGTACTTGTCGGTAATGAGATCAAACTAGGTATAGAGATACTGATAATCAAATCTCATACATGTAATATATCATGAGACAAAGGGATTTAGTTACGACGTTAAAGGTTCACACGATCACTAGAGTCATCGTTGAATGTGTGGGAGTCAGTACGGATCTTTAGGTCCCGCTGCTGATTATTGATCGGACAGGGATCTTGATCATATATAAATTATTTACGAACCGTAGAGTGACACACCTAAGGGATACCAACACCATTTGGAGAAAATAAGATACCAGAGAAAGAAAATAAAAGTGCTGGAATTGTTTCGATGGACACCGAAATTGTTTCGGGTGAAATTGCTAAAATTGATTCTGCATGTGATATTGAAGTGTTGCATGGGTTTTATGTGATTGTTTGTTAATTAAAGTAATTAAAAAAATTCTGAATAAAATAAATAAAGGAGTTTTATTAAATGAGAGATACATTAAATTTGGTGGAAATTTAATGCAAGTGAGTGGAAGTTTGAGTGAGGGATTTTATGTGAGTGGAAGCTCCACCCACATGAATGAAGGGAGAGGTGGGGTAACCACCTTGGTCACCGGCCATGGGAGGGGTTGCCCCCTCTCCCTATAAAATTCCTTCTCCCCTCCTCTCACTTCACACCTCCTTGTGAACGATCTCTCCCCCTCTAAAATATTCTCCATGACATCGGATTAGCGAAGTATATGTTCCCGGTGTCTTTTTCTCGAAGGATTTGTTGCTTCCGCTGCTTTGCCGGATCGAGGACTTGGAGGTGATCGGGGTACCGGACGTGTGTGCGATCACGGATGCACTACTGCGTTCTGGTGTTGGAATTCATCACGATCATGAGATCTACAAGTGGACGACTACATTATCCACGAAATCACATTTCATTGACAAAGCCTTTCGATCTTAAAGGGTAAGATCTCTATGGATATATATCCACCTGTTGATTGTATCTAGGTAGATAGATCTTGGTGCTTAGTTGTGCATATCGTAGGAAAACTATTGTTTTCTATGCTGCGAACCCAACATTGGTATCAGAGCTTGATCTATGCATAGATGCTTTGCACGGGTAGAACACATATGATTATGTGGACGCTGATGATTATGTTATTGCATCTTCTATGTATTTTGGATATTTGTGGCGTAGTGGGATGAAGCAGACCAGACTAACTTTATATGTCCTCGCACATGAGACATGTTCCACGTTTGACATGCAACTAGTTTTGCATAAGTGCCTTGCGGGTGTCTATCTCTCCTACTATATAGTCAATATCTGATTTACAACGGGTTGCTAATAATTTGACTATCATCGTTGTGGTTCTATGTTTGTAGGTAAGAACGGTTCTATCTTCGAAAGCCCTAAGCCACGTAAAAACATGCAAAAGATAAAATAGAAACGTCTAGTTTTTGGTTTTGCTAGGCAAGTGCTATGATATGGTAATGTTATAATTTGTAGTATGGCTTGATACTCTTGGAAATTATAACATACCAAAGTGTAAGTTCCATAGACCTTGGTCTTAAACATATAGGAATGATGAAGATTATACCACGATGCACAAGATAGTGATCAAGTGCAAGAGCCATATCATATCACTTTTTGCATATGATATTTGTTTGCATCTTATATTGCTTGTATGGCGCTTTAGTAGCATTATAAGATGATCCCTCATTTAAAATATCAAGATAAAAATGTGTTCTTCCTTTAGTATGCACCTTTAAGAAAGTTCGTCCTTTCGAGACACGACGTGATGATCAGGTGTGATAGACTCTATGTTCGCATACAACGGGTGTAAGACAGTTTTACACACTCGAGTACTAAGGTTCTTACTTGGCTAGCATAGCATGTACAGACATGGTTTCGGAACACGAACCAAAAGGTAAAGCGTGAGTCATATGGTTGATATGATGACCATCTAGATGCTCGTCTTTGAAGCTACACCAACTCACGTAATGATCGGTCTTGGTGTAGTTGATCTTGTTCATGTAATCACCAAAAAGACACGAGGGATGTTGTTTTTGAGTGGGAGATTATTTGTAATTTGCATTAGTCAAACTCAATTTATCATAAACTAAATCAAAGTCAATTTGCATAATTTGTTGTAGTCATTGGCATTCGTTTACTACCTTATGCTTAGTTATAATTGAGATAATAGAATTATAGAATTCTGGATATTTACTTTATGAACTAGATATCGTATTTTTAAGTGTTAATTTAAAGTTTATAAGTCCTATTGCAAACTTTCAGCAAACTCTATTTACTCCATGAAGTTTAATAAGTGGTATAAAATCAAGAGTAACAATTCCAGTGTTAGTATCTAAAGTATCATGCTTGCCTCCATGATCCTTGATATTCAAAAGTTGTTTCAGTATCAGGGTTATCTAGGAGCTAAAACAATAGTTTCAGAAACCGTCATGTGTGGAAGATATTGTGATATGTAAAACAATTTTTATGGTTGCAATATGATAGAGTATAATTTAGTAAAATACATGTTCTCATATTATATGAGAATTTGCGAAGGATGGAGATGTTAGGCGTCCTAATCTCCCAAAAAGGTTGTGGAAACTAATATTATACTCATTATTAGTCCTTATAGGCTATAGTATCTTGATCATGAAAGTTTTCATGATAAAGATGAATAAAAGATGCAGGTAAAATGTTTACTACACTAAAAAATTACTAAAGAATGGACAACGCCAAACATTTGATGAGGGTGATCCACTTAAAAGTGTAAGTCCAAAGGTATTAGTATTTGACTATACACGCTTTGAACTATGTGTCATGTGTATGGCGCCACTATTGATGTTGATAGATTCTTTTAAAAGAAAAGGAAATGTTGAAAGAGAATCTATAAAATATTTGGCAGAAAAGAAAAGGCTGGAAATATCCATCGTAGGTATATAGAAGATATACATGTTATGGCTATATTATTTGCTTGTTAAACAATGTGGTTCTTGGGTATTGGATACCGAGTTTGTTGGTGTGAAATGTCATACAAAACAACACAATTCATGAACTACAATGACCTAAGTAACAAAAGAATATGTGATGATGTTCATCGGAAATAAATAAAGTGTTGTTGTGTTTTTCATTAACATCAAACATAATCTTCAAGATTTTTTCTAATAACTAGTAGAGTGGCTCTCGCAAATGCGAGGGCAACATCTCAAATTCTTAGTTTTTTATACTTTTTAAATTTGTAGAATTAATGTTGTATAATTATTAAAACAACCAAACCTAGAGAGCCTAATGAGTTTTTACCCAAGTAAATAATTTTTACTTGATGCATATTTGATATGAGTTTAAATGCCATCCGTTAATATCTATATATTGCTACTGCCACGTGTCCGCTGAATAGGGAATTGAGTCATTGGTTACTCTATCTCACGGCAGATCTCCGGGCCTAGTGAAATGGATCGTATGGGCACCTATAGGGGGGTAAATAGGTGCTACACCAATTTTTAATTCTTTTTCAATTTTAGGCTTAGCACAAAGGGTAAATTCTCTAGACAAACTATTAGGTGGAATTTCCCTATATGCAAACCTATCTACTAGCGAGTAAAGAGCGAGTGGAAGAGGAACGAGTAAACCGAAGTGAAACACGCGGAGACATAGGATTTGTTTGACCGCAGTTCCTTCCTTGTTAAGGGAAGTACGTCTGCGTTGGAGGGGTGGGTGGTACTAAGACCACCATGCCACAAAAGGCCTCACCCTGTTCTCCAATGGATCTCGCCACAAAAGGCCTGATCCACCTTCCACTATAGGTACCCTTCGAGGCGAGCACCGGCGCCTTTACACAACTAGCGGGGCAACAACTCCACAACAACTTGGAGGCTCCCGAAATGACAACAAGCTGCCACAAGAACAAACTTATCAAATACAATAAACAAGATCTAGGTATTAACAAGAATACTAGATCAGGGATTTCTCCAAGTGAATGGAGAGGAGTTGAAGCGCTTGATTCTTGATGATGATGATGAACTTCTCCTCCTTCAATTCCACCAAATATCAAGACCTTTGGGTGGTTGAAGTGGGAGATCGAGAATGAGAGCTCTTGCACAATGCCTGGTCAATTTCGAATGAATCAAGAAGTCTGAACGTTGGGGCAGAAGGGGTATTTATACCCCCTTCAAAAACTAGCCGTTGCACACTTTGGGGGCCGGATTATCTGGCCTGGGGAAAACACCGCCCCAGACTCGGAATATCCGGCAGAAAGTCCGACCCCTATTAGAGAGACGCGCCGAGCTTGCCCTTGATCAACTTCTAGGGGCCGGATTATCCGGTCCTATGTGAGGGCCGGATTATCCGGCCTGGGGAAGAAAAACCTCCCCAGTTCGGATTTTCCGGGAGAAAATCCGACTGGATACCGTGCGACGCGCCTTGGCCCCTTTTGCTCGAAAACTGGGGGCTGGATTATCCGGCCCGTACGACACCCGGATTATCCGGCCTGGGGAGGAAAAACCGCCCTAGTTCGGATTTCCGGAAGAAAATCCGACTGGGTACCGAGCGACGCGCCTTGGCTTCCTTTGAGCGATGAGGTAGGCCGGATTATCCGGCCCTTGGTGGGGCGGATTATCCGCCCCCCTCAAAACTTCCTGCACACTTAGCGCACATGAATAGTCTCCATATTATTGTTATCTAACACGCAAAACATAGGAAAACATGAAATGTTCTTTCAATCTCCCCCTTTTTGGTGTTAGATGACAATACCAGGATTTGCAGGAGAAAGACACAAGACAAACAGTGATGACTATGAAAGAGACTCCCCCTCAATATGTGCATAAATGAGTTTTGCATTGGGATACACATGCACACAAATAGGTGAGTCTATTCTATAGACATATGAGCAATAAACACATACCACCGAAGTAGAGAGTAGTCATCCTTGACATGCTTGACATAAGTCAAAATTATTACCGGATAACCATTATGAGTGCGCCTTCCGTGATAAACCTCCAGCAATAGGATATGAATAGATAGATCCATAAGCATAATCCATGATAAGAAATCCACAGGCATAATCCAGACAACCACATAAAGTCTCAAACAACCACAAATCACGAATTTAAAGTTCAACGCTAAATGGGCATAAGCAAGAAATAATGAATAGAAAAGTGCAAGTGCTTATGCCCGACCCATGCAAATCCATGAACATCCTAATAGAACTACTTCTCCCCCTTTGGCATCGAGACACCAAAAAGGGAGAAGAGCGATGCTAGCGCCCCATGGGATCACTCGTAGTCCTCGTCCTCGTCCTCTTCTTAATTCTCTTCCTCATCCTCATCTTCAAGCTCCTTAGTGTCACCTTCCTCATCTTCATCATCAGCAGCAGGAGCAGAGGGGAACAAGTGACGCTCCAGCTCACCATAGTTTATCCCGGAGGAAGAGTTCCACCGAGCATACGGAGTGGGAGGTGTAGGAGCCGGAGGAGCACCCGAAGCGCCGGACACGTGGTGGAGAATGAGCTGCTGGGAGTGAGCCAACTCATGGCGCTGCTTGTATGCCTCGTACTGACCCTTGCGCGTGTCCACGCCCATGCAGAGAATGTGACGCTGGAACCAGTTCAGCTGCTTGATCTCACGTGCAACGAGAGGCACAGGGGGCCTGCGAGCATCCGTCATGAGACCCTCAGGATCAGAGGAGGGGTGAGAGGTCTTCCAAACCTTGTTGTATATCTTCTTGGCCTTGTGCACCGAGTCGATGTGAAACTCCTCAGCAGGAAGCAGGTGACGGATGAGCAGCATAATGTAGGGCGCATAGGGAATGGACAGACGGTTGAACATAGCATCACACAGCTCATGGTAAATGAAGTCCATGACATCTAGCCTGTACTGCACTGACTCGTCCTCGCAGGAGGCAACCTCATGAGAAAATTGAAGTAGCTAAACAAGGTGACCACGGATGCTGTCATTGTTACCCCCACTCGGTGTAATATAGTCACGGAAGAGACCCACCAATGCAGCATAGATGGGAGCAATACCAGCCACAGTACCCACAATGCCATTGTCCACAGTGCAAGGAGAGAGAGCAGCATCCTTGTTGGGCTTCAGCTGAGTGATGATGCGGTGGCCACTAGCTCTATCTCTGCTGCGGAAGGAGTACCCCAGAACCTCAGCAAACACGTGAAAATCAGCAGTCATGGGCCTGTCATGAGTCATCCACTTCATAGTGCGACGCTCATCCACACAAATCACCAAAGTGGAGAAGAACTGCTTCACCACATCAGAGTCAAAGGAGCACTGGAGAGACATGAGATGGTGCAGCCCCATCCTCTCAGCCACAAACATCGCATCCACAAGATGCGCCTTCTCCAAAGCTTCAGCAAGCACCAGTGGGTGCATAGGCCTAATGTTCAGCCTGGCATAGATGTCTTCATAGATCCCCTTCTATTCTGCACACCAAAAGCGGGTATCCCCCAGCTCATCATCACGAGGCAGCTCAGCAAACAAGTCACGGTGACGGATGGCGGAAAAGGAGACCGCATCCAAGGCCATGTAGTTGATCTTGGGCTCCTTGCCCTTCCTCTTGGACACCCCCTTCCTAGTCCGCTTTGATTGTTCAGCCATGCGCCTCTCTTCATTCTTCCTTCTCCTCAATTCAACTTCGTCCACTTGGTTACCTTGTTCGTCGTCCCGAAAGTATCTTGAGCAAGGACGGCGCTTGTAGGTCTTGGGAACACCGGAACCACCTGTGAGGAGAATAAGGGTGATAGCAAGGGGATAAGCATACACACAAGTCTAGGAGAGAGCATGGAAAAAGTAGTCAAAAGTTCATAGGACAAAACTACTCAATGCATACACAATAGTGAAACTGAAGCAGAATCGAATCTGTCAGGCCGGATTATCCAGCCTGGCCAGAGGCGGATAATCCGGCCCTGGCAGAAATTTTCGATTTCACCTAGATGGTATGCAAAAAATTAGATCGGGCCTAGAAACTGCAAGACTATGATTTCTATGTGAAAACACATCCTTCTAGACAACGTTCCACCCAACAAGATACACATCTAGCCAAAGATGGGGAGAGAGGGAGTTACCCTCACTCATTGGAGGAAGAACGCGGAGGAGAAGGTACCTGGAGGCGCGGAGAAGAAGATCCGGGGAGGCCCGGAAAATCCGGTGGCCGGAGAGGCTCCGGGGAGGGTGAGGGGCGGCAGGCGGGGCTATGGAGGAGGAGAGGGCTGGGGGAGAAGTGATGCTCGTTATGAGCCCTTCCCCCTGAGCCCTGCCCTTTAAGATGAAAACCGCCAGGGCCGGATTATCTGGCCAACACTTGGGCCGGATTATCCATCCTAAATTCTGGGATTCTGTTATACACAGAACTAGGCCCGCGTGACCCCAAACAACACCCCCACAAGGTGTACAAGGGACTTGTGTGCAAGAATAGATGGCTTAGGGGTAGGAAAGGCTTGGGATTAAGAGAGCCAAACTGAGATTGTACTAGACACTCAAAATTGCAAAATCCAAATCAAATAAAAGCCAAGATTGAGTGAGATTCCCATAAGAACATGAGAGAGCAAATAACAGCCAAAAAGATCCAATTCTCCTCAAGGGAGAGGGCGGTGGCCGAAGCCACCTTGTTGGAGTGTATGGTGTGACACCGCGAAGATATATCTTGGGTTCACGACCAATACTCATCAATAAGCTCACATATCACAACATGATATTAAGAGAAATGATTTATCTTGCTATTGGCATTATGGGGGGAGGGTTAGCCCAATGAGTTAGGACCACACTCCCCCTATATCCATGCCCACACCTAGACCAAAGAAGGATTGATGATGTACGAGTGAGTGCATGAGTAATCAAGACAAGCTCCCGGAATCAATGATATTTAGCTCATTCCTCAAATAGCAGAATCTTGCTTCATCAAGTGGCTTTGTAAAAATATCCGCCAGTTGGTTCTTCGTGCTCACAGAGGATAGATCAATATCACCACGAGCAACATGGTCTCGAAGAAAATGATTCCGAATCTCAATATGCTTCGTCCTTGTGTGCTAAACAGGATTGTACGCAATTTTGATTGCACTTTCATTATCGCATAAAAGAGGCACTTTGTCACAATTGACACTGTATTCCTTTAAAGTTTGCCTCATCCACAATAATTGAGTGCAAGCACTGGCAGCAGAACATATTCAGCTTTGGCGGTGGAGAGAGATATACAATTCTGCTTTTTGGAGGACCAACATACAAGAGATCTTCCCAAGAATTGACAAGCTCCAGAAGTGGATTTCCGATCATCCTTATCACCAGCCCAGTCTGAGTCAGTATAACCACATAAAGAGAAATTGGAGCCCTTGGGATACCAGAGACCAAAGTTAGGGGAATGAACCAAATATCGAAAGATCCTCTTGACCGCCACTAAGTGGCTTTCTTTAGGAGCTGCTTGATACCTTGCACACACACCCACACTCAACACTATATCGGGTCTAGATGCGCAGAGGTAAAGAAGAGAGCCGATCATGGACCGGTATACCTTTTGGTCCACATCTTTACCATGTGGGTTAAGTTCAAGATGACATTTTGTTTGCATCAGAGTAGCGACACCATTTAAATCAGTCATCTTGAATCTCTTAAGCATGTCTTGGATGTACTTTGCTTGATTAATAAAGGTTCCTTCTCTAAGTTGCTTGATCTCGAATCCAATAAAGAACCGTAATTCCCCCATCATAGACATCTCGATCCTGTCAGTCATAAGCTTTGAAAATTCATCATTAAAAGCTTTATTAGTAGAACCAAAGATGATATCGTCTACATATAGTTGGCATACGAAGAGCTCCCCCTTAACCTTCTTAGTAAAAAGAGTGGGATTGATTTTCCCAACTTCGAAGCCACGATCTAACAAAAGCTCTTTAAGGTGCTCATACCACGCACGTGGGGCTTGTTTAAGGCCATAGAGTGCCTTATCGAGTTTGTAGACATGGTTTGGAAAGTTAGGATCCTCAAACCCCGGGGGTTGCTTTACGTATACCAACTCATGTAGAGGACCGTTAAGGAAGGCACTCTTGACGTCCATTTGCTGCAACTTAAAATTGTTATGAGCAGCATAAGCAAGAAGGATACGGATGGACTCAAGATGAGCCACTGGATCATAGGTCTCTCCGAAGTCGATGCCCTCAACCTGGGAGTAACCTTGTGCCACAAGTCTTGCCTTGTTTCTCACAACAATGCCATTCTCATCTTGCTTGCTTTTGAAAATCCACTTGGTGCCGATAACATTGCGGCATTCTTTGGGTTTCTCCACGAGTTTCCAGACTTTGTTGTGCTCGAAATTATTCAATTCTTCATGCATAGCAACAACCCAGTCTGGGTCTTCAAGAGCTTCAAAGACCTTCTTAGGTTCCACCATAGAGATAAGAGCTTGATGCTCACCAAAACTGGCCAATTCTCTTCTTGTAGAAACCCTTCGTCGAAGATCACCAACAACCTTGTCGAGAGTGTGACCCCTCAACTCAAGGTTACGATCAACCCGAGCCTTGCGACGAAGTTCAATAAGTTTGTTGTCTCTTGGAGGAGGAGATTGATCACTTGAGTCTTCATTGGAAGCATTTGCTCGACCTTGATCAGGAACTGGAATGTCAGTAGCAGGTGGTGTAGATGCGTGCCCTTGAGGTGAGTCCGAAGCCGTAACAGGAGGCTGCAGAACTGGAGAGTCAGGGCCGGATAATCCGGCCTGGGAGTATTTGTAGCAGCTTCATCAGGAGGCCTGGGGCTTGCTTGAACTAGGGAGGGGCCGGATAATCCGGGGCTAGCCGAAGAATCCGGCCTGGAGCTTGCGTTGATATCTTCCCCACCAGGAGTAGAATGATCAGCTGGAATAGGGTGGCCGGATAATCCGATGTCAACCGGAAAATCCAGCCTGGAGCTTTCTGGAACATCTTAACCTTCAGCAGTTGATGGAGATGGTGTAGAAGTTGCCCCCGTTGTTGGAACATGTTTAGCATGTGTAGATGAGGGATCTATATGAGTAGAGCATTGTCCTTCCCGGTCCGCCACAAGGGGTTCCTCAATGGGGCGAAAAAATCCCACGCCCATTCTTCTGATGGCATCTTGGGGTATTTCAACATCTGCATCACAAACACCAACTTGCTCCGCACGGGAACCGTCATTTTCCTCGAACACCACACTACAAGATTCTACAACAGTTCCGGAGAGCTTATTGTAGACTCTATAAGTGTGGGATTCGGCACCATAACCAACAAAACTACCTTCTAAAGCCTTAGATTCAAACTTAGATAAACGAACTCCTTTAATAAGAAAGAAACACTTACACCCGAATACCCAAAAGTATGAGATGTTTGGCTTGTTACCGGTAAGTATTTCATACGGAGTCTTGTCCAAGATCTTACTGAGGTATAAACGGTTGGATGAATGACAAGCAGTTGAGATTGCTTCAGCCCAGAAGTTATATGGAGATTTGAATTCGGCTAACATTGATCTTGCCATATCCATTAGAGTTTGATTCTTCCTCTCGGCTATGCCATTTTGTTGAGGGGTGTACACAGCGGAATATTGATGTCTTATCCCCTCTTCACTTAGGAACTCATTTAAGGTGTAGTTCTTGAACTCAGAGCCGTTATCACTCCTTATAGCCAGAATGAGGACGTTGTGTTGATGTTGAACCTCGTTGGCGAAGTCGATGACAGTTTGTTGAGTCTCACTCTTCAACTTGAAGAAATAAACCCAAGTGTATCTTGAGTAATCATCAACAATCACTAGACAATACTTCCTCCCACCGAGGCTTGCATGAGATGGAGGTCTGAAGAGATCCACATGAAGGAGCTCCAAAATCCTTTTTGAAGAGATAATGGTTTTCCTTTGATGAGGTGAGTCATGCATTTTCCCTTCAACACATGCCCTGCAAACACGATCTTTGGCAAAGGAGACATTTTCCTTTAGTCCAAGAATGTGGCCACCCTTGTGGAGACTTTGCAAAGTTCTCATGTTAACGTGGGCTAGTCGGCGATGCCATAGCCAACCCGCGTCAGCCTTTCCGAAAATACACATCGGTCCTGTAGTGGTTTTCCCCGAAAAGTCCACCACGTACAGGTCGTTTTCGACATATCCCACGAAAGCGACTTTTAGAGACTTGCTCCACAAGAGTACCACCAAATCAGCATCAATATAAACTGCAAAGCCCATCTTACCAAGGGCGCGAATAGAAAGTAAGTTGTACCCGAGGGTCTCAACAAGCATGACGTCCATGAGAGAGATATCGTGAGCCACCACAACTTTGCCGAGACCCAATACCTCAGATTTTGACTTGTCACCATAGGAGACGGTTATGTGATCAAGGTTTGGCCACATCTCCGTGATGATCTCCTTGCTTCCGGTCATATGACTCGTGCAACCGCTATCGAGTACCCATTTAGAACCACCTGAAGCATAGCCCTGCAAGAAAATTACTTCTTGGTTTTAGGTACCCATTTTTCAATGGGTCCTCTCATGTTAGTAATAAGGGTCTTGGGAACCCAAATAGACCAAGGAATGTAATAATCATAAGGGCCTACATAACTAGCATAAACATCACCATAATAATCACAATATAGTTCAAAGTTAGGATTGTTGATCCCTGCAAAACCATCATAATTAGTCTTGTCATTGGCAATGTTGCTAGTCTTTGGTAGAACGGCAATCTTGCTCTTCTTCTTCTTCTTTTTCTTGCTCTTTGTCTTAGGTATGTAACCAAGACCTTCTTTACTATTGTGTGTCCTTTGCCTGCTCAGTATCTCATCAATAACCCATTTACCTTTGTGTTGAGAACTTCTTGCAAGGTCTTCTTTTCCAGAGGATGAAGTGGAGGTACTTGGCACATCATACCGTTTCAATTGAGTTTGGAGCTAGTCATGAGACTCATTTAAAGCAGAATGATCACTTTTCAATGCCTTGTGAGCACTTTCAAGATTATCAAACTTCTCCAAAAGTCTAGCATGAACAGCCCCAAAGTCAATCTTTTCTTTCTTTAGTTTCTTTACCTTGGCAAGAGCATGGTCACGTTCTTTAATGAGCTGAGCTACAGCTTCTTCTTGTGACTCCTCAAGGGATTCGAGTCTTTCTTCCAAAGATACTCGAGCTTCCTCTTCCTCTTCCAAAGCATTCTTCAAAGAAGCTATCTCCAAGGCATCTTCTCTTTCAATTCTGCCCTTTTCTTCAAAGAGATCTTCGGCTTGAGAAAGTTGACTCATAAGAACATCAAAATGAAGTTTGTGCTCACATTGTAGGTTAGTGAAAAAGGTATCCAAGGCAATAACTTCTTCTTTCATTTTAAGACTGTCATGATCATCCATGTCCAAAATTATGTTAGTCTTAGGAAATGAAGAGCTAGAAGTTGATACCTCGGACCCTCTTGCCATTAGGCAAGTGGCATTGTTGTTGATGGCGTTCTTGTTTGGCGAGTCGAAGAGTGATGAAGGAGTCGATGTGGTGGCTATAGCAGCCACCTCGCGGGAACTATCATCATCCTCTTCATCTTCACTTGCGGAGGAGTATTCCTCTTGAGCTACCAGGACAATCTTGGGTTGCTTCTTGAAAGGGCCATTCTTCTTAATGAACGGCTTCTTCTTAGGTGATTTAGATTTCTCTTTAAGAATGAGCCTGCCACCATTGTCCTCTCTATTTTGATATGGACACTCGGCTACAAAGTGCATTATATCACCACAGTTGAAGCAAGTTCTCAATCTTGGGCCACTTTCTCTTCTTCCATTTGACCTGTTCTTGCGCTCAAGTTCAGACTTGGCTTTGGCAGGGTCCTTCCAAAAATTCCTTACATAGAATGCCATGTACTCACCATGAGCACGTTTGACCTCATCGGGGCAGTCCATGGATATTCCCTCAAAAGCTCCTTCATCTTCCTCTTGCTCAACAACATTGGCTTTGAGAGCCACATTGACACCCTTTTGCATTCCAATGGCCCGAGCACGGGCATCTTCAGCATTCTTTGCTGCCACTTTGAATGAAGCCATTTCTTGCATGACTTCGTTGGATGTCATTTGATGATAGTTGTTTCTACCTTGTAGGCTCTTCAAATCCGTTGGCTCGAAAGGCATTAAGGCACTCACATATTTTCTTTTTATCCATGCATCATCAATGTGAGTGGCCCCATTCTTTTGAAATGTTGTTGCGATGCCCTTGAGTCTTCTATACATGTCCTCATGGTTTTCACCATCCAACATGTAGAATCCCTCAGCTTCATTACTAAGGGCATCATACCTGTTTCTTCTCATGCTTTCATTTCCAACGAAAAGATCCGTAAGAGCATCCCAAGCCGCTTTAGCTGTGTTGAGATGTTCGATGTGTGGCATGTCCTTGGGACCCACACCCAGCTGAATCATGTGGAGAGCGGTGGCATTAAACTGGCTATCCACAACTTTTCTTCTTGTTAGGTTGGTTTGATCTCCAATATGAAGACCCTCTTCAATAATCCTCCACAATTCAATAGAGGAGCTACAAACATGAGATTTCATTAGGAATTGCCATTGATTAAAGGAGGATGCAGTGAGCTTGGGTGGATCACCCCTATTATTTATATGAGGATAAGGGATAGGTGGGTCGGGGAATATACGTGGCGAACCTCACTATATTCCTCCTTACCACTTCCCTTTTTGGATGTAGAACCATTAAGTTTTTCACCTTCCACATCATCATCCTTGGATCCGGTGTTACCCTTTTCCTTAGATGATGGTGTGGGAGCCTCAGAGGAGGATGGAGATGGGGCTATGGAGATGTAAGGCGAGCAATCATTTGATTCATCTCCTCCATCTTAGCCTCAAAGGATTTCAAAAAGGTTGTTTCCAACAACTTAAGACCATCCATTGTGACCTTATCCACAGCCTCATTTCCATCATCCTTGGTACCCATACTACTCTTAGGCGGTTAAGCCCGAAATAAGAGCCGGGGCTCTAATACCAATTGAAATGGATTGTATGGGCACCTAGAGGGGGGTGAATAGGTGCTACACCAATTTTTAATTCTTTTTCAATTTTAGGCTTAGCACAAAGGGTAAATTCTCTAGACAAACTATTAGGTGGAATTTCCCTATATGCAAACCTATCTACTAGCGAGTAAAGAGCGAGTGGAAGAGGAACGAGTAAACCGAAGTGAAGCACGCGGAGACACAGGATTTGTTTGACCGCAGTTCCTTCCTTGTTAAGGGAAGTACGTCTGCGTTGGAGGGGTGGGGGTACTAAGACCACCACGCCGCAAATGGCCTCACCCTGTTCTCTGATGGATCTCGCCACAAAAGGCCTGATCCACCTTCCACTATAGGTACCCTTCGAGGCAGGCACTGGCGCCTTTACACAACTAGCGGGGCAACAACTCCACAACAACTTGGAGGCTCCCGAAATGACAACAAGTTGCCACAAGAACAAACTTATCAAATACAATAAACAAGATCTAGGTATTAACAAGAATACTAGATCAGGGATTTCCCCAAGTGAATGGAGAGGAGTTGAAGCGCTTGATTCTTGATGATGATGATGAACTTCTCCTCCTTCAATTCCACCAAAGATCAAGACCTTCGGGTGGTTGAAGTGGGAGATCGAGAATGAGAGCTCTTGCACAATGTTTGGTCAATTTCGAATGAATCAAGAAGTCTGAACGTTGGGGCAGAAGGGGTATTTATACCCCCCTTCAAAAACCAGCCATTGCACACTTTGGGGGCCGGATTATCTGGCCTGGGGAAAACACCGCCCCAGACTCGGAATATCCAGCAGAAAGTCCAACCCCTATCAGAGAGACACGCCGAGCTTGCCCTTGATCAACTTCTGGGGGGCGGATTATCCGGTCCTATGTGAGGGCCGGATTATCCGGCCTGGGAAAGAAAAACCTCCCCAGTTCGGATTTTCCAGGAGAAAATCTGACCGGATACCGTGCGACGCGCCTTGGCCCCTTTTGCTCGAAAACTGGGGGCCGGATTATCCGGCCCGTACGACACCCGGATTATCCGGCCTGGGGAGGAAAAACCGCCCCAGTTCGGATTTTCCGGAAGAAAATCCGACCGGGTACCGAGCGACGCGCCTTGGCTTCCTTTGAGCGATGAGGTAGGCCGGATTATCCGGCCCTTGGTGAAGCGGATTATCCGCCCCCCCCCCCCCCTCAAAACTTCCTGCACACTTAGCGCACATGAATAGTCTCCATAGTATTGTTATCTAACACGCAAAACATAGGAAAACATGAAATGTTCTTTCATCTAGTGTCTCAGTTAAGTGGAAATGCATGTGCTTAACTCCTTCCTCATAGAGATTTTGAATTATGGTATCCCTATCTAAAGGTATCTCCTACTTTTCCCATGGAAACATTTCTGAACTTCTTTTCACTTGAGGAACATGAACCGCGGGTCACCAATGGACCTTTCGCTGTATACTTTATTCCCTGAAGGAGTGGCAAAACAACATGATATGTTTTGTCACTCAATTCGTGATCATCACTGAAGCCAACTTATGGTTTCTCATGGCACAAGGAGCTACAACAGTTTTGGTGGCAGGCTCACTTGCTAGACCTGATCGGCCTCTACTGAAGAAATATACCTTCACCCGCATAAGCCCCTTCCAAATGGAAGAATTAGTGGGTTTTGTTTGGACTGCATATATCATCTTATGATTGAGATATTTCTTATGTAGCAACTCCTGCCACACTTCCTCCTCATTAACCAATTTGATAAGCCACTTGCTCAATAAACATTCTTTTAGTTCAAGTACCTCAATACTAATAGATCGACAAACTATATTCCACTTCGGTTAACCTGCATTTATTCTCGTTGCTTTGCTAGAAAACCATGATATGCAGAAATCTAGTTGTTTTCTTGCACCCTTAGGCATCTCTAGGAAAGACAACATGAACAGAGGGAAACCCGCTAAAACATAATTTTCTAAGGACCAATCTATGTCCATATGATAGCAACTTTCCCTTTCAACATCCCAATTTCCATTTGCAGCGAGTTTTCACTGGGTACCTAAACTGCGGTTGTAACATGTTTCAGAAAAAAAGACAATACGTTACATTTGAAGTTAGATCTTTTAAAATTATTCTAAATCTTATAAAAGCTAAATATATAGGTTACATGACATCGTCTATGTTGAGAACACCTAATTAAGGAATTTTAGGACTGGTTTGTCTGTGGTTTAAATATATAGAGTAGAAAATATAGTTCAATGTCTTCAAAAATACATGAGAAATACATCATAGCCATATAGTCCACTATTAGAGAAGCAATACGGAAGGCATCTCATTGATTAGTAAATATGAGAACTATAATTTTGTTCTAATAAATATTACATTACGATAGTTATGAACAATAAGAAGATGAAGTTATGCATGGACTATTTCATGATTGTGAATTGTAACATGAGAGATTATAATAGATGAAGGTAGAGGTTATTTCCAGCTATCATGATGTTGCGAGCTAATGCAATCTACTATTCATATACACTTTTCCCGGAAGGGGTCGCCAAATCTTCGATAGTGAATATGGACTCATACATGCTTGGACAAATTACATTATTAAACACCGATGCAGAAATGCATTTCATAATCAATAAATTTGTGCTCGACAAAGGGAAATATATATAACATGGATAAACATTTAGTACATCCACCAAGCAAACTTAGAAATTAATAGTTTGTCGGTAATATAGGCTTATGCAGGAACCGGCCCTACAATCAAAATTACAGTGGATCCTTAAATCTGCATAGAAGAAGGTATGGTGATCCCGTAAAGTACTTCAGATGCTACAGAAAACTACCGCCATGAACATTTCTTGTCAAAAATGAATTACAGGTTACCAAATATTTTGGAGTTTGGCAAAATACAGACCACTGAAATAAATACTAACCACAAAAATATTGCGTAATGGAAGCAGTAGTTGTTCTATTATTGTATAACCTCGAAATGTCGTGAAACATTAGGTGTATACATGATAAAAGATTCTAGTACAAACTTCACTATCCGAACGGATCCTACAGCCAGTTTTCGTTAAAAAATTAAGCCGAGTCTAAACTAAACCCTGAGATGGCTAAATTTTTCCATCTAACCGTAATAATATTATACCTGATATGTGCTACTCTGAGTTATGGCATGGTTGGGCGATCTTGGATCCATATAGAATTCCGAACATGAACTTAAAATGTAGATATCAGTATAAACCTGAAAACTCCGGATAAAATAAAAATAAACCTGAAAATGGGCAACATAATTAGGAGCAAGGAATACGGTGAGGAAAATGTTAATCATTCGGCAAACAGCGAGTTGTGGAATCCTAGCCCAGTGATGGATGTGCGCCGTCAAGACGCAGTGTCTTCTTTAAGTGACTCACGGCTGTTAAAAAAGATCAATCTATACATTGTGTAAGACAATCACGATAAAGTAAACTGGATATATTGGATTTTTGCAAAGAATTCATTAAGCTTTTATCAATCTAGTTACTGGATGAGATCGCTCGAGAAAATCCAAAATAATATAATTATGTGCTAACTAATTGAAGAAAAGTTTGGGTTACAGTCGGCGCCAGACCAACGTTTTTTGCTTTCTTTGATTCATCAGGTGCAGAGCCTCCCGGGAGGAAATTTCATCCCAGGACCAGAAGCGAAGGGCAAGAAATTTGCTGGCGCTGAACTTATCGGCATCATCCTACATGCATAAACATTAGAAAAACAAAATAAACCTAAGCACTAAGCAAGCACTTGCATGTGATGGCTTTCCTGCTGCTTTTTTTTCCTCGATCCAGGCCGCAGGTTGTAGTCTAGTGAGGTTGTCATATCCGGAATCATGGACAGAGACATGAGGAGCGACTGAGACGGTGCCGGACTTCTCACTTCCGTTGCTTCCATTCAAGCTACAGATGACTCCAATAGCCAGATGCAGCGTTCTAGGTTAACATAATTGAAAATTCCATGTTTCTTTAGCTCAGGAAGTGCGAGCCGCCGGCAGGCTAACATGCCGCACCAATACGGCTCCATGATATTGTCATCCAAAACGTATGTCTCTACATCAGGTGCAGTTGTAAAGGTCCAAAATTCGATCTACCTTAAATCCAGGACCTCGTCTTGAACCTTCGTGTCATGACCTTGAGCCCTCCTTAATGATCCTGCCTGAAAATTCACAGCTCCTCCATGTCCTCTGTCTTGAATCCTACTTTACCTTCGTTGGTGTCGCTCCTCATGGTTCTGCCAGACCACCGTTCAATGATCTTCAATCCTGCTGTAAAACTTCTGTCGGATTCTCCACCTCTATAGGGAATCCCACCACACCTTCGCCGATGCCCCTCAAGGAGCTGCCGGATCTTCCATGGCCTGTGGTCTGTTCTCTCACAAAAATAAGCTAGCACAGTGGCCCACACAATTGCGCGGGCAACATTTTTAATGTTTCATATGGCCTACAAATTTAATATCATGTATTAGAACATAAGATGTGGCATTCTTATAAGATGCAAACAAAAAAAATTATATGCATTTTTAGAAACTGGATAACAAATTAGTAAAAAAAATCAATTAGATATCACTATTTTTTTCTTCCAAAAAAGGAGGTGGAGCTCGTACCATCTGCATGAATGATCCATGATATGTTGTAGGTGAGAAAACTAAAGTATCTCACCTTTCTTTTTTTCTACTATCTGAATTTGTTCACTTTACCCTCTTCGTGTTGCCCAATCTCTTAATTCATAAGCTTCACTTCTTAAATAGCCCCATCATGTTGCGCAATAGGAGAAAGATTATTAAACTTAGTATATAACAGAAATAAAACATGTGATTTAATTGTGAATTTGAATCTAGAAAGTGGCAGATATGTATCTTATCACAGCCGGCAAATTTATTTGAAGATTGAGGAAGCCAATTGAATGTTCAAGGTGGTACATATTGCTTGAGCATACAGTTTCCAAACTATTATACCTCCTCTATCCTGAATTAGATGTTACAGATTTGTCTGGATTCACTATAAAGTAAAACACATCTGGATACATGCACAACGAAAAATAATATTGTTTCGCACGTAAATGATTTATAAGTCATGAGTAAGGTATCAATATGGAACCTTGACTACTGTTTTCCTTATAAGTATATTAGTACAAATATAAATCTTTGTTATACCATGAAATATTTTTTCATGGAACATATATTGAGACAATTTCCATCTCACAAACCTAAATATCATCTACATTTTATAATGTAGGACATCTTTCCAATGTTTTTAGGTATGGGTAGCATGATAACATGTTCTTCTCTTTCTCATTGTTTCCTACCCTTTTTTACATATATGAAAAACATCCCTTATAATGTAAGGCGAAGGCAATAGCAATTTTCACTTGGTTGGTTCCTTTTCGAAAAAAACTTGCATGGTTTGTTGATAATAAAACTATAATCTCCCATTACCTGAAGATTTGAAGCTCAGATGAACATTGTTGATGAGAGTATTCTTGTTTCATGCGAGACATCATCTAGCAAGTTACCGTGTGTGTGGAGAGATTTATATAAAGATCGTGACCAGAATCTTGTGCCTGGGAACATTAGGATATAAATAATGTGTTAGTTTTCCACACTTGACATCAACCTTTAAGTATGATTATACATGATTGGAGAGTGTACGAATAAATATATGGTCATGAGGATCTAAACAAAGATATCAGCAATTTGTTGCTCATGGCCAGCCGAGCTAGCACCTTTAAAGCAAGTACTCACCGATTCCATATAGTAATTCTTATTTCGCTATGTCTGTTGTAAAATACAATAGTGTTACCGAGTGATACTGAAGTGTAGACCTTGGGACAAAGATGAGAATGAATGAAAATTTGAATAGTTCATAAATAGTGAAATCTGCTTTAAATCATATCCATTAAATTTATCTAGTAGAAAATCTGAGAACCCTGTAAAATATGAAAACACAGATTCGTTCGTTCAAAGTAACACCAATACTACCATGCTGCCCATGGATTGGTGTACCCTCTTTAGCTGGACAATAGAAAAGAGTCGATATCATATGTAAGATTATCATATTACTTGGTAGGTGCAATATTCATGCAAAAAAGTATAAATAATATGTAGAACATGCGTAGCTGATTTCAAGAGAACTGCCCAAACTTCTTCTAACCTTCATACTTGAGCATATAACGCATGCGTGTTGTATTGCTGCTACAGGTTCCACAACGGAAAGGTTGAACATTAATTATTATTTCTGGAAGATTTTAGATCGTAGATGGTGGATGTACAAAAAATTAACAATCGATGCCCTGAACCACAACAATCCGGGACAAAGAGCAGAAGTATAGGGCTATCACAGCTAACGTACCAGCAGAATCATATCCAATTAAGCATAATCTTTCGCCTCCTCACGCTTAGGAGACCCATACACCCGGCAACCTGAGCATCTTCGTGCACGTAAGGGTACAGAACCTGTCTAATCAACCTACTGATTCACAGAAGGTGAAATTAATCTTCTCCACACATGTCCGTCAAAAATTACCTGCCATGTGCATCACAGTCGACGTGCCCAACCTTTCTCTAAATAATCTCTCGCTGGTGGGCCCGTAATTCGTAAAATCAAGATAGCGTCAATATTTGGCAACACCCCTGCAATTCCTCCACACTCTCTCGTGTCTCTAAATAGATCCATGTGGCACGATGCCTCTTACACGTCTCAGCCTGTTCATGTTGTAGAAAGCCACGAAAAGGGAACATCTGCAGAGCATAATACTATAATCAATTAATGCCGGAGAAAACTCCTAATCGGGGAACCATCTGTAGAGTCACTACAGGAATGGATGAATACGCCGACGGCCGGTCGCTACGCCGACGGCCAAACATCGGGGCCGTCGGCGTAGACCGTGACCAGGCCAGCCCGGCCAAGCAGCCGTCGGCGTAGAAATGCCCTCGGCGTATTCTATGCTACGCCGACGGCTGCCCTCGGCGTAGCCTACGTCGACGGCTGCCCTCGGTGTAGCTATTTTTCCTTTTATCTCATTAAACTTTGAAAAATCATAACTAAATTATTCTAATTCGGAAAAATACAAATAATATATCAAAATTTGCAAAAAATAAGATCTATCTATCTACACTCAAATATTACATATTTGTAAAAAAAATTAAGTGAAACATAACATATTATATATAGTTTAAAACGGACATAAGAAATTCAAAAACGATCCAAACAATGCGAAACCTTCGCGTGGTGTCATATTATGTGACATAGTTATAAGGAAAAATATCAAACCTGCTATATTGATTATGTCTGAAAAAATTCTTCACAAAATTACCTATCTCATTCGAGGTTTATTGGCTTTCGGATCAAATGACCAATGTTATGGCTAGAATCAAGGCATAGTTTGTGATAATGTGCCCATATTGTGCATACATGTGCATCATGGGATGTCGAACAAGGTTGCAGTTGGAAGTTTTCATTTTCGTCGCACCAAAAAGCCATTTTCCATTTTCCGAGCACAAAAATGTGGGAGTTTTGTGAAGCAACCACCAAATGGCTAATTCAAAATGCTACCACCATATTTTACAAAAATACTAGACCACCTTATATAGACAATGTCCCAACAGGGGGATCTGAAACCTTTCCGTCCACCCCTGGTGAAAAAGACAAATTCCTGCCGAATCGGTAGGAAGTGGGTCAAGTATGAACTACAGGTACATGATCCGATGCTCATGTTTTTTTACAAAAATCATTTTTAGATTCACAATATGCTATTTTATCAATGATTCAAAGCAAGTTTAGTGAGGCTCGGCCCCGAGCTAAGAATCTTCATGCCCGTCGTTCGAGAAAGTTTGACGTTAGTTTAAAACGGGCATAAAAAATTCAAAAATAATCCAAACAATGCGAAACCTTCGCGTGGTGTCATATTATGTGACATAGTTACAAGGAAAAATATCAAACCTGCTATATTGATTATATCTGAAAAAATCCTTCACAAAATGATCTATCTCATTCGAGGTTTCTTGGCTTTCGGGTCAAATGACCAATGTTATGGCTAGAATCAAGGCATAGTTTGTGATAATGTGCTCATATTGTGCATACATGTGCATCATGGGATGTCGAACAATGTTGCAGGAGGAAGTTTTCATTTTCGTCGCACCAAAAAGCTATTTTCCATTTTCTGAGCACAAAAATGGGGGAGTTTTGTGAAGCAACCACCAAATGGCTAATTCAAAATGCTACCACCACATTTTACAAAAATACTAGACCACCTTATATGGACAATGTCCCAACAGGGGAATCTGAAACCTTTCCGTCCACCCCTGATGAAAAAGACAAATTCCTGCCGAATCGGTAGGAAGTGGGTCAGATATGAACTACAGGTACATGATCCGATGCTCATGTTTTTTTAAAAAAATCATTTTTAGGTTCATAATATGCTATTTTATCAAAGATCCAAAGCAAGTTTAGTGAGGCTCGGCCCCGAGCTAAGAATCTTCATGCCCGTCGTTCGAGAAAGTTTGACGATAGTTTAAAACAGGCATAAAAAATTTAAAAACGATCGAAACAATGCAAAACCTTCACGTGGTGTCATATTATGTGACTTAGTTACAAGGAAAAATATTAAACCTGCTATATTGATTATGTCTGAAAAAAGCTTCACAAAATGACCTATCTCATTCGAGGTTTCTTGGCTTTCGGGTCAAATGACCAATGTTATAGCTAGAATCAAGACATAGTTTGAGATAATGTGTCCATATTTTGCATACATGTGCATCATGGGATGGCGAACAATATTGTAGGAGGAACTTTTCCTTTTCGTCGTACCAAAAAACCATTTTCCATTTTCCGAGCGCAAAAAAGGGGGATTTTGTGAAGCAACCACCAAATAGCTAATTCAAAAACAGGGGGTTTGTGATAAGTTGATATGGATATCATATTTAGATTCCTTTTATTTTTCTGATCAATTTAGACTTATTATTTATCAAATTCTGATTTACGGATTTAAAGATATTAATTATTCCATATTAAATAGAAAATACAAAAAGTAAAATTATTATATTTTTATTTGAATTCAATAGTATTTTTATTTGAATCAGTAATATTTTTACTTATTCATTGTTGTTTACTTAAATAAGTGTTTGTAGTTTCAAAAAATAAAAACATGTGACATAATGATATAAGAGTTAATAAGATTGATATCATAGTATTGACAACTAGGTACAAATTGCTTCGTGGAAGCTGATTCGGAAGGAACTGAGAAGTTAAGCGTGCTGGAGCTAGAGTAGTGATAGGATGGGTGATCGAGTGGGAAGTTTGTTTAAGACTGTAATTTGATCAAAGATTAACTATAATTAATATTAAAAATGTTCCAGGTGAGAGATTAACGATTCAAACAATTCAAAGATTTAAAAAAGTTGAGAAAAAAATCAAAAAATAATTCAAAAAAATTTGATTTTTTTGGTTTTTTTATAACCTGCCGTTATTATGCCGACGGGGCTATGCCGAGGGCAAAGCCGTCGGCGTAGCATACGCCGACGGCTAGAGCTACGCCGACGGGCAAAAGTGCCTCCGCCGAGGGAGAGCTTTGCCGAGGAGGCTACGCCGAGGGCATTTTGGCCTACGCCGACGGCTTTTTGCCCTCGGCGTAGCGTGTCGTTCCTGTAGTGATACCAGCAGACCACCCGATCCTCGTGGGAGCCTTGACTTGCTGCAGATCGGAGTTAGCATGGGATATTCTCCAATCAGCTGTAATTTCATGGGGAAGAAGCGCCAGGACCGACCAGATCGATCAAGATGAATGAAATTCACGGGATCATCATATGTGAGCACCCATGGGCATGCGTGGAGGCTGCGCGAGGTATTTTTCTAATGCGTGAGTTTGGGAGCCGGCAACCTAGATGTGTTTGTTTTCATTTGATTTTTTTGGTTTTTTATAACCTGCCGTTATTATGCCGACGGGGCTATGCCGAGGGCAAAGCCGTCGGCGTAGCATACGCCGACGGCTAGAGCTACGCCGACGGGCAAAAGTGCCTCCGCCGAGGAAGAGCTTTGCCGAGGAGGCTACGCCGAGGGCATTTTGGCCTACGCCGACGGCTTTTTGCCCTCGGCGTAGCGTGTCGTTCCTGTAGTGATACCAGCAGACCACCCGATCCTCGTGGGAGCCTTGACTTGCTGTAGATCGGAGTTAGCATGGGATATTCTCCAATCAGCTGTAATTTCATGGGGAAGAAGCGCCAGGACCGACCAGATCGATCAAGATGAATGAAATTCACGGGATCATCATATGTGAGCACCCATGGGCATGCGTGGAGGCTGCGTGAGGTATTTTTCTAATGCGTGAGTTTGGGAGCCGGCAACCTAGATGTGTTTGTTTTCATTGATTGAAGGGGTATAGGAAGATAATAAGTTAATGGCATTGTTGGGTAATTACTTTGCTTATAATAAGTGATTTTCAAGATTGATGGTTGTGATTACCACGTACATTTAACTGATGGCCTGATGTTTTTAATTTTTGTGGGATTTTAGAGACTATTTCTCTTTTTTTTGATAGCTCGTCATGTACTTTTAATATATAATAGATTATTATTTTATTCCGGTATTATGAGAATAATGGTTGCTCAAATAATTACTATATTTCATAGATGATGGATTAACTTTTATAAGTCTAGTTGGATAAATTACGACCATAAAAACTAATGCTAAAATATCGCAATACAAATGATTAAAAAATCACTTATGAAATGATATCGTCGTTTAAATTATATTGTAAAAGAAACATGAAGAAACTCCATGTTGATGAATTTTTGGAGTCTTTTATTTTAATCAATTGACGCTTGTGAGACTTTCCTCGAGATAATTGAAAATCCGTTCATAGGCCAAAGAGAAACGGATGACTAACTTATTGGACATTGGACAAGTTTATGTATATAGGCCATTATGTGTATGTCACATCCCAAAAATTTCCATATTTTGAAATGTGAAAAATCAAACAAACAAAAGAAAAAAATTATGAAATTTAGGGGGAAAAGAAACTTTTTGTTTCTAAATAAAAATATCAAAACCTTACTTAAACAAAAATAATTCTGACAGAAAAAGTCTGCAAAACTTCAAATGCATATCATGCATCATCATCACTAAGCATTTGCATTTTAAACCCTTGAAAAGAACAAACCCAAAACCTAAACCTTAATAAGAAAATCACCGTTAAGTTCGATTGAAGACTATAGATATGTTCCATCTAAAAATTGAGCAAAAACATTCATAAATTGTCTATAATGGTAAATAACAAAAGTATAAAACCATAGGAATTGGTTTCACTATATTTAGAGCCATGGATAAAAGGTTATGATTTTTATAAGAGAAAAGGAAAGTATTCCAAGGCCAATAAAGCCCATAGCAAAAACCAATACTTAATTGAAAACAAATTAATTTTAAATGATATATAAATATAAAGAATTATTAAATAGAACTACACAAACTGGAATCACCATTTTTGAAACTATAAATTAAAAGATATGATTTATATGATAAAAAAGAAAATGAGAAAATATTGCGAAGCCAATTTAAACCATGACAAAAGTAAATACTTAAATAGAACAAAAGTATTATTAAATGATATATAAAAATAAATAATTATTAAATAAGATTATACCAATTGGTCTCACTCTATATGGAGCTATAGATCAAAAGTTATGGACTTTATAACAGAAGGAAAAAAAGAAATTAAGTAAATGCTCCAAATGCCAATTGAAGCTCTAAACAAAAAAAGCAATGGTGAAATAAAATAAAGGTATTTCTTTTCCATCTCTCCATTTTCTTTCTTCTTTCCTCAATATATTTAAAAAGCCCAATCTATTCCTGGCCCAACTAGACAAACAAATCTGAACGTGTCTTCAACCTCCATACTACACAGTACAGGTACGTTAGTGATTCCATGGAAGCATCTCTTCCCCTCCTCTTCTGGACGCTCTGGACCTCGAAACTGATTGCCATAAAAATGAAAGTTATTCCCCACTCAACCATGGATCCATTCCGGGGATTAAAACCACATTTCGGTGCATCTTAAATCGCCCTTACGACAGAGCCGAAACGTCCGTCGACTGCTCTTCGGCGCCCTGTCATCTGACTCCCCATCTGTGTTTAATCAGCGCCCCCGACTCCCTATCTCTCGTGCCATCGCTCCACCTCATCGCGCCCCAGCGCTGCCTCTCGGGCAGACGCAATTCGTCGCCGAATTTTGCCGGCCGCCGCAGTTTTCCACGACCGTGGCGAGGTATACACGGGGATCAGGCCGCTATTCTGCTCCCATTCGTTTTCTGTTGCCCATGCCCATCTCCCTTCCCATCTTAATCAACCAATTTTGCAGCCGGAGATCACACACGATGAGCACCTGACGCCGCCCAAGCGCCGTCCGTTCGTTGCCGTCGATCTGTCGCCTGGAGCCGCGCGATGACCAACCGAGGCGACCTTCCTCTTCAACAAGTCCAGTTTCATGCCGACCGCGTTCTTCCCGACCGAAGACCACCAGTTCCCGATCTAGCTGCAGCTGCACCTGTGTTTTCGGTAGAATAGGTCTGCTTCCACCGGTGAGCATCCTCTACTTTTCTTTTCTGAAACTGAATGGGTATAGGCCAATAGAAACACATCACGTGGCTATCCAGTTTCTATTTTCGGATTTATGATTATTTTGGACAGAAACTTCCAAAAATCATAGCTTTAGTTCTGTTAGTCCGAAAAATTCAAATAAACTATTTCTGAAATCCTTTTAAAGAGTAGAATACGATGGTGCATCATATCATTGCTATTGGTTACGTCGCCGCTACGCCGATCGCACGCCGTTTCGCGGGCGCGACACCATCGTCAAATATCAGATGGTACAAAAGAAACTAGGCCACGTACCTTTGTTCATATTGATTTTGTAGTCGTGCGCATCTTCTCACGCGTTCATTTTGTTCCGTTTCACAGCCGGAGGTAGTCCACGACAATGTCCGACGGCTTACCAGTTCAATTGTAGACCATCTTGTCCTAGACCATGGCTAAGCCACGCCAAGGACACCATTCACTCGCTGCACGTATTAGAAATACTGCCCGGCCACAAGGATCAATGGATCGATGGATTTATTCACTTGTCGAATTGACGAATCCATTCAATTGCCGAGTATCAAGCTTTCCCGACAAGCTCATCTCCCATCGGTGAGCTTTCTGCTCTTTTGTTTTTCAAACCTGATATCTGAATCATGAAGTCTGTCTAAGTAACTTCCCTAACCGGTAGTCTTCAGTAGAAAACAACTACGTGAGCTGCAGAAATTTTATTTTCGGATTTATGTCTCACGTAAACTTCCGAAAATTATAACTTTGGTTATGTGCATTCAAATTTCGTAAACTTTCTATCCCCAGAATCTGTAGGAAATATGGAACCCAGTGGAATCATAAAACTTGAATTTTAGACAAGTTTATAAATCATTCAAAATTAAATATGGTGAACAGACTATTTCATCCATAATATTAATTCTATAAATCTTTTTAAAATTGAATCTTTCCCATAAATGTCACAAATCACGTCCTCTGTCCATTAGCATCAGATCCCAAAATTACCTAACACCCTATTTGGATGTACTCAATTAAGCCCAGAATTGAGGAATTGGAATTGGACACCGAATTCTAGCGTTTGTTTTGTCGTTGAATTTTGCCCCCGGAAACGATGACCCAATTCCAGGACCCGTTATGTCCAATTCGGAGCCTCTGCCCTCCGAATCATCATGGAAACGAGGTCCGTACCGCTTCCCTTCCTATCGCTCGACAGGTTCCCGAGCTTCATCCAGCGACGTGATCGCTGCCTTCCCATCAGCCGCCGCCGGTAAGGCTCGCCCTCCTCCCTGCCTCCCCATCCTCGCCCCTTCCCCGCCCTCCTCCATCCCCATCCCTTCTTTCTCCGGTCCCTTAGGTCCGGCAGTGGTCTCTCCGCCGTCCCTCGATCCTTCCTGTCCGGCAGCCCTAAACCTAGGTGTAGGCGGCGGATTGAGGGTGGTCGGCGGCGGATTGAGGCGTGGCAGCGGCGGGATCTCCATCCTCGCCCTCTACATATCCTATTCCATTTGTTTGTGCTAGCAATTTGGTCTTCTCAAGTTAATACGTGTGATCGTGATTTCTCTGTGCTATGCTAGTTACCATCTAGCGATGCCCTCTCTTTAGATAAGAAAGCCTCTTGTACATAAAATCATGGAGCCGCCTCCCCGCCTCGTGATGCTGTCACACTGGAAAGCAACGGGTTGGGATGTATGTCTCAACGTGTACGCGTCCTTGGGGATTAACATGCTTTGTTGAACAAATCATGGCATACCGCGTGTGAGACATGTACCTAGGTCAGAGAAGTATATAAAAAAAGATTTCCAAGTTTTTTTTTTTTGAAATTAAAGATTTCCAAGTTAATTAGCTAGAGTTTGTACTAGTATCTATTGTGGGAGTAAGATGTACACACAGATGTGATGTATCGAGTCATCAGTCTGTATTACTCCGATACCTCGGATCCAAATTAGTTGACTTGGTTTTGTCTATATTTGGATGAATCTAGCACTAAAATAAGTCTAGGTATAATATGTACACATTCTAATATATACACATGTGACCATTCATGCATTAACACAAGTATAAAAGAGCCAAAAGCAAAAAACATCAAATTCCATGGCTTGAACATCCAAACAGGAATTGGAAATGTGTAGCACCCTCTGATTCCGACAACAAATTCCAAACCACCCAAACAGCTGAATTCGAATTAGCATCCATTTCCTTTCCTGCCAGGAATTGGAATTCCCACCTAATTCATTTCATGGATTCAATTATATGCATCCAAACAAAGCGTAAACTATTTTACTATAGAAAGACTCGCATTGAATTAAATCATTTCTATAGAAGAATAAAAATACGAACCATTGATTAAACAACAATAATTCCTTTGACCAAATTTTCTATGAAATCAAAATGATTAGGAACACCAATTAGAAACATGTAAACACTTTTTTCACTCAATCCAAGTTTGGTTTATCCAAATATATATTAGAACCATCATATTGACATGTATTCTTTTGCTTGTTAATTGTCTTTTGGACTAGATGTTTATTATGGTGTACTTTTATCGTATGGAGTGTCCAGAGCGCAACACTTGTGATTGTGAGAAACATACGTTCATCAAACTACCAAAAAGGAAAGTGATACTTCATCATAAGTCCTATTATTTCTACTATTGCACTAGTGTGATTTTGGTAGAATGCATGATAGGGCTTTTTACTTATATTACTATGCTATGGCCATCCTATAGAATATACCTTGGTGGTATTTCCCTAAGATAGGAGACGTCATAAGATTAGAATGCTTAGCCTTGCTACATAGATATCGTGGGTGGAAATCATGATATGATGTTCTATGGAAAGTATGTATTTTTGACTAAGAAAACAACTGATGTTAATGAAACACCTGGGTGGAAATGGGACTTGTATGGATTATGTTGAGTGGTTACTCAAGGCTCATGTCTATGGTTTACCATGGTGTATTGCACTTGTGGACAGCCACCTAGGAACAAAGAGATTGGAGACGTTCTTGTCGTGAAGCTTCTAGTGCAGTCACATGGCATATGGGCTCTGCCTTGACCAACTAAGTTGCGAGAACTCAGTCAGTCGAACAGAGGGTGGTAGTGTTTGTAGGATGGAACGTGTCCGTGTTGGTATGTGGATTTCTTCTGAAAAGTCTCGTCTCGGTGCATGTCGAGTCTTGTGGGAAAAGTGCACCACCTCTCAGGAGGGTCAAACTAGGTACTTAGTCGTGTCCCCGGTTATGGATAACTTCTGAGCATCAAGACAATGAAGCAGACTCAAAAATCTCATCATTCTAATTTCCCTAAGTTAAAACTTGTGGGGTGAACAAGGGAAGCACCTAGAGGGTATCCAGTGTGCTAAGTGTGAAGTGTTGATGAAAAAGAAAAGAAACTATTTTACAAAGGATAGGGAAAACTTGTTTTATGCAAAGGCCAGCCAAAACTCCACTTAGCCATATATTCATGTAGATGTTAGGTTCTCTATAACAGTATGATATCACTTGCCAATAAAATTCAAAATGTATTCATCCTCTATGGTTGTAACTTATCATGTTGCAGGTTACTTGATGATAGTGAAGTATGATGAGTAGGGTTTACGAGTCTGCACCCAACATGTTTGCCTATGGAATATGTTGAAGGACTCCATGCTTTATAGTTATATTTGTTCCCTTGTATTAAGTTAGTCATATGATCAATTGAAGTTGTAATGAACTATTTTATACCTAGATATGCGATGTAATATGACCTTTGTTTGTTGATATTACATCTTAAACTATGGGTGCTAGCTATTTGATCCAAGGTACTAGCACTATAAACACAGGGCTTCGAACCTTACCGGGTTCGGGTCATGACAGTGTAGCCATGAGTGGTGGTTCTTTCAACTTCATATGCTTTGTCCGAAAATTTGAGTGAATATATGTGTATATTTACTCAATAAGGAAGAAGTATAAAACATTTGAAAATTGTTCAAAGGCTTTCAAGATGGAGTAGAAAATCATTGTATCTAGAAAATAAAGAATTTATGATTCGATCATAAAGGAAGATATTTGAGTTACAAGTTTAGCAAAACACCTAAGATTTTGGGAATCGGTTCATGGATTTGCATTTCCCAATAAACCATAGGAGTATGGAGTGTTGGAGAGATGGAATCGAACCTTGTTTGGCATGGTAAGATCAAAGGTGTCATTTATAAAACTACCATTATGTTTTAAGGATTAAAGCTTTAGAGATTGTTGCTTTTACACTGAAAAGAGCGACATCGTGATCCGTTGAAATGACATCATATGAGTTATGGCTTGGAACAAAACCCGAGTTTTTTTCTTAAATTTTGGTATGCTAGGCATAAGTAAAATGTTTACAACCAAAGTCGGATAAGCAAGTCTTTGTAGGTTATCCCAAATAAATCATTGGGTATTCCTCCATAACACCAAAGACAAAAGTGTTTATCACTTAGAACGTCAAGTTTCTTAAGAAGTAATTTTTCGTAAAAGTTAAGTGGGAGGACAATAGAACTTTGATTAAGTTAGTGAACCTAAGCAACATGTGCTAAGTAGCGCAACACCAGAAAGTGTCTCGGAGGCGGCCAAAATGGTCATGGCTCACATGACTATAAAGGTTGTGGTCTTCGAGATTAGAGTTCATATTGAACCGTGTAGGTCAGGTAACAATCGAAAAGTAAGATTTGAAAAAAAAGTCATTATTGTTTTGGTAATGATGAACTGACTACATGCAAAGAAGTGATGATGGACTTTGATTCCATCAAATGACTAGAAGTCGTAAAATCCGTGATAGTTTCCATATACGAGAAATCAAGTTTTTGAGCTTGGAAGACCCTCCAGAAAGGCATGAAGCCTATCGGTCGTATTTGGATCTATAAAGAAATAGACATGGATGTTTGATATCTATGAAATAGTCGACATGCCGGAAAAGAGTTTACGATAATGTTTAAGGAGTTGACTACGACAAGATTTGATCTTTCGTAGAGATATTTAGTCTAGATGGATTAATGTAGCAACCACTACATATGTCAATTTTTGTATATGGTAGTTGAACAAACAAAAGAAAGTTCTTCTAATAGAATAGTCACCTAGGACGTGTATATGACATGGTCTGAAGGTTTTGTTAACTCAAAGAATGCTAAAATGGCATGCAAATTTCAATGGTTGAAGTAAGCATAACGGAGTTGGAATCTTCACCATGATGAAACTGTTAAAAGAGTTTAATTTCATCAGAGACGATGAAGATGCTTGCATTTGCAATAAATTAAGTGGGAGCACTGAGACATATTTCCAATACATTATGTAGAGGACATGTTGGTTGGAAATGATGTATCTTTTATTGACACGAGTTAATAATTTCATTAAAATCAGATTTTGATGAAAGATTTGGGCCAAACCAGAATATTAGGCATCAATGTCTACATGAATAGATTGAGGCGCTAATATGGTTGTGCCAGATGTACATATATGATATATTGAATGAGTTCAATATGGAAATGACAAGAAAGGTTCTTTCCGCATGAAAAGGGTTGAATCAAGATTCAAGTGTATCGACACTTGGTAAGTGTTTTGACACTTGGTGAGTGAAATCACATAAATATTTTGATCAGTAATGTATACCGTGATATGTATATATCCAGATATGTCATATGCTCTAAATTTTATGTGCATATACCAGAATGATTCATAAGATGATCATTGGACGATAGTAAAGATATGCTTATGAGCTTTGGAAGAACTAAGAATATGTTATGTATAGGTAACAAATAGTTTATTGTAAAGTGTTATATTGATATTAGTTTTTTCACAAGATACAAATTAAATTTATCTCAATTTAAGCTATGGGTAATGGAACAGAGGTTCCATGATGGATTTGGAAGAGTTCCAAAGTTAAGACATTGTGACGGATACAATAACAAAAGCCTAAGTATATGACTGCTATAGTAGCAACAAAGGAGGGTATTCATGTTAACTAGTTTGTCATCAAACTAGGTGTGGTTCATAGTGGCTAGTACTATGAAGATATATTATACGATAATAATATCAACATGTTTTAACCCAAAGGAACTAAAGGTCTCACCAAAGGACTAAATTTATACAATGTCATGTCATTTAAGAATGAGTGATGCGTAGAGATATAAAGTCATGCAACTACACACGGACCTGAAAGTTTCAGATCCGGAGATTATGTTTACCACTAGCAAAAGCATATATACAACACCAAAAAGCCATAGGTGTTGAATGCGCAAGTTTTTCAAAACTAGATTATTGACTCTAGTACAAGTGGGAGACTGAAGGGAATATGCCCCGAGAGGCAATAATAAAGTGGTTATTATCTTATTCCTTATTTATGATAAAAGTTTATTTCTCATGCTATAATTGTGTTAATTGGAAACTTTAATACATGTGTTTAATAAACAAATAAAGAGTTCCTAGTTATGCCTCTCATATAAACTAGCTCGTTGATTAACAAGATGATCAAGGTTTTCTGATCATGGACATTGGATGTTGTTAATAACGAGGTCACAACATTGATAGAATGATGTGATGAACATTCATCCTAAGTATAGTAATACGATCAAAGTCATTATGTTTACATTGATATTACATCATGCGAAGTAACTTTAATCCTTAGACCATGAGATCAGGTTAACTGCTAACACTGGAAGAGTATTTTGATAACATTAAATGTCACACCATAACAGGGTGACTATAAATATGGTTTTGGGTACTCTGAAAGAGTTATGTTGAGAATCTTGGATCAAGAGTGGAATTTTTCCATCCCGATGACGGTGAGATATACTTTGGGCCCTCTCGGTGATAAGATCACTAGAATGTTATATCACGAGAACGCGAAAAGAGTACTTCGTGGTAACAAGAACAAACTAGGTATGGGGATATAGATGATCGAATCTCGGACATGTAATATATCGCGAGACAAAGGAATTTAGTTACGACATTAAAGGTTCACATGATCACTAGAGTCATCATTGAATGTGTGGGAGTTAGTATGGATCTCTAGGTCTCGCTGCTGATTATTGATCGGAGAGGGGTCTCGAACATGTCTATAATATCCATGAACCATAGGGTGACACACTTAAGAGATACCGATACTATTGGGAGCAATAAGATACTACTAGAGAAAGAAAATGAAAGTGCTGGAATTATTTCGATGAACACCGAAATTGTTTCGGGTGAAATTGCTGAAATTGGTTTTGCATGTGATATCTAAATGTTGCAAGGGGTTTTATGTGAATATTTGTTAATTAAAGTAATTAACAAAATTCTTAATAAAATAAATAAATGAGTTTTATTAAATGAGAGATACATTAAATTTGGTGGAAATTTAATGCAAGTGAGTGAAAGTTTGAGTGGAAGCTCCACCCAAATGAATGAACAGAGACGTGGGGGAACCACCTTGGCCACTAGCCATGGGAGGGGCTTCCCCCTCCCCTATAAAAGGCCTCCTCCTGCTCCTCTCACGTCACACCTCCTCGTGAAGGACCTCTCTCCTCCTCTAGAATATTCCCCATGGCATCAGATTAGCGAAGTTGGTGGCTTTTTCTAGAAGGATTTGCTGCTTCCGCTGCTTTGCTGGAGCAAGGACTCGGAGGTTCCCGGGGTACTAGATGTTTGTGCGATCACGGATGCACTACTGCTTTGTGGTGCTGAACTTCATCACAATCTTGAGATCGGCAAGTGAACGACTACATCATCCACGAAATCAAATTTTGTTAACAAAACTTTTCGGACTTCAAGGGTAAGATCTCCATGGATGTATATCCATCTGTTGATTGTATCTAGGTAGATAGATCTTGGTGCTTAGTTGTTCATATCGTAGGAAAACTGTTGGTTTCTATGCTGCGAACCCAACAATAATTGGTGGAGATCCATGGGGCTCTCACAACGATTTGAGCCTTGCGACCATCATATGGGGACCTAGGTGTATCTGAACCGTTTAGTCATGCTAGATCAAAGTATATAAGAGAAGTCTAGCACAAACGTGAGTAGGAACCCTAGCCGCCACCTTGTTCCTTCTCATCCTCGTTCCTCTCACCTGGCAGGCACGACAGAGCCCACTCGTGCGTCCCCTTCCCTTCCCTTCCCTCCCCTCCCGAGCTCCGCCTTCATCCTCCTCTAGCACCCTGCCTCCATCCCCGAGGTGGCTTCAGCGTCGCACCCCATGAGATCGGCAGCGTGGAGAGCACGTGGGGAAGCGGTGAACTGATGCAGGAATTGGCTGTTAGAGCTCCACCGCACCGCCCCTACCTCTCCCACTCATGAAGCTCACTCTACTGCATCGTGGTACCACATGAGACCGACGACGTGTAGGAGCATGAGGGAAAGCATTAGACGGATGTGGCGTATTGAGCGTTCTGTCTCCTCTGGTCCTCGCATCCCATTAATCGTGGGGAGCGGTTGACTGAGATCCACAACCTCCATTTGTCTCCCCCACCCACCACAATATCATCTTTATTTCAGCAGGTTTTTATGTTATCTATATCTACAAGGTGTTTGACAAAAATCCTACTAGGGAAGACTAATCCATGTCATATCTTTGCTTTGATGTTTAGCCAATAATTTCATTCTTATTCAATTTAGCTACAATCAACTATGGCAATTGATTTATATTGCTATGTGGTATGTATTTGAGCAGGTTGAAAAGGTGTGATCATGGTTAGGTAAGCTTCTAATCAATCGGGTTTCTCGATTATGGTTGACGATTAGTTCAAATTTCATATTTGCCTTTTTGGATTTTCCTCGATGGTTGCTTTAGCATTCCATCCAGACCTCATCCGATGATTTGTTGATGTTTGATATTGGACATTGTTGCATTCTCATGTAGGTGTTGTTTTGCCTGTGGGATGCTCTCGCTGGTGATGCCTACTAATTGTTTGGCCCAAAAATCAATTGAGCAGGAGCCTACGGGGTGTGTTGAGCCCCTTCCTGACGTCCTCCACCTCTTTATCATTGCCGACGAAGATAGCCAGTATTCTAGCAGCTTGCCCTCGTCTATCTCGCCGTGGTCAAGAACCTATAGGTCCTCTCCCTCTGTTTAGTTTCTTTCTTCATGCAGCAGGTCACTAAAAGTTAGATCCAAACATTGTCAAGTTGTTCTTTTGATCCATTGGGTCATTGCTTGGAGCTTGGTTGCAGGGCTAACGTGTTGCCTGGCTGCCACTCCTCATACTTGCTTGTGGGCATACTGATGGGGTTGATTTGCTTGTGGCTTGCTGGGTTGGTTATTGATGTTGATGCTTCTGACTTCGTTATATTTGGAGTTGGAATCATAAGTTGCGAGGTTGGAAAATATATAGCATCAAGTAAGCAAGGTGCAAGCTAGCTTCTTCACTTTTTTCACTACTTCATGCTTGTGTGTTCTATAGATCTGAATTTCATTTGCCCAATGTCTCTTGCTATCCCATATCAAACAAATTCTAAAAATCACGAGAGGTTTGAGCTATATACGTCTCATATTATTTTCTTATATTACTTTATAGATAGTTGTACTTGTGCCACACAGTTAGAACAATAGAATCTTAATCTGACTCGCTTGGCATATCTCCATGTTTGTTATACCAATAGTGGTTTAAGCAATTTATTTAAACATTGCTTCCTTGTTGATCTTCCTTTGGACTCGATATGGGGCCTCATCATTGAGGATTTCTGTTTTGTTCTGTTTTTTTTTGCAATTCTCCCTTTCGACTGAAGTTTAGTGTGTCAATTATTCAATTATATCCTTAGTTTTCAAGATATATGTTATGCTAAAGACATATTTTAAAAGAAGAAAGGTTCAAACATGGAGCCACCATTTTGGTTAATATGTTGTATATCAGAGCAGTAGCATGCATTTCGGCGGCTTGTCGGTCCCCATCCTGTTTTAGTTGATGCTCATCTGACTGGCCGATAAAATATATTTCCTTGGCCAAATAATATTTTAGCCGAGAGATAATTGCTTCAAACAATAATGTTTTGGATCTCATAATTGCTTCAGCAATAATGTTTTGGATCTCATAATGTTGGTCTCGCTTTTTGATTTTCTACTAGAGTGTTTCTGGTTTGCGAGCTTGTATTTAACTTTTAAACTCACA
The DNA here is from genome assembly GCA_023614405.1 of Avena insularis. NCBI lineage: Eukaryota > Viridiplantae > Streptophyta > Magnoliopsida > Poales > Poaceae > Avena > Avena insularis. Next base: position 451,624,916 of record CM042690.1, read on the forward strand.
TTTGTCTTACTAAATGAAGAAACAATTACTTAAGGATAAATAGTTATTTGTGGGCACTTTATAAAACTTCAAAACTTGATTTAATAAAACTTATCGAACTCTGGTACTATAGGCTGCACAGTTTCCTTGAGGTAAAGTGTGCTGACCAGCAGAAACAACTCCATCCATATCGCTACCGAGACGACAGTAGTGTCTCGATCATGCTTCTTGCCTTAGCACGTACAAGACATTTCACCCTCCTTCACTGGGATGAGTATATCTATTTATTATTCTTTTTTGTCATGTTTACTCATCATCCATGGATATGTTTATTATAGGTTTGCTTCAGTTTTAGCTTTGAAGGAACCTTGTTACTATCTTCTTTTATTTCCTTTTCAATGTAATCAAATAAGCAGTGTTTATTCATAGAAAGCCCAATATTTAATATTCATAGGCTGAAGGAGGTTGAGTACATGTTATTTCTCCCATTAGTTCTAAAAGAAAGAACCGAGACAAGATTTTTTGCAGGTTGTGCTATTCCTGAATAGCGTATTTCAGCTTGAATTAAAATAGGTACATATCTAATTTATGTGCCACACTCTTACTCTTTAGATATACCATGCCTTAATTTTTTTATTTCAGTTTTCCATCCTATTTATCAAATCCTTTTATTCAGCTCATAAAATGATAATGTAGAAAGAGTTTCAGATTATTGATGAATACGAAGAATGTACTTGAGTAATTGAATATTCCTCACACCAAAAAGGCTGATAATCGTAATCATATGAACATCAAGAATATGACGAAAGTGAAGAATTTGTACATAATTCTTGCAACTCTGATTACTCACTCCATTAATAAAGGTATTTCCATCAGGTTAAATTATCCACTGGTTGCTTGATAGGCTTATGTACTTGCTTTCATAGAATAAAATGGGATAATGTTGTGGGGTGTTGGAAGTATGCCGACATAATCTTCAGGTAGGTTTATTTCATGATCATTTTCCCTAAGTAGGCGAGGAAATGCGGAACTAGCTTTGATGTTGCACATGTTTAAAGAGCATGAGTGGAGTAAAAGATAGTATGGTGTACTTTTTGTTAATCCAGAATGTCTATTCTGCTATCATGAAGGCACAATTCCAATATTTTACTTTTTTTTGTTTGGAAAAGAGTAAATACCAATTACACCCAGCCTCTGTAACAACGCATGCCCTAGCGGCCCTACGGATGCACATAGCCCAGAAGAAAGAAAGAAGAATTATAAAAAAGAAAAGTCCTGCTACAGAGAACTAATCCTCAAAGCAATGACACTGACACCATCCGAACAACACCGGTAGTCCTCCACTCCAATAACAACGCCTTCAAGAAGGAAACAATGCCCAAGCGCCGTCGTTGCCTGATCCAAGATCATAGGTTTTCACCCTGGAGAAAGTCCTCGCTCACAAAACAATGCCTTCAACAAGGTCATTGCTAGGCACAACCAGTTAAGTCCAGACCTTGGATTTTCACCCTGCAAGGTAAGACTGGGAACTCCCCCTGTGTTGTCTTCCCGCACCAGCAGTCACCACAACGAGTCCCAGATCACGCAGCCAGTTTTCCGTCGCCACAAGAACTAAAACCACCATCGCTACCCTCATATTTCCGCTTTCCTGATATTCTCCGCATTTGACTTCACCATGGCTCAAAGAATGACACTTGGTGGGAACAAACAACAGAGCTTCGCAACGCTCCCGCTGAAACCAAACAGCCAGAAAAACAAGGTGCGCACGACCGAATACCTTCCAATCCAGCAATCTCCAGGCATGATACGCCCATGAAGTTCGCCGGCGGAGCCTTCCGGAACCCGCCTCTCTAGACCAGATCAACAAGGGCAGACATCGAGCAGATCTTCGTCTTCGTGCGAAAGAAACCAAAGGACCACCTCCTTTATTAGATCCGACGCAGCGATCCCCACACCATCGGCCGGTTCTTGGAGAACAGATCGAGCAGGCAATTAGGGATAGAGAGCCGATCTAGGTCTTCCAACGGAATCCCATCGTCGGCACCTCCTCCACCAGATCTCCACCCGCTCTACGCCGGTAGAGGCCGCCGCCTCCAGATCCAATCTCCCATGAAGCCACCACCGGCCGGAGCCGCGAAGACGTCGATGGCGAGGGGGCCCTGTCTAGCGTCGGCGTTCTCCTCCCTACCGCCACGCTGGGGCCGGGAGGCCAGATCCCCGCCGCCCCCATTACCGGCGCCGCACACTTAGGCCGGCGGACCTCTAGGGGCGACGAGGAGGGAGAAGGATGGAGGGGGAGGAGGTGGCGGCAGGGTTAGGGTTTGCCCCCCTCGGTCGCCAGGAGGGGGCGACACGAGGGGGAGGGCCGTGTCTCCAATATTTTACTGTATCTCATAAATGTTAAGTTGCCATACAATCCCCCGGAAGTGGCTGAGTAGCAGTTTAGCTTTTATTGTAGTTAGACATTCTCGACCTATTACTTTCCATAGACAAAATTTATTGGTCAATTTCTTCTTGCGGAGAAGAGTGGTCCAGCTGTTCTCCTTGGAATCTCTATTCATCCTCTTTCTTCTATGTTACCAGGAGCTTAAATATTTTAGTTAGTCTTGTAACATGTGAGGGTACTCCTGTGTCCCTTTTGTTTACTTCTTTTGCTCCTATGGCTCTTTCTCAGTTGTGTTTTTTCAGTCTACCAGATGGCTCTTTATGATCTAATATTTGCACAAAATTTAGAAAAAGAATCGGATAGGAGGCATGTAGATCAACCCTTTTTAGCATCAAGTCTTGGCATTATGTGAATACATTGAGTATTCGATAGCTGATTAAGGAAATACATGCGAACTTCAAGTAGCCAAGGTAATGCTCAATCAGTTCTAACTAGACAATTTAAACTTCAGCTATCAAGTGGTATGTTGTCGTCACTGTTAGAGATGTGGTGCACCGTGTGGTGTACTGTTATAGATGTCATACTAGCTACGATGTAGATCAAGATGTTGCCGCTGCGGCTAATGGACCGAATAGATATCTCTCCAGAGAGAAGATATAGATGTCCGATCCTTGATGTATGAATACAAGCTGAACCATCTCCAAGTACCGATCACTTCATTTAGAATTTCAGATGCTTGGTTTCTCCTATGATACGCCTACCGAGTGCTTTTTGTTGTGAAGCAATGTTATTTTATCTTTTAGATCTAACTATCCTTCGTTTCAGTAGATTGTAGGCTCTAGACCATGTAGACAGTATAACCAGTTAACTACTATGTCCTAAATAATCATGTACTACTTGTGTGTTTGTTCTCGACGATATTTGTCTTGCTGATTTTAGTTTAATCTTTGATAAATAATAACTATGACATCAATATTTCATCTTTGACTGACAGAAAAGTTTCAACTCTTTAGAATTTACCAAGCAATGCTACAATGCATATAGAAAAAGAGTCATTATTGCATCTATCTTGGTGAATTTGATGTTGACTATTTGATCTGATGTATACAGAGCATTCCAAGATATGCTTACCTTTCTATTCCAGCAAGACATCAGGCCTTTTCCGTGTACTGTTACGACCACCAGCTTCTTCCTAGGATCAGCTATTGCTGCTTCACCACCCATGATGGAAGAACTATCGTCACTCCCTCATGTAAGGTCCATGTTCAATCGTGATTCCTTTTGGCACTTACCTCTAGGAGCACCGTCAATGAAAGGTGCAACTAATGCCTTCAGCTACGTGTGGTCGGTGTTATTTTTGCTCCGATGTCGCCTAGGCTCACTATTGTGTAGATGTCCCTGTTATTTCTATTGCCTACTGAGACTGGTTGTCTTTGCCTTTTAGTCACGTCATTGGTTCCATCAAGCTCCTTATCAGACGTAGAGATCATTGAACCAATAAAGACCCATGTACTTACCGTCGTTTTCATGTGTTCTCTAGACCTTGATGCAATTGCTATATAACTGCTATATGTTATTATGATGTGGACTTCTAAATTGTTGTTTTGATGTGTTCTATGCTTCCTCACTGGTATGATCTATTCATTCTCTTTATGTGATTTACATGTTTCTTCAAGTACTCCAATTTTTTAAGAGTTTTTCTTGCTCAAACAGAAAATAGATGACTTTCTTTTTAACATTTATATTGTTTACATATATATTATTTCAGTTGATAGCTATTAGCATTGTGGTTTACCACCTGGTGGACCTCATTATATTATTACAACTTGTATGTTGCTGGTCTCATGCTTATTTCTTTTTGTTTGCAAGTTCCATAAGGTCTTTCATTTATAATAAATCCAATCAGTTAAAATGTTTTTAGTTGTGTCATTCTTTTCTTCCAAGTTTAGAGGCTTTGATTACGCGAGAGCCACGGATCGTGTGCCAAGGCGCATCCTTAAATATATAGATGCATCAGTTCCCTACTCGTGGCAATATAGTCTCATTTGGAATTGCCTATTAAATTTGAGGCTTAACGTTATGGCCATTAATTTGTTAAAATAAAAAGATATTATTATATTCTGCTCACCTATAAACGTAAAATTGACTTAAATTCAACGGGATTGTGCGCCAAGACGTACACTACGTCTAGTTAGGAGTATAAGTTATTTTGGCACCTACTTTGGTTATAACACCCTGATTGGTTAGTGCTTAATCAACGCTTGGTTAAAGTAGCCTGTCTAGCTCAGTTTGTAGAGCAAGGCTTTTAACCTTGTGGTCGTTAGTTCGAGGATTCGAACCCCACAGTGGGAAAAATTATGGTACTTTTGTCCATGGTACAAAATCTATTTCCATGTGCAGTTCATGCATTTTGTACCTTTTTTATACTACCTTGAATTCATTTCCATGTGCAGTTCACGTAAAAGTGCCAGCAGCTCCCTATAATTTAAATTTGTGAAAAACTATTTCTGTGACTAAAATATCGGCAAAAAAATACGAGCATACCTATATGCACATTCCAAAGACACGAGTAGAAATTCGGCAGGAAATACATTATATTTTGTGCCACAAAAAAGAAAAATTTCTGACAAAAATTGAGTTTTCTAACTCTATATAGTCAGAAATTTTTTATGTAGTTCAAAATAGAACACAATTTCTATGAAAACTTCTCAATAATATTCACGTAATATATTTTGATTTTGACATTCAAAAACAAAAATTTATAAAAAATAGATATTGAGCTCACCGAAGCTCGGGTGCCACAAATCCGTGCCACTTCATCGATGTTAAGAGCAACTCTAGCAGATCCCTTAAAAACTGAAACCATTAAAATAAACATTTTTTATAGTTTCGGCCGTAGATTTCAAAACCTTAAAAGAATTCAGCGCATCGAAGATTTGGCCCGCGGTGTTCTTTCTAAAATAATACATTTTTAAAAATCAATTTCATGAATAATACACAAAATTACGATAGATGAAATAGGTAATTTCGAAAACTAGCACGGCCTCGGAGACCCGTGCCCCGACGAGTACCTTTCGGAGTTTGAACTTCTAACCAGTCCAGTCAGGGTTTGAACTCCCGACCAGCTTACTCGGAGACTCGTACTCCCGACGAGTGCCATTTTACATACAACATTGTACAGAGTAGGCTAGTCGGGAGTTCAAACCCCGACTGGACTAGTCGGGAGTTCAAACCCCGAAAGGTACTCGTCGGGACACGGGTCTCCGAGGCGGCGCTAGTTTCCGAAATTACCAATTTTGTGTATTATTCGTGAAATTGATTAAAAAAATATTATTTAAAAAAAAGCTCATTTTTTCCCTTAGAACCCTTGGTGGGCTGAAGTTTTAGCTCGCGTCATCCCCACTTCGGCCATCCCCGCTCCACACCCACGATATAGGCTGCCATCTGCTACTTCCCACAGCCGTAAGGGTGTCCCGTGGTCACCTCCTCCATTCCACGATGTTTCGACCGCAAACTCACATATCCGCGCGTCAGCAGAATTGCGTGTGGTCGTTGCTTCCATTGCATGTCTATTCTTTTCACAAACCACATAAGGATCCACTAGAGTTATTGGATGTGTGTTCTTTTCACAAACCACATATTGATCCACCAGTGTTATTGCATGTGTGTTCTTTTCACAAACCACATAAGGATCCACCAATTTCATTGGATGTGTGTTCTTTTCACAAACCACATGAGCATGTGTGTTCTTCTCATAAACCACATATGGATCCACTATTATCATTGAATGCGTGTACTTTTTCTAAAACACATATGGATCTATCAGTGCCATTGCATGTGTGTACTTTTCATGAACCATAGCTAGTCATTGTATCTCTATTCTTTTCACAAACCACATATGGATCTACTAGAGTCATTTCATGTGTTCATTTCATTAACCACGGCTAGAGTCATTGCATGTGTGTTCTTTTCACAAACCACATATAGATCCACCAGAGTCATTGCATGTTTGTTCTTCTCACAAACCACATAAGGATCTACTAGAGTCATTGCATGTGTGTTCTTTTCACAGACCATATATGGATCCACAGCTAGAGTCAATGCATTTCTGTTCTTCTCACAAACCACATATGAATCCACCAGAGTGAGTGAATGTCTGTTCTTTTCATAAACCACGTGAGCATGTGTTTTTTAATAGACCACATATGGGTCCACAGCTAGAGTTATTGGATGTGTGTTCTTTTCACAAACCACGTATGGATCCACCAGTGTTATTGCATGTGTGTTCATTTCATGAACCACATATGGATCCACCAGAGTCATTGCATGTATGTTCTTTTCACTAACCACAACTAGAGTCATTGCATTGTCTATTCTTTTCACAAACCACATAATGATCCACCAGAGTCATTTCATGTGTGTTCTTTTCACAAACCATATATGGATCCACCAGAATCATTGCATGTCTCTTCTTCTCACAAACCACATATGGATCCACCAGAGTCATTGCATGTCTGTTTTTTTTACAAACCACACATGGATCCACCAGTGTCATTGCATGTGTGTTCTTTTCAAGAACTACAACTAGAGTCAGTGAATGTGTGTTTTTTCCTAAAACATATATGGATCCACTAGTTTCATTGAATGTGTGTTCTTTTCCTAAAACACATATGGATCCACCAGTGTCATTGCATGTGTGTTCTTTTCATGAACCATAGCTAGAGTCATTTCATGTCTGTTCTTTTAACAAACCACATATGGATCCACTATAGTCATTTCATGTGTTCTTTTCATTAACCACAGCTAGAGTCATTGCATATGTATTCTTTTCACAAACCACATATTGATCCACCAGAGTCATTGCATTGTTCTTCTCACAAGCCACATAAGGATCCACTAGAGTCATTGCATGTGTGTTCTTTTCATAGACCACATATGGATCCATGCTAGAGTCATTGCATGTATGTTCTTCTCACAAACCACATATGGATCCACTAGAGTTAGTGAATGTCTGTTCTTTTCATAAACCACATTAGCATGTGTGTTCTTTTCATAGACCACGTATGGATCCACCAGCTAGAGTTAACGGATGTGTGTTCTTTTCACAAACCACATATGGATCCACCTGTGTCATTGCATGTGTGTTCTTTTCATGAACCTCAACTAGAGTTAGTGAATGTATATTCTTTCACAAACCACACATGGATCCACCAGAGTCATTGTATTTCCTGTTCTTTTCACAAACCACAGTTAGAGTCATTGCATGTCTGTTCTTTTCATAAACCACATAAGGATCAACTAGAGTCATTGGATGTGTGTTCTTTTCACAAACCACATATGTATCCACCAGTGTCATTGCATGTGTGTTCTTTTCATGAACCACAGCTAGAGTCAGTGAATGGCTGTTCTTTCACAAACCACACATGGATCCACCAGAGTCATTGTATTGTCTGTTCTTTTCACAAACCACAGTTAGAGTCATTGCATCTATGTTCTTTTCAGAAACCACATAAGGATCCAACAGAGTCATTGGATGTGTGTTCTATTCACAAACCACATATTGATCCACCAGTGTCATGGCATGTGTGTTCTTTTAATAAACCACATAAGGATCCACCAGTGTCATTGGATGTGTGTTCTTTTCACAAACCACATGAGCATGTGTGTTCTTCTCACAAACCACATATGGATCCACCAGATTTCATTGCATGTGTGCTCTTTTCACAAACCACATATGGATCCTCCAGTGTCATTACATGTGTGTTCTTTTCATTTACCATAGCTAGAGTCATTGCATGTCTGTTCTTTTCACAAACCACATGGATCCACCAGTGTCATTGCATGTGGGTTCTTTTTGTTAACCATAGATAGATTCATTGCATATGTGTTCTTTTCACAAACTACATATGGATCCACCAGTGTCATTGCATGTGTGTTCTTTTCATTAACCACAGCTAGAGTTATTGCATGTGTGTTCTTTTCAGAAACCACATATGGATCCACCAGTGTCATTGTACGTGTGTTCTTTTAATTAACCATAGCTAGAGTCATTGCATGTCTATTCTTTTCACAAACCACATGGATCCACCAGTGTCATTGTATGTGTGTTATTTTCATTAACCACAGCTAGAGTCATTGCATGTGTGTTCTTTTCACAAACCACATATGGATCCACCAGAGTAATTGCATGTATGTTCTTTTCATTGACCACAGCCAGATTCATTACAGGTCTGTTCTTTTCACAAACCACATGGATCCACGAGTGTCATTGCATGTGTGTTCTTTTCATTAACCACAGCTAGAGTCATTGCATGTGTGTTCTTTTCACAAACCACATATGGATCCACTAGTGTCATTGCATGTATGTTCTTTTAATTAACCATAGCTAGAGTCATTGCATATCTGTTCTTTTCACAAACCACATGGATCCACCAGTGTCATTGCATGTGTGTTATTTTCATTAACCACAGGTAGAGTCATTGCATGTGTGTTCTTTTCACAGACCACATATGAATCCACCAGTGTAATTGCATGTATGTTCTTATCATTAACCATAGTTAGATTCATTGCATGTCTGTTCTTTTCACAAACCACATGGATCCACCACTGTCATTGCATGTGTGTTCTTTTCATTAACCATAAGTAGTGTCATTGTATGTCTGTTCTTTTCACAAACCACATATGGATCCATCAGTGTCATTGCATGTGTTTTTTTCATTAACCATATCTAGAGTTATTGCATGTGTGTTCTTTTCACAAACCACATATGGATCAACCATAGTCATTGCATGTATGTTCTTTTCATTAACCACAACTAGTGTCATTGCATGTCTGTTCTTTTCATAGACCACATATGGATCCACCGGAGTTCATTGCATGTGTGTTCTTTTCACAAACCACATATGGATCCACCAGTGTCATTGCATGTGTGTTCTTTTCATTAATCACGGCTAGAGTCATTACATGTCTGTTCTCTTCACAAACCACATGGATCCACCAGTGTCATTGCATGTGTGTTATTTTCATTAACCACAGCTAGAGTCATTGCATGTGTGTTCTTTTCACTGTTATTTTCATTAACCACAGCTAGAGTCATTGGATGTGTGTTCTTTTCACAAACCACATATGGATCAACCATAGTCATTGCATGTATGTTCTTTTCATTAACCACAACTAGTGTCATTGCATGTCTGTTCTTTTCATAGACCACATATGGATCCACCAGAGTTCATTGCATGTGTGTTCTTTTCACAAACCACGTATGGATCCACCAGTGTCATTGCATGTGTGTTCTTTTCATTAACCACGGCTAGAGTCATTACATGTCTGTTCTTTTCACAAACCACATATGGATCCACTAGTGTCATTGCATGTGTGTTCTTTTCATTAACCACGGCTAGATTCATTGCATGTGTGTTCGTTTCACAAACCACACATGGATCCACCAGTGTCATGGCATGTGTGTTATTTTCATTAACCACAGCTAGAGTCATTGCACGTCTGTTCTTTTCAGAATCCACATGGTCCACCAGTGTCATTGCATGTGTGTTCTTTCATTAACCACAGCTAGTGTCATTGCATGTGTGTTCTTTTCTCAAACCACATATGGATCCACCAGTGTCATTACATGTGTGTTCTTTTCATTAACCACAGCTAGAGTCATTGCATGTGTGTTCTTTTCTTAAACCACATATGATCCACAAGTGTCATTGCATGTGTATTCTTTTCATTAACCATAGCTAGAGTCATTGCATGTCTGTTCTTTTCACAAACCACATGGATCCACCAGTGTCATTGCATGTGTGTTCTTTTCATTAACCACGGCTAGAGTCATTGCATGTCTGTTCTTTTCATAGACCACATATGGATCCACCAGAGTTCATTGCATGTGTGTTCTTTTCACAAACCACAAATGGATCCACCAGTGTCATTGCATCTGTGTTCTTTTCATTAACCACAGCTAGAGTCATTTCATGTGTGTTCTTTTCAAAAACTACATATGAATCCACCAGAGTCATTGCATGTCTATTCTTTTCATTAACCAGAAATATTGTCATTGCATGTCTGTTCTTTTCATAGACCACATATGGATCCACCAAAGTTCATTGCATGTGTGTTCTTTTCACAAACCACTTATGGATCCACTAGTATCATTGCATGTCTGTTCTTTTCATTTACCATAGCTAGAGTCATTGCATGTCTGTTCTTTTCACAAACCACATGGATCCACCAGTGTCATTGCATGTGGGTTCTTTTTGTTAACCATAACTAGATTCATTGCATATGTGTTCTTTTCACAAACTACATATGGATCCACCAGTGTCATTGCATGTGTGTTCTTTTCATTAACCACCGCTAGAGTTATTGCATGTGTGTTATTTTCACAAACCACATATGGATCCACCAGTGTCATTGTATGTGTGTTCTTTTAATTAACTATAGCTAGAGTCATTGCATGTCTGTTCTTTTCACAAACCACATGGATCCACCAGTGTCATTGCATGTGGGTTCTTTTTGTTAACCATAGCTAGATTCATTGCATATGTGTTCTTTTCACAAACTACATATGGATCCACCAGTGTCATTGCATGTGTGTTCTTTTCATTAACCACCGCCAGAGTTATTGCATGTGTGTTCTTTTCAGAAACCACATATGGATCCACCAGTGTCATTGTATGTGTGTTCTTTTAATTAACCATAGCTAGAGTCATTGCATGTCTATTATTTTCACAAACCACATGGAGCCACCAGTGTCATTGTATGTGTGTTATTTTCATTAACCACAGCTAGAGTCATTGCATGTGTGTTCTTTTCACAAACCACATATGGATCCACCAGAGTAATTGCATGTATGTTCTTTTCATTGACCACAGCCAGATTCATTGCAGGTCTGTTCTTTTCACAAACCACATGGATCCACGAGTGTCATTGCATGTTTGTTCTTTTCATTAACCATAGCTAGAGTCATTGCATGTGTGTTCTTTTCACAAACCACATATGGATCCACTAGTGTCATTGCATGTATGTTCTTTTAATTAACCATAGCTAGAGTCATTGCATATCTGTTCTTTTCACAAACCACATGGATCCACCAGTGTCATTCCATGTGTGTTATTTTCATTAACCACAGCTAGAGTCATTGCATGTGTGTTCTTTTCACAAACCACATATGGATCCACCAGTGTAATTGCATGTATGTTCTTTTCATTAACCATAGTTAGATTCATTGCATGTCTGTTCTTTTCACAAACCACATGGATCCACCACTGTCATTGCATGTGTGTTCTTTTCATTAACCATAAGTAGTGTCATTGTATGTCTGTTCTTTTCACAAACCACATATGGATCCATCAGTGTCATTGCATGTGTTTTTTTCATTAACCATAGCTAGAGTTATTGCATGTGTGTTATTTTCACAAACCACATATGGATTAACCATAGTCATTACATGTATGTTCTTTTCATTAACCACAACTAGTGGCATTGCATGTCTATTCTTTTCATAGACCACATATGGATCCACCAGAGTTCATTGCATGTGTGTTCTTTTCACAAACCACATATGGATCCACCAGTGTCATTGCATGTGTGTTCTTTTCATTAACCACGGCTAGAGTCATTACATGTCTGTTCTTTTCACAAACCACATATGGATCCACCAGGGTCATTGCATGTGTGTTCTTTTCATTAACCACGGCTAGATTCATTGCATGTGTGTTCTTTTCACAAACCACACATGGATCCACCAGTGTCATGGCATGTGTGTTATTTTCATTAACCACAGCTAGAGTCATTGCACGTCTGTTCTTTTCAGAAACCACATGGTCCACCAGGGTCATTGCATGTGTGTTCTTTCATTAACCACAGCTAGTGTCATTGCATGTGTGTTCTTTTCACAAACCACATATGGATCCACCAGTGTCATTAGATGTGTGTTCTTTTCATTAACCACAGCTAGAGTCATTGCATGTGTGTTCTTTTCTCAAACCACATATGATCCACAAGTGTCATTGCATGTGTGTTCTTTTCATTAACCATAGCTAGAGTCATTCCATGTCTGTTCTTTTCACAAACCACATGGATCCACCAGTGTCATTGCATGTGTGTTCTTTTCATTAACCATGGCTAGAGTCATTGCATGTCTGTTCTTTTCATATACCACATATGGATCCACCAGAGTTTATTGCATGTGTGTTCTTTTCACAAACCACAAATGGATCCACCAGTGTCATTGCATCTGTGTTCTTTTCATTAAACACAGCTAGAGTCATTTCATGTGTGTTATTTTCACAAACTACATACGAATCCACCAGAGTCATTGCATGTCTATTCTTTTCATTAACCACAAATATTGTCATTGCATGTCTGTTCTTTTCATAGACCACATATGGATCCACCAAAGTTCATTGCATGTGTGTTCTTTTCACAAACCACATATGGATCCACCAGTATCATTGCATGTCTGTTCTTTTCATTAACCACAGCTAGTGTCATTGCATGTCTGTTCTTTTCACAAACCACGTATGGAGCCACCAGAGTCATTGCATGTTTTTATTTTCATTAACCACAACTAGCGTCATTGCATGTCTACTCTTTTCATAGAACACATATGGATCCACCAGAGTTCATTGCATGTGTCTTCTTTTCACAAACCATAGATGCATCCACCACTATCATTGCATGTGTGTTCTTTTCATTAACCATAGCTAGAGTCATTGCATGTCTGTTCTTTTCGCAAACCACATGGATACACCAGTGTCATTGCATGTGTGTTCTTCTCATTAACCACAACTAGAGTCATTGCATATGTGTTCTTTTCACAAACCACATATGGATCCACCAGTGTCATTGCATGTGTGTTCTTTTCATTAACCACAGCTAGAGTCATTGCATGCATGTTATTTTCACAAACCACATATGGATCCACCAGTGTCATCGTATGTATGTTATTTTTACAAACCACATATGGACCCACCAGTGTCGTTGCATGTGTGTTCTTTTCAATAACCACATATGGATCCCCTAGTGTCATTGAATGTGTGTTCTTTTCATTAACCACAACTAGTGTCTCTGCATGTCTGTTCTTTTCACAAACCACATATGGATCCACCAGTGTCATTTTACGTGTGTTCTTTTGACAAACCACATATGGATCCACCAGTGTCATTGCATGTGTGTTCTTTTCATTAACCACATCTAGACTCATTTCATGTGTGTTCTATTCACAAACCACATATGGATCCACCAGTGTCATTGCATGTGTGTTCTTTTCATAAACCACATATGGATCCACTAGTGTCATTGCATGTGTGTTCTTTTCATTAAACATATATGGATCCCTAGTGTAATTGCATGTGTGTTCTTTTCGTTAACCACGTCAAGAGTCATTTCATGTGTGTTCTTTTCACAAACCACATATGGATCCACCAGTGTCATTGCATGTGTGTTCTTTTCACAAACCACATATGAATCCACGAGTGTCATTGCATGTGTGTTCTGTTCATTAAACACATATGGATCCCCTAGTGTCATTTCATGTGTGTTCTTTTCATTAACCATAAGTAGTGTCATTGCATGTCTGTTCTTTTCACAAACAACATATGGATCCACCGGTGTCATTTCTTGTGTGTTCTTTTTACAACCACATCTGGATCCACCAGTGTCATTGCATGTGTGTTCTTTTCATTAAACACACCTAGATTCATTGCATGTCTGTTCTTTTCACAAACCACACATGGATCCAGCAGTGTCATTGCATCTGTGTTCTTTTCAAGAACCACAACTAGACTCAGTGGATGTCTGTTGTTTTCACAAACCACATAGGGATCCACGAGAGTTATTGGATGTGTGCTCTTTTCACAAACCACATGTGGATCCACCAGTGTCATTGCATGTGTGTTCTTCTCATACACCACATATGGATCCACCAGAGTCATTACATGTCTGTTCTATTCATTAACCACATAAGCATGTGTGTTCTTTTCATAGACCACATATGGATCCATAGCTAGAGTAATTGGATGTGTGTTCTTTTCACAAACCACATATGGATCCACCATTGTCATTGTATGTGTGTTCTTTTCATGAACCACAACTAGAGTCAGTGAATGTATGTTCTTTCAAAAACCACACATGGAACCACCAGAGTCATTGTATTGCATGTTCTTTTCACAAACCACGGTTAGAGCCATTGCATGTCTGTTCTTTTCACAAACCACATAAGGATCCACTAGAGTCATTGGACGTGTGTTCTTTTCACAAACCACATATTGATCCACCAGTGTCATTGCAAGTGTGTTCTTTTCACAAACCAGATAAGGATCCACTAGTGTCATTGGATGTGTGTTCTTTTTACAAACCACGTGAGGCTGTGTGTTCTTGTGACAAACCACATATGGATCCACCAGAGTTCATTGCATGTGTATTCTTTTCACAAACCGCATATGGATCAACCAGTGTCGTTGCGTGTGTGTTCTTTTCATTAACCATAGCTAGAGTCATTGTTGTCTGTTCTTTTCACAAACCACATGGATCCACCAGTGTCATTGCATGTGTGTTCGTTTCATTAACCACAACTAGAGTCATTGCATGTGTGTTCTTTTCACAATCCACATATGGATCCACCAGAGACATTGCATGTCTATTCTTTTCATTAACCAGAACTAGTGTCATTACATGTCTGTTATTTTCACAAACCACATATGGATCCACCAGTGTCATTTCATGTGTGTTATTTTCACAAACCACATATGGATCCACCAGTGTCATTGTATGTGTGTTCTTTTCATTAACCACAGCTAGTGCCATCGCATGTCTGTTTATTTCACAAACCACACGGATCCACCAGGGTCATTGCATGTGTGTTCTTTTCATTAACCACAACCAGAGTCATTGCATGTGTGTTCTTTTCACAAACCACATATGGATCCACCAGAGTCATTGCATGTCTGTTCTTTTCATAGACCACATATGGATCCACCAGATTTCATTGCATGTGTGTTCTTTTCACAAACCACATATGTATCCACCAGTGTCATTGCATGTGTGTTATTTTCATTAACCACAGCTAGTATCATTGCATGTGAGTTCTTTTCACAAACCACATATGGATCCACCAGAGTCATTGCATCTTTGTTCTTTTCATTAACCACAACTAGTGTCATTGCATGTTTTTTCTTTTCAGAGACCACATATGGATACACCAGAGTTCATTGCATGTGTGTTCTTTTCACAAACCACATATGGATCCACTAGTGTCATTGCATGTGTGTTCTTTTCATTTAGCACAGCTAGAGTCATTGCATGTCTGTTCTTTTCAGAAACCACATGGATCCACCAGTGTCATTGCATGTGTGTTTATTTAATAAACCACAACTGGAGTCATTGCATGTGTGTTCTTTTCACAAACCACGGTTAGAGCCATTGCATGTCTGTTCTTTTCACAAACCACATAAGGATCCACTAGAGTCATTGGATGTGTGTTCTTTTCACAAACCACATATTGATCCACCAGTGTCATTGCAAGTGTGTTCTTTTCACAAACCAGATAAGGATCCACTAGTGTCATTGGATGTGTGTTCTTTTTACAAACCACATGAGGCCGTGTGTTCTTGTGACAAACCACATATGGATCCACCAGAGTTCATTGCATGTGTATTCTTTTCACAAACCACATATGGATCCACCAGTGTCGTTGCATGTGTGTTCTTTTCATTAACCATAGCTAGAGTCATTGTTGTCTGTTCTTTTCACAAACCACATGGATCCACCAGTGTCATTGCATGTGTGTTCGTTTCATTAACCACAGCTAGAGTCATTGCATGTGTGTTCTTTTCACAATCCACATATGGATCCACCAGAGACATTGCATGTCTATTCTTTTCATTAACCACAACTAGTGTCATTACATGTCTGTTATTTTCACAAACCACATATGGATCCACCAGTGTCATTTCATGTGTGTTCTTTTCACAAACCACATATGGATCCACCAGTGTCATTGTATGTGTGTTCTTTTTATTAACCACAGCTAGTGTCATCGCATGTCTGTTTATTTCACAAACCACACGGATCCACCAGGGTCATTGCATCTGTGTTCTTTTCATTAACCACAACTAGAGTCATTGCATGTGTGTTCTTTTCACAAACCACATATGGATCCACCAGAGTCATTGCATGTCTGTTCTTTTCATAGACCACATATGGATCCACCAGATTTCATTGCATGTGTGTTCTTTTCACAAACCACATATGTGTCCACCAGTGTCATTGCATGTGTGTTATTTTCATTGACCACAGCTAGTATCATTGCATGTGAGTTCTTTTCACAAACCACATATGGATCCACCAGAGTCATTGCATCTTTGTTCTTTTCATTAACCACAACTAGTGTCATTGCATGTTTGTTCTTTTCAGAGACCACATATGGATAAACCAGAGTTCATTGCATGTGTGTTCTTTTCACAAACCACATATGGATCCACCAGTGTCATTGCATGTGTGTTCTTTTCATTAACCACAGCTATAGTCATTGCATGTCTGTTCTTTTCAGAAACCACATGGATCCACCAGTGTCATTGCATGTGTGTTTATTTAATAAACCACAACTGGAGTCATTGCATGTGTGTTCTTTTCACAAACCACATATGGATCCACCAGAGTCATTGCATGTCTATTTTTTATTAACCACATCTAGAGTCATTTCGTGTGTGTTCTTTTCACAAACCATATATAGATCCACCAGTGTCATTGCATGTGTGTTCTTTTCACAAACCACATATGGATCCACCAGTGTCATTGTATGCGTGTTCTTTTCATTAACCACATATGGATCCCCTAGTGTCATTGCATGTGTGTTCTTTTCATTAACCAGAGCTACAGTCATTGCATGTCTACTCTTTTCATAGACCACATATGGATCCACTAGTGTCATTTCATTTGTGTTCTTTTCACAAACCACATATGGATCCACCAGTGTCATTGCATGTGTGTTCTTTTCACAAACAACATATGGATCCTCCATTGTCATTGCATGTGTGTTCTTTTCATTAACCACATATAGATCCACCAGTGTCATTGCATGTGTGTTCTTTACGCAAACCACATATGGATCCACCAGTGTCATTGCATGTGTGTTCTTTTCATTAACCACATATGGATCCACCAGTGTCATTGCATGTGTGTTCTTTCCAGAAATCACATATGGATCCACTAGTGTCATTGCATGTGTGTTCCTTTCATTTACCACATATGGATCCCCTAGTGTCATTGCATGTGTGTTCTTTTCATTAACTACAACTAGAGTCGTTGCATGTGTGTTCTTTTCACAAACCACATATGGATCCACCAGAGTCCATTTCATGTCTGTTCTTTTCACAAACCACATACGGATCCACCAATGTCATTGCATGTGTGTTCTTTTCACAGACCACATATTGATCCAACAGTGTCATTATATATGTGTTCTTTTCACAAACCACATATGGATCCAGCAGTGTCATTACATGTGTGGTCTTTTCATGAACCACAACTAGAGTTAGTGAATGTCTGTTCTTTCACAAACCACACATGGATCCACTAGAGTCATTGTATTGCCTGTTCTTTTCACAAACCACAGTTAGAGTCATTACATGTCTGTTCTTTTCACAAACTACATAAGGATCCACTAAAGTCATTGGATGTGTGTTCTTTTCACAAACCACATATTGATCCACCACTGTCATTGCATGTCTGTTCTTTTCACAAACCACATAACGATCCACCAGTGTCACTAGATGTGTGTTCTTTTCACAAACCATATGAGCATGTGTGTTCTTCTCACAAACCACATATGGATCCACCAGAGTTCATTGCATGTGTGTTCTTTTTACAAACCACATATGGATCCACTAGTGTCATTACATGTGTGTTCTTTTCATTAACCATAGCTAGAGTTATTGCATGTCTATTCTTTTCACAAACCACATGGATCCACCAGCGTCATTATATGTGTGTTCTTTTCATTAACCATAGCTAGAGTCATTGCATGTGTGTGTTTTTCACAAACCACATATGGAACCTCCAGAGTCATTGCATGTTTGTTCTTTTCATTAACCACATCTAGTGTCATTGCATGTCTGTTCTTTTCAAAAACCACATGGATCAACCAATGTCACTGGATGTTTATTCTTTTCATTAACCACAGCTAGAGTCATTGCATGTGTATTCTTTTCAGAAACCACATATGGATCCACCAGTGTCATTGCATGTGTGTTCTTTTCATTAACCACAGCTAGAGTCATTGCATGTCTGTTCTTTTCACAAACCACATGGATCCACTAGTATAATTGCATGTGTGTTCTTTTCATTAACCATAGCTAGAGTCATTGCATGTCTGTTCTTTTCACAAACCTCATATGGATCCACCAGAGTCATTGCATGTCTGTTCTCTTCATTAACCACAGCTAGAGTCATTGCATGTTTGTTCTTTTCACCAACCACATGGATCCACCAGTGTCATTGCATGTGTGTTCTTTTCATTAACCACAGATAGAGTCATTGCATGTCTGTTGTTTTCACAAACCACATATGGATCCACCATTTTCATTGAAATGTGTATTCTTTTCATAAACCTCATGGATCTTAACCTTAGGAGAGCCCTAACCTTAGCCCCCAATGGTGGCCGTTAGACCGAGTTTTCTAGAAGGAACGCCCTAACACAGTTGTTCTTCATGAAGATTGTTATATACCGTTCGATTAGGGCGCTTGGACGATTGGGATGGTCTTCGTAAGAGCGATTCACGAGTAGGCTGTTCTGCGACATGATTGTCCATGCTTACTGCCCGCTTGCTCTTGACAAACTAGCAACACCGGGCACTCCCCTTTTGTGAGTGTCACGACTCATGAGTTCCATGGGTCATATGCCAGTGTCACGTCCCCTTTACTTCTCTTCCTCCCCATACTTCTCTTCCTTCCCCTCGAAGCCACTTCCCCACTTCTCTCCCATCATGTCGTAGTCGCAAGCCGACGGCGCCTCCATCTATCTCTCCCGCAGCCACCCCAGTTCCCCACCCCCTCTCACAATGGGTTCTAGGGGAGACGGTGAGGAAACGTGTTGTGATGATAGGGACGTTGATTTCGATGTGAGTCATCTCATCTCTATCTCTATCATCTGTGGCCAATTATCTATTTTGAGCTAGATCTACTCTATTTACTCATGCGCGTATGCTGTGTTAGGCCAACCAGACGTTGTACGACTCCGACTATCACGGTTTAGCGGATGAAGACAGTCCTCCGCTATGTAAACATGGATATGTGCCTGCTAAATTTGTAGCGTTCGAAGGACGAAACGTAGGCAGGAGGTTTTATTGTGTCAAGGACATCGTGCAATGATGCAAGGTAGAAGTTGCGGTGTTGTCAAATGGGTAGATCTAGAGTGTCCCAAATCGATGCAGAAAACGCTGGACAAACAATGGGATATGACTATTGAGTTGAAATAATCCATAGTCAGCTCACTTCTTGACAGTCCTGAGATGAAGCTATGGGACCCAGTTGACACAACCAAGCTTAACTGAGATCTCAGGAGGGTGCAAGACAAGGTTAGCAAAGTCGAGAAGGAGAGGGACGTGGCGTTGGCCCTGAAGGCTAAAGCAGAGCAAGAACTGACTCAAGCAAGGAATGATCTTTACCAGGCCAAAGTCCAGTAGTTCACAACTACGAGTATTGACAAGTGCATGAGGATAAATACAAAGAAACAATTGAAGTTGTGCAAGGAAGATGCTAAAAGGAAGGAATAGACAATTCGATCCTTGCTCTCGCAGGAAGATGCGCATCGGGCTAAGATTGGGAAGATCAAGGTGATGTGTGATAACTAGTTCTATTTAGCTTGAGCTTCGTGCTTTTTTAAGTTGTAATAGCAGTACTTGTTGACCTAGCGGTCTGAACTAGTGGTCCCGAAGTCTTGGGAGAGAAAAATTGGTCGCTCGTTAATCTGTCTTAACCCTGCATTACTTCCTTTTGTCTGATCATGGTGGTATTTTGACATTGGTGGTTTGTTTAAAGGTAATCTATGTGGATTGTGCCGCATGCAAATGGCACAACCACAATTTATAAAGTGGAAGCACGTACACCCGGTTACTGGAGATCCGGGAGCTTCGCCACATGTAGGGGATGCAGGAGCAAGGAGGCGGTGAGATAGACGAGCTCAAGATTAGGCCAGAAAGTGGTACCAATTTCCTCATCATCTGGGCATTATTGGTTGCCATTGCTGTTTATGTTGCCATGTCGTTGTGCAGCAGCTGAAATAAGTTGTTGCTTTGTGGAGTGTAGCATCTAAAATAATTTATTTCTGTGCCATTTACATTCCATCGAATTTGGAGACCTCCTGCCCCTCAGCAATCATGGAACCGGTGCTGTGTGTTTTCAGATAGTAGTAGAAAAATTATAATTTCGGATTCAACTACTGACTCGGGCATTTCCAAACACTAAGTCGCGGTACATTTTACTCCGAGAACATGGGTAGATTGTTTCGCCGCGCAAAGTTCCACACACAGAGCTCCAGAATTTAACTGAATTACATATATAGGTTCAAGTTCAACATATTACTATGCATCTTCATTGCCAGCAGCCTTCTTCCCCATCCTGGGTGCCAAGACTTCATGTCCACTGGCTTCTCCATTTCCTGCCTTCTTCCTCTTCCTCGATGCCAATTTTCTTAGCTTCACGTACTCTGCATCGCTGGGACAATCAGCACCAGAATCGTGTCCAACATCATCTTTCCACTCATTTTTATTTTTTTCTAGTAGCAAAATGACTGACCCGGCCGTCATGTTTCTAACCTTGCGGTTCTTCCTATCAAAGAAACAGGATTGTTGCATAACTGCCCAATATCTACAGACTAAATAAAACAAAAATTACAATTCAGCACAAACATGCAAACCCCAAGAGACTTTTGCTTACTAGGAGCTAATTGGGTTCGAGCGACCACCCTGTCTAAGAATAGAAGGGCGACTCCCAGTTGCAGCAGCTTCCACATCTAGTACATCACAATTCAGCTCAAACATGCAAGCCGAAACATACCTTTTCATCAACCAATTAGCTGACTATCACACGTTAGAGGAACCATGATGCCTCGTTCATCCATGAAGCTGAACTTTGCAGTCTGCTTCGGCCATATTTCATCATGATTATGCAGAGAAACAACCATACCAGGTATAGTGCAGATCTGCGCAAGCGCTTCTTCCGTCGTGATACAATGGTGTCCATACCACTTGCCCTTCACCCTTGCTAATTTAAGTCGTACCTGAAGAGGGCTACCGTAACCAGGTAAGGGTGGTCCGCGGAGATCCCACTTGACAGAAAACTGTGGACAAAATATGTTTGTCAGCGTTGGGCTAACAAACAATTTTAGGTTCAGTAGCCAGCTAGCAGTTATAATTAGTGCGAATAGCAAAGAGAATGGTAGCTCACCCGCATGTAGCTAGAACTTCTTCTTCCTTGGTAGTAGGATCTGCCATCCTCCGAGCTTCTTAGCTCGTTGGCGGTGGAGGCAGGCTAGAGCCTCGCAATGGCGGCTACGACATGCACCATTGGAGCTCGGGATCAGCGAATGGGCGCAGCAATTGGGCGTAGCAACTTGGTGCCGGAAGACAAATGTCTGAAGGGATCATTCTGCCTAGAGGGTAGATTTCGACACCGTCGGTGCTAGGGGAAAGGAGGGAATGGATTTGTGAAATTGGTCAATGCATCCAATCCACTTAGTTCCTCGATTTTCCTAAGAGGTTGCCGTGTTGGTGCTTGCGTCACAGACAGATGACCGGCATGTGGGTCCTGACCGTCTACTTCACGGGGCAGTTTAACAGAATGTTTGAATTTGGCAGGGGTGAGATGAGTTTGCCTCGAAATGGCCCCTCTCAGTAGTTGGTAGCCCAACTTTACAAAACACGGCAATTACAGGGAACTTGGATACCGTGTTGCGCTCGCCCAAGAACTTTTGGGTCGCAAACAAACAATCCCGCGACACCGTGGGCACCCTTCCCGCTCATGAACTAGGGGAAGAGATCCGACGCCGGCCTATATAAGGAGCCCTTCTCCTACCTTGGAAGGGATGGATCCTAGAGATCTAAAACCATAGTCTTTCATCAACCATTGTAACCTCGTGAGGCAAGCGAGCAATACAACCAAGCAGGAGTAGGGGATTTACCTTCTCACAAGGGTCCCGAACCTGGGTAAAAAAACCTGGTGTCAACTCTCTGTTGTGCACCCGTTCCACCATCGTAGCCATTGTCGAACTCTTTCAGAATCGCGTGGTCAGCCCCCTCATGAACCAAGGGATCGTTGGACCCTAGTTCCTTCGCGGGACAAATCTCCGACATTTGGCGTGCTAGGTAGGGGGCTGAGGCGCGTTTTTGAGGACCTTCAAGCGAGCGACTCTATGGCGAGGATCGCTGGTGCGGAGGTCACCCCGGGAGGTTCCTCTCCTAGGGGCCGACCGAAATGGTCGTCTGCATCTTGGGCGGCCTATAGGCCTCTACTCACGGTTCACGCCTTGGGCAGTTCATTCAGGGGCTAGCGGCGGCAAGGCCAAGTGCTACCGCCGCCCCTCTCCAGTGGTCGTGGCAGCCGGTCTCCTTCGGTGCCTCGGACCATCCCGGCTCCACTCGCCTGGTGGGCATGGTGCCCATGGTCTGTACCCCCACCATCGCTGGGGTTGCAGTCTCCAAGACCCTTATCGATGGCGGGGAGGGCTTGAACATGCTCTCCGAGGAAGCGTTCGAGCAGCTGTAGGTTCCCGACATGGGACTTCTCTAGGCCTCGTCGTTCGTAGGAGTCACGGCGGGCGCCACTATACCCCTCGGCCGGGTCTAGCTCCCAGTCACCTTTGGGACGAGCAATAACTACCGCACGGAGCTCATCGACTTCGAGGTTGCCCGGATCTCCCTGCCTTACAACACCATCCTAGGATACCCGACCCTGGCCAAGTTCATGGCGGTCACGCACAATGCCTACAACCTGGTCAAGATGCTGGGCGGCGCCGGCATCACCATCACGATGCGCTGCGACGAGGTTGAAGTCGTGCGCTCCCTCAGACAGGCCTGTAAAGAGGCTGCTCTAGCACGGCAAGAGCCTACGGTGGACCACCCACAACTCCCCCCTCCGCCAGGAAGGGAAGACGCCGGGTCCCCAGTGCCCCTTGACAAGGAAGCCGTGCGCACCACCAGGGTCGTTGGAAGGAAGAAACCAGTATTCTCTCAAGAAAGGGCTAAGACTAAGAAGGTCCTCCTCGACCTGGCGGTGCCGGGGGCCTCGATCACCCTCGATGCCAGCCTCGCTCCCTAGAGGGAGGAGGCCCTCATCGCCCTCCGTCAGGCTAATGCGGACATGTTCGCCTGGTCCCCGTCGGACATGATGGGGGTCCCTCACGAAGTGATCGAGCATCACCTTGTAGTGTGACCCATGGTGTGCCCGGTGAAGTAGAAGCCACGAAAGCAGTCGACCGAGAAGCAGCAGTTCATCGTCGTCGAGATTGAAAAGCTTGTCAAGGCGCACCTTGTGATGGAAGTCTTGCACGCCGACTAGCACGCGAACACTGTGGTGGTCCCCAAGGCCACTGAGGGAGGGAGGCTATGCGTCGACTTCAACGACCTCAACAAGGCTTGCCCCAAGGATCCTTTCCCTTTGTCGCGGATAGACCAGATCATCGACTCCAAGGTGGGCTGCGGCCCCTGTGTTATCTAGATGCCTTCTCGCGATACCATCAGATCAAGATGGCCAAGGAGGATGAGTAGAATACTGCCTTAATCACCCCGTGCGGTGTGTACTATTACACCTGCATGCCGCTCGGGCTCAAGAACGCCGGTGCCACCTTCCAATGGCTCATGCGTATCGTGCTAGGCGGGCAAATGGGGAGGAACGTAGAGGCCTACATCGACGACATCGTGGTCAAGACCCGTGAGAAGGACACCTTGATAGAAGACCTGACGGAAACCTTCGCCAACTTGCGTTGGGTCAACATTAAGATCAACCACACCAAATGCGTGTTCGGGGTCCCTCGGGCAAGCTCCTAGGCTTCTTGGTGTCACATCGGGGGATCGAGGCCAACCCCGACAAGGTCCAGGCCATCGAGGATATGCGCCTGCCGACGCGGCTCAAGGAAATGTAGCGCCTGGCTAGGTGCGTGTTGGTGTTAGGAAGGTTCACCTCCAAGCTCGGGGAGAAGGCTTTGCCGTTCTTCAAAATTATGAAGTGTACCAGCATGTTCTAGTGGACTCCGGAGGCCAACGAGGCATTTGAAGCCCTCAAGAGGTACCTCATGATCTCACCCATCATGGTGGCCCTCATGGAGCGCGAGCCACTACTACTATACATGGCTGCTACTCCACAAACGGCGAGTGTTGTCCTGGTTGCCGAATGTGAAGAGGTGGTGGAAAGGAGACGAAAGCCTCGACCCGTGAACCCTCCCGAGGGCCCGGGGGCTACCCCGAGGGCGACGACACCCTGAAGGGAGCTGGTGATGAAGCCATTGGCCAAACTACGGCCAAAACCACGGAGCTCATGCAATGACCGGTCTACTTTGTCAACACGGTGCTCGGGGACATAAGGGAAAGGTACCCCATGTAGCAGAAGTTCCTCTACGCACTCCTGGTAGCATCACGAAAGCTACGCCACTTCTTCCATGGCCACCCCATCAGGGTGGTCACCAAGTTCCCTCTGGAGGCTATCCTGCGCAACCCCAATGTCACGGGCCGAGTGCCTGAGTGGGTTATGGAGCTATAGCCTTTCGAGCTAATGTTCGACACCACGCCCACCATCCGTGCGACGGCCCTGGAAGAGTTCGCGGCAGAGTGGACCGACCTTCGGGAGAGCGAGCCACCAGAAGAAATAACCCAGCTTCCCGGGAAGCTATCCCCAGGGCGTTGGACTATGAACTTCGATGGGGCGTTCAACAGGGATGGTGTCGGGGCGGCTATCGTGCTCACATCCCCCACGGCGACAAACTCTTCTAGGTGGTGCAGCTGCACTTCAAGGACAGACACAAGCGCTCCAACAACATCGCCGAGTATGAGGGTTTGATCACCGGCCTTAAGGCGGCCATCACCCTCGGCATCAACCGCGTCACGATCTAGGGGGATTCCTTGCTCCCGGTTAACTTTTCCAATAAGAGCTACCATCCCAAGGATGAATATATGGTGGCATACCTGGAGGATGTGTGAAGGCTGGAGAAGTACTTCCTGGGCTTGGACCTGCTTCACATCCCTCGTGGAGACAACTACTAGGCGGACGAAATTGCTAAGCGCGCATCCAGGCAAGAGCCACAGTAGCCCGGAGGAAAGAATTTTCAAACCCTCGGCCACCCCCCCTCGACAGGGAACTACCCACCCGGAGGAACTCCCGCCACCACCCTCCACAGGCGCGCCTGACTATGGCTTGCCTTCAGGAGACAGGCTCGTCCTGACGGCCGTAGCCCAGAAGCAGAGCTAGATCACCGAGCTCAGAGGGTACCTCTAGGACGGCACCCTCCCGGATAGCAAGGACGCAGCAGAAAGCTTAGTACGCTAAGCAAAGAAGTACTGCATGGTGGACGGGGATCTCTACTGTCTCCGCCCCAACAGGGTTGCCATCCGTTGTATCTCTGGCGACAAGGGGCGCGAGCTGCTGACCGACATCCACGCAGGGAATGCAGCCACCATGCCTCGGCACACACTCTAGTAGGGAAGGCCTTCCATAGCGGTTATTGGCTCACCGCACTCGCCGACGCCTGATACATTGCAAATGTATCTATAATTTTTGATGTTCCATGCTTGGTTTTATCTACTTTCTTCTGTTTTGTCCACACTTTGGAGTACTTTTCATATGATTTCTTGGACTAACCTATTAACAAGAGCCACGATGCCTGTTTTCTGCTGTTTTTGGTTCCAGGAAAGTCAGAAAATGAATATTCTCGGAATTGGACGGGACAAAAGCCAAAAATCCTATTTCACCAGAAGACTCCTGGAGCCAGAATATGAGACAAAGTGGGTCTGGGGCCCAGCCACACCACCTGGCCGCGTGGGCTGGGTCTAGCCACGCCAGGGGGTGGTCTGGCTGCCCTAGACACCCCCTCGGTCTCCCTCTTCGCCTATAAGATGCCTTCTGACCTAAAAACTCAGGGGGGGGTCAACGTTTTTCCAGAAGGAGTTCCGCTCCACCGCCACCACAAGATTCCACGAAACAGCACCAGAAACTTTGTTCTAGCACCCTGCCGGGACGGGGAATTGGAGGAGATCATCGCCATCATCATCACCGTCGCTTCTCCATCGACCATCCATGTTTCCCCCATCTATGAGTGAGTAATACCCTGATGTAGGCTATGGGGATGGTAGGGATTGGATGAGATCGTTCATGTAATGGCATCTGATTGTTAGGGCATGGTGCCTAATATCTTCTATTAGTGCTTTATGACTTTGTTGTGACTTGTTATGCTTAATGCTTGTCACTAGGGCCCGAGTGCCATGATTTCAGATCTGAACATGTTATTGATTCATTATGATAGTATTGTTTTTGGTCTTACCTGCAAGTTGTATACACACGTTGTTGTCCGGAACCAATGGCCCTGAAGTGACAGAAATCGGGATAACCGGAGGGAATGGCTTTGATGTGAGGATCACATGTGTTCATGGAGTGTTAATGCTTTGCTCCAGTGCTCTATTAAAAGGAGCACCTTAATTGCTAGTAGTTCCCTTGAGGCCCCGCTGCAAACGGGCTGGCAGGACAAAAGATGTTGTGCAAGTTCTCATTGTGAGCACGTATGACTAAATATGGGACACATTGTAACTACCTCGGTGAATTACGCTCCTAGTTACAAGCCTGGATGAACGGAAATGGTTGAAATAGTACGGTGGGGCCCAAATGCCACTCACAGGTAGACCTTTCGGCCGTCCCAACCATTTCCAAACATCGGGACCAGAACGGGCGGCGTAATCGGCAGGCGAAGGGATCAACTACATACACAAATGAGCATGTATGCAAGCCACCATACAACAGTACATCAGAGCCATTCCATCTAAAAAGAAAGGAAATATAGCAACGCCATGCGGCAAGATCCAAATATCCTAGATAGATGTGATAGTTTAGGATATCTCCTCATACATCAATCAACAGAGTATCAAGCGGAAGAGGAAAACAAAGTCCGAGTACGGATAAGAAGCAAATCGGCATAAGATGCCCCATAAATAAGCAGATCCCGCCCACAGATCTCACGGATCCCCGTTCCCGGAATCTCTACACCGAATGATTATTGCCCACATCGACCGTCTCCTCCGCCCAGTATCCATCTTGTGAGTGTACCTGTTCATCTGAACCAAACAATTTATCGTGTGAGACCCTAGGGGTACTCAGCAAGTCTTTATGCCTCTAAGGGGAACACAACCTGGGGTGACGCAATTGCAGCAAAAGATAAACCCTAGCAATTCTATAGATACTCGCTAACCATCCGCCTAACCAGAGATAGACGAATGTCCGTGAATTAAAAACAACAGTTATAACAGTAATAACGGTAATAACGGTAATATCCACAGATCCATCCTCCTCCTCGCTTACCGACGAGGAAGCGGACGAACACCCCCCCCATCCGTTGGCAGTTTTATTAACCATTCCATGATTGTTGCACTATTTACTGGACAAGTACTTAGTCAAATTAAGGCGATACTTTAGTTATGCTTGTCTATGATCGAGAAACTGTGCTCCAAGTCGTCCATAACCGCGGACACGGCTTTCAGAAAGTTTTACCCTGCAGGGGTGCACAAATAGCAACACACACTCGATCAACCTCGGAAGAACCAAATCAAAACCCAACGAGGCAACACGACAGCGATCACATGATTCAAATATTTCAGGGGCCACCCCATTAAGCTACCCGCAACGGCGGGCTGCCACGAGACGGACTCAAGGTTTAGGTGGCGGTCAGAAACGATCGGGAACCGAAAGTGTGACTGGGCTTGTCGACAGAGAAAACGGGTCACGGACCTAACAGTACAATGCAAGACTCGCACAATTTAAATAAAGCAAGAAAGCATGGCATAAGTACAGATAGTAAATAAAACCTCAAACTAGTTTGTGGCCCCAAGAAATAAGAATGAATCAAGCTCGCCTGTGGGGGTTCATAAGCCTCCCGGATGTGGATAGCGCGAATAATCAAGGAACAGGAATCAAGTACTGGGTCCCACGGATACAAGTGAGCCTGAAAACCAAATAGCAAATATGGCTCACCGATGCCACTTTCATTAGTTATCCCATTACTACTCAGTTAAGTTGTTTAGGTACCTCGTTATCCATCGACACTCACATACCCTACACATGTTGTTTCTACACTCGCATGGCTCAAACAACTCCTGTAGTAATGGCTCATGGGATGGAGGAACAAGCTTCGGTGGGGTTTAAAAGTAAAGGCTATGCAATACTTGGGATTCAATTTAATGCAATCGCGACTCAATGATGCAAGAATAAGATAGAGGCAATAGGTACTATATGTATGCAAGCATGTGGTAGTGCTTGCCTGGCAGCTCAGTTGAAGCAAGGGATGGATCTGGGTAGTGCTCCTGGTTCTCTTGATATATCCCCTACTCAGCGTCTATTCGAAGAAGAATCAAACAAACAAGGGCCAACATAAATAAAGTGCGCAAGCATATGAATTAAATGCGACAAGCAAACAATCATGCCATGATGAATGATGCACAATTTGCATGGCAATAAAGTAGCATGGCATGGGTGAGGTGTGGAATACAATAATAAAGCATTTAATTGAGTTTGGACCACATTTTAACCTCAAAATAGTTGCTGTACCCATTATATTTATATGATGCATGCTGCAAAACAGATGATGGAATGCATAGACAGAAAGGTCTCGTCGAGCTAATCATTTTAGACATATCATTTGTTAAATTTGGAGTTATAAAACAAAAGTTATTAATTATTTAAGGAAAAAGGGCATTTATTTGTAATTTTAAATAACTTGGAAAATAAAGTGTCCAAAATATATTTTGAAGGCCATATTTGATTTCCTCACATTTTTCTGATTTCAAAACATATATTATTTGTATTATTTGGATTTATATTTTAAAAGTTATTTAAAAACAGAATTAAATTTGAATTTGAATTAATTTTGAAAAAGTTTGAATTAAAACAGATATGCAGAAAATACTTTTCTCACACACTCAGAACTAGCCACAGTCAATGACCAGTGGGTCCACTGGCTGACTCAGCGCAGTGAGCTGGCGATGGAGGGGTGGGGGTCTTCTCTGGATTTTCTCACCGAGGGGAATCCCAGCCACCGAGGCTGACGTGCGGGCCCAGAGGTTGGCGGGGCCACAGCGCGCGCGACCCAGCCAGGGCGTGACACGTGGGCGATCCCAGGCGCGGGGAGGGACTGGTCTGTGATGGCCATGTTCTTTCAGGGGGTTTCCTGGCAGAAGGGGGCCGAGGCCGACAGGTGGGGCACTAGGGAGCTCGGGTTGAGGCGGGAAAAACTACAGGGGGTTTTCTGGAAAAGCGTCGCCGACGCCGGCTGTCTGCTGCACGCCGTCTGCAGAAAACAGGGGAACAGGCCGGAGTTTCGACGACGATGGCGACTAAACGACGGCGTATCTCGCCACGCCGCAAAAAGGAAAGACGCAGAGGGACCTGAGTTTGAGTCACGGGGGAGGGCGACCTCTGACATCTACAAGCGTTCGTTGCGGTGGAGCCACCACGGGTGGGCTATAGGCAGGAAGCGAGGAACAGGCGGTCGCTGCGTTCTTGCATCTGCACGGTACATGACGACGGCACGCGCAGAGCGCTCGACGGAAGGCGGCGGCGATGCAAGGTGAGAGGGGGCGGGAGACGATGTCTAGGGGGTCGATGTGCTCACCAGGGACTCGTCGGTGTGGTCGCCGGAGCTGGAGGTGGCTCAGGTCGGAGCAGAGGCAGGGGCTCTGCGAGCTTCGGCTCCGGTGGCTGCGGCGTGTCCGGGGAGCTTCGGAGGGCTTCGGGGAGACGTGGCCGGGGCAGGGCGATGTGGAGGAGACAGAGGGGGGTCCTGGTGCTCCTGGATCGCCTTGGGGAGCAGCAGGCTGCGCAGATCGAGATCAAGGCCGAAGTAGCTAGGGTTTAGGGCATGATGGAGAGCTTGCATGGCTTGGGGAGGAAGAAGGGAGGTAGAGGAGGACCTGGGCGCCTCCCAGATCCGACCTGAGAGGGATAAGGTGAGCTGGGGTGGTTGGGGAGATAAGGGAGAGAGGAGAGAGGCACATGGGGTGGTGGTGGCTTTGGCAAAAAGGGAGGAGGGTGATCGGGGCTCCCTCTTTCTCCTCTTTGTCTTGTAGCCAAAGAAAGGGGGAGGGCAGAGAGGCTGCCAGGTGGGGCCAGGTGGTCAGGTGGGGCCAGCAAAGAAGAGAGAAGAGAGAGGCCGAGAGAGAGGGGGTATAGATAGCATGGGCTCGGTCTAGGGTTAGAGAGGACTCGGGTTAGGGTTGGAGGGATAGGGTAGATCATGGGTTAGGTTTAGGGTTTAGCTAGGTTTAGAGAGAGAGGTTAGAAAAAGGGGTGGAGAGGTGGTTTTGTAGATGAGCACAAGGTGGTGGTAAGGAGACCACAAAGAGAGAGAGAGGGGGGATGGTGATGATGGGGTAGGTGATATGAGTGGCATGGTTTAGGGTTTTAGGGAGAGATAGATGGAGTGGCTTTCTTTTGACAAGACCAAGCTAGAACATGACAAGCTCCAACAAGATCAAGGCAAGAAAAAGAGAGGGATGTGGTGATAGGGTTTAAGCAAGATCGAAATAGATCAATCCAAAAGAAGGGATAGAGATAGAGATGATCCACTCAAAATTCAAATAAAATCCAAATGACAAGCAAAAGATGGTACTTGCATGGGCCATGCATAAATAATTAATACCATGCTTATTGTTGTGAAAACAAGATTATTAACATGGCATTATTATTATGCATTCCAAAATTGGAATAAAAGCCAAGCAAGAAGAATTTAAGAGAAAGCTCCAAGTGGAATAGATGGAGATGATCATGTTTGAGTAAAATTGGGACTTGCTAGTGTGTATGTGCCACTAGGCATTTAATAAGCCCAAAAATATCCAAACATGAAAATAACCCCAACACAACACATATGGAAGCTAGCAAAAGGTACCACTCACAAGGCATGCAAAGATGGCCATGTGGCTCTCATATACCAACAATGTGAAAACAACATGGTGCACATATGGGAGCATGTGGAAAAGAATTGGATCCATCCCAACCCACATGAGCTAGAGGTAAACTCAAATAAAGTGCAAAGCTCATATTTAGTTGGAATGGTGGAATGATGGGATGATGACAAGAAAGGTGGTGGAGTTAAATAAAAGATATGCCCCCAATTCAACTTGGGCATTAAACAATATATCAAGAACCAAATACAATATCAAGATGCAAATACAATTAACAATGCATATGAGAGAAGAACCAAAACAAAAAGGGTTGTATATGATGCTCAAATGCAAGGTGGCATGATGACATGAACATGATATAATTATGATGCAACAATTCTATGTAGGAAGTAGCATATATATAGACTAGGCTAGTAGCATTGCAATTGTTAGACAATTGGGATGCTACACACATGCCTAGGATTATCTAGTACTTGGATGCTTTATCTTATTTATCTGTAATTGCCCTATGTTCTGATTGCCATGTGAATTGTCTTGTCCATGCAACGCCCGTCCATCCATCCCTATGCCTACCGCACTCGAATCCTACTATTTACTGCTATTGTTACTGTTGTCTTTACTTTACTACTGCTATAACTCTACTATTGCTACTACAAAACTATTGCTACTGATAAACTGATGTGAGCAAGATTGTTTCCAGGTGCAGCTGAATTGATAACTCAGTTGTTAAGGCTTATAAATATTCTTTGGCTCCCCTTGTGTTGAATCAATAAATTGGGTTTCACTTCCCTCGAAAATACTGCGATACACCCTCTATACTTGTGGGTCATCAACACTATTTTCTGGCACTGATGCCGGGGAGCATAGCTTTATTTATCAAGTCCACTTGGAATCACTATTGTTCAAGCTTAATTTATTTCCGCCTTGTTTCCTTGTTTCTTTATCAAAAATACAAAAAAATTAGTTCCTACTCTAGTTGTTATTTTCGTTGGCCTATTATTGTCTTGCTTTATCATGCTTTCTATCAATGGTTGTTTTTTTTGAAACTGAATCTTATTTGCATGGTGGGTTCACAGAAGATCAAAAATATTATTATAAGGAACACCGCTTGTCACAAAAAGGGAAACACTTATGGGAACAAATTGATAAATTGTATACGATTGCTATAAATGTGTGCTCTACTTATAATGTTACTTATTGATTTGATAAATCTTGTTGCTATAAGAGGTATAAAAACCTCCCTTTTTAATGTGAGTATAATGATAATGTTACCTTATCTTCTTATGTTAAAGGAAATCATGACTTTTATGATGTGGAACAAATTGAAGAATTTATTGCTTGGAAGGGTGCATTTGAACTTGCTAGTTTGCTTTAAAATATTGATGATTCACCTTATAAATATGAGGTTTATGATATACTTAGATTTTGCTTTGATAATTACTAGGAAGAAAATGGCTATATTCTTGAATATATTAATAGATGCTTTCCACAAATGGAAGAGACTAATGCCTTACAGGATCCTATGGAAGAAAAAATTGATGAACCTGAAAGCTCATTAGATAAAAAGAGGAGGAGAGTGATGAACGAAAGGAGGAAGAATGGATTAGCTACCCATGCCTACCTTCTAATGAGAGTAACTCTTTATCCCTTACATTATTTGATTGTCCCCCACACTTACCAAAGAAGGATGAATTTTATGCTCATGTTATCTATGATAATCCTTTATTTGTGCTTAACTTTGATTTGCATGGTATTAAAGATTTTTTCTCAGAAAATGTTTATGATAAAGCTCTAGACAAAGGTCCTATATTGAATGATCAGCCATCTTGTTATAGAATTGTTAAAAGTGGGATTGAAGGTTTTAATCCCACTATTTTTGAGCTTGATAAAAAATATGTATTTGTAGATCATGAAAAGCATGCTTTATGTGATAGTTATATTGTTGAGTTTATTCATGAGGCTACTGAAAACTATTATGAGAGAGGAAAATATGGTTGTAGAAATTTTCATGGTATCGAAACACCTCTCTATGTGCTGAAAGTTTTGAAGTTGCTCTTGTTTTATCTTCCTATGCCTCTCACTTTGTTCTTTGCGAATTTATTTTCATACAAGATTCCTATGCATAGGAAGTGGGTTAGACATAAATGTGTTTTGAATTTGCTTCTTGATGCTCTCTTTTACTTCAATTCATATTTCTTATATGAGCATCCTCTCAAACTATCATGCCAAACTTAAAGGCGTTAAAGAAAAGTACTTATTGGGAGATAACCCAAAAGTTTTAGATGAGTCTTGGAAGTTATTACTTCAGTAATAACCGCTTCTTATCCTTTTTATTTGCTTTTTGTGCCAAGAGTAACCTCTAATCAGAGAGAAGTAATGGTGGGGAAAGTTGCTGTCCCGAAATAGATTTCTGTGCTTCACCATAAAAATTCATGTAAAATCACTTTACGTACTTTTGAGGCGTGAATTTTTGTGCTTCTGCCCCAGGTTGTTACCTAACTTTCGTTCGTTCAACACTTTTCTATTTGAGCAACAGAAGATCTTCGAAAAAATTCGTCTTTGCCTGCTGGTCTGTTTTGATAGATTTCTATCATTATTTGCATTTGCCTCTTAATCTCTTTCTCTTTGAGTTATTTTTAATCATTTAAACTTTTTAAAGGAAGTGCTACGGTATCTTGTGTTTTAATGGATGTTTTACTGGTGTTGGAACTGAACCCAAAGACTTATTATCTTGAGTGCACTAATATTGCTAATAAAGATTGTGTGAAGTTTTGTATGAAGGAAAAATTTCAGGTGTATGGAAGGAATGAGTAATGAGATGAAGGATGGACTAAAGCTCAAGCTTGGGGATGCCACCCGTGTCACCCCAAGAAATATTCAAGAGGTACAAGCGTCAAAGCTTGGGGATGCCCAAGGCATCCCCTTCTTTATCAACAAAAATCCCAGGTTTCTTCTAAACACTTTATTTTTATTGTTTCATGCACAGTTGTGTTGTTCTTGGAGCGTCTTCTTTTTTGTTTTCGTTTTGGTTTTTCGGTTGCTTGGTTTTCTTAGTTTGATGAATAAATTGGTTGGATCCCCTCTTTCAAACATTGGTTTTCAAATAGTTTGGTTTAGACTGGAAAAGAGTAGGAAAGTTCATGCTTAAGTGGTAAAGAGAGTTTGTTTTTGATTGTGGCCTATGCTTTGTCATGCCATGCTTGATATTGTTTTGGCTTTATGCTTAGTATTCTTTGTTGTAGCATGACTTGTTATAAAAAATTGAGATTGCTTAATGTGCCTTGGATGAATCATGCGTTGTTTTAGCATATTAAAGCGTAGTATAGTGGTATTCTCCTTTGATGCTTTATTTGGGTTGACTTGGCGCATGCTCACACCATGTTATGACTATCCCAAGTCACCATAAGCCTTTATGATCCTTTAGTTTTCAACTTGTAGTATCACTTTATGCTTTGATCAATGATGTTTTGTCGCTCTGCGTGATTATGGCCATTATTGCTCTCCTAGTTTGTTGCTCCCAGTCTTTTGCTAGCCTCCACAACCAAGTATGAGTTCCACTCATGCATCCAACTCCCTAAACCAAGTTATTCCAAAGAGTCCACCATACCTACCTACTAGCATATGCTATTCCAAGTATATTCATGTTTTTGTGTACCATCCAAATTAAACTTGTTATGAGAAAACTAGTGATTAAAGCTCTCACGAACTTGATGGCACACTTTACTTTTCTTGCCCTTAATAAACTTGAACCATTGTGTCGTCTATGTTGTATATGCTTGCACTTATTTGTTGGGGATTAGCAGAACCATGTTGTCATGGGGAACGCTTTCAACATTGCATTGGTACTTTGTACCTAGTTGATATCATGCTCTTTTGTATATGGATGTCGTCGGTGTGAAATGAAAGGGGAGCTTGTAAGTCCATGGAGTTATGTATATGTGTTAGAGAAACGCCTGGGCCGCTGGTCTAATCCATGCTGACATGGTGGAAACCTGCAGCGTAACCATCATGAGCTGTCTATGAAGCATTCTTCTTATATAAAAAAGAGAGTCAGATATTGAGAAAAAAGAGAAAAAGAAAAAAAGAGATATGAGAAAAGAGGAAAGAGAGAAAAAAGCACCATTTTACCATGGTAAATAAGAAGATTGCTGAGATGCTTGTTGTCTGCTTTCCTTGTCATTTTGATATGGGGATTCTTCCGTATCATCGGGCAAAGGGTACCCCGTTGGCGGTTCTCTATGATACACATGTACTTATGATGATAAGGACTTACCGGTAACTAAACTTGATTAGCATGAGGAGCGGCCCTCGTATTCAAGGGACATGAGATTTCTAACTTATACTTCGTCAAGCATATACACCATAGTTTGTTCACTTTAACCTTAATCACTTCAAGATGCTTATGATAGGGGCAATGAGAGCTGAAAGCTATTAAGTACCATAATTTTTGGAAGCTCTTTATGAGACTTGAATCCCTACTTCCTTCTATGAAGGCCTTTCTTCCACTATATATATTGAGTCTCCACCTTCTACCTTTATGCACTTACTTTGAGAGCATAGTGGCCATTCTTAGTTCTATGTGCATTGTCCCAAGACTTGTTGATTGATGTATACCTTGATATTCTTGTTTTAAACTATTTGTATCTAGTCACTCTTATGAACTTTGAAGGTGTACTATGCATTTATATTTGCTACTCTATGAGGGACAAGCTGAATACTACTATGCTATGTTTGAAACAAACAAACGTCTTGCAAATCATTGTTATTCATGATCTTTTGTTTGTGCCTTTTCATGTTACAACATAGTTTCTTTGTCTTATTGTTAGAAATTTATCTTTCATGTTATGTTGAAGTACTATGATCCCAGCTTTGAATGTTTTACAAATACTTTGATCAAGTTTATGATGGTGCATGTCACCTCAAAAATTATTCTTTCTTTTTATCACTTACCTGGACGAGCAGGAGTTAAGCTTGGGGATGTTGATACATTGCAAATGTATCTATAATTTTTGATATTCCATGCTTGTTTTATCTACTTTCTTGTGTTTTGTCCACACTTTGGAGTACTTTTCATATGATTTCTTGGACTAACCTATTAACAAGAGCCACACGATTACCGCTTTTACGCTGTTTTGGTTCGGAAAGTCGAAAATGAATATTCTCGAATTGGACGGACAAAAGCCAAAATCCTATTTCACCGAAGACTCCGGGCGAATATGAGACAGTGGGGCTGGGGCCCAGCCACCACCTGGCCATGGCTGGGCTGGCTGGCCAGAGGTGGTCAGCCGCCCCAGACACCCCATCGGTCTCCCTCTTCGCCTATAAGATGCCTTCTGACCTAAAAACTCAGGGGGGGTTTGATGTTTTTCCAGAAGGAGTTCCGCTCCGCCGCCACCCCAAATTCCATTTAAACAGACACGAAACTCCGTTCGGCACCTGCCGGACGGGAATTGGAGGAGATCATCGCCATCATCATCACCATCGCTTCTCCATCGACCATCCATGTTTCCCCCATCTATGAGTGAGTAATCCCCCGCTGTAGGCTATGGGGATGGTAGGGGTTGGATGAGATCGTTCATGTAATGGCATCGGATTGTTAGGGCATGGTGCCTAGTATCTTCTATTAGTGCTTTATGACTTTGTTGCGACTTGTTATGCTTAATGCTTGTCACTAGGTCCCGAGTGCCATGATTTCAGATCTGAACATGTTATTGATTCATTATGATAGTATTGTTTTTGGTCTTGCCTGCAAGTTGTATACATACGTTGTTGTCCGGAACCAATGGCCCCGAAGTGACAGAAATCGGGATAACCGGAGGGAATGGATTTGATGTGAGGATCACATGTGTTCACGAAGTGTTAATGCTTTGCTCCGGTGCTCTATTAAAAGGAGCACCTTAATTGCCAGTAGTTCCCTTAAGGCCCCGCTGCAAACGGGCTGGCAGGACAAAAGATGTTGTGCAATTTCTCATTGCGAGCACATATGACTATATATGGGACACATGCCTAGGATTATCTAGTACTTAGATGCTTTATCTTATTTATCTGCAATTGCCCTATGTTCTGATTGCCATGTGAATTGTCTTGTCCATGCAACGCCCGTCCATCCATCCCTATGCCTACCGCACTCGAATCCTACTGTTTACTGCTATTGTTACTGCTGTCTTTACTTTACTACTGCTATTACTCTACTATTGCTACTGATAAACTACTGTGAGCAAGATTGTTTCTAGGTGCAGCTGAATTGACAACTCAGTTGTTAAGGCTTATAAATATTCTTTGGCTCCCCTTGTGTCGAATCAATAAATTGGGTTTCAGTTCCCTCAAAAATACTGCGATACACCCCCTATACTTGTGGGTCATCAACACCACAGAGTTGGTGAGGTCGTGCAAAGCATGCCAGTTTCACGACAAGAAAATACATCTGCCAGCTCAGCAGCTACAGACAATCTTGCTGACATGGTCGTTTGTGGTTTGTGGGTTGGACATCTTGGGGCCTTTTTCGTAGGCGCCCGGGGGGCTACCGATACCTCTACGCCGCCATCGACAAGTTCACCAAATGGACCGAGGTAGAACTAGTTAGAACCATCCCGGCAAGCTCAGCGGTGAAGTTCATCCAAGGCCTGGCGTGCTGCTTCAGGGTGCCTAATCGCATCATTACCGGCAACGGTAGCCAGTTCACTAGTGGGCTCTTCTAGTCCTACTGTGAGGACATCGGCACCAAGATCTGCTACACGTATGTCACCCATCCCCGCAGCAACAGACAATCAGAGCGGGCAAACACTAAGGTCATGAGGGGCCTCAAGACCAATAGTTTCCATCGCAAGATCAAGGAGTGCGGGCAAGGATGGTTGGAAGCCTTCTGTAACACCCTCGAATCGGCCCTATGCAAGTTTTAGCGCTTCCTGCCAAACCCGCATAGAAACAATTCAAGGACGCCCACCAGGCACTTTCGTGCGGGTGGAAAACGAAGTAATACCATTACACAACAGTCCTTGATGGGACCCACAGAACAGATATATATATACAGCACGACTCCAAGAGTCAAGAATACAGATATACACTACAAAGATCCAAATCACCTTGACAACCATAGAACATCCGAGTACGGATAAGATGCAAATGGGGCTAAGAGGCCTGAAGAATAACCAATGGTGTCCATAACCCTGCCCAGGCCAAGCCGGAAGGGTAACCCTGCTAACGTCGTCGATCTCAAACCTGCTAAAACAAAAAGGGGGTGCCGACAAAGGGCAAAGGAAAAAGAGGAGCGTCGATCGAGGCGATTACAATGAGGCTAGAATTCGGCGGCTCTCGCCTACATAGGTATGGTGGACTGAAGCGGCAGCGAAGCATGCACTAAACAACATATAGAGACTCGATTCATCTGTCGGCTATTAGAGAGGGATAAGTGAGACCTATTCGGATCCAACCTGA
Source organism: Avena insularis (assembly GCA_023614405.1). Lineage (NCBI taxonomy): Eukaryota > Viridiplantae > Streptophyta > Magnoliopsida > Poales > Poaceae > Avena > Avena insularis. Next base: position 451,663,862 of record CM042690.1, read on the forward strand.
TACTAACACCAATCATACCCATCCTGGTATTCCCCCTCGAGACCAAACGAGGAAGTGAAACCAAGGAACTCACACAGTTGGCAGTTTTATTCATTCTATTATAGTTGAAGCACTTACTAGTCAGATATAGATAGCATGAGTCATCCTGAAGCATAAGTAGTGGGCAGTTTTAATTAACCATTCCGTGGTAGTTGGAACATTTACTAGTCAGATATAATTGTCCTGAGGAATCCCAAAACCCAGTAGTTGTTGGCACTTTTATCACATTCCATTGGAGTTGCAATACTTACTAGGCAGGTATAGTATGACACAGATCACCACAGATCCACCAGTTGTTGGCATTTTTATTATCCATTCCATTGTAGTGAAGCTGAATTACTAGTCACATATTAAGTCAAATTTATAACACTACTTTAGTTATGCTTGTCTATGATCGAGATACTGTGCTCCAATTCGTCCATAACCGTGGACACGGCTTTCAAAAAGATTTACCCTGCAGGGGTGCACAAATAGCAACACACACACACGATCAACCTCGGAAAAACCAAATCAAAACCCAACGAGGCTTTCACGACAAAGCAATCACAGGATTCATAAAATATTTCAGGGGGCCACCCCATTAAGCTACCCGCAACGAAGTTGGCCGGCTCCGAGACGGACCCAAGGTTTGCGCCAATGGATGTAAACGACTGGGAACCCGAAAGTGTGACTAGGCTTGTCGATACCGCGAAAACACTCCGCAATCCTAAACAGTACAGGTGCTCCATGCACAATCTTAAATAAAGCAGTAACATGTTATAAGTACAGGATAGTAATAAAGCCCCAAACTACTTTGTGGCCCCAAGAAATAAGAAATGAATCAAGCTCTGGCTAAGGGGATTCATGGTCCCATATGCGGATAGTGCGATAGTCAAGGAACAGGTATCAAGTACTCAGGGTCCTACGGGACACAAGTGAGCGTGGAAGAACCAAATAGCATCTATTGCCCACCGATGCTTCTGCATTAGTTATATCTAGCAATTTAATAGTTGTATTTAAAGTAATGATCATCTCCACCATAAACATCTGCCAGCATTCCAACAACTGTGGTACTTGACAACACGAGATCGCACCTGAGCAAGCAAGTACGACTCGTAAGGCCAGCTATCTACCAAACACAGGTAATAGGAGGTGTCCAAGGCAATATAGAGGTTGCACGGGATATAACTGGTGTACGGAAACTAAAGCATCGCGACACGGATAGCAATAGATCATTAGGAGGAAATAAAGACTATAAATGCAAAATAGGTAGAAAGAGGGAGATTGCTCGCCTGGGAAATACTGTCGAAGATTCATCGGAGATCGGGTCGACACTCGCATCAACTCATCGGCCTAGTCCGTGAAGAAGCAAAACACTAGAAGAAACACCGGATACACTATTTAATACTACGGCAGAAGATCAGGCATGATGCATGTGATGTATGACATGGCACAGATGCAATGCGACTAGGCAATATTAAGCGGAACTAGGGTTCCGACAATTAATTAGAAGGTTCAAGTTATTTAGATACCCCACAATTTCAATGTTGTCTTAACAGGGCGAAACATGGCATTGGTTCGCTACACCAATTCAAATGGAGTCCAGAATAAGACAAAGGTATCCCGCATATAGACTCCATATTTAATTATGAGGTGAATCGGCATAATGCCCCCAAACCATATGATATGCATGCGAGATGAACAATTAATATGCAACAAGTTTTATATATAGCATTTATAAAATAGGGCTTGGGAAAAGGTTCACACATCAGGTTAGGAAGATCTTGGGTTCCGGGGGTTCGGGTCTGGGTCTCAGGGTTCGACGGGGGGAACGGTTAGACGAGATCGGTCTCGGACAACGGAAGGAGAGCTTGGTGTTCCGGGAAGAAGGACTTGGTTTGGCATTGGGGGCGCATTGGATTCGCCCTGGTCAGTGTCGATCTTGTCGTCGCGAAGATCTTGTCGGGTCTGCGTATCGGGTCGGTCTTGGCGTTCGGGATGAAGAACTTGGCGTTCCGGTGGCAATCTTGGCGGTCTTCGGATCCGGGTCTCGCATCCAGGAAGGAGTACTTGTCGCATCTGTGGTCTTCGGGTTCGGTCTTCGGGTTCGAGAACACGGTCTTCGAGTTCCGTGACCTCGGCGTTCCATGACGGAGATCTTGTCGGAGGCCTTGTCAAGGGGAGACTTGGGACGCAGCCCTTGGTCTCGGTCTTCAGCATTAACACTGAACTTTTCAGACCATGACAGAACAGAGAACTAGTGGAGCACCAGGGCAGTAGCACTTGGCGCGAGCATGAACAACAGGAGAAGACATCTGCACTTGCATGTATCAATTCCACACCACAGCCAAATTCGGATGCCTAGTCACCAACCCACCATATCTGTAGTGTTCGGGTCATCACACGGAGCAGAGGCTGCAATAGGGACGACGCTGCAGGCACCCGGGAAGAGGACGGTGGCGAGCTAGCATTTAAGACGAACGACGCTGGGCACATGCGCGACTGGCCTGCGATGACGGGGTTTGAGGCCGTGGTGCAGGGAGTCCAATGGTGCAGGCTCGTGGAGGAGGTCAACAGTGGGCAGCAGCGGAAGCAGAGGCGGCATCGCACGGAGCAGAGGACGTGCGGACCTGCGCGGATGGTGCCGGCGCCATGCGGGCCAGAGGAAAGGGCGATGGCGGACGAGGCGAGGGCCGGGGAGAGGGCGAGGCCCAAGCGGTTGCGCTCCAAGCGGGAACTGACAGTGGCGGGGTGGTCGGAGGAGCTTGGGGAGGAGCCGTGCAGGACGGAGGCAAGGGAGGCGACCACGGCTGGAAGATTCGCGGGGCCAGTCACGGTGTGGAAGCAGGCAGCCCGGCTCAGGCGGAGACCGTGACGTGCTGCGGGGCGCCGAGGTGAGAAGCGAGGAGGGCAGAGGGTGCCGGTGCGGACGAGGATCTGCGCGACGACGGTGGCGATCGACGGCCTGGGGATCTGGCGGCGGCGAGGAAATCGAGGCGAGGATTGGCTTCGCTCGAGGAAGGTGGGACCGCGAGGGCGGCGGCGGTTGGTGGAGATGGGTCGGTCGAGGGGAAGGGACGGGGATGCGTCGGGTGGGGCCGGTTTTGTCGGTCATGGGTGTGAGGCGAGATCCTGGCGTGTTGGTCGCGATAAGGGTGGGGGTGGACGTGTGTGGCAGCGGGGTGGGATGGGCAGGTGGGGAGCGGGGGATCCCGAGGTGGTGTGTGTGCGTGTGTGTGCGTGTTGGAGAGGAGGTGGGGTCAGGAGGTGAGGTGGCGGCCTGGGATTGGCTCGGGTGAGGTGGCAGGGTGGTGTGCTGCGCGCGGGTGCGTGTAGGTGCACGCTGCTGCGTGTGTTAGTGGCAGGGAGTGGCGGCGGCTAGGGTAGGGAGTGTGTGGTGTTGTCTGCTAGCTAGGTTTAGTCTAGGGTTAGGTTAGAAGGAGGTGGCCGGCTGGGCTCTTGGGCCTAGTTGGCTGCCTCCCAAAAATAATCTAAATATTTTATTTGTTTAAAACGGGGCGTTTGAAAAATGTTTGTAGACGAAACAAAATAATCCGGAGATCCGGTTTTAATTTGAAATAGACGGGGCGTTTAGAAAACAAAACCAGGCTTTTCGAAAATAGTTTTAGACAAAACCATGCATGATGATGACGATGCTCAAATGCAATGTGGCATGATGACATGAGCATGCGGTCATGATAATGCAATGCACAAAAACACAGCGATTTTCTAGTTGTGGTTTTAGCAGGATGCCACACCCTCTCGGGGGTGCTATGGTCCATCCGAACCACCGCAACCAAACCAACGGGTGATACCCCTTTCTTCCTCGTATATGGTGCTGAAGCTGTCATCCCTGTAGAGATATGCACGGCTCCCCCCGGGTGCTCGCCTACAACAAAATAGCACAGGAGGAGCTACACCGTGATAGACTCAACCTTCTCGAGGAGGCTCTCCACAAGGCCAGCATGCGAGCGGCCAGATACGAGCAGGCATTGTGTCGATACCACTGTCGCAACATACGATCTTGTACCCTAGAAGTGGGGGACCTGGTCCTTCACCGCGCCCTCTCTTGCGAGGGCCTCCACAAAATATCTCCAATGTGGGAGGGCCCTTTCAAGGTCGCCCACATCACAAGGCTGGGCATATCATGGCTGAAAACGGAGGAGGGCATCCCAATCCCCAACCCCTGGAACCTCCAGCACCTTCGCAAGTTCTACCCGTGCACCGGTCTCACGACGACGGCGGTGACAAGAAGCATGCCCCTCGGGTGATATTAAGACTTCCCGAGTGATAGCTCATCTTCAACTCTGTTTTACTTGCTATTTTCGTTGTTTGCATCTTCGTTTGTCTTTTTGTGGTGCTTCTCCTTTTTCCATGCCACATGAGCGGGGGCTGGTCATGGTGCCTACTGCCGTTGCCACCCTCGGTCAGCACGGGAGCCTAGAGTGCTGAGCTCTGAACTTACGGACTGGCTCTGGCAATAAGTCACCTCAACCACGGTTCCCGTTGCTTGACGATCCTCACACGGCACGCAAAAGGAAAGTATACAGCGAGCAGAACCTACGGTTACCTCTTCCAGGAGCTATATAGGGAAAGTATGTGCCCTACGGTCGTCTCTTTGAGGGACTTACAGGGCGCAACCGAACATACAGAGCCTACAGCGTCCTCCTCGAGGGACAACTAACTCTTGGTTGATGTCGAGCTTGTTGGGGAACCCCAAGAGGAAGGTATGATGAGCACAGCAGTAAGTTTCCCTCAGTTAGGAAACCAAGGTTATCGAACCAGTATGAGCAAGGAAACACCTCCAAGGTGTTGTTGCCAACTTGGAATCCTGCACAACACAACCATAGAACTTTGCCCCCACCTTACAGTGAGGTTGTCAATCTCACCGGTTTTGCTAAAAACAAAGGATTAAACGAATCTTGTGGAAGAAAGTAATTGATTGCAGAAAGTAAACAGAAAACAGTAAACAGTTGTAGGTTGATGATAAAAGAAAGGACCGGGGTCCACAGTCCACTAGTGGTGGTTCTCCTTAAGATAGATGATATGTTGGGTGAACAAATTACAGCGGGGTAATTGACAAACATCGAGAAAGCATACATGCATATACTAATCATATTGACTCTTTTGAGATTTGATTGGGCATTACAACATTATACATAGACTGTAATCCAACTGCATCTATGACTAATAATCCACCTTCAGGTTATCATCCGAACCCCCTCCAGTATTAAGTTGCAAGCAACAGATAATTGCATTACGCATTGCGTGTAAAGTAAACAATACGTTTGTTCTATGAACAAAGGATTGTTATTTTCTCCCTAGTAGCAACAGCACATCTAGTACCTTAGAGATTTCTGTCACTTCCCCAGATTACTAGAGGCATGAACCCACTATCGAGCATAAATACTAACTCTTGGAGTTGCTAGCATCTACTTGGAAAAGATAGCTACTAACAACGGAAAGCATGCAAGATCACAAACAACAAAGACATGATAGAATCAATAATCAATCTAAAATAGCATCTCAATATCCATCGGATCCCCGCAAACACAACATGTATGATTACAAATAGACGATCTTGATCATGAACGGGGCTCACAAGATCTAAACACGGTAGCACAAAGGAGAAGAACCAACCATCTAGCTACTACATGGACCCGTAGTCAAAGGATGAACTACTCACGCATCACACCGGAGGCTTGCATGGTGATGAAGAAGGCCTCTAGGGTGAATTCTCCCCTCTGGCAGGGTGCCGAGAAGAGCTTCAGATCCCTCCTGATCTAGGGATGGAGATGGCGGCGGCTACAGACTCTTTCGTGGAATTTTGATCGGGTACTTAGGGTTTTTGTATCGGAGGCATCTTATAGGCGAAAGGGGAGGCCGAGGGGGTGCCCTAGGTGGCCACACCACCCCCTGGCGCGGGCCAGGCCTGGCCGCACGGCCAGGTGGTGTGGCGTCCCTCTGGCCCCTCTCTGTCTCGTATTCTGGCTCTGTGTCCCCCTCGGTGAAAAACTGACTTTGGCTTTTGTCTCGTCCAATTCCGAGAATATTCATTTTCTGACTTTCCTGGAACCAAAAACAGCAGAAAACAGGCAACTGGCAATGTGGTATCTTGTTAATAGGTTAGTCCAAGAAAGTGTATAAAAAGTACTCCAAAGTGTGGGCAAAACATAAGAAAGTAGATAAAACCAAGCATGGAACATCAAAAATTATAGATACGTTTGCAAAGTATCAACATCCGCAAGCTTAACTCCTGCTCGTCCTCGAGTAGGTAAGTGACAAAAAGAAAGAATAATTTTTGAGGTGACATGCACCATCATAAACTTGATCAAAGTATTTGTAAAACATTGATAGCTAGGATCATAGTACTTTAACATAGCATGAAAGATTATACTTCTAACAATAAGACATAGCAACTATGTTGCAACATGAAAAGGCACAAACAAAAGATTCATGAATAACAATGCTTTGCAAGACGTTTGTTTGTTTCACATAAAGAAAACATAGCATAGTAGCATTCAGCTTGTGCCTCATAGAGTAGCAAACATAAATGTATAGGACACCTTCAAAGTTCATAAGAGTGACTAGATACAAATAGTTTAAGAACAAGCAATATCAAAATTATGCATCAATCAACAAGTCTTGGGACAATGCACATAGAACTAAGAATGTCCACTATGCTCTCAAAATAGGTGCATAAAGATAGAAGGTAGAGAATCAACATAAAAGTAAAAGAAAGGCCTTCATAGAAGGAAATAGGGATTCAAGTCTCGTAAAGAGCTTCCAAAAATTATGGTACTTATTAGCTTTCAGCTCTCATGGCCCCTATCATAAGCATCTTGAAGTGATTAAGGTTAAAGTGAACAAACTATGGAGTATATGCTTGACAAAGTATAAGTTGGAAATCTCATGTCCATTGAATACGAGGGCCGCTCCTCATGCTACTCAAGTTTAGTTACTGGTAAGTTCTTGTCATAGTAAGTACATGTGTATCATAGAGAACTAGCGGGTACCCCTTGCCCAATGATATGGAAGAATCCCCATATCAAAATGACAAGGCAAGCAGACAACGAGCATCTCAGCAATCTTCTTATTTACCATGGGAAAATGGTGCTTTTTTCTCTCTTTCCTATTTTCTCATATCTTTTTTTTCTTTTTCTCTTTTTTTGCAATATCTGACTCTTTTTTTATAAGAAGAATGCTTCATAGATAGCTCATTATGGTTACGCTGCAGGTTTCCACCATGACAGCATGGATTAGACGGGCGGCCCAGGCGTTTCTCTAACACACATACATAACTCCATGGACTTACAAGCTCCCGTTTCCTTTCACACCGACGACATCCATAGACAAAAGAGCATGATATCAACTAGGTACAAAGTACAAGTGCAATGTTGAAAGCGTTCCCCATGATAGCATGGTTCTGCAAATCCCCAATATATAAGTGCAAGCATATACGACATAGACGACACAATGGTTCAAGTTTATTAAGGGCAAGAAAAGTAAAGTGTGCCATCAAGTTCGTGAGAGCTTTAATCACTAGTTTTCTCATAACAAGTTTAATTCGGAAGGTAGATAAAAACATGAATATACTTGGAATAGAAAATGCTAATAGGTAGGTATGGTGGACTCTTTGGAATAACTTGGTTTTAGGAGTTGGATGCATGAGTGGAACTCATACTTGGTTATGGAGGCTAGAAAAAGACTAGGAGCAACCAACTAAGAGAGCAATAATGGCCATAATCATGCAGAGCGACAAAACATCATTAATCAAAGCATAAAGTGATACTACAAGTTGAAAACTAAAGGATCATAAAGGCTATGGTGACTTGGGATAGTCATAACATGGTGTGAGCATGCGCCAAGTCAAACCAAATAAAGCAAGGAGAATACCACAATACTATGCTTTAATATGCTAAAACAACGCATGATTATTCCAAGGAACATTAAGCAATCTCAATTGTTTATAACATGTCATGCTACAACAAAGATCACTAAGCATAAATCCAAAACAATATCAAGCATGGCATGACAAAGCATGGGCCACAGTCGAAAACAAGCTCTCTTCACCACTTAAGCATGAACTTTCCTACTCTTTTTCCAATCCAAACGAAACTATTTGAATGCATGAAAGAGGGGGTCCAACCAATTTATTCAAGCAAACTAAGAAAACCAAGAAAATTAAAACCAAAAACAAAAAATGAAGATGCTCCAAGAACAACACAACTGTGCATGAAACAATAAAAATGAAGTGTTTGGAAGAAACCTGGGATTTTTATTGATGAAGAAGGGGATGCCTTGGGCATCCCCAAGCTTTGATGATTGTACTTCTTGGATAATTCTTGGGGTGACACGCGTGGCATCCCCAAGCTTGAGCTTTAGTCCATTCTTTATCTCATTACATCATTCTCTCCATACACCTAAAATTTTTCCTTCATACAAAACTTCACACAATCTTTATTAGCAACATTAGTGCACTCAAGATAATAAGTCTTTAGGTTCAGTTTCAACACCAATAAAACTTCCATTAAAACACAAGCTACTGAAGCATTTCCCTCAAAAATCTCAATTCCCCAAAGAGAACTCAAAAAGGAACCAACAAGAAGCAAATGCAAATAATGGCAGAAATCTGTCAAAACAGACCAGCAGGTAAAAACCAATTTTTTCGAAGACCTTCTGTTGCTCAAATCAAAAAGTGTTGAACTAACGAAAGTTAGATAACAACCTGGGCCATAAGAACAAACATTCACGCCTCAAAACAACATACAGAGATTTTACACGAATTTTCACAGTGAAGCACAAAAATCTGTTTCGGGACAGCAACTTTCCCAATCATTACTTCTCTCTCATTAGAGGTTACTCTTGGCACAAAAAGCAAATAAAAAGGATAAGGAGAGGTTATTATTGAGGTAATAACTTCCAAGACTCATCTAAAACTTTTGGGTTGTCTCCCAATAAGTACTTTTCTTTAACGCCTTTAAGTTAGGCATAAGAAGCAAGAAAAGAATCAAGTGTTCTCAAATGAAGAAGCATTAAGAGCAAATTTTGTTTTCATAGGAGAGGCAAAAGAAATCTTCTCTCTCTTCTTAGGGAAGTGTTCTATACCTTTCTTGAGTGGGAGTTGATATTTAATGGTACCTTCTTTCATATCAATAATGGCACCAACAGTTCTAAGAAAAGGTCTTCCCAAAGTAATAGGAGAAGAAGCATTGCATTCAACATCCAAAACATAGAAATCAACGGGGACATAGGCATTGTTAACCATAATAAGAACATCATTAATACTCCCCATGAGTTTCTTTTTAGCATTATATTCAAATAACAATCTTCCAATGGTGGCAAATCAAGCATATCACAAATCCTTCTAGGCATAATAGAAACACTACTATCAAGATCACATAAAGCTTTGAAATCAAAATCATTCACTTTCATATTAATGATGGGTTCCCAGCCATCTTCTAGTTTCATAGGAATAGAAGCTTTATGTTTCATCTTTTCTTCTTTAATTTTTATGAGAGCATCAGTAATGTGTTTTGTAAAGGCCATATTCATAGCACTAGCATTAGGACTTTTAGCAAGCTTTTGTAGGAACTTAATAACTTCAGAGATATTGCAACCATCAAGATCAAAATCAAAATTATCATCTAAAGTAGTAGAGCTATTACTAGCTTCAACACTAGTGGTAGTGATAGTAGAAACACTAATGTTTCTAGAAATTTCATCTTCTCTTTCCCACTTAGCATGCAATTCAGCTAATAGTCTAACATTTTCATCAATTCTAACTTGTATGGCATTAGTAGCAGCAAAGGGATTATCAATAGTTTCAGGTTTAGCAGCCATTTTATTCAAAGAAGATTGAGCTCTAGCCAATGATGCTATATTTCTTTCAGTATTAGAGAGTTTTTCCTCAATAGTTTTATTGAAAGCACTTTGTTTACTAATAAAATCTTTAAGCATAACTTCAAGTTCAGAGGGAGCACTCCTATTATTGTTGTAGGAATTTCCATAAGCATTACCATTATTGGGAGGATATGGCCTATAGTTATTATTACCAAAATTATTCCTGTAGGCATTGTTGCTAAAATTGTTATTTCTTATAAAGTTCACATAAAATTGCTCTTCTTGAGCAACCAAAGAGGCTAAGGGAACATGATTTGGATCAATATGAGCCTTCCCATTAACAAGCATAGACATAATAATATCAATTTTATCACTCAAGGTGGAGGTTTCTTCAACAGAATTTACCTTCTTACCTTGTGGAGCTCTTTCAGTGTACCATTCAGAATAGTTAACCATCATATTATCCAGATGCTTTGTTGCAACACCCAAAGTAATGGTCATAAAGGTGCCTCCAGCAGCAGAATCCAGTAGATTTCTTGAAGAATAGTTCAATCCTGCATAAAAGGTTTGGATAATCATCCAAGCAGTTAGTCCATGAGTGGGACAATTCTTTACCAAAGATTTCATTCTTTCCCAAGCTTGAGCAACATGTTCATTATCAGATTGTTTAAACTTCATTATTTCACTTCTCATAGATATAATCTTAGCAGGAGGATAGTATTTTCCAATAAAAGCATCTTTGCATTTAGTCCAAGAATCAATACTATTTCTAGTTAAGGATTGCAACCATTCTTTAGCATTTCCTCTCAAAGAGAAAGGAAACAATTTAAGCTTAATAATATCTCCATCTATATCCCTATGCTTTTGCATCTCACAAAGTTCAACAAAGTTATTTAGATGAGTAGCGGCATCTTAATTACCAATACCAGAAAATTGTTCTCTCATAACAAGATTGAGTAAAGCAGGTTTTATTTCAAAGAAAGTAGCTTTCGGAACAGGTGGAGCAATAGGTGTGCACATGAAGTCATTATTGTTGGTGCTAATGAAGTCACACAACTTAGTGTTTTCAAGAGTAGTCATTTTTTTGTGTTTTTAATAAAGAAAGCAAACCAGTAAAAACTATTTTTTTGTGTTTTTGATAGAGAAACAAGCAAACAAAGCAAAAATAAACTAAGCAAAACAAAAACAACAAAGTAAAGAGATTGGTTATGATGGACTCCCCTTGTGAAGATGTCCTTGACTCCCCGGTAACGGCGCTAGAAAAATACTTGCTGACTCGTGGTTGATGTCGAGCTCGTTGGGGAACCCCAAGAGGAAGGTATGATGAGCACAGTAGTAAGTTACCCTCAGTTATGAAACCAAGGTTATCGAACCAGTAGGAGCAAGGAAACACCTCCAAGGTGTTGTTGCCAACATGGAATCCTGCACAACACAACCACAGAACTTTGCCCCCAACTTATAGTGAGGTTGTCAATCTCACCGGTTTTGCTGAAAACAAAGGATTAAATGTATTGTGTGGAAGAAAGTAATTGCTTGCAGAAAGGAAACAGAAAACAGTAAACAGTTGTAGATTGATGATAAAAGAAAGGACCAGGGTCTACAGTTCACTAGTGGTGGTTCTCCTTAAGATAGATGACATATTGGGTGAACAAATTACAGCGGGGCAATTGACAAACATCGAGAAAACATACATGCATATACTAATCATCTTGACTCCTTTGAGATTTGATTAGGCATTACAACATTATACATAGACCGTAATCCAACTGCATCTATGACTAATAATCCACCTTCAGGTTATCATCTGAACCCCCTCCAGTATTAAGTTGCAAGCAATAGATAATTGCATTACGCATTGCGTGTAAAGTAAACAATACGATTGTTCTATGAACAAAGGATTGCTGTTTTCTCCCTAGTAGCAACAGCACATCTAGTACCTTAGAGATTTCTGTCACTTCCCCTGATTACTAGAGGAATGAACCCACTATCGAGCATAAATACTAACTCTTGGAGTTGCTAGCATCTACTTGGCCATGATAGCTACTAACAACGGAAAGCATGCAAGATCACAAATAACAAAGACATGATAGAATCAATAATCAATCTGAAATAGCATCTCAATATCCATCGGATCCCCGCAAACACAACATGTATGATTACAAATAGATGATCTTGATCATCAAGGGAGCTCACAAGATCTAAACATGGTAGCACAAAGGAGAAGAACCAACCATCTAGCTACTATATGGACCCGTAGTCCAAGGATGAACTACTCACGCATCACACCGGAGGCTTGCATGGTGATGAAGAAGGCCTCCAGGGTGAATTCTCCCCTCCGGCAGGGTGCCGGGAAGAGCTTTAGATCCCTCCCGATCTAGGGATGGAGCTGACGGTGGCTACAGACTCTTTCGTGGAATTTTGATCGGGTACTTAGGGTTTCTGTATCGGATGCATCTTATAGGCGAAAGGAGAGGCCGAGGGGGTGCCCTAGGCGGCCACACCACCCCCTAGCGCGGGCCAGGACTAGCCGCGCGGCCAGGTGGTTTGGCAGCCCTCTGGCCCCTCTCCGTCTCGTATTCTGGCTCCGTGTCCCCCTCGGTGGAAAACTGACTTTGGCTTTTGTCCCGTCCAATTCCGAGAATATTCATTTTCTGACTTTCCTGGAACCAAAAACAGCAGAAAACAGGCAACTGGCACTGTGGCATCTTGTTAATAGGTTAGTCCATTAAAGTGTATAAAAAGTACTCCAAAGTGTGGGCAAAACATAAAAAAGTAGATAAAACCAAGCATGGAACATCAAAAATTATAGATATGTTTGCAACGTATCAGGGACCTATAGGATAGGTACAAGCCCTACGACCTCCTCGGAAGAGGGGCTACCGGGACTACCCTTGATACTACCCCTCAAGCGGGGTGTGGAACCTATGGTTACTTCTTCGAGGAGCTATACAGGGAAAGTACACGCCCTACAGTCACCTCCTCGAGGGACTTACGGGCAGAACCGAACATACAGAGCCTATGGCCTCCTCCCCGAGGGACCTACAGGACAGGTACAAGCCCCGCGACCTCCTGTGAAGGGGGGCTAGCGGGGCGACTCTTAAGACTACCTCTCAAGTGGTATGTGAACCAACGATCATATCCATAAGAGACGAGTGGGACAGCCTCCTCGAGGGCCCCCCAAATAAACCATACACCACGCCATGGGGGCTAGAAAAAGTGACAAACAGACGGTTAAGGCCCCCAATCATAGGAAAGGCGCCCTTACAAATCCTGGCAAAGAAACGACAAAGTCCAAACTCGCTTCCCGAGCATCACATGATTATGAATTACACCTCCCCATCAGCGCCCTCGGTGTTCGCCTGGTGAAGATCTTCTTCCCCCTCTGGAACGGCGGGGCCACCTGAGTCACCAGCTCTGGCCTCCTCCTCATCATCCACCGCGTGTCGAAATGTCTCGACCAGTAGGTCGACAAGCCGGGCAACACTCACCTTGAGAGCTTGCACTACGGCCGATTGACGAATGGCTAAGGAGTAGTCGAGGTCAGGCCATAGCTGCAGGAGGTTAGTAAAAAGGGACTTCCCCACAGAGGTTAGCATCGGCTCGCACTCCGAGGAGATAAATCCGTACAGGCCTTGCACTACTGGGCTCAGGGAGCTCAGGACCCTGCGTGCAAGCTCTAGGAGCGGCTCAAACTCACGGTCGGCTTGGAGCTCAGGCGAGGCGAAACCTTTGACCCCCACGAGCATGAGGACCATAGCACCCTGCCTAGCAAGGCCGTGAAAGGATGGGCGGAGGGCCTCTGACGCCTCGTGAGCAGATCGCTCGTGCTCCTCCTTGGCCTGCGCGGCAGCAACAAGGGACTCTTTCAGGGCCCTGATTTCTCCTCTGAGCTCCTCGGACTCCCGAAGCGAACCACTCTGGAGTTTCTCCTCCTCGGCAAGGGCCCCCCAAAGCTTGGATCCCTCCTCTTGCTCTAGAGAAGGTCCCTCTAGGCTTCCGATAGCTTGGTATCGGTCTCCTGTAACTGATCCTCGAGCTCCTTCTAGTGCTGAGCCGCCACTGCCTCCTAGGTGGAAACATCTCTCTCCCATGCCACTAAGGCATCCCCGATTCGAGAGGCTTGATCCTTGGCGTCAGCAAGGGTGTTCTCCGCTCGGGCTGATGCGTCCAGCAACATGCCCTCCAATTCCACGCGAGCACACTCCCTCTTGGAGTCCACCATTTTTCGTGCCTCTACAAGCTGCTCCCATTCCCTGGTTAGCCGGCGGTCCTCGCGGACCGCGTCTACCAGGAACTGGTCCAGCTCGACACGGAGGCTAGAGACGAGCTTCCCCAGGAGAACGGTGCAGGGGGTGTACCCCGGCTCAGTCACGATTAGGGCCCGAGACTCGCTAAGCTACGCATCAGAAGGAGCCTCCACCTGAGCGCCCGGCAGGAACACGGGAGTCAAGGAGCTGGCCTAAGGGATGTGCGGCCCACAGAAGCCTTGCCTCCTGATGACCCTTGTCCCGCACCCACGTCGGTCGGCCCTGTGGCGTCTGTCGCCTGGTCCATAGTCGGGGAAGCGGCTCCAGGAGGAGAGCCAAGGAGGCGCTCGTTGCGTGCCTCGATCACCACCTCGGCCGAGGGCCCCGGAGTGACAAGGGCGCGAGCCGCCTGCGGGGGAGAGTGTGTCGCATCCTCTTCAAATGCCGTCGGCATGGCCGGGGCCTCACTCAGCGGGATCAGTGGGCGTACCACCGGCCGGATCTTCCGGGAGGTGGTCCTCTTCACCCATGGCTATTTCCGTGGGCGGCCGTCGCTGCAAGGAATTCTCTGGGTAAGTTGAAGCCAGACAGCACGAGAAAGGGTTGAGGGTTCCCGGACAATACACGCTGCTGCCCCTGGTCGAGGACTGCACGCACTAGTGACCCTGTTTGGTGCCGAGGGGGAGGAAGCCCTAGGCTGGACGGGGCTCGCCACTTCCTAGTGTGGCCCCCTCTGGAGGGAGGCTGCCGTCGCGTTCCTACTCCGGTCGAGACGCCTCACGAGGGTCGACCCCGGAAGGAGGGACCCCTACCCCTGTGGCTTCCTCCGTCGCGGTCCTGGGGGAGCCATCGGATGAGACGGCAGCCGAGGAAGCCGCTTCCAGAGGATTCGGGCGCTCGCCCATGTGGCCGGGGGGATGATCCCCCACTCGTCGAACTGAGGCAGGGTGGCCCAAATTTCCGCTCTATAGGGATCGAGGTGAAGGGGAGGACCCCCTCGGGAAGCTCGGAGGCGGTAGGGGTGTGCAAGATCTCGTGGATGAAGCCCACCACGATAGAATCGTCGGTGACGCCATCCCCAAGGGCCAGGCAGTCTCTCGCGGAGAGGTCCCACGGGTCCCTGTTGTGCTTCTACAGCGGAGCGATCCTGATGCGGATGAACTCCATGGCAACGAGAGGCCCCAACAGACCTAACGAGTTGAGACGCTCAACATGGGCGTTAAGGGCATCCATCTTGTCCCCCTCCAAGGTCGTCGTGGACCATCGGCTGTTGACTTTCTCGGCCAGCACGATGGGAGCACAAGGCGGGGACTGTCCTCCACCATGTCCATCAGGACCCACCGCTTGCAGAAGTCATCCACGCGCTTCGTCTAGCCCACTTGGGGGCCAAACGGACCCTCCTTCAGGAAGGAGGCACAACCGGCGAGGCGCTTGGGGGAGGTGAGGTGGAGAGCATACATGTGGCGCAGCAGCGCCACAAAAGGTTTCACCCCCACGACATCTCGCACCAGCAGGCGAAGATAGCCTGGGTGGTGACGAAGTTGTGATGTAGGTGGAGGGTGCAGATCTGGTAATGCTCCAGAACCAACAGGAAGAAGGGAGAGAATGGCGGAACCAACCCCGCGATGACGGTGTGATAGAAGAACAGGCGCACCGGACCCGGGAGGCTCACCGGATCCACCTATCCGGGCCACACTCGGGTCCTCCCCCACTCACTCCGGTAGGTGGCCAGCTGCAGGAGGCACCGGTCAAGGCCAGAATCTGTCTTGATGGCGGAAGGAAGCAGCACCTCTCTCGTCTCCTCCTCCCCCTCGTCCTCTTCTTCTCGAGGGAGGCTAGGCTTGGGATGCATCCCCTTTGTCGTGGCCAGGGATTCACAGCGAGACATCTCGCATAGTGTGTGGGGGTGGTTTACTAGGGAAGGCGAGCAAAGAAGAGCAGGTTGAGAGGAATAGATCTCTGCTCAATCAAGGCCCCCCTTTTTATAGGCTGAAGGTGTTTTTGTTCGGGGGCACGCCTCTCGAGGAGGCGCATAAGGGGCCTAGAACGGCACGTGTCGAGCGAGGCGTCAGACGGTAGGATGGCTATCCGAGCCCTCTGCGGCCTAGACGTGGCACTTGGCCCGAATGGCCGGGGGATACTGTTGGATAGCTGGCACATGGGGTACCTCGATCCGTCTATGTCTGGCTACCTCTACGGCCCCGGGAAGGATTCACGAGGGAGGGTCCCCCCTCTTGTGAGGTACGCCAAGAATCCCCCTCTGGAGGCCTCTGGAGGATGAAGCCATAGGTCTATGCAGCTCCCTCTTGATGGAAACGACAAGAGCGACCAACACTTTGGATGCTCCGATCCTCGTGGCCGCTGAGGCCGGGACTTGGTCAAAGGTGGAGCTGACAAGGCCCTAACCGGCTGACAAACGGCTTCAGAGTGGGCAGGACTACCTTTGGCCATTTTGGTGCAAGGAAGGAAGCATGCCTCTCCGGATGAAGACAAGGAGCGTGAAAAGGGGGACGCTTTACCAACGGGAGGAGGAGCGTCCAGCGCCCAAGACCTAGTCCATCAAAAAGTAGTCTCCTAGACCGGAATCACGAGGGGCGGCACTGTGGGCACCCTTCCCGCTCATGAACCAGGGTAAGAGGTCCGACACCACCCTATATAAGGAACCCTTCTCCTACCTTGGAAGGGACGGATCCCAGAGATCTAAAACCCTAGTCTTTCATCCACCATTGTAACCTTGCGAGGCAAGCAAGCAATACAACCAAGCAGGAGTAGAGGCTTTACCTCCTCACGAGGGTCCCGAACCTAGGTAAAAAAACCTGGTGTGAGCTCTCTATCATGCGCCTGTTCCGCCACCGTAGCCATCACCGAACTCCTTCGGAATCATGTGTTCAGCCCCCTCACGAACCAAGGGATTGTTGGACCCTAGTTCCTTCACGGGACAAATGTCCGACAGTGTAGGCCTCAACTATTCATCTGGAATAAGTGTAACACACCTTTATGGCACCTAGTTATGGACATGGCGGTTGATGCGATGAAAGCATCCTTGGGATATAGTGATTAATATGATCTCACGGTCTAAGAGAAGGATACTACGCTTCTAACTATTGCAATGGTGAACCATGCGACTTGATTGTGTCACAATACTTATCCTAGGTAATGTCCATCACATCATTCATAATGAAGTGACCTCATTGTCAGTTGACCTTTTAGACATATCATGATTGGGAAACCTCGATCATCATCTGCCCAACGAACTAGTATAAATAGAGGCTACTAGGGACTTGGTATGTTTCATACCGCACCTATATCAATGTTTATGCTTGATATAGTTATAGCAAAATAAGAACCTATTATAAACTTATTTGAGATATGAGAATAAAACCCATTTATTATTTTCCTCTAGGTCACATATCCTTCACAATCGACTTCTAAGAGATGACGTCGAAAAAGTTGCAGAGGCCAAACAACATCTCATGGACGTGTTTGTCCATTATCCCTCAGACCGCAACAGGAAGTATCTACGTCATCAGCACGTGATAGTCGTGAGACTTCATCCTATTGAACCTCTGCTTCACTCTATCTATATATCTGCTTATCTTCCCCGAGTAACCATAAGGAACTTTCACTCCTAGGAGGCACTTGATAAACTTCTTGACCTCCTTCTAACTTACAGTGCAACAGGAAGGGGCAGTAATAGTCGTACTTCTTGGCCCTTTTACCCTGTGGTGACCTTTGGTATCCTCCGTCTGATCATCATCATCATCATTGTCGGGGCGTCTTCTCTAATGTTCTTCCCTAATGCCTAGGTGTTTTAGGTTGTTTCTTGCTTTTGGCCCAACTTTGGTCCTCTCCAGCATGTTGAGAAGGCTGCGAACCAGACTCTCGCACACATTCTTTGTGACATGTGGAGGATTTTCCAGTACAGTAGGTCCCACAAAACATGCCTCACTTTCCATACATCCAGCAGCGGCTTTGGCCTCTTTCGCTTCTTTCCCGGCCCAGGGCACTCTTTCCAATTTTTCAACAACTCGTCAATTTCTTCACCGCTCCTCAAACATAGGACTATTCCGGGATCGGCTTTACCATACAAAATCTCTCCGTGTTTCTCCACAGGGCATCCTTGAGAAGCCACCTTCGAGTCCCTGGGTACATGGTTTTCAAAGACCTGTGATCTTTATCTAGTTGGAGATGTGATGTATGATCCATGCACTTGACACATGAATTGTGTCTGTGGTTCACCTAGCACAAGACATATGTGTAACCAGGATAGTCTTGCACCATCGTACGCAACGAGGGTATCAGAGGAAAATATTATTCTAATATGGCATCCCACGTATTGGCTAGCATGTCCCACAATGTGGATAGATCCTCTTTTAAGAGCCCTAGATAAAGATGGATGTCGATACCTAGTTGTTTCAGCCCCTGAATCAGAATACTCATGTGTATGTAACTCCTCTTCATGCACAACCAGGGGGAGGTTATACGTCCATATAAACACGGGCCAGGTGATGTGTGTGTTTCTCTGGTTTCCAAACAGACTTAGTCCATCAGTGCTCATACCCAGCATGGCGTTCCTTGGATCATCCTCTAAAATTGGGAACTCGATGTCCAATGCATTCCACTAGCAAGCATCTGAAGGGTGTGCCAGCATCTTCACCTTATCTGGATCATCTTCGGTCTTCTTCCTTTCCGTGTGCCAGCGCATGAGCTTTGCTTCGTTAGGGCCTATGAAATACAACTACAGACAAGGAGTGATAGGAAAGTACCATACCACTTTTTGATGAGCTTTCTTCCCTCTGTTGTATCGTGCATGGCCGCACACCGAACATGTGCTTCTCTCCGTGTACTCGTCCCGATAAATGATGCAATCATTGATGCAAACGTGGTATTTAATGTGCGGTGGATCAAGAGGGTACACGATTTTCTTTTCCTCCTTGATACTTCTTGGATAGGTCTTCCCCTTTAGAAGATGACTGTGCTAGAATCTAATCATATCATTGAAGCTTATGTTGGCCTATTTCTATTTTGCCTTCATCTCCTAAGCCTTGAGTGTTACATTCAGACGGGTATCCTCGGGCCGACATCCTTCATACAATGGAGTATTTCCATCTATCTCTGGTTGTGCCATCTTGTTTATCTCTGGCAACAGCTTTGGCGTTGCCCTTCTCCTTGAGGAGAAGCTCTTGAACATGAGGGTCCCGCAAGGCTGTTTGCAGCGTTTGCATGTCCACGTCCTCTCCATCATCTGTCGCAGCATCTCCTTCATGATGATCATGTCCGGAATATCCTTCATGATGATCATGTCTGACACCTCCTTCATGATGGTCATGTCCGACATCTCCTTCATGATGATCATGTCCAGCATCTCCTTCATGATGATCATGTTCAGGAGACTCTTCATCTTCTCACTCGCCCTCCCCGTTATTGTCATGTTGCCCTTTCTCATTTCTTGTCGTCCCATTGATGTCCACATCATCTTCATCACTAATCCAACGAGTGAAGCTGGGCATGAAACCATGCACGAGCAAGTGGTTCTCCAATACTCCAAAGTAAGGGTCGAGCCGAGCATGAAACCACAAATGATCTGGGCATGACACCACACACAAGCATGTGGTTCTCCAATACTCCGGAATAAGGTCCAACGCTCCCGAGTTTCCATTTGCGAAATAGACATCTTATCTAGGTCATGTTGTTCTGAATCATGTCGATCGCCGCATATTTCAAATATTTAGCCGCGAGGCTTTCGCTCATCTTGATGACCATGATCGCATGTGCGGTATAGAGCAAGAGAGTATTTTAGAACCAACATGTACACACATGCATGTTTGCTAGAAAATTTCAGCATGACCTTTCCTAAAAATAGGACATACGCATAGTGTAAATGTTTTGCCAAAATGGCCATGAATCAACATTTGGGCAAACATGCATACACACCACGCAGGAGCAACCACACAAGCTTCATCACATATACAAACATGCATACATCACGCAACAACATCTCGTGATCTCAATACGCATGGCACTCATGCAACAACTAACAAGCTTCACATACACAAACATATCCATACACCACGCTTGACGCAACCACAAAGCTTCATCGCATACATAAACATGCATATGCATGTCCTTCCATCCATGCCCACCTAGTAAACGATGGAGGAGGAGGAGGAGGAGGAGGAAAGAAAAGTGGCAGTTTAGTAGATCTACAAGCTAGAGAGCCTTCCCTTTACAAACCTATCGACCAAAATAGCTTTACCAAACTAAAATGATCAAAATAGCTTTACCAAACTAAAATGGGTAAAATCATGAGAGTAATAAGGTAGGGAGGAGGAGGAGGAATACGAACAGATCTGGTCTTAGGGTAGTGGGGGAGACAGGGAAAGTGGGTGGAGGTAGGTGGATAAAGTGCATTAAATATGGCTAGCCAGAATACCAGTGGCGCAACACCAGCCCATGTGCCACCTGTATTCTACATATCTATGGCGCATCATAGACAAATGGGCCATGGATAACTGAGGTCATTTCTATAAATTTGGTCACTTCGTTATCCGTGGCGCATCACAGACAAATGCGCCACTGATATTTAACTTATCTGTGGTGCATCCCACCAGATGTACCATAGATAAAGCAGGACACATCTATAAGTGTTACTTATATATGGTGCCACCTTATCAGTGCCGCATCAGATGGGTCATGCGCCATAGATAAGTGAACTATTTATGGCGCATATTTAGGTGGTGCACCACAGGTACTTATCTGTGGTGAATCACTTAGCTAGTGCGTCACTAGGTGTCCTACCCATAGATAGTTGTTTTCTACTCCATTGTAGTAGTAGTGATAGCTCAATACTATAAGTTAATGTTACAATTAATCAATATAACTCTAATCCACTAATTCTCTACACCCAAACCAAATTTATTACTTTCGCCACTGAGTTACACCTGGGTTGGAGCTGAGATTCTTCAATTGCATTTAGGTTGCAATTGTTTACACATGGGTTGAGACTAACAAATATGGCTAAACCATTGGACTTCTGTTGGGGATATGCTAAATGGGTATCATCATAGCATGTCTCTAATCCGGCTAACCTGGGTGGCCCACAGTTGGTAGCAAGGCCTATGGCCTGCTGGGCGGCCCAGTTAGATGGATCCAGAAGGGAGGCCCATGCCGGATCAAGGAAGGGTACACAGGAGTCACCGACGTACCCAGAGCCTTGGAGTGCAAGACACAAAAGACTAGTTTGTATTAGTGTAGAACTCTTTACCTTGTCCAACAAGGTCTTTTCCCTATAACCCTAGGTTCTGGTGTCTTTATAAACTAGACCCGTGGGAGACTTTAGGGCACGAAAAACATATAACACCTCGCAGAGCGAACTGATCTCTGTAACTAGGCGTATTTCCATTATAGTGATTTATAGCAGGAGTAGAGTTCCACTACCATTGTGGAACTTGAACCTGGGTAAACTATGTTACCTCATACCCTCCAACTCTCTGCCTTACCCCACGTCTCTAAACACGCACTGTGAGGACCCCTCCATGGCGTACTCGTCTCCAATACCACGACAGTTGGCGCCCACCGTGGGTTAAGAGGTGCTCCGAGCTCTACAACGGGCGAGGTCCAAGTTCTTCGCGGGAATCAGGGACACCGTAGCCATCAGACGCGTTCTCTTCTCCGGCAACATCCCGATCGTCCCACCAGATGAGTTCTGGGTGCCGGCGAAGACGAACCCTACGCGCTGCTCCATCATCCCCTTCGAAGACATCCACATCTTCATCAGCGAAACTGACTCGGGTCCTAGCTCCCAGGAAGTCAGAAACTCGTCAAGATCCACACGGACCGCCTACGGGCAGGATATGTTCGCGGAAGAGTCTGGGTCGTACCTCTCTCTGGAGTATGGCGGCTTAGATCTGGAAAATTCAAGGCCCACCCAAACCGCCCCTGTGTAGGATATAAAGGTGGAAGGACCCTACAAATCCGTTTGGCTTCCCCGAGCGTCAGACATGAGAAGGTCACACTTTGTCGGTGTCGTCACCATCTTTTATCTGGCCAGATGCGTTCAAAGGGACGGAGAACCTCCCCGGGAATACCTTGCCAGATGGATGAGGGTGAGGGAAACCCTAGAGGGTGATCGTGCCGATGAAATCGTCTACCACTTCGTGGAAGGGCTCACCGCCGGAACACTCCTCCGGCATACCGTCCGAAGATGGTAGGCCGCAGGACCTCTCACCCTTGGTGAGATGGTCGCAATCGTTAGTGAATAGGCGGATGCTGAGGAGAACACCCAAGCCATGCCTGGGCCTGAAGCCGGAGGAAACAACAACAACGGCCTGCCTCCATCACCCTCTACATCCGCCGTCGATAACACCGAAGCCAACTCTGACTCCATCCTTGACGCGTTATACACCGACATCAATATGGATGGCGGCCGCTCAGACGCTAATTCAGAGGAATACGATGATGTTATGAGGGAGATCGAGCAGGAGATCGAGAAGGAGGAGCATGCCGAGAAGACCAACACATCCCACTAGGTGCTAGTCGCCATAGGGAGTGTGATGGAAGAAGACGGGCAGAAACCGGAATGTGAGAGAGCTCCGCCCACACTTGCGGTTACCAGAGTAGCAGCAGCCAAGAAGTCCGCCGAGCCTCCCGCTCCGGCCAAGGCTATGGCCCCTCCGGTTACCCACCCACAGCAAGCATAGGAACTCACCACGGCTCCCAGTACTACCAAGCAGTCAAATCAGCCGCCAATGCCACCGTCAACGTCTGTAGCCAGCAACCCATTGGTTACTTCCGCCGACAAGGCGATCTATGGTGCACTCCTCGTTGAGCCCATTACCATCGCCCATATCCGGAATGTTATGGAGCTTGATGAGAAGCGTGCAGCAATCCTAGCGAAGGCCAAGTGCATCGTGGATCAGGGCACTAATCTGGATGAAGACATGTCCAAGGCACAACAATCAATCAAGGCGACAAGGGCTATGGAGGCTGAGTACAAGAAGTTGCTACTAAAGCACAAAGCAAAGATAGCACCAGCTCACGTCGTCGAAGACCCCGGCGTTTGGTGCAAGTTGGGATATGGTGGATCCAAGCTTGCAA
Source organism: Avena insularis (assembly GCA_023614405.1). Taxonomy (NCBI): domain Eukaryota; kingdom Viridiplantae; phylum Streptophyta; class Magnoliopsida; order Poales; family Poaceae; genus Avena; species Avena insularis. The sequence continues at coordinate 451,687,066 of CM042690.1, forward strand.
AACCACCCCATACATTGATTCATAGGGGAGGCAAGTAATGCCAACTCCCACCCTTAACATTGCCGTCACCAAGACCTTCCTAGAGCAGGATAGGTCGCCAGAAGCAGTTGCTTAGGTATACGACCTCATTGGCAAAGCATGCAAGAAATAGGAGAAGGCCACCTCGCAGAGGCTTGAGTCCAACCCGAAGCTTTGCCACCGTCAACCCTGAACAGCCGCAGAAGGACGAGATCTCCCTGTGACCAAGGATCCCAAATAGGCTCTATGGAGCAAAGGCGGAGGGAAGCGCGCAACAAGGTTGATGCCATACCCATATCCTCTGACCATGGAGAAAAGGCTCACCCTCATCGGTAGCCGCCTCCACCACCATCCCGGCGTCATGAGGAGCCACAGCCGCGCCATCGTACAAACATACCACCTCCTAGGATTCCTCATGTCGGTATTGTTATACACAACCAGGCAAAAAAAACCGGTATGCCGGAGAGCACAGCGGCGTTGAAGGACACAAGAGAAAATCCTACAAGGAAGCACCACATCCGACAATTAACCGCGATATGAATGAGGATTCGTAGGAAGGGAACAGCAAGAAGGCCAACCCACCACCTCCACCTCCACCGTCGCCACCCAGCAGCCATCATGGTGGAGGACACGATGGATCTCATAAATCGCACCACAACTCCCCTCCCCACGACGGAAAAGGGAAGCAACCAGAGCCGTACGACGCATGTTTATGGCTGGACAAGATCCAAGAAGCTCGGGAGATCCCATACCTTGGGCCACGTTGTTTTGGACCAATAATTCGGGCCACAACTTATCTCAAGGGTCTCTAGATAGACAAGACCATCAAGCCCTATGACGGCACTGCCTGGCCAACCATGTGGTTGCAAGACTACAGTGAAGCGATTCACATCACAGGGGGGAACCCTAATGTCGTCGTCAAGTACCTCCCACTTATGCTAACCGACACCGCCCGGCAATAGATCATCGACTTGACGGAGAAATCAATATGCAATTGGTTGGACATGCATAAAGCGTTCACCAAGAACTTTGAGGGTACGTAGAAACGTTCCTGCACTATTGGAGAATTACAGCGGTGTGTACAAGAAAAGGATGAAACCTCTCGTGCCTACCTCTCTCGCTGGCTGGATATGAAAAATTCCTATGCAGGGGTGCACGAAAAAACCGCCATGGCCGCCTTCATCGACGGTCTAGAGAAGGGAGTTGGGCCATGCAGAGATAAACAAAACCTTTTTCCCCTACACGGTACTCCCAAGATTTAGCTCAGGTGATAGGCCAGGAGATTTACCACTAGACGCGCAGGTGCGGACTGTTGATGAAGCGCGTCAGTTGATGCCGTGCCAAACGATCCCCATACAGCACGTCCAGATCCCCACGGACATTCTTGTCTCGAGCGTCGCACGTGCAACGCCTCTACCTATCCACACATACAGGAAGGAGCTCCAGACAGAGGACTGCTAGATCCTGTCTAGCCTGAAATGGGAGTGGAGAAAGTGATGGCTAGGTAAGGGACTATCCCTTGTCACTCCACTTATATACACTCCTAGTTGGGATCAACACTTGAGGCCCATCTAGGCCGTACTCCAATCTTCACATGGATCTAATCCATATGGGCTCCTTACCCTTAAGTGTGTGACCCTGTAGTTCACGTACACCTGGACACGACATGAGCTACTCCTCCAAGTATCCCGTCATGGCTTTGAGTCCAACTCACTCCCATGAACACTCGGTCTCGAGTCGATAGATGGTAGCGGCCTCTAGAAAGACATGCCAACTCCCAAGTGTTGTAAAGTCATAAGATGAACCTTCAATGTGACTTTCGTCTAAGTCCCTTTGCCTCACGATATACCTGCTAAGATATAGTTGAGTAGTTGTCATCCCTTTAATAGCTTAACTCACTTCTCGTACCATGATATGTGATTCACTGGACTAACTCTTAGTCTGACTCCTCAGTTAACACTTAACCAAGTAGCGCATGGCCATACTTCTGAATCATATCACACGAGAGGGCCCAGAGAATATCTCTCCATTACGGAGGGGCAAATCCCATCTTGGTAATCCATGTCACACAGCTTGCTTCACAACCAAACCAAACTCTACCTTTATAACTGCCCATTTACGGAACATCGTTTGATAGAACCTAAGTTGGCGATCCACAACTCGGATCATGCAATCACCTCAGGTCAAAGGATTCCATTGCTTGAGACTGCAAATGACAACATGCTCATTTCATCTCAATTGTGGGTCAGTCCGACTCGCTAAACTCTTTAGCCGAATTAGTGTAAGTCGGAATAGCATCACCATGCCCATGACAAGTGGAACCATGTCATCCGCCGACTTGCACATCGGTCTAAGTTGTGTGTCCAGCACAACCTTAATGACCAAGGACAATCTAATAAGAACAATCATGAATACATAGTTCCACAACTGAATCACGCATTCAGTGATACATATCTGATGTTCATATAAGGACACCTTTACTTTATGAATACTTTGGGAAATATCATCAATCATGACTGCCTCTAGGGCATATTCCCAACAGTCTCCCACTTGCACTAGAGTCAATCATCCCGACAACACATGTTTAGGCATCTAATGCCCATGGATCTTACGTGTGCCTCATGCTTAGGCTGTGGAAGTGGCTTTGTCAATGAATCTACAACGTTTGCATCCATGTGTACCTTGCATAACTTGATATCACCATGATCCACGAACTGGCAAATCAAGTGGTATCGCATGAGTATATGTTTGTTCTTCTCGTGTTATCTAGGTTCCTTGGCTTGTGCAATAGCACCATTGTTGTCACAATACACGTCTAATGGATTGGACAAGCCCTGAACCACACCAAGACCGATCAGGAAATTCCTGATCCAAACAGCTTCCTTTGCCGCCTCCGAGGCAGCAATATACTCAGCCTCTATTGTAGAGCCCCTCTATTCGTTACGAACACGTACCCAGATTGCAAACAAGAATCATCTAAGTCAGTAAGGTAACTCGCATCCGTGTAACCCCTTACACTAAGTTCAACCTCACCTCCATAAACCAGGAACACATCCTTAGTCCTTCTCAAGTACTTAAGAATGTTCTTAACTGCTGCCTAGTGGATTTCTCTAGGATCAGCCTGGTATCTTCTCATAACACTTAGAGCATAGGAAACATCTGGCCAAGTACAAATCATGGCATACATGATGGACCCGACTGCTGAATCATACGGAATCACACTCATCCAACTTTGCTCATCAGTTGTCGAAGGACACTAAGTCTTGCTAAGTTTTATGCCATGGGACATCAGTAAGAACCCCTTCTTAGACGATTCCATGTTGAACTTCTTCAACACTTTGTCCAAATATGTACTCTGACTCAATCCAATGAGCCACCTGGATCTATCTCTATAGATCCTGATTCCTAGTATATAGGTTTCCTCACCCAAGTCCTTCATTGATAAACTCCTTTCCAATGACTCCTTGGTTTCTTGCAACATTTGGACATCATTTCCAATCAATAATATGTCATCCACATATAAGATCAGAAAGTTTACTTTGCTCCCACTAAAATTCTTGTATAAACAAGAATCATGATCACTCTTGATGAAGCCAAATGATTTGACTACCTCATCAAAGCGAATGTTCCAACTCCGACATGCTTGCTTCAACCCATAAATGGATTTCTGAAGTTTGCATACCTTGTCAGCATTAGCCGGATCGACAAAACCCTCGGGCTATATCATATACACATCCTCGGTTAAATTTCCATTAAGGAAACTCGTCTTGACATCCATCTGCCATATCTCATAGTCGAAATAGGCTGCTATAGCTAACATGATCCGAACTGACTTAAACATCACTACGGGTGAGAAACTCTCATCGCAGTCAACTCCTTGAACTTGTCGGAACCCCATCGCGACAAGTCGTGCCTTATAGATAGAAACATTTCCATCCATATTAGTTTTCTTCTTAAAGACCCATTTGCACTCGATGGGTCTTGCACCGTCTCGCAGATCAACCAAGTTCCAAACTTGATTTTCATCCATGGACTTTAACTCGGATCTCATGGCTCCAAGCCACGACTCAGAATCAGAACCCACCATCACTTCTGAATAAGTTGCCGGCTCATCACTGTCCAACAGCAACACATCACGAACACTTCGCAATTTGGCCGATCTTCGCACTGTCGGTGCAGTTGCTGGCTCAGGTACCACAACCGGCTCAACCTCTAAGGCTTTTGCCGACTCGCTGCTGACCGGTATCTCTTGAATTTCTTCGAGCTGTGCCGTGCTCCCACTGACTCCTCGACTGAGAAACTCTTTCTCAAGGAAGACACCGTTCCGAGCGACAAACACTTTGCCCTCTTCTTGGTTGTAGAAGTAGTAACCCAAGGTTTCCCTCGGATACCCCACAAAAATACACTTATCCGACTTGGTTGTAAGCTTGTCTGATCAAAGTCGCTTGACAAAGGCTTCACAACCCCAAATCTTAAGAAAAGACAAACTCGGCTTCTTGCCATTCCACATCTCATGCGGTGTCTTCTCTACCGACTTTGATGGTACTCTGTTTAGTGTGAACGCTGCAGTTTCTAGAAAATAACCCCAATATGATAAAGGTAGATCTGTCTGACTCATCATTGATCGTACCATGTACAATAAGGTCTGATTCCACCATTTCGACACACCGTTCCTCTGCGGTGTACCCGGTGGAGTGAGTTAAGGAACTATTCCACGACTCTTTAGATGGTCATCAAACCCATGGCTCATGTACTCGCCTCCTCGGTCCGACCGAAGAAACTTTATTTTCTTGCCAAGTTGATTTTGTACCTCATTCTGGAATTCCTTGAACTTTTCAAAGGCTTATGACTTATGTTTCATCAAGTAGATATATCCATACCTACTCAAATCTTCAGTGAAGGTAATGAAGTACTCATAACCACCCCTGGCTGTCACGCTCATTGGACCGCATACATCACTATGTACTAGTCCCAACAAGTCAGACGCCCTTTCACAACTCCTTGCAAAAGGTGTCTTAGTCATCTTGCCTAGAAGGCAGGACTCACATGTCTCGAACGACTCCAAGTCGAACGAAGTTAGGAGTCCATCATCATGGAGCTTTTTCATGCATTTCCAACTTATATGACCAAGTCAACAATGCCAAAAGTAAGTCATATTCAGATCATTCGGTTTCAACCTTTTAACATTTATATTATAGACCGACCCACCATCAAGATTCAAAATAAACAACCCGTTCTGAACGGGTGCAAAGCCATGAAACATAAGAACAACCAGTGTTCTTAATATTAGACTCATAGCCTTGTCTCATCAAACATGAGACAGAAATGATGTTTCAACTAAGCACTGGAACATAATAACAATTATTTAGTTCCATTAAGAATCCTGAAAGTAAATGAAGTTGCATCGTGCAGACTTCCAATGTAGCAACTCTTGCTTTGTTGTCGACCTGAATGTCAACCTCGCCTCTTGCTACGCCCCTAGTTCTTACCAGTCCCTGCAACAAGTTGCAGATATGAAAGACCGATCTGGTATCATATACCCAAGAACTACCGGGTGCATCAGCAAGATAAAGGTCTATAACATTGCAAACAAGTGTCCTGAGTTGGAAGTCACACCTCCACTCTTGGCTTTATTTGCCAAATACTTGCTGCAATTCCTCTTCCAGTGGCCATCCGCCTTGCAATAGAAGCAAGCGGAACCGGCTGAAGGAGATGACTTAGTCCCTGAGGAAACGCTTGGGATCTCATCCTAAGCATTACCTCCTGACTTAGCCTTCTTCTTATTAGTCCAAGAACTTTTCTTAAACTTAGCCTTATTCTGTACCACCAACACTTGGCTAGTACCTTTCTTTAGATCAACCTCTGCCTGCTTAAGCATCCCAGACAATTCAGTGAGCTTCTTATCCATACCATGCATGTGGTAGTTCGATATGAACTGACCATACACACTAGGAAGAGAGTTCAGAATTATATCTGTAGCGAACTCTTCGCTAATGGGGTAGCCAAGCCTTTCCAGAGACTGCACATACCAACCCTCTTGATTACATGCGGACTCAGTGGATCACCATCCTTAAGATTACAACTCAGCAAATCTTGAGAGACTTGATACCTCTCGGTCTTTGCCTGAGCCTGGAACATACTTTTGAGGCTTTCGATCATATCGTAGGCCTCAACATTCTCGAACTGCTGCTGCAAGTCCGGTTACATGTGAGAAAGCATAAGACAGCTAATTTTTGTAGATTCATCACATGTTCTACGGTAGGCATTAGTTACTATGACACTCGCATTATCATCCGGCACATCTAGAAGCGGGTTGTCTAGAACATGGTCCCTCTTTTCTTGTTTGAGAACAATTCTCAGATTACTATACCAGTTGGTGAAGTTTGTTCCATTAAGTTTATCTTTCTCTAGAATGGTCCTCAAAGCAAAACTAGATAACTGAGGGAGACTGCTACTAGGTGCCATTATCTACAACAGAAAAATGCAAAACACTTAAGACAAGTATTCATAAAAGAGCAGGCATATTAAACATTTTAATACTTATGGTCCCACTAGAACCAACATCCCTCTAATGGTTACTTAGTGATTCAGGACCCTAAATAAGCAAGCCGACTAGTGAGCTTTAGCATCACCGCTAGACGTCAAGTGATCTAGGTAGGCAACTCCTTGCCAATCGCATCTCATGCGACTCCTATTGATCGGGTGGAATCACATGCCCCAGCTCCCGACCGCCCTCTCCCCGAGCCCCACAACCGTTGTGATAGACCCGTCTAGCTTACCAACTGCTTCCACTGTAAGAGTCCGACTTGAACCCATCTAGTCGAAAAGAATTGGTAGCACCTCAATTTTATGAGCCCACTACCAAGAATGTCCGACTTGTGATGGTGCAGCACCGGCGGGGAGACCGACTAGACCTTCTTTGAGAGATTAAAGTTTAACCACTATCTCATAGAGGTAAAACTAGAGACATAACAATAACACAAAATATTCCAATTATAATATGAAATGGTATGGCTCTCTTCATGGTGATCTCCATCTCCACGAACCTGTTCGTCATGCCTTTCGCTGCAGTGTCCTTCAAGTCCTCCAAACATGCTACACTAGCACTAAGGAATATACAAGAAGATGGCATCTCATGCCGACACGCAGGTCGTTATACAATAATAGTGACAGCACTTAGGCTCCAGCCGGCTGACAAAAACCATGATACACAGATCACATATGGATTACACACATCACATGCACATAAGCCATACCATTCACAACATCATCCTGCAAAAACAAGTTACGCATAGATACGATATCTACCGGCGTTGTGAAACCCGCAACGACATCTAAGGCGCTACAACAGGGCGAAGCCGGCGGTCCCGCGGGGATCAAAAGGACAACGCCCAATGATTTTTCCGAAATCGTAGATCTAATCTGCATTCCGAACCATGGATTCCTTCATTGGATAAAACACTTTTACTCAAATCTGATCCCTGTGCAGATCTGACCAATCTCATTGATCATCCGCACATGATCTACCATGCACCCTCGAGTGCGATTGATCCAATCAATCTTGCACAAAACTGATATATTTCATAGATCGACCACCAAAACCCTAAGTGGATCCTGTCCACTACCTCGTGCATATCACATACACATAGATCTAGAGCCTAAAACCAGAAGCCATTGCTCTGATACCACTGTTGCGCCACGTAGAGATAAACAAAAACTTTTTCCCCTACGCGGTACTCCCAAGATCCAGCTCAGGTGATAGGCCACGAGATTTACCACTAGACGCGCCGGTGCGGATTGTTGATGAAGCGCGTCAGTTGATGTCGTGCCGAATGATCCCCGTACAACACGTCCAGATCCCCATGGACCTTCTTGTCTCCAACGCCGCACGTGCAACGCCTCTACCGGTATCCACACGTACAGGAAGGAGCTCCAGGCAGAGGACTGCTAGATCATGTCTAGCCCGAAATGGGAGTGGAGAAAGTGATGGCTAGGTTAGGGACTATCCCTTGTCACTCCACTTATATACACTCCTAGTTGGGCTCAACACTTGCGGCCCATCTAGGTCGTACTCCAATCTCCACATGGATCTAATCCATATGGTCACCTTACCCTTAAGTGTGTGACCATGTAGGTTCACGTACACCTGAACACGCATGAGATACTCCTCCAAGTATCTCGCCATGGCTTTGAGTCCAACTCACTCCCATGAACACTCGGTCTCAAGTCGATAGATGGTAGCGGCCTCTAGCAAGACGTGCGAACTCCCAAGTGTCGTAAAGTCATAAGACGAACCTTCAATGTGACTTTTGTCCAAGTCCCTTTGCCTCACGATATACCTATTAAGCTATAGGAGAGTAGTTGTCATCCCTTTAATAGCTTAACTGTCTTCTCGTACCATGATATGTGATTCACTAGACTAACTCTTAGTCCGACTCCTCAATTAATACTTAACTGAGTAGCGCATGGCCATGCTTCCGAATCATATCACACGAGAGGGCCCAGAGAATATCTCTCCATTATGGAGGGGCAAATCCCATCTTGGTAATCCATGTTACGCATCTTGCTTCACAACCAACCCGAACTCTACCTTTATAACTGCCCATTTACGGAACAGCGTTTGATAGAACCTAAGTTGGCGATCCATAACTCAGATCATGCAATCACCTCAGGTCAAAGGATTCCATTGCTTGAGACTGCAAATGACAACATGCTCGTTGCATCTCAACTGTGGGTCAGTCCGACTCGCTAAACTCTTTACACGAATCAGTGTAAGTCGAAATAGCATCACCATGGCCATGACAAGTGGAACCGTGTCAGCAGCCGACTTGCACATCGGTCTAAGTTGTGTGTCCAGCACAACCTCAATGACCAAGGACAATCTAATATGAACAATCATGAATACATAGTTCCACAACTGAATCATGCATTCAGTGATACATATCTAATGTTCATATGAGGACAACTTTACTTTATGAAACTTTGGGAAATATCATCAACCATGATTGCCTCTAGGGCATATTTCCAACAAAGGGTACTTTTCTCTGGCTGACATTGAAGTGCAAGCAAGATAACAATGAGCTCAACCTCAACGCAATGATCGCATGGCCATCGAGTTTGCCGCTGCTGATGACAACACGCGTGGATCATTTCCGGCAATAGTAATCCCTACCCAGGCCAGGAAGAACAATGTGACACCCCTGGGATCAGGGCTAAACAAATCCAGACCTTAGCCCGACATAAGCTTAACCTAGAGCTCGAGGATATCTAGTGAGAAATTGCTAACACAACAGTAACCCTGCGACACAAAAATTATTACAGCAAGCTCATAACTGAGCGAAGAACCAAAATATTACAAGCAGAGGTCACACACCACAAACATCAAACAACGGAAGGCAAATTATGCTATTAAGTATAGAAAACTTAACAAATAGCCTAAGACACCTGAAGCATAACGATGACGTCCTAGCCCATAGATTCCAGGCTGTCGGCCGGGAACCCCAAGCTACTCGTCGGTGTCGATGTCGTAAGGACTTGTCTTCATGAGAACTCTTACTCTGCTCCAAAAGTATCAACAAAGCAAGGGTGAGAACAGGGTGTACTCCTCAAGACTTATGGCTGGTGGGGTTATTTTGCATAAAGCCATCTTTACTTATAAATCAAGTGGGATAAGAAGCTCGTCTAATCAGAATATTTTAAAAGGGGATAAGAGAGCGACATCTCTGAAGAATTGATCATCATATTTTGATATCCACCAAAGTAATCCTCATCTCACAACTAGGATCACCCCCTCGTACCCATGAGGAAGTATCCTTAAGCACACGTTGATCTGCCAAGTTTTACAATTAGGTTATAGTTCTCTATGATCTTAGAATTCGGTCACCAAGCGTTCATAACCGTGAACACGGCTTTTTGAAAAGATTTAACCCTGCAGGGATGTACAACTTTACCCACATGTACTAACCGACTCTTAATGCCAGTACATTAGCCCTCTTCCTTGGAAGGCCGGTAGAGGGTGGTTAGACACGACCTTTACCTTGCTTTCGCTGAGACCATGAGTCACGCCCTAAGGATGGTTTCGCCGTAACGGGTCAAATCCCGAAGCCGGTCCCTAGAGATGTGAGGCGAGGTTGGTTTACCCAGAGGAACCGCCTCCCCAACCCTGGCCATGCTTACCTACCTATATGAATACACCTCCTTCACCGCCTTCGAGAACAACCAATTATGCATATGTCGAATGGAACACAGAACTATGTGACTCATGGAATCTACTAGGCAAGTTAGTTACTCGTGAGGTTTTCTAGGCCCCGTGTGGCTATATGCTCGTCTCGGTTCCAAAGGCAAGAACTCGGGTCCTAGTAGTGGCGAGCATGGGACTACAAAAACCACATCCCACCGTGGCCTCCCATACAAGCCTTAGCATGTTTAACCTTTACCACTGATCTTACCTCATTACTATACCTCGTTCTCCTATCATACTAGATTCTCTGCATTTGGTACATCTTCTGGATGAACCAGCACTGGCAGCTAAGCATGGCTAAGCAAGACATAGATAAAAGCTCTAGTAGTGCACACAAGCCAAACCTAGTTATGCTAGGAGCAGTGGATCAGGTAATATAATCTCAAAGGGAGTAATGCAACAGATAGGATACTCTATCTATTGATAAAAGACCATAGTAGAATCGTATGCATCATGGCAAGAATGAAATACTTTCGAAATCATAGGATTGTATAATGGTGGGGTTATGCTTGCCTTGTTTGTTCATACCCAGATATAGATCTTCGGAAGCCTTGTGCTTGACTTGATTATAGTTGATCAAGTATTGTTCGTCGACCTTCGATGGTGTTGATCTCGGTCTTCGATCTTGATCTCGATATCGTATTCTACTAGAAAGAACCAAACACCAGAAATAAAGGGGAAAACAATCAACACATGGCATCAATGCAATGCTCAAGCAAGGATGATGATATGACAAGTTTAATAGTATTGAAATGAAACCCTAAAGCATTCTTCGCAATTTAAGCGGGATCTGAGGGGTCCAAACCCTAATACAGGAGAGATCCCGGAATCACCTACAGGGGTTCATTTTTTCTTCTAATTAAACTTGTAATTAAAGTTAATTATCAATGCATGATGTTGATGCGAAAGTGTAGATCTCATTTTTATGAACATTTTGATATATTATACACATTTTTCTGACTTATAAATAATTACTTATTGAATTTACAAGATTATAACAATTTCTGGAGTTATTAAAACAATTATTAAACTTTATTGCGTCAGCATGATACAGGGCTTACGTCACCACTGGGTCAGGGACTTTTCTCACTTGGGTTGTGTCTAGCCCCAGAGACTGACTGCTGGGGCCAGGGCCAGGTCAACCGACACGCTAGCGGTCGGCAGGTCCACTGCCACGCCAGCAGTACATCACGGTGATGTCACCATCGCGTCCACGTCGGACGGTGGTCGCCAGCAGCGGCACAGGCCACGCCAGCATGCGCGGTAGGTCGCGTTCGACGTGTCTCGTGATGGGGATCCTAGAAATGGTGGTGCCGCCTCAATATGGTCACCGGAGCTTGGCCGGCAGCGTGCTACTGTGGCGGCAAAGGGTGGTGAACGGTGCGGGCATGATACAAGGAAAGAGGAAGAGGGTGGAGGGGTCCGGGAGGACCACAAGCTCACCAGGAGCATGAAGAGGCGGTCGGCGAGGCAGGGCGTGGTCAGAGCCGACGGTAATGGCGACAGTGGCGTTTGTTGGGCTCGGGGAAGACGCGGTTGCTGCGATCAATTCCGCACACGCCAGCTCGATTCTTTTGGCGAGGAGGTAGCGGGCGTCAAGGCGGAGCTCATGGCTAGGTCAGTGGTGGCCAGGGAGGTTGAGGACGGCGGCGATTCGAATCAGCGGCGAGCTAGGGTTTGGCTTTGGAGGGGAAGACCGGGAGAGGGAGGTCATCTGGGAGAAGGATAAGTGTTGGGGGTGAGAGAGACATGCACGCCGGGTCTTATCCTTGCTCAAGGCGGCGGCGGGAATCACAGCGCGGCCGATGGTGATCGACGGTGTTGGGGAGGGCATGTAGCTGCTTCAGCTCTGTCGTTGGCGAGAAGGACGACGGGCGAGTGGGGACCAGGGCACGTAATGGATGGGCGGGTGGGCCAATCTGGTCGCTAGCGGCTGCTCTGAGCGGCAGGGAGAGGAGGGGAGAGGGTGCTGTGCCGGCCTGGCTCAGGTCTGGCTCTGTTTTTATTTGTAAAACCTTTTCCTTTTTAGTTTCTGTTTTATTTTCTCTCTTTGTAATTTTCATTTGAAATTTGTTTTGTGTATTTCAAAAATACCAGAGGCTTTTATAAAACTAGTGAAATATTGTGGGGCCCTTTTAGTCCATTTGGGCACCATAATTTTGGCATTTTTCAAAATACCAAACCTTTTTGAATGCATTTCAGAAAGAGAGGGGAGGATTATGGTTTAGGGTTTTATTAATTTCCTCTTTGCATGCATTTTTATTCTTATCAAATAATGATGCTCATGAGTGCACAATCAAAGCCCTAATTAAGATTAACTAAAACTAGGGTGTTACAGCTCTATCCCCCTTACGAGAATCTCGACCCGAGATTCCAAAGGTAGGAAGAAGGAAGAGAAACAGGGTCACTCTAGGGATAGGAGGGAAACACACTAAACAACACACGAAGTATCTCATGGTCAACTCATGAAGGAGTGTTTAGAAACAACTCTGAGATGACGAACATGAAACACGTCAAGGTAAAGGAGAAAACAAGAGGAGAAGGTTTCAAGTTGATAGATAGCTGGTCTTCATAAGGATTGAGACCATGGAGTTTCAGAAGATCTTAAGCTTCTGAAAAGGAAAGCTTACAACATAAATAACATAACCATAGACTTCGAGAGATGAACCTCTACTAAATGGCTTAAGTAGAGCTTCTAGGGATACAAAGATATGGATAACCAAGCTGTTGAATTACTTTTTATACAGAAGGATCAATCTTTCGGTCAACATAAGGCGAAGACAGAAGGTTGTTTTGTGGCGAGGACTCATAAGAGTCACAAGGAACATGTAACAAGAGGAATTTCTGATTACCAAAATCATACTCACTCTGTGAACATGATCGAGATACGAAGGAAACTCTTTATTCATCCAAGATTATCAAAATCTTTGCCAAAGATCGTGATATCACTTTACACCACCACATGAATAGGTAAGAAGGTTCCTGATGACACAAGGAAAAAGAAACTTCATTCTCAGACTTCAATTACTTGGCATAACAAGAGGCTTGCCAACATAAAGGGTCTGGAGGATCGATCGAGAGACATTTAGCAACACTACTTTAAATGTTCTCCTTGATGTTCGAGACACCAAAACCAAGTAAAGGTCAGACTTCGGAGACAAAGGAAACCATAAGCACAACTCCTATAATAAATCATAGAAAAATCCTCAAGAAGAGTGGTTGTTATTTGCTGATTCAAGAGAATTTGACAATAGGCTTTCCGACTAGTTGTGTCAACCATTACATCAATCATGTCGGACTTACATAGAAACCTATGTCAAAACCTTGAGGAACACCAACCATCATGTCTACTTGAGATTCAGATTCGGTAAAGTGGAATGATACTTTAGACTCAGCATGTCCAAATAGAAAGTTTGTAACATTTACGCAGAGGTAAAGTCACCAGATTCTCAAGAAATGGACTTCAGTGTCAAGCTCCAAAAGACTGAGCTAGATTGCTAAACCCATGTATTAACAACTTGTCAAGGGAAGATTGCTCATACATCGAGTACTTGCAACAAAATACACATGTGTCCTTAAGAAAACAAATATAACTCTACTCAAATCTACGATGACATCTTTCTTCAATTGCACGTGAATTGGAGAAGGTTACTTCCAACATCCAGAACACATACTTCGAGATAAACCGAAGAAGGTTCTTAAAGGTTTTCCAATATTAATGCCAAATGTTCCATATGAATCTAGTCTGACATGGAGAAAATAAGAATATTGTCGATGGGCTCAACAACAAACTTATCAAGATACTCCATTTGGGTGAACTCATATGTTGTATGAACAAAGCAGAATATTGGTCAGACCAAAGAACATGAAGATGTACTCAAGTGAAACATCACAAGGAGCAGCATCATCAAGATAGTCCTTGGAAATGAGTTTGATTTGATGATAACCCAAATCAAATCAAAGGTGGGGACGATAACATTTCCATGAAGGAAACACTATCTTTCTTCGGCACGAACAACACTAAACATCCCTTTAAGAAGGAACTAAGCCGGATAGAACTTTTGTCTTACAACTCTCCAAGTTGTTGTTTAAGCTCAACCAACTAGTTTAGGGTATCTAGTACAGTTCCTTGGAGAAGGGACCAGTTCAGAGAACTTGTTTGCTCAAGAACTTGACAACATGGTCATGTGGAAACATGGTGATACTTCTAGAGAGACATCTAGAATATCACGATCCACCGATATATCACTTAGTTCAGGAGAAAACTTACTTAGTAAGGCAATTAGACATAGTCTCGGAGCTTCAGCACAAGCCTAACTCTTTAACCCAGGGAGTGTATCAGAATAGCGGACTTGGTGGCATAATCATCCTTCGCTTAGTGATAGGGTTAACCAATCACGCTAAGAATGACACAAATGTCCTTGGAGCTTGAAGCAATATTGATTGCTAAGAATCTCAGATGGTCACATTATTACGCACACGCATCATTTTCGAGCGTGAAAGCTCGGAGGAATGGTGGGTAATTATGTGTAAGAGCATCACTTCATTAAGGGGTCATGAAACTCAATACAACCCCTTAATATAAAAGGGTGTGATACGCTAAGGTAGAACAGATAGAAGCTAATCAGGCCTCTTAATTTGCGGACTACAACACTTTGACGTGGTCCTAGATATGGCAAGGTTCTGGAGTTTGTTTCTCCTAACATCTTGAAATGGGTTGTCATGACAGACCACAAGAGTATCTTGCATCGGGAGACACCAATACATATTTACTACTTGGCTACCAACTGGTAGACAAAGGTCGGAAACAACATGGGGAAAATGAACATGCTCAGATAGAATCCCAAAATGTGGACGCATAGATTAACAATCTTCCGAAAACCAATGCATAGAAGGGAAGGTGTGGCAGAGTCACGAGTATAGATGCGAGACTCACGAGGAGTACTCTTGTCGTGATCTATTTGGTTCCATTAAAGAACATCTGCCATAACTAGTGGTAGGGGAAGTCCTTAATTGTCGAAATTTAATCGCGACAATAACCACAAGCTTGAAGGCTAGAATTGTAGTACCAGCCATCCTAGGGTAATGCTTGAACATTAACGACAGGGGTCAATGGAATGGACCTTGGGTTAAAGATCAGCTTCATGCACAAGATTTGTAACACCAGAATCTAGCACAATCTGGGATCTTCGGTTCAAGTCTAAGGGTTAAAACCCGAGAAAGAAGTAACTACTACTTGAGTGACATAGCATACACTACAAGACAGTAATCACGAGGTAGCCTCCAAAAGAAGAAAGAACTTCTGAAGTACCCAAACAAACAAAAAGGAGGCACACGAGGTGAAAAGAAACCTCGAGACCTAGAACAGAACACTATGGATCCTACAATATAATATTGTAGGTTCCAAAAGATAGAGAGATCATGATGGAAAGGAATCTCTCAGCTGAAGCAGAGCAAAGGGGAACAAGGAACACATAACACATACAACTTTAAAGAACTCTAAACTAGGTCAATTGGCTGAGAAACGACATGCCAACAAGGCACCTATGCTTTGAAAGACTAGAAGAGATATCAAAACTTTTTCCAAATTAACACAAGGTAAGATGACCCAGAATTAGAGCGAAACTAGATAAGGAGAAAAAGAAGCATACTAGAGTTTTCGCAAATACTTTTCATCTTTGAAATAGTTTTCACAAGCACTAGACTCAACATCGACCAATAACAAGGTTTTCCTACGATCGGTATTGCTCTGATACCAAGAACTGTGACACCCCCGGGATCAGGGCTAAACAAATCCAGACCTTAGCCTAACATAAGCTTAACCTAGAGCTCGAGGATATCCAGTGAAAAATCGGTAACACAACAGTAACCCTGCGACACAAAAATTATTACAGTAAGCTCATAACTAAGCGAAGAACCAAAATATTACAAGCAGAGGTCACTGACCACAAACATCAAACAACAGAAGGCAAATTATCCTATTAAGTATAGCAAACTTAACAAATGGCCTAAGAGGCCTGAAGCATAACGATGACGTCCCAGCCCATAGATTCTAGGCTACCGGCCAGGAACCCCAAGCTACTCGTCGATGTCGATGTCGTAAGGAACTTGTCTTCATGAGAACTCTTACTCTGCTCCAAAAGTATCAACAAAGCAAGGGTGAGTACAAGGTGTACTCCGCAAGACTTATGGCTGGTGGGGTTATTTTGCATAAAGCCATCTTGATTTATAAATCAAGAGGGATAAGAAGCTCGTCTAATCAGAATATTTTAAAAGGGGATAAGAGAGCGGCATCTCTGAAGAATTGATCATCATATTTTGATATGCACCAAAGTAATCCTCATCTCACAACTAGGATCACCCCCTTGTACCCATGAGGAAGCATCCTTATGCACACGTTGATCTGCCAAGTTTTACTATTAGATTATAGTTCTCTATGATCTTAGAACTCGGTCACCAAGTGTTCATAACCGTGAACACGGCTTTTCGAAAAGATTTAACCCAGCAGGGGTGTACAACTTTATCCACACGTACTAACCGACTCTTAATGCCAGTACATTAGCCCTCTTCCTTGGAAGGACGGCAGAGGGTGGTTAGACACGACCTTTACCTTGCTTTCACTAAGACCATGAGTCATGCCCTAAGGATGGTTCTGCCGTAACGGGTCAAATCCCGAAGCCAGTCCCTAGAGATGTGAGGCGAGGTTGGTTTACCCAGAGGAACTGCCTCCCCAACCCTGGCCATGCTTACCTACCTGTATGAATGCACCTCCTTCACCGCCTTCGAGAACAACCAATTATGCATATGCCGAATGGAACGCAGAACTATGTGACTCATGGAATCTACTAGGCAAGTTAGTTACTCGTGAGGTTTTCTAGGCCCCGTGTGGCTGTATGCTCATCTTGGTTCCAAAGGCAAGAACTCGGGTCCTAGTAGTGGCGAGCATGGGACTACAAAAACCACATCCCACCGTGGCCTCCCATACAAGCCTTAGCATGTTTAACCTTTACCACTGATCTTACCTCATCAGTATACCTCGTTCTCCTTTCATACTATATTCTCTGCATTTGGTACATCTTCTGGATGAACCAGCACTGACAGCTAAGCATGGCTAAGCAAGACATAGATAAAAGCTCTAGTAGTGCACACAAGCCAAACCTAGTTATGCTAGGAGCAGTGGATCAGGTAATATAATCTCAAAGGGAGTAATGCAACAGATAGGATACTCTATCTATCGATAAAATACCACAGTAGAATCGTATGCATCATGACAAGAATGAAATACTTTCGAAATCATAGGATTGTATAATGGTGGGGTTATGCTTGCCTTGTTTGTTGATACCCAGATATAGATCTTCGGAAGCCTTGTGCTTGACTTGATTATAGTTGATCAAGTATTGTTTGTCGACCTTCGATGGTGTTGATCTCGGTCTTCGATCTTGATCTCGATATCGTATTCTACTAGAAAGAACCAAACACCAGAAAGAAAGGGGAAAACAATCAACACATGGCATCAATGCAATGCTCAAGCAAGGATGATGATATGACAAGTTTAATAGTATTGAAATGAAACCCTAAAGCATGCTTGGCAATTTAAGCGGGATCTGAGGGGTCCAAACCCTAATACAGGAGATATCCCAGGATCACCTACGGGGGTTCATTTTTTCTTCTAATTAAACTTGTAATTAAAGTTAATTATCAATGCATGATGTTGATGCTAAAGTGTAGATCTCATTTTTATGAACATTTTGATATATTATACATATTTTTCTGACTTATAAATAATTACTTATTGAATTTACAAGATTATAACAATTTCTGGAGTTATTAAAACAATTATTAAACTTTATTGCGTCAGCATGACACAGGGCTTACGTCACCACTGGGTCAGGGACTTTTCTCACTTGGGTTGTGTCTAGCCCCAGAGACTGACTGCTGGGGCCAGGGCCAGGTCACCCGACACGCTAGCGGTCAGCGGGTCGACTGCCACGCGAGCAGTACATCACGGTCACGTCACCATCGCGTCCACGTCAGACGGTAGTCGCTGGCGGTGTCAAAGGCCATGCCAGCATGCGCGGTTGGTCGCGCTCGACGCGTCTCATGATGGGGATCCTAGAAATGGCAGTGTCGTCCTTAATATGGTCACCGGAGCTTGGCCGGCGGCGTGCTACTACAACGGTGAAGGGTGGTGAACGGTGCGGGCATGCTACAGGGTAAGAGGAAGAGGGTGGAGGGGTTCGGGAGGACCACAACCTCACCAGAAGCGTGAAGAGGCGGTTGGTGAGGCAGGGCGTGGTCAGAGCCAACGGTAATGGCGACGGTGGCATTCGTCGGGCTCAGGGAAGACGTGGTTGCTGCGGCCGATTCTGCACACGCCGGCTTGATTCCTTCGGTGAGGACGTAGTGGGCGTCAAGGCGGAGCTCATGGCTAGGTCAGTGGTGGCCGGGGAGGTCGAGGACGGCGGTGATTCGAATCGGCGGTGAGCTAAGGTTTGGCTTCGAAAGGGAAGACCGGGAGAGGGAGGTCATCTTGGAGAAGGATAAGCGTTGGGGGTGAGAGAGACGTGCACGCCGGTTCTTATCCTCGCTCTAGGCAGCGGCGGGAATCATAGCGCATCCGGTGGTGATCGACGGGGTCGGGGAGGGCACGCAGCTACTTCTGCACCGTCGTCTGCAGCGAAGACGACGAAGGACAGGGGACCGAAGGGGTACGCGGGCTGGATGGGTCGGGGTGGGCCAACTGCGGGCTACTAGCGGCTGCTCTGAGCGGCAGGGAGAGGAGGGGAGAGGGTGTTGGGCCAGCCTGGCTCAGGTCTGGCTCTGTTTTTATTTGTAAAACCTTTTCCTTTTTAGTTTCTGTTTTAATTTCTCCATTTGTAATTTTCATTTGAAATCTGTTTTGGGTAATTCAAAAATACTAGAGGCTTTTATAAAACTAGTGAAATATTGTGGGGCCCTTTTAGTCCATTTGGGCACCATAATTTTGGCATTTTTCAAAATACAAAACCTTTTTGAATGCATTTCAGAAAGAGAGGGGGGATTAGGGTTTTATTAATTTCCTCTTTGCATGCATTTTTATTCTTATCAAAATAATGATGCTCATGAGTGCACAATCAAAGCCCTAATTAAGATTAACTAAAAATGGGGTGTTACAAACAATAACAAGGCGAAAGACTCCGCCTGAAGAGAAACAAACAACCGACATGGTCGCTACAACATTCAATGGCCGAGGCGGAGGCAGACAGCATGGTTGTGGCCATGGGGCTAGCCATGGGTAGCAGAGGAGTGATTCTACACCCTCAGCTCCCCACGTTCCCCAAACGTATGAGGAGTACCGCGATATGCCGTGTTTCGTCCACCTTGACGCAAACGGCAAAGCCACCCACACCAACCGCCAATGCAAATTTGTCAATGACCTCAAGGAAGACCCTGAGTCTGGCTATAAGCGAAGTCAGAAGAATAGACCCCGCGGAAAGGGCAAAGGGAAGAAGGAGGAGGAATCCAAGGATTCAAGTGATATGGAAGAAGACGCGGAACCCAAATCCGCCGACAAGGGCGAGGGTAAAGGGAAAACCCCTTTGAGAATAAGGCTCTAGTCTACCACACTTTCCTTGGTACGCCTACCGTCCGGGCCTAGAAAACCTCTCTGTGGATACTGATGGCTACCCTCCCTCTGGTTCCCTAGTACGTCAGGTGGTCGGAGATTCCAATCACTTGGGATAGGAAGGATCACCTAGATATTATCCCAACGGAGAACCAGTATGCCATGGTCATCAACCCTTTGATTGATGGCACAGAGTTCACCAAGTGCCTCGTGGATAGTGGAAGCAGCATCAACATCATGTACCTAGATACACTTCACAAGATGAACTTGACGGACACCTAGCTAAGGAAGAGCAACACCGTGTTCCATGGCATTGTCCCTAGCCGACAAGCTAATTCCCTGGGCTACATCACCCTCCTGGTCGCTTTTGGCGATGTTAACAACTACCATCAAGAACGCATGACCTTCAAAGTGGTGCCTTTCAAGAGCATGTACCATGTCATCTTCGGACGCGACATCTTCCACTCCTTCCTCGCAAGGCCATGCTTTGTCTACAACAAGCTCAAGATACCCGAACCAAACAACATCATCACCATTGATGGAAGCTTCACCAAGGCACGAGAGTGTCAGCTCAGCAAAGCTTCCTTCACCGAAGCGGTCCTCTATGGTGAGGAGTTCAAGGAGATCCAGAGCCAGGTCGATGCCTTGGAGATGCCGGCTTCGAAGAAGCAGACAACTGCTGCCGAACTCGCATTCAAGACCACCATCAAGACCAAACAGGTGGAGCTTGTGGAAGGATATTCCTCCAAGACCACCGCCATTGGCACAGACCTGGATCCTAAATAGGAAAGCGCGCTCGTCAAGTTCCTCCGTGAGAATAGGGACATCTTCGTCTGGCAACCTGCCGATATGAAAGGTGTACCTAGGGAACTTGCCGAGCACAGCTTGAATATTGATCCTAATGCCAAACCAGTGAAACAACCTCTACGATGCTTTGGTGATAGAAGACAAGGGGGTATTGGCAAAGAAATAGCTAGGTTACTTAAGGCTGGCTTTAAGTTATTCACACCCGATGGGTGGCAAATCCTGTACATGTTCCCAAAAAGGGAACCAATGAATTAAGAATGTGCATTGATTACACCATCTTGAACAAAGTGTGTCCAAAGGATCCGTTTGCTTTGCCTCACATTGACCAAGTCATTGATTCGAAGGCTGGCTCAGAACTTCTGTGTTTTCTTGATGCCTACTCAGGTTACCACAAAATTCGGATCCGAAAGTCAGACCAATTGGCCACTTTGTTTACCACACCATACGCCACGTACTACTATGTCACCATGCCCTTTGGGCTAAAACCACGGGTGCTACTTACCAGCGGACAATGCAACACTGCCTACACGACAAAATAGGTCGCAACATACACGCTTACGTAGAAGACATCACGGTAATGTCAAAGAAATCAAATGATCTTATCGCTGACTTACATGAAACCTTTTATAATCTCTGGAAATACAACATGATGCTTAACCCCAAGAAGTGCGTCTTCAGGGTACCATCCGGCAAGCTGTTGGGCTTCATCATTTCGCACCACGGAATTGAGGTCAACCCAGAGAAAATCAAGGCCATCCTTGACATCAAATGCCCAACATGCTTGAAGGACATACAGAGGCTCACAAGCTACGTAGCAGCAGTAAGCCGGTTCATCAGCCGACTTGGAGAGAAGGCTATGCTGCTCTACAAGTTGCTCAATAAGGCGGACAAACTCGTATGGATGGACGAAGCTGACGCAGCACTTCAGGAGTTGAAGAGAATACTCTCCTCCATGCCAATACTTGCAGCACCGGTATCAAGGGAGCCTATGTTAGTTTACATGGAGGCAACCAACTGAGTAATCAACATCGTCATCATGGTGGAGCGCAAGGAGCCAACGCATGAATACATAGTTTAGCGACTAGTTTACTACATAAGCGAGGTCTTGACGAAATCCAAGCAGCGTTACCCGCACTGCCAGAAGATAGCTTACGGAGTTTTCCTTGCTTCATGGAAGCTAAGGCACTACTTCCAGGAGCACCCCATCACAGTGGTGAGCAAAGCTCCACTGTCCGACATCATCAACAACAGCGATGCTACAGGAAGAGTGGCAAAGTGGGGCATTGAACTTGCCACCTTTGAAATCACCTACAAGAGGCGCGAAGCTATTAAGTCACAAGCATTGGCGTATTTTATTGCAGATTTGATAGAACTGCCAGAAGACACTCCTGTGCCAGAGCCAGAATACTGGGTGGTGCACTTTGACGGATCAAACCTACTCAATGGATCGGGGGCTGGTGTATTACTACAATCACCAACAGGGGAGAAGTTGCAATACATCCTGCAGATCCACTTCAACGCTACCAACAACATGGTGGAGTATGATGCCCTCATTCACGGATTACGAGTAGCCAAGGATGTTGCCATCAAGCGCATAGTTTTCTGTGAAGATTCCGACTTGGTTGCCCAGCAAGTAGCTGGCACTTGGAACACGCGGAACCCTATGATGGCGGCATATCACGACGAAGTAGACGAGATTTCCAAGTGCTTCGACAGCTATGAAGTCAAGTACGTCAAGAGGGAGGGGAATGAGGCGGCATATCTGCTGACAAAGCTTGGATCATCTCACCGACCAATTCCACCAGGCGTTTTCTAGGAGAATTTATGGACCCTGTCCGTGAAGGGATCGGACCCCAACAATCCAGATAGAGTGGACTCATTCGTTAACACAGTAACAGTGACCTCTCCGGCTTGGACGAAACCGTTCATGGACTGTCTACAAGACAGAACTTTGCCTGTCGACGAAGTCGAAAGCTGGCAAATAGTACGAAGAGCAAAAGGCTACGTCATCATTGATGGCCAGCTATACAAAAGAAGTACCACGGGAGTTTTCCTTCGATGCTTCTCCCAGCAGCAAGGTATTGAAATCCTTAGAGATATACATCTTGGAGATTGCGGGCATCACGCTGCTCCCCGATCATTGTTGGCTAAGGCCTTCCGACAAGGATTCTACTGGTTAACTGCCAAGGCAGACGCTGACAAGCTGGTACAGACATGTCTTGGGTGTCAGTTCTATGCAAGACAACCAAGTGTTCCAGCTAAAGAATTGCGAACCATACCAATAACTTGGTCGTTTGCAGTCTGGGGGCTGGACATGGTGGGACCTTTGTAGACAGCACCTTGTGGATTTACACACTTTTTAGTAGCAGAGGATAAGTTCACAAAATGGATTGAAGCTAAACCCATTAGAAAGCTTGATGGGATAACAGCCCTAAAATTTGTCTGAGATCTAGTGGTGAGATTTGGTCTCCCACACAGCATCATCACCGACAATGGCAGAAATTTGTCTCTCAGAGAAGTTGAGGAGTACTGTCATGAAAAAGGCATTCGCCTTGACATAGCATCTGTGGCACACCCACAGTCTAATGGACAAGTTGAACGGGCCAATGGACTAATTCTGCACGGAATCAAGCCACGCTTAGAGGCACCGCTACACAGAGCAACTGGAGCCTGGGCAGAGGAATTACCATCCGTATTGTGGAGTTTAAGAACAACACTCAACAGATCCACCGGCTTGACTCCTTTCTTCATGGTTTATGGAGCAGAAGCTGTCCTACCATCCGACATCCTCCAAAATGCACCAAGAGTCACTGCCTATAAGGAGGATGACGCTGAAGAATCCAAACGCTTATCTGTGGACATACTCGAGGAAGAGCATGTGCTGGCATGCCAGAGATCCGCCGTCTACCAGCAGAAGCTACGTGGCTACCATATTTGTCGTGTTAAGCATCACTCGTTTAAAGAAGGGGATTTGGTGCTTAGACTCAAACAGGAGAAATCACACAAACTATCCCCGCATTGGGAAGGACTGTTCATCATAAGCAAAGCATTTCTAAATGGTTCCTATTACCTAGTCGATATTCACGAGTTGAAAGACAGGCCTAAAAATCACAAGCGCAAGCAACGTGACGCTGATGATGATTACCCGGAGACAGATCGACCATGGAACATAGCACAACTACGTCCCTTTTACACTTAGCATATATTATATTATGTAATAAGTTTCTTATATGATCAATAAAATAAAGCATTTGGTTCACTCATATTCTCTGGGTCTTTTACCTCCTTTAGTTGTTCATTTTTGGATCATATAAACCCTTTATGCGCAAGTTTGCATTTGCACTTGTGAAAATTTCACCTACGGGCGTTAGCTTAAGTTTTCTGGTCTACACGTTTTCTAAAGTTTTTATGTGGATTTCAGAGTAGTGACTTCTCGGCACTCAAAGCCGGCAATTTTGCTCTTAGGTTCTTGATGGTGCTATTAAGCATCATCACTTGAGAGCATAGTTCTGTGTTGCGAGTCTTCCATCTCACGAAAGGTCAAGCATATGAACCAGAATAATGGATAAGCCAGCACTTGCTTAAAAAATATATACATGCTGGAAACAGATAAGTAGCAGGAAACTTGAGTACAAGTTTTTTGGCCTTACAAACACATAAGTTTTTCCACATACAAATCATAGAGATACATTTAATACAAATATTGTTTTTATGGCTCTGCTACAGGGGACTTCGTGGTGGCATCATCAGCAACAGGAGAGCCATGCTAGGAAAGCTCATCAAACTCGGAAGGAGATGGGCTAGACTCATAAGAAGCCATGTACTCATATCTTGGCAGGCACGAAGACATCCGCCTTGACCATCTTGGCAACTCTGGTGTCGAAGCCGGCGAGGGAGTTCCAAATAGCATCGCTATCAATATCTTTACCTTCCTCGTCCAGCTTGGGCATGCCGGAGGTCACTAAATCAATGTCAGCATTGTCGTAGTGTGCTTTGACCAAGGATAGGGCCATCCTTGCACTAGCCCAGACGCAAGAGGCTTTCCAAATCTTGACTTTCTCGGGGGCTCGGCGCAGGATTTCCGAGTACTTGGCCGTTGAGTCTGCCGCCATGATGTTTATCCCTAAAGGCTAGGCTATCTTGTTGAGGGCAAACCTCTAGGGTGGCCCGATCTTTCACGAATCCCACTCAAATCAAGGATGGAGTGCGGGGGGAGGAGGGGAGGATGAACACGACAAACTCACACATGAAGGACGCGATGAACACACACACGCAAAACCATGATACACACCAATAGCTCATGTCGGCGGTGACCTATCCGGCGCAATCCCTAGGATCAGCAACGGGCGGAGGACTCTCTCTCGAATCGGCACGACGAGATGGGAGACTCGGTGAGATCTTGACGTCTAGGCAAAGGGACTCCGATGCCTAGGCCTTGTACAACACGGAGGCACGATGCAAACTCCAACGAGGTTTGGGATATTTGGTGCTCCTTTGTCAAAGGAGCATGAGGCAAGAACTAGATAGATCCAGAAAGGGTTTCCACTAATTCCAAATATCATGCCTAGGGTTTACAATAGAGGTGGGGGATATATATATAGGCCAGCCACTCAGTCAGGGGTACTTTAGGAATAAAATACAAGGTCTGGACGGATTAAGGGGTACATGGGCCGAAGGCCCAAAGGCCTTTTACACGCCTGGCAACAGTCGGTCCGGAGACTCCGGTGTGTAGGCCGGAGACTCCGGTCTATGCCAGAGATTCCGGTGGAGCATGTGGACCAACCTCTGGAGGGGCATACAGATTGTCCCGGAGCCTAGTTCAGGGGGTCAAACCGGAGGGGGCCGGAGTTTCCGGGGTCTTCAGGCCGGAGACTTTGGTAGGCCGGAGACTCCGGTGTGCAAAGACCGGAAACTCTGGTCTAAGCAGCTCCAGCGACTTCTGCTTCACGCTCTTCTCCTTATTCTTCATCCTTGGGTGCTTGGTGATGTGTTGGGGCTTCGTACCTGATGATGCACAGAGTAGTTGCATGAAGTAGCACACCATCCAAGGATGTATCAAATTGGCATGAGGAGAGGAGCGAGTTCACCTTAGCTTGTAGGAGTTTGGCTCGGGCATGAGTCATGGGTCCACTTGGGGGACTTGATGGTGTAGATGTAGGAGCGTTTGTAGGACGGGCTGCATCAGCTCCCCCCCCTTGGGAAAGATTCATCCTCAACTCTTCATGGGTATCATCTTGAACATCTCCATGGTAGGGTGACAGGTCCTTGACATTGAATGTGTTGCTTGCAAGGTACTTGGAGACTAGAATGTCGATGATGTAGGCGTTGTTGTTGATTCTCTTGAGGACCTTGAAGGGGCCATCTCCTCTTGGTTTGAGCTTGGAATCTCGTTCCTTGGGAAAGCGGTCTTTGCTCAAGTGTATCCATACAAGGTCACCTTCTTCAAAGATCATCTCCTTCTTGTCCTTGTTTAAACTTGAAGCTTGGCGAAGGACTTGTTGCTCGATAGTAGCTCTTGTTTCTTCATGAAGTTTCTTCATAGCTTGTGCGCGCTTCTCAACGTCCATGTTGGTGTGCTCATGGAGAGGTAGTGGTAGGATGTCGAGCGCGGTGAGGGGCTCGAAACCATAGACGATCATGAAGGGACTCATCTTGGTTGTTGAGTGCTTGGCTCGGTTGTAGGCAAACTCGGCGTGGGGAATGTGTTCCTCCCAATCCTTCAAGTTCTTCTTGATCAACACACGTAGGAGAGTTCCGAGGCTTCAGTTGACAACCTCGGTTTGTCCATCGGTTTGAGGATGTGACACGGATGAAAAGAGGAGCTTGACGCCGAGCTTGGCCATGGGTGTCTTCCATAAGTAGCTCATGAATTTGACGTCGCGATCGGAGACGATTATTCTTGGCACACCGTGAAGATAGACGATTTCCCTGAAAAACAGATTTGCAACATGTGAAGCATCATCGATCTTATGGCATGGTATGAAGTGTGCCATTTTGGAAAAGCGATCCACGACAACAAATATAGAGTCATAACCATGCTTACATCTAGGCAATCCTAATATGAAATCCATACTAATGCCGGACAAAGGTGTATGAGGAATAGGCAATGGAATATAAAGACCATAAGGGTTAGCTTGCGACTTAGCTTGAACACATGTCGTGCATCATTGAACGTAGCGCTCCACGTCGCGCTTCATCTTGGGCCAAAAGTAGTGAGTGGAGAGCATGTCCAATGTCTTGTCACTGCCAAAGTGACCCATAAGGCCTCCACCATGAGATTCTTGGAGAAGCAAAAGTTGGAGCGATGATTTCAGAATGCAAAGCTTGTTTTGTTTAAAGAGAAAGCCCTTATGCAAATAGAAATCATCAACTCCTTTGTCAATGGAGCACTTTGCGAAAATTGGTTCAAAGAACGGGTCGCAAGCATACAAAGATTTTATTTCCTCAAGACCCAACACGTTGATTTCAAGTATCATAAGAAGGCATGTGTGTTTGCGTGACAAAGCGTCCACAACTACATTATCTTTGCCCTTCTTATACTTGATAATGTATGGAAAACACTCCATAAACTCAACCCACTTAGCGTGTCTCTTACTCAAGTTGGCTTGGCCTTTGAGATATTTCAACGACTCATGGTCGGAATGTATGATAAATTCTTTGGGCCATAGGTAGTGTTGCCAAACTTGAAGGACACGAACTAAGGCAAAAAGCTCTTTGTCATAAATCGGATAATTAAGGCGAGCACCATCAAGTTTCTCGCTATGGTAGGCTATAGGACGTCCGTTTTGCATAAGGACTCCTCCAATGCCAATACCACTAGCATCACACTCTATCGCAAAAGTTTTTGTGAAATCCGGTAATGCAAGGAGAGGTGCTTCGGTGAGCCTCTTTTTAAGTTCATCAAAAGCTTTTTGTTGTGCTTTGCCCCACGCGAAGGTGACATTCTTTTTCGTCAACTCGTTGAGAGGACAAGCAATGGTGGAAAAGTCTTTCACAAAGCGATGATAGAAACCAGTCAACCCATGAAAACTTTAGAGTTCACTCACATTTGTTGGGATGGGCCAATCTCATATGTCCTTTACCTTGCACATCAACTTCAATTCCCTTCGAAGAAACGACAAATCCAAGAAAAATCAAATTGTCTTTAGCAAAAGTACACTTGGGAAGATTATCATAAAGCTTTTCATGTCGAAGGATTTGCAAAACTTCCTTGACATGTGTAATATGGTCCTCAAGTGACTTGCTATAAACAAGTATATCATCAAAATAGACAACAACACTTTTTCCAATGAGAGAACACAAGATGTGATTCATAAGGCACATGAAGGTGGATGGGGCATTAGATAAACCAAAGGTCATAACCAACCATTCATAGAGACCAAGTTTGGTCTTGAAGGTAGTTTTCCACTCATCACCTTCAGCCATGCGTATTTGATGGTGACCACTACGAAGATCAATTTTCGAAATAATAGTGGCTCCACACAACTCATTAAGCATGTCATCAAGACACGGTATAGGATGTCGATAACGCACGGTGATAGCATTGATTGGATGGCAGTCCATGCATAACCGTAAACGTATCATCCATTTTTGGAACAAGAATCACGGGTACCGCACTTGGACTAGTACTCACTTGGATCAAACCTTTGGAGACGAGTTGGTTGATTTGACGTTCGATCTCCTTCGTCTCCTCCGGGTTCATGCGGTAGGCGGCGTAGTTTGGAAGGGGTGCGCCGAGGATTAGGTCAATGTGATGTTCAATGCCACGAAGAGGGGGTAATCCATGTGGGAGCTCTTCGGGAAACACATCCTTGAATTCCTGCAAAAAAATCATCAAAGATGGAGGAACATTGGTTAATTCATTAGTTCCGTGCGCTAGTCCCTTGCAAAGGAGGACATAGTGCAAGATGGATGGGTTGTTCCGAACATCTCTCATCTCACTTTTGGTGGCAAGGAGAACACTCTTAGTTTTTCCACTAGTGTTTGGCTTGTGGCTCTCACTCACTATGAGGTGGTTCTCTCTCTCACCACTCTTCTCACAAGTAGGTGTTGTGCTTTGCGACCTCGCTAAAGCCTTTGCATTATCCGCAATTATTTGGCTAGGAGTCATTGGTTGCAAAACACATGTTTTGTTGAGCCATTTGAAGGTGTACACATTGGTGCGACCATAATGTAGAGCAGCCTTGTCAAATTGCCATGGTCGACCAAGAAGCATGTGGCAAACTGTCATAGGAACCACATCGCACCCCACCGTATCTTTGTAAGGACCAATGGCAAAGGAGACCGATACGGTATGCTTGATCTTCACGGACCCTTGGTCACTTAGCCATTGCACTTGGTAGGGGTGCTTGTGCGGATGGAGGGTCAGGTTGAGATTCTCACACAACTCGGTGCTAGCAAGGTTGTGGCAACTCCCTCCGTCGATGATCACTTTGATAGATTTTCCATTGATGCCGGCTCGTGTTTGAAAGATATTGGAGCGTTGGTCTTCATGCTCTTCTGCTTGAGTGGTCAAGATTCTTGTGACGACAAGCGATGGACTTGCGTCATGTTCGCACATGAGGAGTTCTTGGTCATCTTCCACTCGTTGTCTTGCCATTGCTTCCTTGACTCGGCATCAAATTCATCTTCACTCAAGTACTCTTCATCACCATTGTCATGGATGAACAATACCTTCTTGTTTCCACATTCGGCCAACTTGTGTCCTTTGCCTCCACACTTGTAGCATTCACCATTGAAAGGTGTATCACTCTTTGCTTGTTTGCCACTTGGGGGAAGTTTTCCTTGAGGAAGTGTGGGCTTGAAGGAAGGCTTGGAGGTACTTGAGGAGCTTCCATTGAAAGTTGCCGGTGTAGCGGTTTAATCTTGCTTGTAGGTGAAGTACGTCTTGGGCTTGTTGTACTTGATGTCTTCTTGCACTTGACGTTCGGCCTTTGTTGCGATGTGCACAAGCTCAACCATGGTCTTGTATGTTTGGAACTCAACGATGCGCTTGATTGGGTGATTCAATCCAATAAGGAAACGTTCCATAGTTTGCTCCATGCGCTCATCAATGTTGGCGCGGATCAAGTTGAGTTCCATTTCCTTGAAGTACTCTTCCACGGTCTTTGTCCCTTGATGAAGTGATTGAAGGTTGTTGAAGAGGTCACGCGTGTAGTGCGCGGGGACAAAGAGGGATCTCATATGAGCCTTCATGTCATGCCAAGTTTTGATTGGCGGTTCTTGTCTTGCATCACGAGCAACTTGAACTTGTTCCCACCAAAGGTTGGCGTAATCATCAAACTCAAGCGAAGCCATGGCGACCATCTTCTCGTTGCTATAGTTGTGCATGCAGAAGATCTTGTCGACTTTGAGTGCCCATGAAAGGTATTATTCGGGGTCATTGGATCCAGTAAACTTGGGCATTGTGAACTTGAGCTTGCCGAAAGTTTCTTCATCATTGCGGTTATTGCGACGAGCTTGGTGACCTTGTTGATGATCTTGTGGTTGATGCGGTGGAACTTAGTTCCCGTGACCTTGTTGCGGAGCTTGCTCTTAATATTGTTGTTGAGGCGCTTGCTCTTGCTCTTGGCGCAGTTGTTGACGACGTTGGGGCACTTGGCCCTCATGAGGGTGTTGAGGATGTGGATCCTCATTATGTGGTTGATGACAAAGAGGAAGCTCGTTCCTCGGTTGGTGATGTTGGTTAGGCACATGGGCCTCGCGGCGAAGATCATGGTCTTGAGCCTCTTGACATGGTGGGCGTCGCTCAACTTGTACCACTTGACGCTCCATGTTTTGGTGTGGTGGAGTAGGCGCCTCGTGATGACCATGGTGTCGGTGCGGACGTTCATGACGATGATGATGATGAGGAGGATATTGGAGAGCTTCACGTTAATGATGAGCTTGGTTCTCCAAATTGGAGTCATCACTTGTTGTGTCAAGTATGTGTCACGGGCGATGGTGGTAGACTTGCGGTTCTTCTTGTGGTTGATCTTGGTGGATCACCAATGCCCTTGTGTGATGGCGGTGTGCTTCTTGCCTTGCTCGTGGTCTTGAAGAGAAATCACCATCATAGCTTGACGTTGCAGCATGCCGTGGGGAAGGTACATAGTTCGAAGAACTTCCATCTTCAACCACGGGGGCGTCATTGCGTCTTGGAGCACTTGTATATAGATCTTGTTGAGGAGGAACATGACGACGCGAAGATCTTGAATAGCTTGATGCACGTGAACACGGTCTTGCCATTCCATCGATGAGGCGTCGAAGATTATCATTTGTTTCATCGACGGAGCATTGAAGCGCTTCATTTTGGTGGCCGAAGTTGTGATGCATTGCATGCATTTGTCGTTCGAGGCCGTCGAAGCGGTTGTCGATGTTCTTGAACTCGGCTTGTGTCTCGCCAAATTGTTCATCTTGTCGTGTCTCAAGGGCTTGGCAACATTCACGGAACTCTTGTCGAACGATGAAGTGACTTGCACGCGTCATGTACGGTCCTTGATCTTCTTCTTGGGGAGGTGGTTGGCTCGACTCACCGTGCCTATCCATCATGCAAAACACATAAGTATTGTATATGGAAGTGGAATATGGTGGTGTTAGCCTTGTACCTCACCTTGGGGATTGCACCAAACTAGAAACCACAAGTGAGAGCTATAAGCGTGCAAAGTGGAATCGCAAAGAAAACTCACACTAAAGAAAGAACTAACTCTCAAAAGCTTGTTGGTGGTAGGTTAGGATTGTGGAATGCCAAAGAACCAACCAAAAGAAAAGGGATAGTCAAAAGTGGGTAAAATCCAACAAAACTCAAGGCAAAGGCGAAGGTCAACAACTCAAAGGGGTGACGGGAACCTACGACTATATACACACACATGGAGATTGTTGGGATTGACACGACTATGAAAATGAGCAAACAAAATGTGCTAACAAAGACTAAGCTCGTTGTCGTGCCAATAAAGGAGAGATCGTGGCTCGTTTGCAAAGAAGAAAAATGAGCAACAGATTTTTGCACTTGCCTTGGGCGCTCTTCTTTCTCTCTTGCTTACAAGCTTTGAGACTCTCTTTTGCGATAGGAGACTATTTTTCTTTTTCTTTTGCTTTTTTTTTTGCTCTCCCTTGATGCTACCAAGTCACTCTTGCTATTGCTTTTACACTCTCACTATCCAAGGACAAGTGCACAATGCTCAAGCAAACACAAGATGAGCCACTCGTGTGGGATAGGTACACACAAAGGAAGATAGGGGTTAATAAGGTGACGCAAGTTATACCTTTGTTGGTGATGATGAACTTGGCGTCAGTGGTGCGGGATGATGTTTGTGGGCCGTGGTGTCGATGAGCGCGGGGTTTGTTGATGCGGAAGCTTGTTGTTAGTTGACGACACGCACACGGGCACAAACAAACAAGAGAAAATTAGCCAATGCAAGATTAGAGGCAAAACTGTCAAAATCAGGCGTCAGGGCCGAAGACTCTAGGGTTTCAGGTCAGAAACTCTGGTCCAGGCCGGAGACTCTGGTGTGGATAGGTCGGAGACTCTGGTGTAGGCCAAAGACTCCGGTGTATAGGCCGGAGAATCCGGTTTGGAGTCAGATCGTGAACTGCTCGTGTTCTTGAGCGGAAATCCACACCTTGGGTCCTCAAATCCGCGAAAAATTGGCCAATTTGGGCTAGGAAAACGCAGGATAAAGCTGGACCAACTCCTAAGGCAAGGTTTGGTCGGATAAAAACCACAAATAACACTCCAAATCAAGAGATCTATCCAAAGGCAAATTTGGGTTGTTTTTTGGGTATTCTCAAATTTTTGGTGAATAGAACAAAAATTTGTGCGGGAATTCATGAGCAACGAAGCTCTTGATACCAATATGTTGAGGGAAAACCTCTAGGGTGGCCCGATCTTTCATGAATCCCACTCAAATCAAGGATGGAGTGCGGGGGGAGGAGGGGAGGATGAACACGACGAACTCACACACGAAGGACGCGATGAACACACACACGCAAAACCATGATACACACCAATAGCTCACGCCGGTAGTGACCGGTCCGGCGTAATCCCTAGGATCGGCGACGGGTGGAGGATTCTCTCTCGAACCGGCACGGTGAGATGGGAGACTTGGTGAGATCTTGACGTCTAGGAAAAGGGACTCCGATGCCTAGGCCTTGTACAACGTGGAGGCACGATGCAAACTCCAATGAGGTTTGGGATATTTGGTGCTCCTTTGTCAAAGGAGCATGAGGCAAGAACTAAATAGATCCACAAGGGGTTTCCAGTAATTCCAAATATCATGCCTAGGGTTTACAATAGAGGTGGGGGGCTATATATAGGCCAGCCACTCAGTCAGGGGTACTTTAGGAATAAAAGACAAGTTCTGGACAGATTAAGGGCTACATGGGCTGAAGGCCCAAAGGCCTTTTACACGCCTGGCAATGGTCGGTTCGGAGAGTGCAGGTCGGAGCCTCCGGTCTAGGCCAGAGATTCCGGTGGAGCATGTGGACCAACCTCCTGAGGGGCATATAGATTTCCCGGAGCCTCGTTCAGGGGGTCAGACCAGAGGAGGGCCGGAGTCTCCGGGGTCTTCAGGACGGAGACTTTGGCAGGCCGGAGACTCCGATGTGCGCAGATCGGAAACTCCGGTCTGAGCAGCTCCAACGACTTCTGCTTCACGCTCTGCTGCTTGTTCTCCATCCTTGGGTGATTGGTGATGTGTTGGGGCTTCGTACCTGATGATGCACAGAGTAGTTGCATGAAGTAGCACACCATCCAAGGATGTATCAAATTGGCATGAGGAGAGGAGCGAGTTCTCCATAGCTTATAGGAGTTTGGCTCGAGCACGAGTCATGGGTCCACTTGGGGGACTTGATGTGTAGATGTAGGAGCATCCGTAGGACGGGCTGCATCATATCTCCTTGGCCTGTGCAATGGCGGTGCTGACAAAGTTGCCGACAAGAATCATGCATTCCTTGGGATCCGGAGCACCTTCACCCAAGTTGGTCAAGCCAATGGGAGCTGGAGTTTGCATAAGATACAAGGACCATGACTATAAGTACATCAAGCATTTTTTCAAAGTATAGAATTGATCAAGATAGAGGAAACATACCAAATATGCTAGATTCAGCTTGCTTGCATGTCTCCGCCAAGATGACATACTCATCTTGAAGTTTCTTGTACGCCTCAAGGCCCCGAGAGCTTTGCTCTTGGGCGGCTTGGTTTTGCTCCTTGAGACGTTCAATATCTTCCTTCAGGCACTACATCTCGGCGTCTGCGGACTCTTGCATGACCTTCATCGCCTCCTCATGGCCCTTCACTGCCTCGGCCAAGTCTTTCTTCAAGATATTGTTTTCACTGTCAAGCTCTTGAATATGCTTCGATTGCTCGACAATACCCTTGGCCTTGGGAATAATTTTTGTAATATGGCCAAATAAGAACAGTATGATAACACGGAAGAAATTGACTATGAGTAATAGCAAGGAAAAAGTCGGAGGAAAATAGACTATTGCTATTCATGATCTGTTCCTTCAGGAAAGCTGTTTTACCCTTTTCAGCATCCAGGTCCGCCTGCAGCTTAGCATATTTCTCATTGTCCTTCTTCCTCCGGGAACTATCATTATGTGTAAGCAAAAGCATTTAGTTTCTCTTAGAAGCTCCTAGCCGAAACTATTCTAGTTTCATCTAGAAGCTCGGGGGATACAATATGATATTTTGATCTATGACTAGTTCTTCTAGAGCATCTAGTCGAAACTTTGCTAAAAGTTTCAATTAGAAGCCCGGGGGCTATAGGATTAAATTTCAAAGACAAGTATGCTACTCTTAGAGCATCTAGATGGATCTTTTTCTAGTTTCGCTTAGACGCTCGGGGGCTACACTATCAAGTTCTACTCTTAGTTCTTTGGAGCACTCAGGCCAATAACTATTGTTTATCCGCCTAAGAGCTCAGGGGCTACAGAGGGATATGTTATACGATAAAAGATAGAGTTTAAAAGACTTACAATGGCAATAACTTTGAGATTGTTGGCCAAATTGGCATATGCAGTGTGGAAGATGCCGGCATTGTTGTACACGGCATCCGCCTGCTGGATAAGATCGTCCAAGCTCAAAGTTGGAGGCACCGGAGGAAGTGGCACAGTAGAAACCGGAGGCGTAGATGAAGCTATGGCCGACTGCCGTGTTACTATGACAGGTGAAGGCACAGAAGCTCCCGCCTTGTCAGTTGTTGCTGCCACTGCTGCCTCTGCCTCCCTTGACAGCTCTTTTCCTTTTTCGGTGGCATCCTTAGCCGGAGCTTTAGCCACTTTGGAGGAAGTACTCTCCTGCGTCGCCTGTCCACTGGGAGCGACGTCCATCCTAGCAGAGTCTGAGACATCAAAGATTGGATTGACATCTGTATCCATGGCAGAGATCTCAGGGATGATGGGGGATGAAGGCCCAGTGGGGCCAGTTGTAGGCTTGGCGGCAGGAGTTGGGGGAGCAGTAGCGGGAGAGGGCTTGGCGGCCACATCCTTGTCCAGCATATCACGAATGTTTTTTGACCCTCCAGTATTTATGGAGGTTCGCTTCAGGCTAACACAGGCTTTCCTCCTGAAACGTACAAAGCATAAGTACAGGTGTTGAATAAGGTGCGAGCTAGAATATAAGCTGGAGAATGAATACACTTACTCCATGGCAGGAGCCTTGGTTAGGGGAATGCCGGTGGATTTCTTCTTCTCCGCCTCTAAGGCGGCGGTGGATCGTCTGGATACTCCACTCTCCGATTTCTTCTTCTTCTTGGCCTCGGCAGCAGCGTCAGAGGTGGAGCCCTTCCGCTTTCGCGCTGCCGGAGCTGGGTGATCCTTGGGGGTGTCATCGTCAGACACCACCTGGATATCCTTCAGCTTAGGATCATAGACCTGGGAGGCCATCTGATCCTCTGCCAAGGTTGCTAGCTGGGAGACAAAGGTGTGTTAGACTGATAACTTCGAGACGAAAAAACCTTAGAGTATATAAAGAGCAACAAAGGAAACAGAAGCTACCTCTAGGCATTTGCCACACTCAAACATGTCATAGGTGATCTTGAAGCCACGCTTCCTATCATGCATCTTGACCATGTCCTTAAGTCGGAGCTTGATCAAAGTCGAGTGCCCGTCCGCCATGCACGCCGACAAGCGGAGTGGTGTAGACTACGGTGGCGGCGCAATCAAAGAGGAGGCAAAACCTAGATTGGTTTTCGCGAGCGGGCGAGCGTCGTCGGAGGAGAGCGCGTGTAGCACTTCTCTTCTCACTCACTTACAAAATAGTGAAATACCACCTTATAAGTTTGTGTAACTCTCTTCTAATTTTTCACGTGAGGCTAAACTTTAGCTCTTACTCCACTTACGTGTGAGCTGACAATAAATTGGGCCAAATGACACGTGGGCTTCTACACAATGCTTTGAGATTTAGCAAAAAATCTGAAATCACACGTGGGTAACGTTTTAGCCCATTATTTCTAGCTGGGCCGGTGATCGCCGGCGGTCTTCCGCCGCTGCTGCCTACCCGGACCATGGCGACGAGCTGCATCTCTCTCACGCCCGCTCCGGCACCATACGCATGCAAGAAGCCAGCAGGTATCCATCTACAAATCGTTGGGAATACCTAGGCTACTTATCTCGATCCGTTTCCCTAGCCGCGCGATTGAGCTTTTCCCGCCGTCTCGCGATCTCGACAAGCTTTTGGATCGCAAATTCGATTTCAAGATTCAATCCGCGTTCTAATCTTTTGATTTCGCTTACGGATTCAATTTAATTCGATTTAATTTCTTGATTTCGACTCATTTTGTAGCGATGGCTGTGGTCGCCGGCCCTCGTGCCCCTCTGCTGCCTACCCCTACGAGCTGCATCTCTCTCACGCCAGAGTATACATCCAAGAAGTCTGCGGGGCGCGCATCTTTGAGTGAGAGCTGGGTGAAGGACAAGATCACCGGCGGCAGCGTTTCGTCAGATCGAAGCCAAGACAACGGGCGACAGATCAGCTGATGAAAATCGGGGAAAGATGCCTGGGCGGCCTACCCTGAGCTCAAGCTGGGTGCAGGATAAGCTGCTCGGCCGCGCCGGCACGTCAACCTTGGGCGTGGAGCGCGCGAGCCGCCCGACGTGGAGAGACGGCTGGTACGGAAGCAAAAGAGCGGCGAGCCGTGCGCAGCAGTATGCAGGACCGACCTTCGTCCTGTCGCGGGACCCCTCCGACTCCGAGCTGCCGATCCCGTTCTTCTTCCTGAAGGCGTACTAGAACACTGCGAGTTCGTCAGGCGAAATCAATCGAAGGTTTCAGCCGAAATCTTCGATTTAGCAGTTTATCAGGCGAAATCAAGTAGTATTCAGTTTGACTTTAGCACTGAATTATCCAGTATTTCACCTGCTATTGTAGTAATTGATTATTATTATTTAATAAATCCTCGACGTCTTCTTGTCATTTTATACGAATACTGAATATACAAGGTGATCTGTTTGTAGCTTCTTCTACATGAAAAAAGGACAACAATTCGAAAAGGAAAAAGAAATAAGTAGTAACCAACCAGTTACCGTCCAGTCGCTGGAACTGAATTTATCAAAATGAGAGAGCCTGATTCCTTAACCATTCAGGACTGTAAAATTATAGGGAATCCTGATATAATCCACAGAATATTCAACATTCAGGCTGCTGCCAATTAAGAAAAGACCCTTCAGCCCAAATGATACACAAGCATGGAAAACCTTCCAGAATTAGTGCTCAGAAAGTTTCCTCAATTTGGAGAGGAACAGTCAGAAAACAAGTTGAAGTGTCGAAACTGTTCAAGATTTTACAACCAATCAAGCAGAGACAAAAAGAATGCAAAATTCACTTGGTTCAGTGATACGGAAAATGAGAAACATGGAAAATGATAAACAGAATGAAAAATTCACTTGGTTCAGTTATATGGAAAATGAGAAACAGAACATCAAAATGACTTTGATTTCCTATATCTCTGATTCTTGTGTTCATACTGTGAAGAATATAGAACTGTTTATACAAAGAGAAAAAGGACATTCTTCACCAGTATAAAATACAATATTCTGAAAAGAATGTAACACTGCACAGCTGGATTGGCAATCAGCATCTCCTAACATCTGAAAAAATGACCCATTGTTGCAACAACTGTATCTCTTTTACAATATCTCCAGATAGTCTGGTTAGACTGCTAAAATGTCCAGTCCGAATGGTATGTAAGAATCTGCAACCCAATTATTTTCATCTCAAAATGAATCTCGCCCCAACACAAAAAGAAAACTTAACAGTTGGCTTCTTTCTTGCTGTCTCTTGAGTATATAATCTACCTCTCCGGAAGATTTCTTAACTAGGGTGTGCTCAAAAGCAACCCATTAAAGAAAACTGAAGCTTCTAGCTTCAGTGCCGTGCAAGACCATTGATGGTGAGCAGAGATTGCAGACTTCCTAATGAAACATACACTCTCTAACATATGGGTGCGAGGAATTCACATACTGCTCCCATGTAGACTTGTACCGGCGAATGGCCAACGTCAGCCAGGGTTTCATGTTCCCATTATAATGCACGACAGCAGCGCTCTCGATCAACCGATCATCTATGTCTACATCATACCCTAGCCCCAATATGTGCCATCTCCGGTCCAGGGGCTCCATCAGGCCATAAAATGTCAAAAGGCCTGCAGGAAGTGTCCCCGTCCTCCAAAGCAACTGATCAGCATTTTGCTCCTGCCAATAATGATAAAGCGCTGTCACATTTGCTTTCCTCCAAGCTATTAGGTCAAATATGTTCATTCCAAAAGCCCATCCACAAGTATGCGGATCAATTTTTGAGCTGATGATCGGTTGAGAGAAATTAAGATACTTGTGGTACCGATGAAACGACTCTAAACAAGTCTCCACTGCTCCAATAACATTGCCATGCAATTCTATGGAAAAAAGCTGTGTCAAGTCCTTCTGCACCACAACATCATCATCAAGGAAAACCACCTTCTCCAAGTTGGGTAGTATTTGAGGAATGTAGAACCGCAAATGGTTCAGCAGAGAAACGAACTTTGGATTGTGGAACTTTATTTCTCTTTCTGGAGTCTTCGAGCCAACATCGTAGTAACCCTTGGTTTCCATCTCTGACAGTCGCCTGACCAGAGGAGAAGAAGCAGCATTCAACCATGAGAACTCATCTATGCAGCGGACTTCAACAGTACACCCTTTGAAGTCATTTATCAGGAACCAGGTTGACATAGCACCAAAATTGATCCTGTCCGTGACTACATGAAACACGAGCTGCTGAGGGTGGTTTGCATTTGAAACTGTTGAATTGACAACAACTGAAGTGGCGAGCACATTATCCGAGAATATACAGAAGTGATACAGATTATTGTCTACCAACCGTGTGGAATTCCTATGCTCCTCTGAACGGCTCTTTAGTTTTGGGTTCTGAAGCCACTCTTCTGTCAGCTTCACCGTTAAACAATGCAGATTCTTGGGGAGGGATTCTGCAGCTAACTGACCAAACTCGGCAGTCTGAACAACTGATGCCTTTGCACGCTCCTCTAGTGCAAGGGCATGGCTCTTCAGTGTCACTATTGTTGTGCTGATATCATAATGAGAATCCTGCGCTTTGTATATCAACCGTGCTAGCCGAGTTATTATAGGATGAGCTTCTTCCTGAGTGATGGCTCTCCCACTAACAGCCCCTTCAGACAGCAATCTCTGACAATTCCTTATTTGGGAACTAAGCTCCCATGCAAGCTGAAGGTTGCCATGCTCTTTTGAAAGGATAACATAGGCCTTTGCTAGGGTCATTTGATCTGCTAATTGCCGTGCAAAAGATGTGCTGCTTAAAAGCTCTTCTGTGAAATTCACTTTCTCATGAGAAACTTCTTCAGTCTCTGACCCTTTATTCTGGAACAAGAAAGCGATTCATCAAGAAACATGCACAGGCAACTGAGTTTAGCAAAAGGAACTGAATATC
This sequence comes from Avena insularis, assembly GCA_023614405.1. Classification (NCBI taxonomy): domain Eukaryota; kingdom Viridiplantae; phylum Streptophyta; class Magnoliopsida; order Poales; family Poaceae; genus Avena; species Avena insularis. Next base: position 451,726,651 of record CM042690.1, read on the forward strand.
TTTTATAGCGGGGAAGACCAATCAGGAAACCAAAAATAGTTTTCAGAACAGAGAAATATATTGAAGTATAAGGAGAAGTTTCTGATTATCAGCCCAATGGATTGTCCTCGTCTTCTTTGGCACTAAATTTACATGTTACAACCAAACAGCTATGTTCACAAGAATGGGTTGAAATACAGCTATAGTGCCAGAAATAACAGTTGATAGCCAACACAGTTTGGCATCGGACACTCGCACAAGAAATGTTCATAACAACTTTCGCATAGAGAAGATTAACAGGGTCTATTACTATTTAGTACTACCTCCGTTCCATAATGTAAGCCTTTCTAGCAGTTCAAATTGAACTGCTAAAAAGGTTTCATTTTGGAACGGAGGTAGTATTTATTTACTACCTGTTTTATGCTCAGGCACCCAACAATCATCTGGGTTTTTGGTTGGTGCCGATTTCCCCTATTTAAGACATGCCAATATTGGTCATGAAATGGGTTTCACATGGTTTGGATGAAAACAAACTGATGGCTATGGCAAGGGAATCTTGTATAAACTTTACAAGTTAAACACATGCCAAATACAGCCAATGGCAATTCTTGGCATCATACCAAGCAGCATTTTCTATGAGACAATAAATAGTGCATCTCAAATTAAGAACTTGAGAACAAACCAGAAGAGTGCAAAAGAACTATAAACGATCGAGTGAAACTACAGGAATCAGGAGCTGTTTGGTTAGGCTTAATTTGGGCTTTTGGCTTATAAGCCACAAAAGCACCTAAATAGTTGCTTTTGATTTTGTCTTATACCATCATGTAACAATATCTAGTCAAAATCCAAAAGCCAAAGCACATATTTAGGTGCTTTTGTGACTTATAAGCCAAAGTCCAAAAAGACGGAAAAAGCCCAACCAAGCAGCTCCTCAAAGCTTCAAGCTGGACAAAAGTTTAGCTTCTTTCATTATTTCTTATTCATTGCAAGGATAAATACCCACTGAAAGCAACATTTTTAGAGCCATAACAAAATAATCTTATCAAAATATTAGGCAGGTAACTAGATTCCGTAGTGTATTCCGTTTTAGTTGCAAGCCTAAAGACCAATGAAAATACATTTTTAGACCCATACGAAGATAATCTTATCTTAATATTAGGTACTCCCTCCATTCGATATTAGTACAAGTGACAACTAATATGGAACGGAGGGAGTAGATAACTAGACTCGCAGCACAGATGCCTAAAACAATTATAAAGGGAGCACAGCTATTTAAGAGCAGCAAACTCCAAACACATAATATCGATGAACATATTTTAAATTTAATTCACATGCTACTTTAGAAGCTGTACTGATACCATCAAATATCATCACCTGCAAGCCCCATCCAGTCACATCAACAGTCATTTCCCTCTTTATTTCTAAAATATGAACTTACTTGGTGCCCTCTATCATTTATGCAATTATAGGTAGAAAAAATAAGGGAAGACATAGATATCTTATCGAAAATGGTTCCCTGAAATAATTCCCTTGCTAGACATTGGCTATTGCATTTAACCTGTTTGCCAGATGTTTCCATTTAAATTGGTATCATATACTACCAATTGAGATTTCCTCGAGTCCATGAAACACTATGGATTTTACCAAAGCTAACACCTAACAAATTATACTAGTTACATAATGCCCTAAATTATTAGTTACATAATGCCCTAAATTGTTTCTGCCTAACGAGTTCAGGTCCTAACTATCATATGGGTTATATAAAATTCCGGATCTGAGACTCATACCACATATAGAACTACACTTAATTTTTGAAATAAGAATCACTAGCAAATTAGCAAACTCATATTCCTAGGGTTACCATGTTCTATTGATGATCTCACTGGATCTCACGCATTCCTCTCATAAGCAGTGCAATGGAGAAAAAGTATATTCATAATTAACTACTGTATTACTAGTATATAGGCAGGAATATGCCATAGGAGGAAAAAAATGTTTCCAAGGGCTACTGGAAGTCCTTCGACATCAGAAGTAAAAAACCATGACCCCCCAATGCTATTCTATCGGAAATCGGAAGTACCAAAGTACTCCCAAAATATAAGATGTTTTAGTCCTTTTTTGAGACGCATGTATCTAGACCCCTTTTAGTGTGTAGGTTCAGAGAAAAATGAGTGAACCTACAGACTAAAAGGAGTCTAGGTACATGTGTTTCAGAAAAAGGCTAAAACATCTCATATTTTGAAACGGGGGGAGTAGCTGGCAACTAGTCCCTGTATAATTCACCCGCAGTTGTAAAAGATTGATATTGCGCGTAGTACTGCATATCGACTTAACCTATGATTTTAATTTTTTGTCATTCCATGTTGTCCTCACACAATTAAAAGTCATCATCTTCATAGTACAGGAACAGCATGTGCTCTCAGCAGATTGATGGGAAAGCACCTTTTGAGGATGACACTTTACCTACGTACTTGAGCAGACTTCCAAACAAGTCCAAAGACAGCCTATCTATAATGCCGCACCAGCTCGTAGAATATACAGGCTGTTTATCGTTTCTAACAGCTAGTCATGATTCGCCATCAAAAACATTTTCAACCATGGACAAGAAAGTGTTTCCATAAACATAACCAAATGACTGACCTTAAGGATCTAGTAACACTGAAAGTGGGTACTTAAGATCTAGTCTAGAAAATAATGTACACTCAGTCTCGCCACAATTAGTCTAACAACACACGACCACGCTCACCTTTTACCCAAACATTGTCCTACACTGAGTCAGGGATGATCAATCTGCATAATTACAGATATGAAACATAGTACACCTGAAGATCTCAAACAAGATGCTAATCGAGATCCACTAAAGTGGTACAGCAGCTGGGCAGGACGCACAAAAACATTTCTGATGTAATTTGAGAACAGACGGGGCTTAGTGATCTTCCGAATGATGTCACTCAATTCAGCAAAGCTGGGAAATCAAACAAAGTGGAGTTTGCACTACTCACTATGACGGGCGGCCGGAACTGCTCCTTCTGGTTATGGTGCAGGACGAAGAGCATGAGCCCAACCACAAGGAAGATCCCAACGAGCCACCAGATCCAGCCAGGCAGCCGCCGTCGGGATTGGCGCCGATACTCAGGTGCCCGCCTCCGCATCTCTGAGCCCCGCATCTCACCGCCCCGCGCCCTCCCAGAAGCCTCTCTTTGCAATAATTCAGCCTAGGGACTCGGACGCTGACCTCACCGCCGGCTCGCCAAACCCTCATCCATGGAACACTCTGAAAGGCGCTGTCTTTGGCGGCGATCCGGGGTCCGGACGGATCAGGAACAGATGCACATCCCGTAGCCGGTCCAGCGGAGGCGGCGGATCGCCCCCGAACAGAGACGACAGCAACTGCTTGGCGAAGCTCGGACAGCGAGCGAGGCAGGAAGGGCGGCTGGTAGGAGGTTGGTGAGATCTGAGAGGTGGAATGCGAGAAGCGAGAGGTAGGAGGAGGCGGGATTTAGAGAGAGAAAGAGAGGGAGATCTGATGAGGGAGGGAGGGAGGTGGAGGTAGTAGTTCTTCGCCGGCTGACGTAAGTGGGAAGACAGCGAAAGGTTTTCCTTTTCACCTCATGCGACTCCATTTCTCTTCTCCCCTCCCCAGTTCGGGTCGCTGGTTCTGGATTCGCAGCCCGATACACATTACAGAGCACAACCAGCTTGCTGTCATCGATTGGGGGTTTTCGCGCCTGGCACAAACCGCGTGTTTTAGAGTAACTTTGTGTAAAAGTGGGCAAACTTTTAAAATAACCCACTTTTAAAGTTTTGGTCGAAAAAATTGTTCAATCTAGATCTCATAAAACTCGGTTGATCTGTAAGGTTTTAATGGGCACCCACTCCCGAGAACTTTGTATTCCTAGTTTAGGAGTAATTTTGGCGCGCTCTCCGCCGCGGAATTCGCCAGAATCTATCCAACTTTCGCCACGCTAGCCAAATTTGGGCTCTCCAGGAACTCGATCTCACAGCCCCACGGGTCCTCTGCCTCGTTGCAGCCTCGCGGGGAACTTGACGACAACGCCACTACCCCATCTTCTTCCTGGCCTCGAGACAGCAGTGGGGTCGGCAAGGCTTGGGCCACGCGGGAGGCCGCAACCTCGGCTTTCCCCGGCCGAGGCGAACGGGGGAGTCCGTCGGGGATCGAGCGTCTGGGCTAGAGGCCATGTGTGCGGGCCTCGTGCGGCTTCCGGAGGCAACGACGATCTCGCGGGCGATAGGGCCACGACTGACAAGCAATGCGAAGATGCGGGAGATGACCTGTCGGCGCGGATGTAGGGCCAACGCCTCACCAAAGAGGGGCAGGCAGGTAGGGTGGCATGGGGGAGGTGATCGGGCGGTGATTGGGTTGGGCTAGGAAAAAATGTTTAATTTTCCCAACTAATGACGGAAATGTTTTTGTAAAGAAATTACGAAGAATACGACTAAGAGCGCCATAAGCCTAGTTTTCAGACATATTGTGGACCGTGTTATACTTACGATTTCCAAATTTTATGATTTTTTAATCTTCTTAGCTAACTTTCCCTACTTAAATGACTTTATGTCGATCTATTAAAATTAATTAGATAAGATTTGAACTATAAGTAAGTGGTAGATTGCTTTAATGACCAAAAGTTTTGAAAGATTGAACTTCTTATTAAAAGTTTGCACGTCTGCTGACATAGACATATTTGGCAGTGTTTTAAAAACAAATGAATAAAATAAAAAATTGGAAAACAAAAGACTTACGCATGGCGTCTTTGCATGTATTACTACCATGAAAAATTGTAAACATAAGTTTGACAACTTCTGAAAAACCCGTTTCACATAATTGGCCTACCATGTATGAATACTCTTGTGTTCCAAACCGAACGGCCTAACTATATCGAGATCATAGTTTACGATACAATTCCCGCAATTGATATGGGTGCATCTTTGCATAATAATAATGTGTCAATGAGAGTTTCCAACTATTTGAGAAAAAACATTTTTAATTTTCTAAGTGACGTGAATTTTTTTTATGAAGCAAGTATGAGAAAAACATGGCACGCAATGCCACAAACCCAGTTTTCTAAACAAATTGAACCATGTTAATTTGACTTGCAATTGCTAAGTTGTATGAGCAGAGAAAGCGCATAGATGGTATAAGGTAAACAATGATCCAATTTGGTTTTTAAACTTTCTAGCTAACTTCACTCACTAAAATTATTTTATGCTATTTACTTAAATTAGGTAAAAAATAACTACAAATCTTCTGAATGTACCCGGGCAGGCAATATGTTGGAACCACACAAGTTTTAAAATATTTAACAATTAGATATTTTGCATGCCTAGATGTTGATGGAAAATTTCCGAGTTTTATGAATTTTCAATCTTTCTAGCTAATTTTGTGACTTTATGTCTAATTAGTAAAACTAGGTAAAGTTATAAAAACTTATGCATGACGTCCTCTTACGTGTAATAGTTTTCATGAAAAATGCAAACATAATTTTTTGATAACTTTTGAAAAAAAATCGCTTCACAATGTAGCATGTCATGTATTAACCGTCATTGGGTTTCAAGACAAATAACCAATGTTAAGGACATATATGTTCAAAGTTCATGTTGATGCACTCATATATATTTCGTAGATGGGTGCATCTTGGCATGGTAAAAAATGTTGTCAATAGGAAGTTTTCAACTTTTAGGTTTTTTTGTTGGTTATCCAAGCAATTGATAGGATTTTTTGTGAGAAGCATGTTGGAGATATGCTCTATGGGTATCACCATAGTATAGCCTTATTGACTAAACCAGGTGGACCATGGATGATAGCATGGCCTATGGCCTGCTGGACGGCCTGATTAGGTGAATCTAGAAGGGAGGTCTATGCCGGATAACAGAGTGGCTACAATATCGACAAAGACAAAGCCCGGGCCTTGGAGTATAAGGCACGAAGACTAGTGTAGGACTCTGTAACCTGTTTGGTATGGAATTTATCTATAATTCTAGGTTCTAGTGCCTTTATAACCCGGACCTACGGGAGCCTTTAGGGCACCACACAATCTCGCATAGCAAACCACACAATTTATGTAAATCGGCGTATTAGCATTATACTGATTTATAGAAGGAGTATAATCTCGCCACCATCATGGGATCTGAATCTGGGTAAGCTATATTATCTCGTACCCACCAACTCGCCGCCTTTCCTCCATATCTCTCTAAACACACCATGAGGTTCCCCCTATGGTGTACTCGTCAATAATACCATGACAGTTTGCGTCTATTATGGGACAAGAGGCGCTTCGAGCTCTACACCGGGTGACATGAGTATGACTAATCGGGTTCCTACGATTAATTACCCTGGTTGCATAAAGTCTTATGGCCCATGAAGCCCATAAAGAGTAAAGGAAGGTCCATGAAGCATCCGACGGATAGAAAGCGCGTCTTGGCGACCAAGGAAGAAATAGAAACCGACATTGTATTAGTGTTGTAATTGTAACTTGTAACCTATCCGTATATGGCCCCGGGACCCGGCCTATTATATAAAGGTTGGGAGGAGCCAATGGAGAGGTAGCAAAAAAAGTCTTGAGAGATTTGTAACCATATTGTCCATAAACAATCAGACGACTTCGACTCCCTTATTTGTATGACCAGCCGACGAAATCTCCAGCGTTCTCTTTTCCATGAAACCCTAAGTCCATAACCATGGACATTGCCGAGGTTATCCCTCGTCAATTGGAGTCGTCTGTGGGAAATCTGAACGCTGGAGTCATGGATTCGGCGGCCCCCTCTTCACCAAGAAAAACTCGACAGCAGCGGATCGAGGCCCGCACACCCCTGTTTCGGTTCCCGTCGACTTCAACGGCGGATCCGATCTCATAATTGGAAGTTTCCACTTCTACGTGGAGGAACCTGACAATCTTTTCCTATCGGCCCCGATTTATTCGGATCCATCGGTCATAACAGCAGCGCCTATGGCGATTCCTGCATCTTCTGTCAGCTCATTTGAAGAAGCGGCACCCCAGCCGGTAAACGGCGAAGAAAATTCTGAAAACTCTGCAAATCTAGGGGATCTGGCCGATCTGTACGAAGGTCTCTCCTTCGGTTCATACAACCATCTAACGCCACCACGTGGCTCAAGTCCAGCAAACACTGAACCCGATGAAAGCGACGAAATCATCGACTTTGGAATCTAGATGGCTGAATCTGTTGGAATTATGCCCTAGAGGCAATAATAAAGATGTTATTATTATAATTCTTGTTCATGATAAAGTTTATATTCCATGCTAGAATTGTATTAAGCGGAAACATTAATACTTGTGTGGTTTGTGAACAACACCGTGTCCCTAGTACGCCTCTATGGACTAGCTCATTGATCAATGATGGTTAAGGTTTCCTAACCATAGACATGAGTTGTCAATTGATAATGAGACCATATCATTGGGAGAATGATATGGTGGACAGACCCAAACTAAGCAAAGCTATTAGATCGTCTCATTGTGTTCTTCTTTGCGAAGCTTTTCCTATGTCAAATATTGTATTCCTTAGACCATGAGATAATACAACTCCCTGGTATCGGAAGAAAGCTTTGAGGTCATCAAACGTCATCCTATGAGAGGGTGATCATAAAGGTGTCTCTCGGTGATCGGAAAGTATCATTGGGTTGTATGTATCGAGATGGAATTTGTCCCTCCCAAGTCGGAGAGATATACTTGGGCCCACTCGATGTCGATATCAACACCGCTTGCAAGCATGTGGTTAAGGAGTTAATCACAAAGTGATATCGGATTCTGAACGAGTAAAGTACTTGCGAGAGCGAGATTGAACTAGGTATGGCGATACCGACGATCGAATCTCGGGCAAGTAAAATATCGCGAGCGAAGGAATATATATATGGGATTGATTGAATCCTGGCATCATGGTTCATCCGATATGATCATCGATGAATGTGTGGAGTCAATATGGGTGCCCAGACCCGCTGTTGATTATTGATAGAAGATCATATGCATATTCTCGAACCCGAGGTCACACACTTAACGTGTCTCGGCGCTAGGATAGATTGGATACTTGGTTTATGAATTTTTGTTGAGTCTCGGATGAGATCCGGGACATCCTGAGAGGTTCGGAGTGGTCAGGAGAATAAGATTCATATAAGGCGTCTGATTTTGGAGTTGAATTGTTAGGATTAATCGGTATTGTCTGGAAGCTTCTAGAACCTTCGGAAGGGACCAACGTGGCCCCACCTTCGGGGAGGGCATGGGCCTATGAGGGAGTGTCCTGGCCGCATTGGGCCAGGGCACAAGGCCCCATAGGGCCCAGCCGATCCTAGATAAGTTTAAATCGTTTAAACTAGAGATAAGATAGGGTTTCTAGAAGGAGAGTTTAAATCGTTTAAACTAGAGATAGGCTTGGAGGATGGGCAAGGGCTGGCGCACCCCCTCTATATAGAGGGCTGGTGCGCCTCCCCCAACCTACACCTTCCTCCAAACCCTAGTTGCCCTGCTGCCCTCCTCTCTCCCTCCCATTGTTTGTAGGCGAAGCCTGCTGAAATTCTCCACCATATACACCACGCCGTCGTGTTGTAGATCCAATATATCTCTCCACCCTACTTGCTGGTCCGAGGAAGGAGGCGCCGAGTGCTGCGTGTGCATCTCACGGAGGCACCGCCACTTGTGGTGCTAGATCGGATCGGATCGCGAGGAGGAGAAGCGATGCGACTACATCACCCACGTTCCGGCGAGCGTTCATTGTCGCGAATCTTCAAGGGTATGAAGATCTAATCCAATCTCTCTCGTTGTTTGCATCTCCTAGATTAGATCTTGGCTTTCCCTCTGTTCGCTTCCGTAGAAAATTTTGATTTACTATGCTGCGAAACCCTTCAGTGGTATCAGAGCTAGATCTATGTGTAGATGTGTTTCACGAGTAGAGCATAACATGGTTGTTGCGAGGCGTTGATGTTTTCTGTTGCAAGCCTCTTGTTTGTGTTCTTCTTATGGCCGGGATAGTGAGATTAGGCGGTCAGGCCAACCTTCGTGACGTCGTTAGCGAGACCGGCTCCGCACTTGGCGTGTGGCTTGTACCATACATGCGGTGGTGGATGTCAGTTTCTCTCACTATAGTTGTCATGGGATTAACACAAGAGTTTGGCAAACATAATATCACCGTTGTGGCTTTCCGTAGGTAAGAATCGTTCTTAGCATCTACTCCCATAAGCCACGTAAAACATGCAACAACAAAGTAGAGGCGTCGAACTTGTTTGCGAGTGTTTTCTGTGATATGGTATGGCCCAAGATGTGATGTGTATAATGTATGCGATGATCATGTTTTGTAATGTTTCACGACTTGCATGTCGATGAGTACACAACCGGCAGGAGCCATATGGTTGTATTTATAATTGTGTATGACCTGCGAGTCAACTTCTTATACGCCATGTAATAGCTTTACTTTATCGCTAAGTAGTTAGCAATAGTTGTAGTTGCTATTCGTGGTGGAGGCAATCATGGTGGAGTGATGGAGATCATGGAACGCACAAGATGGAGATCATTGCGAAGATTGGCTGTACCATGTCACATAAAGTTATATGCATGTGATGTTTATCCTTTTATGTATCTTATTATGCTTAGATCATGACGGTAGCATTATAAGATGATTCCTCATAAAGATCAAGATAAAAGTGTTCTCCCATGTATGCACCGTTGCGAAAGTTCGTGTCCAAGCATCACGTGTTGTTCTGGTGATATAGACTCTACGCTCACATACAACGGGTGCAAGCCAGTTTTGCACCTTGAAATACTTGGGTTTGACTTGACGAGCCTAGCATGTACAGACATGGCCTCGGAACACAAGAACCGAAAGGTTAAGCATGAGTCATATGAATGATATGATCGACACTTCGTTGTCCACCATTGAAGCCACATCTCTTCTCGTGATGATCGGATTAGGTGTGGTGAATTTGGATCGTGTTCACTAAACAACTTGAGGGATGTTGAATTTAGTGGGAGTTCATCTAGTAATTTGATTAAGTTGAACTATTTATCATGAACATAGTCTAAATTGTACTTGCAAATACTGTAGATCACATGGCCAAGTCCAACTTCAACTTCAACGTTTTCGCTGAGAAGGAAAAGCTTAGAAACAATGGGTCTAACTTCACCAATTGGTTCCGCAATCTAAGAATCATTTTGTCTGGCGGACAAAAGGACTATGTCCTTGGGAAAGCGTTAGGTGACCCCCCTGCTGCAACTGCGCCGGCTGATGAGAAAGCTGTCTATCAGTCGCGCAAAGATGATTATGGTGTGATTAAGAGCACCATGTTGTTTGCTATGGAACCGGAACTTCAAAATCGTTTTGAAAACTATCCCGGGCCCTTTGAGATTCTCGAGAGCTGAAAACCATGTTTGAGACTCGGGCCCGTTCGAGATATGAGATCTCCGAAGTTCTTTAACCGCAAGATGGAGGAAGGGAGTTCCGTTAGTGAGCACGCCATTAAGATGTCGGGCTACACTCAACGCCTTGAGCAACTAGATCGCAAGATTCGGAGGAGCTCAAGATTGACAGGTTCTGCAATCACTCCTCCCAGCTACAAAAGTTTTGTAGTGACTCATAATCAGATTGGTTCCACTGATACGATCACCGAGCTCTTCGCAAAGCTGAAGGCTGCGGAGGTGGACATCAAGAAGGATAATCATGTGTTGATGGTCAACAAGCCCTCCTTTAAGAAAGGTAAAGGTGCAAAGAAGCCCTTCAAGAAAAGCGGCGGCAAGCGCGTTGCCCCTGCTGAGAAGAAGCTCAAGTCTGGACCTAAGCCGGACACTGAGTGCTTCTATTGCAAGGACAAGGGTCACTGGAAGCGCAACTGTCCGAAGTACTTAGCGGACAAGAAGGCTGGCACCATCAAAGGTATATTTGATATACATGTTATTGATGTTTTCCTTACTAGCCCTCGTTGTAGTGCCTAGGTATTTGATCTTGGTTCGGTTGCTAATATTTGTAACTCGAAGCAGAGCTACGGAATAAACGAAGTCTTGCGAGGATGAGGTGACGATGCGGCGTTGGCAGCGGATCAAGAGTTGATGTGATGGCCGTCGACGCTCTCCTTAGTTTTACCTTGATTAGTTTTAAACCTTAATAAATGTTATTATGTACTGCGTTGAGCATGAACATTATTTCTGGATCGTGTTTATTGCAAGACGGTTATTCATTTAAATCGGAGAATAATGGTTGTTCTATTTATATGAGTAACATCTTTTATGGTCATGCACCCCTTGTAAATGGTTTATTTCTTCTAAATCTCGAAAGGGATGAAACACACATCCATAACCTTGAGGCTAAGAGATGCAAAGTAGATAGTGATAATACTGCTTATTTGTGGCACTATCGTCTAGGTCATATTGGTGTAAAGCGCATGAAGAAACTCCATTCTGATGGACTTTTGGAGTCTCTTGATTTTGAATCATTTGACACATGCGAACCATGCCTCATGGGCAAGATGATCAAAACCCGTTCTCCTATGATGGAGCGAGCAACGGACTTGTTGGAAATCATACATACCGATGTATGCAGACGATGAGTGTTTAATGGCGGTGGATATCGCTATTTTCTCACTTTTACCGATGACTTAAGTAGATATGGGTATATCTATTTAATGAAACATAAATCTAAAACGTTTGAAAAGTTCAAAGAATTTCAGAATGAAGTGGAGAACCATCGTAACAAAAAGATTAAGTTTCTACGATCCGATCGTGGGGGCGAATATTTGAGTTATGATTTTCTCACGCATCTCAAGGCAAGTGGAATCGTTTCACAACTCACGCCACCCGGAACACCACAACGCAATGGTGTGTCTGAACGCCGGAATCGAACCCTATTAGATATGGTCCGATCGATGATGTCTCTTACTGATTTGCCGTTATCGTTTTGGGGTTATGCATTAGAAACTGCTGCATTCACTTTAAATAGGGCTCCATCTAAATCCGTTGAGACGACACCGTATGAACTGTGGTTTGGTGCTAAACCTAAGTTGTCGTTTCTTAAAGTTTGGGGATCTGAAGCTTCGTCAGAAGTTGATGCGGACAAGCTCGAACCCAAAGCGGAGAAATGTGTCTTCATAGGATACCCTAAGGAAACTATTGGGTATACCTTCTATCACAGAACCGAAGGCAAAGTGTTTGTCGCAAAGAACGGTTCCTTTCTTGAGAAGGAGTTTATCTCGAAAGAAGTGAGTGGGAGGAAAGTATAACTAGACGAGGTTATTGAACCTTCTCTTAAATTGGAGAGTAGCGCAGCACCTGAAATTGTTCCAGTGCCGCCTGCACCAACAATAGAGGAAGCTAATGACAAGGATCATGAAGCTTGGACGATCTGCTCTTGAACATCGCAGGTCGACAAGGTCGCGTGCCCTCTGAGTGGTACGGCAACCTGTCTTGTGTCTTGTTAGTAGAAGACAATGAACCTCTGAACTATGAGGAAGCGATGATGAGCCGGACTACGAGAAATGGCTAGAAGCCATGAAATCCGAATTGGGATCCATGAGCGAAAACCAAGTATGGACTTTGGTGGACCCTCCTAGCGAAGAAAGGCCGTTGAGTGCAAATGGATCTTCAAGAAGAAAGCGGGCGGATGGTAATGTTACCGTCTATACAGCACGGCTTGTTGCGAAAGGTTTTCGACAAGTTCAAGGTGTTGACTACGATGAGACTTTCTCTCCCGTAGCGATGTTTAAGTCCATTCGGATTTTATTAGCAATTGCTGCGTTTCATGATTATGAAATATGGCAAATGGATGTCAAGACTGCTTTCCTCAATGGCAACATTGATGAAGAGTTGTTATGATGCAACCCGAAGGTTTTGTCGATCCTAAGGATGCTGATAAAGTATGCAAACTTCAGCGTTCCATTTATGGACGAAGCAAGCATCTCGGAGTTGGAACCTTCGTTTTGATCAAGTGATCAAGAGCTTTGGATTTGTTCCAAATTGCTATGAAGCTTGCATCTACAAGAAAGTGAGTGGGAGCTCGGTGACGTTTCTGGTACTATATGTGGATGACATATTGATTATTGGAAATGACATCAACATGCTTAACGATGTGAAGAGTTATTTGAACAAGTGTTTTCAATGAAAGACCTAGGTGAAGCTGCTTATATATTGGGCATCAAAATCTATAGAGATAGACAAAGGCGCTGATAGCTTTAAGCGAGTACATACCTAGACAAAGTTACGAAAAGGTTCAGAATGGATAAGGCATTGAAAGGTTCGGTGCCTATGTTGTCGAGTAAGATATTGAGCAAGGCTCGGTGTCCATTCTGATAAATGATAGGGAAGCTATGAGCAAAGTGCCTTATGCCTCGGCCATAGGTTCCATCATGTATGTCATCTTGTGTACTAGACCGGATGTGTCCAATGCTCTTAGTTTGACGAGATATCAAAGTGATCCGAGTGGAACCTTTGGACGGTCGTAAGAACATCCTAAGATACCTAAATAGGACTAAAGAAATGTTCTTAGTCTATGGGGGTGATGAACAACTCGTCGTAAAGGTTACGTCGATGCTAGTTTTGACACCGACAAGGATGATTCTAAATCTCGACGGGATACGTGTATATTTTGAATGGAGGAGCTGTGAGATGGAGAAGCTGCAAACAAAGCGTGATCGGGGATCTGGTGAGAAGCGGAATACATGGCTCTGCGAGCGTCAAGTGAAGGAGTTTGGATCAGAAACTTCATCATTGAGCTTGGCGTGGTTCAAGTGCATTGGACCCACTGGAGATATTGTGTGATAACAAGGCGCCATAGCACTCGCTAAGGAACCAAGATATCATCCAAATACCAAGCATATCAACATAAGTTTCATATAATCCGAGATTATATAGCAGATGGAGATCTGAAGATCAGCAAAGTACATACAGATCTGAATGTCGCAGATCCATTGACTAAACCTCTTCCACGTGTAAAACATGATCAGCACCTCAGTGCCATGGGTGTGAGATTGTTGCCAAATGTAAACTAGATTATTGACTCTAGTGCAAGTGGGAGACTGTTGGAATTATGCCCTAGAGGCAATAATAAAGATGTTATTATTATAATTCTTGTTCATGATAAAGTTTATATTCCATGCTAGAATTGTATTAGCGAAAACATTAATACTTGTGTGGTTTGTGAACAACACCGTGTCCCTAAATGCGCCTCTATGGACTAGCTCATTGATCAATGATGGTTAAGGTTTCCTAACCATAGACATGAGTTGTCAATTGATAATGAGACCATATCATTGGGAGAATGATATGGTGGATAGACCCAAACTAAGCAAAGCTATTAGATCGTCTCATTGTGTTCTTCTTTGCGAAGCTTTTCCTATGTCAAATATTGTATTCCTTAGACCATGAGATAATACAACTCCTGGTATCGGAAGAAAGCTTTGAGGTCATCAAGCGTCATCCTATGAGAGGTGATCATAAAGGTGTCTCTCGGTGATCGGAAAGTATCATTGGGTTGTATGTATCGAGATGGAATTTGTCCTCCCAAGTCGGAGAGATATACTTGGGCCCTCGTGTCGATATCAACACCGCTTGCAAGCATGTGGTTAAGGAGTTAATCACAAAGTGATATCGGATTACGGAGCGAGTAAAGTACTAACGTGAGCAGATTGAACTAGGTATGACGATACCGACGATCGAATCTCGGGCAAGTAAAATATCGCGAGACGAAGGGACTATATATATGGGATTGATTGAATCCTGGCATCGTGGTTCATACGATATGATCATCGATGAATGTGTAGGAGTCAACATGGGTGCCTGGACCCGCTGTTGATTATTGATAGAAGATCATGTACGCATATTCTCGAACCCGAGGTCACACATAACGTGTCTCGGCTAGGATAGATTGGATACTTGGTTTATGAATTTTTGTTGAGTCTCGGATGGGATCCGGGACATCACGAGAGGTTACAGGTGGTCAGGAGAATAAGATTCATATAAGGCGGCAGTTTTGGAGTTGAATTGTTAGGATTAATCGGTATTGTGCGAAGCTTCTAGAACCTTCCGGAAGGGGACCAACGTGGCCCCACCTTCCGGGAGGGCATGGGCCTATGAGGGAGTGTCCTGGCGCATTGGGCCAGGGGCACAAACCCCATAGGGCCCAGCCGATCCTAGATAAGTTTAAATCGTTTAAACTAGAGATAAGATAGGGTTTCTAGAATGGATAGTTTAAATCGATTAAACTAGAGATAGTCATGGAGGATGGGCAGGGCTGGCGCACCCCCTCTATATATAGAGGGCTGGTGCGCCTCCCCCAACCTACACCTTCCTCCAAACCCTAGTTGCCTGCTGCCCTCCTCTCTCCCTCCCATTTGTTTGGCGAAGCCTGCTGCAGAAATTCTCCACCATATAGACCACGTCGTCGTGTTGTAGATCCAATCTATCTCTCCACCCTACTTGCTGGTCCGAGGAAGGAGGAGACGTCGAGGTGCTGCACGTGTGCATCTCACGGAGGCACCGCCACTTGTGGTGCTAGATCGGATCGGATCGCGAGGAGGAGAAGCGAGTACGACTACATCACCCACGTTAAACGAGCGTTCCGGCTTGAATCTTCAAGGGTATGAAGATCTAATCCAATCTCTCTCGTTGTTTGCATCTCCTAGATTAGATCTTGGCTTTCCCTCTGTTCGCTTCCGTAGAAAATTTTGATTTACTATGCCGCGAAACCCTTCAGAATCTACCCAGAACAGAACCCGCGAGATTTCACTGGCTTCCCAAATAGTGTCTCTTACGGATCCAACGATGACAACAGTAGCTCGTACATGACGCATCACCAAGTGTGCATGATTATCAATGAACCATCAACATAACGTGACTCCAACGGTAACCCGATCTTTGATCCGAGTGATATTCTGTCGGGTGATGATGCAGAAAACCACGGAAATGGAGTGAAAGTGTAAGATGGTTTACCTAGAGGGGGTGAATAGGTTTCTACAAAATTCTTTATAATCTTTTGCAAGTTTTAGGCTTTGTGGAATATAAGTGTGCCTAAATGCAAAACTAGGTAGGCAACCTAGATGATGATACAAGATACTTCAAGCACGAAGGTTATCCCAAAGTAAACAACACAAGTAAGGGAGTGGTTAAGGAATAACCGAAGCACGCTAAGACGAAGATGTATTCCTGTGTTCACCACCTTTGGGAAGGGGGCTACATCACGTTGGAGAGGTGTGAGGTTCCACGAAGGATTCCCCAACACCACGAAGGCTCACCTTCTTCTTCGAGCCTATCCCACGAAGGAGTAGCTCACTTACTCGTGGTAGACTTTAAGGTAGTCTCCAAACCCTCACAAACTTTCCACGAAGAAAATCACAAGTCGAATGCCTCCGGGCAACCCTAGCCGCCTAGGGTTTCCCACAAACCCAAGAGTAACAAGCTAACTCGATGAACTCAAGGGGGAATGAACTTTGGCTTGGTGGAAACATAGATCGGGACCTCCTCTTGCTTTCTACCAAAGGGATTTGGATTTGGTTGGGTAGTGACATGGGTATACCCTACAGGTACTCGAGCTTGGTATATATGGCCTAAATACGTAAAGGCCCACGGTGTCGCCAAGGCCCAAATGAAGGACTCGAGTAACCTACGGACTCTCGATTGCTTGAAGAACAAGAAGAAGCTAAAGATAGAAAGTTTGAAGGGGAAAACCCTAACTTGTAACTGACTCAACCTGTTACTCGAGACCTAACCTACCTATATAAAGGTTAGGAGGGGGAGGCGAGGAGGACACACGCAACCCTAGTTTCCACAACCCTCGCCAGATTGCATCTGCGCACCATTGTAATCTTCGATTCCTTCGATAATTCCACGAGCAGACAAGTAGGAGTAGGGACCTCTACGAGGCCTGAACCTGGGTAAATCTTTGAGTCCCCTGTGTGATTGTTTGCTAGCCGATAGATATCTCCAGCGCTCCCTCCTTCTCCAAAACCCAAGTCCATAACAATGGGCATTGATGAGTTAAACCCTCGTCAATTGGCGCCGTCTGTGGGAATTGGGAGTGCTGATGTTGCGGCTTCTTCAGCCCCATCAACCGCGATCTACAACTCCGCAACAACGGAGATTCGCCAGCTCTTCGGCGCGTTCGACTTCACCGTCCACACGCCAGCCACTCGCCCGGCTTTCGAGTCCGTAGGCGACGGGATTAGCCTAGCAATAGGGAGCTTCCGCTTCCAAGTTGGTCAGATGGGCACTCTTCGCATGCCTGATCAGCCGACGACACCATCGATTGCTCCACATCATGGTTCCCCCCATCGATCGACACACTTAGTGAGCTCAACGCCTCGACAACAGTCGAAAACACGGTCAGCGACAGCAGTCGCGACTCCGATCTAGGTGACATGGCCACTGAAGACGGAACCTACGGTTCCGGATCTAAGAGTTGTGGGAGCAGCAGCTTCCCCAATCACTTCATGTGCGCCGTCATCAACGCAGGCGACACCTCCGCTAACCGCGACAATACGGGCAATCACGGCAATGGAACCGACCCGCCAAACGGCGGCAACGGTGGCAACGAAGTTAACGGCGGTAACGATGGCGATCGCACCAACGCCAACAATGGAGGAGCAGCCAAGCCTCCAGCCATAATAAACGAGCAAACCGGCGAACGCGTCGTGATCAAGCTCAATGAGCAAGAGTGGGCTCGCTACCGCGAGGCCCTACGAGGCACTCCTCTACCCTTCGGATCTCCGCAAGAACTGCTAATGGGCTACCATTGGCTCCTGAAGGAAGAATTCAAGCGCCAAGTGCAAACAATCGCGCAACTCGAGGCGCGCAAAAAGGAAGCAGACGAGTCGAGCCTTCGTCGTGCAGGGCTCTCCTCCTACGGAGGATCCTCCTCAAAAGGCAACGAATACGTTGCCAAAAAGAGGCAATCTCGGATGGCCCATCTCACTGAGCAAGAGCACATAGAAGCTGCAAAGGTCCTCGACTTCAGCTCTATGACGGTCGACACACGGGGCAACGTGGTCCCCAAGACGCCGCAAGTTGCGGTGACAGCGGCCACCATGTACCTCCTCAATAACCAGCCGCCAGCTGGAGATCCCCGAGCCGCCATGCACCGATCTACGATCGCGGGCTTGGGATTAATCGAGGCCGCCCTCGACAAGGAGCCAACACCGGAGCCAAAAAAGGGCAAAGCGCTACTCCTCGCCCTCATCTAGCGACGACAGTCGCGATCTGTCTCGATGTCACCGCTCATGGCGACACGACCGTGACTATGATGCGTGCGACGAACTCACGCAGTGCAAGATCGACAAATCAAGGGCGCGACGCGCTCGGTCGACTGACTCGGAAGAGGAGGATGTGGAGCTCTGTGGCGCCAGATTCTTCAGCAGATCCATTAGGCAGAAGCGAATGCCTAAGGGGTTTAAACTCCCGTCGGAAAGCCCGAAGTTCGACGGCCTACAAGACCCAAAAATCTGTCTGGAGGACCACATCTCCTCTGTCAGGCTCCACGGAGGCAGTCAAAGCACGACCATGCAATGCTTGCAGCTACAGCTGCAGGGCGCCGCCCGAGCATGGCTCAACAACCTCCCACGCGGATCCATTCGCAGCTGGGACGAGCTGGTTTACAGCTTCGTGCGCAAAATTTCAAGGGCACGTACAAGCGGCCTGCATCAATCAAAGAGCTAAGATGCCGCCAGCAACGATCGGGCGAATCGCTATTCTCCTACATCCAAAGGTGGTCCATCATCAAGAACTCCGCAGAGAACATCTCGGAGGATCGCGCGATTGATGCATTCAACGGCGGCGTCCGCCGCCTAGAACTTAGGGAGGAGCTGGGCCGCTCAAAGCCCAAGACCATCGACCACCTGATGGAGATCGTGAATCGGTGGGCCGATGGAGAAGATTCGGTGAAGAATCGTGTTCATTCCGATGAGGAGGCGGAACTCGAGTGCAGACGCGACCGCCGAAGCAAACGCCGTATGCGCATCTACGATGACCGCGACGACGTCAACATGGTCGTAGCCGGCTACGCCGATAGACGCAACGACAACCGCAACAGCGGATACCATAACGGTGGATATCGCAACTTCGGGAAGACCACGCAAGTGTGGCAACGCCGCGACTGTGATGAAGCACCCGCAATAACCATTGAAGACAAACTATCCGGGCCATGCACGGTGCACTTCTACATCGACAAGCATGATGGGAAGAAGAAGTCCAGCCACCTCCTCAAGGACTGCCACGAGTTCCTCGAACTACATGAGGGATTAGCTCGGATGAACCGTAACGCAGTCGAAAGAGGTTACGGTGCCGCCCCAGGTGCCGTGGCACATGGCGCTCTGCCACCACCACCTGGGCCACCACCGAATGCAGCCACGCCGGACCAGCACCATGGAGGCGAACCCTACCCAAGTGCCATGGGTACCATGATGATCCAAAAAGGACGTCCCTCCAATCGGGTGTAGAAGGCTATCACTCGCCAAGTCAACTTGGCCACACACTCGCCACCATCTACCACTGAGTACCTCAGTGGAAGCGAGTCATGCATCACCTTCGACAAAAGCGACCACCCGCCTCAAGTATCTCGTCCAGGCCATTGTCCTCTCGTACTCGAGGCGCAAATCGGAGGCTTTGACATGAGCCGCGTCTTCATGGATGGCGGAAGCGGCATCAACCTCATATTCGCGAGTACCTTGTGAGCAATGAGGATCCCTCTAACCTGCCTGGAAGCCTCGGACACAACATTCCATGGCATCGTCCCAGGAAAAGGCATATATCCCATGGGCAAAATCAACCTCGACGTCATCTTCGGCACGCCGAAGAACTTCTGGCGCGAACGCATCGACTTTGAGGTCGTCGACTGGCCCTCACAATACCACTGCATCCTCGGACGTGTCGCGTTCGCTAGGTTCATGGCAGTGTCTCACTATGCCTACCTGCAGATGAAAATGGCAGGTCCCAATGGCGTCATCATGATCAACGGGAACTTCGAGAGATCCGACAGCTGCGACAGGGAATTCAATAGAATTTCCCAGTCCTTTGGCATGCAGGAAGAACTCACAAGACTGAAAGAGTCAACAGACAACAGTCTGCCTCCCCTGAGCCGGCCGAGCTCGCCCGAACTATCCTTCGACTCATCGGTGCACACCAAGAAAGTACAGGTCCACCCATTGGATCCCACCAAGACGGCCCTCATCGCCAACAACTTGAGTCCCGCATAGGAACTCGCGCTCGTCGAATTCCTCCGTGAGCACTGGGAAATTTTCGCCTGGTGTCCCGTGGACATGCCAGGAGTTCCCAAGGAATTCTCCGAGCATGCACTCAACGTCAACCCCGACGCAAGGCCAGTCAAGCAAACAATTCGGCGATTGTCCGAGCCACGAGCGCAGGCAGTTGGCATGGAGATCAACAGACTCCTCGACGCCAAATTCATACGCGAGATCAAGGAAAGCACTTGGGTCGCCAACACAGTGCTGGTACCAAAAAAGGACATGGATATCCTGCGGATGTGCGTGGACTTCACCTCTTTGAATAAGCATTGCCCAAAGGATCACTTCTCGTTGCCACGCATCGACTAGATCATCGACTCCACTGCGGGATGCGAGCGCCTCTGCTTCCTCGACGCCTACTCAGGCTATAATCAGATTCGAATGAAGGAGGAAGATCAAGAAAAAACAGCGTTTACAACGCCCTTTGGTGTGTTCTGCTACAACACAATGCCCTTCGGGGTAAAGAACGCTGGAGCTACCTACCAGCGGTGCATGCAGGCTTGCCTCAAGGAACAACTGGGTCATAATATCCAAGTCTATGTCGACGACATAGTAATCAAGACAAAGGAGGAAGCCTCGTTAATCGACGATCTGCGCGAAACCTTCGCCAACCTCGACCGCTACCGGATCAAGCTCAATCTGGACAAATGTGCCTTCGGTGTGTCATCTGGGCAACTACTCAGGTACCTCATCTCTGCGAGGGGAATCGAGGCAAACCCGAAGAAAATAAAAGCCATACTGGCCATGGAGAAGCCGAAAAACATACGGGGCGTTCAGCAGCTGGCTGGGCGAATCGCAGCCCTCAGTCGATTCATCAGTCGGATGGGTGAAAAGGCGCTACCCTTCTACCAACTCCTCTGCAAAGCCGAAAAGTTCGAGTGGACCAACGAAGCGCATGAAGCATTCGAAGACCTCAAGCGCCTTCTATCCACCTCGCCAGTACTCGTGACCCCACGGGAAAGGGAACCACTGTTGCTATATATCTCCGCTACCAACCAGGTGGTCAGCACAATGCTCGTCGTCGAGCGAGCCGAGGAAAACAAGGTCCACGGGGTACAACGCCCAGTATACTACCTCAGCGAGGTCCTCACACCAACAAAACAGCGGTACCAACACTACCAGAAGCTGGCGTACAGTGTCTTCATGACCGCCCGGCGACTACGCCATTACTTCCAGGAACACCCAATCATGGTGGTCAACGACGCCCCGTTGGGGCATATCCTCAATAACCCCGATGCCACGGGACGAGTCGCGCTTTGGGGAATAGAATTGTCTCTACGAGACATCACATACGAAAAGCGTGACGCAATCAAGTCGCAAGTTCTCCCTGACTTCCTCGTGCACTTGATGGAGAACCAACTCCTGGATAAACCAGATATGTCCTACCTCTGGACAATGCACTTCGATGGGTCCAAGCGGAAGGACGGAGCAGCGCAGTGTCATCGACATCACCTCAAGGGGACAAGTTGAAGTATATCCTGCGAATGCAGTTCACAGCCTCCAACAACGAGGCTGAATACGAGGCCCTGTTGCACGGGATGAGGATGGCAAAAGCCTGTGGCACCAAGAGGCTCATCATATACGGCGACTCCAAGCTGGTCGTCAACCAAACAATGCATGAATGTGACGCACTGAATGACAACATGATCGCGTACCGCAACCTCCACGACACGCTCAAAGGAGACTTTGACGGTTGCGAGCTGCGGCATGTAGGTCGCGAAAGCAACGAAGAGGCGGACGCACTCGCCAACATAGGCTCTACCTGCGCCCCCATACCACCCGGGGTATTTCTCGAGCGCATCTGCGAACGCTCCATCAAGCCAAAGGCCGCAGAGAAGAAAACAAGCGCAACAACGGACTCGGGGGCTACGCCACCCAATGAGTCAATGGCACTCGATGACTTGGAGCTGGACACAGGACTCGAGGGATCAATGAGCGTCATGATGATTGAGCAATCCTGGATGCAACCGTACATCACGTACCTCCTCAGCAAAAGGCTACCGGACGATCCGACTGATGCACGGCACATCGCGCGGCGATCCAAGGCATTCACTGTTATCAACGACGAACTGTATAAACGCAACATCACAGGAGTACTGCAACGATGCGTCTCCACGGCCGACGGAAGAGCTGTTCTCCTCGACATCCATGAGGGAACCTGCGGACACCACGCCGGCAGTCGCGCCCTCGTCGCCAAAGCTCTACGAGCTGGGTTCTATTGGCCTACGGCCATGCGCGACGCCAAGGACATCGTCCAAAAATGCAACACTTGCCAACGATTCGCGGATAAGCCGCATGCACCGGGCACGAGCTCCGACCAATCCCATTGGCCTGGCCCTTCGCACAATGGGGACTCGACATGGTCGGCAAACTCCCAAGGTCCTCACGAGGAGGCTACGTCTACCTCTTTGGTCGCAGTCGACAAGTTCACCAAGTGGATTGAAGCCATGCCAGTGAACAACCAATCAGGACACAACGCAGTCAAGTTCTTCAAATCCATCGTCTACCGCTTCGGAGTACCACACAACATCATCACCGACAATGAGACGAACTTCACATCCAAGGAGTTCCAAGAATTCTGCGAGAAACTGGGGATTAACATCAGCTACGCCTTTGTAGCACATCCACAGACCAACGGTCAGGTGGAAAAGGCAAACGGGCTCGTCTGCGGCGACATCAAGAAGCGACTCATCCGGTCACTCGAACAGGCCGCGGGCTGCTGGCCAGACGAACTGCAATCCGTACTCTAGAGCCTACGCACAACTCCAAACAGTGCCACGGGCTACACGCTATTCTTTATGGTGCACGGAGCCGAGGCAGTGCTGCCCGCCAAGGTACGGTACAAGGCGTCGCGCGTGGTCGCTTACAGCGAACAAGAGTCATCCCTCGCACTCGAAGACTTCGTCGATCTCCTTGACGAGGCAAGAGAAATCGCTGCAGAAAGATCAACGATCTACCGGAGTAACTCCAAGAACTACCACGAGGAGGCTACGCCTGCATCCTTCGTCAAGGCACCTGGTCCTCGCGACCAAGCAAGGACATCTCAAACTCGAGTCCCCCGAAGGACCATACGCGATTACGTATAATCCTGTGGCGCCTATCGCCTTCAAGATTTAGAGACAGGAGTCGCATACTCCAACCCCTGGAACGTCGCACAGCTGCGATGCTTCTACCCTTAGTCGTTTTACTTTTGCATCGCAAATAAGGCACTCATCCAAGGCTACTTAGCCACACATTGTACTTCGTACTGTCTCACAAATAAATAAAGCTAAGTGCCCCAAAACTCTGTATCTTCCTTTATTTTTTCGCAACTTATCGACTCGGGGGCTACGCCACCCTACACACATCTGTTCTACGAACTAAAAACGCGATATCCCAAGTAGCTGGCACATCAATCGAAACCCTTGACACAACATCAACCCAGTTGCAACGCACCTGACAGGTTGACAAGGGACTGAGATAAAACGCATGGCCACGCTAATGAAAAGGAGTCGCATAGTGCAACGCACTCACACGCTAGCAAGCTCTTTATACATATTCGACAATAAATTATGTACAACATTTATACGAACTTTACAACACGGGTTTGCTCCTCAAAGAAGTCGACGATCTCTTCTGCTGGGTGATCCATAGCCTGGTAGTGCGGCACCATATTCCAGGCAGAACCTGCTGGTGGCGCAGGCGGCCTAGCCGCAATTGCCGCAACATCTACGTCGGGCCTATGCAGTCGCACCAGCGATAGAGCAGCCTTGGCACCAGCCACCAACTGTCGCCTCACGCACTCGCGAACCACGGACAGATCTTGAAACTTGGCAATGAGGGCCAGCAAGCTCGACGGAGTAACATCCAGCGGAAACATCATCCGATAAATGTTCTTCAAGCATGACTGCGACTTCTTCAGGAAGTGCAGACATAACGATCGCATCTCAGAGGGTCACCAAGCAATCGCACGATCATGATCTACCCAGAAGTATCCACTCTCTTGAAGTTGCTCCTGGGTGAGATCATGCATGCGAATGGCAATTCTATCCTTCTCATCCTGTGGATGACGTGCGCTGACAACTACACGAAGCAGCAACAACGCCATAAGTACAATGCACCATCAAGAGTGACTACAAGGAAAAGATAAGAGCAAGCAAACTAACACTTGAATTGGTCGCCCAGCTGCGTCACCTCGCCAAGCAGATATCGCTTCATGGGCGTGACCTTCTCCGCTTCGACTTCCATACATCCGTTACGGAGCACCGGCAACTCACGCCCACATTACTTCACGCGTCCGCAATCGAAGCAGCGACAGCTCATCTACCCTTGAGCATGGCGGTGCCAAAGTATCATCAAGAGGCGGCGAGTCCTGAGTTTCCCTCAAAGGATCACTCGATGTACCCTACCACAAGCCAAGATAGAAACAAATAAGACGACCAAATCAACAGAAGGACAAAAGATTCAAGTGCATTCAAGACTGGATACACTCGCCAGCAGGCATGTTCTTAACAAAGGACATAAACTAGTTAACTATTACAAAGCTACTACGGAGCGATTGGCTTCTTCGACTTCGATGGCTTCGGGGGCTTCATTGAGTCCGTGGCAGTGTCAGATGCCACTGACTTTCCGCCAGCCCCTGATGCCGGAGCCTTCGCCGCCTTCTTAACGCGCTACAGCTCCTCAGAATACTTCGCGACCTTGTTTATCAGCTGCGGCCCATATTT
Source organism: Avena insularis (assembly GCA_023614405.1). Taxonomy (NCBI): domain Eukaryota; kingdom Viridiplantae; phylum Streptophyta; class Magnoliopsida; order Poales; family Poaceae; genus Avena; species Avena insularis. Next base: position 451,751,569 of record CM042690.1, read on the forward strand.
ACCACAGGCAGTCGCGAAAGGAACAAAGACTACCTATTGGCCGTCCGCGCTAACAGGCATCGCCTTCGACATAGCGGCAGGATCAATCGCAACTCCGTGGGCCTGCACCATGGCAAGTGACATGGACGCGCCAGCCGCACGGAGTGAGTTCTTGAAGCTGGAAGGAACACCCCTGGCGAAAGACTCCACCAGCTCGCCCATGTTCTCGATTAGCTCAGCCTTGGGCATCAGCTCCTCCTGGAGGCGACTAAGAACGCCCTTGGCCTTGAAGAGCGTATCTTGAACGGCGATGCTACGGTCCTTGACTGCCGAAAGCGCGCCCGCCAAAGCGTCATCGCGGCGGAGGGCCTAAGGATCGAAGCTCAAACCGCTAGCATCTGCACACAAACCAACACATGAATATCAAACATCAATGCCAACGGCAAAATAACAAACAGAGAACAACAATGATATCCAAACAAGATACCTGAGAGGGCTTTGGCAATCGAGAAAAGTTGTTCTTCGAACAACTTCTCCCTGGAAGCAATGGAAGCACGAAGATCCTCTCCGCGCCTTTGCACCTCGTCACGCGCGGCGATTGCCTCATCGCGACCCTTCACAGCCGCGGCAAGAGTTTTCTCCATGGCGGCAGCGTCGCGCAGGAGGGCATTATGTTCAGCTACACAAGCAAAAAAGGTTTGACTATCAGTCGACTATATCAAAGGAGAAGAAGAATAAGTGCAGGACACTCACTCTCGACTACGCAATGACGCGTCTCCAGCATTGCATGCTGGCGGCCCATCGCGAGCACTTGCTCCGCCAGGTGCGCGGCCTCCTTCACAAGGATCTATCGCATAACAAAGGATCAGCAGAAACCATGGACTACAACATCAAAAAGAAAAAAAGCCTACACTTACATGATCCTCCAAAGACTCCGAAGTCGTTTGGTGCGCAGTCATCCGGGCAACCATTCGATGCTCCCCTGCATGAGGAGAACTGGAAGAGTTGTGCCCGGAGTGGGCCACCAATGGAGGGGAAGGAGCGCGCTTGACCTCTTTCTTGGACCTTGAGGTTGTGACTCCTGATTCTTTCAAGAATTGAACGTCACCAGAAGATGACGACGCCTCTTGGCTGCAAGACAAAATCCACATCAAGAAAAGGACAAACACAGAGACGAGCCAAACAAGGGCAAATCCAGAGAAGAGCAAAACAAATTAGAAAACTTACCAATCAAATTTGTCAAAGTCAAAAGTGGCCTCCTTCGACTCTAACAAGGACTCCTTGGGCAATCGCATCTTCTTGCGAGAGGATGGTGCCACGACGCTCACAGGAATGGCAGGGATCGGCGACTCCGCACCTACACCTGCACCTTCCAGAGTCGAAGGAGACGACGCATCGGAATCCTCGCTATGCGAACGCTTGCGAGTATCCGGACTACCGGACTCGGGGGCTTCCTCCTCCACATCAGAAGGGACGGTCGACTCCGACTCATCCTCCTCCAAGGCTTCGCGAGGAACAATCCCCTCAGGAAGAGGAGCATACAAGGCGACACCGCCCAATCCTGCATACAGACAACAAGTTCAGCAAAAAAAAAATAAACAGCAGAAAAACAATCGACAAATTAAGCTACTGCGTAGCACAACTATACCTCAGGAGGAGGGTTAGCAGCATCAAACGGAGGAACAACTGGCTTACTGGGGAGCACATCTTTGACAGTGTACTTGGTGACCAGTCGAACCCTTTTGTCCACTTCACTCGCGGACATGCCATCGGCAGACACACGAGTGGGATCGTCGCCACCACCATGAAACATGGGTGGACTCGCCCGCAGAGGTCGGACGCGACGACGGCAGCCACGCGTAATGAGGGCTCAGCCTCCCTCCTATGTGCCGAGGTGACTCTCGAGGTCGCAGACACGCTCGTACAGCACGTCCGTCTCCGCGGATTCACCAGGTATAACTACATTTTTCCAGGAGCGCCTCCTATTGCATGGCATCGCGGGATCGAACGGTGCGAGTCCGAAGTGCTCATCGCCAACCTTCTCATCGCGGATGTAGAACCACTTGTCCCTCCACCCTTGGACGGACGTTGTGAGCTTGATGTCGAAATAGGTGGCGGATGGGTCGACGTGAATCCCGCAACCACCTACATCATAGACTAAAGAGCCAGATGCAGATTGGCGCTTCAATTTGAAGAGGCGCTTGAAGAGGCCGAAGTGCGGCTCGATTCCGAGCCAGCACTCGCAGAGGGTAATGAAGCAAGAGATGTGGAGGATCGAGTTCGGGGTCAGCTGATGGAGCTGAAGCCCGTAGAAACAAAGGAGGCCCCTAAAAAAGGGGTGAAGGGGAAATGAGAGACCGCGAATGATGAATGCCAAAAACATCACTCGAAAACCAGCGGGAGGAGAAGGAATTGCCTCACCGCTGCTGCATGATCAAGGCCAGACAAAGACTCCGTCTTGACGAAGAAGACGGAGATCTGATAACTTGATGATGATGGGACGCCATGCGCCATTCATGACGCGGGTTACCGTGCCCTTCTTCTTCTGTGTCACGGGTTCCAGCGGCGGAGCCGCTTTTCTTCTTCGCCAGAGCGTGGTGGCATGGAATCGCCGGCACCTCCTTTCTTCTTCCCCATGGCGTGGTGGCGATGCGACCGACGGAAGTAGCTTGGAAACGAGCGGAGATGGTCCAGCGTCAAGGACGAGACGAGCGCAGAGAAAGCAGAGGTGTAGCGGCAATGGCAATGGAAGCAAAGGATGAATACGAGCAGATGAGAAATTACCGTCACAGCACTGCTACTTAACCCCTGGAAGATGCAATCCAACGGCTCAGAAAAACCCTATTGGACGCGTGGCAAAAATCGTGCTGGACACATGGAGGAGTGGAAGCGCGAACCGTCCCTCCACTGCTCCCATTATGCGCGGAAATCGAGGAGGTGCAGTTAAAATAAAGATTACGCACACCCAGTCAAATCAAAATCAGAAAGTGGGACCCACTGCTCGTCACGTCCCGTCAAACTCGCTCACGCGGGCAACTGAGGTCATGAAATCACAAGACGACGTCATCAAAGCTACGCAGCAGAAGACTTCGACTACTTTAGTCCTTGCTCGAGTCTTCGACTCCACCAAGCACTCGGGTTACTTCCCATAGGAGCTGGTCGCGACCCTACGATTTTTCTTTCTTCTTCTTTTCAGAACATGGATAATCAAAGCAAACCCAACCACCGAAGCATGGCTTGACTATGGACATGGGTTACTCCCACAGAGAGCGCGGAAACAAATTGATGAAACAAGCAAACAAAAGATGCAAAAGCGATTCTTTCCCCTGCCGAGTCTTCGACTCAACCAGCACTGGGTTACTCCCATAGGGAGCTGGTCACGCACCCTATGATTATTTATACAAAAACTGTGTGTTGATAACATCCACACTCGAAACTCATGGCGACACCGCCTCATAATTTTTCCCTACAAAGAGACTGCGTCTCCTGGGTCACCCGAATCGTCTCTGTGATGATAAAATTCGGATGCCGCGCTTACAACGTGAAGGTAAGACTTGAATAAGGCCTGGCAACGCATTAGCTGCGCACTACCAGAAATGTATCCGTACCTACAGGTACGATGAACATGCCTTGATGGACGCGTCGAGTGCTCACACCCATATAATCGAATTGACTCGTAAGACCTCCGCGGCTTGAGTCGAATTACGCCAGCACTTTTCCGGATTCGAGTCCGGGGACTCGAGTCCGAGTAGATTGCGTTGTTTCACCCTAAGGTGGTTAACTGATACCGATACTTTGGTTAAATCAGGCATGCACATCAACAATCCCTATGACACAAACAAAGCAGTCGAAATATACTCATTCATGCACTCGAAAGACTTCAAAATAGTCCCCAGTCGAATCTGCAATTCCACTGGACACTCGGGGGCTACTGACATGGGTATACCCTATAGGTACTCGAGCTTGACATATACGGCCTAAATACGTAAAGGCCCACGGTGTCGCCAATGCCCAAATGAAGGACTCGAGTAACCTATGGACTCTCGATTGCTTGAAGAACAAGAAGAAGCTAAAGATAGAAAGTTTGAAGAGGAAAACCCTAACTTGTAACCGACTCGACCTATTATCCGAGACCTAACCTACCTATATAAAGGTTAGGAGGGGACAGCGAGGAGGACACACTCAACCCTAGTTTCCACAAGCCTCGCCAGATTGCATCTACGCACCATTGTAATCTTCGATTCCTTCGATAATTCCACGAGCAGACAAGTAGGAGTAGGGACCTCTACAAGGCCTGAACCTGGGTAAATATTTGAGTCCCCTGTGTGCTTGTTTGCTAGCCGATAGATGTCTCCAGTGCTCCCTCCTTCTCCAAAACCCAAGTCCATAATAATGGGCATTGATGAGTTAAACCCTCGTCAGGTAGAATGGGATATCCTCAAGGAATTGTGTTTCAACAATGGGGAGAGAGAGAGAGCTTCAAGAATGAAATATGAACTGAATTCCTAACCTCCTCAAGGTGGAAGAAGAGGTATTTATACCCAAGGGAGAAATCTAGTCGTTTAGAGCATTTTCTGCGAAGTCCGGTTTCAAGTTCGATTGGACCGGCCCACACACCGGACCGCCCGGTATATAACCTGGAAGACCAGAATCCAAACCGGAATGTTCACTGTTCGTGAACCCGAATAGACTCGATATAATAAACCGAGAATCCCGGTTTGGGTTCGGTTTTCCGGTGTTGGTACCGGACCGCCCGGTCTGGGAGCCGGTTCAACCGGCTTGAGAACCGAACTTGGTAGAGATGCTATAAAATGTAGATATCTCTCTCCTCTCTCTTTGGTGATGGAACAAGTGGGTGTAAGGGATGTGTATAAGTCTTAGAAATTCATCCCCAACAAGCTCATCGAGATAACCGCTCTTAATAGTGCGGTGTTCCTAAAGACTCAAGAAACATTCAAAAGGCAAAACTCTGGCACTTCTCTTTGTTATCAAAATGGGGGGGTCTTTGATGATCTTCCAACATACCAGCAGACCAAAACCTGTTTAAGACACTAGTAGATAGCATTAGTCCGCTCCAACTACGGTGTCATTGTCAACCAAAAACAGTAGAGGGTAAACTACCCTTTCAATCTCCCCCTTTTTGGTTGGCAGTGACAAACCGAGCTAGAGTTCACAAGGATATAATAGAGAGCTTTACACCAACGAATTTCATAGAGACATATGTGAGCTCCCCCATAAAGTATGCACTTGGTTGAATTTGCGTTTGAATGTAAGGTGCACCTAAATAGTGTATGGAGAGCTTCCCACATGTCTTTATGAAAGCAAGCATAATATGATAAGATATAAGGCATGGATATCTACGCAAAGCTAGACAAATAATAGAAGTACACATAGTCATAGCACAATAGACATATCCATGGTTCACACACATAGCACAAACTTGTCCAACACTCGAAAGTAGAGCAAATAGTTCCATCACGAAAGCAAATGGGAAGCACAATGCCAAAAGAAGCAAAGAGAAGGAAAGGGGCATTGTGCAACCGGCCCGGAAAACCCCGGCAAGGAACCCGTAGATACCTAAATGAACTCTACTCTTCTCCCCCATTGGCATCGAAACACCAAAAAGGAAGAGGAGTAGAGTGATGCTAACAGAACCCAACTAGAAGAACGTAGGAGGTGATACGTCCATTTTGCATCACTATTCTATATCATAATTTACTGTTATTCATTGATATATTTCATATTAAGAGATGATACTTATGTTATTTCATATGTTTTTGCATGGTTGATGACTTTTGGAGCATGGACCGCTGCAGTCAGGATTCTAATGGAAAAGGTGCTGTTTGAAGGCAAAATTCACGAAGATCAGAAAATTCGGGAAAATACATGGAAAATCCTATTTTTCCAGAAGATGAAGAAAGCCAGAAGGGGAAGTGGAGATGGGCCACAGGGGGCCCACACCACCCCCTAGCGCGGGCCACCCAGCGCCACTGTGTGGTGTGGCGCCCTAGTCCACTCTAGCCTCTCCCGGGCGATATTATCCTCCGAAACCCTAAGACTCGAGGCGACCATAGAAAGATTCCGCCACCTCTCAGGAAAAACACCGAGAGAAAGATCTCTCCAGCAGATGCAATCTGCTTGGGGAATTCCTTCCCAGAGAGGGGAGATCGTCGCCATCAACACCACCATCAAGCTGGACTTCATCGGGATCATCATCACCATCATCACCACCATCATCTCCACCAGCACCATCATCACCACTTCATACCACTTTAACAATTGGGTTGAATCTTGCATAGTTCTTAGGGGAAACTTTCCCGGTGTTGATTACTCTTTGTAGTTGATGCTATTGAGTGAACCATTGAATTATCATTTATGTTCAGATTGTTACATATCATTATTTCATCTCTCATCATGACCCATATGATGTCTTGTGAGTAGTTCGTTTTGTTCTTCAGGACATGGGAGAAGTCATGTTGTTAGTAGTGGAATTGTGTTGAGAAAGATTCAATGGTTTGATATTTAAGTTGTGGTGTACTTCTTCTAGTGGTATCATGTGAACGTCGACTACATGACACTTCACCAATATGGGCCTAGGGGAATGCATTGTGTATTTGGCTACTAATCGTAGGGGTTCACGAGTGATGAAACCTGAACCCCCGTTAGGAAACCTTTGCACAAGGGATGTTAGGGTCTTAGAGTTTAAAGCTGTGGTTAGGTTTCTACCTTAATTACTTTCTTGTACTTGCGGATGATTGCAAGGGGTATAATCACAAGTATGTATTAGTCCTAGGAAGGTTGGTACATTAGCACAGGTTCACCCACACAACACTTAGCAAACTAAAGAATATTAGTCAACTATATGAAGCGAAAGAACTTGATGGAATTCCCATGTATCCTCAAGAACGTTTGGTCATCTTAAGTAATACAACCAGCTTGTCCTTTACTGAAGAAAGGATTGGGCCACTTGCTGCATTTATTATTATTGTCTTTTATTTACTCGTACTTTATTTACTTGCATTATCAAAAACCCCTAAAAATCGTTTGCTAAGTATTTATAGAGAATTCCTGCTCCTAGCCACTCGCTAGCACCTTCCGCTCCTTGTTGGGTTCGACACTCTTACTTATCGAAAATACTGCGATACACCCCCTATACTTGTGGGTCATCAAGACTATTTTCTGGCGCCGTTGCCAGGGAGTGAAGCGCTATTGGAGAGTGGGACTGGTAAAGGAAATTTCTACCGTGAGTATTGTTTACTTCTGTTACTTGCTTTATTTTCAATATGGATAATTCGCTGAGTTTCTTATTTCGTAATGCTACTACCACTGCTAATGTAGTAGATGAACCACCACCTGCTAAGAATGATACTTTTAAAATACCTACAAGAATTATTGATCGTGTTATGGATAACTATTATGTTGGAGATGGAACTGTCCATCCCGATGATCATTTGCTCTTTATACACGAATTATGTGGGTTGTTCAAGTGTGCAGGTATTACAATAGATCAAGTCAAGAAGAAGTTATTCTCATTATCGCTGAAAGGAAGAGCTGAAGAATGGTATAAGCTGCTGAAGAATAGTCAAGCTCTTGAATGGGAGGAAATAGTACCTCTCTTTTATTCAAAGTTTTATCCTCCTAGTGAGATTCATAAAGATCAGAATCAAATATACAACTTTTGGCCTCTTGATGGAGAGAGTACAGCTCAAGCTTGGGGGAGATTGAAGTTACTAATGCTCAAATGTCCCACTCATGAGCTCCCCAACAATATTATTATCAATAACTTTATGCAAGGCTTTCTCTTCATGATAAGGATTTATTGGATGCTTCTTGTGCTGGATCATTTACACGCATGGAAGAAGAAGCTAAATGGGATCTTCTGGACCGTATTCAAGACAATGCCGAAGCATGGGAGAATGATAGAGGAAAAAAGTCAGGTATAAATTATGATTATGAATGCATTGAATCTTTTATGGGAACTGATGACTTTCAAAATATTAGTAATGCTTATGGTCTTGATTCTCAAGTTATTACAAATTGTTTTAAGGCTTTTGCTTCTTATATTGAAATTCCAAAAAAGGGATGGAACAAGTATCATGCACCATATAAACATATTGTTGACTGTGTTCCTGTTGGGAGTACTGAATTTTGCACTATTGATCACATCCTACCTGAACCTTATATCAAGAAAATACCCTTTCTGGATAAGGTAAATGAGCATCCTATGATAACTAGTGTAATCAATAAAAGTGCAAAGAGAACTGTAAAACCTGATGAACAAATAAACATTGAACCTGCTGTAGCAATTGTGAAAGACCTTGTCACTAAAAGTGTAGAAGATGGACACATAGTCTTTTGTGAGGATGCTTCTAATATTGTCGCGCATCCTAACAGAACTAAAAAGGCTAGTGTCCCTGTGCTTTCTGTTAGAATTGGAGATCATTGCTATTATGGTTTATGTGATATTGGTGCAAGTTCAAGTGCTATTCCTTACGAGCTTTATAGAGAAATTATCTAAGAAATCAGTCCCTGCGAGCTGGAAGAGATTGATATGGTTATTCACCTTGCTAATAGAGAGACCATTGATACGTCCATAATGTATCTATAATTTTTGATGGTTTTATGCTAATAATATGCTTTTGATACTCTTTTTTGTATAAAGTTTATGATTTATTTGGACTAACCTACTAATAGTTGCAAAAGTGCACAATGTTCTTGTTTTACACTTTGATGTGTAGGAATTACCAAGAATACAAGTGGAAACCTTGTTGGAGTCAAATTGGGATTTTTCCAGAAATCTGTCTCATAACTCTTTTTGAAGATGGTCACGTTCCGGGTCGAATGCGGCGTCAAACGAAAAACTCTTCAACTACAAAGTTGTTGGAAATTTCGCGCAAATGTTCTGGACATAAAATTTAGCTGATTCCGAGTCCGGACGGGCCTTTTAGGCCCACTTTACTGTAGCTCAAGATGGGGTAACGGAAATCCGAGAAGCTATATAAAGGGAGGAAACCTAATTCGCCCAGGAGAACTCCACCCACGAATTTGCAGCCACCAAAGCCACGTTTTTGCCTCCCCATGGATCCCATCTCCATGGGGGAGGGATCCCAAGAAGCCATGAAGGAAGGGGGCTAAGGGGCGGTGCTCCCCCATGATACGTGGCGGGAAGGAGTCCTCAGCGCCACGCCATGGCCGCCGCCTTCTTCACCATCTTCACCGCCATCTCCATCACCTAATCCTCCTAGTATGCAGTGGTTCATCCTCCCACACAGCTCTGTACCGTCCTATGTAAACATGGTGTTCGATGCTATAAGTTATAATCCTATGATCTATGTCATGTTTGTATAGTTTCTTTGTTCTTAGATTGAATGGTTGAACGTCTTTGGTTCATTAGAGTTGTATGTTGATACGGTATAGTCCTTTGGTGTCCATTATATTTGTGCGCGCATGGATTAAACATCATAGGGTTTGTAGTATGTGTAAAAGGAAGGGGGAGTTCTGCCGGAGTGACAGAAACCTGAGGACACGAACCAGAACGTTGCACGTATAGGAGTAAGAAGACCATTAAAATTAAGGCTATGGTTGGGGAAACCTTAATGCATTGATTAGTACTTACGGATGTTTGCTAACAATCCAATCATATAGTACATGTAATTCCAAGTAGTGAAGCGCATGTATATTTAGCCTCTCCCACATAGAAAACTGCATCGAAGGCAATGAACCCGACCTATTCGCTATTTAAACTTAGACAAAGCCACCACAATTACCACCACTATTCCACACTCATGGTTCTGTTAGTTTAGTGTATTTTATTGCTGCAGCAACTAGCTTTACTTTCTTGTTATTTATTATCATGCAAAGCTATCTCTATTCCTCGTATTGTTGCTCTAGTTTTATTTCCTAGATAATGCAAACGTTTAGTGTGCGTAGAGTTGTATCAGTGGTTGATAGAACTTGAGAGAATATTTATCCTATGTTTAGCTCCTCGTTGGGTTCAACACTCTTACTTATCGAAAAGGCTACACACGATCCCCTATACTTGTGGGTTATCAACCATCTCTCAAATTGGTATTGTATAGGATGTAGAAGTTCTTTGTGGTAAGATTAAATATCCTGTTGATTTTCTAGTACTTGGTTCAGCTGCTAGTAAAACTTATCCCATCATTTTTGGTAGACCTTTCTTGAGTACTTGTGGAGCTATTATAGACTACAAAAGGGAGAAAATCTTGACTAAATTTGATGGGGAATCTTTTGAGTTTAATTTTTCGAAATTTACTAAAGAATCTTGTGAAAATGAAATCCCTAATGAGGATTTTAGAGTTGAACAACTTGCTTCTATTTCTCTTGCTCCTAACAACGCTTTACAACAATTTATGGAAGATCATGAAAGTGAAATCTTCATGGAAGAAAGAAATGAGATTGACGAGATTCTCCGTCGTCAACCTAAGATTCTTAAGCATAACTTGCCTGTAGAAGATTTGGGTACCATGTTGCCACCGAAAAAGGATCCGGTCTTCGATCTAAAACCTTTACCTGATGATCTTAAATATGCTTACATTGATGATAATAAGATTTATCCTGTTATTATTAGCTCTAAACTTTCAGGGAAGGAAGAAGAAAGGTTATTGGAGGTACTAAAGAAACACCGAGGGTCTATGGGCTATACTCTGGACAATTTAAAAGGGATTTCTCCTACTATATGTCAGCATGCTATCAATATAGAACCAGATGCAAAGCCAGTGGTAGAACACCAACAACGTTTAAATCCTAAGATGAAGGAAGTGGTAAGAAATGAGGTATTGAAACTCCTTGATGCTGGTATTATTTACCCTATTGCTGATAGTGAATGGGTTAGTCCTGTTCATTGTGTCCCTAAAAAAGGGGGAATTACCATCGTCCCTAATGATAATGATGAGCTTATTCCCCAAAGAATAGTAGTAGGTTATAGAATGTGCATTGATTTCAGGAAAGTTAACAAAGTTACTACGAAAGATCATTACCCACTTCCTTTTATTGATCAAATGTTAGAAAGGTTGTCTAAAAATACCCATTTTTGTTTTCTTGACGGATATTCTGGTTTTTCTCAAATTGCTGTTAAACAACAAGGTCAAGAAAAAACTACTTTTACATGCCCTTATGAAACCTATGCTTATAGACGTATGCCTTTTGGTTTATGTAATGCTCCTGCTACTTTTCAAAGATGCATGTCTGCTATCTTTCATGGTTTTTGTGAGGAAATCGTGGAAGTGTTCATGGATGACTTCTCCGTCTATGGAACTTCTTTTGATAATTGTCTACACAACCTCGATAAAGTTTTGCAGAGATGTGAAGAAACTAATCTTGTTCTTAATTGGGATAAATGCCATTTCATGGTGAATGAAGGGATTGTACTTGGACATAAGGTTTTTGAAAGAGGCATAGAAGTTGATAGAGCTAAAGTTGAGGCAATTGAGAAAATTCCCTGTCCAAGAGACATCAAAGGTATTCATAGTATCCTTGGTCATGCTGGTTTCTATAGAAGGTTTATTAAAGATTTCTCTAAGATATCAAAACCCCTCACTAATCTTCTTCAAAAAGATGTACCCTTTGTCTTTGATGATGATTGTAAGGAAGCTTTTGAAACTCTAAAGAAGGCTTTAACTACAGCTCATATCGTTTAACCACCTGATTGGAGACTACCCTTTGAAATAATGTTTGATGCTAGCTGTAGGTGCTGTCTTTGGGCAACGAATAGATAAAAGTTAAATGTTATCCATTATGCTAGTAAGACCCTTGACGCTGCCTAAAGGAATTATGCTACTACTGAAAAAGAATTCTTTTTTCCCATACAACCCCCATCACATAGGGGTCGGGTTCCACTATCAACTGATAACGGAACAGAAACCACCGCAACATCACGGTCTCAGGTTCACGCTCCTGGGAGTCACTATACATCACCACTACTACCAACTACTATCTTCAAAGATGTCTTGCAACTCAGAAGCATAATAGAAAGAAAGAGAGAGAGGGAGAGAGACGCAAGATCACCGCCACAGAAGAGGCTAGTGTTTATAAAAAGGCCACAACTAACATCCCACTACCAGGATCAAGAAACGAGCACACGACAAAAGACATGTCCCTACTGAAGCCAAAAGAGATTCTGCAGATGGAAATTGGCACCCCTCATTCTTCTTCCTATTCATCAGATGGAGATCTGGGTCGCTTGCGGCTGATGGATGGTAATCCCAGAAGAGGCACTCTTGCTCTGTCCATGCCTTCCGTGTCCCCCAGCACATTCCTTTGCAGCATATCCGCTCCTTCCCGTAGCATCTCCCCTTCTTCAGCATCATGAAGACCTGCCCAATGTTTCATAAAAACACAAGCATACATCACTAAATCAACCGGGGACTTGATTAGCTTATGCTCAAAACATGCTCTGTTTCTTAGCTTCCAGATTGCCCAACAAATAACAGCAATAGCTGTTATTTGAATATTGTGACTCACAGCCAAGAACCTAATGATCCACTGAAAATATTGCGAGAAGGATCCAGGCCTAGTATCAGCACCCACGGATCTTGCCACCGTTATCCAAACATATTTGGCAGCAGGACAGGAGAAAAATAGATGGCCAATCGACTCCTCCTGGTCACAAAACCTACATAGTGTGTGATACATTGGAAATGTATCTATAATTTTTGATGCTCCATGCTTGGTTTTATCCACTTTCTTGTGTTTTGTCCATACTTTGGAGTACTTTTCATATGATTTCTTGGACTAACCTATTAACAAGAGCCACAGTGCCAGTTGCCTGTTTTCTGCTGTTTTTGGTTCCAGGAAAGTCAGAAAATGAATATTCTCAGAATTGGACGGGACAAAAGCCAAAGTGCCTATTTTTCTAGAAGACTCCAGGAGCCAGAATACGAGACGTAGGAGGGCCAGGGGCTGGTCACACCTACCCCAGGCGCGGGCTAGGCCTGGCCGCGCCAGGGCATGGTGTGGTGGCCCCAGGCACCCCCTCGGTCTCCCTCTTCGCCTATAAGAAGCCTTATGACCTAAAAACTTCGGGGGGTTCGACGTTTTTCCAGAAGGAGTTCCGCTTCGCCGCCACCACTAGATTCCACGAAACACCACCAGAAACTCCGTTCTGGCACGCTGCCGGGACGGGGAATTGGAGGAGATCATCGCCATCATCATCACCATTGCTTCTCCATCGACCATCCATGTTTCCCCCATCTATGAGTGAGTAATCTCCTGCTATAGGCTATGGGGATGGTAGGGATTGGATGAGATCGTTCATGTAATGGCATCAGATTGTTAGGGCATGGTGCCTAGTATCTTTTATTAGTGCTTTATGACTTTGTTGCGACTTGTTGTGCTTAATGCTTGTCACTAGGGCCCGAGTGCCATGATCTCAGATCGGAACATGTTATTGATTCATTATGATAGTATTGTTCTTGGTCTTATCTGCAAGTTGTATACACACGTTGTTGTTCGGAACCTATGGCCCCGAAGTGATAGAAATCGGGATAACCGGAAGGGAAAGGCTTTGATGTGAGGATCACATGTGCTCACGGAGTGTTAATGCTTTGGTCCGGTGCTCTATTAAAAGGAGCACCTTAATTTCTAGTAGTTCCCTAGAGGCCCTGCTGCAAACGGGCTGGTAGGACAAAAGATGTTGTGCAAGTTCTCATTGCAAGCACGTATGACTATATATGGAACACATGCCTAGGATTGTCTAGTACTTGGATGCTTTATCTTATTTATCTGCAATTGCCCTATGTTCTGATTGCTATGTGGATTGTCTTGTCCATGCAACGCCCACCCATCCATCCCTATGCCTATCGCACTCGAATCCCACTGTTTACTGCTTTTGTTACTACTGTCTTTGCTTTACTACTGCTGTTACTTTACTATTCCTACTACAAAACTGTTGCTACTGATAAACTGTTGTGAGCAAGATTGTTTTCCAGGTGCAGCTGAATTGACAACTCAGTTGTTAAGGCTTATAAATATTCTTTGGCTCCCCTTGTGTCGAATCAATAAATTGGGTTTCTCTTCCCTCGAAAATACTGCGATACACCCCCTATACTTGTGGGTCATCAAGACTATTTTCTGGCGCTGTTGCCGAGGAGCATAGCTTTATTTATCAAGTTCACTTGGATTCACTATTGTTCAAGCTAAGTTTATTTTCTCCTTGTTTGCTTGTTTCTTTATCAAAAAATACAAAAAAAAGTTGTTCCTTCTCTAGTTGTTATTTTCGTTGGACTGTTATTGTCTTGCCTTATCATGCTTGTTGTCAATGGTTGGTTTTTTTGAAACTGAAGCTTATTGGCAAGGTGGGTTCACGGAAGATGAAAAATATTATTATAAGGAACACTGCTTGTCACAAAAAGGGAAACACTTATGGGGACAAATTGATAGATTGTATACCATTGCTAGAAACGTGTGCTCTACTTATAATGTTACTTATTGCTTTGATAAATCTTGTTGCTGTAGGAGGTACAAACACCTCCCTTTTCAATGTGAGTATAATGATAATGTTACCATATCTTCCTATGTTAAGGGAAATTATGATCTTTGTGATGTGGAACAAATTGAGGAATTTATTGCTTGGAAGGGTGCATTTGAACTTCCTAGTCTGCTTGAAAATATTGATGATTCACCTTATAAGTATGAGGTTTATGGTATACTTAAATTTTGCTTTGAGAATTACAAGGAAGAAAACGGCTATATTCTTGAATATACCAATAGATGCTTTCCACAAATGGAAGAGACTAATGCCTTGTAGGATCCTATGGAAGAAGAAATTGATGAACCTGAAATCTCATTAGATGAAAAAGAGAAGGAGAGTGATGAACAAAAGGAGGAAGAATGGATTATCTACCCATGCTTACCTTCTAATGAGAGTAACTCTTTATCCCTTACATTATTTGATTGTCCCCCATGCTTACTAAAGAAGGATGAATGTTATGTTCCTGAGGATTCTTTTAAAGATGTTTATGATAGTGCTTGTAGATCATGAAGAGCATGCTTTTTGTGATAGTTATATTGTTGAGTTTATTCATGAGGCTACTGAAAATTATTATGAGAGAGGAAAATATGGTTGTAGAAGTTTTCATGGTATTGAAACACCTCTCTATGTGCTGAAAGTTTTGAAGTTACTCTTGTGTTATCTTCCTATGCCTTTCACTTTGTTCTTTGTGAATTTATTTGCATACATGATTCCTATGCATATGAAGTGGGTTAGACTTAAATGTGTTTTGAATTTGCTTCTTGATGCTCTCTCTTACTTCAACTCATATTTCTTATGAGAGCATTCTCTCAAACTATTATGCCTGAAGATGATAATATGTCTATTATTCTTGGGAGACCTTTTCTTAAATACTGCAGGAGCTGTTATTAATTGTAATCAAGGGAAGGTGACATTCAATGTCAATGACAAGGAACATACTATCTATTTCCCCAAGAAGATTGATAGACTTATGGTTTTGAATTCAATTGAACATGTTGAGGGCATTCGAGTTGGAGAAATATATTGTCCCATACCAAGAGAAAAATTTGAAACTATTATGATTGGGACCATTGCTATCAAGGTTGAGGTAACATAATATTTAGTGGAATACAAAGTTTTGTCTCATATGAAATTGTTTTGGTAACAAGACCTGATCAACCTTGTTAACAAAAGGATTTCATTGAACAAAACAATGTTTTCACCATGATTATCTCCGCTTACTTCTATTCTATCCATTTTAGTTTTTGCTTATGCCTAACTTAAAGGCGTTAAAGAAAAGTACTTATTGGAAGATAACCCAAAAGTTTTAGATGAGTCTTGGAAGTTATTAACCGCTCCTTATCCTTTTTATTTGCTTTTTGTGCCAAGAGTAACCTCTAATGAGAGAGAAGTAATGATTGGAAAGTTGCTGTCCCGAAACAGATTTTTGTGCTTCACCGTAAAAATTCGTGAGAGAGCTCGGTATGTCAGATTGAGCTGTAACGTTTTGTGCTTCTGACCCAGGTTGTTATCTAACTTTCGTTAGTTCAACACGTTTTGATTTGAGCAACATAAGGTCTTCGAAAAAATTCTTCTTTACCTGCTGGTCTGTTTTGACAGATTTCTGCCATTTTCTGCATTTGCTTCTTGTTGGTTCCTTTTTGAGTTCTTTTGGGGAATTGAGCTTTTTGAGGGAAGTTCTACAGTAGCTAGTGTTCTAATGAAAGTTTATTTGGTGTTAGAACTGAACCTTAAGACTTATTTATCTTAAGTGCACTAATGTTGCTAATAAAGATTCTGTGAAGTTTTGTATGAAGGAAAAATTTCAGGTGTATGGAAGGAATGAGTAATGAGATGAAGGATGGACTAAAGCTCAAGCTTGGGGATGCCACGCATGTCAGCCCAAGAAATATCCAAGAAGTATAAGCATCAAAGCTTGGGGATGCCCAAGGCATCCCCTTCTTCATCAATAAAAATCCCAGGTTTCTTCCAAACGCTTCATTTTTATTGTTTCATGCACAGTTGCATTGTTCTTGGAGCGTCTTCTTTTGCGTTTTCGTATTGGTTTTCGTTTGTTTTTGTTTGCTTACTTTTCTGAATAAATTGGTTGGACCCCCTCTTGCATGCATTGGTGTTCAAATAGTTTGGTTTGGATTGGAAAAGAGTAGGAAGCTTAAGTGGTAAAGAGAGCTTGTTTTTGACTGTGGCCTATGCTTTGTCATGCCATGCTTGATATTGTTTTGGCTTTATGCTTAGTATTCTTTGTTGTAGCATGACTTGTTATAAACAATTGAGATTGCTTAATGTGCCTTGGATGAATCATGTGTTGTTTTAGCATATTAAAGCATAGTATAGTGGTATATTCCTTTGATGCTTTATTTGGGTTGACTTGGCACATGCTCACACCATGTTATGACTATCCCAAGTCACCATAAGCCTTTATGATCCTTTAGTTTTCAACGTGTAGTATCACTTTATGCTTTGATCAATGATGTTTTGTCGCTCTGCATGATTATGGCCATTATTGCTCTCTCATTTGTCGCTCCCTTACTATTGCTAGCCTTCACTTACACTGAGTGTTTTACTCATGTTTCCAACTCCCTTAAACCAAATATTGCCAAAGTGTCCACCATACCTACCTATTAGCATCATTTGCTACTTCCGTGCATATTCAATATGCCTTGTTTTCTTCCGAATAAAATGTTTGCTTGTTATGAGAAAGTTAGTTAGTAAAGCTCTCACGAACTTGATGGCACACTTTATTTCCCGCACTTAATAAACCTGAACCATTGTGATTCTCCATGAAAGTTATATGCTTGCAAATTATAGGCTGGGGATTAGCAGAACCGTCTTTATCACGGGAACGCTTTCAACACTTGTAAATATATACCCAGTTGATACCTTGCTCTTTTGTTTGCGGATGTCGTCGGTGTGAAATAAAAGGGGAGCTTGTAAGTCCATGGAGTTATGTATGTGTGTTAGAGAAACGCCTGGGCCACTGGTCTAATCCATGCTTACATGGTGGAAACCTACAGCGTAACCATAATGATATCTATGAAGCATTCTTCTTATAAAAAAAGAGAGATAGCTATTGAGAAAAACAAAAAAAAAGAGATTTATGAAAATAGGAAAGAGATAAAAAAGCACCATTTTCCCATGGTAAATAAGAAGATTGCTGAGATACTCATTGTGTGGTTGCCTTGTCATTTTGATATGGGGATTCTTCTGTATCATCGGGCAAGGGGTACCCCGTTGGCGGTTCTCTATGATACGCACACACTTACGATGACAAGAACTTACCGGTAACTAAAGTTGAGTAGCATGAGGAGCGACCCTCGTACTCAAGGGACTTGGGATTTTCAGTTTATAGTCTGTCAAGCATATAACTCAGATTGGACCTTCACTTTTACCTTAACCACATTAAAGATGCTTGATAGGGGCAATGAGATCTCAAAGCTAATGAGTACCATACTTTCAGCATTTGGAAGCCTTTCAAACTTTTCAAAACCTGTTCATTTCCTTGTTGAGTCTCCACACATTCTTTGAGCACTTTCTTGAGATCATAGTGGCCATTCTTAGTTCTATGTGCATTGTCCCAAGACTTGTTGATTGATGCATACCTTGATATTGCTTGTTTTAAACTATTTGTATCTAGTCACTCTTGTAAACTTCGAAGGTGTCCTATGCATTTATGTTTGCTACTCTATGAGGGACAAGCTGAATGCCACTATGCAATGTTTTCTTTATGTGAAACAAACAAACATCTTACAAAGCATTGTTATTCATGAATATTTTGTTTGTGCCTTTTCATGTTGCATCATAGTTTCTTTGTCTTATTGCTAGAACTTTGTCTATCATGTTATGATTGAAGTACTATGATCCCAGCTTTGAATGTTTACAAATGCTTTAATCAAGTTTATGACGGTGCATGTCACCTCAAAAATTATTCTTTCATTTTATCACTTACCTACTCGAGGACGAGCGGGAGTTAAGCTTGGGGATGTTGATACATTGGAAATGTATCTATAATTTTTGATGCTCCATGCTTGGTTTTATCCACTTTCTTGTGTTTTGTCCACACTTTGGAGTACTTTTCATATGATTTCTTGGACTAACCTATTAACAAGAGCCACAGTGCCAATTGCCTGTTTTCTGCTGTTTTTGGTTCCCGGAAAGTCAGAAAATGAATATTCTCGGAATTGGACAGGACAAAAGCCAAAGTGCCTATTTTTCCAGAAGACTCCAGGAGCCAGAATACAAGACGGAGGAGGGCCAGGGGCTGGTCACACCCCCCCAGGCACGGGCTGGGCCTGGCCGCGCCAGGGCATGTTGTGGTGGCCCTAGGCACCCCCTCGGTCTCCCTCTTCGCCTATAAGAAGACTTCTGACCTAAAAACTCCGGGGGGTTCGACGTTTTTCCAGAAGGAGTTCCGCTCCGCCGCCACCACCAGATTCCACGAAACACCACCAGAAACTCCGTTCTGGCACCCTGCCGGGACGGGGAATTGGAGGAGATCATCGCCATCATCATCACCATCGCTTCTCCATCAACCATCCATGTTTCCCCCATCTATGAGTGAGTAATCCCCCGCTGTAGGCTATGGGGATGGTAGGGATTGGATGAGATCGTCCATGTAATGGCATCAGATTGTTAGGGCATGGTGCCTAGTATCTTTTATTAGTGCTTTATGACTTTATTGCGACTTGTTCTGCTTAATGCTTGTCACTAGGGCCCGAGTGCCATGATCTCAGATCTAAACATGTTATTGATTCATTATGATAGTATTGTTCTTGGTCTTATCTGCAAGTTGTATACACACGTTGTTGTCCGGAACCTATGGCCCAGTGTAAATCGGGATAACCGGAAGGGAAAGGCTTTGATGTGAGGATCACATGTGCTCACGGAGTGTTAATGCTTTGCTCCAGTGCTCTATTAAAAGGAGCACCTTAATTGCCAGTAGTTCCCTAGAGGCCCCGCTGCAAACAGGCTAGCAGGACAAAAGATGTTGTGCAAGTTCTCATTGCGAGCACGTATGACTATATATGGAACACATGCTAGGATTGTCTAGTACTTGGATGCTTTATCTTATTTATCTGCAATTGCCCTATGTTCTGATTGCTATGTGGATTGTCTTGTCCATGCATTGATCCATCCATCCCTATGCCTACCTTTCGAATCCCACTATTCTGCTTTTGTTACTACCGTCTTTGCTTTACTAGTGTCTATTTTACTATTCCTACTACAAAACTGTTGCTCTTGATAAACTGCTGTGAGCAAGATTGTTTTCAAGGCAAATTGAATTGACAACTCAGTTGTTAAGGCTTATAAATATTCTTTGGATCCCCTTGTGTCGAATCAATAAATTGGGTTTCACTTCCCTCGAAAATACTACGATACACCCCCTATACTTGTGGGTCATCAGTGTGTCATCATTCCATTTCCTTCTGTTCATGTTATCCTTAGATGGAATTGCATTATGCCAAATGAGCCATAACCAAATCTTAATTTTCAGAGGAATCTTCGCTTTCCACAGATGTTTAAAGCTCTTGTCTATCCCCCCATTCGCCAGATGGTTATACATTGACCTAACACCGAACATCCCTGACTTTGTCCACAACCACCTTGGTCTGTTGACTTCTTCAGACAAAGAAATATCAGCCAGCAACATCTGTATACCTCTGTATTGCACCTGATTATCCCTGTCCAACCATCTTCTAAAAGAACATTGCTAATTCCTACCAGCCATCTCAGCAACAGTCACATTCTGCTACCTACATATCTTGAACAACTCAGGAAATTTACTTTTCAAAGGTACATCCAAGCACCATGCATCCCCCCAGAAATCTGTCCACAACCCATTCCCAACCACCATTCTTCTTCCAGCCATATAAATTTCTTTGACCTTCAACAAATCAGACCAATAGGCAGAGTCACTTTGTTTATGCCTAATTGGGAAAATTCCTCCACTGCCCAGGTATTTCTTCCTCACAAACATTTGCCAGGGACCATTTTCAGACTCCAACCTCCACTACCACTTGCATAGAAGGCTGATATTAAAAATTCTAATGTTCTTTATACCCAAGCCCCCTTTCTTTTTTGGTCTGCACACATACTTCCATTTCACAAGCTGATATTTCTTTTTCCCTGCTTTACCATACCAGAAGAAAGATCTGGTATGTTTCTCCACTTCTTCCACATTTGTCTTATGTAAGAGGAACATAGACATAGCATACACTGCCACACTGGAGACACAAGAAGTGATTTTGATGTATCTGCCACCCACAGAAAGTGCATCTCCCATCCATCCATCCATCTTTTTACCCATTTTTTCTCCAATGAATCTCATTTCAGATACAGAGCATTTCCTGGTTCCCACAGGAAGACCTAAATACTTGATAGGCCATTCTCCTGTCTGACAATTAAAAAGAGTAGCATACATCTCCTGCTTTGCATCATCTTCCAGAACCATCATCAGTTCACTTTTCTCAAAATTGATCTTGAGCCCAGACATTGCTTCAAACAGGTATAACAACATTTTCAAATTTCTGGCACCCTCCACATCATCCTTAATGAACAAAATATTGTCATCAGCATACTGCAAAATGGCTATCCCTTCCACAAATAGATTATCAGCAAGCCCTATGATCAAATCACCTGCCTGTGCATTCAGTACCATTTTGGCCAAACAATCTCCTGCCATATTAAACAGGAATGGAGAAAAACGATCACCCTGCCTCACACCTTTAAAACCCCAAAATATGGTCCCACTTCCCCATTGACTTTCACACTGAGGGTCCCTTGAGTAACAACACTTTTTAACCAAATCAACCATTCATTATCAAAACCTTTCTGTTTACAACAGTGAAACAGGAATTCCCAGTTAACCTTATCATATGCTTTTTCAAAGTCTAGTTTCAAAACCACCCCTTGCTGTTTCTAAAACTTAGCCTCTTTCAAAATTTCATGCAACAAAGTGACCCCATCAGCTATATACCTCCCCTTAATGAAAGCTTTCTGACAAGTTTCAATCAATTTATGCATTACAGGTTCAAATCTAATAGTCAAAGCTTTTATAAAGATCTTGAAGATCACCTGTAGCAAACATATAGGTCTGAACTTTTGTATAATGTCAGCATCCTCACTTTTCGGCAACAAAGTGATGACCCCATAATTGATACTTTCCAAGTCAATTTTGTGAGAATGAATGTCCTCAAAAATAGCCATAATATAAGGTTTGATAATTTGCCAGCAAAACTGATAGAATTCTACAGGCAAACCATCAGGACCAACAACTTTATTTTTTCCATCTGCCCAATTACATCTTTAATTTCCTCGTCTGAGAAAGGTCTCCCCATGTTCTCTCTATCTGTTTCATTAAGCTTTTCCCCATCAGTCCAGTTGTCATCTGTCAGTCTAATAGCAAAACCCTCAGCAGGCTAATATGTTGCTAATGTATCCATAATTTTTGATGCCATGCTTGGTTTTATCTACTTTCTTATGTTTTGTCCACACTTTGGAGTACTTTTCATATGATTTCTTGGACTAACCTATTAACAAGTGCCACAGTGCCAGTTGCCTGTTTTCTGCTGTTTTTGGTTCCAGGAAAGTCAGAAAATCAATATTCTCGGAATTGGACCGGACAAAAGCCAAAGTCGATATTTTACCGGAAGACTCACGGAGCCAGAAGACGAGACGGAGAGGGGCCACAGGGTGGCCACACCATATGGTGGCGCGGGCTAGCCCTGGCCGCGCCACCAGGTGGTGTGGGCCCCCTGGCCGCCCACCGACCTTGCCTCTTCGCCTATAAGAAGCCTCCCGATGCATAAACCCTAAATCATCAAGCCTCCATCCACGAAAAGTTTCGCAGCGCCGCCGCCACCGAAGGGGAGATACGGGGGACAGAAATTCTTTGTTCCGACACCCTGCCGGGACGGGGAAGTGCCCCTTGAGCTAACTCCATAGATCTCCACCGCCATCTCCATCACCATTGCTGATTCCCATGATGAGGAGGGAGTAGTTCTTCCTCGAGGCTAAGGGTTTTACCGGTAGCTATGTGTCCATCTCTCTCTCTATGGATGATCTTATTGAGATCATGAGCTTGTAATCTATAGATCTACCTTGCTACTCAAGTGCTTTAATAGATCTCTGCTCTCCCCATGTGTGTGAAAGTGACAGCGTGCACACCATGGTGGCACTTAGGCTAGAGATTACAAATACTTGTTATGAGTTATATTTGGAGTTGGATGTCTTTATGAAATTGTGGTGTTTGTTGGAACCATCCAGTGCTCAAGGTGACAGTGTGGGGTTTTCTAGATGGGGAAAGCGGACTTTGAGGTGTGCTGTTATAGCCCTACCATGGATTAGAGTGTCCAACCGGAGAGTAGTTCAGCGTAGTATCATAAAGAAGAATATATTTATATGAGAGTGTTCACTAGTGAAAGTATGATCCCTAGGCCTTGTTTCTAAGCACCGAAACACCGTTTGCTATTAGATCTATTACATGTTTGCTTGCTTCTATCTTTATTTCAGTTTTACTTTAGTCTTTTCCACGCCATCAAGCTATTTTCTATCACCATTACCACTTATAATTATCCATACCACTTGTATTTCACTATCTCTTCATTAACTAGTGCACCTATACACCTGACAAGTGTATTGGGTGTGTTGGGGACACAAGAGACTTCTTGTATCTTGATTGCAGGGTTGCTTGAGAGGGGATACCTTTGACCACTTCCTCCCTGAGTTCGATAAACCTTGGGTGATCCACTTAAGGGAAAACTTGCTGCTGTTCTACAAACCTCTGCACTTGGAGGCCCAACAACTGTCTACAAGAATAGAAGTGCGTATACATCACAGGCCTAAACAGCGTTTTGTAATATTCAGTGGCATGTCTCAAGAGATCATAGGTCCCCTAAATTTGCCTTTCTCCATCCTGCATAGAGAAAATCATTTTTTTTCCTCCTAACCCCATTTGCCACTCTATGAAAATATTCAGTATTGCTGTCACCCTTCAGGAGCCAATTGTCTCTTGATCTCTGTTGCCAATATTGTTCTTCTTCTCATACACTTCTAACAGTTCTCTCTGAATTTGAGCTTTCCTTATCTGCTACTCCTTGCTGAGCAAAATGAGCTCCTCAATATCCTCTAGTTCTTTTAGTTCTTCATCCAATTGTTTTCTATGTTTCTTCTCCTGGCCCCTGATATGAGCACCCCCACCCTTTCAAATCATTCCTGATATTTTTAAGTTTTTTATGCAACCTATCCAAACTGTTTTTGCTGCTAACAGGTTTATTCCAAACCTTCTTTACCCTTTCTAGAAACTCAGCATCCCCCAACCAACTTTTCTCGAATCTAAACTCTCTTTTTCCTCCTAGTTGCCCTTCCATAGTATCCAAAATCAAAGGACTGTGATCAGAAATTTCTCTAGTCAACTTATGCACTGTCGTCAGAGGAAACAAATTTTCCCATTTCTGACAGACAAGAATCCTATCCAATTTCTCCAAGGTAGGAACAACTTGATTGTTGGACCAAGTATATTGCCCTCCTGACATCTGCAATTCTCTCATACCATATGTATTAATTATAGAATTGAACATGTGACTCCACGTACTTAGGACATGGGTCTTATTTTTATTAGAGACAAATCTCATGATGTTAAAATCACCTCCCACTAGTAAAGGAAGAGTTTGATCCCTGCATATATCTGCCAATTCAATCAAAAATTCATCCTTGTGTTCATTCTGTGCAGCCCCATAAATCACAACCAAGTGCCAATGGACCTGTTTGTCAAGATCATAGACTTTCATCTTAACATGAAATTTTCCTACCGAAAGATCACATTTATCAAACCTGGAGGAACATAGGCCCCAGGATACCACCAGATTTTCCCACAGAAGGCAACCAACTCCAGGAAAATTGATTCATAGGATCAATTTTCCTGAAAAACCCATCAGAATATTCCTTTTTCATTGTCTCCAATAATCCAACAAAATCCAAGTGTTCCCTCTGCATTAGATTGGTCCGATAAGAGCTCATACCTTTCTTACCCACCCCTCTACAATTTATAATGGCACCTATCATGCTATCTTTTTTCTCTCCCTTGTTCCAGTTACAACACCACTCATAGGGTGATAGTTGTTAACCTTCACAACAACTGCATTTAACTTACCCTGACACTTCTTCACATTTCCAACTGACTTTCTCTTCTTTTTATTTTTCCTAGAAATCACAGGAGTAAACTCTACATCTTCTTCCTCACCATCCCTCCACTCAAGGTATTCCACCTGTTCTCTCTGATCAACAACCTCATTACCATCACTTTTTTCCTTATCAGCTAGTTTGTGCCTAGCAATCTCTAAATCCTTAAGAGAATTAATAAACTCAAAACTTAAAAAAGAATGTTCTACTCCCATTTCTAAAGCCCAACTAATAATGTCCTCATCATCTAGGACAACAAAAGAATTAAAGAGAGACAAGTTTGTACCTGACAAATCCCTCTGTGAAGCTTGAGCCATAGAGTTTTCATTCATATTTGAAGTCCCACCTTGGTTGGCCAGCCTCCTACTCATTCTAATTGAAGGATCATCCATATTTTCCTCAATATTCTCAGCACTTCCCTCCTGAGCCTCCTGGTTTGAACTCTGACTCTCCTGGGTCAAATTTTCAGGTTGTGAAGATCCCACCTGCATCTCCACCTGTTCCTGTATTTGCTCTAATCCCCTCCCAGCATTTGGCACCTGAATAGTGGGCGGGTTATTCTCCTCATCAGCACCACTTTCAGCAGATGAAGTAGTATTATCTCCAGACCCCTCCTCACTGCTTTCATTATCCTCCCCAGCACCCCCTTGTTCCTCCTCAATTTGTTCCAACAAATGGCCATACATTTTTATGCTCATAATATTTATCACTGCTCTTATTCTGCAACAAATCTTGCACAAAATCTTGGAAAGTCTGTCCTCCCCCAGTAGGACTTCAAGTGCACTTCCCCCATCTCCAAGTGCACTTCCCCCATCTCCTGGTCCAAGTGCACTTCCCCCATCTCCTGGTCTTGAAGTGGTGTGAGCCAGAGCCTGAGCAACCTCCAAGTGCACTTCCCCCATCTCCTGGTCCTGAACTGGTGCAACCACATCCCTCTGCTGTATATTGTTACGAGCACCTCCTTCCACCTGCTGATTAGGTATATTACCAACTGCCCCACTGTTGTTACTGATCACAATCCCCCCTGCAGAATTACCCCTTGGCCAAACTTGAGCCACCCTATCACCAAAAGACATATCTCTTGTATCTGTAGAGTCCCTTTCCTCCTCTCTGGGTCCCTTCCCTTTTTCTCAATCAGCACATTATGGGAGATCCCTGTTAGCCTGATTTGCTCTGACAGATTCACCAGTTACAGCAGCATTTTCCCCCAGCCCAGCTTCACCTCTGTCAACATTGGCCACTGTAAGTATAGGCCTGCTGCTATCTTCAGGAGCATTAGTGTTGGGCTGAGCATTCTCCCCACCCACATTAATAGAGTTAGGGATAGATGGCACTTCACCAGGAGCAAAAAATTCCCTGGTATATTTGAATTCATATATCCCACCTTTCATCTCTCCTCTCCTTGTGTTGGGCACCAAAGTGACATCCATACATGCTACCTTTACCCTCACATATGCCAGGTTCCTAAGACTATTCATGTCCATTCCCAAGGGCTTGCCTATCAGAGAAGCAACATAAAAAACAGTTGATTTCTCCCTATATTTCATAGGGATGCCCACTATCCTGAACCAAGCTTCCTCCATCTATTCCAAAGGTTCCAGGTCTCTAGTCCATTTTGATAGTTCAATCACAGCATCAGGAATTGTTTTCATAAACACTTTTCCAAAATGAAAGTCATCAATAGATTTCACCGAGGGAAATCTCATCAAGAATTCCACATCACTGATAGGTCTAGCAGTAAACCTCCATCCAGAACCAATTGAATCCGCCCAAGCCTGAAACTCCCTCTCAAGATCCCTCCCAGTAACATCCCTTCTGACAACAGTAATATGAGCCAAATTCAGATTATCCAAAGACTGAATGGATGATTCAGTCACTGGAATCGAATGATACCCTTGGTCGAAATCAGTACTCCCAAAGAATAAAGGCACATATTCCCACGATTTCCTATCTTGACAGACCAAAATATTATGGTTTTTCCCACAGTTTTCACATTCATGTACCTCCGTAACATCTGGGTTCGTCAGTGGGAAATTGATGACATCCACAACCACTTATTGATTCACAGGCACATTGACAACTGACGCACGTATAGAGGACCCCACCAGTGTCGTGGCCATAGTCGCAGATTGATTGATCAGAGGCACAACAGAAGGGAAATTGCCTGCAACAGATGGTGTACTCACAAGAATCGAGCTAGGCACACTCACAGATGGGTTGGCATGGACAGGAGGAATTGCATCAGGTGCTGTTGATCTCATCGACAAGAATGTACATTCACGGGCGGTTCGTGATAAGTTTAGACCTTATATTGTTGACTCAAAAGTTACCATTCATACTGATCATGCTGCTATTAAGTACCTTATGACAAATAAAGATGCTAAGCCTAGGCTTATTAGATGGGTGCTACTCTTACAGGAGTTTGACCTACATATTGTAGATAGGAAAGGTGCTGAAAATCCTGTAGCTGCTAATTTGACTCGATTGGAAAACATCTCTTTTGATCCTATGCCTGTTAATGATAGTTTCCCAAATGAACAGTTGGCTGCAGTAGGGGTAAGCTCGCGAGGGAGCCCTTGGTATGCTGATTATGCTAACTTTATTGTCTCCAAGTATTTGCCTCCAACTTTCACAGCTCAGCAAAGAAGGAAGTTATTTTACAATTTGAGGCATTATTTTTGGGATGACCCACACTTATATAAAGAAGGAGTGGATGGTATTATGCGAAGATGTGTTCCAGAATATGAACAAAAGGAGATATTGCGGAAATGTCATGGCAGTGCTTATGGAGGACATCATGCAGGAGATGGAACTGCGCAAAAGGTGCTACAATCAGGTTTCTACTGGCCTACCCTTTTTAAAGATGCAAGAATTTTTTTTATCTTGTGATGAGTGTCAGCGTGTTGGTAATATTTCTAGACGCAATAAAATGCCTATGAACTACTCTCTAGTTAGTGAACCCTTTGATTGTTGGGGATTTGACTTTATGGGTCCTTTTCCTCCCTCAAAAGGTTATACTCATATTCTTGTTGCCGTTGATTATGTCACTAAGTGGGTAGAAGCCATACCTACGAAGAGTGCTGATGGGGAGACCTCTCTAAAAATGCTTAAGGATGTTATCTTTCCTAGGTTTGGAGTGCCTAGGTATCTTATGACTGATGGAGGTTCTCATTTCATTCATGGTGGTTTTAGAAAGACCCTTGCTAAATATGATGTTAATCATAGAATCGCTTCAGCTTATCATCCCCAAACTAGTGGACAAGTAGAGTTATCAAATAGAGAAATTAAATCTGTCTTGCAAAAGACTGTTAATAGATCTAGAAAAAATTGGGCTAAAAAGTTGAACGATGCTTTATGGGCTTATAGGACTACCTATAAAAACCCTATGGGGATGTCTCCTTATAAAATGGTTTATGGGAAAGCTTGTCACCTACCCTTAGAATTAGAACACAAAGCTTTTTGGGCAGTTAAAGAACTTAATAGAGATTGTAAGCTTGCTGGTGAAAAAAGATTATTTGACTTAAGTTCGTTGGATGAATGGAGGAGTGAAGCATATGAGAATTCTAGACTCTTTAAGGAAAAAGTTAAAAGATGGCATAACAAGCGAATACTTAAGAGAGAATTCCATGTTGGTGAGAAAGTTCTATTGTATAGGTCTCGCCTCAGATTTTTTGCAGGGAAACTACTGTCAAAATGGGAAGGACCTTTTGTTATTGAAGAAGTGTACTGTTCAGGAGCAATAAAAATTTCTTCTTTAAAAGATAACACTACACAAGTGGTGAATGGTCAGTGATTCAAGCACTATATTGCTGGAGATTCTTACAATGAAGATGTTGATGCTTTTCAAGTGGTGACTCCGGAAAATTTTATCAAAGACCAAATTCAGAGACATGCAGAGTCCATTTTCGAATAGGTAACAGTTCTGGTAAGAAAAGTTCCGCGAAAATTCTACCCAGTTATATTTTTGCAGTTTTTATCCAACAAGGAAAGCTACAAAGTGAAAGAGGGACGGAAACAGAGCCAGGGTGGCTCACACCACCCCCTGGCGCGGGCCCCTGGCTGCGCCAGCAGGTGGCGTGGCCACCCCGGACTCTGTCTCCGACCCATTTTCTCCCAGTACCTTCCTTTTGTTGTAAAACTTCGTAATATATAATCCCTCGGATCCCCCGAGGTTTGTATATCATGTTCTCGTTTCAATCTGTTTCTGCCAGGAACTACTCTTGAAATTTAGAAGCACAATGGTGTCCGCCAAGGATAAGGGAAAAGAGCCTATGGAGGAAGATCTCCAAGACCCTGGGCAGGAGAAGGAGATCAAGAGTGAAGATGAAGAGGAGGCAAAGCAAAGCCAACATCCGCACACCGGCACTACCATTGTAAGCATTGGAGTGTTGGCAAAACCTGCCAGGATCAGAAGGACTGCACGAATGACAACTGGAGGGAAACCCCCGCGTCACTGTTTGGCTCCACGGTCACTTCCTCCACGCACCAAGAATCCTTTCCATACCCTTATCCATGAGCATCAATACCAGAATATGCCCAAGGAGAAACTACCCTCCAATTGGGATTTGGCTCGTTCTAGCCATGCAGGAAAAGAAGACTTCAAGGAGGAAGAGTGGGGAAAGAATCGCAAGAGCTGGAATTCGCAACCCGACATGATCATGATCTGCATTGAGCAAAACTCACAGTTGATTCGTAATCTCACCTTCGAGATTGAGGACTTGGGGAAAGTAATCAAAGAGCTCATTGAGAGAACACCACCACCACCGAAGGAGTAATTCGTCATCAGGTTTTGGCATCCCCTTGGTTTGTTCCAAGCTTGGGGGAGTGCCGCGGTATCACATCACTATCTTCTATCTTTTTACCTTTTGTAACTACCTCGGTGAATTACGTTCCTAGTTACAAGCCTGGATGAGCGGAAATGGTTAAAATAGTACGGTGGGGCCCAAATACCACTCACAGGTAGACCTTTCGGCCGTCCTAACCATTTCCAAACATCGAGACAAGAACAAAGTAATCGTGTCGGCGAAAAAGGATCAACTACATACACAAATGAGTATGTATGCAAGCCACCATACAACAGTACATCAGAGCCATTCCATCTAAAAAGAAAGGAAATATAGCAACGCCATACGGCAAGATCCAAATATCCTAGATAGATATAATAGTTTAGGATATCTCGTCATACATCAAACATCAGAGTATCAGGCGGAAGCGGAAGACAAAATCTGAGTACGGATAAGAAGCAAATCGGCATAAGATGCCCCATAAATAAACACATCCCGCCCACAGATCTCACGGATCCCCGTTCCCGGAATCTCTACACCGAATGATCGTTGCCCACATCGTCCGTCTCCTCCACCCAGTATCCATCTTGCGAGTTTACCTGTTCATCTGAATCAAACAATTTATCGTGTGAGACCCTAGGGGTACTCAGCAAGTCTTTATGCCTCTAAAGGGGACACAACCTGGGGTGACGCAATTGCAGCAAAAGATAAACCCTAACAATTCTATAGATACTCGCTAACCATCCGCCTAACCAGAGATAGACGGATGTCCGTGGATTAATAACAACAGTTATAATGGTAATGTCCACAGATCCATCCTCCTCCTCGCTTACCGACGAGGAAGCGGACGAACCACCTCCCCCATCCGTTGGCAGTTTTATTATCCATTCCATGAGTGTTGCACTATTTACTAGTCCGGTACTTAGTCAAATTAAAAGCGGTACTTTAGTTATTCTTGTCTATGATCGAAATCGTGCTCCAAGTCGTCCATAACGCGGACACGACTTTCAGAAAGTTTTACCCTAGGGTGCACAAATAACAACACACTCGATCAACCTCGGAAAAACCAAATCAAAACCAACGAGGCGATCCGACAAAGCGATCACAGATTCAGAAATATTTGAGGCCACCCCATTAAGCTACCCGCGACGAAGTTGGCCGACTCCGAGACGGACTCAAGGTTTGCGCCAATGGCTGTAAACGACTGGGAACCCGAAAATGTGACTGGGCTTGTCGATACCACGAAAACACTCCGCTTTCCTAAACAGTACAGTGTGCAGTACCTCGCACAATTTAAATAAAGCAGTAAATCATGGTATAAGTACAGGATAGTAAATAAAACCTCAAAATAGTTTGTGGCCCCAAGAAATAAGAATGAATCAAGCTCTAGCTCAGGGGGGTTCATAAGCCTCCCGGATGTGGATAGCGCGAATATTCAAGGAACAGGAATCAAGTACTCGGGGTCCTACGGGACACAAGTGAGCCTGAAAAACCAAATAGCGAATATGGCTCACCGATGCCACTTTCATTAGTTATCCCATTACTACTCAGGTTAAGTTGTTTAGGTACCTCGTTATCCATCAGACACTCACATACCCTACACATGCTGTTCTACGACTCGCATGGCTCAAACAACTCCTGTAGTAATGGCTCATGGGATGGAGGAACAAGCTTCGGTGGGTTTAAAAGTAAAGGCTATGCAATTCTTGGGATTCAGATTAATGCAACCGCGACTCAATGATGCAAGAATAAGATAGAGGCAATAGGTACTATATGTATGCAAGCATGTGGTAGTGCTTGCCTGGCAGCTCAGTTGAAGCGAGAGAAGGATCTGGGTAGTGCTCTGGGTCTCTTGATATATCCCACCTTTCGGCGTCTATTCGAAGAAGAACCAAACAAACAAGGGCCAACATAAATAAAGTGCACAAGCATATGAATTAAATGCATCAAGCAAACAATCATGCCATGATGAATGATGCACAATTTGCATGGCAATAAAGTAGCATGGCATGGGTGAGGTGTGAAATACAAGAATAAATCATTTTATTGAGTTTTGGCCACATTTTATCCTCATATTAGTTGCTGTATACTTTATATTTATATGATGCATGCTTCAAATCAAAACATGGAATGCATAAACAGAAAGGTCTCGTCGAGCTAATTATTTTAGACATATTATTTGTTAAATTTGGAGTTATAAAACAAAAGTTATTAATTAATTAAGGTAAAAGGGCATTTTATTGTAATTTTAATCAACTTGGAAAATAAAGTGTTCAAAATATATTTTGGATGGCATATTTGAATTCCTCACATTTTTCTAATTTGAAAACATATATTATTTGCATTATTTGGATTTATATGTTAACAGATATTTAAAAATAGATTTAAATTTGAATTTGAATTAATTTTGAAAAGTTTTGAATTAAAACAGATTACAGGAAAACTTTTGTCACTCGCTCGAACCTAGCCACAGACACTGACCAGTGGGTCCAGCGCTGACTTCAAGTAGCAATGTGAAAAGCTTTTATCACCACGAGCTGTTCTAGTCCCAGCGAATGACAGGTGGGGCCACAGCATCTCCAGGGCCACACGCGGGCGAGCCAGCGGTGACGCGACACGTGGGCGATCCAGGGGTACTGCGGGTTGAGTTTTAAAAAGGCTAGGGGGTGTTCTGTAAAACGTGCAGAGAGGCTGACGGTGGGGCAGGCTGGACCGCGGGTTTAGGAGTAAAAAGCTATGGGGGGTTTAACGAAAGCGACATCGCGATGCCTGGCTTCTTCTCTCTCGCAGCGACGGATCGGTGCGTGCGCATGGCGAGGATCGATCCAGGGGCGTTCTTGGTGCTGGGTGCGAACCAGCACGGTGGCCTGGGGTTGGTGTCAGGGAGGTAGGCGTGGCCTAGGTAGGGTTTTGCGCGACGTGGGAAGCGGACACAAGACGCTCGTCGGTGCACGAGGGTGCTCAGGAAGGGCCAGCGGATCTAGGGCGGGACGCAGCGGGACATGTCCGGGGGTTTAGGGGCTCACCGAGGAGATGTTGGTGTAGCTGGATCGGCTTGGGGAGCGATCGTGGCGAGGCGACGCCGGCGGAGCTAGGGTTTCGTCGGAGCGGCGTCGGTCCTGGCGGTTCTAGCCCTTCTCCTCCTTGACGGCATGGTCCAGGTGACGCAGGGGTACCGTGCGGTCTTCCTCGACGCTAGAGAGCGCCACGCCACCGGCTGGAAGAGAAGGGGCGGTGGAGGCCGAGGTTTTGCCGGCGATGGGGTAGACGGAGGCGGTGGAGAAGAGGGGGAGAGGCGGGGCCTGGGACGGATCTGGGAGGCAGAGGAGGCCAGGCGATGGTGGTAGATAGCGAGAGAGAGGGGGTGCCGTGGGGGAGTGGGTAGGTTAAAGGTGGCTCGGCCACCTTTTTCCCTCCTCCTTCACGTGCGCTAGCTGGCTCGGCAGGGCAGGAGCGGGGTAGGGATCTGGCAGGTGGGGTCAGGGCGAGGCCAGGCAGGCAGGGGGAGGCTCGGGCTGGTGGGGCTAGGGTGGCAGAGAGAGAGAGCTAGAGGGGAAGCTCGGGTTGGAGCTAGGTTAGAGGGAAGAGGGTGGCTCGGGTTAGGGCTTTAGGGTTAGGTTAGGCTTCGGCCTGGGGTTAGGTAGCTAGGTGGGGTAGCCTTGGCAGGTGGTTAGGGTAGAGGTTTGGAGAGAGAGGAGCTAGAGAAAGGGGTTTTAGGGTTTGCTAGAGAGAGGGCTCGGCATAGGTGAAAAGAAGAGGGTGAGGTAGGTCTAGGATTAGAGTTAGAATTTTAGATGCTTGCATGCACCAAAATAGATCCAACAAGAACATGTGGAAAAGGTGTAGGGTTTAGCAAACTCAAACAATATCAAGCCAAAAGAAAGGAGAGGGAGAGAAAGAGAGATGAACCACCCAAGAATTCAAATAAAAATCCAAAAGACTTAATTGTGGTGGTACTTGCATGGCCCATGCATAAATAATTAATACCATGCTTATTTTTGTGAAAACAAGATTATTTACATGGCATTATTCCTATGCATTCCAAAATGTGGAGTAAGGCCTAAGCAAAAGAATTTAAAAGGAAGTTCCAAGTGGAGTAGATGGAGATGATGACATTTGGTTATAATTGGGAATTACTAGTGTGTATATTCCACTAGATGCTTACTATTCCCAAAAATATCCCCACATGAGCATAACTCCATAATAACCCATATGGAAGCTAGGAAAAGGGTTCCACTCACAAGGCATGCAAAGGTGGCCATGTGGCTCTCATATATCAATAATGTGAAAACAACATGATGCTAAGATGAGAGCATGTGGAAAAGAATTGGATCCATCCTAACCCACATGAGCTAGAGGTAAAACCCAATAAAGTGCAAAGCTCATATTTAGTTGGATGGTGGAATATAAGGTGGTGAAAAGAAAGGGTGGTGGAGTTAATAAAAGATATGCCCCCAACTCAACTTGGGCATTTAAACAATATATTAAGAACCAAATACAATATCAAGAGGCAAATACAATTAATAATGCATATGAGATAAGAACCAAAAGAAAAAGGGTTTTATATGATGCTCAAATGCAAGGTGACATGGTGACATGAGCATGATATAGTTATGATGCAACAATTATATATATGAAGTAGCCATTATATTACTAGACCCAGTAGCATTACAATTGTTAGACAATTGGGATGCTACAACTCTCCCCCACTAACCAGGAATCTCGCCCCGAGATTCTAGGAAGAAGGAGAAGACACAAAGAGGGTAGGATACTTGGCACGGAGCTCATCTTCATGTTCCCAAGTGGCTTCATCAATGGAATGGTGCGACCACTGCACCTTGCAGAACTTGATGGACTTGTTGCGAGTCCTTCTTTCTACGACTTCAAGGATTTTTGTGGGGTGTTCTTGATAAGACAGGTCTTCTTGGAGATTGATAAGCTCATGGTCCACGGTCCTGCCGGGATCCTTGAAGCACTTCTTGAGCTGAGAGATGTGGAAAACATCATGGACCTTGAGTTTTTCCGGGAGCTCAAGAGCATAAGCAACTTCTCCTCTTCTTCCACGAATTTTGAAAGGACCGATGTATCTAGGAGCCAGCTTTCCTTTGATACCAAAGCGGTGCGTGCCTCTCATGGGAGTGACACGATGGTAAACGAGATCACCAGGGACATACTCCATGTCCGTGTGCTTCCTGTCATAATTGCTCTTCTGGCGACTTTGCGCAATCCTCAGATTTTCAAGAATGATGTGCACTTTCTCCTTCGCTTGAGTTACAATGTCAGGGCCAAACAATATTCTTTCACCTGCACCCGACCAACCAATCGGAGTTCTGCATTTGTGACCATAGAAAGCCTCAAATGGTGCCATCTTTAGACTTTTCTGGAAGCTGTTGTTATAAGAGAATTCAGCATAAGGAAGACATTCTTCCCACTTCATGCCAAAAGAGATGACGCAAGCACGAAGCATATCCTCCAGAATCTGATTGATCCTTTCAACTTGTCCTTGCGACTGAGGGTGGTAAGCTGTGCTGAAGTTCAACTTTGTTCCCAAAGCATTTTGGAAACTTTCCCAGAACTTGGAAGTGAAGATGCTTCCACGGTCTGAACTGATTTCAAGCGGAACCCCATACAGAGAGACAATTCTGTTGATATAGAGCTCAGCCAACTGAATTGCAGAAATTGTTTCCTTGACGGGGAAGAAGTGAGCCACTTTAGAAAGCCTGTCAATGACAACAAAGATTGCATTGTTGCCCTTCTGCGACCTTGGAAAACCCGTGATGAAGTCCATCTCTACTTTCTCCCATTTCCACTCCGGGGGTTTCAATGGCTGTAGAAGACCGGAAGGTTTCTGATGGACAGCTTTAACTCTGCGGCAGACATCACACTCCGAGACATACTTGGCACAATACCTTTTCAAACCCGGCCACCAGTATTGTGTTTTCAAGTCCATGTACATCTTTGTGCTGCCAGGGTGGATAGAAAGAACAGAATCATGCGCCTCCTTGAGAACTTGCTCTCTCAAACCTGGGTAGTTTGGAACAAACATCCGGTGTTCAAAGAAAAGCGTGCCTTGATCATCGACGTGGAAGGACTCATACTTCGGAAGCTGGATGTTGGAGATGGCCTTTCTTGTGAACGGATCACCAAGCTGAAAGGAGCGAACCTTTTCTTCCAAGAGAGGAGTTGCTAGAAGGTTCAGGAGATACCCTTGTTCCACAATTTCAAGGTTGGTGGCCGAATTCCTCGCACAAGAGAGGCTGTTGTTCTTCCATCATGAGGTGGTTGACATAAGCTTTGCGGCTGAGAGCATCTGCCATGACATTAGCTTTGCCCGGAGTGTAGTTGATTGTCAGATCGAAGTCATTGATTGCTTCAATCCATCTCCTCTGCCGAAGGTTGAGATCAGGCTGAGTGAAGATATACTTCAAACTCTTGTGATCAGAAAAGATTTCACAACGGTTGCCCAGCAAGTAATGCCTCCATACTTTCAAAGCAAAGACAACTGCTGCGAGCTCGAGGTCATGTGTCGGATAGTTGATCTCATGCGTCTTCAACTATCGAGAGGCATAAGCAACAACTTGTTTTTCTTGCATGAGGACCGCACCCAATCCATGCAAAGAGGCGTCACAGAAGATCTGGAACGGCTTGGATGTATCCGGAGGAACCAAGACTGGTGTGGAAGTGAGCTTCTCTTTGAGTGTCTCAAAGCATGCTTGACATGCAGGAGTCCAAAGGTATTTCTTTCCTTTCTTGAGGAGATCGGTAAGAGGCTT
The DNA here is from genome assembly GCA_023614405.1 of Avena insularis. Classification (NCBI taxonomy): domain Eukaryota; kingdom Viridiplantae; phylum Streptophyta; class Magnoliopsida; order Poales; family Poaceae; genus Avena; species Avena insularis. The sequence goes on from CM042690.1 coordinate 451,787,772, forward strand.
CGCTATCTTTGAAAAGTTCTGAACGAAGCGACGGCAATAACTAGCCAAACCAAGGAAACTCCGCACTTCTTTGACATTTACAGGAGGAATCCATTCAACAATTGTCTTCATAGTTTCCGGATTGACTGCAATGCCCTTGGCAGAGATGACATGACCAAGATAGGTTACTTGAGGCAGCCAAAACTCACACTTGGAGAACTTTGCATACAAGCGGTTCTCACGAAGCTTGTTTAGGACACACCGAAGGTGTTCTTCATGTTCTTTCTGTGACTTAGAATAGACTAGGATGTCATCCAGATAGACCACAACGAACTTGTCAAGATACTCCATGAAAACCGAGTTCATAAGCCTCGAGAATGTGGCAGGTGCGTTGGTGAGACCGAAAGACATGATCGTGTACTCATACAGGCCATAGCGGGTGGTGAAAGCTGTTTTAGGAACATCTTCCTTGCGAATCTTGATTTGGTGATAACCACTTCTCAAGTCAAGCTTAGAGAACACCACAGCTCCAGCTAGCTGATCGAAGAGATCATTAATCCGCGGAAGGGGATATTTATTCTTGATGGTTTTAGCATTGAGAGCCCGATAGTCAACACAAAGTCTATCAGTCTTGTCTCGCTTCTTCACAAAGAGGGTTGGGCTACCCCAATAAGAAGTACTGTGTTGAATGAAACCCAACTTCTCTTGTTCATCAAGCTGACGTTTGAGTTCAGCCAACTCAGCAGGACCCATTTTATAAGGTCGCTTGGAGATAGGAGCGGTACCAGGTTCAAGTTCAATTACAAACTCAACCTCACGATCCGGAGGCATACCTGGCAACTCTTCATGAAAGACATCTGGGAACTCACAGACCACCGGAACACTCTGAATAGCTTCCATAGCATCATCATTCAGAGCCGCCAAAGAGAAAAGCTGGATAGCAGGAGTCAGACTTGGAGAATAGACTATATGGCCTTCAGGAATCTTCAGAGAAACCGAGCGTTCAGCACAATCAATCACAGCTGGATTTGCTGTCAACCAATCCATGCCCAAGATGACATCAATGTCAGAATTGCCCAGAATGATTAAGGAAGCCGAGAACGAAGAGCCACCAATCTCAATTTGATTGCCATGGCTGGTTTTAGAAGCTGCCATTGTTGCTCCAGGAGAAAGGACCATTAACCGCTTAAGGAGAGGATCCATAGCTAACCCATTCTCATCTGCAAACTTGTGAGAAACAAAAGAATGCGATGCCCCAGAATCAAACAAAACTCGTCAGGGGACTGAGTTAGCGGATAGCATACCCATCACAACTCCGGTGCATGCTCAGCTTGGCGGCGTTAACACGGTTAGCACGAGCAACGATAGACCCGGGCTTGGTGTTGATGTTGAGAGCCCGGTGGTGGTGCACGAACCATAGGAGAGCTTGCAGATCTTGGAGGTGGTGGAGGAGGCCTTGTTTTTCATCAGACGGTTCAGATTGATGCCCAGTGTTTCCACACGTGTAACAAGCACCGGTGGGCGTGGAGCAACGTGGCAGGGGACTCCGCCAGCGCTCGGGGTAGTGGTGGTTGTAGCCCCAGGAGCAGCGGTGAGGAAGTTTGGTGGCCTTGCATGAAGCTTGAAGGTCTTGGTGGAGCCAGGAGGCAGCGGTGGGGTGTTAGGAACCCAGACACGCTTAGAAGGAGTTGACATAGAAGAACCTTTGCATCACGGCTGTGTTTCTTTGACTCCTCAAACACTTGCCTACTTGCCTCTTCTGCGAGCTGTATGCTGAAGTTCCGGAAAAGACGCCGCCTTGCATGTGTGATTGCATACTTAATCGATGCATTGAGCCCTTGCTGAACCTCTTTTGCTTCTTCTTGTCATCAGAGATCTCATCGCCACCATAACGAAAGGTTCATGAAGTTTTTGATGTAGGTATTGACATTATCATTGCCACTTGAGGTTGAGAAACACTTCCTTCATCCTCTCCATGACAATTTCGGAGATCGCTCTTTGAAAGCTCCGATGAACTGTCCCCAAGTAGGCTGAAAACCGGTCAGGTTTGCCTTGTGTAATTCTCCCACCACAGAGATGCATCTCCCTTCAGAAGGTGAGTAGCACACTTTACCCATTCTTGCTCAGGAACATCACCAGTCATCAGCAGTCTTGACATCTCACGCAACCAATCATCAGCATCAAGTGGTTGATCAGAAACATCAAATTGGCGTGGGTTGAACTTCAGAAAGCTTTTGATGTCTCCTAGCTTGGGAGGTGGAGGTAGCGGAACAAACTCATTCCTCCTGACACTTTCTTCAAAACGCTGCTGGTTCTGCTGCATTGCTGCCAAGGCATTGGCGATGCTTGACAACGCTGCCCCCAGTTCAGGTTGTATGTCCTCCTCAGAACGGCGTGGTGGTGCCATCCTGTGATTGATATAAAACACAAGTCAGTACTATGATGGAAAATAATAATAATCCAAAATAGTACCAAGATGGAATTAATCAAGATTAAAGGATACAATTTACTAAGATGATATTAAAATATCAACAAAGTTCAAAGCACCTAGAAGATATTAAGCATATCGCACACAACTGAAAAGGAGTGTGGTACACAAATATATCAAAGAAAAATTTTCCGCAAATTTCGGCATTAAAATACCAATAGATGCGCAAAATCACTTAACGAATCAAGATTAGTGACTCTACCAATTCAATATACAAGAGCGAATGATAAGAGTAGTGGTATGGTCGCGACTCCATCCCGCACTCAAATCATTACTCCGCACCTGAATAAGTAGAACACATATCCCAACACCTTCTTCTCACGATGAACCTAAGATTAGTAACTACGGAAACGAACACCCCAAACAAGATGAGGTCGGATAACAAAGAGTAAGACAGATCGCGTCGGTATACAACGAATCAGATAGATCGCGTCGGTTTGCAAAAAGCATCGGTATGGAATGTACCAACAATTGATAACCAGGCAGATTGTGATAACAAGTTGGATGCAGAGATAGACAAAGAGTTACACACACACATAGATACACAACCTATGGTACTACGGAAACCCAGAACACGTGAATCCTAGTTTGAATTTTAAGAAGAGGATAGAAAACGTACACTTCCTTACCAGAAAAAGGGTGGGTGGGTGGGTAAGAAGAAAAATGGAAGCAGTCCTACTCTCACGTTTTGTTTTTCCCTAGTATACATAGCTACCAAAAATATTTTCTAGACTGACAACGACCATTTGGCTGAGACCCTGAAGGGCGGGATGGCTCTGATACCAATTGTAACTACCTCGGTGAATTACGTTTCTAGTTACAAGCCTGGATGAGCGGAAATGGTTAAAATAGTACGGTGGGGCCCAAATGCCACTCACAGGTAGACCTTTCGGCCGTCCTAACCATTTCCAAACATCGGGACAAGAGCAGGCGGCGTAATCGGCAGGCGAAGGGATCAACTACATACACAAATGAGTATGTATGCAAGCCACCATACAACAGTACATCAGAGTCATTCCATCTAAAAATAAAGGAAATATAGCAACGCCATACGGCAAGATCCAAATATCCTAGATAGATATAATAGTTTAGGATATCTCCTCATACATCAAACATCAGAGTATCGGTGAGCGGAAGACAAAATCCGAGCGGATAAGAAGCAAATCGGCATAAGATGCCCCATAAATAAACACATCCATACAGATCTCACGGATCCCCATTCCGGAATCTCTACACGAATGATCGTTGCCCACATCGTCTGTCTCCTCCACCCAGTATCCATCTTGCGAGCTTACCTGTTCATCTGAATCAAACAATTTATCGTGTGAGACCCTAGGGGTACTCAGCAAGTCTTTATGCCTCTAAAGGGGACACAACCTGGGGTGACGCAATTGCAGCAAAAGATAAACCCTAACAATTCTATAGATACTCGCTAACCATCCGCCTAACCAGAGATAGACGAATGTCCGTGAATTAATAACAACAGTTATAATGGTAATGTCCATAGATCCATCCTCCTCCTCGCTTACCGACGAGGAAGCGGACGAACAACCTCCCCCATCCGTTGGCAGTTTTATTATCCATTCCATGAGTGTTGCACTATTTACTAGTCCGGTACTTAGTCAAATTAAAAGCGGTACTTTAGTTATTCTTGTCTATGATCGAGAAACTGTGCTCCAAGTCGTCCATAACCGCGGACACGGCTTTGAAAGTTTTACCTGAGGGTGCACAAATAGCAACACACACTCGATCAACCTCGGAAAAACCAAATCAAAACCAACGAGGCGATCCACGACAAAGCGATCACGATTCATAAATATTTGAGGCCACCCCATTAAGCTACCATGACGAAGTTGGCCGACTCGAGACGGACTCAAGGTTTGCGCCAATGGCTGTAAACGATTTGGGAACCGAAAATGTGGTAGGCTTGTCGATACCATGAAAACACTCGCTTTCCTAACAAGATAAAGCGATACCTCGCACAATTTAAATAAAGCAGTAAATCATGGTATAAGTATAGGATAGTAAATAAAACCTCAAAATAGTTTGTGGCCCCAAGAAATAAGAATGAATCAAGCTCTGGCTCAGGGGGGTTCATAAGCCTCCCGGATGTGGATAGCGCGAATATTCAAGGAACATGAATCAAGTACTCGGGGTCCTACGGGACACAAGTGAGCCTGAAAAACCAAATAGCGAATATGGCTCACCGATGCCACTTTCATTAGTTATCCCATTACTACTCAGGTTAAGTTGTTTAGGTACCTCGTTATCCATCAGACACTCACATACCCTACACATGCTGTTCTACGACTCGCATGGCTCAAACAACTCCTGTAGTAATGGCTCATGGGATGGAGGAACAAGCTTCGGTGGGGTTTAAAAGTAAAGGCTATACAATTCTTGGGATTCAGATTAATGCAACCGCGACTCAATGATGCAAGAATAAGATAGAGGCAATAGGTACTATATGTATGCAAGCATGTGGTAGTGCTTGCCTGGCAGCTCAGTTGAAGCGAGAGAAGGATCTGGGTAGTGCTCCTGGGTCTCTTGATATATCCCCTGCTCAGCGTCTATTCGAAGAAGAACCAAACAAACAAGGGCCAACATAAATAAAGTGCACAAGCATATGAATTAAATGCATCAAGCAAACAATCATGCCATGATGAATGATGCACAATTTGCATGGCAATAAAGTAGCATGGCATGGGTGAGGTGTGAAATACAAGAATAAATCATTTTATTGAGTTTTGGCCACATTTTATCCTCATATTAGTTGCTGTATACTTTATATTTATATGATGCATGCTTCAAATCAAAACATGGAATGCATAAACAGAAAGGTCTCGTCGAGCTAATCATTTTAGACATATTATTTGTTAAATTTGGAGTTATAAAACAAAAGTTATTAATTAATTAAGGTAAAAGGGCATTTTATTGTAATTTTAATCAACTTGGAAAATAAAGTGTTCAAAATATATTTTGGATGGCATATTTGAATTCCTCACATTTTTCTGATTTGAAAACATATATTATTTGCATTATTTGGATTTATATGTTAAAAGATATTTAAAAACAGATTTAAATTTGAATTTGAATTAATTTTGAAAAGTTTTGAATTAAAACAGATTACAGGAAAACTTTTGTCACTCGCTCGAACCTAGCCACAGACACTGACCAGTGGGTCCAGCGCTGACTCAGTGACAAAGTGTGAAAAAGCTTTATCACCATGGCTGTTCTAGTCCCAATGAATGTGGTGGGGCCACAAGATTCTGGGGCCACACGCAGGCGAGCCAGTGATGACGCGACTGGGCGATCCAGGGTCGCGGGTTGAGTTTAAAAAGGCTTGGGGTGTTACGTAAAAGCGTGCGAGAGAGGGTGGCGGTGCTGGGCCATGAGTTTAGGAGTAAAAAGCTATGGGGGTTTAACGAAAGCGACATCGCGATGCTGTGCTTCTTCTCTCTGCACCGGCGACGGATCGGTCGCTTGGGGCGAGGATCGATCCAGGACGCGTTGCGGGTGCCTGGGGTGCGAACCAGCGGTGGGCTGGGGTTGGTGTCGGGGAGGTGGCGTGGCCTAGGTAGGGTTTTTGCGACGTGGGAGCGAGCAGACGCTTCGTCGGTGCACCGAGGGTGCTTTCGGCGGAAGGGCAGCGGATCTAGGGCGGTCTGGCGGGACATGTCCAGGGGGTTTAGGGGCTCACCGAGGAGATGTTGGTGTAGCTGGATCGGCTTGGGGAGCGGTCGATCGGCGACGAGGCAGACGCCGGGCGGAGCTAGGGTTTCGTCGGAGCGGCGTCGGTCCTGGCGGTTCCAGCCCTTCTCCTCCTCGACGGCGCGGTCCAGGTGGCCTTGGGTACCGTCGGTCTTCCTCGGCCTTGAGCGCCACGCCACCGGCTGGAAGAGAAGGCGGTGGAGGCCGAGGTTTTGCAGCGATGGGGTACAGGCGGTGGAGAAGAGGGAGAAGGCAGGGCCACAGGACGGATCGGGAGGAGAGAGAGAGCCAAGGCGATGGTGGTAGATAGCAGAGAGGGAGAGGGGGTGTCGTGGGGGAGTGGGTAGGTTAAAGGTGGCTCGGCCACCTTTTTCCCTCCTCCTTCACGTGCGCTAGCTGGCTCGGCAGGGCAGGAGCGGGGTAGGGAGCTGGCAGGTGGGGTCAGGGCGAGGCCAGGAAGGCAGGGGGAGGCTCGGGCTGGTGGGGCTAGGGTGGCAGATAGAGAGAGAGCTAGAGGGGAAGCTCAGGTTGGATCTAGGTTAGAGGGAAGAGGGTGGCTCGGGTTAGGGCTTTAGGGTTAGGTTAGGCTTCGGCCTGGGGTTAGGTAGCTAGGTGGGGTAGCCTTGGCAGGTGGTTAGGGTAGAGGTTTGGAGAGAGAGGAGCTAGAGAGAAAGGGGTTTTAGGGTTTGCTAGAGAGAGAGGGCTCGGCATAGGTGAAAAGAAGAGGGTGAGGTAGGTCTAGGATTAGAGTTAGAATTTTAGATGCTTGCATGCACCAAAATAGATCCAACAAGAACATGTGGAAAAGGTGTAGGGTTTAGCAAACTCAAACAAGATCAAGCCAAAAGAAAGGAGAGGGAGAGAGAGATGAACCACCCAAGAATTCAAATAAAAATCCAAAAGACTTAATTGTGGTGGTACTTGCATGGCCCATGCATAAATAATTAATACCATGCTTATTTTTGTGAAAACAAGATTATTTACATGGCATTATTCCTATGCATTCCAAAATGTGGAGTAAGGCCTAAGCAAAATAATTTAAAAGGAAGTTCCAAGTGGAGTAGATGGAGATGATCACATTTGATTATAATTGGGAATTACTAGTGTGTATATTCCACTAGATGCTTACTATTCCCAAAAATATCCCCACATGAGCATAACTCCATAATAACCCATATGGAAGCTAGGAAAAGGGTTCCACTCACAAGGCATGCAAAGGTGGCCATGTGGCTCTCATATATCAATAATGTGAAAACAACATGATGCTAAGATGAGAGCATGTGGAAAAGAATTGGATCCATCCCAACCCACATGAGCTAGAGGTAAAACCCAATAAAGTGCAAAGCTCATATTTAGTTGGATGGTGGAATATAAGGTGGTGAAAAGAAAGGGTGGTGGAGTTAATAAAAGATATGCCCCCAACTTAACTTGGGCATTTAAACAATATATTAAGAACCAAATACAATATCAAGAGGCAAATACAATTAATAATGCATATGAGATAAGAACCAAAAGAAAAAGGGTTTTATATGATGCTCAAATGCAAGGTGGCATGGTGACATGAGCATGATATAGTTATGATGCAACAATTATATATATGAAGTAGCCATTATATTACTAGACCCAGTAGCATTACAATTGTTAGACAATTGGGATGCTACACCTTTTTAATAGAGTCATATCATGAATAGAGAAGTTATCATGTAGGATGGTTTGCATTATGGAAGTGTCCCCTCTCTCGTTAGATATCTATGTATCCCTTGGTGTGAGTTGTCGTTATGGAATATTAATGAGAAGTTCTATCATTTACTCTTTTGCATATCTTGTTTTAGTTTTCAATTCATGGTTATATGATTGATCTTGTTGTTAGTATTGGTATCACTTTGGGTTCATGGAGTTAATTTAGTTGGTTTTGGCAAACCTGGCTCGGTCAGTAGCAATACTATTTTTGAGAGTTGAATGAAAAAGATAAAAGTACTCTTAAAGAAATATAATTTCATCATCTTTCTTTCTTGATTTGCTCATAAGTTTAGTATTCTCTAGTTAAGATCTTTTGTGCTTCCAAGGAATTTTGCATTTTTGTTTTTATCACTTGTATGTTTGTTTGTTTCCTTCAACTCTTATGCTTGCTACCCAGCCTTGCTAGCCAAAAACCTGTACTGAGAGGGAATGCTTCTCGTGCATCCAATCCTTAAACCAAAACCTATGCCATTTGTGTCCACCATACCTACCCACTAGCACTATTGCTATTCCAAGTAAATTCATGTTTTTATCTACCTTCCAAATTAAACTTGTTATGAGAAAATTAGTGATTAAAGCTCTCACGAACTTGATGGCACACTTTACTTTCTTGCAATTAATAAACTTGAACCATTGTGTCCATCTTTGTTGCGTATATGCTTGCGCTTTATAAGTTGAAGTTAGCAGAACCATGTATCATGGGGAACGCTTTCAACATTGCACTTATATTTCGTTGATATCATGATTCTCTTGCTTATGGATCCCGGCGGTGTGAAATAAAAGGGGAACTTGTAAGATCATGGAGTTTATATGTGTGTTAGAAAGCACTGGCCACTAGCCTAAGCCATGCCTAATCATGGTGGAAACTTGCAGCATAATCGTAATGAGCACTCTATGAAGCATCCTCAATAAAAACCTATGCAAATAGCAAATAAAAGGATCGCTGAGATGCTCATTGTCTGCTTGCCTTGTCATTTTGATTATGGGATAGCTCCTGTATCATGTGCAAAGGGGTACCCTGTTGCCGGTTCTTTATGATACATATGTATTTACAATGACAAGAGCTTACTTGTGACTGAAGTTGAGTAGCATGAGGTTTGGTACTCGTAAGTAAGGGGCATGAGATTTCAACTTATAACTTGTCAAGCATATCCTCTTAGTTGTGTCACTTTAACCTTAATCACCTAAAGATGCCTATGATAGGGGCAATGAGAGCTAAAAGCTAATAAATACCATAATTCTTGGAAGCTCTTTATGAAACTTGAAATCCCTGCTTCCCTCAGCGAAGAGCCTATCTTTTACTTTTTAGTTGAGTTAGTAAACCTATTCCCTTCTACCTCATCAAGCATTTTGAGTTGTTGTGTTTCATTCATTCATATGATGATTTATTCAATCATGTTTCTTATGTTCCTGGTTTTGCACTTTGCTCTTATCTTAGTGTCTACTACTTTGAAAGCTATCATTGAAAACCAGTTATTTGTGAACTCCAGCAAATTATCAACTATTCTTTGACCAAGAGCTAAGATTGCCATTACCAATTGTTATTTACTTTATGTATCTTTATTGTGTTTCCTTTACTTATTGCAAGATAAGTTATATAATAGTGAGTTGTATTCTATTATGACTTGTGTATTGATGAATGTGATGCTTCTTGTCCGTATTATTTTATCGACTCTTCACTCCATAAACCTGAGGTCATGTTTATTGAGTTCAGTTTTGCTTGGGGACAAGCGAAGTCTAAGCTTGGGGGGAGTTCATACGTCCATTTTGCATCACTATTCTATATCATAATTTACTGTTATTCATTTATATATTTCATATTAAGAGATGATACTTATGTTATTTCATCTGTTTTTGCATGGTTGATGACTTTTGGAGCATGGACCGTTGCAGTCAAGATTCTGATGGAAAAGGTGCTGTTTGGAGGCAAAATTCGTGAAGATCTGAAAATCTGGGAAAATACATGGAAAATCCTATTTTTCCAGAAGACGAAGAAAGCCAGAAGGGGAAGTGGAGATGGGCCACAGGGGGCCACACCACCCCCTGGCGCAGGCCACCCCAGGCCGCGCCACCAGGTGGTGTGGCCTCCCTGGTCCACTCCAGCCTTTCCCCTCTAGCGTATATTATCCTCCCGAAATCCTAAGACTCAGGGAGCAACCACAGTAAGATTCCGCCGCCTCTACGGGGTGGAAAACACCGAGAGAGAAAGATCTCTCCGGCAGACAGAATTCTATCGAGGGAATTCCTTCCCGGAGAGGGGAGATCGTCGCCATCAACACCACCATCAAGCTGGACTTCATCAGGATCATCATCATCATCATCATCACCACCATCATCTCCACCAGCACCATCATCACCACTTCATACCGCTGTAACAATTGGGTTGAATCTTGCATAGTTCTTAGGGGAAACTTTCTCGGTGTTGATTAGTCTTTGTAGTTGATGCTATTGAGTGAACCATTGAATTATCGTTTATGTTCAGATTGTTACATATCATTATTTCATCTCTGATCATGATCCATATGATGTCTTGTGAGTAGTTCATTTTGTTCTTGACGACATGGGAGAAGTCATGTTGTTAGTAGTGGAATTGTGTTGAGAAAGATTCAATGGTTTGATATTTAAGTCGTGGTGTACTTCTTCTAGTGGTGTCATGTGAACGTCGACTACATGACACTTCACCTATATGGGCCTAGGGGAATGCATTGTGTATTTGGCTACTAATCGTAGGGGTTGCGGAGTGTGAAACCTGAACCCCCATTAGGAAACCATTGCACAAGGGACGTCAGGGTCTTAGAGTTTAAAGCTGTGGTTAGGTTTCTACCTTAATTACTTTCTTGTACTTGCGGATGCTTGCAAGGGGTATAATCACAAGTATGTATTAGTCCTAGGAAGGTCAGTACATTAGCACAGGTTCACCCACACAACGCTTAGCAAACTAAAGAAGATTAATCAACTATATGAAGCGAAAGCACTTGATGGAATTCCCATGTGTCCTCGAGAACGTTTGGTCATCTTAAATAATACAACCAGCTTGTCCTTTGCTGAAGAAAGGATTGGGCCACTTGCTGCATTTATTCTTATTGTATTTTATTTACTCGTACTTTATTTACTTGCATTATCAAAACCCCCTAAAAATCTGTTTGCTAAGTATTTACAGAGAATTCCTGCTCCTAGCCACTCGCTAGCACCTTCTGCTCCTCGTTGGGTTCGACACTCTTACTTATCGAAAATACTGCGATACACCCCCTATACTTGTGGGTCATCAGGAGGCGGAGGAGGGTGAATGGGGGCATCTTCGTCTTCATGGATCTCCTCTTCTTCATCGTCCTCATCATCATCATCAAAACCAGGAGGAGCAGCAGAGGAACCACTAGGGCCACCAGGAGGAAACTTACTGGGGAAGTAGCCAAAGATCATATCATCATCAAGTGGCGGCATCTCATAGTTGACATAAGGAACTAGAGTCATCTCGGGACCATCCGGTGGAGGAGTGACATGCTGGGTCACGAGAAACTCATTGTGCCTGCACCGAGTCTCTTGGATCATCTCAAGAGCCTTGTGGCTCACATCATAGGACGAGCGGCACATCTGAAACAACCGCTTGAAGAAAGTGGCAGCACCACCCTTGTGCCTAGGACGAGAGGAGGAGGATTCTCCGACAGGACGACGAGAACCAGACCGAGTAGCAAAGTGAGGCTGAGGATCATGAGCAGCCTTGGTGCGCTGCTCGGGAGGCTTCATCGAAGGGACCTCAGGAGACAGACCACGAAGAGAAAGGGTAAGCTCCTCTTGTTCTACACGCTCACCAGCCATCACACCAGAAGGAACAACCTTGTTGAGCAGCTTTTGTACATACACACAGGAAGTGGGGGTCATCCTATCCAAAGCAGCCCACCGTAGCTCATAGTACACAAAGTCACAGCCATCAATCTTCCTCAACCTGTCAGGGTGACAATAATACAGGAGATTGGCAAAGTACCCACGACAGTTTGTAGTATCTCCAACTCGGGGAACAAGCGACTGATGGAAGATGCTGGCCAAAGTGTGATAGTAGAAGTACATGCCAGAGATGCATGGAGGAGCATACTCAGAATCCTTGGGATAGCAGAAAGCAAGAGAGTCAGCAGGCTTGATCTTCTCACTATGAATGCAAAAACCACCTGGCTTGCCAGAATAGCCCAAGATCTCAACCAGATCAACATAGGTGGCACAAAAGCGCCGCGTGCCAGTCATCCAAGACATAGTGTAGTCAGCATCATCATGAAAATAGACTGTGCAGAAGAACTGACAGCTATACTTAGGATAGTAGTCCTCCTTGAGACACACAAGGTCAAACAGATCCATTTTCTTCAAGGCATCATCAACAAAATGATAATCTGAGGCAGCATACATGTTGAACCAATCCACATTGAAAGCAAGAATGTTACCGCAGGAGGTGGCCTTCAACCGAGTGTAAATGTGATCCCACATCAAGGCTTGAGTCTCAGTCTAAAACTTCTTGTCAGTGCCAGGGTAAGTGCGAGACTTGAAGTGATAGGGATTCTGCTTGCGAAGGGTCCATTACATAGGAATCTCCATATTCTTCAGGTTTTGAGTAGGCACATCTTCTTTGTTATCCTGCATGGCAGGTTTCTTGCCCCTGATGGCCTTGCTCTTGATGCGACCAGAACGGGCGCTGCCCTCTTCCTCACGCTGCACAGACTGACTGGCTCGACGAGCCCTCTTGCCCCTGCCAGTTTCCTCAGGCACATACTCATCGTCCACATAGTCATCATCATCTGCACCTGTGAAAAAGAGAGATAGGTTGGGGAGCACAAGGATAAGTACACATGCCAGAAGAAAAAAACGGAGGAAAAACTTGGATTTGGGCAAGTGCACGGTAGAAAAGAGACACTGCAGAGAGATTTGGTGCCAGGGCCAGTCGGACCGGCTCTAGAATCGGACGGTTCGGTGTCAGCACCGGATAGCCAGACTCAAACCGGACGACCCGGTGGTAGCACCGGTTATCCGGACTCAAACCGGATGACCCGGTGTCAGAGCCGGTTCAACCGAGCCTGGAATCGAACCAGTCGGGGATGACCCAAAACTGATCTTTGCAATGTAAATTTTTACCCATGACTCAATACTTGCACAAATACAAACTTCTCAAGAGGTGTAGGCCATGGTTTGACGTGGTTGGCATACAAAGACAAAGGTGGAAACCCTAACTTGGCAAATCCATCAAGATGTGTAGCAAAACATGGGGATTTGACAAGGAAAAGGTAAAGGAGCAAGGGATTACCCAAGGACATGGCTTCCCGTGGAGGAAAGCACCAAAAGCCCTTGAGAAAGAAGATCACAAAATGCTCCCAAACCACCACGAGATGGAGAGATTCCTTCGGTGAAGAGCCTCCAAAGGTCCTTCTCCGTGATTTGATGGCCCGATCTATGAATCGTAGGGGTGGAAACACCCTAGGAGAGGGGAGGAAGGTGGGAGGGGCAGCAATGGAGAGAGAATGGGTCGGCGGAAGTGAAAAGGTAACTTGTGGAGGGGTAGGGGTGGCCAGGGAAGAAGGGGATTTTTTTCCAGATCCCGGTTGAGGTTCGGTCCAACCGAGATAAAAACCGGGCCGCTCGGTGTACATGCCGGTCAACCGAACTTAAAACCGAATCTGCAGATATTTTGTCGTGAGGAAGATTCGGTTGGTAGTCCGGTCAACCGGCTCCACAACCGGAGTACCCGGTTGGAAACCGAACTAGCAACCGAACTTCATTCAGTAAACTTCTGTCTGCAGGTACGAATAGACTCGGTTGAAACCGGGATGGAAACCGGACGGTCTGTGTCGTGGTTTTGTCGACATGTACGCTAGAGGGGGAGGGGTCCCTGGCGAGTTTAGAGACGTGGGGGAATACGGAGAGCGTCCGGGATGGTCTGACACGGTTTACCCAGGTTCAGATCTCACGATGGTGGCGAGATCCTACTCCTGCTATAAATCACTATAATGGCGATACACCGAGTTACAGAGATTGAGGGGTTCGCTGTGTGCGAGTAGTGCTATGCACTTGTTGTTATCGTGTGTGTTTCCCTAAAGGCTCCCGTAGGCCAGCTTATAAGGACGCCAGGGCCAAGGGTTACATAGAGAGTCCTAGCCGGATACGGTTACAGAGTCCTAGAATAATACTAACTAGTCTTCGTGTCCTCCAAGGTGCCGGCTTCCATCCTAGGCGGTGGCACGTCGCCTTCCATCTCCTGGCTGGACCTCCGTCTTGTCTATCAGCAACTGGGCCGCCTGGTTAGGCCATAGGCCTAACCACCAACTATGGGGCACCCGGGCTTGCCGGTATGAGACTATGTCGTAGGTATACCCATTTAGTATATCCACAACAGTAGGCCCCGGAGTTCTTCAAGATCCTCACGTTCCTCCGTCTAGCTTTTGAGTGTAAGTATGACATCGTCTTCAATTTGTAGGCGTGCTTCGCGAAGAATCTTGGAGAGATCCCAAATCATATTCCCATCCGGCTAAGCCTAGCCAGATAGTTGCTTGCATGTTTGTGCAAACAAATCCAAGGCGGAGCACTCTCTAACGAATCATTAGTGATTCTTCCTAGCTGTAGGAACGTTTTTAGTATCATCATCCTCTCGGGATGGTATGTAAGCCGGAAAAAATCATGGCTACTGGGCCACGGTCGTAAACATTGCCAAATTGCTGACTCAGAGCCTGGAAAGTTACGAACATAGGAGCTTGCCGAATTAAGGTCTTAGAGCATCTCATGTCACGGACGTGTGGGTTGACGATCCGTGAAGCCCAGGAAATTTCCGCAGAGGCAAAGTTAATGATAAGCCTTCAAGTTTCACTAGCTGGATTCTTCACCGTCTTGAAAGTTTTGTTGACATAGACATAACCATATGTAGCCGCCGAGCATTGAGTCGGCTTCGTCGAAGGCGTCTTGATGCTCAAAAGGACATACGTCAGTATATATCAAACGATTGTATCCCCGAGCACCAAGTCAGATCTCAAAAGAAATTCGTCTTGGTGCTCTCAGAGTAGCTTTAGAGAAAATGTGAATAGTGTAGCCCCCGAGCGATCAAGTGGGAAATTATTTCGGCTTGGTGCTCCAAAGAGAACTTCACAAAAATTCAGCATCGGTGTAGCCCCCGAGTGTGAAGGTGGAATTCACTTGAATTCTCCGGCTTGATGCTCAAAGAGAACTTCACTGTAACTTGGAGATCAACATACTGTAGTCCCCAGCTTTGTCCCGGCTTGGACACAAGGCAGGGCAAAACTCTTAAGTTAGAGACGTCAAGCCCCCGAGCGTCGATTCGGCTTCCTCAAAGGAAGTATTGGTCAACAACTGCGATTGTAGCCCCCGGGTGTCAAGCCTAGTGCAAAGCCGGCTCACAAACACCTTAATCCGAGGATCGCGGCAATGTCCAAGCGTCATGTACCTGAGACATAAACACAAAAATATAATTGTATTAAATTGTTCCTTTAATTATGTCCAATAAACAAATGTAAGGCGGAACAAGAGAGATCTTTGAACAAGTGCTTTAAGCTGAAACGATGCAGCAATTGGACAACATAAAACTGTTTAGGAGGAAAAAACTCAACTAATTTAAACAGTTTATGTAAAATTTTGTTTAAGCAAGTGCTGGATTATCTGTTCTTCTGGTCTTATATGCTTGAATTTTCGTGAGACGGCAAAACTTTAAGCACGGAACATCTGCTGAGGCGATAGCGCTTAATAGCGAGACAATCGAGAACCTCAGAAACAAACGCTGGCTTTAAGTGCTGAAATGTCACTACTCTGGAATTCACATATAAAACAACAGAAAACACGTAGCCAGAAAACTTAAACTAACGCCCGAAGGCGGATATTTTGCATGGTACTAGGACCTTAAACGGTTAGAACCAGTTAAATTAATACTCACGAGCGCAAGGATTCGTGAAAAAGGTACGATCAAAATCGAAAATGATAAAAGGCTCAGAATATGAGTGAACCAGTCTTAATCTCATGATCATAAATAATTAAAAATAATACATATAAATAAGAAATTAGCTGTTTGAGCGAAGTCGGTGTTGTTCCGGTGAAAACGAATCCGCGAAGTAGTCCGTGACAGAGACGAACAATCTGCGTATTGAAGCAATCCGCGGTATATTCAAAACCGGTCACTGCTGAGCTTATCGACACTGAAAACGAAATCATCCACGGACGAAAATCAATGCATAGACGTCTTTGCACTGTCCCGACGAATGAAGACGGAAAGAAGCACATGCCGCGTGGGCACGATGACCTCAATTTCTGTCTGATCGGAGACGACGTGGCCACCTAGGCAGAAATTTATGCACAAAGGTCTTTTGACCCTTACGTGGTGATTGATTTAGCTCCTCATGAATCTATCCTTGTCCTCACGTTTAAACCAAAAACAAATCAGGCTTGGGATGCGTGTTGTTTTTTTACTACACGCACGACAGCCCAAACCTCTCGACCATGAGAGCATCATACGAGAGCACCATGATTCGAATCAATCCGACATCAAAACCACTCAACACGGCAACTTAAGAGACATCGCGCGGGTTCAGGATGGCGTTAGCTCCAAAGCGGAAGCACGTCGTGACGGAGAAAAGCATGCTAACACACGCGTTCTTCATTGATTTTGGTGAACCGGCGATACACCTCGTCGAAAGCGGACATTATCAGAATCAAAAGTGGCCAGCTAACCGGCCACGCAATAGTCAAGGTCAACGCGCCTCCGTGGTTGATCGATAATCCGATCTGATTTGCCGCACGTGTGGGTGACTGGATGTCAATTCCGGTACGACGTAAGCCTGCCGGCTCCATCAGCCTATTGGCGAGGAAAAACCAGGCCGGGACGTCGCTGTTTTGCTGATAAAGATTTCGATGCCTCCAAAGATGATGTATCGGCCAGATGTGGCCGTCAAGACGATGAAGGATCTGTCCAGATCCGTGCTGTAAGCGCCTCTCGTCTCACGGTGGGCGCCAACTGTCGTGGTTTTGTCGACATGTACGCCAGAGGGGAGGTCCCCGCAGCGAGTTTAGAGACGTGGGGGAAGACGGAGAGCGTCCGGGACGGCCTGACACAGTTTACCCAGGTTCAGATCTCACGACGGTGACGAGATCCTACTCCTGCTATAGATCACTATAATGGCGATACACCGAGTTACAGAGATTGAGGGTTCGCTGTGTGCGAGTAGAGCTATGCACTTGTTGTTATCGTGTGTGTTGCTCTAAAGGCTCCCGTAGGCCGGCTTATAAGGACGCCAGGGCCAAGGATTACATGGAGAGTCCTAGCCGGATACGGTTACAGAGTCCTAGACTAACACTAACTAGTCTTCGTGTCCTCCAAGGCGCCGGCTTCCATCATAGGCGGTGGCACGTCGCTTTCCATCTCCTGGCTGGACCTCCGTCTTGTCTATCAGCAATTGGATCGCCCGGTTAGGTCATAGGCCTAACCACCAACTGTGGGCCACCCGGGCTTGCCGGTATGAGACTATGACGTAGGTATACCCATTTAGTATATATCCACAACAGTAGCCCCCGGAGTTCTTCAAGATCCTCACGTTCATCCGTCTAGCTTTGAGTGTAAGTATCACATCGTCTTCAATTTGTAGGCGGGCTTCGCGAAGAATCTTGGAGAGCTCCCAAATTATATTCCCATCTGGCTAAGCCTAGCTAGATAGTTTCTTGTATACTTCTGCAAACGAATCCAAAGCGGAGAACTCTCTAACGAATCGTTAGTGATTCTTCCAAGCTCCAGGAACGTTTTTAGTATCATCATCCTCTCGGGACGGTATGTAAGCCAGAAAAAAATCACGGCTACCGGGCACGGTCGTAAAGGCTGCCAAATTGCCGACTTAGAGCCTGCAAAGTCACGAACGTAGGAGCTTGCCGAATTAAGGTCTTAGAGCATCTCATGTCACGGACGGGATGACGATCCGTGAAGCCCAGGAAATTTCCGCGAAGGCAAAGTCGATGATAAGCCTCCAAGTTTCACTAGCCGGATTCTTCGCCGTCTTGAAAGTTTTGTTGATATAGACATAACAATATGTAGTCCCAGAGCATTGAGTCGGCTTCGTCGAAGGCGTCTTGATTCTCAAAAGGCAATACGTCAGTATATATCAAACGATTGTATCCCCCGAGCGCCAAGTCAGATCTCAAAAGAAATTCGTCTTGGTGCTCTCAGAGTAGCTTTTAGAGAAAATGTGAATAGTGTAGCCCCCGAGCGTCAAGTCGGAAATTATTTTGTCTTGGTGCTCTAGAGAGAACTTCATAAAAATTCAACATCGGTGAAGCCCTCGAGCGTCAAGGTGGAATTCACTTGAATTCTCTGGCTTGATGCTCAAAGAGAACTAAACTATATCTTGGAGATCATTGTACTGTAGCCCCCGAGGATTGTTCCGGCTTGGAAGCAAGGAGGGACAAAGCTCTTAAGTTAGAGATGTCAAGCTCTTACTGTAGCCCACGGTGGGCGCCAACTGTCGTGGTTTTGTCGACATGTACGCCAGAGGTGTATCCCAACGACGAGTTTAGAGACGTAGGGGAAGATGGAGAGCGTCCGGGATGGCCTGACACAGTTTACCTAGGTTCAGATCTCACGACGGTGGCGAGATCCTACTCCTGCTATAAATCACTATAATAGCGATATGCCGAGTTACAGAGATTGAGGGGTTCACTGTGTGCGAGTAGTGCTATGCACTTGTTGTTATCGTGTGTGTTGCCCTAAAGGCTCCGTAGGCCGGCTTATAAGGGCGCCAAGACCTAGGGTTACAAGGAGAGTCCTAGCCTTATACGGTTACAGAGTCCTAGACTAACACTAACTAGTCTTCGTGTCCTCCAAGGCGCCGGCTTCCATCATAGGTGGTGGCACGTCGCCTTCCATCTCCTGGCTGGACCTCCGTCTTGTCTATCAGCAATTGGGCCGCCCGGTTAGGCCATAGGCCTAACCACCGACTGTGGGCCACCCGGGCATGCCGGTATGAGACTATGTCATAGGTATACCCATTTGGTATATCCACAACAGTCTGGTTCGGGGGCCGGTTGGACCGGGCCAGAAACCAAACATCCAAAAAACTTCGGAAAAAATTGTGAAAACAGAATTTTTTCAAAAATGGCATGTGCATGTAGAAGAAGATAGTAGACTCCAAAAGGGTAGAGGAGACAGGTGATATAGGCATGCCTATTGGAGAAGAACCAAATCAACACACTCAATAGCAACAATAGGCATGATTCGAAAATAACAAGAGCCATAAGAGACCAAAGTTGGCGGGGGATTTCTCCCCCTATATTTAAGCACACATGTCATGGCGCCTCAAAGATAGATGCTTGGACCCATATCGTGACACAAGATCAATTAATATCGCACACATAGGTATGCATCAAACCAAGACATGGTAAGATGACTATCCCTATGTGTGCTATGCGACTAGGCTACATAGCAAGTTAAGAGCGGGAATATAATGCAAGAAGTGAATCAATCCAAGTTTTTAGGATCTAGAATACCAAGTTCTCACCTCAACATGACAAAACGGGCTTCATCCAAAGGCTTCGTGAAAATATCTGCCAATTGGAACATCGTTCCCACATGAGTGAGATCGATGTCACCATTTGCGACATGGTGACATAGGAAGTGGTGGCGGATGTCAATATGTTTGGTGAGGCAATGTTGGAAGGGGTTATTGGCGATCTTTATTGCGCTTTCATTGTCACATAGAAGAGGCACCGTACCAAGAGACACACCATAGTATTTCAAGGTTTTCCTCATCCATAACAATTGAGCGCAACAAGATGCCGCGGAAATGTATTCGGCTTCGGCGGTGGATAGGGTGGTGGATTTTTGTTTCTTGGATGACCAACTCACCAACGACCATCCAAGAAATTGGCAAGCCCCGGAGGTCAACTTCTGGTTAACCTTATCACCGGCCTAATCAGAATCTGAATAGCAAACAAGCTCAAAGGTTGACCCCTTTGGATACCAAAGCCTGAGAGTAGGAGTGAGAACAAGGTACCTAACAATCCGTTTGACCGCCATCAAGTGACACTCCTTGGGAGCGGATTGAAAACAAGCACAACTTCCAACACTTAACATGATATATGGCCTAGAAGCATAAAGGTAGAGCAAGGAGCCAATCATGGAGCGATATACCTTTTGGTCCACATCCTTTCTCACCTTCTCCAAGGCCAAGTTGCCCATTGAGTGGCATGGGTGTCTTTATGGGGTTGACATTGGTCATCTCAAATTTCACAAGCATGTCCTTCACGTACTTCTCTTGGGAGATGAAGGTGCCTTGAGCAAGTTGCTTCACAATGAAGCCTAAGAAATACTTCAACTCTCCCATCATGGACATCCTAAATTTCTAGGTCATCAACTCGGCAAAAGCTTTGTTATGTGATTAGTTAGCTCCACCAAAAATAATATCATCAACATAAATTTGAACAATAAATAAGCCACCCCCTTTAACCCGTTTGGTGAAAAGGGAGGAATCGACTTCACCCACGCTAAACCCGTCCCTGAGTAAGAAATCCCTAAGGTGCTCATACCAAGCACGGGGAGCTTGCTTTAGTTCGTAGAGCGCCTTATGGAGTAGATACACATGGTTGGGAAAGCGTGTGTTTTCGAAACCCGGGGGTTGAGCTACATATGTAACCTCTTTCATGGGACCATTAGGAAATGCACTCTTCACATCCATTTGATAAAGCTTAAAGTTATAAAAAGATGCATATTCTCTTATATATAAAAATTGACACCATAGGGAATTCCCCTACGGTAAAGGTGTCAAAAAAAAGATGCATATGCAAGCAAGAGACGAATAGCTTCAAGGCGAGCAACGAGTGCAAAGGTGTCCTCATAGTCAATACCTTCTATTTGGGCATATCCTTGCGCCACTAACCTTGCTTTGTTCCTTGTGACGGTTCCATTCTCATCTTGCTTGTTCTTGAATACCCACTTGGTCCCAATGACATTGATGCGATGATCTTTAGGTCTCTCCACAAGAGACCAAACTTCATTGCGGGTGAAGCACTCGAGTTCTTCTTGCATGGCAATGACCCAATCCGTATCTTCTAGAGCTTCATGGACCTTGAGTGGCTCAAAGTTGGACACAAATGCATGATGGCCACAAAAGGTAGTGAGTTGCTTCTTCTTGTTGTGAGTCTCGATTCCTCTTGATATGCTTCCAAGTATATTATTGACTTGGAGTCCACTTGCAATAGAGGCGGACTTGATCTTCTGGATAGTCCCTTCACGATCAACGAATTCATCCTTCGTTGGTCCTTGATCATTGACCACATCTTGACCTTGACCTTGATTTCGAGGAACTAGTATGTCTTCTTGGTCTTGCTCAACAGGTTGAGGGCTTGGTTCTTGTTCTTCGGTTTGCGAGAGTTGTTCGTCATGAGGTGCACTTGATGGTTCAACTTGAGTAGATCTAGGCTCTTCTTGAGTTGGGCTTGATCCTCCCCCATCAACATCTTGATCATGAGTGTGATGTTCGGTGGACAAGATATGCCCAATTCCCATCAACTTGATGACTTGAGAATAATCTCCATCGCCTACAACATATGGAACAACTTGCCCCCCTTGGGCCATTATCTTCCAAAAACTCCACGTCATAAGATACTTCAACACAACCATTGACTTTGTTGTAGTATATATAGGCGTGAGAGTTTTCCGCATAACCAACAAAAATACCCTCGATAGTTCTAGATTCGAATTTACCGAGTTTTTCTTTCTTGTTCTTGACGAGGCACTTGCACCCAAAGACTCGGAAGTAGTTGACATTGGGCTTGTTCTTTGTGAGAATCTCGTACGGAGTCATGTCAAAGGGAGCTCGGAGGAATAGCCGGTTTGAGCAGTGAACCGTGGTGGTGATGGCTTCTCCCCAAAAGTTGTGGGGTGACTTGAACTCACTCAACATAGTTCTTGCCATCTCAATGATAGTCTGGTTCTTCCTTTCAACAACACCATTTTGTTGAGGAGTATATGGAGCCGAGAATTCATTCTTGATCCCCTCATCTTGAACAAACTCTTGCATGGTATAATTCTTGAATTCGGTGCCATTGTCGGTCCTAATGGTCTTGATCTCCACTTCATGGGTGCGTTTACCCAAGTGTATCTTGAGTAATCATCAACGATGACAAGACCATACTTCCTTCCACCAAGAGTATCATATGTTGATGGCCCAAAGAGATCCAAATGGAGAAGCTCCAAAGGTCTTGATGTGACCACCTTGGATATTGATGGATGACTCCTCCCATGTTGCTTTCCTGAAATGCAAGCACTACACACACGATCTTTCTCAAAACACACACCGGTTAGTCCAACAATATGTTCACCCTTTAGGAGTTGTTTAAGATTTCTCATGTTGACATGGCCAAGGCGGTGATGCCAAAGCCATCCCTCGTCAACTTTGGCCATTAGACATGTAGGAAGAGATTGACTCTCTTGCGAGAGGTCGACCACATAGAGGCCATCTTCCAAATATCCAACAAGGACCAACTTGAGATTATCACTCCTAAAGACTTTCACGCAAGTTCTAGAGAAATAGGAATCATAACCGGCATCCGCAAGATGTTTTATTGAAAGCAAGTTGTAGCCAAGGTTTTCAACAAGCATGATGGTCTCTAGGGTCAAAACCTTGGAGACCACCAACTTGCCAAAACCTAGTACCTTTCCTTTAGAGTTGTCTCCAATAGTGATGCTTGACGTTGAATTAACATCATGAATAAATTGGTCAAGCGCACTTCTACCTTCGGTCATATGATTGGTGCATCCACTATTAAACACCCATTTTGTTCCACTAGAGGCATATCCCTACAAAATAAATTCTTTTGTTTAGGAACCCATTGAGTAATGGGTCCCCTAGCATTAGCAACAAGATCTTTTGGTACCCAAATTGAGTACCACCTATAAGCATAACCATTGCGAGGGCCAACATATTTGGCATATACATATCCTTGGGTGCCCTTACATAGCACATAGGATGGATTAGATTTTCCTGCAAACTTGTGGTTGGGGTTGCCCCTTGTGGCTCCCCCATTCACAACATTCTTCTTTACTTGGTCAACCACCTTGTGCCCTTCACGCACAAAGTTGATCCTTTTGGGTGGGTTGGCACCATTCTTGTCGTTCTTGGGGTCATACCCCATACCTTGCCTTGGAGCTCTCATCGTTTGTCGAGCAAGAATCTCATCAAGAATCTTGCCCTTGGTGTTAGGTTTGAGACGCTCCACCTCAAGTTGTTCCTTCAACTTATTATTCTCCTTAAGGAGACTAGCTTGATCCAAGGAAGGGTTAGAAGCACAAGTAATATCCTCAATAATAATAGGATCCTTCAATGTACCAAGAGCCATCTCATAGGACACTCGAAGTTGATCATGATTCTCCCCAAGTTTTATGAGCTCATGCTAGACAAGCAAATTAGCTTTCTCAAGGTTATCAAGGTCATTGGTGAGAGAAGCATGAGCAACCTCAAGTTCTTTCTTTGAAGTATCAAGCTCCTGGGACAAGGTGATAACTCTATCTATGGTATCCATATCTTTTGCCTTATCTAGTTCATAGATTTCATTCGTTCTTTAAGAAAGGAAGTAATGTCCCTTTCCTTGCTTAGCTCTTGCTCAAGAAGATTGAATCTTAGTTTCTCATCATCAATATGAGACTCCAAACTATCAATGGTCTCATAACGTGAATTGACAAGGCTCATTAATTGTTTGAATCTAGCACGAGCATTGCTAGGAAGGGACGTCATGATTTTATACATTTCTTGTACATAGTTTTCATCGAATTCATCATCGTCACTATCATTGGTACTAACATGATCATCCAAGATGCTAGAGAGATATGGAGGGGAAGAGATTACCTTGGTACTCCTTGCCATGAGGCAAGTACCCGCGACCTTGGGAGTGATGGAGTCATCGACATAGTATTTGGTGTAGTCATATGTGAAGAGTGACCCGGGTTCGGCAAAAGCCAAACCAGCCACCCCCACAACCTTCTCCTCATCTTCTCTCCGCATCGGATAGGTACTCTTGGCCAATAAAGCCTTTACCATCACGCTTCGTGTTCCTCTTGTATCTCTTGTTGGTGGGGTTTGGCTTTAATATTGGCTTGGCGCCCTCTTCATACTTGGGATTGTCAAGTCTCTTCTCATATGGGCATTTGTCGTCAAAGTGGCCCGACTCATCACAATTGTAGCAATTCCTCTTCTTCTCGCTTGGTCCAGTTGAGCTTCTTCTTCTTCGAAACTTCAAGTTCTTGGTGAAGAGAGCAACTTGAGCTAGCATGTCGTCAATGCCCTCACTATCACTCTCTTCATCATTTTCACTACTCTCTTGCACATACTTGGCCTTCAATGCTAGGGATTGATAAGGCCCAATGGCACGGTTTATCTCCTTGATCTTTTGTCCTTCATCCGCCATATTGTTCGTGGCAACAAGATAAGACACTAGATCATCCGGTGAGAAGTGGCGAGCTGAATCTAGAAGTTGCAAGTTCAAGGCAAGCTTCTTGTTGGAGGCGGCAATCATGGAGAGAACCTTGGACTTGATGAGCTCATCATTCAAGTTGAACCCATCATCATACTTGTCACAACCACGCCCATCAATCTTTACACGGAGGGAAACAAGTCTCTTGTATGCTTCTGTGATGGATTCACCATCGTTGTTCATGAACATGCTCATTTCCGACTTGGCAGCTTCATACTTGGACTTTTGGATAAGGGAAGTTCCCCCTTGGAGAATGACAATCCTCTCCCACAGCTCCTTTGCGGTGGGGATGTTGCTAACTTTATCATAGAGAGTGCGGTGAATGGCACTCCTTATCTTGTCACAAGCCGTTGCATTTAGTTGACGGTCATAGTATTCTCCCAGAGTGAGATTGTTGGGATCTTGTGGATAGAAGCCCTTTCCCACAATCTCCCAAAGCTCCACGCTGCAACTGCGACGATGAGATTCCATAGAAACTTTCCAATGAGAGAAGTGAGTTCCATCATAGTGAGGTGCGGGACCCGAACCATTAATATGAGGCATGATGTTCTTTTGTTTAGGATATATATACGGAAATGGATTAGGAGGCATAGAGGCTTTCGTCGGGTCACTCTCACTAGAGGCCTCATTCATGGCCTCCTTACCGGTGTCCATCAGCCTCCCTTAAGGTACTACCGAAGGTCCGGCAAGCATGACCCCCTCACCCATCCTCGTAAAGTGTCCCTCAAGAAAACTTATTCGAGCAAGGAGATCAGACTCCGCCTTAGCCTTTTCAAGGGACTATTTGGCAAAGAGTTCACGGATCTCCTTGACCGAATAAGTCTTTCCCTCCTCATCATCAGAGAAAACCATCTTTTCTCTTAGGCGGTAAAGCCCTTAGAAGAGCACTAGGCTCTGATACCAATTGAAAGTGTAAGATGGTTTACCTAGAGGGGGGAGGGGTGAATAGGTTTCTACAAAATTCTTTATAATCTTTTGCAAATTTTAGGCTTTGTGGAATATAAGTGTGCATAAATGCAAAACTAGGTGAGGCAACCTAGATGATGATACAAGATACTTCAAGCATGAATGCTATCACAAAGTAAACAACACAAGTAAGGGAGTGGTTAAGAAATAACCGAAGCACGTGGAGACGAAGATGTATTCCCATGTTCACCACCTTTGGGAAGGGGGCTACGTCACGCTGGAGAGGTGTGAGGTTCCACAAAGGATTCCCCAACTCCATGAAGGCTCACCTTCTTCTCCGAGCCTATCCTAGGAAGGAGTAGCTCACTTACTCATGGTAGACTTTAAGGTAGTCTCCAAACCCTCATAAACTTTCCACGGATCAAATCACAAGCCGAATGCCTCCGGGCGACCCTAGCCGCCTAGGGTTTCCCACAAACCCAAGAGTAACAAGCTAACTCGATGAACTCAAGGGGGGATGAACTTTGGCTTGGTGGAAACGTAGATCGGGACCTCCTCTTGCTTTCTACCAAAGGGATTTGGATTTGGTTGCGTAGAATGGGAGATCCTCAAGGAATTGTGTTTCTACAATGGGGGAAAGAGAGAGAGCTTCAAGAATGAAATATGAACTGAATGCCTAACCTCCTCAAGGTGGAAGAAGAGGTATTTATACCCAAGGAGAAATCTAGCCGTTTAGAGCATTTTCTATGAAGTCCGGTTTCAAGTTTGGTTGGACCGGCCCACACAGCGGACCGCCCGGTATATAGCCCATAAGACCGGAATCCAAACCGGAATGTTCACTGTTCGTGAACCCGGATAGACTCGGTATAATAAACCGAGAATCTTGGTTTGGGTTCGGTTTTCCGGTGCTGGTACTGGACCGCCCGGTCTGGGAGCCGGTTCAACCGGCTTGAGAACCGAACTTGGTAGAGATGCTATAAAATGTAGATCTCTCTCTCCTCTCTCTTTGGTGATGGAACAAGTGGGTGTAAGGGATGTGTATAAGGCTTAGAAATTCATCCCCAACAAGCTCATCGAGATAACCCCTCTTAATATTGTGGTGTTCCTAAAGACTCAAGAAACATTCAAAAGGGAAAACTCTGGCACTTCTCTTTGTTATGAAAATGGGGGGGGGAGGGTCTCCGATGATCTTCCAACATACCAGCGGACCAAAACCTGTTTAAGACACTAGTAGATAGCATTAGTCCACTCTAATTACGGTGTCATTGTCAACCAAAAATAGTAGAGAGTAAACTACCCTTTCAAGGAGACCCGCCCAACAATCGCGCATACAAGGGAGAGAAGGAAGGCGCAACGGTGAACAACTAACTCTTTGGATGTTAGCTGAAACATGGAAAAGAGCGAGCTACGTAGTCTCGAGCGTAATCCCCATGATAGCGAAAGCCACGCACGAGGATCTGATGGCATACCAGTACTTGCTCCACCACAAGAAGATGGATTTGCTTAGGATGCAAAGGTAACTCGACGAAATAAAAAGGTTAGCTGATGAATCTAGACTATGGTAGGCACAATTAAGCTCAACCCTTGGATCAGGCAGTGTAACTGGAGGCACACCACGGAGAAGAACCTCACGGGTGAAGAATATTCCGGAAGCCGAGAGAAACGAGCTGACTCAAGATCTGGACCTGTCCTTCATGTCAGTAGATCCGGCAAGACACATCAAAGCACAAATAGCGCAAGCCGTGATTATCGCCGCCCAGGCCTACCTACTCATAACTCAAACCGTAGCCAACAATCCTAGGTGGCTCTCCATTGCTCCGCTCTCATGAACCTCGGTATGGTAGGAGCATCCCTCGCATAGGGAGAACAAGGAATCACGCGGCAACCTGACAAATTACCACACCATTGCAACAACTCTCGGCATATGGGGCACACCTGAGGATCACAGTCGCCGCATCAGGTACACTTTCCGAACTCCGAACCATGGGACGACGCAAGAAATAACATTACACAACACAGAGTCGATAGTTCAAGGGAAGCGCATAGCAGCCAGAGATACTACGATGGCAAAAGCGAGGATGAATACGAACTATGTGAGGCTAGTTGCTTCACCCAACGGGTTCGCAGAACCCCAATACCCAAGGATTTTGAACTTCGTCATGACCGCCAAAAGTACCACGGTCTCTAGGAACCTGAAGCTTGGCTGACAGATTACCTGGAAACCGTTAAACTACAAGGTGGCTCCAAGGCTACCGCAATGTAGAGCTTGCAGTTACACCTAATTGGTGCCGCTCGGTCATGGCTCAAGCAGCTACCCGAAGAATCCATCAGTAGCTGGAGCAACCTCGAAGATAAGTTCATTCGAAACTTTACATCCATGTTCAAGCGACCCACATCTTTGGAGCAGTTGCGGGCGTGCAAACAGAAATCTGGAGAACCAATACGAGCATTTATCCAGTGGCGGAACATCATCAAAAACTCAACCGAAGCTTTATCCGATGAAAGAGCGATTGATGCCTTCAACGATGGCCTCCGCCGAAAAGAATTCATTGAGGAGCTGTGACAGATAAAACCCAAAACAATTTCATAGTTGATGGACATGGCGAATCGCTAGGCCGACGGCGAAGACACAGTACACAACAAGCGAGGGCGCTCACCCAAGGAAGATCGGGACATGGGCAATAATGACAGGAGAAGGCGCATCAATGATGGATACGGCGGGCGAAGGTACGTTGCGGCTGACTTATCAGGAGAGGACAGCCGAAGAAACAACGATTGTAACGATGGATACCGCAACCATAGAGATGACGTTGGTGGAAGCCAATCAGCATAGCGGTACCAGCCAAGAGCTCGGGATCCCCCAATGTCTCCAATGCATATACTGGAAGGACCCAACAATATGCACTTCTATGTCGACTCAGAAGGAAGGAGGCGATCGAACCATCTCATGAAGGATTGCTGCATGTTCCTAAAAAAGCAGGAAGTATCTAATGCAAAGGCAACCAAAGCAGCAAGCCAAGGGTACGCCACCGCACCTGGAACCCTAGCTCTTGGTGCGCCACCACCACCACCAGTACAGCCGCCAGCAAGGCATCCACAACCCACAATAAACAGAAACCAGGAGGACGAATATCCGAGGTCCAAGGGTGCAATGTCAATGATCCAAAAGGGCGCCCGTCCAACAGGATTTAGAAGTTGATCACTCGATAAGTCAACATGGCAGTAACAGCGCCACCACCTACACCCGAATATCTCTATTGGTTAAAACAAGAAATTACATTCAGCAAGGCTGATCACCCACTTAGACTCCCACGACCGGGTCATTCAGCTCTGATAGTGGAAGCCCATATTGGCAGGTTCAACATGAGCAAGGTTTTCATGGATGCAGAAAGCAGTATCAACCTAATCTATGCTAAAACCCTACGGACAATGAGCTATTCCTTAACAAACTTGGCACCAACGGACACATCCTTCCATGGCATAGGCCTAGGTAAAGATGAAATTCCTTTAGGCAAAATCTATCTTGACGTTGTCTTCAGATCAAAAGAAAATTTCAGGCGTGAAAAGCTCGAGTTTAAAGTTATGGATTGGCCATCACAATATCACGCGATCCTGGGGCTTCTAGCCTTTGCACGGTTCATGGCAGTGTCGCACTATGCGTATATGGTAATGAAAATGCCAGTGCCAAGAGGAATCATAACCATAAGAGGCAGCTTCACCCGATCCAACAACTGTGATCGGGAATTCAATAAAATCTCTGAATCTTTTGAGATGGAAGCAAAATTTGAGCAACTAAAAATATCAACGGACACAAAGCCTCTAACAACAACACAGATCAACCCCGATCAAGCTTTCGACGCTGCAAAGGATACAAGGGAAGTCTAGGTCCACCCTATGGATCTAAAGAAGACAACCTTTGTGGCTTCCAATCTTGGTCCCGCATAGGAAAGCGTTCTCATCGAGTTCCTCCATGAGTGCTAAGATTTTTTTGCATGGTTACCAACTAACATGCCAGGAATCCCCAGGGAACTTGCTGAGCATGCACTTATATTAAATCCCAATGCCAAGCCGGTAAAGCACTCACTTCGCTGTTTCACGGAACCCAAATGCAAGGCCATTGGAAAAGAACTCCATCGCCTGACAGACGCCAAATTTATCAAAGAAATCAAGAAAGCAGAGTGGGTCGCCAATCCAATATGTGTCTTGAAGAAAAATACAAAGAATTTTGCATGTGCATTTACTTCACCGCATTGAACAAACACTGTCCAAAGGATCACTTCCTGCTACCGCGAATTGATCAAATAATCGATGCAACTACAGGGTGCGAACATCTTTAAATTTTACACGCATACTCAGGGTACCACCAGATTCGGATGAAGGAGGAAGACCAGGATAAAACAAAATTTATCACGCCTTATGGTGTATTCTGCTACACCACAATGCCCTTCGGACTAAAAAATGCGGGTGCCACATATCAACGGATGATGCAAAATTTCCTAGGAAGTAAAATAGTAACAAATGTACAGGTATATATCGACGACGTCATAGTCACGATAAAGCAAGGGTTAACCCTTATCGATGATCTTCGGGAAACATTCAATAACCTCGACAAATACTGCATTAAGCTCAACCCAAAAAGTGCTCCTTTGGAGTCCCTACAGGACAACTCCTCAAATACCTTGTATCAGCAAGAGGAATAGAGGCAAATCCTGAGAAAATACAGGAAATCCTCACGATGAGGAAGCCAAAAAATCTTCGTGGCATGTAACAATTGGCCAGACGAGTCATGGAGCTCAGTCGATTTATCGCTCGCTTGGGCGAGAAAGCATTACCGTTATACGCCCTCATGAAAAATTGGATAAATTTGAGTGGACGGATGAAGCTCAGCAAGCCTTCGAAGACCTCAAAAAACACTTTCGACATCCCCTATCGTTGTGTCACCATGATAAAACGAACCCCTGCTACTCTATATCGCTGCCACTAATCAAGTGGTAAGCACAGTTTTGGTTATCGAGCGACCCGAAGAAGGAAAAACTCATGGCATCCAAAGGCTTGTTTATTTCCTAAGTGAGGTCCTCTCCCCATCCAAACAAAGATATCCGCACTACCAGAAGCTAGCATACGAAGTCTTCATGACAGCACACAAGCTCCGCCACTATTTTTCAGAACCCCCGATCATAGTAGTCAATGAGGCACCTCTTTTCAATATACCCAACAATACAGAAGCCACGAGATGCGTCTCTCTATGGGGCATCGAGCTATCCCCTCGAGATATCACGTATGAGAAGGATAAAACAATTAAGTCCCAGTTTTGTCTAACTTCATTACTGAGTGGACAAAACTACAATGCGCGGGTCCGTCAGACCTCTCCAGTGTGGGGACAATGTACTTCGATGGTTCTAAGAGAACAGAAGGGGCAGGAGTTGGGGTTATACTGATGTTACCTCAAGGCGATAAAATGCTATACGTACTTCGGATGAGCTTTGCAAATGCGTCGAACAACAAAGACGAATCTGAGGCCCTGCTTCACGGCATGCGTATGGCTAAAGCCTATGGTGCAACTCGCCTAAAAATATTTGGTGATTCAAATCTTGTCGCACAACAAGCAATGAACAAGTTTGATTCCATCAGTGACAATGTGATCGCTTATCGGGACATGTATAGTATCATGGAAGCCCAATTCGATGGGTGCGAAATATTACACATAGGCAGGGTAAGCAACGAGGAAGCCAACAGTTTGGCGAACATCGGATCACTCTGCTTACCGATACCACTCGGAGTTTTTTGGGAAGAGATAACAAAACATTCCATCAAAGCCAGAAGGGTCTTCGAGGTCATAGCACCGAAGGCATGCAAGAAGGTCAAGTTGCAAGGTGATTCGGGGGCTGTGCCCACATCCAAAAGTGTAGTAGACGCCCTTGAAGAAGAGCTCGAATCCAAAGAAGTCATGATGATAGAGTCCACATGGATGCAGCCATATGTGACACACATGATGCGAGGAGAACTCCCCGAGGATGTAATCGAAGCACGACGGATCACCCATCGATCTAAAGCTTTCAGGGTCATCAAGGGAGAGTTATACAAAAAGAGTATCTCGGGCGTACTACAACGATGCGTCACACCCTAAGAAGGAAGGCTCATCCTCAAAGATATACACGAAGGGGTGTGTGGCCATCATGCCAGTAGCCGAGCAATTACGGCCAAAGCTTTCCGGGGAGGATTCACTAGTTTACAGCAGTACATGACGCGAAGGATATCATACGGACATGCGAAGCATGCCAAAGTTACGCAATGAAACCCAATGCACCTGCCACATAACTAAACCCCATTCCTCTAGGCTAGCCGTTTGCTCAATGGGGACTTGACATGGTGGGTAAAATCCATAAATCTTCGCAGGGAGGAGACATCTTTCTGCTAATAGCAGTCGACAAATTCACAAAGTGGATTGAATAAATGCCCGTCACAAGCTAAGATAGAACTTCGGCCATGAACTTCATCAAATCAATAGTGTTTAGATTTGGGGCCAAACAACATCATCACCGACAACGAAACTAATTTTACCTCTAATGAGTTCAAAGAATATTGCAAGGAGATGGGTATAAAAGTAAGATACGCTTCAGTTGCCCACCCGTAAACTAATGGTCAGGTGGAAAAGGCCAACAGTCTCGTAACCAATGGTATCAAGAAAAGATTATTGGCGCCACTCGATAGAGCTAAAGGAACTTGGGTAGATGAGTTACCCTCCGTCCTATGGAGCCTACGTACCACCCCAAAAAATGCAACGCAAGAACCACCTTTCTGTTTGGTCCACGACGCGGAGGCTGTCCTTCCAGTTGAAGTAACCCATGAGTCACCTCGGGTCACTGAATATGACGAAGAAGAATCAAAAGAAGCACTCAAAGATGATGTCGATGCACTCAATGAAGCTCGAGATATTGCTCTACAAAGAGCGACTATATATCAGCAGAATCTATGCAACTATCACAGCCATCGACTGCGTCCTAGGTCCTTCATCATAGGGGATCTAGTCCTTCACCTCAAGCAAGATAGCCATCGGAAGCTGGAATCACCATGGGAAGTGCCTTATATCGTCATAGAAGTAATCCTTAGTGGGGCATATCGGCTCCAAGATAAGAAAACAGAGTCCAATATTCCAACCCATGGAACATTGCGCAACTCCGACATTTCTATGCTTAGAATTTTATTTTCTGCAATTTACATTGAATAAGGCCTACGGCCAGGATTCTTAGCCACAAGACTTCGTACTTTACTTCTAATAAGGCCAACGACTAGGCGATTATGCTGAAATATGTACCTTCGTCTTTGACCTTAAATAAAAAGTCTTAAAGTGGCAGATAGTAAGAATTGCATAATGAGATTGGACCTAAATTTTGAGCCTATGTCCCGATGCAAGCATCCAAACATAACCTCGGGGGCTACTCCCATCGTGAGCGCTGTTACGCACCCGATAGAAAAAACTCTATAAACAGAGTCAAGCAGGGCCCGAAGAAATATTATCCTTGTGCGTTCAAAGAGCACCAGATAAAACAGAAAACTCCAACGAAGTCAAATAAATATTAACTTATGAGTATTACATCTTTGTATCCTTAGACGGTTACTCCCATTGGGAGCTGATGTCTACGCACGCTTCTATTCTTGTAGACAGTGTTGGGCCTCCAAGTGCAGAGGTTTGTAGAACAGCAGCAAGTTTCCCTTAAGTGGATCACCCAAGGTTTATCGAACTCAGGGAGGAAGTGGTCAAAGGTATCCCTCTCAAGCAACCCTGCAATCAAGATACAAGAAGTCTCTTGTGTCCCCAACACACCAAATACAGTTGTCAGGTGTATAGGTGCACTAGTTCGGCGAAGAGATAGTGAAATACAAGTAATATGGATGATTATAAGTGATAATTGCAATCTGAAATAAGAGTGGCAGCAAGCAAACATGTAACATGACTGATTGTAAATGGTGTTTCAATGCTTAGAAACAAGGCCTAGGGATCATACTTTCACTAGTGGACACTCTCATATAAATATATTCTCTTCATTATGCTACCCTAAACTACTCTCCGGTTGGACGATGTAGGGCTATAACAGCACACCTTAAAGTTCGCATTCCCCATCTAGATAACCCCTCACTGTCACCTTGAGTGCTAGATGGTTCCAACAAACACCACAATCTCATAGAGACATCCAACTCCAATTATACTCATGATAAGTATTTCTGTAACCTTAGCCTAAGTGTCACACGGTGGGCACACTGTCAACTTCACACACGTGGAGATAAGCAGAGATTAATTAAAGCACTTGAGTAGCAGAATAGATCTATTACAAGGCTCATGATCTTAATAAGATCACGCATAGAGAGAGATGAACACATAGCTACCGGTAGAGCCCTTAGCCTCGAGAGAGAACTACTGCCTCCTCATCATGGGAGTCAGCAACGGCGATGGAGATGGCGATGGAGTCTATGGAGATGGCTCCGGGGGCACTTCCCTGTCCCGGCAAGGTGCTGGAACAGAGACTTATGTCCCCTGAATCTTCTCTTCGGTGGCGGCAGCACTGCAGAACTTTTCGTGGAATTCTGATCTTGTTCCTAGGGTTTTCGTCTCAGGGGGAATATATAGGCGAAGGGGCAAGGTCGGTGGATGCCCGAGGGGCCCACACCACCTGGTGGCACGCTTGGGGTACCCACGCCACCATAGGGTGTGGCCACCTCGGTGCCCTCCTCCGTCTCTGCTTTGGACTCCGTCTTGTGTCGGGAAAAATAGGAACTTTGGCTTTTGTTTCATCCAATTCCAAGAATATTTCCTTACTAGCTTTTCTGAAACACAAAAACAGCAGAAAACAAAGCAACTGGCACTGCGACATCTTGTCAATAGGTTAGTTCCAAAAAATGTATAAAAATGCCTCAAAGTGTAGACAAAACATAAGATAGTTGATACAAAATAAGCATGGAGCATCAAAAATTATAGATATGTTTACGACGTATCAAGCATCCCCAAGCTTAGCTCCTGCTCATCCTCGAGTAGGTAAGTGATAAAAAGAATAATTTTTGAGGTGACATGCACTATCACAACATGAATGTATTTGTACAACATTGATAGCTGGGATCAAAGTACTCTAAACATGAACATGAAAGTTAGAGTTCTAAAAATAAGACATAGCAACTATGTTGTAAAATGAAAAGGTACAAACAAAAGATCATGAATAACAATGCATTGAAAGATGTTTGTTTGTTTCACATATAGAAAACATAATAAGAGCGGTATTCAGCTTGTCCTTCATGGATTAGCAGAACATAAATGCATATGACACCTTCAAAGTTCATAAGTGTGACTAGATACAAATAATTTAAGAGCAAGCAACATCAAAGTTATAAATCAATCAACAACTTTTGGGACAATGCACATTAAACTAAGAATGACCACTATGCTCTCTCAATTGGTGCATAAAGATAGAAGATGGAGACTCAACATAAAAGTAAAATGAAAGGCCCTTCATGGAGGGAAGCAGGGATTTCAAGTTTCATAAAGAGCTTCCAAAAATTATGATACTTATTAGCTTTCAGCTCTCCTTTCCCCTATCATAAGCATCTTTAGGTGATTAAGGTTAAAGTGAGACAAATATGAGAATATGCTTGACAAGTTATAAGTTGAAAATCTCATGCCCCTTGCTTATGAGTACCAAACCTCATGCGACTCAACTTTAGTCACAAGTAAGTTCTTGTCATTGTAAGTACATGTGTATCATGGAGAACCGCCAATGGGGTACCCCTTGCCCCATGAAACAAGAGCTTTCCCATATCAAAATGACAAGGCAGCAGACAATGAGCATCTCAGCGATCTTTTTATTTTCTATTTGCATAGGTTTTTATTGAGGATGCTTCACAGAATGCTCACTATGGTTATGCTGCAAGTTTCCACCATGATTAGGCATGGCTTAGGCTAGCCGCCCAAGCGTTTCTCTAACACATATACAAAATCCATGAGCTTACAAGCTCCCCTTTTATTTCACACCACCGGGATCCATAAACAAAAGGACATGATATCAACTGAATAATAAGTGCAATGTTGAAAGCGTTCCCCATGGTAACATGGTTCTGCTAACTCTCAACTTATAAAGTGCAAGAATATAAGCAACAAGATGGTCACAATGGTTCAAGTTTATTAAGTGCAAGAAAGTAAAGTGTGCCATCAAGTTTGTGAGAGCTTTAATCACTAATTTTCACATAACAAGTTTAATTTGGAAGATAGATAAAAACATGAATATACTTGGAATGGTGTAACACACCATGCATAGGAATTTATAGTGAGGAATAACTTGGTTTTCTTGGAGGTTGGATGCATGAGTGGAACTCATACGTGGTATAGGTGGATGCTAGCAAAAGATAGGGAGCGACCAACTAAGAGAGCAATAAGGGCAAAATCATGCAAATCTACAAAACATTATTAACTAAAGCATAAAGTGATATTACAAGTCAAAAACTAAATGATCATAGAGGCTAAGGTGACTAGTTCATAGTCTTAATATGGTGTAAGCATATGCCAAGTCAACCCAAATAAAGCATCAAAGGAGAATACCACAATATTATGCTTTTGTATGCTAAAACAACGCATGATTCTTTCGAGGCACATTAAACAATCTCAATTGTTTGGAACAAGTCATGCTACAACAATAATCACTAAGCATATGGTCAAAGCAACATCTAGCATGACATGATAAAGTCTAAGTCACAGTCAAAACAAGCTTCCTTTTGTACCACTATAAGCATGAAACTTCCTACTCTTTTCCAACACCAATCGACTTATTTGAAACAACTCTCAAAGATAATAATCAATAAAGACCAAAGAGCATGTCTCATCCATCTACAAAGAAGAACTAAAAAGTTCTAAGCCAAAAGAATAAGAAAACTAAAGCTAAACACAGTGCTAGCAAAGGAGAACACTCACAGAAAAATAAGAGTGAAAACTAGTGTGTTCTAGGCAATGGATAACGGGGTGTTTCTCTCTCCAAAAGAAGTGTGTTGGGATCCAACCAACTTACTGCGACAAATAAAGCAAAAGAAAACTAAAAACAAAGACGCTCCAAGAACAACACATAGTGCATAAGGTAATAAAAATAAAGTGTCTTGAAAGAAGACCTGAGATTATTGATGAAGAAGGGGGTGCCTTGGGCATCCCCAAGCTTTGACGCTTGTACTTCTTGCATATTTCTTGGGGTGACACGGGTGGCATCCCCAAGCTTGAGCTTTTGTCCATACTTCATCTCATCACATTATTCTTCCCTACACTTGAAAATTTCCTTCATACAAAACTTCACACAATCTTCATTAGCAACATTAGTGTTTTCAAGATAATAAGTGTTTGGGTTTAGTTTCAACACAAGTAAAACTTCCATGAAAACACAAGCTACTGTAGCAATTCCTTCTAAAAGCTCAAGTGACCAAAGAGAACTCAAAGAGAAAAAGATTAAGAAGCAAATGCAAATAATGACAGAAATCTGTCAAAACAGACCAGAAGGTAAAAACTGATTTTTGAAGACCTTCTATCGCTGAAATCAAAAAGTGATAAAATAATTAAAGTTAGATAATAACCTGGGGCACAAGCACAGGAAATTACAGCTCAATCCGACGTACAGGGATTTTTCACGATTTTTTACAGTGAAGCACAAAAATCGGTTTCGGGACAGCAACTTTCCCAAGTCTTACTTCTTTCTCATTAGAGGTTATTCTTGGAACAAAAAACACACAAAAAGGGTAAGGAGAGGTCATTACTGAGGCAATAAATTCCAAGACTCAACAAAACAAAAATAAAATGAAAGTAAAAATATAATGGGTTGTCTCCCAAAAGCTCTTTCTTTATAGCCATTAAGATAGGCATGATAATTTCGATGATGCTCACATAAGAAATATGAATTGAAGTAAAAGAGAGCATCAAGAAGCAAATATGGAAAAATTTAAGTCTAACCCACTTCCTATGAAAAATAATCTTGTAAAGAAACAAGTCATGAAAGCACAAAGCAACAAACATAGGAAAGCAAAACAAGTGTCACTTCAACATAAAGAGGGGAAACTTAATATTGTTGAGATGCATAAAACCATGTTTCCCTCTCTCATAATAACTTTCAGTAGCATCATGAATAAAATTAACAATATAACTATCACATAAAACATTCTTATCATGAGCCACATGCATAAAAGAATTAATACTCTCCACATAAACATAGTCATTCTTATTAATTGTAGTGGGAGCAAATTCAGCAAAATAGCTATCATTATTATTCTCATCACCATAATTATCAAATATAGGAGGCATATTGTAATCATAATTAATTTTCTCCTCAATAGTAGGTGGACTGAAAATATCATATTCATCATTGTAATCATCATATATTGGAGGCATAGTATCATCAAAGTAAATTTTCTCCTCCATGCTTGGGGGACTAAAAATATCATGCTCATCAAAACCAGCTTCCGCAAGCTTAGACTTTTCCATAGCATTAGAAATAATGGTGTTCAAAGAATTCATACTAATAACATTGCTATTAGCACGCAAAGAAAGTTCCATGGATTTTTTAATTTTCTTTTCAAACCATTCATGTTCTACCTCAGGAAAAATACTAAAAAGCTCTCTAATTTTGTTGTTGTTTTCCATTAAGCCTAACTAGTGAAAATAAAAACAAGAAACAAAAAGATATAATTGCAGAATCTAAAGGAAATAACTTCGAGCACTCACACACCAACAACAATACTAGAAGATAGCTTAGTAGCCAAAGGATGTGAGTACCTTTTACCTTACCTCCTCGGCAATGGCGCCAGAAAATAGCTTGATGTCTATGCACGCTTCTATTCTTGTAGACAATGTTGGGCCTCCAAGTGCAGAGGTTTGTAGAACAACAACAAGTTTCCCTTAAGTGGATCACCCAAGGTTTATCGAACTCAGGGAGGAAGTGGTCGAAGGTATCCCTCTCAAGCAACCCTGCAATTAAGATACAAGAAGTCTCTTGTGTCCCCAACACATCTAATACACTTGTCAGGTGTATAAGTGCACTAGTTCGGCGAATAGATAGTGAAGTACAAGTAATATGGATGATTATAAGTGGTAATTGCAATCTGAAATAAGAGTGGCAGCAAGCAAACAGGTAACATGACTGATTGTAAATGGTGTTTCAATGCTTATGAACAAGGCCTAGGGATCATACTTTCTGTTGGGGATATGCTATATGGGTATCCTCATAGCATGTCACCAATCCGCCTAATCCGGGTGGACCATAGTTGGTAGTAAGGCCTATGGCCTGCTGGGTGGCCTAGTTAGACGGATCCTGAAGGGAGGCCCATGCCGGATAAAGGAAGGCTACGCAGAAGTCACCGACATACTCGGAGCCTTGGAGTACAAGACACGGAAGACTAGTTCGTGTAGGTGTAGGACTCTTTACCTTGTCTGGCAAGGAACTTTCCCTGTAAACCCTAGGTCTTGGCGCCTTTATAAGCTGGCCTGCGGGAGCCTTTAGGGCACAACTTCTCTGATTGCAGCGTACAATGCGCAACACCTTGATACATTGCAAATGTATCTATAATTTTTGATGTTCCATTCTTGGTTTTATCTACTTTCTTGTGTTTTGTCCACACTTTGGAGTACTTTTCATATGATTTCTTGGACTAACCTATTAACAAGAGCCACAGTGCCAACTTCCTGTTTTCTGCTGTTTTTGGTTCCAGGAAGTCAGAAAATGAATATTCTCGGAATTGGACGGGACAAAAGCCAAAGTTGCTATTTTACCGGAAGACATCTGGAGCCAGAATACAAGACAGAGAAGGGCTGGGGCCCAGCCACACCACCTGGCCATGTGGCCAGGCCTGACCCGCGCCAGGGGGTGGTCTAGCCGACTCCAACACCCCCTCGGCCTCTCCTTCTGCCTATATATTTCCTTTGATACAGAAACCCTAGGTACCCGATCAAAAATCCACGAAAGAGTCTATAGCCGCCGTCATATCCACCCCTAGATCGGGAGGGATCTAAAGCTCTTCTTGGCACCCTGCCGGAGAGGGGAATTCACCCTAGAGGCCTTCTTCATCATCATGCAAGCCTCCGGTGTGATGCGTGAGTAGTTCATCTCTGGACAACGGGTCCATGTAGTAGCTAGATGGCTGGTTCTCCTCCTTTGTGCTTTCATGTTTAGATCTTGTGAGCTCCGTTCATGATCAAGATCATCTATTTGTAATCCATACATGTTGTGTTTGCGGGGATCCGATGGATATTGAGATGCTATTTCAGATTAATTATTGATTCGATCATGTCTTTTTTATTTGTGATCTTGCATGCTTTCCGTTGTTAGTAGCTATCTTGGCCAAGTAGATGCTAACAACTCCAAGAGTTAGTATTTATGCTCGATAGTGGGTTCATTCCTCTGGTAATTTGGGGAAGTGACAGAAATCTCTAAGGTACTAGATGTGCTGTTGCTACTAGGGAGAAAACAACAATACTTTGTTCATAGAACAATTGTATTGTTTACTTTACACACAATTCGTAAAGCAATAATCTGTCGCTTGCAATTTAATACTGGAGGGGGTTCAGATGATAACCTGAAGGTGGATTATTAGTCATAGATGCAGTTGGATGGCGGTCTATGTATAATGTTGTAATGCCCAATCTAGTCTCAAAGGAGTCAAGATGATTAATATATGCTTGTATGCTTTCTCGATGTTTGTCAATTGCCCCGCTGTAATTTGTTCACCCAGCATGTTATCTATCTTCAGGAGAGCCACCTCTAGTGAACTATGGACCCTGGTCCTTTCTTTTATATTCAATCTATAAACTGTTTACTGCTTTGTGTTTACTTTCTACAAACTATTACTTCCTTCCATTCGATACGTTTAATCCTTTGTTTTCAGCAAAACCGGTGAGATTGACAACCTCATCGTAAGTTGGGGGCAAAGTTCTGTGGTTGTGTTGTGCAGGTCTCCACGTTGCTACTGGCACCAGTAGGGCGCCGTGCCAACGTTCAGCTAGCTACACCTTTGGGGTGTTTCCTTGCTCCTACTGGATTGATAACCTTGGTTTCATACTGAGGGAAAACTTGCTGCTATGCTCATCATACCTTCCTCTTGGTGACGAGGGTTTAACTCATCAATGCCCATTGTTATGGACTTGGGTTTTGGAGAAGGAGGGAGCGCTGAAGACATCTATCGGCTAGCAAACAAGCACACAGGGGACTCGAAGATTTACCCAGGTTCAGGCCTTGCAGAGGTCCCTACTCCTGCTTGTCTGCTCGTGGAATTATCAAAGGAATCGAGGATTACAATGGTGCGCAGATGCAATCTAGCGAGAGTTGTGGAAACTAGGGTTGCGTGTGTCCTCCTCGCCGCCCCCTCCTATCCTTTATATAGATAGGCTAGGTCTCGGGTAGCAGGTCGAGTCAGTTACAAGTTAGGGTTTTCCCCTTTGAACTTTCTATCTTTAGTTTCTTCTTGTTCTTCAAGCAATCGAGAGTCCTTAGGCTACTCGAATTCTTCATTTGGGCCTTGGCGACACCGTGGGCCTCTACGTATTCAGGCCGTATATACCAAGCTCGAATACCTATAGGGTATACCCATGTCAGTAGCCCCCGAGTGTCCAGTGGAATCGCAGATTCGACTAGAGACTTTATGAATCCTTTCGAGTGCATGACTGAGTATGTTTTTCGACTGTTCTGTTTGTGTCATAGGGATTGTTGATGTGCGTGCCTGATTTAACCGATGTATCAGTATCAATTAACTCCCTTAGGGTAAAACAATGGCATCTACTCGAACTTGAGTCCTCGGACTCGAATCCGGAAAAGTGCTGGTGTAATTCGACTCAAGCCACAGAGGTCTTACAGGAGTCGAATTCTAGTGTATGGGTGTGAGCACTCGACGCGTCCGTCAAGGCATGTTCATCGTGCCTGTAGGCACGGTTATATTTCTGTTAGTGCGTAGCAAATGCGTTGCCAGGCCTTATTCAGGTCTTATCTTCACGCTGTAAGCGCGGCATCCGAATTTTTGTAATCGCGGAGACAATTCGGGTGACCCAGGAGACGCAGTCTCTTTGTAGGGAAAAATCACGAGGCGGTGTAGCCATAAGCTTCGAGTGTGGATGTTATCAACACACAGTACTTTGTACAAATAATCATAGGGTGCGCGACCAGCGCTCCCTATGGGAGTAGCCCTCGAGTGCCTGGTTGAGTCAAAGACTCAGGTAGGGACTAAAGAACTTTTGCGACTGCTGTCGTCTTTTGTTTGCTTGTTTCAATCGAATTTGCTTCTGGCGCTCCCTATGAGAGTAACCCACGTCCATAGTCGAATCGTGTTTCGAGTGGTTGGGTTTGCTTTGACTATCCATGTTCCTGCAAAAAGAAAAAAAATCGTAGGGTGCGCAACTAGCGCTCCCCATGGAAGTAACCCCCGAGTGCTTGGTGGAGTCGAAGACTCAAGCAAGGACTAAATTAGTCGAATTCTTCTGCTGCAAAATTTTGGATGACGTCAGTGCTGACGATTCCATGACCTCATTTGCCCGCGTGAGCGAATTTGACGGGACGTGATGAGCGGTGGGTCCCATTTCCTGACTCTGATTTGACCGGGTGTGCGTAATCTTTATTTTAACTGCGCCTCCTCGATTTCCGCGGGTAATGGGAGTAGTGGGGGATGGTTCGCGCTTCAGGTCCTCCACGTGTCGAGCGCGATGAACGCCACGCGTCTGATATGGTTTTTCTTAGCCGTTGGATTGCATCTTTCAAGGGGTTAAGTAGCGGCGACGGTAAATTTCACATCTACTTCTTCTCTGCCTTTGCCTCCGTCGCCATTGCCGCTGCTCTTCTGCTTCTTTGCACTCTTTTCCTTCACGGCGCTAGACCAGCTCCACGTATTTCCCAGCTACTTCCTCCGGTCACACCAGCGCCACGGAATAGGGAAGAAAAAGGGAGGTGCTGCGGCTGATTCCGTTGCTACCGCGGCTACTTCGAAGAAGAAGGGTGGCTCCACCGCTGCGGGCACCAGCACCGCTGCCGCCGGAAAGAAAAAGGGCACGGGCACTCGCGTCACCAATGGTGCGTGGCGTGCATCCGTGTTAAAGTCTTCTGAGCTTCGTCTTCTGCGCTAGGACGGAGTTTTGTCTTTCGTAGTCGCGGACGCGTGTGTCCCCGGCAACGAGGTAATCCCCTCTCCTCCTGCTGGCTTTCGGGTGATGTTCTTAGCGTTCATCATCCGCGGTCTTTTGCTGCCCTTGCATCGCTTCTTCAGGGTCCTTGTCTGCTTTTACGGGCTCTAGCTCCATCAGTTGTACCCAAACTCCATCCTTCATGTAGCTTGCTACATTACCCTTTGCGAGTTCTGGCTTGGAATCGAGCCACACTTCGGCCTCTTCAAGCGCCTCTTCAAGTTGAAGCGCTAATCGGCGTCTGGTTCCGTAGTCTATGATGTAGGCGGATGCGGTATCCACGTCGATCCCTCCGTCACGTATTTCGACATCAAGCTGATGATGTCCGTCCAAGGGTGGAGGGACAAGTGGTTCTACGTCCGTGACCAGAAGGCCGACAGAGACCACTACGGACTCGCGCCCTTCGACCTCGTGACACCGTGCAGGAGGAGGGGCTCTTGGAAGAACATGATTATGCCCGGCGAGTCTGCGGAGATAGAGGTGCTATATGCACGCGTCTGTGACCTTGAGAGTCACATGGGAAAGGAGGAGGGAGGCTGTGCCCTCATTCGCACATGGCTACGCCATCGCGTCTAGCCCCTGTAGGCCAGAGTCCACCCTATGTTCTAGTGGGCTGGCGCGGACGATGTCACTCGCGTGTCTGCCGATGGCATGTCCGCGAGTGAGGTAGATAAAAGGGTGCGACTGGTCACTAAGTACACCGTCAAGGATGTGCTCCCCAGTGAACCAGTCGTTCCTCCATTCGATGCTGCTAACCCGCCTCCTGAGGTACAATTGTGCTACGTAGTAGTTTTGTTATCAATTGCTTCTTTGCTGTTTTCTTGACTTTGTGCTAAATTGCTTTTCTGTATGCCGGATTGGGTGGTGTCGCCCTGTATGCCCCCTCTTCCCGAGGGGGTTATTCCTCACGAAGCCTTGGAAGAGGACGAGTCGGAGTCGACCGTCCCATCTGATGTGGAAGAGGAAGCCCCCGAGTCGAGTGGTCCGGACACTCGCAAGCGTTCGTGTAGCAAGGATTCGGATGCGTCGTCTCCTTCGACTCCGGGGTGCGGGTGTTGGTGCAGAGTCGCCGATCCCTGCCGTTCCTATGAGTGCCATGGCGCCATCCTCTCGCAAGAAGATGCGGCTGCCGAAGGAGTCGTTGTCAGAGTCGGGGGACCCTTCCTTCGATTTTGACAATTTTGATTGGTAAGTATACGAATCTTCCTTTTGGTGTTTCCTTGGAGTTGCTTTTTCTTGATGTTGGTTTGGTCTTGCAGTCAGCAGGCGTCGTCATCTTCTAGCGACGTCCAATTTTTGAAAGAATCTGGAGTCACGACCTCGAGGGCCAAGAAAGAGGTTGAGCATGCTCCTTCCCCTCCATTGGCGGCCCACTCTGGGCATAACTCATCAAGCTCTCCACACGATGGGGAGCATCGGATGGTTGCTCGGATGAATGCTCATCAATCGACTTCGGAGTCATTGGAGGATCATGTAAGTGTAGTATCTCTTGTTCTGATGTTGCAGTCGATTTTATCTATGTCATCTACTAATCCTTTGTTGTTTTCCTTTTACGACAGCTCCTTGTGAAGGAAGCCGCTCATCTAGCAGAGCAGGTGCTTGCGATGGGTCGCCAACATGCAATGCTGGATACACGCTATCACGTGGTGGAAAGTAAGTTCCTTTTACTTCTTC
The DNA here is from genome assembly GCA_023614405.1 of Avena insularis. Taxonomy (NCBI): domain Eukaryota; kingdom Viridiplantae; phylum Streptophyta; class Magnoliopsida; order Poales; family Poaceae; genus Avena; species Avena insularis. Next base: position 451,831,922 of record CM042690.1, read on the forward strand.
TTCTGCTGCATCGTTGTTATGTAGTCAACTGATAGTCTATCCCTTTTGTTTTGTTTTTCAGCCGAACATAATGTCCTTCTTCGCAACGCTGCCACCATGGAAAAGACGCTCGCCGTGGCTGTGAAGAGTCACGATGAGGCAATTGCGGCGCGTGACGAGTCGCAAAAGAGTGAAGAGGATCTGCGCGCCTCCATCGCGGCTAGGGATAAGATGTTCGAAGAACAACTTTTTTCGATTGCCAAGTCTCTCTCAAGTATTTGCTGGTCTGCAATTTCACCAACTACCTCTTTTTCGATTGCCTTCAATGTTGCTATTTGCTGCTGACGTTGTGGTAATGCTTGATTCTTGTGTAGATGTCAGCGGTCTGAGTTTTGACGCATAGGCGCTCCGCCGTGATGACGCATTGGAGGGTGCTGTCTCTGCAGTCGAAGACCGCAGCACTGCCATGCAGGGTACGCTCGCCAAGGCTAAAGGCGTGCTCAGCCGTATTCGGGAGGAGATGACACCCAAGGCTGAATTGATCGAAAATCTGGATGAGCTGGTGGAATCTCTTGCCGGAGGCGTTCATGCGAGCTTCAAGAACTCGCTCTGTGCGGCTGGTGCATCAATGTCACTCGCAATGGTGCAAGCCCATGGAGTCGAAGTTGATCCTGCAGCAGTCTCAAGGGCAATGCCTGTCAGCGCGGACGGCCAGCATGTAGTCTTTGCCCCTTTCGCGACTGCTTGTGGCAAGTATGGGCCACAGCTGATCAACATAGTGGCAAAGTACTCTGAGGAGCTGTAGTGAGCCAAGAAGGCGGCGAAGGCTGCGGCGTCAGGGGACGGCATAAAGTCAGTGGCATCTGACACCGCCACGGACTCAATAAGGCCCCCAAAGCCAATGTCCAAGTCGAAGAAACCAGTTGCTCCTCAGTAGTCTTGTAATAGTTAGATAGCTTATGTCTTCTGTCGAAAAACATGCCTTTTGGCGAGTGTGTCTGCTGATACTTTTGATAATCTTAAAGGCACTCGAATATTTTTTCTGTGCATCGCTTTAGTCTTCTTATTGCTTCTTGCTTGACTTGTGATAGGGCGCATCAAGTGAAACATTGAGGGAACCTCAGGATTCGCTGCCCCTTGATGACACTTTGACACCTCCGCGCTCAAGGGTGGATGAGCTGTCTCTACTCTCGTGGCTCCGTGATCGCGTGAAGCAGTTGGAGCATGAATTACCCGTACTCCGCGGTAATGCGGATGTATGGAAATCAAAGGCAGAGAAGGCCACTGCCCGAGAACAATATCTGTTGGGGGAGGTGACGCAGCTAGGCGACCAATTTAAATGTTAGCTTTCTTATTCTTATCTTTTCCTTGTAGTCACTCGCAGTGGTTTGCTGTCTTCATACTTCTGTTTTTGCTTTGTATAGTTGTTAGCACGCGCCATCCGCAGGATGAGAAAGATCGAATTGCCATTCACATGAATGACCTGACCCAAGAGCAGCTTTAGGCGAGTGGGTACTTCTGGGTAGATCATGATCACGCAATCGCGTTGGCGACCCTACAGGATTGTGCGTCGCGAGTGCTGCATTTTTTGAAGAAGTCGCAGTCATGCTTGAATAATATTTACCGGACGATGTTCCCGTTGGACGTCGTTCCATCGAGCCTGCTGGCCCTTCTCGCTAAATTTCATGACTTGAGTGCGGTCCGCGAGTGTGTACGGCAACAGTTAGTGGCTGGTGCCAAGACAGCTCTGTCACTGGTGCGACTGCACATGCCTGATGTAGACGTTGCAGCAATTGCAGCTAGACCACCTGCGCCGCCAGCGGGTTTTGCTTGGAACATGGTGCCGCACTATCAGGCGGTGGATCGTCCAGCAGAGGAGATCGTCGACTTCTTCGAGGAGCAAACCAATGTTCTCTTGTTGCAATAGTAGTTTAGTTTGTATCCTGCACATAATTGTACCAATGTTGTAAAGTTCGTATATATGCTGTGTATAATTGATTGTTGATGATGTATAAAAGAGCTTGTTAGCGTGTATGTTTTGTGAGTGCGTTGCACTATGCGACTCCTTTTCGTTAGCCTGGCTATGTATTTATCTTAGTCCCTTGTCAACCTGTCAGGTGCGTTGCAACTGGGTTGATATTTGCCAAGGGTTTTGATTGGTGTGCCAGCTACTCAGGATATCGCGTTTTAGTTCGTAGAACAGATATGTATAGGGTGGCGCAGCCCCTGAGTGGATAATTTGCAAAAAATAAAGGAAAAGACAGAGTTTTGGGGCACTTAGCTTTATTTATTCGCGGGATAGTACGAAGTACAATGTGTGGCTAAGTAGCCTTATTTGCAATGTAAAAGTAAAAAAGCGACTAAGAGTAGAAGCGTCGCAGCTGCGTGACGTTCCAGGGGTTGGAGTATGCGACTCCTGTCTCTAAATCTTGAAGGCGATAGGCGCCACCTGGGATTACTTCTATAATCACGTATGGTCCCTCCCAGGGGGACTCGAGCTTGAGATGCCCTTGCTGCTTCAGTCGCAGGACCAGGTCGCCTTCGACGAAGGATCTAGGGTGTAGCCTCCTGCTATGGTAGTTGCGCAGGTTCTGCTGGTATATCGTTGATCTTTCCGCGGGGATTTCCCTTGCCTCGTCTAGGAGGTCGACGGAGTCTTCAAGTGCCAGGGTTGACTCCTGCTCGCTATAAGCGACCACGCGCGATGCTTTGTATCGTACTTCGGCGGGTAGCACCACTTCAGCCCCGTGCACCATGAAGAACGGGGTGTACCCTGTAGGACTGTTTGGAGTTGCGCGTAGGCTGCAGAGTACTGATTGTAGTTCGTCTGGCCAGCAACTCACGGCTTGTTCAAGTGCCGGAGGAGTCGCTTCTTGATGCCTCCGCAGATGAGCCCGTTCGCTTTTTCGACCTGACCGTTGGTCTGTGGATGTGCTACCGAGGCATAGCTGATGTTGATTCCCAGATTCTCGCAGAATTCCTAGAACTCCTTGGATGTGAAGTTCGTCCCATTGTCTGTGATGATGCTATGTGGAACTCCGAAGCGGTAGACAATGGACTCGAAGAACTTGACTGCGCTGTGCCCTGATTGATTGGTCACTGACATGGCCTCTATCCACTTGGTGAATTTGTCGACTGCGACCAGGAGGTAGACATAGCCTCCTCGTGAGGACTTGGGGCGTTTGCCGACCATGTCAAGTCCCCATGGCGTGAAGGGCCAGGCTAATGGAATTGGCCGGAGCTCTGCGCCAGGTGCGTGCGGCTTGTCCGCGAATCGCTGGCACGCGTTGCATTTCTGGACGATGTCCTTGGCGTCATGCATGGCCGTATGCCAGTAGAATCCAGCTCGTAGAGCTTTGGCAACGAGGGCGCGACTACCGGCGTGGTGTCCGCAGGTCCCTTCATGGATGTCGAGGAGAACGACTCTTCCATCGGCCGTGGAGACGCATCGTTGGAGTAATCCTGTGATGCTGCGCTTGTATAGTTCGTCGTTCATAACAGTGAATGCCTTGGATCACCGCACGATGTGCCGTGCATCAGTCGGATCGTCCGGTAGCCTCTTGCTGAGAAGGTACGTGATGTACGGTTGAGTCCTGTATCCAGCTCCAAGTCGTCGAGTGCCATTGGCTCATTGGGTGGGATAGCCCCCGAGTCCGTTGCTGCGCTTGTTTTCTTCTCTACGGCCTTTGGCTTGATGGAGCGTTCGCAGATGCGCTCGAGAAATACCCCAGGTGGTATGGGGGCGTAGGTAGAGCCTATGTTGGCGAGTGCGTCCGCCTCTTCATTTCTTTCGCGACCTATGTGCCGCAGCTCGCAGCCGTCGAAATCCCCTTCGAGTGTGTCGTAGAGGTCGCGGTAGGCGATCATGTTGTCGTTCAGTGCGTCGCACTCGTGCATTGTCTGGTTGACGACCAGCTTGGAGTCGCCATATATTATGAGCCTTTTGGCGCCGCAGGCTTTTGCCATCCTCATCCCGTGTAGTAGGGCCTCATATTCAGCTTCATTGTTGGAGGCGGTGAACTGCATTCGCAGGATATATTTCAGCTTATCTCCCTGGGGCGATGTCAGTATGACACCTGCGCCAGCTCCGTCCTTCCGTTTGGATCCGTCGAAGTGCATTGTCCAGCGGTAGGACATATCTGGTTTTTCGGGGAGCTGGTTCTCCATCCAGTGCACGAGGAAGTCAGGGAGAACTTGCGACTTGATTGCGTCACGTTTTTCATATGTGATGTCTCGTGGAGACAGTTTGATTCCCCAAAGTGCGACTCGTCTGGTGGCATCGAGATTGTTGAGGATGTGCCCAAGTGGGGCGTCGTTGACTACCATGATTGGGTGTTCATGGAAGTAGTGGCGCAGTCGCCGGGCCGTCATGAAGATGCCGTACGCCAGTTTCTGGTAGTGCGGGTACCGCTGTTTTGTTAGCGTAAGTACCTCGCTGAGGTAGTAGACTGGGCGCTGTACCCCGTGGACCTTGTTTTCCTCGGCTCGTTCGACTACGAGCACTATGCTGACCACCTGGTTGGTGGTGGAGATGTATAACAACAACGGTTCCCTTTCTCGTGGGGTCACCAGTACTAGCGAGGTGGATAGTAGGCGCTTGAGGTCTTCGAATGCTTCCTGCGCCTCATTGGTCCACTCAAACTTGTCAGCTTTGCGGAGGAGTTGGTAGAAGGGTAGTGCCTTTTCACCCATCTGACTGATAAATCAACTGAGTGCCGCGATTCGCCCAGCCAGCTGCTGGACGCCCCTTATGTTTTTTGGCTTCTCCATGGCCAATATAGCTTTTATTTTCTTCGAGTTTGCTTCGATCCCTCTCGTGGAGATAAGATACCCGAGTAGTTGCCCAGATGGTACGCCAAAGGCGCACTTGTCCGTATTGAGCTTGATCCGGTAGCGATCGAGGTTAGCGAAGGTTTCGCGCAAATCATCGATTAGTGAGGCTTCTTGTTTGGTCTTGATTACTATGTCGTCGACATAGACTTGAATGTTGTGACCAAGCTTGATTTTGAGGCAAGCCTGCATGCACCGTTGGTAGGTGGCCCCTGCGTTCTTTAGCCCGAAGGGCATTGTGTTGTAGCAGAACACACCAAAAGGCGTTGTAAACGCTGTTTTTTCTTGGTCTTCCTCCTTCATTCGAATCTGATTATAGCCTGAGTAGGCATCAAGGAAACAGAGGCACTCGCATCCCGCGGTGGATTCGATGATCTGGTCGATTCGAGGTAGCGGGAAGTGGTCCTTCGGACAGTGCTTATTCAAAGAGGTGAAGTCCACACACATCCGCAGGATATCCATGTCCTTTTTTGGCACTAGCACCATGTTGGCGAGCCAAGTGCTTTCCTTGATCTCGCGTATGAATTTGGCGTCGAGGATTATGTTGATCTCCATTTCGACTGCCTTTGCTCTTGGTTCAGATAGGCGCCGAATTGTTTGCTTGACTGGCCTTGCGTCTGGGTTGATGTTGAGTGCATGCTCGGCGAATTCCCTGGGAACTCCCGGCATGTCCGCTGGACACCAGGCGAAGATTTCCCAGTGCTCATGGAGGAATTCGACGAGCGCGAGTTCCTATGCGGGACTCAAGTTGTTGGCGATGAGAGCCGTCTTGGCGGAATCCGTGGGTGGACCTGAACTTTCTTCGTGTGGACCGATGAGTCTAAGGATAGGTCGGGTGAACTTGGCCGGCTCAGGGGAGGCAGACTGTTGTCTGTCGACTCTTTAATCTCACGAGTTCTTCCTGCATGCCGAAGGACTGGGAAATTCTGTTGAATTCCCTATCGCAACTGTCAGACCTCTCGAAGCTCCCGTTGATTATGATGACGCTGTTAGGTCCTGGCATTTACATCTGCAGGTAGGCGTAGTGTGGCACTGCCATGAACCTAGTGAACGCGAGACGTCCGAGGATGCAATGGTACGGCGAGGGCCAGTCGACGACCTCGAAATCGATGCGCTCGCGCTGAAAGTTTTTCGGTGTGCCAAAGATGACGTCGAGGTTGATTTTGCCAAGGGGATATACACCCTTGCCTGGGACGATGTCGTGGAATGTTGTGTCTGAAGCCTCTAGGCAGGTCAGAGGGATCCTCATTGCTCGCAAGGTACTCGCGAACATAAGGTTGATGCCGCTTCTGCCGTCCATAAAGACGCGACTCATGTCGAAGCCTCCAATTTGTGCCTCGAGGACGAGGGGACAATGGCCTGGACGAGGTACTTGGTGCGGGTGGTCACGCTTGTCGAAGGTGATGCAGGACTCGCTTCCGTTGCGGTACTCAGTGGTAGATGGTGGCGAGTTTGTAGCCAAGTTGACTTGGCGAGCGATGGCCTTCTGCACCCTATTCGAGGGGCGTTCCTTTTGGATCATCATGGTACCCATGGCCCGTGGGTATGGTTCGCCTTCCTGGTGCTGGTCTGGCGCAGCTGCATTTGGGGGTAGTCCAGGTGGTGGTGGCGGAGCGCCATGTGCCACGGCACCTGGAGCGGCTCCGTAGCCCCTTTCGACTGCGCTGCAATTCAACCGAGCCAGTCCCTTATGTAGTTTGAGGAACTCGCGGCAGTCCTTGAGGAGGTGGCTAGACTTCTTCTTTCCATCATGCTTGTCAATGTAGAAGTGCACAGTGCATGGCCCGGACAACTTATCTTCAATGGATGTTCATCACGATTGCGGTGCTGCCACACTTGCGTGGTCTTTCCGGAGTCACGGTATCCACCACTGCAGTAGCCGCTATTGCGGTTGTCGCCACGTCTGTCAGCGTAGCCGGCTGCGACCATGTTGACATCGTCGCGGTCATCATAGATGCGCATGCGGCGTTTGCTTCGGCGGTCGCGTCTGCGCTCGAGTTCTGCCTCGTCGTCAGAGTGAAAGCGATTTTTCACCGAATCTTCTCCATCTGCCTAGCGATTCGCGATTTCCATCAGGTGGTCGATGGTTTTGGGCTTCGAGCGGCCCAGCTCCTCCCTGAGCTCTATGCGGCGTACGCCACCATTGAATGCGTCAATCGCGCGATCCTCCGAGATGTTCTCTGCGGAGTTCTTGATGATGGACCACCTCTGGACGTAGGAGCGTAGCGATTCGCCCGATCTTTGCTGGCAGCATCTTAGCTCTTTGATTGATGCGGGTCGTTTGTATGTGCCCTTGAAGTTGTGCACGAAGCTGTATACCAGCTCTTCCCAACTGCGAATGGATCTACGTGGGAGGTTGTTGAGCCAGGCTCGGGTGGCGCCCTGCAGCTGTAGCTATAGGCATTGCATGGCCGTGCTTCGACTTACGCCGTGAAGCCTGACGGAAGAGATGTGGTCCTCCAACCAGATCTTCAGGTCCTGTAGGCCGTCAAACTTCAGGTTCTCTGATGGGAGCTTAAACCCTTTGGGCATTCTCTTTTGCCTGATGGCCGTGCTGAAGCATCTGGCGCCACAGAGCTCCACATCTTCGTCTTCTGAGTCAGTCGACCGAGCACGCCACGCTCTTGATTTGTCGATCTTGTGCTGCGTGAGGTCATCGCGTGCATCATAGTCATGGTCGTGTCGCCATGAGCAGCGACGTCGAGACAAGTCGTGACTGTCGTCGCTGGATGAGGGCGAGGAGTAGCGCTTTGCTACCGCTTTGCCTTTTTTCGGCTCCGGTGTAGGCTCCTTGTCGAGGGCGGCCTCGATTAACCCCAAGCCTGTGATCGTGGATCGGTGCATGGCGGCCCGTGGATCTCCGGCCGACGGTTGATTGTTGAGGAGGTACATGGTGGCTGCTGTTACCGCAGCTTGCGGCATCTTCGGGACCATGTTGCCCCGCGTGTCGACTGTCATAGAGCTGAAGTCGAGGACCTTTGCAGCTTCTATGCATTCTTGCTCGGTAACATGGGCCATCCGGGATCGTCTTTTGTTTGCGATGTGATCGTTGCCCTTTGAAGAGGATCCTCCGTGGGAGGATAGCCCAGCATGTTGAAGACTCGACTCATCTGCCGCCTTTTTTCGCGCCTCGAGTTGCGCGATTGTTTGTAGCTAGCGCTTGTATTCCTCTTTCAGGAGCCAGTGGTAGCCCATCAGCAGTTCTTGTGGGAACCGAAAGGTAGAGGATGGCCTCGTAGGGCTTCGCGGCAACGGGCCCACTCCAGATCATTGAGCCTGATCACGACGCGTTCGCCAGTTTGCTCGTTTATCATGGTTGGAGTTCGACTGCTCCTCCATTATTGACGGGGCCACCGTTGGTGGGGCTGCCGTTTGGTGGTGGTCCGCCATTGGGTATGCCGCTGTTGGTTGGTCCGACGTTTGGCGGGTCGGCTTCATGGCCACCGTTGCCCGTGTTGTCGCGATTGGCGGAGGTGTCGCCCGCGTTGATGATGGCGCACATGAAGTGGTTGGGGAAGCTGCTGCTCGCACAACTTTTAGATCCGAAACCGTAGGCTCCGTCTTTAGTGGCCAGATCGCCCAGATCGGATTCACGACTGCTGTCGCTGACCATATTCTCGACTGTTGTCGAGGTATGGGGCTCACTGAGGATGCCGATCGGCGGAGGAAACCATGATGCTGGAGCAATCGATGGTACCATCGGCTGGTTAGGCATGCAAAGCGTTCCCATCTGACCAACTTGCTAGCGGAAGCTCCCGATCACCAGGCTGATTCCGTCGCCCACGGATTCGAAGGCAGGGCGAGTGGCTGGCGTGTGGACGGTGAAGTCGAACGCGCCGAAGAGCTGGTGAATCTCCGCTGTTGCGGAGTTGTAGATCGCGGCTGATGGGGCCAAAGAAGCCGCAACATCAGCACTCCCAATTCCCACAGACGGCGCCAATTGACGAGGGTTTAACTCATCAGTGCCCATTGTTATGGACTTGTGTTTTGGAGAAGGAGGGAGAGCTGGAGACATCTATCGGCTAGCAAACAAGAACACATGGGACTCGATGATTTTCCCAGGTTCAGGCCTCGCAGAGGTCCCTACTCCTGCTTGTCTGCTCGTGGAATTATCAAAGGAATCGAGGATTACAATGGTGCGCAGATGCAATCTGGCGAGAGTTGTGGAAACTAGGGTTGCGTGTGTCCTCCTCGCCGCCCCCTCCTAGCCTTTATATAGATAGGCTAGGTCTCGGGTAGCAGGTCGAGTCGGTTACAAGTTAGGGTTTTCCCCTTTGAACTTTCTATCTTTAGTTTCTTCTTGTTCTTCAAGAAATCGAGAGTACGTAGGCTACTCGAATTCTTCATTTGGGCCTTGGCGACACCGTGGGCCTCTATGTATTCAGGCCGTATATACCAAGCTCAAATACCTGTAGGGTATACCCATGTCACTTGGGGTTCCCCAACGAGCTCGATATATTTGGGCCATTAACAACTTTTTCTGGCGCCGTTGCCGGGAGTCAAGGACATCTTTACAAGGGGAGTACCTCATAACCAATCTCTTTACTTTGTTATTTTTGTTTTGCTTAGTTTCTTTTTGTTTTGTTTGCTTGCTTCTTTATCAAAAACACAAAAAAATTAGTTTTACTAGTTTGCTTTCTTATTCAAAAACACACAAAAAATTTAGTTCCTATCTTAAGTTGCCTTTATGTCTAGCCTTGCTCCAATCACTATGTCACCCGAGGAAATGATTTTCACTTTTGAACAAGGAATTGAGGAGAGCTTCAAGGAAGCTTGGTCTAGAATCTCTGATCTTCATGAAAAAACTGAGCCTAAAATGACTCAAAGTTTGTTCCTTAGCAGTTTTTACCTTCGAATTGCTCTTTGCTATAGGTATGATTTAGATGCTATTGTGGGAGGAGATTTCCTCCAATGTAATGAGGATGATGCTATTAATGCTATAAAGAAATTGATCTTTACTTATAACTTGCCTAGCAAAACTGATATTTCCTTCGCAAGCATATTTGCTAGATTAAACACTCTTGAGACCCGCACTACTATTTTAAAAGATTGCTATAATATGCTTAGGGAGCATCATAATTATGTTCCAATAAATTCTGAACCATCAAAGTGGCTCCCCATAGTAAAGATTGATATAAATAATGAAACTTTTCAAGCTCGCTGTGATATCATGTCTGAATTTTGTCTTATGCCCAAAGATATTTATGAATCTTTGAATCTTTGGGGCTTTCTGAAGGGGGAAAAGAAATACCTCTTGCTAATAATGCTACAAAATTCCCTATTGGAATAGCTGAAGGAGTGTTTACAAAGATCCTTGGGAAAATGATTTCTACTGATTATCTTGTTATTGAATGTGCAGGAAAAGGACAAATTACACTTGGAAGGTCCCTATTAGAACTCCTTGGAGCAATGATAGATGTGGGAAAGGGGACCATGCACCTTTCTTCTCCACCAAAAAATCATATTTTACCAAAGGTTAAGAATAAAAGTAAGAGAGGTAAGGGCAAGAAATTTGGTTTTAATGCTTCTTCATTTGAGAACACTTGATTCTTTTTCTTGCTTCTTATGCCTAACTTAAAGGCGTTAAAGAAAAGTACTTATTGGGAGATAACCCAAAAGTTTTAGTTGAGTCTTGGAAGTTATTACTTCAGTAATAACCACTCCTTATCATTTTTATTTGCTTTTTGTGCCAAGAGTAACATCTAATGAGAGAGAAGTAATGATTGGGAAAGTTACTGTCCCAAAACAGATTTATGTGCTTCACCGTAAAAATTCGTGTAAAATCTTTGAACGTCCTTTTTAGGCGTGAATTTTTGTGCTTCTTCCCCCGGTTGTTATATAACTTTCTTTAGTTCAACACTTTTGATTTGAGAAACATAAGGTCTCCGAAAAAATTCGTCTTTACCTGCTGGTCTGTTTTCACAGATTTCTGCCATTTTCCGCATTTGCTTCTTGTTGATTCCTTTTTGAGTTCTTTTGGGGAATTGAGCTTTTTTAGGGAAGTGCTATAGTAGCTTGTGTTTTAATGGAAGTTTTCTTGGTATTATAACTGAAACTTAAAGACCAATTATCTTGAGTTCACTAATGTTGCTAATAAAGATTGTGTGAAGTTTTGTATGAAGGAAAAATTTCAGGTGTATGGAAGAAATGAGTAATGAGATGAAGGATGGACTAAATCTCAAGCTTGGGGATGCCACGGTGTCACCCCAAGAAATATCCAAGAAGTACAAGCGTCAAATCTTGGAGATGCCCAAGGCATCCCGTTCTTCATCAATAAAAATCCCAGGTTTCTTTCAAATGCTTCATTTTTATTGTTTCATGCACAGTTGTGTTGTTCTTGGAGCGTCTTCTTTTTCATTTTCGTTTTGGTTTTTCGTTTGCTTGGTTTGCTTAGTTTGCTGAATAAATTAGTTGGACCCCCTCTTTCATACATTGGTTTTCAAATAGTTTGGTTTGGTTTGGAAAAGAGTAGGAAAGTTCATGCTTAAGTGTTAAAGAGAGCTTGTTTTTGACTGTGGCCTATGCTTTGTCATGCCATGCTTGATATTGTTTTGGCTTTATGCTTAGTATTCTTTGCTGTAGCATGACTTGTTATAAACAATTGAGATTGCTTAATGTACCTTGGATGAATCATGCATTGTTTTAGCATATTAAAGCATAGTATAGTCGTATTCTCCTTTGATGCTTTATTTGGGATGACTTGGCGCATGCTCACACCATGTTATGACTATCCAAAGTCACCATAAGCCTTTATGATCCTTTAGTTTTCAACTTGTAGTATCACTTTATGCTTTGATCAATGATGTTTTGTCTCTCTGCATGATTATGGCCATTATTGCTCTCTTAGTTTGTCTCTCCCAGTCTTTTGCTAGCCTCCGTAACCAAGTATGAGTTCCACTCATGCATCCAACTCCCTAAACCAAGTTATTCCAAAGAGTTCACCGTACCTACCTATTAGCATATGCTATTCCAAGTATATTCATGATTTTGTTTACCTTCCAAATTAAACTTGTTATGAGAAAACTACTGATTAAAGCTCTCACGAACTTAATGGCACACTTTACTTTTCTTGCCCTTAATAAACTTGAACCATTGTGTCGTCTATGTTGTATATGCTTGCACTTATTTGTTGGGGATTAGCAGAATCATGCTGTCATGGGGAACGCTTTCAACATTGCACGGGTACTTTGTACCTAGTTGATATCATGCTCTTTTGTCTATGGATGTCGTCGGTGTGAAATGAAAGGGGAGCTTGTAAGTCCATGGAGTTATGTATATGTGTTAGAGAAACGTCTAGGCCGCTGGTCTAATCCATGCTGACATGGTGGAATAGCATATGATGGTGCATGTCTATGAAGCATTCTTCTTATAAAAAAGAGTCCTATATTGAGAAAAAATAGAAAAAGACAAAAAAAGAGATTTTGAAAAGAGGAAAGAGAGAAAAAAGCACCATATTCCCATGGTAAATAAGAAGATTGCTGAGATGCTCGTTGTCTGCTTCCTTGTCATTTTGATATGGGGATTCTTCCATATCATCGGGCAAGGGGTACCCCGTTGGCGTTTCTCTATGATACACATGTACTTACGATGACAAGAACTTACCGGTGACTAAACTTGAGTAGCATGAGGAGCGGCCCTCGTATTCAAGGGACATGAGATTTCTAACTTATACTTCGTCAAGCATGTACACCATAGTTTGTTCACTTTAAACTTAATCACTTCAAGATGCTTATGATAGGGGCAATGAGAGCTGAAAGCTATAAGTACCATAATTTTTGGAAGCTCTTTATGAGACTTGAATCCCTGCTTCCTTCTATGAAGGCCTTTCTTCCACTTATATATTGAGTCTCCACCTTCTACCTTTATGCACCTACTTTGAGAGCATAGTGGCCATTCTTAGTTCTATGTGCATTGTCCCAATACTAGTTGATTGATGCATAACTTGATATTGCTTGTTTTAAACTATTTGTATCTAGTCACTCTTATGAACTTTGAAGGTGTCCTATGCATTTATATTTTCTACTCTACGAGGGACAAGCTGAATACTATTATGCTATGTTTTCTTTATGTGAAACAAACAAACGTCTTGCAAAGCATTGTTATTCATGAATCTTTTGTTTGTGCCTTTTCATGTTGCATCATAGTTTCTTTGTCTTATTGCTAGAACTTTGTCTTTCATGTTATGATTGAAGTACTATGATCCCAGCTTTGAATGTTTTACAAATACTTTGATCAAGTTTATGATGGTGCATGTTACCTCAAAAATTATTCTTTCTTTTTATCACTTACCTACTCGAGGACGAGCAGGAGTTAAGCTTGGGGATGTTGATACATTGCAAATGTATCTATAATTTTTGATGTTCCATGCTTTGTTTTAGCTACTTTCTTGTGTTTTGTCCACACTTTGGAGTACTTTTCATATGATTTCTTGGACTAACCTATTAACAAGAGCCACATTGCCAGCTGCCTGTTTTCTGCTGTTTTTGGTTCCAGGAAGTCAGAAAATGAATATTCTCGGAATTGGACGGGACAAAAGCCAAAGTTGCTATTTTACCGGAAGACATCTGGAGCTAGAATACGAGACGGAGAAGGGCTGGGGCCCGGCCACACCACCTGTCCATGTGGCCAGGCCTGGCCTGTGCCAGGGGGTGGTTTGGCCGACCCCAGCACCCCCTCGGCCTCTCCTTCCGCCTATATATTGCCTCTGATACGGAAACCCTAGGTACCCGATCAATAATCCATGAAAGAGTCTGTAGCCGCCGTCATCTCCATCCCTAGATCAGGAGGGATCTGAAGCTCTTCGGCACCACGGAGAGGGAATTCACCACAGGCCTTCTTCATCATCATGCAAGCCTCCGGTGTGATGCGTGGGTAGTTCATCTCTGGACTACAGGTCCATGTAGGAGCTAGATGGCTGGTTCCCCTCCTTTGTGCTTTCATGTTTAGATATTGTGAGCTCCGTTCATGATCAAGATCATCTATTTGTAATCCATAAATGTTGTGTTTGCGGGGATCCGATGGATATTGAGATGCTATTTCAGATTGATTATTGATTCTATCATGTCTTTGTTATTTGTGATCTTGCGTGCTTTCCGTTGTTAGTAGCTATCTTGGCCAAGTAGATGCTAGCAACTCCAAGAGTTAGTATTTATGCTCGATAGTGGGTTCATGCCTCTGGTAATCTGGGGAAGTGATAGAAATCTCTAAGGTACTAGATGTGCTGTTGCTACTAGGGAGAAAACAACAATCCTTTGTTCATAGGAGGAGTAGAGTTCCACCACTGTTGTGGGACTTGAACCTGGGTAAGCTGTGTTACCTCGTACCCTCCAACTCCCCGCCTTACCCCACGTCTCTAAACACACACTGTGAGGACCCCTCCATGGCGTACTCGTCAGCAATACCACGACAGTTGGCACCCGCCGTGGGGCTAGAGGCGCTTCGAGCTCTACACTGGGCGAGGTCCAATCTCTTTGCTAGAATCGGCGACACCGTAGCAATCGGTCGTGTTCTCTTCTCTGACAATGTCCCGATCGTCCCTCCAGATGAGTTCTGGGTGCCGGCGAAGACGAACCCCACACGTTGCTCCGTCATCCCCTTCGGAGACATCCACATCTTCATCAGCAAAACTGACTTGGATCCTAGCTCCCAGGAAGTCAGAATATCGTCAAGCCCCGCACGGACCGCCTATGAGGAGGACACGTTCGGGGAAAGATCTGGGCCATACCTCTCTTTAGAGTATGGTGGCTCGGATCAGGAAATTCTAAGGCCCACCCAAACCGCCCCTGTGCAAGATATAAAGGTGGAAGGACCCCGTAAATCCGCTTGGCTTCCCCGAGCATTAGAGATGCGCAGGTGTAACACCCCAGCATTAGAGCTTAGAAATAAGATGAACACATGTGTGTGCATTGCATTCATGCATAGAAAATCCGAATAATTTTCGCACTTTTAAATAAAACTTGTCAAAGAGATTGAAGCTTCTCTTAACTTGGTGGAATTGAAGTAGCTCATCAAGTTGACTGCGATAAGTTTCTATATGACCTTTGCTAAAACCTTATCTTTGGGTAATATAAATTGATCTAAGGGTAGATCAAATGTAATAAAACTAAGTCATAACACACTACTTAATAAGGAGTACTAGATCTTCTAGAGATAATGACATAGTATTCCATACAACCACTCAAAGATGAAGACTTAATATTCTAAAGATGATACCAAGATATTACCTACCACAACCCCTGAATACCAAGTTAAGCATATCACTTAAGTAAAGTAACTCCATAACCAAATCGTGATACACTTGCTTGTTATAGTTATTCTTACCATGGTATCATGGTAGTTCTTATACACTAATTCTTATTACAAATAGAGTAGAAAGGGAAGTCAAGCCAAGACCATTCATCACACGCCCTTGTTGTCATATTAACATATGACACTCCTAAGTAGTTAAGACCTAGTGTTACATCATCAGTGTTGAGTGATAAATTCCTGACCTAGAACTTATTGACTCTTAGCTTTGACCTGTTATGTTGACCTTCCAAAGACCTTGAGTAAATTAATATGAAGGGGAAACTAGTTATGGTAGAGTGTGACATCATCGATGGAATGTGATCCTTGATGGAGATCAAACCATTTGATGTTGGAGGAGTTAACTCACTCCTGAGTAACTAGAAGAAGTATTTAAACCCAAGAGTTTAGATAGTAAGTATGAAGCTATGAGAAAGCTAGTAGTAGTAGAGAATCCAATGATGCTCTTGTTAAGCCAAGTAGGTATAAACCTAAAGTAAGCTTGCTTAATAATATAAGCCTATGGAGAGACTAGTACACGTTTACTACTTAGTGGATAATAGATCTTGATCAGACAATTAGAAGACCAAGCTTAGCTTGATCAAAGGTTGGTGGTCATTATTCTTAAGTCACTTGAGAATAGATGACCAGCTGGTAAAGAAGAGTTGTGAGTATACCAAATTTAGGCAAAACCCTTGTAAGCTGAATCATCTAGCTTGAAAATTAGTAGTCAAGCTAGAGTATAATGAAGTATATAACATAAGTTGTTGGAGTAGTTGGAAGTATAATAGCTTAACCAAGCTGATACAAGAACAAACTTGTATTGTGGAGAGTAGTACCCTACCCATCCCAAAGGATTGTTATCACATGTGATATAGAGAGAATTAAAATCTTGCAAGCCTTGTAAGTAGTTGCAAAATGGATTTAAGGAAGTTAATAGATGGATAGTAGTAGATACATTGATAGGTGCATCAATGGTAGTTAATTCAGAGGAGTTATATACTAGGAGTAAGAATGGAGTAATGTTGAAGTGGCATGACCATGTCATCATATGTTGATGGATATGGTGGAGTCAGATGATTGTCATATTCATGAAGATGTGATCTTTGTGAATAAGATAAGAGAGATTTAAATAGAGTATATTTAGGAAAGGAATTCCTTATCTCAAGATAAGCTTAGTGAGGTATTAAGGTAAGGATTCTTTAGAAACCTTTAACCCATGGTATATTAATCCATGATAGAACCATGTCTACCTCTCTGCTTCAAACCTAGAATGATAGAATTATCACGATCACATTAATAAGTAATTCCAATATCTCACTCTATGTGGAGATATTAAACCACTCATAGGTTTAGAAGTAGTATCCTTAAACCTTAATCCTTATCCATATTCATAATAGAATATGAGTCAAATGAACCTTCCTAAAACACATGGTAATTCTAAACTCTACAAATCAAGTAGAATTGGATTTGGCAAATCACCAAGTATGGAGGACCATGAAACTTGTATTATCCCATTATGAACCACAAAGATTAATACCTTATTAATGTATATATATGATACCTTTATGAGGTTAAATATTAATAAGATTTTGTACACCTAAATAACCATTTTAAACGATCACCATTACATTCTTTTAGTGGAAGTAAAAGTCATTTTAAAAAGAACTTCTTATAAAGAACAAATCCCTAAAAACCTTAATCCCTATTAATGCTTCTCTAATAAAAAGAAACCTTTATATAATGACACATTTTGTGAATACAATCAGTAGTGTGGAAAGAATTGGTTATGACTGATCTCTATAATAATATTCTTGACTTATAAAGTTTCAGGATATTTTAAACCTGGAGAAAACTATATTTGAAAAGGTTCCATAAAATAGTAAATAGAAGCAGAAAAATTAAAAGGAAAATGGCTATCAGCGGAACTAGGCCGCAACCCAACAACCTTTGCGCTGCCTATCGCTCACATGCAGTACCAGGAATTTTTCGCTCACTTCCCCGCAACCCAGTACCGGCCCAGCCCAGATACCTCTTCACCTCGTCATCTTCGTCGACGATGACAAAGCAGCTGCGTGGCCGCGCTGCCGCCGTCGATACTCTGCCGCGCTGTGATGCGTGCCACCGCCCCTGGAGGCGGGGATAAGAATGGCTGCACTCTCCTCTATCCGCTCATACTCATCTCATCACCTCTCACGCTCTCTAGAGCAAACCCCCTTCTCCGCCAAAACCCTAGCTCTGGTTCTCTTCCTCCCCACTGTTCTAGAGCTTCTCTAGCCACCCTTAGCACACCACCGAACTCGCCTAGTCGTCCTTGTTCTTCCTAGCTAAGCCGTGGAAGCCGGGGAAATCTCTGTTGAGCGAATCGACACTTCATTCCACCGCCATACATCGCCGGTCATCGTCGATTTCCGCAAATACAACGCTCCTCCGACCTCACCAGCACGCGCTTCAGCTTCACGGTGAGCTACCAGTGCTTGCACCTCTCTCCGATTTCTCTCTTGCTTTCTGGTTCGCCTTGCCGCCATAATCCATCGTCGGCCGCCGCAGTTCGTCGTTGCCGGGGCTACTCCGGTGACCAATTTTTAGCGGCGTGCACACATATCAATTCACCTCACACTCCTCTGTCCAACGCAGCCACTTCCATTTGCTCATGCGCTCTCGATCGAGAGATTGATCAGCGACCTGGGAAGATCACCCACGGGTGATGTCAGCATGACATCGTGCTGATATCATAACCCATTTTATTTATTTGTTTTATGATTTCTGAATATGACGTGGCCACGGATCCCACTGGTCAATGACCTAGGGTAGGTTTCAGTGCAGTGAAAAAGGTATTTATCTATTTAAAGTATAATTATAAAATGAATTAGCAATATAAATTCAAATCTATATATTTCCTAGAAATTTAATAAAATGATTAAAATCTTAGAAATGCAACATCTTTTGTTTTATAATTCAGAAAATGTGTATAATATACCAAAATGTTCAGAAAAATAAATTCCATATTATAAACCTACTATCACATTTTATTTTCCAACTGAAATAAAATAATAATTGTTATTAGTAAATAAGCTATTTGGAATAAATCTTAAAAAAATATTTTATTATTTAAAACTCATAAAAATATTTATAATATATCAAAAGTCTTAGAAAAACAAAATATAGAATTATAAATTTGTTATATATATTTTTGTATCACTTAACTAATATTTATTATTTATTAAGTATTTATAAAGTGAATAAATTTATAAAAATCATATCTTATTATTTAAAAATCACAAAAATACATATAATATACCAGAATGATCACAAAAATAAATTCTACACATTAAAAATATCCTATTTCTTAATTGAAATCAAATAAAAGGTAATGGTCTAATAAATCTTAGTTTAACTCTTTTCTTCTATTTTAATTCATTAAAAATATATAAACCTTTACTATTGTCTTTACCATTATTTGTTTAAAGTCTAAAAGTGTAATAACAAATGCAAGTTATGTTTAAATGAAGTTAAAATAGGTCTAACCAATTCAACTTGTTCTCACTAAAACTACCATTTAAAATTAAGTAAGTTTTACTCTCCAAAATTATTTTATCAATTATAAATCAACAAGAATAATATATTATTTATCAAAATGAATTCTAAACACTTATAAAACCATCAAGCTCATATTTACTAATCCCTTTACTAGTCTGGAAAGCTACCTAAATTTAAATCAGGTTCTTAAGTAATTAAAGTAGTGTCTATTTCGTACTTGTTAAGCATAACCTTAAGAAAACACCAATTCCATAAAGTAATGCTACTTACATTCTAACTTTAGGAATTATTAAGAAGTGAACCCCCTACAATAAGATGCCTTATTCAAAACATGTAAATCTTCACCACTTATGCTATGATTGTGTAATGCAGTAATATTTTACTCAAAAGTTAGTCTTTTTAGAAACATTCAAAGTAATCCTTGAACACTTGTTTAAAAGCTTGAGTATTGCATACTATTTGTTGTGTTTACATATTGTTTCACACACTCTCACCAGCCTTAACAAAAAGCACATGTGTGAAGCTGATATAAAAGTGCAACACATTCCTAAGAACTTATCACCAGTTCCAAACCCTAGATCAGATACGATTAGTTCAGGGATTCACGTTTATCAAATTGCATTACATTACTTATGCATCGTTGCATCTTGCTTCTTTAAACATTAGTCCTTACCGGGCCAATGATGCTGTTTACAGAATTTGGATCTTGTATTGTCTTGAAGACCGTGAGTGCATAATCTTGCAATCACAAAAGACAAGTTCACAACTTGCTCATGTCCTTTGATTATTTTCTATCAAATGCTTGTAACTCAAATGTTGTCATCACCTGCATTTCAAAAAGGACAGAAAATACTATTTTCATAATAATATGATTATGGATTATTTACCAAGTGGTAATAATCTATTGATACAGTTCTAGTGGTAAAGGAACATACTATCTAGGACTTAACAACCAATGTCGCCAGTGATTCTAGCGCCATATATTACACGTCAACCATGAGATTTGGAATGGGACGGAGAAGTCAGCTGGATCTTCTTCCTTTCGCATGGACGGATGACCTTATCGTCAGGCTGTTGATTTCTCGTGGAATTCTAGAGAATCCAGCACATGGGTGGGACCCCTTAGTTCCTCGCGATATTGGTGTCTAGATTATCTATGCATAGCTGTCTGGGTCGGAGTTCACCATAGCTGATGGTGACCGCCAGATAGAGCTTATTATAGACTCTCCGAGAGGCTACCCAAAGAGTAACCGTGGTAGTTGTCTCGGGGGATCGTGTCTTCATGCGGGGTCGCGAAGAAGGGCATCAATTGGCTTGGATCTTAAGTTGGTCCTCAAACCATGGAAGTTTGAACAGGGACATGCTCCCGGCTGTGCAACAAAGCTTAAGGTCTCTTGTGGGAAAAGTGACGCATCTCTATAGAGTGTAAGAACTGTGACATGTTACTCCCTGTTCCGGGAAGGATCTACGAACACGACAGGAAAGGAACCCCATGAAGGTTCTGGTCAACCTGTGAAGGCTGTCGAACATAGTTTTCATAATAAAAGCAACCTTTGAAGAAATGTTTACGAAAACCTGCATTGCCTATGACCTATGGTCCGTGGCTGTAGATATAGTGCATCATACACTCCTTTTTAGTGAACTTGCTGAGTACTCTCGTACTCAACTGTACCTTCTTAACCCTTGCTAGGTTCTAAGCCGTTGAAGGCGATGCCAACATCAATTTCTGCTCAAGAAACCATCATTGACAACTCAAGTTCATCAATAAAGTCAATGAAGTCAACATATACATCAGCTGAAGTGAAGACGAAGTCTCTGTTTAGATAGGAGTAGATACTCTAGCCATAAAACCTACTTCTGTAGAACATTGCAATAGCAGCAATAGCAAGCTAGATAGTTTAGATACTAGTCTTAGTTGGCAGATAGCTCTGAATTATTATTTCTGGTTCTTCTTTGCAAGAAGTTTCTTTCTCTCTCTTTAACCTAGATTGTTCTCTAGATCTTTTGTAAAGAGTCAAGTTGTAATCTATAGTCATGTCTTGGACCTGCTGTGTTTCTGTTGTACCACTCTGAGGGATGTAATACTAGTGGACGGTGTTTCGTAGGTGTTATGTCAACAACTATAGTGTACTACATCATGCAGTGGTATGCTGGGTCACCGCAGCTGGTATCAGAGCATATGCTTTGACCTTAGGATTAAAACCCTTTTAGGAAGATCTGTAGGTTGGATAGTGACTATAGGAGCCATCTTATCTAAACCAAGACTGGTGATGGATATCCACTTGAGGATAAACCTTGTCACACTTAAGCTGGATGTTGTGTCATCTGTCTTACGGATTAGTTGTATGTATTCTCTACAGAAAGGTCGTTTGAGTGTAGCTCTAAATAGGTATAACACCACTAAGATATCTTAAGTAAGTTAAAATATTAAAGAAGATTATGGCTAAGATCAGCAGATCATGTGGAGTAGTATTAGTGATGGAGTCTATATTTAGAACCCTGTGAAGTAGCAGAACCTTATCACTAGTTGATACACTATACTATACAGGGTAGACAATCAGAGTATGTATAGATACAAATGGAAGTAAATCATATGGCATTCACTTGAGGATTCCATGTGATGGAGTAGAATTTGGTTAAGAATCATTAATCTTAAGTTAAGAAGAAGAGTTGTCATGATGAGATTAGCTCTTTCATCATGATGACTAAGTAAATCGTAACAAGTTCGTGGTGAGAATAGCTCCGAGACCACGATAAGTCTGTAATTAGGACAAGTATTTAGTAAATAATCTTGTAACAACAGTAAGTAAAGAACAGTGTAGGTCTATGATAGAAGTTATAGGTATAATTATATTTTGATAATTGTTGGATTAAGGTAGTAACTTTAATGTTGTTAGTAGTTTGAGAGATCATGTGAGGATAGTTTACGATAGAATGGAAAGTTGGTAGTCTTTAGTAGTCCCGAAAGAAAGGTAGTGGTTAGTCAAAACCAAAGTGAGACCACTTTGCTCCAAATTATCCAATTGCAATTGAGCAGTTTGGGTAAATAATGAGACAAAGAGTAGTTTAACCCCTAAGTGCTAAGTATCACAAAGTAAACCTATACTAGGAGGTGTCATATACTACACAGCTAAGTCTGAATTCTAGAGGTATTATACTCAACTACTATATTCCGGGCTTAGAATGATGTGTGTTATATGTACCACATTTGGATTTCTGTTTTTTCTTGCATCTTCGTGATTGACTAGATCTGTACATGAAGTTTGACTTGGTATGCAAATGCATGTTGCATCATCAAGTTATTAATTGATGTTATAGACCTAGATAGAAAAAAGGAATTCATGTAAGGGAGTGATGAGTTCCGAAGATTAAGCTGAAGACTTGCACGAACAAGGAAGCTAAATATAAGGAGTATCAACACTATTTTGAAGAATGGATCAATTCCAACTCACTATGAGCTGGCAATAAGAAGGATAGTAGTGTTGAAAAGGGCTTGGAGCAACATTAAAAGATGCATTAAGTTCACCTAAAGTAGGTGATATTGCTCAAAAGCTAATGAAGTAGTTGTACCAAGTTTAGGGAAATATCATGAATCAATGCAAAGAAGAAGTCTTGGAATAAAGGTGGTATTCAAGCTCTGGCAACTCAGAGAGAATGCCCATCAGAAGTCGAAAAAACCGTAGGGTAATCCATACACCTAGGAGGATCCGCAGCTAGTATCCGTAGCTGGTATGCTAGCGGTTTAGCTAATTAGATCATCTTGGTATGATTTAAAGAGCATAAAACTTGGCCTAAGTCAAGAAAGGCATAAATAAGTATAAGATTTAAGCGAAATGACTTTCGAGATGCTTCGTGAAATGGGGCCTACCAAAGAGAAAATGTCCAAAAGGTTAAGAGTAAGTCAAGTAATGTCAGAAGATTCATTTCGGAGATCCACAATTGTGGGAGTGTACCGCAAATTCTTTCGTGAGACCTTATATAGGTAAGTATAAGCGGGACATAGACCAATATTCTTACGATCGAGCTAATGGGTATTATACATGTAGATTAGAGACCATTAGGAAACCCCAACAGGGAGAGTAAACAATAAACACTGAGGTGTTGTTGTCTAACTTTCTGACTAAAGGTTGGAGAAGAAGTACAAAGTTATGATGAGGATAAGCCTTATTCTCATAAGGTTATAAGAAGTCATCATTATAAAGTATTTCCGAGAGTATGTCCAGATGAAATATCAAAGGAGATATAATTGCTTAACCCTAGTGGACTAGTTATAAAGGAGAAACAACCCGTAAGTGTCCTTAAGCGTAAATAGAGTGTTCCAAAATAGACCAGTGTAGTGTAATAGGAAACTGGATTGGAATGGACAAAATGTGTCCAAAACCAATTCTAAATAGGACTATAAGGACATAAGCCCAAAGGTATTATCGTAAAAGGAACCGTGGATAACTTAGAAGCAATAGGGGATATTTCTAAGTATGAAGTGAATTCAAGGAAAAAGATCTGGATACGGGATACCACAATTATCCCCAAATATGATCACAATGGATTTGAGAAATGCCGTGATCTATACAAGTCAACTGCTCATTCCGAAACGTAAGAGAGTACGAACTTCGGGGATGAAGTTTATTTTAAGGGGGAGAGTCTGTAACACCCCAGCATTAGAGCTTAGAAATAAGCTGAACACAGGTGTGTGCATTGCATTCATGCATAGAAAATCCGAATAATTTTCACGCTTTTAAATAAAACTTGTCAAAGAGATTGAAGGTTCTCTTAACTTGGTGGAACTGAAGTAGCTCATCAAGTTGACTGCGATAAGTTTCTATATGACCTTTTCTAAAACCTTATCTTTGGGTAATATAATTTGATCTAAGGGTAGATCAAATGTAATAAAACTAAGTCATAACACACTACTTAATAAGGAGTACTAGATCTTCTATAGATCATGACATAGTATTCCATACAACCACTCAAAGATGAAGACTTAATATTCTAAAGATGATACCAAGATATTACCTACCACAACCCCTGAATACCAAGTTAAGCATATCACTTAAGTAAAGTAACTCCATAACCAAATCATGATACACTTTCTTGTTATAGTTATTCTTACCATGGTATCATGGTAGTTCTTATACATTAACTCTTAATACAAATAGAGTAGAAAGGGAAGTCAAGCCAAGACCATTCATCACATGCCCTTGTTGTCATATTAACATATGACACTCCTAAGTAGTTAAGGCATAGTTCTACATCATCAGTGTTGAGTGATAAATTCCTGACCTAGAACTTATTGACTCTTAGCTTTGACCTGTTATGTTGACCTTCCAGAAACCTTGAGTAAATTAATATGAAGGGGAAACTAGTTATGGTAGAGTGTGACATCATTGATGGAATGTGATCCTTGATGGAGATCAAACCATTTGATGTTGGAGGAGTTAACTCACTCCTGAGTAACTAGAAGAAGTATTTAAACCCAAGAGTTTAGATAGTAAGTATGAAGCTATGAGAAAGCTAGTAGTAGTAGAGAATCCAATGATGCTCTTGTTAAGCCAAGTAGGTATAAACCTAAAGTAAGCTTGCTTAATAATATAATCCTATGGAGAGACTAGTACAAATTTACTACTTAGTTGATAATAGATCTTGATCAGACAATTAGAAGCCTAAGCTTAGCTTGATCAAAGGTTGGTGGTCATTATTCTTAAGTCACTTGAGAATAGATGACCAGCTGGTAAAGAAGAGTTGTGAGTATACCAAATTTAGGCAAAACCCTTGTAAGCTGAATCATCTAGCTTGATCATTAGTAGTCAAGCTAGAGTATAATGTAGTATATAACATAAGTTGTTGGAGTTGTTGGAAGTATAATAGCTTAACCAAGCTGATACAAGAACAAACTTGTATTGTGGAGAGTAGTACCCTACCCATCCCAGAGGATTGTTATCACATGTGATATAGAGAGAATTATAATCTTGCAAGCCTTGTATGTAGTTGCAAAATGGATTTAAGGAAGTTAATATATGGAGTTAGTAGTAGATACATTGATAGGTGCATCAATGGTAGTTAATTCAGAGGAGTTATATACTAGGAGTAAGAATGGAGTAATGTTGAAGTGGCATGACCATGTCATCATATGTTGATGGATATTGTGGAGTCAGATGATTGTCTTATTCAGGAAGATGTGATCTTTGTGAACAAGATTAGAGAGATTTAAATAGAGTATATTTAGGAAAGGAATTCCTTATCTCAAGATAAGCTTAGTGAGGTATTAAGGTAAGGATTCTTTAGAAACCTTTAACCCACAGTATATTAATCCATGATAGAACCATGTGTACCTCTTTGTTTTAAACCTAGAATGATATAATTATCAGGATCACATTAATAAGTAATTCCAATATCTCACTCTATGTGGAGATATCAAACCACTCATAGGTTTAGAAGTAGTATCCCTAAACCTTAATCCTTATCGATATTCATAATAGAATATGAGTCAAATGAACCTTCCTAAAACACTTGGTAATTCTAAACTCTACAAATCAAGTAGAATTGGATTTGGCAAATCACCAACTATGGAGGACCATGAAACTTGTATTATCCCATTATGAACCACAAAGATTAATAGCTTATTAATGTATATATATATGATGCCTTTATGAGGTTAAGTATTAATAAGATTTTGTACACCTAAATATCCATTTTAAACCATCACCATTACATTATTTTAGTGGAAGTAAAAGTCATTTTAAAAAGATCTTCTTATAAAGAACAATTCCCTAAACACCTTAATCCCTATTAATGCTTCTCTAATAAAAAGAAACCTTTATATAATGACACATTTTGTTAATACAATCATTAGTATGGAAAGGATTGGTTATGGATGATCTCTATAATAATATTCTTGACTTATAAAGTTTCAGGATATTTTAAACCTTGAGAAAACTATATTTGAAAAGGTTCCATAAAATAGTAAATAGAAGCAAAAAATAAAATAAAAGGAAAAGGGTTGTCAGCGGAACCAGGCCGCAGCCCAACAACCTTCGTGCTGCCTATCACTCACGTGCAGTCCTAGGAATTTTTTGCTCACTTCCCCGGAGCCTAGTACCGGCCCAGCCCAGATACCCCTTCGCCTCGTCGTCTTCGTCGATGACGGCGAAGCAGCTGCATGGCCGTGCTGCCGCCGTCGATACTCCACCATGCTGCGATGCGTGCCATCGCCCTAGAGGCGGGGATAAGAACAACCGCGCTCTCCTCTATCCACTCATACTCATCTCATTCCCTCTCATGCCCTCTAGAGCAAACCCCCTTCTCCTTTGAAACCCTAGCTCTGGTTCTCTTTGTCCCCGCTGTTCTAGAGCTTCTCTAGCCACCCTGAGCACACCACCGAACTCGCCCAGTCTTCCTTGTTCTTCCTAGCTAAGCCGCGGAAGCCAGGGAAATCTCTGTCGAGCGAATCCACACTTCATTCCATCGCCAAACATCACCGGTCATTGTCGATTTCCACAGATACAACGCTCCTCCGACCTCGGCAGCACACGCTTCAGCTTTGCGGTGAGCTACCGGTGCTTGCACATATCTTCGATTTCTCTCTCGCTTTCTGGTTCTCCTTGCCGCTATAATCCGTCGTCGGCCGCCACAGTTCGTCGTCGCCGGGCCACTCCGGTGACTAATTTCTGGCGGCGTGCACACATATCAATTCGCATCACACTCCTCTGTCCAACACAGCCACTTCCATTTGCTCGCGTGCTCTGGATCGAGAGATCGATCAGCGACCTGGGAAGATCACCCACGGGTGATGTCAGCATGACATCGTGCTGATGTCATAACCCATTTTATTTATTTGTTTTATGATTTTTGAATATGACATGGCCACGGACCACACAGGTCAGTGACCTAGGGTAGGTTTCGGTGCGGTGAAAAAGGTATTTATCTGTTTAAAGTTTAACTATAAGATGAATTAGCAATATAAATTCAAATCTAAATATTTCCTAGGAATTTAATAAAATGATTAAAATCTTAGAAATGCAACATCTTTTGTTTTATAATTCACAAAAATGTGTATAATATACCAAAATTTTCAAACAAATAAATTCCATATTATAAACCTATTATCACATTTTATTTTCCAACTTAAATAATATAATAATTGTTATTAGTAAATAAGCTATTTGGAATAAATCTTAAATAAATATTTTATTATTTAAAATTCATAAAAATTTGTATAATATACCAAAAGTCTTAGAAAAACAAAATATAGAATTATAGATTTGTTTTATATATTTTTGTATTAGTTAACTAATATTTATTATTTATTAAGTATTTATAAAGTGAATAAACTTATAAAAATCATATCTTATTATTTAAAAATCACAAAAATACATATAATATACCAAAATTATCACAAAAATAAATTCTACACATTAAAAATATCATATTTCTTAATTGAAATCAAATAAAAGGTAAAGGTATAATTATTTTAACTCTTTTCTTCTATTTTAATTCATTAAAAATATATAAACCTTTACTATTGTCTTTACCATTATTTGTTTAAAGTCTAAAAGTGTAATAACAAATGCAAGTGATGTTTAAATGAAGTTAAGATAGGTCTAACCAAGTCAACTTGTACTCATTTCCGGTTCTTCTTTGTAAGAAGTTTCTTTCTCTCTCTTTAACCTAGAGTGTTCTCTGGATCTTTTGTAAAGAGTCTAGTTGTAATCTATAGTCATGTCTTGGACCTGCTGTGTTTCTGTTGTACCACTCTGAGGGATGTAATACTAGTGAACGGTGTTTCATTGGTGTTATGTCAATGACTATAGTGTACTACATCATGCAGTGGTATGCTGGGTCACTGCAGCAGGTCACAACTTTGTCGGCGTCGTCACCATCTTCGATCTGGCCAAATGTGTTCAAAGGGATGGAGAATCCCCCCGCAATTACCTTGCCAGATGGATGAGGGTGAGGGAAACCCTAGAGGGCGACTGCGCCGACGAGCTCATGTACCACTTCGTGGAAGGGCTCACACCTAGAACCCTCCTCCGACATACCTTCCGAAGGCGGCAGGCCGCAGCCCTCTCACCCTTGGTGAGATGGTTGCCATCGTTAATGAATACGCGGACGCCAATGAAGAAGCCAAGGCGGCGATCACCATCGAAGTCGTAGGAGGTAACAACAACAACGGCTCGCCTCCATCACCCTCAACATCCGCCATCGCCAACACCGAAGCCAACTCCGACTCTGTCCTTGATGCGCTCTATGCCGACATCAATATGGATGCCGGTGGCTCGGACGTCAACTCGGAGGAATATGACGCTGTTATGAGGGAGATTGAGCAGGAGATCGAGAAGGACGAGCGTGCCGAGAAGACCAACACTTCCCACTAGGTGCTAGTCGCCATTGGGAGCGTGATGGAAGAAGACGGGAAGGAACGGGAACGTGAGAGAGCTCCGCCCACGCCAGCGGTCACCAGAGCAGTCGCAGCTAAAAAGGCCGCCGAGCCTCCGGCTCCGGCCAAGGCCGCGCCTCCTCTAGTTACCCGCAAGCCACCGGTGCAAGAACTTAGCACGGCCCCCAATACGGTCTGACAATCGAATCAACCGCCAGTGCCACCATCAATGTTAGCAGCTAGCAACCCACTAGTCACCTCCGCCGACAAAGCAATATACGGTGCACTCCTCGTTGAGCCAATCACCGTCGCCCATATCCGGAGTGTTACAAATCTTGATGAGAAGCGTGCGGAAATCTTGGTAAAGGCCAAGTGCATCACGGAGCAAGGCGCTAAGCTGGACGAAGACATGGCTAAGGCACATCAATCAGTCAAGGCGACAAGAGCTATGGAGGCCGAATATAAGCAATTGCTATTGAAGCATAAGACAAAGAAGGTACCAGCTCACGTCGTCCAAGATCCCGGCGTTCGGCGAGGCTTGGGATTTGACAGGTATAAGCTGACAAAGGCCACCCCTTACATAGATTCAGAGGGGAGGCAAGTCATGCCAACTCCTGCTCTCAACATCGTCGTCGCCAAGACCCTCCTGGAGCAGGACAGGTCGCTAGAACCAGTTGCTCAGGTGTACGACCTCGTCGCTAAGGCATGCAAGCAATAGGAAAATGCTGCCTCGTAGAGGCTTGAGTCCAACCTGGAGCTTTGCCAGTCAACACTGAACAGCCGCAGAAGGCCAAAATCTCCCCGTGACGAAGGATCACGCACAGGCTCTATAGAGCGAAGACGGAGGGAGGCACGCAACAGGACTGACGCTATCCCCATATCCTCCGACCACGGAGAAAAGGATCGTCCACACCGCTCGCCACCTCCACCACCATCTCGACGTCACGAGGAACCAGCGTCGTGCCACCGCACAAGCATGCCACCTCCAAGGCGGTCACATCCTGGTATCGTTATACCCGATCAGGGCGAACAGCCTCGGCATGCCGGAGAGCACAACGGCCATGACGGACACAGGAGCAAGTCCCACAAGGAACCGCCACGTCCGACAAGCAACCGTGATAGGTGTGAGGAGTCACAGGAGGGGCATAGCAAGAGAGCTAACCCAGTGCCTCCACCGCCACCATCGCCACCCAGCAGCCATCATGGCGGAGGTCATGTCGGATCTCACAAATCACGCCACAACTCTCCTCCCCATGACTAAAAAGGGAAGCAACCAGATCCATATGACGCACGATCGTGGATGGACAAGATCCAAGAGGCTCGGGAGCTCCCATACCTTGGGCCATGGTGTTTTGGACCAGTCATACGGGCCACAACCTACCCCAAGGGCCTCTGGATAGACAAGATTATCAAGACCTACAATGGAACCGCCAGGCCAGCAACATGGCTGCATGACTACAACGAAGCAGTTCAAATCGCAGGGGGAAACCCCAACGTCGCCATCAAGTACCTCCCACTCATGCTGACAGGCACGCCCGGCAATGGATTGACGACTTACCGGAGAAATCAATATGCAATTGGTTGGACATGCATGAAGCGTTCACCAAGAACTTCGAGGGTATGTACAAACGTCCCTGCACTGTCGGAGACCTACAGCGGTGTGTGCAAGAAAAGGATGAAACCTCTCGTGCCTACCTCTCTTGCTGGCTGGATATGAAAAATTCCTGCGCAGGGGTGCATGAACAGACCGCTATGGCCGCCTTCATTGATGGACTAGAGAAGGGTACTTTTCTCCGACAAATGTTGAAGCGCAGGCAAGACAACAATGACCTCAACCTCAACGCAATGATCTCCATGGCTAGCAAGTTCGCTGCTGCTGATGACGACGCGCGTGGATCGTTGCCGGCAATAGCAATCCCTACCCAGGCCAAGAAGAACAACAATAACAAGTGGAAGAATCCGCCCGAAGAGAAGGAAGTAGCCGACATGGTCGCCGCAATGTTCACTGGTAGAGGCAATGGCGGACAGCATGGACGCGGCCGGGGAACTAGTAGTGGCCAGCAGAGGTGTGACACTACACCCTCAGCGCTCCGCGCCCAAAACATACATAGAGTACCGCGATATTATGTCTTTCATCCATCTCGTCGCCAATGGAAAATCCACCCACACTAATCGCCAGTGCAAATTTTTCAATGATCTCAAGGAGGACCCTAAGTCCGGCTAGAAGCGAAGTCGGAAGAACAGACCCCGCGGAAAGGGCAAAGGGGAGAAGAAGCATGAAGAACCCAATGAATCAAGTGATATGGACAAGGACACGGAACCAAAATCTTCCGACAAGGGAGAGGATAAAGGGAAAAATCCCTTCGAAAAGAAGGCTCCATGTTACCACACCTTCCTTGGCACCCCAACTGTCCGGGCCTAGAAAACCTCTCTGAGGATACTAATGGCTACCCTCCCTCCGGTTCCCCACTACGTCAGGTGGTCAGAAGTTCCAATTACTTGGGATAGGAAGGATCACCCAGAACTTATCCCAACAGAGAACCAGTATGCCATGGTCATCAACCCTTTGATTGATGACACAAAGTTCACCAAGTGCCTCGTGGACAATGGAAGCAACATCAACATCATGTACCTGGATACACTTCATAAGATGAACTTGACGGAGACCTAGCTAAGGAAGAGCAACATCGTGTTCCATGGGGTTGTCCCTGGCCGACAAGCAAATTCCCTAGGCTACATCACCCTTCCGGTCGCTTTTAGCGATGTAAACAATTACCGCCAAGAACGCATGACCTTTGAAGTGGTGCCTTTCAAGAGCGTGTACCACATCATCTTCGGACACGACATCTTCCACTCCTTCCTCGGAAGGCCATGCTTTGTCTACAACAAACTCAAGATTCCCGAACCAAATGGCATCATCACCGTTGACGGAAGCTTCACCAAGGCACGGGAGTGTGAGCTCTGCGAAGCCGCCTTCGCCGAAGCAGTCCTCTATGGTGAGGAGTTCAAGGAGATCTAGAACCAGGTTGATGACTCGGAGATGCCGGCTTCGAAGAAGCAGATCACCGTGATGACCCACAAGTATAGGGGGTGTATCGCAGTATTTTTGATAAGTAAGAGTGTCGAACCCAACGAGGAGCAGAAGGTGTTAGCGAATGGCTTGGAGCAGGAATTCTCTGTAAATACTTAGCAAACGGATTTTTAGGGGTTTTGATAATGCAGGTAAATAAAGTACGAGTAAATAAAAGACAATAAGAATAAATGCAGCAAGTGGCTCAATCCTTTGTTTAGCAAAGAACAAGCCGGTTGTATTACTTAAGATGACCAAACGTTCTCGAGGACACATGGGAATATCTTCAAGTGTTTTCGCTTCATATAGTTGATTAATCTTCTTTAGTTTGCTAAGTGTTGTGTGGGTGAACCTGTGCTAATGTACCGACCTTCCTAGGACTAATACATACTTGTGATTATACCCCTTGCAAGCATCCGCAAGTACAAGAAAGTAATTAAGGTAGAAATCTAACCACAACTTTAAACTCTAAGACCCTGACGTCCCTTGTGCAAAGGTTTCCTAATGGGAGTTCAGGGTTCTGTCACTCCGGCAACCCCTACGATTAGTAGCCAAATACATAATGCATTCCCCTAGGCCCATATAGGTGAAGTGTCCTGTAGTCGACGTTCACATGACACCACTAGAAGAAATACACCACAACTTAAATATTAAACCATTGAATCTTTCTCAACACAATTCCGATACTAACAACATGACTTCTCCCATGTCCCCAAGAACAAAATGAACTACTCACAAGACATCATATGGATCATGATCATAGATGATATAATGATATGTAACAATCTGAACATAAACGATAGTTTAATGGTTCACTCAATAGCATCAACTACAAGGAGTAATCAACACCGGGAAAGTTTCCCCTAAGAACTAGGCAAGATTCAACCCAATTGTTACAGTGGTATGAAGTGGTGATGATGGTGCTGATGGAGATGATGGTGGTGGTGATGATGATCCCGATGAAGTCCAGCTTGATGGTGGTGTTGATGGCGATGATCTCCCTCTCCGGCAAGGAATTCCCCCGGTAGAATTCTATCTGTCGGAGAGATCTTTCTCTCTCGGTGTTTTCCGCCCCGCAGAGGCGGCGAAATCTTTCTGTGGTCGCTCCCCGAGTCTTATGGTTTCGGGAGGATAATATACGCCAGAGGGGAGAGCCTGGAGTGGGCCATGGTGGCCACACCACCTGCTGGCGCGGCCTAGGGCTGCCCACGCCAGGGGGTGGTGTGGTCCCCCTGTGGCCCATGTCCACTTCCCCTTCTAGCAATCTTCGTCTTCTAGAAAAATAGAATTTTCCATGTATTTTCTGATTATCACGAATTTTGCCTCCAAACAACACCTTTTCCATCAGAATCCTGACTACAGTGGTCCATGCTCCAAAAGTCATCAACCATGCAAAAACAGATGAAATAACATAAGTATCATCTCTTAATATGAAATATATCAATGAACAACAATAAATTATGATATAGAATAGTGATGCAAAATGGACGTATCAACTCCCCCCAAGCTTAGACTTCGCTCGTCCCCAAGCGAAAACTGAGCTCAATAAACATGACCTCGGGTTTATGGAGTGAAGAGTCGATAAAAGAATACGGACAAGAAGCATCACATTCATCAATCCATAAATCATAATAGAAGACAACTCACTATTTTATAACTTAACTTGCAATAAGTAAAGGAAACACAATAAAGATACATAAAGTAAATAACAATTGGTAATGGCAAACTTAGCTCTTGGTCGAAGAATAGTTGACAATTTTTAGGAGTTCAAACATAACGGGTTTTCAATGATAGCTTTCAAAGTAATAAACACTAAGGTAAGAGCAATGTGCAAAACAAGGAACATAAGAAACATGATTGAATAAATCATCATATGAATGAATGAAACACAACAACTCAAAATACTTGCTGGGGTAGAAGGGAATAGGTTTACTGACTCAACTAAAAAGTAAAAGATAGGCCCTTCGTAGAGGGAAGCGGGGGTTTCAAGTTTCATAAAGAGCTTCCAAAAATTATGGTACTTATTAGCTTTCAGCTCTCATTGCCCCTATCATAGGCATCTTTAGGTGATTAAGGTTAAAGTGACACAACTAAGGGGATATGCTTGACAAGTTATAAGTTGAAATATCATGCCCCTTACTTACGAGTACCGAACCTCATGCTACTCAACTTCAATCACAAGTAAGCTCTTGTCATTGTAAATACATATGTATCATAGAGAACCACCAACGGGGTACCCCTTGCACATGATACATGAGTTATCCCATAATCAAAATGACAAGGCAAGCAGACAATGAGCATCTCAACGATCTTTTTATTTGCTATTTGCATAGGTTTTTATTGAGGATGCTTCATAGAGTTCTCATTATGGTTATGCTGCAAGTTTCCACCATGATTAGGCATGGCTTAGGCTAGCGGCCAGCTTCTCTAACACACATACAAACTCCATGATCTTACTAGTTCCCCTTTTATTTCACACCACCGGGATCCATAAGCAAAAGAATCATGATATCAACGGAATATAAGTGCAATGTTGAAAGTGTTCCCCATGATACATGGTTCTGCTAACTTCAACTTATAAAGCGCAAGCATATACACAACAAAGATGAAAACAATGGTTCAAGTTTATTAAGTTCAAGAAAGTAAAGTGTGCCATCAAGTTCGTGAGAGCTTTAATCACTAATTTTCTCATAACAAGTTTAATTTGGAAGGTAGATAAAAACAAGAATTTACTTGGAATAGCAATAGTGCTAGTAGGTAGGTATGGTGGACACAAATGTCGTAGGTTTTGGTTTAAGGATTGGATGCACGAGAAGCATTCCCTCTCAGTACAGGTTTTTGGCTAGCAAGGCTGGATAGCAAGCATAAGAGTTGAAGGAAACAAACAAACATACAAGTGATAAAAACAAACATGCAATCTTCCTTGGAAGCACAAAAGATCTTAACTAGAGAATACTAAACTTATGAGCAAATCAAGAAAGAAAGATGATGAAATTATATTTCTTTAAGAGTACTTTTGTCTTTTTCATTCAATTCTCAAAATATTGTTGGTACTGACCGAGCCAGGTTTGCCAAAACCAACTAAATTAACTCAATGATCCCAATGTGATACCAATACTAATGACAAGATTAATCATATAACCGTGAATTGAAAACTAATATAATATATTCAAAAGAGTAAATGGTAGAACTTCTCATTAATAATCCATAACGGCAACTCACACCAAGGGATACATAGATATCTAACAAGAGGGGGGACACTTCCATAATGCAAACCATCCTACATGATAACTTCTCTATTCATGATATGACTCTACTAAAAAGGGTAAAACGATAGAAGATAGTGATATGATACCGCGACACTCCCCCAAGCTTGGAATAGAGCAAGGGGATGCCAAAACCTGATGACGAAATACTCCTTCAGTGGTAGTGGTATTCTCTCGATTGGCGCGAGGAAATATTCTAGTATCTTGCAAAGCCTGTTATTCTCCTCTTGAAGCATATCTACCTTCCTCCTCAAGACTCGGTACTTGTCGTAGAACTCATCAGTTACTCGTAGAGCTTCCACTACTGCAGGGCAGGAACGAAGAGCTTCCACTACTGGAGGTATCAGCCCCTTCATGCATGCTGTCATGTCCTTTACTTCCTCCCCGATGTTCCGGTCCATGTCTTCGCACCTAGTTGTGATCCTTTCTTGTTTCACCCGTCCCATGAGCGTCTCCTGCTCAAGATTGTGATGGAGCTCGCGATGGCGTCGCAGTTCGTAATCCTTTGAAGATGAACCCCTGAATGACATCTGAACAAAACAGATCGAAACAAAAACCACGATGAGAACACGATATACGAACCTTGGGGGATCCGGGGGATTATATATTATGGATTTTTACAACAAAAAGGAAGGTACTGGGAGAAGACGGGTCGGAGGCGGAGTCCGGGGCAGCCACACCACCTGCTGGCGTGGCCAAGGGGGCCGCGCCAGGGGGTGTTGTGAGCCACCCTGGCTCCGTTTCTGTCCCTCTTTCGCTTCGTTGCTTTCCTTGTTGGATAAAAACTCCAAAAATATAACTGGACAGAATTTTCACGGAACTTTTCTTACTAGAACTGTTACCTATTCGAAAATGGACTCTGCAGGTCTCTGAATTTGGCATTTAGTAGATTCTTCCGGAGTCACCACTTGAATAACATCAATATCTTCATCTTCATAGTCATATTGCTCGAGTCATGAAACCTTTCTCTTTCTTATTACATAATTTTCTCCGATAACCTGGAAATTCCTTTCACACAAAACTTCACACAATTCTCATTAGCAACATTAGTGTAAGCGAGGTAATAAACCTTTTAAGTCCAATTTCAACTGAAATCCATCAAAAAATAAGCTACTGTAGCAACTCCTTCTGAAAAACCAAAAAGAATTCAAAAAAAGGAAATCGATTTAAAGAAGCAAATGCAAGAGTGGCAAAATCTGTCAAAGCAGATCAGCAGGTAAAGATCAATTTTTTCGGAAATCTTCTGTTGCTCAAATTAAAATGTGCAAAACTAACAAAAGTTAAATAACAACCTGGTACAGAAGCACAAAAAATTACAGCTCATACCGACATATAGAGATCTCTCACGAGTTTTTACGGTGAAGCATAAAAATCTGTTTCGGGACAACAACTTCCCCAAATCTTACTTCTCTCTCATTAGAGGTTGATCTTGACACAAAAACCAAACAAAAAGGATAAGGAGAGGTTATTACCGGAGTAATAACTTCCAAGACTCAAAGAAACAAAAACAAACTGAAAGAAAAATAAATTGGGTTGTCTCCCGAAAAGATCTTTCTTTATAGCCATTAAGATGGGCATGACAATTTCAATGAAGCTCACATAAGATATGAATTGAAGTAAAAGAGAGCAACAAGAAGCAAAAATATACATGTTTAAGTCTAACCCACTTCCTATGAAAGGGAATTTTGTAAAAAACAAGTTGTTTAAACTAGAGGCTACAAGCATAGGAAGGCAAAACAAGTGCAACATAAAGACTTTAAGCATAAAACGAGGAAACTTGATATTATTGAGATGCATAAGAACATTCTTCCCTCTCTCATAATAACTTTCAGTATCATGCATAAATTTAATGATATAGCTATCACATTTACCATTATAGCAATGATCGCTTATCCTAACAGAAAACACGGGGACACTAGCTCTCATAACACTACTTTGTGAAACAATATTAGAAGTATCCTTACAGAGGATAGTGTGTCCATCTTCTACATATTTAGTGAACAAAGTCTTTCACATTTGCTATTATAGGTTCATCATTTTGTTCATCATATTCAACAGCTTTACTTGTACTTTCATTAACCATACTAGCTATCATAGAATGTTCCTTTACTTTAACTGGGAAAGGTATTTTCTCAATGTAAGGTTCAGGTAAAGCATGATTAGCAGTATAAACTTCAGTATTTCTTGCAGGAACACACTTAGCAACATCTTTATATGGTTCATGATACTTATTCCACTTCTTTTTAGAAACTTCAATATAGGAAGCAAAAGCCTTAAAATAAGTTGCAATAGCTTGAGAGTTTAGACCATAAGCATTTTTAATATTTTGAAAGTCATTAGTTCCCATAAAAGATTCAATGCATTCATAATCATAATTTAAACCTGACTTTCTTCCTTTGTCATTCTCCCATGCTTCAGCATTGTCTTGAATACGGTCTAGAAGATCCTATTTAGCTTCTTCTTCCATGTGTGTAATTGATCCAGCACAAGAGGCATCCAATAAATCCTTATCATGAAGAGGGAGCCTTGCATAAAAGTTATTGATAATAATATTGTTGGGGAGCTCATGAATGGGACATTTGAGCATTAGTAACTTCAATCTCCCCCAAGCTTGAGCTGTACTCTATCCATCAAGAGGCCAAAAGTTGTATATTTGATTCCGATCTTTATGAATCTCACTAGGAGGATAAAATTTTGAATAAAAGAGAGGCACTATTTCGTCCCATTCAAGAGCTTGACCATTCTTCAGCAGCTTATACCATTCCTCAGCTCTTCCTTTCAGTGAAAATGAGAATAATTTCTTCTTGACTTGATCTGTTGCAATACCTGCACACTTGAACAACCCGCATAATTCGTGTATAAAGAGCAAATGATCACCAGGATGGACAATTCCATCTCCAACATAATAGTTATCCATAACACGATCAATAATTCTTGTAGGTATTTTAGAAGTATCATTCTCAGCAGGTGGTGGTTCATCTACTACCTTAGCAGTGGTAGTAGCATTATGAAATAAGAAACTCAGCGAATTATACATATTGAAAATAAAGCAACTAACAGAAGTAAACAATACTCACAGTAGAAGTTTCCTTTACCAGTTCCACTCTCCAATAGCGCTTCACTCCCCGGCAATAGCACCAGAAAATAGTCTCGATGACCCACAAGTATAGGGGGTGTATCACTGTATTTTCGATAAGTAAGAGTGTCGAACCCAATGAGGAGCAGAAGGTGTTAGCGAATGGCTTGGAGCAGGAATTCTATGTAAATACTTAGCAAACAGATTTTTAGGGTTTTTTGATAATGCAGGTAAATAAAGTACGAGTAAATAAAAGACAATAAGAATAAATGCAGCAAGTGGCTCAATCCTTTCTTTAGCAAAGGACAAGCCGGTTGTATTACTTAAGATAACCAAAAGTTCTCGAGGACACATAGGAATATCATCAAGTGTTTTCGCTTCATATAGTTGATTAATCTTCTTTAGTTTGCTATGTGTTGTGTGGGTGAACCTGTGCTAATGTACCGACCTTCCTAGGACTAATACATACTTTTGATTATACCCCTTGCAAGCATCCGCAAGTACAAGAAAGTAATTTAGGTAGAAACCTAACCATAGCTTTAAACTCTAAGACCCTGATGTCCCTTGTGCAAAGGTTTCCTAACGGGGGTTCAGGTTACTGTCACTCCGGCAACCCCTATGATTAGTAGCCAAATACACAATGCATTCCCCTAGGACCATATTGGTGAAGTGTCATGTAGTCGACGTTCACATGACACCACTAGAAGAAATACACCACAACTTAAATATCAAACCATTGAATCTTCCTTAACACAATTCCACTACTAACAACATGACTTCTCCCATGTCCTCAAGAACAAAACGAACTACTCACAAGGCATCATATGGATCATGATTAGAGATGATATAATGATATGTAACGATCTAAACATAAACGATAATTCAATGGTTCAGTCAATAACATCAACTACAAGGAGTAATCAACACCGGGAAAGTTTCCCCTAAGAACTATGCAAGATTCAACCCAATTGTTACAGCGGTATGAAGTGGTGATGATGGTGCTGGTGGAGATGATGGTGGTGATGATGATGATCCCTATGAAGTCCAGCTTGATGGTGGTGTTGATGGCGACGATCTCCCGTCTCTGGGAAGGAATTCCCCTGGCAGAATTCTGTCTACCGGAGAGATCTTTCCCTCTCAGTGTTTTCTGCCCCGCAGAGGCGGCGGAATCTTTCTGTGGTGTCTCCCCGAGTCTTAGGGTTTTAGGAGGATAATATACACCAAAGGGGAGAGCCTGGAGTGGGCCAGGGTGGCCACACCACCTGCTGGCGCGGCCTAGGGCTGCCTGCGCTAGGGGGTGGTGTGGGCCCCCTGTGGCCCATCTCCACTTCCCCTTCTGGCAATCTTCATCTTCTGGAAAAATAGAATTTTCCATGTATTTTCCCGGATTTTCCGATCTTCGCGAATTTTGCCTCCAAACAGCACCTTTTGCATCAGAATCCTGACTGCAGCGGTCCATGCTCCAAAAGTCATCAACCATGCAAAAACAGATGAAATAACATAAGTATCATCTCTTAATATGAAATATATCAATGAATAACAGTAAATTATGATATAGAATAGTGATGCAAAATGGACGTATCACATTGCTGCCGAACCGCCTTCAATGCCGCCATCAAGACCAAGCAGGTGGAGCGTGTCGAAGGTGATTCCTGCAAGACCACCGCCATTGGCACGGACCTGGATCCCGAATAGGAAAGTGTGCTCGTCAAGTTCCTCTGTGAGAATAGGGACATCTTTGCCTGGGAACCTGCCGACATGAAAGGTGTACCTAGGGAACTTGCCAAGCACAGCTTGAATATTGATCCAAATGCCAAACCGGTGAAACAACCTCTAGGACGCTTTGGTGATGAATGACGAAGGGCTATAGGTAAAGAAATAGCTAGGTTTCTTAAGGCTGGCTTTATCCGAGAATTTATTCACACCTGATGGGTGGCAAATCTTGTACTTGTCCCCAAAAAGTGAACCAATGAATTAAGAATGTGCGTTGATTACACCAGCTTGAACAAAGCATGTCCGAAGGATCTGTTTGCTTTGTCTCGCATTGACCAAGTCATTGCCTCGATGGCTGGCTCAGAACTTCTGTGTTTTCTCGATGCCTATTTAGGATACCACCAGATCCATATGCAAAAGTCAGACCAGTTGGCCACTTCGTTCACCACACCCTACGGCACGTACTGCTACGTCACGAGGCCCTTTGGGTTGAAAAATGCTGGTGCTACATACCAGCGGACAATGCAACATTGCCTGCACGACCAAATAGGTCGCAACGTACACACTTACATGGACGACATTGCGGTAATGTCAAAGAAATCAAATGATCTTATCGCTGACTTGGAGGAAACCTTTGACAATCTCCGGAAATACAGCATGATGTTGAACCCAAAGAAGTGTGTCTTCGGGGTACCATCAGGAAAACTGTTGGGCTTCATTGTTTCGCATCATGGAATCAAGGTGAACCCGGGGAAAATCAAGGCCATCCTCGACATCAAACGCCCGACATGCCTGAAGGACATACAAAGGCTCACAGCCTGCATTGCAGCAGTAAGCCGGTTCATCAGCCGACTTGGTGAGAAGGCTATGTCGCTCTACAAGTTGCTCAACAAGGCGGACAAATTCACATGGACGGACGAGGCTGAGGCAGCACTTCAAGAGTTGAAGAGAATACTCTCCTCCACACCTATACTTGCAGCACCGGTGCTAAGGGAGCCTATGTTGGTATACATGGCGGCGACCAACCGAGTAATTAGCATCATCATCGTGGAGGAGCACAAGGAACAAACACACGAATACGGAGTTCAGCGACCCGTTTACTATGTGAGCAAGGTCTTGAAGGAATCCAAACAGTGTTACCCGCACTACCAGAAGATAGCTTATGGAGTTTTCCTTGCTTCGCGTAAGCTAAGGCATTATTTCCAGGAGCACCCCATCACAGTAGTGAGAAAAGCTCCACTGTCCGAGATCATCAAAAACAACGACGCTACAGGGAGAGTGGCAAAGTGGGGCATTGAACTTGCCGCCTTCGACATCACCTGACGCGACGATATCAAATCACAAGCATTGGCGGATTTTCTTGCAGATTGGACATAGCTGCCACAAGACACTCCTGTGCTAGAGCCAGAGTATTGGGTCATGCATTTTGACGGATCTAAGTTACTCAATGGCTCGGGGGCTGGTGTATTATTACA
Source organism: Avena insularis (assembly GCA_023614405.1). Taxonomy (NCBI): domain Eukaryota; kingdom Viridiplantae; phylum Streptophyta; class Magnoliopsida; order Poales; family Poaceae; genus Avena; species Avena insularis. Next base: position 451,872,528 of record CM042690.1, read on the forward strand.
ATCACCAACATGAGAGAAGTTGCAATATGTCCTATAGATCCACTTCAATGCTACAAATAACATGGAGGAGTACGAGGCCCTCATTCACGGACTTCGTGTAGCCAAGGATATTGGCATCAAGCGCATAGTTTGCTGTGGAGATTCTGACTTGGTTGCCCAGCAAGTAGCTGGCACCTGGAACGCGCGGAACCCTATGATGGCAGCATATCAAGACGAAGTAGACGAAATAGCCAAGTGCTTCGATGGCTACAAAGTCAAGTACGTTAAGATGGAGGACAATGAGGCGACAGATCTAGTGTCAAAGCTTGGATCAGCTCGTCGACCAATTCCACCAGACGTTTTCCTGGAGCATTTACGGACTCCATCCGTGAAGGGAGCGGACCCCGACAACCCGGGTAGAGTGGACTCATTTGTTAATGCAGTAACAGTGACCTCTCTAGATTGGATGAAGCCGTTCATGGATTATCTACAAGACGGAACTTTCCCCGCTGATGAAGTCGAAAGCCAGCAAATAGTACGTAGAGAAAAAGGTTACGTCATCATTGACGGCCAGCTATACAAAAGAAGTACCACAGGAGTCTTCCTACGGTGCGTCTCCCAGCAGCAAGGTATTGAAATCCTTAGAGAAATACATCTCGGAGATTGTGGCCATCACGCTGCTCCCTGATCGTTGATGGCCAAGGCCTTCCGACAAGGATTTTACTGGATAACTACCAAGGCGGACGCTGACAAGTTGGTACAAACATGCCTTGGGTGTCATTTTTATGCAAGACAACCAAATGTTCCAGCTGAAGAATTACGAACAATACCAATAACTTGGTCGTTCGTAGTCTGGGGGCTGGACGGACCTTTGCAGACAGCACCCTGTGGATTCACACACTTGCTAGTAGCAGTGGATAAATTCACAAAATGGATTGAAGCTAAACCCATTAGAAAGCTTGATGGGGCAACAACCCTAAAGTTTGTCCGGGATCTAGTGGTGAGATTTGGTCTCCCACATAGCATCATCATCGACAATGGTAGAAATTTATCTCTCGAAGAAGTTGAGGAGTACTGTCATGAGAAGGGCATCCGCCTTGACCTAGCATCTATGGCACATCCACAGTCAAATGGGCAAGTTGAAAGGGCCAATGGACTAATTATGCACAGAATCAAGCCACACTTGGAGGCACCGCTACATAGAGCAGGAGGAGCCTGGGCGGAGGAACTACCATCTGTTTTATGGAGTTTACGAACAACACCTAACAGATCTACCGGCTTGACTCCTTTCTTCATGGTTTATGGAGTAGAAGTAGTTCTCCCATCTGACATCCTCCACGATGCACTAAGAGTTTCCGCCTACAAGGAAGATGACGCTGAAGAATCCAGACAGCTATCTGTGGACCTACTTGAAGAAGAGCACGTGCTAGCATGCCAAAGATCTGCCGTCTACCAGCAGAAGCTGCGCGTCTACCATAGTCGCCGCATAAAGCATCGCTCATTTAAAGAAGGGGATCTGGTGCTTAGACTCAAGCAGGGAAAATCACACAAACTATCCCCACCTTGGGAAGGACCGTTCGTCATAAGCAAAGCGTTGCTCAATGGTTCCTATTACCTCGTCGATATTCATGAGTTGAAAGATAGGCCAAAAAATCGCAAGCGCAAGCAACGTGACTCCGATGATGATTACCCGGAGACAGATCATCCATGAAACATAGCACAACTACGTCCCTTTTACACTTAGCACATTTATATTATGTAATAAGTTTCTTATATGATCAATGCAACAAAGCATTTGGTTCACTCATATTCTCTGAGTCTTTTAGCTCCTTTAGTTGTTCATTTTTGGATCATATAAACCCTTTATGCGCAAGGTTGCTTTTGCCCTTGTGAAAATTGCGCCTACGGGCATTAACTTCAGTTTTCTGGTCTACATGTTTTTTGAAGTTTTTATGTGGATTCCGGAGTAGTGACTTTTCGGCACTCAAAGCCAGCGATTTTGTTCTTAGGTTCTAGACGGTGCTATTAAGCATCATCACCTAAGAACATAGTTCTGCGCTGCGAGTCTTCTGTCTCACAAAAGGTCAAGCATACGAACCAGAATAATGGATAAGCCAGCACTTGCTTAAAAAATATATACACATGCTGGAAACAGATAAGTTGCAGGAAGCTCGAATATAAGTTTTCCACCTTAGACAAACATAAGTTTTTTCCACATACATTTTGCAGAGACACATTTAATACAAAAATTGATTTTCATGGCTCTGCTGTAGGGGGCTTCATGGTGGCATCATCAGGAGAGCCAGACCAGAAGAGCTCATCGAACTCGGAAGGAGAGGGGCTAGACTCGGACGAAGTCACGTCATCATCTAGAATCTCGGCAGGCACAAAGACATCCGCCTTGACCATCTTGGCAACCCTGGTGTCGAAGCCGGCGAGAGAATTCCAAATAGCATCGCTATCGATTTCTCGACCTTCCTCGTCTATCTTGGGAAAGCCAGAGGTCACCAGGTCGATGTCGGCATTGTCATAGTGCGCCTTGACTAAGGACAGGGTCATCCTTGCACCAGCCCGGGCGCAAGAGGCTTTCTAGTCCTTGACTTTTTCGGGGGCTCGGCGCAAGATTTCTACGAACTTGGCTGATGAGTCTGCCGCCTTGATGTTAATAGCCAGAGGTTGAGCTATCTCCTTGGCTTGGGCGATGGCGGTGCTGACGAAGTTTCTGGCAAGAATCATGCGTTCGTTGGAACTTGGAGCACCCTCACCCAAGTTGGCTAAGCCAATGGGAGCTGCGGTTTGCACAAAACACAAGGACCATGAGTACAAACATGTAAAATAGTTGTCCAACTTACAGAAAAGACCAAGACGGAGAAAGGTTACCAAATATGCTCATTTCCGCTTGCATGCATGTCTCTGCCAAGACATCATGCTCCTTCTGGACTGACTTGAACATCTCAAGATTCCTAGCATTTTGCTCCTTGGTAGCTTGGTTCTGGTCTTTGAGCTTTGCAATCTCATCCTTCAGGCGCTGCATCTCGACGTCCGCAGACTCTTGCATAGCCTTCATCGTTGCCTCATGACCCTTGACAACCTCGGCCAGGTCCTTCTTCAGAATTTTGTTTTCATCATCGAGCTCCTGGATATGCTTGGATTGCTCGACGATGCTCTTGGCCTTAGCATGGCTTCTGTAAGACGGAAATCAAAATGTGCTATTAGAAGACAGAAAAATGATGCAATGGGAAAGCAAGGAGCTGTCATAGGAAACAGACTCTAGCTATTTTTGATCTGTTCCTTCAGGAATTTGGTTTTACCCTGTTCAAGGTCCATCTCCTTCCGAAGAGCAGCAAACCTCTCATTGGCGGCTATCCTCCGTTTATTCTCATTCTGCACATGATATAAGCATGCTTAGTTTCTCTAGAGCATCTAATCAGAACTATTCAGTTTCAACTAAACGCTCGGGGGCTACAGTACAAGATTTTAAAGTAAGCTAGTTTCTCTAGAGCATCTAGTCGGAACTTTTTGGTTTCAACTAAACGCTCGGGAGCTACACAGACAAATTCTACGATTAGTTCTCTAGATCACTCAGGCCAATAACTATTAACCTATCCGCCTAAGAGCTCGAGGGCTACAATGGGATATACTACACAAAGTAAAGCAAGTGAAGTTCAAAAAACTTACGATGGCAATGATCCTGAGATTGTTGGCTAGATGAGTGTAGGAATCATGAAAGGTCCGAGCAGTCTTATAGATTTTGTCGGCCTGCTTGATGAGATCATCTAGGCTCAACGTCAGAGGAGTCGCATCCAATGGAGAGGTCAAAGCCGGAGGAATGGATGAAGCCCTAGCTGCCTCCTGCACCTTCAAGGCAGTAGATGGCGCGGAGGCTCCCGCCTCAATCGTAGCTTCCACGTGCACCTCTTCCACTTCCTTTCCCTTCTCGGTGGCATCCTTAGCTAGAGCTTGAGCCACTTTACAAGAGGTTCTCTCCTGCGACGCCTAGCCGCTGGGAGCAACGTCTACCTCGACAGAGCCTGAGACATCAAGGTTTGGATTGATATCTATCTCCATGGCGAAGGTCTCAGGGATGACAGGAGATGACGGCCTAGCGGGACCAGTAGAGGGAATGGTGGCAGGAGTAGGGGGAGCGGTGGCGGGAGAGGGCTTGGCAGACGGACCCTTGGTCAACATGTCACGAATGTTTTTTGACCCTCCAACATCTCTGGAGGATCACTTCAAACTTAACACCGCCTTTCCTCCTGAAACATACAATGTATAAGTACAAGAGTTGAAAAAAGGTGCGAGCCGAAAAATACAAGCTGGAGAATGAAAGTACTTACTCCACGGCAGGAGCCTTGGTGAGGGGAATGCGGGTGTACTTCTTCTTCTTCTCCGCCTCTAAGGCGGAAGTGGATTGTTTGGAGACTCCACTCTCTGTTTTCTTCTTCTTCTTGGCCTCGGCAACAGCGTTAGAGGTGGAGCTCTTCCGCTTTCGTGCTGCCGGAGCTGGTTGATCCTTGGAGGCGTCGTCTTCGGACACCACCTGGATATCCTTCAGCTTTCGATCATAGACCTAGGAGGCCATTTGATCTGCCGCCAAGGTCGCCAGTTGGGATACATGGCAAAGTTAGATGCACAACTTCAAGTCAGAAAAACCTTAGAGTATATAACAAGCAACAAAGGAAACAGAAGCTACCTCTGGGCATGTGCTGCAATCGAACATGTCGAAGGTGATCTTGAAGCCACGCTTCTTGTCCTTCATCTTGATGGTGTCCTTTAGCCGGAGCTTGATGGAGTCAGTAGAGAAGTTATCCCATGAAATTCGCATGGGATCCCTCCTGTCTTGGCTATACTTGCACATCAGCTCGACACGGTGCTGGAGAGGCTGGATCCGCAAAATGTACCAGCACATGGAAAGATCCAAGCCCGTCAGACCTCCATCTACGAGCCATTCGATCCGCCTTACGGCGTGATTGGCTTCATCGTTGGAGGGAAGAGAGGCTGGGGTCTGCCATGCAGGCACTTCGGTGGTAGCTCCATCGACGAAGACGGGGTAGGTCTCAAGACGGTCTGGCAGAGGGATATCTGGCCTGTAGAAATATGTGCACTGCCAGTTCTTGCAAGACTCATGCCCCACAATGCCGGGGAAGCGCCGACTAGGCCGGATCTTGAAGCTAATAGTTCCACAGATCCGCAGTTCATCCTTGGACTCTATAGACTCTCTCTTGACAGTGAAGAAATATACAAACATATCTAATCTAGGTTTTATTCCTAGATATCCTTTGCACAAAGCTAGAAAGTTGCAAAGGACTAGGATGCTGTTGGGAGAGAGGTTGTGGGGAAGTACCCGGAAGTATCGAAGGATATCCAGGAAGAAGTCGGAGACCGGCAGGCTAACGCCACGTACCAGCTGAGATTTGAGGTACACCTTATCTAGCTTGGGGAGAAGGGATCACCTCGCCGGCCGGCGCCGCCCACCAGACGAGCTTCTCCGCCACAGGGAGATACCCCTCATCAATCAGCTCTTGGAGATCTTCGGCGGAGAGATCAGAACCTCTCCACACCCCCTTATGGGAGTCGTTTTCCTCTTCAGCATCTTCGGGCGCCGCTCGTTCTTGGTCGTTTCCAATGGATTCTGTCACGGCGGAGACAGGGACGACCACCCCTTCGGCGGAACGATAATTCCCTAGGATGGCTCCGTCTTAGCCTCAAGAATCGCCGCCGTGGAAGGAGCAGAGCTGCTGGAGGCCATTACGACGATGAGTGTGTAAAGAAAGAAAGGGCTCTGGTTAGGGTTTTCGCTGAGGAGCTCGAACGGTCGTGTGGCTGGAGGAAGACGAAGACTAGGAGCAAATGCGGGTAAAAAGAAATAAATTGACTGCGGTGGAAATATATAAGCCTCGTGTCAAGATTCGTGCAAAAGGATCTAATGGTTGGAACATTGCCGACGTGGAAGTGAACGTGTGCGGTAATTTCGCCACGCCCTCTGTCTTTTGCCGCTCCGCCGTTTCGGATTTCGCGCGCGTGAAAATAGCTAATGATTAATTCTTTGCTTCTGTGAGTTGCAGAGAAGGGTTACTGTTGACACTCGTTTTGGGCTATAGCTAATCAAGGCAAATGGCGAGATACACTCGGAAAGGTCCACTTGGAGGATTATTATTCATCATCAAAGAGGTACCATATTAAGTCAAGATATGATCAGGCTTAATAGCCGATTATGCTAGTGTTTAGAGAAGACTCGGAGACTGATATATAGAGGCTTCAACTATGACTCCTTTAAGATAATCTCAAATGAAAAAGTCGTAAACACAAAAGTTGTGCGTCTTGTCGAAACAAGCAACTTTGATTTTTGAATCGTCTCGATCCGAGTTAGTATGCAAATTTGAGAGCCAAAATACAGCTAAAAGCTGAATTTTTTCTGATAAACACAAGTCTGTCCCTAGGCGAGCTGGCTTTGCCCCAAGGGACGAGGCCAAAAACTATATAGACCAACATATTTTGGTGCAAGATAAATAAATCGGTCAAGATCGCCTTGGATGAAAAAGTATAAAACATGAAAGTTCTTCGTTTTTTCGTGTCGAACAACTTCGTTTTTGAGCCATCTTTATCTGAGCAAGTATGCGACCTCCAAAGTGAAAATACGACCGAACAGAACTAAAATCGTTTGGTCAAAATCCGAGTTTGACACGAAAATAAGTGGTAAAGTACATCAAGATCAGATCCAATGAAAAAGTGTCCAACATCAAAGTTGTTCGAAGTTTTGGGACGCACAACTTTGCTTTTTACGACATTTTTATCCGAGCTCGTTTACTATCTCAAAAGTGGTCCGGAAGCTACATGCAAGTTTTTGACCGAACAGTTATGCAAATTTCGGGTTTGCATGTTCGAGTTGGACCCCAACTAGGGTTTTGGGTGTGAATACAACCCTCCTTCTTGCACGGAAAGTCCAGCCGCTCCTTATATACACGAGGGGTTATGGCCAATTGAACCAACACCAATCGAACAAACACATCTACTACTTTTTCGTGTTCATCTACTTTTTATCCCTCTCCCTTGTACCTTGCTTCTCCTTCTTCCGAAGTTCTTCATATCGGAGGGCTGCGAATCCACAAGGCTCTAGGGGAGGTCAGGCCGACCTCGGGTAGCCCATAGCCGCCACGCGCCCTGACGGGGTCCCTCCCGGGCGAGCGGTGTTTTGGGTCTACAAAAGCGTCCGCCGGACTGTCTTGCGTGCAGCGCTCGTGAGCCTCCTCGGGCGTTGCTGCCGTGCATCGCGCTCGGCGTCAAGGGTACACGGTGACGTGTTCGTGTGCGAACACACTTTTTGGCGACTCCGCTGGGGACGAAGATTCAAACGGTCTCTAGCCCGTTCTTGCTACGAAGAGGCTGCAATCTACAGGCGGTATTATGAATCGTCAATCTTCCTACGTAGATGCATATTACTCTTATATTGATGTTGCTAGATCTTTTGATATGTGTACTGTATCGTCTAGCCCTAGTTTTTACTATGTGCAAAAGCCGATGCATAATAATGTACATGCTTCAACTTATCTTAGTAACTTGCAACATGTAAATTCAAATTCTCATACATCGGCAACCCTAGAAATTCATATTCCGATGAATAACATGATGAATTCTGTTAATCCATATGAAACACCCGATGCTAGAAATTTCAATAGCATACAACCAAGTGTTTCATCTTCATATTCATCGGCAAATAAGTTGAAATCTCTAGGTTTAGATTCAAACATGCCGATGGATAGGGAAATCGGACATGCTACAACTAGTTATTTGCGTAATTACTCTTAGTCACCATATGCTACACCTTATGTTTCAGCACCTTATGCAACTAATGATATTCATAATTCGGATTCACACCTTTATGGTTATAGCCGAATAAGTGGAAACTCAATATAAGCTAATGTGCTTTCATCTAGTACTGTAGTGTATTTTACATCCTCCACACAATTGCAAAGTTTTGGTGACACCTCATTGCCGAAAGATACAAAAAGCATTGGGGGCATTCTTAATGAGGAACAAATGATTTGAAGGCAAAACTTGCAGCTGAGTTCAAGAAGCTTAATTCTCTTCACCTAGAACTAGAAGAGAGGCCCCACGATCTTGCTACAATACAAGCTTATGAGGCATACAACAAGAAGCGTGAAGAGGAGCGTAAGGCAAACATGATCAGGTTTTCCCCTTCTCAATTGCTAAGTTTCGGCGATACTATGTTGCCGAAAGAAACTAAAAGCATCAAGGATAAATCATGTGCAGTTGAGGTTAACACCGATAATGTCATTACATTTGATGATTTATCAGAGGAACATCTTCAGTTATTTGAGACACTCAAGAAAAAGCGTGATGAGGAGTTTGATGCACTTTAAAAGAAGATGAAAGAAGATCATGAAGCATATAAGAAAAAACTTGAAGAAGAAGAACTACAATAGTTTCTTGCAAGACTTGAAAAGGACCATGAAGAAAATATTACTCAAGTTGAAGGAATCAATTCATCTCCTCCACGCAGCAAACAAGTTGAACCCTCTGCTACAACGAGGCAAAAAGAAGAAGGTTTTGAATCTGATGAAACTCATGAAGATACAAATGATTCAACTAGGATGGTTAATTCGGTTATTGAAAAAGCCGAATCAGAAAATACATGTGCCGAATCTACCAAATCAGAAGAAGCATGCTTTGTTGATCAAGAGCATGGCAAGCTTAGAAAAACAACCATGCTTGACTTTTCTGAATGTAAGGGAGCTTACGTACTTCCATGTGAGTTCTATTCCAAAGAAATTGATGATCATCAAGAACTAGAAAATATAGCCGAACAATATTCAGTTGATAAAGAACATCAAACTGAAGAGGAACAAAGTCCAGAAAATAAAGAAGACAAGGCATTGGAGAATTATCTAGAGGCCGAGCAAGATATTATTCAGGTCATACAGTCATCATACGCTTCCAATGTCTTCAAAGAGGTACATCTAGAAAATAATTTACTTATGTTCCGATTTGGTCAAAACTTTATTATTGATACATCTATTAGAAAAATTCTCATAAGCTATGAAAGACCAATCGAGAGAGGTAATTTATTTGTTAGTAATATAATTGTCACAGAACCTATCGGTCAACATGTTGTACCCTTTAGAGAGATCGATAATAACAAATTATTAGAGCCAAAGCTTTCCACATGGTTTCATCTAGATTTTATATGTACATGTATAGCTTTGTTTATTTCATACTTGGCTAACATTTGGTCTCAAGTGAGACATATGTGTTTTAATCTTTTTAGTTTCAAAAACATAAATCCAAGGTTATTGTCTGTTGAGAAAGCCGATGCTAGTATAACTGTGTATTCAAAGACATCGGAAAAGAAGTGCAGAAAATAACACATAGCCGAACTAGTTGATGTAAAATCTGAACCGTTCGGTTGCTCAATTCCAAAACCGTTCTCACAACAAGATAGGTTAGAAGATAAAAGATGTACCTACAGTTTGAGAATGTGTGATCACATCTTTGATATATTGGTGCAAACTAATTATATTAGGATTCTTGATCATAATGCTAAGCCATCATTACAAGGACTAATGTATTACAAGTTGCATGATTCGTTTGAGCATAGTATAGAGGATTGCAACATATTTCATCAAATAGTACAATTGGCTGTTAATAAAAGATGATTGAAATTTGTTGAAATACAAACTGATGACCAATCTATTTCGATTGGTCTTGATGGCCAAAATATATTGCGTCGGCTACCTCTAGTCGATTCGTGTAATGATGAGCAGGTACACAAGGAAGATGATGGGATCAAGCTCTCAAGCAAAGAGATTATTGAAGAGCATATTGCAAATGTTCTTGAAGGCGAGAGTCCCATTGAAGCTATGATGAATACATCAAGCACTGGGGAGCAACAAGAAAACTCGAAGATCGATGCGTATAAAACTCACAAAGACAAAGGCCGCAATAAGCACAAGGGTAAGAAACCAAAAGTCACTTTCGCATAGCTGCTAGAAAAATATAAAAAGGAGAGTGAAGCAAAAAGATCTAATCGGATAAGTAGTGCAAAAGCATCAAGATTACCCCTAAGGCAAAATTCTAAAGGCAAGGATTGGCGAAAGGAGAAATTAAATGCAACAAATTTGTATCCTCCTTTTGGGACACCAATGCCAAGTTCATGGATACCTCCCTATGCTAATTTTTATTCATATCCATCATGGGAAAGGTATGATTCACGGGCACGTTATCCATCTATTTCTAGATCATCTCACCCAAATTACGCAGCTCTAAGAAGACCAACATTTGATCAACAATCACATGTCAAAGACTGTTTCAATCAAAAAGAATCGGTCCAGAGTTTATGGGTAAAGAAAGAAGTGTTCAAGCAAGTATACCGAATCAAAAAGGATGGACGCAAGTGTGCTGTTTTAGATTTGACTCGAAATAATGAGAAGCCAGCTGAATTGATGTTGGCTACTAAGGGAAAGGAAGTGAAGCGAGTAACTTTCAAAGACCTAGTTTCTGAATCTGAACAAGCAAAATTGAAAGTTCCCAATATTAAGAAAGTCATGCCATTGTGTCAAACAAAACCCAAGCCAACATGCCCACTCGTATTATCACATTGGCAAGAGAGAAAGCTATATCGGCTTACAGCCGAGGAGCTGAAGAAAATAAACATGGCGTGGGTTCCCAAAGTAATTCCTCAAGGCAGGAAAGATGTGCAAGATCCTATCATAAGAAGGACAACAATAGGGGAGAACAAAAAGAATAAAGCCAACAAGCAACCAGGCCAAAGAATTCGGTATCAATATCCAAATCTTCAGCCAGCACATCATCCATATAATTATACTTCACCATTAATGCCTATGCCATGGAATTCATCCCTAGGTATGATTGGTTACCCACCATGGATTTATTTTGATCCATGTATGCATCATAATCATGTACATCATGAAAGGGTATTGTCAAATCATTATTCATATGATTAGTTGCAATTTTGTTGCTAATCCAAGAAGCCGAATATTTGAAGTTCATAACCAGATTTGATGTTTTGTTTACTTCGGCTATACATACTTTGATGGATGGATTATGCATTCCCATTGGGGCAAAGATATATGGCCAACATTTATTCTATCACCCTGAGATCATTACACAATCATGGCCGATGTGGTTTTCTAACATTGTCTTTAGTGTTACTCTAGGTAGAGGCAAGGTATGCATTCATTAGCAATTGTGCTTATGCTTATGTGTTGATAATTTGGCTTATAAATCTTTGAAATCTATGAAAGGCCAATTTTTTTTAATTTTATTATTGGGAGTAGATGATAAGCATGATATTGATATTAATCTTGTATCTCTAGTACCATGGAGATTATATTTTGACTACTTAGTTTTAAAATCAATAACCAATGCATTGGTATTGTTTATTTATCTCTTTATGGTGCTGTTCTATGAAGTCTCATGCCGCTTAGAATATCTTGCACAACCCATATTGCTGAATGTGAAGCTTTGATGTTCGTGCTAGAGCTTTTTATTGCTATAGGTGCTACACATATTGAGGATTCTAGTGATTCGTTGTGAGTAGTGCAATGATGTCTATGGTTTACCAAACTTTCGACGAATCACTTGTTATTTATCTTGATACATGTCTAGATGTAACTTTCATCTTGGATTGATTTAGCATTGCTCATATATCTAGACATGAAAACTGAAGTGCAAATGAGTTGGCTCAACAAACATCCGGCTACCATGTTACTGATGATATATTTCATATTCTACAAGAGCCGATGATTTGTTTCACTAACATAGGTAAGCCGGATTGGATACCACCGCTTCGGCCACTAATGAAAGATCTAGTGCAGGTGAAGATGAAGAATAGAGGAAGCCCATTGTTTATTACATGAAAATCTGAACCAAAGGGTGGACATGAAAGTTCAGTTGCTTTTCAAATACTCATTAATATGTAATGATCTTTATTGCCGAACAGTTGGTGATATTCTTCTTGAGCGACATGAATGAAGACCTGGTCAGGATCATTATGGGAGTTGTTCATGAAGGAAATTATGATATTTATCAACTCCAGGATAAGCACATATGTCCGATAAAGAGTTATCGCCCTAACACAATCAATGGCCGATGGAGTGTTGACATCGTCCTTAGACTAAAAGTGGAGCGAGTTATTTTCTGGCACGCAAGCTCTGCCAGAAAACAGGGGGGCATGTCTTGGCACTCGTTTTGGGATATAGCTAATCAAGACAAATGGATAGATACACTCGGAAATGTCCACTTGGAGGATTATTATTCATCATCAAAGAGGTACCATATTAAGTCAAGCCATGATCAGGCTTAATAGCCGATTATGCTAGTGTTCAGAGAAGACTCAGAGACTGATATATAGAGGCTTCAACTATGACTCCTTCAAGATAATCTCAAATGGAAAGGTCCTGAACACAAAAGTTGTGCATCTCGTCCAAACAAGCAACTTTGATTTTTGAATCATCTCGATCCGAGTTAGTATGCAAATTTGAGAGCCAAAATACTGCTAAAAGCTGAATTTTTCCTGATATGGTCGCCCGACCCGAGACAAGTCTGTCCCTAGGTGAGCAGGGTTTGCCCCAAGGGACGAGGCCAAAAACTATATAAAAACCAATATATTTTGGTGCAAGATAAATAAATCGGTCAAGATCGCCTTGGATGAAAAAGTGCAAAACATGAAAGTTCTTCGTTTTTCGTGACGAACAACTTTGTTTTTGGACTATCTTCATCTGAGGAAGTATGCGACCTCCAAAGTGAAAATACGACCGAACAAAACTAAAATCGTTCGGTCAAAATCCGAGTTTGACACGAAAATAAGGGGTAAAGTACATCAAGATCAGGTCAAATGATAAAGTGTCCAACATCAAAGTTATTCGATGTTTGGAGACGCACACCTTTGGTTTTTACGACATTTTGATCCGAGCTCGTTTACTATCTCAAAAGTGGTCCGAAAGGTACATGCAAGTTTTTGACCGAATAGTTATGCAAATTTCGGGTTTGCCTGTTCAAGATGGACCCCAACTAGGGTTTTGTACGTGAATAGAACCCTCTTTCTTGCACGGAAAGTCCAGCCGCTCCTTATATACACGAGGGGTGATGGCCGGTTGAACCAACAACAATCGAACAAACACATCTACTAAATTTTCGTGTTCATCTACTTTTTATTCCTCTCCCTTGTATCTTGCTTCTCGTGCTTCCGCAGTTCTTCATACCGGAGGGCTGCAAATCCACGAGGCTCTAGGGACAGTCAGGCCGACCTAGGTCAGCCCATAGCCACCGCGCGCCCTAACGGGGTCCCTCCCGGGTGAGCGGGATTTCGGGTCTACAAAAGCGCCCACCGGACTGTCTTGCGTACCCCGCTTCCAGCGAGCCTCCCTCGGCGCGTGCTACCGCGCATCGTGCTCGGCATCAAGGGTACACGGTGACGTGTTCGTGTGCGAACAGTCACGTCCAAAGATTCCATCAAAGACGGAGATCGTCCGACTCTGGAAACAAAGACTCAAGGAATCTCTAGCTACATTACAAAGTTGGAGAGGATTGCAGGGTTATTTGGGAGACCTTTGAGATATTGCTTGATGAATTGCCAGCATCACTTAGATGGGATATTCAGAGATCAACGAGCAAGACGGCGCAGGATTTCAATGTCCTCCCGGGGCTGCTATTGGGGATATGCTATATGGGTATCCTCATAGCATGCCACCAATCCGCCTAACCCGGGTGGCCCATAGTTGGTAGCAAGGCCTATGGCCTGCTGGGCGATCCAGTTAGACGGATCCTGAAGGGAGGCCCATGCCGGGTAAAGGAAGGCTACGCAGGAGTCACCAACATACTCGGAGCCTTAGAGTATAAGACACGGAAGACTAGTTCGTGTAGGTGTAGGACTCTTTACCTTGTCCGGCAAGGACGTTTCCCTGTAAACCCTAGGTCTTGGTGCCTTTATAAGCCGGCCTGCGGGAGCATTTAGGGCACAACTTCTCTGATTGCAGCATACAATGCGCAACACCTCGCACAACGAACCTATCTCTATAACTCGGCGTATTGCCATTATAGTGATTTATAGCAGGAGTAGAGTTCCGCCACCGTTGTGGGACTTGAACCTGGGTAAGCTGTGTTACCTCGTACCCGCCAACTTTCTGCCTTACCCCACGTCTCTAAACACGCACTGTGAGGACCCCTCCATGGCGTACTCGTAGGCAATACCATGACACTTTCACTAGTGGACACTCTCATATAAACATCTTCTCTTCATTATGCTACCCTGAACTACTCTCCGGTTGGACGATGTAGGGCTATGACAACACACCTTAAAGTTCACATTCCCCATGTAGATAATCCCTCACTATCACCTTGAGCACTAGATGGTTCCAACAAACACCACAATCTCATAGAGACATCCAACTCAAATTATACTCATGATAAGTATTTCTGTAACCTTAGCCTAAGTGCCACACGGTGTGCACACTGTCAACTTCACACACATGGGGATAAGCAGATATTAATTAAAGCACTTGAGTAGCAGAATAGATCTATTACAAAGCTCATGATCTCAATAAGATCACACATAGAGAGAGATAGATGAACACATAGCTACCGGTAGAGCCCTTAGCCTCGAGAGAGAACTACTCCCTCCTCATCATGGGAGTCAGCAACGGTGATGGAGATGGTGGTGGAGTCGATGGAGATGGCAGGCACTTCCCGTCTGGCAGGTGCGAGCAGAGACTTTGTCCCAGATCTCCTCTTCGGTGGGGCGGCGCTGCGGAACTTTTCATGGAATTCTGATCTTGTTCCTAGGGTTTTCGTCTCGGGGGGAATATATAGGAGAAGGGGCAAGGTCAGTGGAGGCCCGAGGGTCCTACACCACCTAGTGGTGCGCCTGGGGGTACCCGCGCCACCATAGGGTGTGGCTACCTCGGTGCCCTCCTCCGTCTCTTCTTTGGACTCCATCTTGTGCCGGGAAAAATAGGAACTTCGGCTTTTGTTTCGTCCAATTCCGAGAATATTTCCTTACTAGCTTTTCTGAAACCAAAAACAGCAGAAAATAGGCAACTGGCATTGCATCATCTTGTCAATAGGTTAGTTCCAGAAAATGTATAAAAATGCCTCAAAGTGTAGACAAAATATAAGATAGTTGATACAAAATAAGCATGGAGCATCAAAAATTATAGATACGTTTACGAAGTATCAGGAGCCCCTATATGTTACCCGATAAAACTGACAATAGTAGCTATTCCAACAACCAAACAAGGAAGTGGGCAAAAATTCAAATAAATCCTCAAACCGCGTCTGTCGTGATAATACGTCTGAATGTCGTGTCCATGACATGAAGGTAAGACCTCAGGATCCGTCCTGTGTGGCCTGGTAACCGCACAAGAATGTGTTATGCCAGTAAATTATCTATATCCACGATACGATGAAAAATCCTGACAGACGCATTGGGTACCCAAAATAATAGTACTAGAATTCAGTATTCGATAAGACCTCAACGACTCGAACTAAATTACGCCAGCAAATACCGGGTTTAGGCCCGGGGACTTGAATTTGATGTAGGTTCATGGTGTTTTTGCCCAGGAGAAATTAACCGAGTCCCGATCTATCGGATGCATCAGACCCATTATACCAAATCCCTACGACAATCAAATAAGGAATATTAAAATTATTTATCATGAAAATCTTCGGCTAAACAGCAGAAATTGTCTTTGAGATTCAAGCCGAATCTACGGTTAGGGTGGAATCTCGGGGTTACTGACATGGGTATGACTAATTGAGTTCCTACAATTAGTTACACTGGTTGTATAAAGGCTTACGACCCATGAAGCCCATAAAGAGTAAAGGAAGGTCTAGGAAGCATCCGACGGATAGAAAGCGCGTCTTGGTGATCAAGGAAGAATTATAAACTGATATTGTATTAGTGTTGTAATTTTAACTTGTAACCTATTTGTATATGCCTTGGGACCCAACATATTATATAAAGGATGGGAGGAGCCAATAGAGAGGTACCGAAAAAATCCTTGAGCGATCTATAACCATATTTTCCATAAACAACCAGACAACTTCGACTCCCTTGTTTGTCTGATCAGCCGATGAAATCCCCAACGTTCTCTTTTCCACGAAACCCTAAGTCCATAACCATGGACATTGCGGAGGTTAACCCTTGTCACCGGGCAAGGCCCAATCTCCTCATGGGAATCGACGACACCTTCTCCATCGGGCACGTCCTCTTCTCCGACAATGTTCTGATCATCTCTCTAGATGAGTTTTGTATCTTGACGAACACAAACTCAACCCGATGATCCATTGTCCCAATAAGGGACATCCACATCTTCATCAGCAAAAATGTCTCGGGATCCAACTCCCAGGAAGCCGGACAAGTGACAAGGCCAACACGGACCGCCTTCGGGCTGGATACGATCGCGGAGGAATGATCGGGCTCGGACTCTCTTTGGAGTTTGCATGCTTAGATCTATAAAATTCATGACCCACCCAAACCACCCATATGCAGGATATAACGGTGGAAGACCGAAGTGGATCCTCTTATTTACCCCAAGTGTTAGAGAAGCAGAGGTCGCACTTCATTGGTGATCTTGGTGCTTTGGATTTGTCACGCTGTGCTCAGATGTCGGATAAAACCTCTGGAAAAATCCCAGCTAGATGGCTTAGGTTAAGAAACTCCATTGATGGAATCTCTGACCAAGAAGCTATTCACTATTTTGTTAACGGACTCACGAAGGGAATGCTAATGCGGCACACGCTAAAGCCCCAAGTGACCTCTGGTCGTGTTAGTTTTGATGACGTGATTGCAACTTTTCGTAGTTTCTCTAACGCTGAAACTGACGATATGCCCCGCACAAGTGCCACAACGAGCAAAAACCACTTCATTGGCTATGTTGCCCCAGGTTCCGTTTCTAGCTCTAGTGGAGCCGTCAACGATTCTGAGTCAATCCTAGATGCACTCTACTCTGACATCGATGGTATGGATTGCGGAAGCGAACCGGCTAACTCAGAGGAGTATGATGCTACAATGAACTTGAAGCTGAGCTCGAACTCCAGTAGCTCGTCGATCAACCTCCCGCCTCTCATTGGGTCCTCATGGTTATCAGTAACATGGCGGTCAAGAATCAAGCTACCCATGGAGCTGGAGTAGCTCCGCCAATAGCAGACAATGTCGAGAGGCCCGCAACCACATGTAAGGAAGTTGTAGATCCTATGGACGCAACAAAGGCTATGCCCTATCCATCTATCCCCCAATAGCAGGCGCGGGAACTAGAAGCCGGTCCCAATGGGACCAATCAATTAAGCAATGAAATTCCTCCACCACTACTGACATCATCAAAGGCAGGTGATACCTTTGTTACTCTTGCCGAAAAGGTCATCTTCGGACAAACTCTCATGGAGCCTCTGACCCTAGATCATACCCGGACATTACCAATATGGATGAGAAGTGCAAGCATGTCCTTGTAGAGGACAAGGGTGTCATGGAGAAGAGACAGAAGCTCAACAGAGATATTGCCAAGGCACGGAATCCATAAAGCACGCGAAAGCAATGGAAACTGAGTATAAAATATTATTTACTCAACATAAGGCTCGCGCACCTCCGCACATGGTCGATGATCCAGGCATCAAGCAAAACCTAGGATGGGATAAGGCTAAGGCGGACAAACCAAAGGCAACCCCTTATTACGATAAGACAGTAAGCAAGTCATGCCAGCCCCCTCCCTGAACATGGTTGTCACCAAAACATTGTTGTAACAAGATAGATCTCTCGAAGTTGTGTATCAGGTCTAGGATCTGTTGGCTAATGCCGTCAAGCAATAGGAAAAGGCCACCTCTTCACAGAGTCTCCTGACCAATCCGTAGCTTTGTCAGTCTAGCACACACAACCACCCCAGGGACAGGTACCTACCGCAGCAAAATGTCAGAGGCCCTCATGATGACAAATTGCGCACAAGTTCCACAGAATGAAGGCGGTGGGAGGCGCACAACACGAACGATTCCATTCCTATTTCCTCTGATCATGGAGGCAAGGACCAACATCACAAACCCTCAGTGGCCCCCTCCCATGCCTGTCGTCATGATGAGCGGCAGCCATGCCACCACACCAGTATGTCGCCTCCGAGACACCCTCAGGGTGGAATCGTCATCCGTGATAGTGAAGTGCAGCACGGACACCGTGACGATGGCTGCAACAAGAAAGACATACAAAGGAGAAACAATCATCACATGGATGACCAAGGCGCTCATCATCTACCAAGCAACCGCGGTAGGCACGATGGATCCCAAGTCAGAGAAAGCAAGAAAGTGAACTCTCCACCACCGCCACCGCCTTTTCCACATGCATCCATCATGGTGGAGGTAGAAATGCTTCGCACAAATCTCATAACTCGTGGCACAACTCCCTACCCCATGGCAAAAACAAACACATAGACCAACATGCACCCTATGATGCATGCAATCATATCGACAATATCCAGGAAGCTCGGGTAGAACCCTACTTAGGGCCAAAGTGTTTTGGTCATGTTATCTGATCACAGGAATACCCGTTGGCCTCTGGATTGACAAGATTATCAAGGATTATGATGGATCCGGCAAGCCGGCCATGTAGTTGCAGGACTACCATGCCACGATCAAAATTGTAGGGGGAAACCCCAACATAGCGGTGAAGTACCTCCCACTCATGCTCACGGGCATGGCCGGGCAATGGATTAATGATCTGCCAGAGAAATCTATCTGCAATTGGTTGGACATGCATGATGCATTCACCAAACACTTCGAAGGTACGTATAAGCGTCCCTGCACTGTCGGTGACCTGCAGCGGTGTGTACAAGAGAAGGATGAAGCATACATAAACTATCTCTCCTGTTGGCTCGACATGAAGAATTTGTGCTCGGGGGTACACAATCAGACCACTATGGCTGCCTTCGTAGATGGCTTGGAAAGGGGCTCACTACTCTGGCATATATTGGAGTGTGATCAAGACAAGGGGAAGCTCGACCTCAATTTGATGATCTCCATTGCTAGCGAATTTGCAGTAGCAGATGATGATGCTCGATGTGCTCTCCTTGTAGTAGCCGCTCCAAACCAAGACAAGAACAACAACAACAACAAAATCAGTGGAATAACCCGCCTAAAGAAAAGCCAGTTGTTGATATCGTCACCGTGGTGTTCGCTAGCAGATGAGATGGCGGACAACATGGATGTGGCCGAGGAGCTGGTCGTGGGTAGCATCGCGTTAGTGAAACTACACCTTCTACTCCCCACGTTCCTCAGTCATACGTGGAATACCATGAGATGCCTTGTTTTGCTCATCTTGATGCGAACGACAAGTCCACTCACACCAACTGCAACTTCAAGTTTGTCAATGACATCTAGGAGGAACTAGAGTCAGGATTCAAGCGTAGCCAGAAAAATAGACCGCGTGGGAAAGTCAAAGGGTAAAAGGAGGACAAGGATTCCAAGAATTCTGACGACATGGATGAAGATGCTGAACCTAAGCCCTCCGACAAGGTCGAAGGCGGAGGAAAAAAAAAATCCGTTTGAGAAGAAAAATGGTGTCTACCACACCTTCCTGGGCACCCCAATTGTCATAGCATAGAAAACCTATTTGAGTATACTACTCGCTACCCTTCCCAAGGTTTCCTAGTACGTGAAGTGGTAAGAAGTTCCGATGACATAGGACATAAGTGATCACCCAGATATCATACTAGAGGAAAGCCAATATGCAATGGTTATCAACCCTCTGATCGATGGCTATGAGTTCAGCAAGTGCCTCGTGGATGGAGGAAGCAGCATCAACATCATGTACACTGAGACACTCCACAAGTTGAACTTGTCCCATACCTTGCTCAAACATAGTAGCACCATATTCCATGGTATGGTTCCTGGACGACAAGCACAGTCCCTCAGGAGCATTACCCTCCAAGTAGTTTTGGGCAATGTTAACAATTACTGCCAAGAAGCCATGACCTTTGAGGTGGTGCCTTTCAAAAGTGTGTATCATGTCATGTTCGGATGCTCCATCTACCATGCTTTCCACGCAAGGTTGTGTCACATCTACAACAAGCTCAAGATGCCGGGCCCAAATGGAATCAACGACATCACTGGAAGTTTCAAAAAGGCTCGAGAGTGTGAGCTTGGAGAAGTCGCTTTCACTGAAGCCATCCTCTATGGTGAAGAATTCAAGGAGATCTAGAGCCAAATTGATGCCTTAGAGATCCTGGTTTGCGAAGAAGCAAATTTATGACTCTGATCCCACCTTCAAGGATGTCATTGATACCAAGTTGGTGGAACTTATGGTAGGCTATGCCTCCAAGACCACCACCATTGGTACATCTCCGAATCCCAATTAGGAAACCATGATCACCATGTTCCTCCGTGCTAACAAAGACATATTCGCTTGACAACCTGCCAACATGAAGGGTGTACCTATGGAACTCGCCGAGCATAACTTAAACATTTATCCTGGTGCGAAACCGGTGGAACAACCTCTATGATGCTTTGGAGATGAAAAACAAGAGCCATTGGCAAGGAGTTAGCTAGGCCACCGAAGGCTAATTTAGTTTGAGAAGTAATTCATACTAAGTAGGTGGCAAATCATGTACTTGTACCCAAAAAAGAGATGAAAATTTGAGGATGTGTATTGATTATATTGGCTTAAACAAATCATGCCGAAAGGATTTATTTGTTTTGCCTCGCATTGACCAAGTCGTTGACTCGAGAGCTGGCTCCGAACTTTTGTGTTTGTTGGATGCTTATTATGGATGCCATCAGATCAAGATGCGTAAGTCAGACCAACTAGCGACTTTGTTCATCACTCCATACGACACATACATCTCCGTTACAATGCCCTTTAGGCTAAAAAATGCTGATGCAACTTATCAGCCAACAATGCAGCGTTGCCTCCATGATCAAATAGGTCAGAAGGTTCATGCCTATGTGGATGATAACACGGTAATGTCAAAGAAATGAAATGATCTTATCACCAACTTGCAGGAGACCTTGATAACCTCTGAAATACAACATGATGCTTAACCCCATGAAGTGTGTCTTTGGGGTTCCAGCTAGAAAATTGTTGGGCTTCATTGTTTCACATCACAAAATTGAAGTTAACCCAGAGAAAATCAAGGATATCCTCAACATACAAAATCCCACATGCCTAAAGGATATCCAACGGCTCACCGGCTGCTTAGCTTCTTCCTTTCGGTTGTCCTCGTATATATAGTCGGGCTGAGATCCAGAGAGGAGATCAGCGAATGGGAGCCCGTGACGTCCCTATACTATACTTTAGGTTAACGACTGAGTATATTAGAAGGGGGGGGGGTAATTGAATGTAGGTCTCTCGACCGAAATTCATTACATTGGGTGTGAAGTAGGGTTGTGGAGGGGGACTCGGCATGAATTGGTGAAACTTGGTATCAAGACCCCATATCTAAGGAAATATGGAATGAGTAATAAGGCCAAGGATGGGCAAAGTAGCACACCTCTCAAGAGTGTAAAAATGTGACATGTTACTCTCTGTTCTAGGAAAGAACTACAATCATAGTGTGGAAAGGAGATCCACAAAAGTTCAGACAACCCATGAAGACTAAAAATTTTAGAATTTTAAAAATCTAAAACTTACCTTTTCTAAAACCATTTTGAAAACTTGCACAAGTCTTAGAGCTTTAATCAGTGAATTTAAAAAAAAACATCAAACAACCACCATAGAATTTGCTGAGTATGCTTGTAATCAATCTATCATCTTAAACCCTTTCTTAGTTTATAAGAAGACATGGTGACCGACATGAAGAGTAGAATCAACAATAGGGTAATCGATGTTAGGAATGATGCCCTAGAGGCTGAGAGCTAGTTGTATGTGTCACTACAATTGTTGCAGGTGTGGAACCACATACTTGTATCTAGCTCTAGCTAGTTTGTTCTTAGTCGTTTGAGGTTGGAAGGGAAACCCACTGCCGAGACTAATTTGTAAGTCGGAAGATGATAATGTTTCATGTGTCATGAGCATGGAGATGCTATCCGCCTTGCATTGGCTAGTCGGAAGAGGTATGATAGTCGGACTGATCCAAAGGTTAGTAGGACGCGAGCATATTGTCATATGCTCCGACTAACACAATGGCATCCTTAGACCTGAGGGGATCGCATGATCCGAGTTGTGCAAAAGCCGGCTTTTACTCCGTTTAACGCTCACCGTAACTGGGAGTCATAAGGGTGGTCTTGGGCCAACTTCGAAGCAAGATGCATGACATGGATCAACCAGGACAAAATTTGCCCCTCCATCTCAGAGAGATATTCTCTCGGCCCTCTCATGTGATATGATTCAGAAGCATGACCATGCGCTACTCGATCAAGTGTTGGCCGAGGTAGTCCGACTTAGTGAAGCCAAAGGGAATCAGTTATCACTACAACGAGAAGAGAGTTAAACTGGCAATAGGATGACGGAATATCCCCTATGGTTTATCACCAATATCGTGAGGCAAAGGGACTTAGACAAATCGTCACGTTGGGGACAGTTGCGGAAACCGGGAGTCGGCAAGTCTTGCTAGAGGCCACTATGGATTATCAGCTCTACTCGGAAAGTCACTGAGCTACTAGTCTGACTGAATGATTATTGAGTTTTATCTTTCTTACCCTAAGCCTGTGGGATCACACACTTAAGAGAGTGGAACTAGGCCGATGATGATCCGACTACCACAAGCTGGCATGTTGGACTTGTTCGGACAGGGACACGTGTCAATGGGTTGGACCCACTTCGACTAGGGCTAGGGTTTAGGACCGAGGGACACAAGTGTTGTGTGCCCTCACCTACTCGCCTATATAAAGGAAGGTGGGTGGCTGTAACACCCCAGCATTAGAGCTTAGAAATAAGCCGAACACAGCAGTGTGCATTGCATTCATGCATAGAAAATCTGGATAATTTTCACCCTTTTAAATAAAACTTGACAAAGTGATTGAAGCTTCTCTTAACTTGGTGGAACTGAAGTAGATCATCAAGTTGACTACAACAAGTTTCAATATGACCTTTGCTAAAACCTTATCTTTGGGTAATATAATTTGATCTAAGGGTAGATCAAATGTAATAAAACTAAGTCACAACACACTACTTAATAAGGAGTACTTGATCTTCTAGAGATCATTACATGGTATTCCATACAACAACTCAAGGATGAATACTTAATATTCCAAAAATGATATCAAGGATTATTTACAACAAACCCTGAGTACCAAGTTAAGTATATAACTTAAGTAAAGAAACTCATAACTAAATCTTGAAACACTTGTTTGCCATAGTTACTCTTATCATAGGTACCATGGCAGTTCTTAAATATTAAATCTTATCATAAATAAGAGTAAGAAAGTAAGTCAAGCTAAGACCATTCATCACATGCCCTTGTTGTCATTTTAAGTGATGACATTCCTATTTCACCAAGTTCTAGTGTGAAGTAGGTTATAAATGTGAGTGATCAATTCTTGACCAAGCACTTATTTACTCTTAGCTTTGACCTATAATATTGACCTTCCAAAGACCTTAAGAATTTTAATAAGGAGGAACTAGATATGGTAGAGTGTGCCATCATCAATGGAATGTGATCCTTAGTGGTGATCAAACCATTTGGTATTAGAGGAGTTAACTCACTCATAAGTTCACTAGAAGAAGTATCTACACCAAAGAATTAACTAATACTTGAGAAGTTATAAGAAAGCTAGTAGTGTTAGAGTATCAAGTAATAACCTTGTTAAGCCAAGTAGGTATAAACCTAAAGTAAGCTTCCTTAATAAGATAAATCCTATGGAGGGTCTAGTACAATTCCTAGTAAGCTGAATCATCTAGATTGATCATTAGAAGTCAAGCTAGAGTGTGATGAAGTATATAACATAAGTTGTAGGAGTAGTTGGAAGCATAGTAGTCTAACCAAGCTAGTACAAGAACAAACTTGTATTATGGGAGTAGTACCATACCTATTCTAGAGGATTATTATCACTTGTGATGTATAGAGAGAATTGTAATCTTGCAAGCCTTGGTTATAGATACAAGATGAATTTAAAGGAGTTAATGGATGGAGTTAGAAGTAGCTACATTGATGGATTCATCAAGGGTAGTTCAACAATGGAAGTTATATATACTAGAAGAATGAAGAAGGGGTATTGTTGAAGTGGCATGACCATGTCATCATAAGATGATGGATATGATGGAGTCAGATGATGGACTTATTCAGGAAGATGTGATCTTTGTGAATAAAATAAGAGAGATAAATAGAGTATATTTAGGAAAGGAATTCCATAACTATGAGATAAGCTTAGTGAGGTATTAAGGTAAGGATTCTTTAGAAACCTTTAACCAACAATATATCAAGCCATGATAAGACTCATGTCTACTTCATTATTTACAACCCTAGAATCAAATGGATAGGGAAACCATTTCCTATTCCTAGGTATTCATTGAACAATACCTCTTGGACAATTAAAGCTTCCAAGAGATGATTAGAGAACCAGATGAGTGTTATGGATGAAAGACTTGTTTGCTTTATTACCATAAACCTTAATAGAAACCAAGTTTTATAAACTATCAAGATCACCTTAGGAAGAAATCTCAATAGCTCATTCTAAGTGAGATATGATTCCTGGTCACAAAACATGAAGGGAATATCTCTTAGTCTTTAAGTTTATCCATATTCAAAATAGGATGTGAGTTTATTAAATTCCTCAAAGCACATGATAACCACTAGAAAGTGAACATCTTCATTAATGATTGTTATTAATACATAAAGAATTAACCAAGATGGTTCTATGATAATTCTAAACACTACTATTCAAGTAGAACTTAATTAGGGAAATCTCCAAGTGTTGAGAACCATAAAGTTTAAATCACCATTAGAATAATAAAGCTTATAATTAAGCAAGACTTAATAATCTATAAATAAGTTTGTAACATATTTTACAGAATTTCAAGCACCCAAGCATATAAAAAATGTTCAGTACATATTCACAAAGTATTACAAATGAAATTCAAACTTTAAATAGATAGAGAAATAGAAAACAGATTTAGAAATATATAAAAACGAAACAGAAGTATTTCTGGCCATAGCCCAACTTGTTTTCCCTCTATCTAACGCCCACAAGTAGCAGCAACTGCCCACACCGGCTCGCAACAGCATCCCAACTTTCCTCTCTCTCTCTCTCTCGCTGACAGGTGGGCAGTGGATGGACTACGGGTTGAGTTTGAAAATGCGCCAGGGGGTTTTCTGCAAAAAGCGCTTCATCGTCTTCCTTGCCTGCTGGAAGCAGCTGCCGTGGCCACGCGGGTACCGTCGATCCTCCGCCGTGTTGCGATGCTCGCTGTCATCGTTGGGGGAGCAGATAAGACCGCCACATCATCCTCTACTTCCTCATACCAATCTCATCCCCTCTCACGCCTTCTAGAGCAAACCCCCTTCTCCGCCGAAACCCTAGCCACCGCTCGTCGTCATTCTGGTCGTTTCCGACCGTCCCTCGCCTCGCCGAGGCCACCACTAGAAACGCCAACGTGTCCTTGTTCATCTCCAACAAGCCACGCAAGCAGGCACTCCATGAGTTGCGTGGAATCGAGCTTGAAGCTTTGCCGTCTGCTGTTGTTGCAGTCGTCGATTCGCTGCCATCTGACCTTTCCATGTTTCACCGACCACACCATCAGCATCCCGGTGAGCCAATGGTGCTCAGGAACTTCTTCGCTTGTTCTCTCTTGCTCTGGTTTGTCCCCGCCATGATCATCTGAAAAGCGCCGCCGCTAGCCGTCGTCGTCTGTTGTGCTCCGACGACCAAAAACCGGCTGCGTGACTATCAGCCGACTAGCCATGGCCGTCCGCACCTAACCAGACCATCCCCACGATGCCGCAAACCCCCGATCGACAGATCGATGCACGATCTAGAGGACCATTCCCTATTGACGTCAGCGTGACATCACGCTGATGTCATTTTTTTTATAATATCTGTTATTATTATTTTCCTAAGTGATAAATACCTAGAATGTGACGTGGCTAGTGGCCCACTAGTCAGTGACTGGGGCTAGGAATAACCCCGATGAGAAAAGCCCTAACCTTATGCTGACATCATCATTATCTCATAAACCTTATGATGAGAAAAGCCCTAACCTATTTAATGTTCAATATCTTTTGTTTTATAATTCAGGAAAATGTATATAATATATCAAAATTCTCAGAAAAATAAAATCTATAATTTAACTTTATTATCAAACATTATTGTGTTACCTAGTTAAATAATTATTATTTAATAAAGTTTTTGTAAGTAATAATAGTTTGAAAATTAATATTTTAATATTAGTAAACGAGAAAAATATAAATAATATATCAAAAATCTTAGAAAAACAAAATAAAGACTTATAAATTTGTTTTATACATTTTTCTATCACTTAACTAATATTTAGTATTTATTAAGTGTTTATAAAGTGGTAAAACTTATAAAAATCATATCTTATTATTTAAAAATCACAAAAATACATATAAATATACCAAAATGATCATACAAATAAAACCTACACCTTAAAAATATCATCTTTCACAATTGAGGTTAAATAAAAGATAAAGGTCTAATAAATCTTGTTTAAACCCTTTTGTTTTATTTTAATTCCTTAAAATATATAAATCTTTACTATTGCCTTTACCATTATTAAAAGTCTCCACTTGCTAGTCGAATAGTTATTAAAAATACTAATTGTTTCCTACTTTAATAATTGTAATTAATAAAAAAAGCTTAAAGTGTTAGCTTTAAGTCTAAGTACTTGTTATTTTTTAAAGTAATATTTCCCACAAAAGTTATTCTTTTAAGAAACATTAAAAGTAATCCTTGGACACTTCTTTAAAAGCTCTAATGGATTCTTAATCTTGTTTAAGAAATATTTCAGATACCATGCTCCATTTGAATGCTTTAGTATTATATGCTACTTGTTGTACTTACATATTGTTTCACACACTCTAATAAGACTTAACAAGAAGCACATGTGTAAAGCTGATGTAAAAGTACAAAACATTCCAAAGAACTCATCGCAAACTCCAAACCATATATTAGATATGATTATTCCGGGGATTCACGTTTATCAAACCGCATTACATTACTTATGCATAATTGCATCTTGCGTCTTTAAACATTAGTCCTTACCGGACCAATGATGTTACTTTCAGAATTTGGATCTTCTAATGCCTGAAGACCGTGAGTGCATAATCTTGCAATCACAAAAGGCAAGTTCACAACTTGCTCATGTCCTTTGATTATTTTCTATCAAATGCTTGTAACTCATATATTGTCATCACCTGCATCTCAAAAAGGTCAGAAAACACTATTTTCATAATAATATGATTATGGATTATTTACCAAATGGTAATAATATATTGATACAGTTCCAGTGGTAAAGGAACATAATATCTAGGACTTAATAACCACTGTCACCAGTGATTCTAGCACCGTATATTACGCGTCAACCATAAGAATTGGAATGGGACGGGAAAGTCAGCTGTATCTTCTCCCTTTCGCATGGACGGATGACCTTATCGTGAGGCTGTTGATATTCTCATGGAGAATCCAGCACATGGGTGGGACCCCTTAGTTCCTTGCGAGCTAGGTGTCTAGATTATCTGTGCATAGCTGTCTTGGTATAGGTTCACCATAGGTGATAGTGACTGCCAGACAGAGCTGCTTATAGAGTCTCCAAGAGGCTACCCAAAGAGTAACCGTGGTAGTCCGTCTTGGGGGATCGTGTCTTCATGCAGGGTCACGGAGAGGGTAGTACTGGCTTGGATCTTATATTGGGCCCCATACCAAGAAAGTGGGGACAAGCTCGCAGCTTGGTTGTGCAACAAGGCTAAGGTCTCTTATGAGACAAGTGACGCACCTCTACAGAGTGTAAGAGTTGTGACATGTTACTCCCTGTTCCGGGAAGGAGCTACGAACGCGGCAGGAAAGGAACCCCACGAAGGTTCTGGTCAACCTGTGAAGGCTGTCGGACATAGTTTTCAGAATAAAAGCAACCTTTGAAGAAATGTTTACAAAAACCTGCATTGCCTACGACCTATGGTCTGTGGCTGTAGAGATAGTGCATCATATACTCCTTTTTAGTGAACTTGCTGAGTACGCTCGTACTCAACCGTACCTTCTTAACCCTTGCTAGGTTCTAAGCCGTTGAAGATGACACCAACATCAATTTCTGCTCAAGAAACCATCATCGACAGCTCAAGTTCTTCAACAGAGTCAATGAAGTCAACATATACGTCAACCGAAGCGAAGATAAAGTTCTTAAGTAGATAGGAGTAGATTCTCTAGCCATAAAACCTACTTCTGTAGAGCATTGCAATAGTAGCAATGGCAAGCCAAATAGTTTAGATACTAGTCGTAGTTACTAGATAGTTCTGAGTTATTATTTCTGGTTCTTCTTTGTAAGAAGTTCTTTCTCTCTCTTTAACCTAGAGTGTTCTCTGGATCTTTTGTAAAGAGTTGAGTTGTAATCTATAGTCATGTCTTGGACCTGATGTGTTTCTGTTGTACCACTCTGAGGGATGTAATACTAGTGACTGGTGTTTCATTGGTGTTATGTCAACGACTATAGTGTACTACATCATGAAGTGGTATGCTGGGTCATCGCAGCTGGTATCAGAGCATATGCTTTGACCTTAGGATTAAAACCCTTTTAGGAAATCTATAGGTTGGATAGTGACTATAGGAGCCATCTTATCTAAACCAAGACTTGTGATGAAGATTCACTTGAGGATAACCTTGTCACACTTAAGTTGGATGTTCTTATCATATTTCTTAAGGATTAGTTATAGGTATTCTCTAGAGAAATGTCTTTTTAGTATAGATCTAAATAGGCATAACACCACTAAGATATCTTAAGTAAGTTAAAATATCAAAGAAGATTACGACCAAGATTAGGATATCATGTGGAGTAGTATTAGTGATGGAGTCTATATTTAGAATTCCTGTAATTTAGAAGAATCTTACCATTAGTTGATACCACTATACCCCTTAAGGTAGACCATTAGAGTATGTATAGATACAATTGGAAGTAAATCATGTGGCATTCACTTGAGAATTCCATGTGATGATGTAGAATTCTATTAAGAGTCATTAATAGTAAGCTAATAAGAAGAGTCGCCATGGTGAGATGAGCTCTTTAATCATGTTGACTATGTAAATCTTAACATGTTCGTGGTGAGAATAACTCCGAGACCATGATAAGTCCGTAATTAGCACAAGTACTTAGTAAATAATCTTGTAACAAAAGTAAGTAAAGAACAATGTAAGTCTATGATAGAAGTCATATGTATTATAATATTACGACAATTTTGGATTAGGGTAGTAACTACAATTTTGTTAGTAGTTTTGAGAGATCATGTGAGGATAGTTTATGATTGAATGGAAGATTGGAAGTCTTTAGTAGTCCCAAAAGAAAGGTAAGAGGCTTATCAAAACCAGATTGAGACCACTTTGCTCAAAATTATCCGATTGCAATTGGGCAATTTGGGTAAATATGGAGACAAAGAGTAGTTTGGCTTCTAAGTGCTAAGTATCACAAGGTAAACCTATATCAGGAGGTTTCATATACTTCACAGCTAAGCCTGAATTCTAGAGGTATTATACTTAACCACTATATTCCAGGCTTAGAATGATGTGTGTTATATATACCACATTTGGATTTCTTGGTTTTCCTTGGATCTTCTTGATTGACTAGGTATATGCATGAAGTGGAACTTTATGGGCATATGCATGCTGTTTCATGGAGTTCTTACTTGATGTACAGGTCTAGAGGGAAAAATGGGTTTGCGTGAGGGATAGGCGAATTATCACTCTGATGAAGGGAAGGTGAAACCTCATGAGATGATGCTGACACAACAAACGGAGATTAGAGATGCAATTCCAAAGGAAGGAGAAATTCAAATGCCATATTTAATCACCAACGAAGGAGTTTTTGAGTATATGAAGGGTATGGAAGACGGAGGTGTCGGGGGGATAACCCCCGGGTAGGCCAAGACGGGACCAACCGGCCGGATCCAAGGAGCTCATGCCGTCTGGGCCTAGACAAGGAACCACAACTGGGTGGAATCCCCCACCTGGTCCGCATCCAAGTTTCCCTGGCTGGCCCATCTAGTCGGGTAGCCAGAAGCACCGGCTGGGAGGCCGCTCCTAGTTGGCCGCCTCGGATCCGCTGGCGGTATTACGGTGGGAATAACACTCCTTGCCGAGTGCACCTTTGACCGGACAGGCTGGCTAGCCTTGCCCGCGCTACCGGACAACTTTTCCAAAGCTGGAGGCTGACGAGCAAAGCAAGGGCTGACGAGGAAAGCTCCATCTTACGCATAAAGAGCCGGCTGACAGATAAAGAGCCGGCTGATGAGTAAAGCAGGGGCGGTGGACACTATAGCGCTGTCCTTCCCTGTACTGGAGGCTTGACTGGACCCGGGCCTATTGTTTGGCCCTGTCTAGCTGGCCCACTTTGTAAGGCCCAAATCTAAACAGTAAACCCTAGAACCCATCTTGTAAATGCCCCCTCAACCAGTATATAAGGGGGGTAGTGCTAGGGTTCTAGGTAGACAATTACAAGTTAGAAGTTCACCACATTGGACAAGTTGAGTAGCTCCTTCTTCTCCTTCTAGCAAGGAGTAGCCAGGAAAACAGCTCAAGGAGCATCTGTATTGGGCATTCGCCCCTTTGATAGTAGATCCTTGCAGGAGTAGGAGCTTTACCTCGCCAAGAGGGTTCCGAACCTGGGTACATCATTGTGTTTGCAGTATCTGTGCCCAACCCGTTGCGAGTAGCCACCGATAGCATCCTGATTGTCCCCTTCAAGCCATCCCCGATGGTACTGCCGTGTTCCACACCACGACAGTTGGCGCCCACCATGGGGCACAGTGCTTCGGCTGGGATCATCTTTTGCATGGGACTTCCACTCATCGCTAGTGAGCGAGTCACGTCTGGCCTCGTCCTCACCTTCGGCTTCTTCAACTACGTCCTCGAGAACACATCCTGCTTCGCTGGGTTAACCTTCCCAAGCGGAGGCTCCATCATGCACTTCGGTGAACACCGCATCTACGTCGCCACTATCGCTGAGGCTTTCTCTCGTAAGGTCCTCACCATCTCCGGCGCGCCCCCTGGTTTCTCTGCTTCGCACGTCGCCAGCGGCAGCGTCGAGGTCATGATGGCTGGCTCGATGGAGAACCGTCGCCCACCTCTGGAGCGCAACATGGATGGCCGCACCACCAACTCGCGCCTCCCGAACCAGGACCTGCTCAACGCGTCCATCGAACACCTCCGCAACCCCATCACCCCCATCGAGGCAGACCCAACTGCATCTGCGGCAGCCCTAGAGGCTACTCGTCAGAACCTTCTGGAGGAAGCTGGGAAAGTAGCAGCCACCCAACAGCGGATGAACGCGACCATGCGTGAGTACAACATCATGCACGGCTTCGCCTGCTTACCCGGCACCAGCCGCCTGGCCCAGCCCCAAGGCCGAAACCTCGGTTTGGAGATGGATCATGCCGCTGATCCGCGTCACACGACCAGTTCTGCCACTAAAACATGAGGGCCGGAGGCAGAGCTAGCTAAGCCACTTGGAGGGCGAGGAGCTGTTCCGTCAGCAGGCACGTGTCCATCTCCTCGTTGTCACGACAAACAAACAGCAGGCTGAGGCAGAACTCAGCATGGCCGGCAACAGTAGGACCCAACCGGTTCGCCGGATGGCAGATCCGGCTGTAGGCGGCAGCAAGGCATCTTCCCCCAACGGAGCAAGGCCAAGCAATCGTGCACGCGGTGGATCTACAGGCTGTGGGGACAACGCCCGCTACACGGCATCTGTTACCAGCAAAAACCGCGAGCCGGCCGACGAAGCCGGAAAAGGCCAAGCGTTGCCCAAGTCTCGCCTATCCGGCCGGCTGGGACCGCTCGTGCCGGAAGAACAGCAAGACGCACGCGCACGAATCGACCTACTAGTCCAGTCACGCGCGCTGGAAGAAGAAAGTCCAGTCGGGCTAAGATGCTTCGGACCATGCATCCGGAATGATCCGTTTCCAAAGGGATTTTCGCTCCCAAGGGATATGCAAAAATACAACAACTCGGTCAAGCCGGAGGACTGGTTGGTGGACTACACCACCGCTGTGGGCATCACAAACGGCAACCGTCGGGTGGCCGTATGCTACGCCCCTCTCATGCTCCTCGACTCAGCCAGGACATGGCTCAGCAGCCTCCCCGACAAGAACATCAACGCTTGGATCGATTTCGAGTAGGCGTTCGTCCGCAACTACACCGGCACCTACAAGCGCCCAGGCCAACCCGGCGAGCTCGCACTTTGCGTACAGGGTCCGGACGAATCCGATCACTCCTACATCACCCGGTGGACGAACATGCACAACTCCTGGGAGGGGGTACGCGAGCACCAGGCGGTTGACTTCTTCATCAATGACTACAGAGACGACACTATGCTCAAACACAAGCTTCGCCGGGTGGAGCCCACAACCATGGCACAAACCATGGCCATCACGGACAAGTACACCACGGCCGACGTGGCAATGAAAAGATCTGTTCGGGTGGACGACCAAGGGCAAATAATCGTCGACGTCACCGTGGATCAGTGACAGCCAGAAGGAAATGGCCACAATTCCAGGTGGCATGACAACTGCCACGACAAGAGAAAGGATGACTAGCCGGATAACCAGTACGGTTCCAGGCAGGTAGCAGCAGTGCAGGAGGATCTGGCTGCAAGCAGAAGCCGGAGACAGAAGCATGATGACCGGCCTCTGAGGCCCAAGTATACCATCGAGTCAATGCTTGATGGGCCATGTAATTTCCACAGCGGAGGCAACAAATTGGCTACGCATACCACATGCCAGTGCACCTGGACAAAGAAGATGGCAGAGATTGCTGGTACACCGGCTGCACAGGCACCGCCTTCCCAGCCGGTGGGCCGCTAGACGATCTCAATAACCAGCGCCGAAGGGAAGATGATGATAACAACTACCCCCGCTAGGTGGGAAACTACCACATCTTCACGACGGAGCTGGAGACCAAGCACAACAAGAGGCGCCGTGAGGCGGAAGTGAACGCAATCGTTCCTCCCATTCCCCAGTACCTCAACTGGTCGGAGCAAGAAGTCGCATGGAGCCGGAAGGACCAGCCAGCTGAGTTGCCTCACCCATGCACTTACGCGATGGTTTTGGACCCCATCATTGTCTCCCAGAAGCATTCCTGTAGGTTCTCCCGTGTCCTCGTAGACGGAGGGAGCAGTATCAACCTCCTGTACCGCAGCTCGCTAGACCAGCTCGGTATCAGCGAGTCACAGCAGGAGCCGTCAAGCACCTCCTTCCATGGAGCCGTCCTGGGCCCGTCGCACTCACCCATCGAAAAGATCCGGCTAGACGTCATCTTCAGCACGGAGGATAACTTTCGCCACGAGCCCATCTGGTTCGAGGAGGTCAACCTCTGCAGCGCATACCATGCAATCCTAGGGCGCCTGGCGCTCACCAAGTTCATGGCGGTACCGCATTACGCGTACCTCAAGATGAAGCTACCAGGGCCCAAGGGTGTCATCACCATGGCTGGTTGCTACAGACGGTCTGTGGAGTGCACCACAGACGGGTCCAAGATAGCACAAGCCATGATCATCACAGAAGAGAAGCGCATAATCATGCAGAATGTGGCGGCCCTGCAGAAGGACATGCCAGTTGGCGAACCCAAGCTGGCTGGAGAAGCACAGTTCAAGCCATCTAAGGGCACGAGAAAGATCCTGTTGAACGAGGCCGAGTTGGACAAGTTCGTCCTGGTCGGAGACGGCCTTGACAACAAATAGGAAAGCACGCTCGTCGACTGCCTCCATGAGAATCGGGATATCTTCGCATGGTCCCCCAAGGACATGCTAGGTTTTCCGAGGGAGCTCACTGATCACTCTTTACATATCAAGCCAGACGCAAAGCCGTTCAAACAGTCACTATGCCGCTTCGTGGAAGAAAAAAGAAGAACCATCAGTGAGGAGATCACCCGGATGCTTGCAGCCGGATTCATCATGGAGGTTTTTGATATGTTGCTGACGTATCCATAATTTTTGATGTTCCATGCTTGGTTTTATCTACTTTCTTATGTTTTGTCCACACTTTGGAGTATTTCTATACACTTTCTTGGACTAACCTATTAACGAGATGCCATAGTGCTAGTTGCCTGTTTTCTTCTGTTTTTGGTTCCAGAAAAGTCAGAAAATGAATATTCTCAAAATTGGACCGGACAAAAGCCAAAGTTGATGTTTTACCGGAAGACTCACGGAGCCAGAAGACAAGACGGAGAGGGGCCACAGGGTGGCCACACCATGTGGTGTCACGGGCTAGCCCTAGTCGCGCCACCAGGTGGTGTGGGCCCCCTGGCCGCCCATCGACCTTGCCTCTTTGCCTATAAGAAGCCTCCTGATGCATAAACCCTAAATCATCAAGTCTCCAGCCACGAAAAGTTCCGCAGCGCCGCTGCCACCGAAGTGGAGATTCAAGGGACAGAAAGTCTCTGTTCCGGCACCCTACCGGGACGGGGAAGTACCCCCAGAGCCATCTCCATCGATCTCCACCACCATCTCCCTCACCATTGCTGATTCCCATGATGAGGAGGGAATAGTTCTCTCTCGACGCTAAGGGTTCTACCGGTAGCTATGTGTTCATCTCTCTCTCTATGCATGATCTTATTGAGATCATGAGCTTGTAATCTATAGATCTACCTTGCTACTCAAGTTCTTAATAGATCTCTGATCTCCCCATGTGTGTGAAGTTGGCAGTATGCACACCATGGTGGCACTTAGGCTAGAGATTACAAATACTTGTTATGAGTTATATTTGGAGTTGGGTATCTTTATGAAATTGTGGTGTTTGTTGGACTCATCTAGTACTCAAGGTGACAATGTGGGGTTTCTAGATGGGAAAGATGAACTTTGAGGTGTGCTGTTATAGCCCTACCATGGATTAGAGTGTCCAACCGGAGAGTAGTTAAGTGTAGTATCATAAAGAGAAGATATTTATATGAGAGTGTTCACTAGTGAAAGTATGATCCCTAGGCCTTGTTTCTAAGTATTGAAACACTGTTTGCAACTAGATCTGTTACATGTTTGCTTGCTTCCTTCTTTATTTTAGTTTGCCTTTAGTCTTTTCCCACGTCAACCACATGCCAGCAAGCTATTTTCTATCACCGTTACCACTTATAATTATCCATACCACTTGTATTTCACTATCTCTTCTCCGAACTAGTGCACCTATACACCTGACAAGTGTATTGGGTGTTTTGGGGACACAAGAGACTTCTTGTATCTTGATTGCAGGGTTGCTTGAGAGGGGATACCTTTGACCACTTCCTCCCTGAGTTTGATAAACCTTGGGTGATCCACTTAAGGGAAAACTTGCTGCTGTTCTACAAACCTCTACACTTGGAGGCCCAACAACTGTCTACAAGAATAGAAGTGCGTAGACATCAGTTTTCCACCCGGAATGGCTGGCAAACCCTGTACTCGTGCTAAAGAAGAACAAGACTTGGCGCATGTGTGTTGACTACACCAGTCTAAACAAAGCATGCCCCAAAGACCCATTCGCCCTGCCAAGGATAAACCAAGTGATCGATTCCATGACCGGCTGCGAGCTGTTGTCGTTTCTGGACGCGTACTCCGGCTACCACCAGATCCGGCTGAACCCCGCTGATCAAATAAAGACAGCATTCATCACTCCCTATGGAGCCTACTGCTACACCACCATGCCGTTTGGACTAAAGAACGCTACAGCAACGTACCAGCGCAGCATGCAGAAGTGCTTGCAGACTCAGATCAGCAGAAACATACACGCCTGTGTCGATGATGTGGTAGTCAATACCAAGGAGCACAAAACACTCCTTGAAGATCTAAAGGAAACATTCACCAACCTCCGCCGGTTCCACATGAAGCTGGACCCGGAGAAGTGCGTGTTCGGTGTCCCAGCCGGTCAACTCCAAGGTTTTCTCATATCAGAGTGAGGAATCGAGGCGAACCCAGAGAATATCGGTGCAATCGAGCGCATGGAGCCTCCCAAGATTGTACGAGATGTCCAGAAGTTCACTGGATGCCTGGCCTCCCTCAGCCGGTTCATCAGCCGACTGGGCGAGAAAGCACTCCCACTGTACCAACTCATGAAGAAGACAGACAAATTTGTCTAGACATCACAGGCGGATGAAGCCTTCCGCAACATCAAGCGCATGATCAACTCGCCACCTATTATGGCAGCACCAGCAGCAAAGGAGCCCATGTTGATGTACATCGCAGCAACCAATCAGGTCGTCAGTGTGGTGCTGGTATTGGAGAGGCCAGAAGAAGGAAAAGTGCAGCCGGTGCAACGACCGGTGTACTACCTGAGTGAGGTACTCTCGCTCTCGAAGCAGAATTACCCTCACTACCAGAAGCTGGTGTATGGCATGTACATGGCCGCCAAGAAATTGAAGCACTACTTCTAGGAGAATTCCATCCTGGTGGTGGCGCTCGCGCCACTTTCGGAGATCATCGGCAATAGAGATGCCATAGGCCGGGTGGCGAAACGGGCAATAGAGCTCGCCGCCCACAACATACAGTACGAGCCAAGAACAGCGATCAAGTCTCAGGCCTTGGAGGATTTCCTCGTTGATTGGGTAGAGACGTAGTACCTACCGCCTTGCCCTGACTCCATGCATTGGAAGCTGCATTTCGACAGCTCCAAGATGTATGGAGGGCTCGGAGCCGGAGTGGTCATCACCTCTCCCAAAGGAGACCGGCTGGAATATGTGCTACAGATCCACTTCCGCGCGTCCAACAACGTCTCTGAATACGAGGCGCTTGTCCACGGCCTCAAGATGGCAAAAGAAATAGGCATCCGACGCATCCTATGCTTCGGCGACTCTGATCTGGTGGTACAGCAAGTATCAGGCGACTGGGATGCCAGGGACGCAAACATGGATCTATATCGTTTCTTCGTACAACAGTTGTACACCTGTTTTGAAGGATGTGAGTTTCACCATGTCCCCAGGGTAAACAACGAGGCTGTGGACACACTCGCCCGCATTGGGTCAACAAGGCAAGAAATTCCGCCTAGAGTCTCCCTCGAGCACCTGCGCAAGCCATCAATCACGCTGTCTCCTGAATCTGACTCCATAATATTGGACGTGGACCCGGGGACTGCCGGCTCCAAGACCTCCGCGACTGCTCCACCGCACCCAGGGACTGCTCCACCGCACCCAGGGACTGCTTCACCGCACCCGAGGACTGCTCCACCACAACCGGGGACTACTTCACCGCACCCGGGGACCGTTCCACCGTACCCGGGGACTGCCGCGTCCAGCCTGGAGGCCGCTGGCTTTGCTAGGTCGACCACTAGACAAGTCCAGCCTAACTATCCATGGAGAGGTGAATCTGCTCATGCAGGCGGTATACGCCATCCGGGAAACCCCGACATGGGCCAAGCCGTTCATAAAATTCCTAGCACGCGGAGAACTGCCCGAAGAAGAGGTAGAATCAAGGGAGGTGAATCACCGAGCTAGCGCATACACCATCATCAACAACAAGCTCTACAAGCGCAGTGTTGGGGGCATTTTATCAGCGGTGCGTGAGCCAGGAGGAAGGAACCCGGCGGTTGACCGACATTCACCAGGGCGAGTGTGTCCACCACACGTCATCTCAAGCCATAGTGGAAAAGGCATTCCGCCATGGGTTCTACTGGCCCACGACACTGGAAGACACCGAGCAAATCATCAAGGCATGCAACGGTTGTCAGCGGTTCACCCAGCAGAAGCACACTTCGTCTGCAGCACTCAAGACAATTCCCATCACCTGGGCGTTTGCCGTCTGGGGGCTCGACATGGTCGGCCCTTTTAAAATGGCTAGATCCGGCATGATGCTCTTGCTGGTGGCGGTGGACAAATTCACCAAGTGGATAGAGGCAAATCCAATAAAGAAGCTGGATGGACCAACAGTGGTCAAGTTCTTCATAGACATAATCACACGCTTTGGCTACCCCAACAACATTATAACCGACAACGGCACAAATTTCACCAAGGGAGCTTTCGCATGATTTTGTGGAGACAAGGGCATCCACCTGGACCTTGCATCTGTGGCTCAACCCCAATCCAACGGATAGTGTGAGTAAGCAAACAGCCTAGTCCTAGTCGGAATCAAGCCCCGGCTGATCGAGCCACTGATACGATCCCCTGGCTGCTAGATTGAGGAGCTACCGGCTGTTCTTTGGAGCTTTCGCGCCACGTGTTGGGGGAATACCCCCGGGTAGGGTCACTCCGGGGTATAAGGGCCGAGTTAGCCGAGGTTTGGCAAGGTCAAAGCGGATGCTGGCCGAGTCACCTCAAGGCAGGCCGGATCACGGAGTAACCCGGACCAGGGGGGTCGCCTAACATTGTCTCGTCCGACTTAAGGAGTAAGTCGGAAATGCTTGTCTAACTTATATGAAGGAACAAGTGTGGCCGGATCAACTGTGATCCGGATCCTCGCTTGGCTTCTAGGAGAAGGAATGAATCTCTCTGGTCAAAAAAGAAGGTCCGGTGCGTACTGGATGAGCGAATAAAGCAAGGGCAGGACCACCGGATCGTGGCCGACAAGGGTGACGATTCTCACGTCGGCTGATGCGGGCGCCGCAGAGGCTACGTCGCTAAAGCAAGTGTGACGCGGGGGAAAAGCACCCCTGTCGGGTTACTACTTTGGGAGGGGGCATATTCTTAGGAATATGCCTCCACGTATGCCCTAGGCCAGGACCGAACCACCTCTATATAAGGGGGGGGGGTTAGGGTTCTGGGAGAGGGGTTGGGTTTTTTCTGATACAGAGTTGGCAGAATTCTAGTTGGTTGAGCACTAGTGGATCTAGGGTTCTTGGGCTAGATAGAAGGCAAGAGTAAGACAGTTTCTTCTTCCTCTTGTCAATACACCTCGAGGAGCACTTGTAATCTTGGAGATTGAACATCAATACAAAGCTTCTGTGTAGAGAATCACTCTACTATCCCTCCCTGGATCCCCTAAGCGCATATTAGTCCCCACCTTTAGCCTATCCATGGCATCTGCCATGACACCACCACGACAGTTGGCGCCCACCGTGGGGCTAGCGGCGCTAGCAGGGGTGAATATCCGGATGGGAAACCTCATCGGCACCGGCGAACGCATCGTCTCCGGGCTTGTTCAGCGCTTTGGAGCGCTGGACTATGTCAGCGACAACGCTGGCTGCTTCGGCACATGCCCCTTCGCCAAGCATCTTCGGTGCACATAAGGTCTACGTTGCTGTGGATGTGTCTTGCGTTCATCCGCGTCGCGTCGTCGATGCAGGAGAACCACCCCTCACTGGGGCTCGCGGGGCGCGTATCGCTCGCTCCCCGGACCATGTAGAGGTGATGATGACTGCGCCAGGCGCGGGCATGAGCAAGGATCCAGCGCCAGACCCGGAGGTAACGCCTAAGGCACCGAGGAAAGCTAGGGGTCCTCCGCTAGAGAGGCCTGAGAACATGCTGAGGGAAGCTATGGACAGCTTGGCAAACCCGATGGCAATAGTGGTAGATCCGGCTCAGGCACAGGCCAAGCTAGAGGAGACCCGGCAAAAGATACTGGAGGGCGCAAAGAAAATAGCAGCGGCTCAGCAGTCATTGAACATGACGCTGCGTGAGTACGTGAAGGCAAACAAGGTTGATGCAGCAAGGGTAAAAGGGAAAAATCTCATGAGTGAGATGAACAGAGAAGGTGATGATGGACCAGAAGGGTCGGAAAACTATCTGTCCGTGGGGTTGCCGAAGTATAGTACCCCGGCGAAGAACCTCAGAGCAGCAGATGCCGCGGCGTCCGAGCTAGAGGGTCTGACGGGTGAAGCCCGTCAAAGACAGCAAGACCGGGTTAACGAGCTGGTTCGGATCGCGAACAGGCAGAACGAGGAGCTGCTGAGAGGTAACCCGGAGAGAGTTGGAGCTTCTAAGATCGTCCATTCGGCGATGGGTAACCCGGAGAAATCCGCTGGAGCCGCATCGTCGCCTCATGGTGGCCCAAGGAGAGAAGAGGTAGTAACCTCGGCCAGACGGAACAAGCAGATCGTTCCGTACGACCCAATGCGTGCGGGAAAAGAAAAAGAGATGCGGAAAAATGACGATCGACGAAGTGTGAGCCGAAGTGAAGCTGGCCGAGGTAATCACGACCAAGGCAATGCTTTACCGCCAGTACCCAATCACGACCCAACTGTCACAGATCATGAAGGAACCGCCAGTACCCAATTTCCAATTACCCAGGGGCACGAAGACGTATGACGGCAGTACAAAGCCGGAGGATTGGCTGATAAACTACGCAACAGCTGTGAAAATTGCAACTGGCAACTTGAGATGGGCTGTACGATACGTACCCGAAATGTTGGAAGGTCCGGCTAGGGTATGGATGAATAATTTTCCAATCAGAAGCATCAATTGCTGGATAGATTTTGAAGAAATGTTTATCAGCAACTTCTCAAGTACATATCAGAGACCGAATAGACCACAGACCCTGGCGATGTGCAAGCAGAGATCTAACGAAACGGATCGTGAATTCTTGACCCGGTGGTGTACCGTGAGAAACTCGTGTGAGGGAGTCATAGAGTCACAGGCTATAGCATGGTTCGCACAAGGGTGCAGATATGGCAGCGAGTTGTGGATGAAATTGCAAAGGAAGATGCCAGTCACGTTGGTAGAGATGATCCGAATCGCGGATTCATATGCTTTGGGTGACTCGACTCAACCCAGGATCGCGTCGAACGAGTCAAATGAGGAGTACTATTAGAGGGACAGAGCAAGGTCATCCCGAAGGAACGATTATAGGGGAAAAAGGAGAGACGATAGACCGGATCATCGGTATAGTTCGCAACAAGTTGTAGCTATGAATCAAGATCAGCCCGGAGCAGGGAGCAACCAACGCCAGAAAACGGGAGGGCAATGGACTCCTCGAAACGATAGCAAGAAAACATGGACTCCGGAGCAGAAGAAGCAATGGCAAGAAAAGAAAGATCGTCCGAGGTATACCTATGAGTCAATGTTGGACCAGCCGTGTAAATTTCACACGCCAAATCCGAACAGCCCGGCGGGTCACACAACGAGGCAATGTGAGTGGATGCGTAAGATACAACAAGGTGGTTCGGGGAATGCTCAGGCACCCCGGAATGACCAACCTCGGCAGGAGTTACCCCGGCAGCAATTGCTCTCCGGAGCAAACACGCAACAACTAATGTTGCCTCCCCCTCCGCCGAGGTATGACAATAGTGAGAGAAGGGATGCAGTGCATTAGGTGGAAAACCAGCAACAACCGGATCAGAGGTACTCCGAAAACGAGGGAAGGGATGAGTACAGGGAACATCACCAGAGCTATTGTGTGTTCACAACAGAGGAAACAGATAGGAAGAGCTTGCAGCGCCGACATATGGAGGTTAACGCGGTTATGCCTGCAGTGACGAGGTACATGTCTTGGTCGGACCAGGAAATCACCTGGAGCGTCAAAGATCATCCCAAGCTTATGCCAAGTCCGGGCTCATATGCTCTAGTGTTAGATCCGACGTTCATTGAACCAAACATTAATGTGAGGTTCTCCAAGGTACTGATCGACAATGGCAGTAGCATTAACATCATGTATGCGGATACGATGTGCAAGTTGGGCATCTCGGAGAACATGCTGCAGGCTACACGAACAACTTTCCATGGTATCGTACCAGGCATCTCCTGTGAGCCCATAGGCAAAGTCCGGGTCGACGTGCTATTCGGTACGAGGGACAACTGCCGAACTGAGAATCTGGAGTTTGAGGTGGTGAACTTGGAGAGCGCGTATCATGCATTACTCGGGAGACCAACACTGAGCATATTCATGGCAAGTTGCAACGTTAGTTATCTGAAGATGAAGTTGCCCGGGCCAAATGGAGCAATTACTATCGTTGGGGATTTCCGACGTTCTATTGAGTGCGCCTCAGCCGGGTCTAACCTAGCCGAGTCACTCGTAATTGCCCAAGAGAAAAGAAAAATCCAAGAGGTGGCGGCATTAGCTCAGTCCACGCAGTAGTATAAGTCGGCGTTAAGTAACCCGCATGGTAGCGTTTCGTTTCAAGCCGCAAAGGACACCAAGAAGATTCCAGTGGATAACATGTTTCCGGAGCTTACCATAACAATTGGTGCCGGGTTAACTGACAAATAGGAAAGCGAGCTCGTCAACTTCCTCCGTGAGAATCAGGATATTTTTGCTTGGTCCACACAGGACTTGCAAGGTGTTCCGAGGGAGTTGGCCGAGCACTCTTTGAACGTAAGACCCGGAGCAAGGCCGGTGAAGCAACCTCTCCGACTTCACGAGGATAGGAGAAAGGTCAT
This sequence comes from Avena insularis, assembly GCA_023614405.1. Taxonomy (NCBI): domain Eukaryota; kingdom Viridiplantae; phylum Streptophyta; class Magnoliopsida; order Poales; family Poaceae; genus Avena; species Avena insularis. The sequence goes on from CM042690.1 coordinate 451,914,873, forward strand.
TGGTGACGAGATAGCTCGGTTGCTAGCAGCTGGATTTATCATGGAAGTGTTGTATCCGGATTGGCTTTCTAATCCGGTGTTGGTAGAAAATAAGAAAGATGATCCGAACGTGGCAGTGGTTTGGCGTATGTGTATCGATTACACGAACCTGAACAAGGCGTGTCCAAAAGATCCATTTCCACTGCCGAGGATAGATCAGGTCATCGACTCTACCGTGGGATGTGAACTGTTGTCATTCATTGACGCCTATTCTGGTTTCCACCAGATACCTCTGAACCCGGATGATCAAATAAAAGCTGCCTTTATTACCCCGTACGGGGCTTATTGCTATCGCACTATGCCGTTTGGTTTACGAAATGCAGGAGCAACGTACCAAAGATGTATGCAAAAATGTTTGCACGATCAAATAGGTCAAAATGTACAAGTCTACGTGGATGATGTGGTTATCAAGACCAAGGAAAGCGCAACGCTCCTTGACGACATAAGGCAAACATTCGTGAACTTGAGGAGATTCCGGATGAAGCTTAACCCGGAGAAATGTACCTTCGGGTGTCCCGGCTGGGAAATTACTCGGATTTCTCGTCTCCAGCCGAGGTATCGAGGTTAACCCAACTAAGATCCGAGCCATCGAACGAATGGAGCTGCCGAAGTGTCTCAATGATGTCCAGAAGTTCACTGGATGCCTGGCATCGTTGAGTCGGTTTGTATGTCGGTTAGGGGAAAAGGCACTGCCTCTCTACCAACTCATGAAAAAGTCAGATAAATTCGTTTGGACGCCGCAGGCCGATGAGGCTTTTGCCCATTTAAAAAAGATGTTGACCACTGCACCAGTGTTAGCTTCTCCACTGTCAAAGGAGCCAATGTTGCTCTACATAGCCGCAACCAACCGAGTTGTAAGTGCAGTGATTGTAGTGGAGCGTGATGAAGAGGGTAAGTCGGTGCAGAGGCCAGTGTATTACTTGAGCGAGGTATTGTCTGCCTCAAACGAGAACTACCCGCATTTTCAAAAGGTGGCATACGGTGTTTATATGGCGGCAAAGAAGTTAAAGCACTACTTTGAGGAGCATCCCATCAAAGTGATATGCGAAGCCCCCATATCCGAGATAATGGGTAACAAAGATGTGAATGGCAGAATTGCAAAATGGGCAATTGATCTAGCACCTTACGCACCCTAGTATGATAGGAGAGAAGCGATCAAGTCCCAGGCTGTGGCGGACTTTTTCGTGGATTGGGCCGAAGTACAATACGAACCGCCACCACCAGATCCAAACTACTGGAGGATGCACTTTGATGGATCGAAAACCAAAACCGGGTTAGGTGCCGGGGTTGTGCTTACCTCGCCAAAGAAGGATCAGCTCAAGTACGTATTGCAGATCCATTTCGCGGCATCAAACAATGTCGCTGAGTACGAGGCTCTTGTGCATGGTCTCAAAGTGGCAAAGGAGATTGGCATACATCAGATAATATGCTTTGGCGACTTGGATCTAGTAATACAGCAAGTGTCCGGAGAGTGGGACGCCCTGGATCCAAACATGGCACTCTACAGATTTCATGTGCAGAAGATCTCGAGTTACTTTGAGGGATGCGATATTCACCATGTACCTCGCGTGGAAAACGAAGCTGCCGACATGCTATCAAAGCTCGGATCGACCCGACAGGCAATTCCACCAGGCATAGCATTGGAGCACCTCAAAAAACCATCTATCAGGCCGTCCCCAGGAACCGATTCAATCTATGTCCCAGAAAACACGGAATCCGGAGCTGAGCCCATGGACATTGACATGGGAGGTAGCACGCCGAACCCGAGGACTACCTCGGTGAACCCGGGGACTACCTCGCTAGACCCGGGGACTGGTCAGCGTGATCCGGCTGAAGTTATGCCGGTGGATCGGATGGAAATTGATGAGGAGATGTTCCCTGCGCGAGCGATACCAGCTTGGGCACTGCCTATATACCAGTTCTTGAAAGATGGAACGTTACCCACTGAGGAAGTGCTAGCCAGGCAAACTCAGAGGAGAGCCAAAGCTTACACAATCATCAATTCCGAGCTGTACAAACGGAGTGTAACCAATGTCCTCCAGCGGTGTGTTGACCCAGAAGAAGGACTTAACATCCTCCGAGATATACACCAAGGAGAATGCGGGCATCATGCCTCATCCCGGGCCTTAGTGGCAAAGGCGTTCTGGCATGGATTCTACTGGCCAAGTGCCTTGGAGCAAGCAGAAGATCTGGTGAGAAAATGCAATGGTTGTCAAAGGTATGCCACCAAGACACATACGCCTATGTCGGAACTCAAAACCATACCAATTACATGGCCATTTGCTGTGTGGTGCTTGGATATGGTTGGCCCGTTCAAACCAGCAAGACGAAACATGACACACATTCTGGTCATGGTGGACAAGTTTACAAAATGGATCGAAGTGAAGCCTATAAGAAAATGTGATGGAGCTACGGCCGTGACGTTTCTCAAAGACATCATCTTGAGATACAGTTATCCACACAGCATTATAACTGACAATGGAACGAATTTCGCGGAAGGGGCATTTGCACGCTTTTGCCGAGACAAGAAAATCCGACTCGACGTAGCCTCGGTATCCCACCCCGCATCGAACGGACAAGTGGAAAGATCCAACAGATTAGTGCTATCCGGGATAAAACCCCGGCTCATTGAGCCGCTGCAAAGATCAGCGGGGTGCTGGATAGAAGAACTACCAGCGGTATTGTGGAGTTTAAGAACAACTCCGAATCGATCAACAGGCTACACGCCGTTCTTTCTGGTATATGGGGCAGAAGCTGTATTACCAGCCGACATAGAGCATGATTCGCCTAGGGTCACCCAATACACAGAAGCCGAAGTGCAAGAAGCCCGACAAAATGATGTTGATCTGCTGGAAGAAGCGAGAGAACTGACACTGTCCAGATCCACCGTATATCAGCAAAATCTCCGACGCTATCATAGCCGGAAAGTGTGCCCCCGAGTCTTCCGGGAAGGCGATCTGGTGCTCCGGTTGGTACAGCGTACCACTGGCATGCATAAATTATCCCCCCCATGGGAAGGGCCATTCATTGTGAACAAAGCATTGCACAATGACTCTTATTATCTCATAGATGCAAAGCCACAGCAAAAGAACAAGGTGGACAGGTCTGGAGAGGAATCGAAGCGACCATGGAATGTAGCACTACTTCGTCCCTTCTACACTTAGCTAAGAAGTGTATGTATCCGAGTCATCTCATATGTCGGTATGTATGTCGGCAATGGGCTTATCAATGAAATAGCGGAGCCTCGAGCAGTAACTCAGGGACTGCCTTAATAAATAGTTGTTGTTACTTTTTATGCGCTAGATGGAATGACTCGTTTCGCTTAACCCGAATTAGTAATGTGTGAGCACCAGAAACCCAACCCTTCGACTTGCTGCTGTCCAACAAGAATTGGCTTCATGGCAAGCAAGGGGACGAGTTTGGAATTGCGTAGCACATGAAAAACCACTAAGGAAACGATCTTATTCCAACTAACGTTTTCTTTTTCGGACTAACCCCGTATTTACTTTCAAGTTATTATGTTGAATTATTTTGAGCCAAGCCTCAAAGTTTCTCAGTATTGTTAAAACGATTCTTGAGGCTCGGATTCGTAAGTCGTAAAACCGAATCAAGGTAGACATGGATCGAGCCGGAGAATTGGACGAACAAGAAAATGAAACTCGGGGACTACGCCCAAGTTAATCCGGCATACAAGCATAGTAGCAAAATATCATGTATTTAGCATACAATGGCACCCAGCATACCGGGAATCTGATAAATTTTCAAGTTTTTTCCACTAAGGAGTGGCAGGAGGAGGAAGTTCGGCGTCATCATCACTGTCTTCAATATCTGAAGCAGCATCTTCTCCATCCTCGCCTGACCCATCCTCCACGTTCTCCATCTGCTCCTCCTCGCCGGACTCCAGAAAGCTCGGCCCCTCAACCCAGTCATGGATGGGAGAATATTCAACAAGGCTATAGGCGCAAGCCTGGCGCCGAGCTACCCACTCCGTATCATCGGTCCATTTGGATCCGGTGCGCCGACGTGTGAGGAGGCTCAGGTCGATCTTCTCGTACCATGTAAGGATATGATGGAGGAGGGTATCTGCTGCGGCACGCCCAGCGGATTCTCTCCAGAGATCAAGTTGTGTCTCGATTTCCAATAGCTTCTCAGCAAGGAGTGTGATCCTTTTCGGAGCGCTCTCGCTTGGCCAGAAAGTGTTGAAGATCCGGACCGCAACGTCGAGGAGATCTTTCCTATAGTTCTTGATGGTTTCCACCTGAGCTGACACGCTGACCAACAGGTCCTCCATGTCTAAGGGGATGCTCTCACCATCAGGAGCGACGAGAGTACCCCTCTCTCGGCGGAATTTGGCAACGGCAGCACTGGCGATGGGAGTACCCTCCGGAAAGTTATCTGAAAATAAGGAAAGGGATGCTGAAGCAAAGGCATATGAGCTAACCCGGAAAACTATGTCGGACAACGGGAAGAAACTTACGTGAGATATGATGATGGATCCGGGTGAACTCCTTGATACAACTGTCGCGTCTCTAGCGAAGTTGTTCAAGCTCAGCGAGTGCCGACCCAAGCTGGACCTCGGATTCCTTAAGCAGGTCCTGGTCCTTGGAGATCTGAAGGGTAAAGCGCTCACGCTCTTCGGTGAAGTTCTGGCCAACTTTTTGGAGTTCGGTTTTGTGTTGGGCCTTCATCTTCTCCATCTTGGCCTTGAGTTTGGCTATTTTGTCGTCCTTGGTCCGGAGGAGGGCAAGCTCATCGTTCTTCTTCTTCAGCTCAGCTTGATGTTGTCCTGCTTGTTTGAGAAAATGCAGTATCATATCAGGCACGGGCACACTATCCTCAAGCGATGCTGAAATAGTATGTTGACCCGGCAAAGCCGAGGAGTGAATGTTTGCCGAGCCAAGGAGAAGAAGGAATTGAAAACACAACAACGTTGGCTGAAAGAGGACATACCTCGGATTTCCTCCAGGTTCTTCCGCATAATTTTGTTTTCAACCTCCACCCCAGCTGCAAAAAACCGAATAAGGAGGTTAGTCCGGCAGAAACAAATGAAACGGAGAGGTGTCGAGAGAGGAAATTACCCCTCTTTTCATGCTCCGCGCCAAGTGCAACATGTTTTGTGCGCAAGATCTTGTGGATATCAAGCAGGCGCTGAAATTCGGCGCTCCGGCGATTGGTAGTTACCTGACAAAGGTACAGGAGTGTAAAGTTAGTTCGTTGCATATTTGAAGTATACAAGATCCGGGCCAAGCGAATTTAACCCAGCTCTAGGTGTGTGCATATTCGAAGTGTGCAAGATCCGGGCCAAGTGGAACTTAACCCGGCTCTAGGTGTGTGCATATTTGAAGTTTACATGCAGCTACGTTGATCTTCTAATGAGCATCCGGCCGAGTAACAAGTTACTCCACCGGAGGCTCGGGGACTAATGGTTATTATCTACAGCATGTAAAGAAGAAATGACGTACCTCCATCATTCGCCCAGCGAGGTTAATGGCCTTGGCGGCGGTATTCATCTGAGCGGAAAATTCAGCGGGGCCGAACTTTTCCGGGAGATCGTCGTTGTAGACGAACTCCGCCTTATTCTAGTTCATAACAAACTCGATAAGGCTCGGAGGGTACCGTTCGCAGTGGGCATGTGGGGTGCCACCAAGCCCTTTGCGAGCTTCCTTCCTCTCAATCAGGGCAAGAGCTGGGCTGGTGTGAAGAACCATCTGCTGCGAATCGGCTGGCTCGGCAGGAGGATCCGTCGCTGCTGGTGACTTCTTTGGAAGCATTGACGACAAGGTTCGCTGCCCGGCCTCGACGGAGGTAGACTTGCATTTGGCTTGCTGGGAGGAAGTGACCACAGTGGATTTGCCCTTGGAAGCCGCTGAAGTGGTTCCTCGCCGAGCTTGGGATGACTCGGACGAGGCAGACGAACTTGGCACGGGAGCTTTGGTGGCAGGACTAGGAGCTGCTGTTGGTTTCTCCGGAGCCGAGACAGGCGCTGGTTCGGTGGCTGGTGCTGGAGCTGCCGCTGGTGCTAGAGTTGCAGTAGAGTTGGTGGTTGCTGGTTGTGGCAATGCCGAAATGACGGACGTCGTTGCCTCGGCCGATCCGACCCCTCCCGATCCGAGGTCGCGTTCCTCTGAAGGAGGTACTGTGGAACCCGGAGCGGCCGCAGAGCCCTCCGGAATAGGGCTCAGCGGGCGTGACTCATCGTCACGAGGAGGGGAAGGACCGGACTGAAGGGGAGAAGAGATGCTCGATCCGCTCTGAGGGACCTCCACAGGAGCCCTGCAAAAGAAAATAATGTCAGGAGTGAAATTACCCCGATGCAGGGAGAAGTGTGTTGCGCAGTGAAAAATGACTTACGCATCCGAGGTCTCGGCCTCCTTAGGTTTCCGGGCCCTCCGTGCCGGGGCTTTGCCTGCCCGTTTGGAGGCAGTCTTGTCTCCGGCCTTCTTTTGCCTTTTGGTAGGCTGAGAAGGTTCGGAAGAAGAACTTGACGCGGATCCGCGCTTCTTCTTCGACGCCACCAGAACAGGCTCGCCTGTGGCAAGTGGAGGATCCTCGTGGATGTGCCCACCAGGGTTAGCTAATGCCGGGAAGGCAAAAGAAAGAGGGACAGCCTCAACGGGTTCAATCATGTCGATATCCGAGTCATCCTCATCGTCGGGCCAATCTCTAAGAGAAGAGAATTTACCGCTGGGTCGTTTGGTGGCGTCGGTTGTGGGGAGGAACATCTCCTGGTCCGGCTCCTCCTCATCCGGGATTTCTCGGTCCGGGGCCCACTTAAGGGTCGGATCAGTACCATCCTCGAGGGTTTGCTGGAGAAACAACTGAGAAAAAGGCACAAGGAGCAGAGTCAAAAATATGATAAAAACCGACACGTAATTGATCCGAAATAAGTTTACCCCGCGAAGCTTACCGCGGGAGGGAGCCTATCACGGTAGTAATGCTCGATTCCCCACGTCCATTCGGCGGAAAAATCCTTATGGGTGGTGAAAAGAGCCTTGACCCGGCGGAAGATCTCCGTATTGCTCAACTCGAACGAGGAGGTTCGGTTGGGGTCGCGGCTGAAGCTCATATGGCACAACTTGTGAGTGCGCCGCTGGAGGGGAGAGATTCGGTTGCGCACGAATGTGATCATGGCATCTTCGTTGCGCAATCCGAGCTTCTTCAGCTCCGCGAACCTTTTGTGGACTTGGTTGGCCAGAGCTGTAGGTTTTTTGGCGACCTCCTAGAAATCCGTGTCCGGGGGACCCGGAGCGTAGGGCAGCAACCGGGTCAAGTCTTCGGTGCCTTCGTTCCGGACGTAGAAGAAGTTCCGGGCCCATCCTTTGCAGGAGTCAAGCCTAGTGACCCGGGGAAAGATTGAAAATCTCCGGGGCGAGATTGAGGCAGCTCCGAACTGAGTGAGCTGCTTGTCCTCCAACTCGACGTGGATGTTGGGGACGACGTTGCGATGGAGGCCGAAGAACCGGATCCACAGCTCCTTCGTGGGCCATAGTCCGGTGTATCCCTCGATCGAAGAGACGAAAGCGAACAGAGAGGTGATGGCGTTCGCCGGGAGATGATGTGGTTGCAGGTGATAGGTCCGGACCCAGTCCCGGAAGAAATCACTAACCGGAAGACCAAATCCCCGTTGGAAATGGGATAGGAAAACAACGAACTCACCCGGATTGGGTGAGGGGGCCAATTCCGAGGAGGGGAGACGAGCGGCGACGCCGGCAGGAATACGCCGGGTCCGGTAGAGCCAGTCGATGTCGTCCTGGCAGACCCACGAACCGGCCCACGCGCCGCGGTCCGCCGCGCCGGCGTCCTCCTCCATCTCCTGCTCGACGACGATGAGCTCCTCCTCCGTCATCTCGAATCCGCTGTCCTCGCTGGAGCTGGCGGCGGCGGGGCTCTGCGGTCTAGATTGACGAGGACCCGTGGCTAAGCAGTTGTGCAGCGGTGGCTGCGGTGCGGAGGCACGGAGAAGGTGCGGCGGCGGCGCTGCTGCAACGGGCACTGGCGGCGGCGCGGTCGCGAGGAAGAAGAAGAGGAACGGGCGAAGGGGCGCGGAGATGGAAAAGTGCTAAGGGGCGCGCCCCTCCCCTATTTAACTGCCCCCAGTAATCGATAAGTGGGATCGCGCTGCGCCGGAGAGCCACACGCTGTGGCCGTGTATCACCGGCATTAGCCAATCAGAGAGAAGCCACAGCGGAGGCCACAGAGTAAATATGATCCCATGACACGACGTGCAGTTGCGGTAAACGAGGAGACAGGCGTGACGTAACCCACGCACAGTAATCACTGACAGTTACTGCGACAGTTACAGTGCAGGCCCTTAAAATGAGGCAACGTAATGATTAACCTTTACGTGGGTTGGCGTATGAGAGAAGGAAGCAAGGCCCGGATCCGAGCCTCCATGGTAACCCGGCCGACAAGTAAAAACTTGAAATAGGCAGAGGGAAAGTCAAACCATAGGATCCAAGCTACAATGGTAACCCGGCCGGCAAGTAAAAACTTGGAACATGCGAAGGGAACGTAAATCCATATAATCTGAGATAAGAAGTTAACTCGGAATTAAACGTCCGAGGCTCGAATACGAATGAACCTGATGTGGCCTTAGCGACCAAGGCCGCTAAGGCCGCACCAGCTTCGGGGACTAATGTTGGGGGGATACCCCCGGGTAGGGTCACTCCGGGGTATAAGGGCCGAGTTAGCCGAGGTTCGGCAAGGTCAAAGCGGATGCTGGACGAGTCACCTCAAAGGCAGGCCGGATCACGGAGTAACCCGAACCAGGGGGGTCGCCTAACATTGTCTCGTCCGACTTAAGGAGTAAGTCAGAAATGCTTGTCTAACTTATATGCAGGAACAGGTGTGGCCGGATCAACTGTGATCCGGATCCTCGCTTGGCTTCTAGGAGAAGGAAGGAATCTCTCTGGTCCAAAAAGAAGGTCCGGTGCATACTGGATGAGCGAATAAAGCAAGGGCAGGACCACCGGATCGTGGCCGACAAGGGTGACGACGCTCACGTCAGCTGACGCGGGCGCCGCAGAGGCTACGCCGCTAAAGCAAGTGTGACACGGGGGAAAAGCACCCCTGTCGGGTTACTACTTTTGAGGGGGCATATTCTTAGGAATATGCCTCCACGTTTACCCTAGGCCAGGACCGAACCACCTCTATATAAGGGGGGGGGGGGTTAGGGTTCTGGTAGAGGGGTTGGGTTTTTTCTGATACAGAGTTGGCAGAATTCTAGTTGGTTGAGCACTAGTGGATCTAGGGTTCTTGGGCTAGATAGAAGGCAAGAGTAAGAGAGTTTCTTCTTCCTCCTCTTGTCAATACAGCTCGAGGAGCACTTGTAATCTTGGAGATTGAACATCAATACAAAGCTTCTGTGTAGAGAATCACTCTACTATCCCTCCCTGGATCCCCTACCGCATACTAGTCCCCACCTTTAGCCTATCCATGGCATCTGCCGTGACACCACCACGACACCATGCCAAACCGGTCCACCAGCTACACTCCTTTCTTCCTCGTCTACCGGGTGGAGGCGGTCTTGTCCATAGACATCGAGTTCGACGCACCCAGCAAACTGCTTTACATAGAGCATCAAGTCAAAGAAGCATGAGAGGACAGTGTCGACCTTCTCGAAGAGGCGTGCGAGCTGGCCTTGTCCAGATCCGCCATCTACCAGCAAAACTTGCACCATTACCATGCTAGCCGGATCCGTAGCGTCTCGTTCCGCGAAGGCGACCTGGTATTAAGGCTGGTACAAGACACCAAGGGGATGCACAAGTTATCTCCACCATGGGAGGGCCTGTTCATCATCATCCAGGCACTGCAGAACAACTCATACTACCTCATCGCTGGCCGCTAGCTAGAAAAGAACAAGATGGATCGCTCAGGCGAAGAAACTAAGCGCCCATGGAACGGGATCCTGCTACGCCCCTTTTACACTTGAACAAGAAGTGTATGTATCTTACCTTTATGTAATGAACAAGCATGGGAGCCTCGACATAGTCTCGGGGACTCCACAATAAATTAGCAAGTCATGCTGCACAATTTGGTTTTCCGGCTGCATTACTCTAACCCCGGAGCCGGCGATCCGTCTCGGGAACTAGCCGGTTGGCCTAGACAGCTGCGCGACCTTCACGGCAAAGTACAGTACGCGGTTCCCAGGGCTTCCTCTTCGGTTCCGGCTGCAGACCGCAAGCTGGCTGACAGATCCGGCAAGAGTAGAATGCTCTAAGGCCCCTACACGGAAAAGCTACGAGGAAAACAAGGACGTCTGGACATCCCGGCTGCGCTCGCTCGCCCAAGGCCAATGACCCAAACCCAAAGTATCGTGCAGTACGCCTATCAAGCTACCCCTTCGACTCCGGCTCGAAGCCAGCAAGGGAACAACATCAAAACTAGCCAATACTCACTAAGAAAAGGGCAAAGTCATTGGATTTGTGCGAAACAGCAAAACTTCAAAACTAGTGAATCTAAGATTACAATTCAACTTGCATCTGTTTAACAAGGCAAACAACTTGTTTGTTTCTATATTTGCATGAGCCAAAGTTCCACGATGAACACCCAAGCCGGAGGCTAGTAGCTTCCAGGCGACAGCAAAGCAGGTCAAGGATATTCGACCCGGCTGTATTCTCTAGCCGACACGAACCTTGGGGACTACACCCTGTGGGTGCGCTTGCATGCCCCCACACAGAAATCTGCAAATAGACAACAACATAAAGGAGCTTCGACCCAATCAGATCCTCCAAATTGCCCGACCTGGGATTACACTTGTGGTCACGCCCCCACACAAAAACAAGCATGCAGCAAATGCAAAACAGAAATTGCAAATGAAAAACCATAGGAAACTATCCAAAGGGAGGCGATGCTCCCACCAGAGTTCAGTAACAAGAACAGAGATGATTGTTCAACAGCACAAGGAAAAAACAGGTTCTTCATCCACAAATACTCCCGGCATACCGGGGATCAAGTTTAACTAGCTGGCAGAAGGGCCGGAGGCACTGGCTAGGGCTTGGCTACTGGAGGCGACATCGGCTGAGGCGGTCTTGGGCGCAGCCGGGGCTTCAGTGTGCGTCATAGCCGGGTTGTGGTGATACGGCTCCATGCCAGCCGGGTCACTGAAGTCCCAGTCCAGCTGGACGAAGCTCCCGATCTTCACGCCACAAGAGCGGATATCAGGAACCTCGGCGCGAAGCTGATCGTAGCTGGTCCCTGGCAAAATCCGCGAGAAAGGCTCCGCAGATCCACATCTGGGTACCAGGACTTCAACAACGCCAACACCATCTCCGCACCACCACGAGCCGCCCACTCCCGAGCCACATCCATAAGATTCGGAGCGCTCGATAGCTTCCCGGCAAGAGCGTCCATGGTGGTCGGCTGGACGGTGTCGGGCCAGACATAGTCATGGACGTCGAGAGCGGCGGCACGAAGCCGGTTCGCCTCCTCGCTGAAAACCGCACCTAGCTCTCCTGGGTGGAGATCCCGCTCTGGATCCGTCTCGGGAATGCGGGCCAGCGCCTGATCAGTCGACTCAGGATATTGAGCTGCACCCGGGAAAAGAGACAATGGTCAATGTGGGCTGCAGAAGGCAAAACTGCAATACCGGCCAAGATTGAGAGCACTTACTAACGACAATCTCGGCGATCTGGAAAAGCTCTCCTAGCACTGCTGCCTCCTTGGCCTTGGAAGCCTTGAGGGCATCCTCCTGGGTGGCATAGAGCACCTCTAGATTCTTCAGCGCCTAAGGTCCGGGTGGCCGCCACCTTCTTGGTTTGGCCAGCCTTGATCTCCATCTACTGCTGATGCACAGCCAGCTGGGAAATCTGGTCCTGGTGAGCCTTGTTGGACTCCTCCAACCGGGCAACCTCTCCCTTCAGCCGAGCCACCTCACGGTATCGATCCGCTAGCAGAGCTGCAGGAGGGTAACCAATATTCAATAAGAAGCGCGAGAAATCGCGGAATCGGGAAGACACGACAGAGCAAGCAATATTACGGCCTAGGTCCTGCGAGGTCTTGGTAGCGTCGACGAGAGCCCTCTATGTAAAAGAGGGAAGTAAGAACCGGCTACGGTGCGACACGGTGAACAAACATCAAGATCGGCAACAAGACGCATACCTCGACGGAGGCCCCCAGCGCCTTGGCCTGGCCGCGACCCTGCTCCAGCGCCTCCACTAGCTGGCGGGCCTGGCCAATGGCCAAGGGCGCCATCCCTGACAGCTGCACCAGGGCGGCGTCCAGCGGCGGTGCAGCCCGAGCCGGTGTCCAGCTGGTGACCTGAAGGTCGTCGTCGCTCCCCGGGGCCACAGAGGGCCCACCCGCTGGCTAGATAAAGACCTCTGGTTGTGGCACCTCCATCGGCTCCTCCACCCGGTAGGCGTCGGAGTCAGCGCCCACCATCGAGCCAGAGGGAGGCGCGGCCATGCCAGTGCGCCCAAGCAGAAGACCCTCGGCAAGCCGAGAAACGACCCCGACCCGGTGAAGCGTCACAGGTGCAGCTGGCGTCACCACCTCCACTGCATCCGCACTGGCCCTAGCCGGCGGAGCAGGTGCCGCCTTGGGCGTCACAACTGGCGCAACCTCAAGCGTCGCAGCCGGCGCACCTCCCTCCCTAGCAGGCGGAGGGTTGGACACGGTGGTGACGGTCGCGGAGCCGGGTAAGGCCATCGCCTCGCTGCGGGAAAGACAAGCGTGAACAAAGCAAGTGCGTGCTAATCAATACAAGTTTCAGGAGTAAAGGAACACCTACCCGGCAATGCTCGGCATGGTGGCCACAGGTCTGTGGCGGCGGCTCTTCTTGGTGGCGCCTCCAGCTGGCGCAGCGTTGGTCGAGGCGACATCCTTACGCCTGGCCCTGGGCATGGCGGCGGCGTCAAGATCCACATCATCGCCATGCGCTGCTGTTCCAAAACAAGCAAAATATCAAGTTGGCGGCTAGAGCGCAGCAGGAGCAGGGCAGGCAAGGACAAGGAAAAAACTCTCACCGGGTGGGAACTCGCAGCCCTCGTTGGCCCGCATGGGGAACCGCTCCGGCTCCACCGGTGGAGCCTTTGCAGGCTTGTGGTCCGTGGAGAAGTTGGGGAGCTCATTGTCTCCCATGCCGTCTTCCGCTAGCTGCGCCATAAAAAGCTACTCAACAAGGGAAGATAATAGGCAGGAAACAAGCATCCCTCAGGAAAATCCACGAGGAAAAGAGGAGAAACAACAAACCTTCGGTGGGAGCCGACCATGGTGGTACGGCCAGCAGGAGAACTCCTAGTCCTCCTCCGCTAGATGGCGGCAAGCCACTCACGGAGGGCCGCGTACGGCACATCCAGCCGGGACACCCGGATGGGGTCCAGATGGCTAGAGAGGTGGCACATCTTGTTCGACCGGTGCTGCAGCGGGAGCACGCGGCTCGCCATCCAGGACAACAAAATGTCCCGGGTAGTGAGCCACTCCTTCTCCACCAGGACCTCCAGCCGAGCGGCCATCCGGTCAATGTCACCCTGGGTGCCCAAGTGCTGGACGCTCCAGGCCTTCCGGGTGGAAGGGACGTTCGCGAAGACTGGAATCTTGATAGTCCACCTCGGTGTTGTTGTGCATGTAGAAGTGCGAGCACTGCCAGAGCTTGATGGTGTCCGGAATCTCCAAGCGTGGCATCACCTCCGACAGCCGTGGGTTGATGGTGCAGCATCCCGTCTCCGTCAGTGGTCCTCCCTTGCCAACCACCTGGACCTTGAAGTAAAAAAACTTCAAGAAGTTCGCGGCATCAGGGCGGACACTGAGGTACGCCTCGCAGCAAGCCGCGTGATGCGACAGCATCGCCACGGCATTGGCTCCGAGATGGTGGAGCTGGAGGTCGAAGGAGACAAGCAGCTCCAGGACGAACTGGCTAAGCAGCAGCCCAAGGCCGCAAGTGAAGTGGGCGAGGAAGACGGCAACCTTGTTAGGCTGAGGGTTGGGCACCCGCTCGCCCTCCAGCACGAGGCAGTGCTGCACCAAGCGCTGCAATGGCAGGAACCTCCCCCGTCGGTACTTCCACACCAACTCCTCGGTGACGTACGAGCGACACCAACTCCTCGTTTTGCCATGTTAATACAACATTTAAATTGCGGGGTACCTAAATAACTGGAATCTATTAATTAATTACCGGGACCCCGGTTCCGCTTAATACTGCCTAATTGTATCATAAGCATGCCGGATCTTCTGCCGTAGTATTAAATATTGCATCCGGTGTTTCTTCTAGTGTTTGCTTCTTCGCAGACTAGGACGATGAGTGGATGCGAGTATCGACAAGTTCTCCGAATATGATCCTTTGGCAGTGTTTCCCAGGCGAGCATCCCTTCCTCTTCTACCTATTTTGCATTTATAGTCTTTATTTCCTCCTGTTGATCTATTGCTATCTGTGTCGCGACGCTTTAGTTTCTGTGCACCATTTATACTCCTTGCAGCCTCTATATTGCCATGGACACATCCTATTGCTGTTGCTTGATAGATAGTCGGCCCTGCGAGTCGTAGTTGCTTGCTTCTGTGTTGCTTCGCGTCATTGTCGTTCCACCGTTGACGGCAAGTTGGCACATGATAAACGGTGGAGATGCTTAATGGTGGAGAGAATCATGACTTTAAAAACAACTATTAAATGGCTAGATATAACTAATGCAGATGCATCGGTGGGCAATAGATGTTATTTGGTTCTTCCACGCTCACTTGTGTCCCATAGGACCCCGAGTACTTGATACCTGTTCCTTGATTTTTTGCACTATCCACATCTGGGAGGCCTTATGGACCCCCCCTGAGCCAGAGCTTGATTCATTTCTATTTCTTGGGGCCACAAAGTAGTTTGGGGCTTTATTACTATCATGTACCTATGCCATGCTTTACTGCTTTATTTAAGATTGTGCGTGGAGCACCTATACTGTTTAGGATTGCGGAGTGTTTTCGCGGTATCGACAAGCCCAGTCACACTTTCGGGTTCCCAGTCGTTTACAGCCATTGGTGCAAACCTTGGGTCCGTCTCAGAGTCGGCAAACTTTGTTGCAGGTAGCTTAATGGGGTGGCCCCGTGAAATATTTATGAATCCTGTGATCGCTTTGTCGTGAATGCCTCGTTGGGTTTTGAGTTGGTTTTTCCGAGGTTGATCGAGTGTGTGTTGCTATTTGTCCACCCTTGCAGGGTAAAACTTTCTGAAAGCCGTGTCCATGGTTATGGACGACTTGGAGCACAGTATCTCGATCATAGACAAGCATAACTAAAGTAGTGCTATCAACTTGACTTAATATATGACTAGTAACTAGATTCAACTATAACGGAATGGATATTAAAAATGCCAACAACTGCTGGATCTGGGTTGTTTTGTTATATATGCCTAGTAAGTATTGCAACTCCAATGGAATGTGATAAAAGTGCCAACAACTGCTGGGTTTTGGGATTCCTCAGGATAAGTATATCTGACTAGTAAATGTTCCAACTATAACAGAATGGTAATTAAAACTGCCCACTACTTATGCTTCAGGATGACTCATGCTATCAATATCTGATTAATAAGTACTACAACTATAACAGAATGAGTAAAACTGCCAACTGTGTGAATTCCTTGGCCCGACTTCCTCGTTTGGTCTCGAGGGGGAAATACCAGGATGGGTATGTTTGGTGTTAGCTTCAGGTAGGATCTGAATAGCCGCCAGTGATACCAAGTCTCTATAGGTTGTTTAGTGCCGCTGCGCTGCCGCTTCAGCCCACCATACCTATGTAGGCGAGAGCCGCCGAATTCTAGCCTCGCTGTGTACTAGCCTCAGTACTGACGCTCCTCTTTTTCCTTTGCCTTTGTCGGCACCCCCTTTTGTTTTAGCAGGTTTGAGATCGACGTTGTTAGCAGGGTTACCCTTCCGGCTTGGCCTGGGCAGGGTTATGGACGCCATTGGTTATTCTTCAGGGCTCTTAGCCCCGTTTGCATCTTGTTCGTAATCGGATGCTATATCGTTTTCAAGGTGATTTGGATCTTTGTATTGTATATCTGTATTCTTGACTCGTTGAGTCGTTGTTGTATATATATCTGTTCTGTGGGTCCCATCGAGGACTGTTGTGTAATGGTGCTACTTCTATTTCGACCTGCACGAAAGTGCCTGGTGGGCATCCTTGAATCGTTTCTATGCGGGTTTGGTGGAAAGGGCTAAAACTTGCATAGGGCCGATTCGAGGGTGTTACACCTATTCTAGAGGATTATTATCACTTGTGATGTATAGAGAGAATTGTAATCTTGCAAGCCTTGGATATAGATACAAGATGAATTTAAAGGAGTTAATGGATGGAGTTAGAAGTAGCTACATTGATGGATTCATCAAGGGTAGTTCAGCAATGGAAGTTATATATACTAGAAGAATGAAGAAGGGGTATTGTTGAAGTGGCATGACCATGTCATCATATGATGATGGATATGATGGAGTCAGATGATGGACTTATTCAGGATGTGATCTTTGTGAATAAAATAAGAGAGATAAATAGAGTATATTTAGGAAAGGAATTCCATAACTATGTGATAAGCTTAGTGAGGTATTAAGGTAAGGATTCTTTATAAACCTTTAACCAACAGTATATCAAGCCATGACAAGACTCATGTCTACTTCATTATTTAAAACCCTAGAACCAAATGGATAGGGAAACCATTTCCTATTCCTAGGTAATCATTGAACAATACCTCTTGGACAATACCTCTTGAACACTACCGATAACTTGCGAGACAAGAAGAAGTCTAAAGATACAAAGTTTGAAGGGCCTACCCTAAACTGTAACCGACTCGACCTGCTACCTAAGACCTGGCCTATCCATATAAAGGCTAGGAGGGGGCGGTAATGAGGACACACGCAACCCTAGTTTCGACAACCCTCGCCAGATTGCATCTGTGCACCTTGTAATCTTCGATTCCTTCGTTAATTCCAAGAGCAGACAAGCAGAAGTAGGGACCTCTGCGAGTCCTGAACCTGGGTAAACCTTGCGTCCCCGTGTGCTTGTTTGCTAGCAGATTGATGCTTCCAGCGCTCCCTCCTTCTCCAAAACCCAAGTCCATAACAATGGGCATTGATGAGTTAAACCCTCGTCAATTGGCGCCATCTGTGGGAATTGGGAGTGCTGATGTCGCGGCTTCTTCGGCCTCATCAACCACGATCTACAACTCCGCAACAGCGGAGATTCTCCAGCTCTTTGGCGCACTTCACCGTCCACACGCCTGCCACTCTGCCGGCTTTCGAGTCTGTGGGCGACAGAATCAGCCTGGCGATAGGAAGCTTTCGCTTCCAAGTTGGTCAGATGGGCACGCTTCGCATGCCTAACCAGCCAACGTCATCCGCGATTGCTCCAGCATCGTGGTTCCCGCCACCAATCGGCACCCTCAGTGAGCTCGACACCTCAGCAACAGCTGAGAGCATGGACAATGATAGCAATCGCGAATCCGATCTAGGCGGCTTAGCAACGGAAGATGGAGTCTACGGCTCCGGATCTGAAAGTTGCGGGAGCAACAACTCCCCCAGCCACTTCATGTGCACCGTAATTAACACTGGCGACTCCACCGCTAATCGCGAAAACTGTGGCAATGGATCTGGCACCGATCCGCCAAACGGTGGCATCCCTAATGGCAGACCTCCCAACGGCGGCCCCACCAACAGTGGCAATGACGCGCCCGTCAACAATGGAGGGGCAGTCGTTCCCCCAACCATGGTGAACGAGCACACTGGCGAACATGTCATGATCAAGCTCAACGATCTCGATTGGGCTCGCTGCCGAGACGCCCTGCAAGGCAATCCTCTGCCCCCAGGCACACCGCAAGAACTGCTGATGGGCTATCATTGGCTGCTGAAGGAAGAGTACAGACGCCAGCTACAAACAATCGTGCAACTCAAAGCGCGTAAAAAGGCGATAGACGAGTCGAGCCTTCGAAGGGCTGGGCTCTCCTCCCATGAAGGATCCTCCTCCAAAGGCAACGAGTATGTGGCCAACAAGAGACGATCTCGAATGGCCCATCTCACCGAGTAGGAGCGCATAGAAGCTGCAAAAGTCCTCGACTTCAGCTCTATGACAGTCGACACATGGGGGCAATGTGGTCCCAAAGACGCCGCAAGCAGCGGTGTCAGCGGCCACCATGTACCTACTCAACAACCAGCCGCTAGCTGGAGATCCCCGAGCTGCCATGCACCAATCTACGATCACAGGTTTGGGGCTAATCAAGGCCGCTCTCGACAAAGAGCCGACGCCGGAGCCGAAGAAAAACAATGCTCTGGCAAAACGCTATTCCTCACCCTCGTCCAGCGATGACAGTCACGATCTGTCTCGACGTCGCTGCTCACGGCGACACGACCACGACTATGACGCGCATGATGACATCACGCAGCACAAAATCGACAAGTCAAGGGCACGACGTGCCCGATCGACTAACTCAGAGGACAAAGATGTGGAGCTCTGTGGTGCCAGATGCTTCAGCAGGGCCATCAGACAAAAGCGAATGCCCAAGGGGTTCAAGCTCCCATCGGAGAACCCAAATTTTGACGGCCTACAGGACCCGAAAATCTGGTTGGAAGACCACATCTCTTCTGTCAGGCTCCATGGTGGGAGTCAAAGCACTGCCATGCAATGCCTACAGCTACAGCTGCAGGGCGCCGCCCGATCTTGGCTCAATAACCTCCCCCGCGGATCCATTCGCAGCTGGGATGAGCTGGTCTACAGCTTTGTGCGCAACTTCAAGGGCACCTACAAAAGGCCCGCGTCAATCGAAGAGCTGAGATGCTGCCAGCAAAGGTCGGGAGAGTCATTACGCTCGTACATCCAAAGGTGGTCCATCATCAAGAACTCCATAGAAAATATCTCGGAGGACCGGGCGATTGACGCATTCAACGGCGGCGTTCGCCGCATAGGGATCAGGGAGGAGCTGGGCCGCTCGAAGCCCAAAACCATTGACCACCTGATGAAAATCGTGAATCGGTGGGCAGATGGAGAAGATTCGGTGAAAAATCGCGTTCACTCTGACGACGAAGCAGAGCTCGAGCACAGACGCGATCGCCGAAGCAAACGTCGAATGCGCATCTACGATGACCGCGACGACGTCAACATGGTCGCAGCCGGCTATGCCTACAGGCGTGACGACAACCGCAACAGCGGCTATCACAGCGGTGGACACCGCAACTCCGGGAAAACCACCCAAGTATGGTAGCACCGCACTCGCGAAGAGGCACCCGTGACAACAATCGAGGACAAACTATCCGGGCCGTGCAACATGCAGTTCTACATCGACAAGGACGATGGCAAGAAGAAATCCAGCCACCTCCTCAAGGACTGTCGTGAGTTCCTCAAACTCCACGAGGGTCTGGCATGGATGAATTGTGATGCCGTCAACAGGGGCTACGGAGTCGCCCCAGGCGCTGTAGCACATGGAGCTCCTCCTCCACCACCTGGAATGCCACCACCTGCGGCCGCACCGGTCCATGATCAAGGCGGCGAGCCATACCCATGGGCTGTGGGCAACATGATGATCCAAAAGGGATGCCCCTCGAATTGAGTGCAGAAGGCCATCACTCGCCAAGTTAACTTGGAAACAAACTCACCACCATCCACCACTAAGTACCTCAGTGGAAGCGACTCATGCATTACCTTCGACAAGCGCGATCACCCGCGTCAAGTACCCCGCCCAGGCCATTGTCTCCTCATACTCGAGGCACAAACTGGAGGCTTCGACATGAGTCACGTTTTCATGGATGGTGGAAGCGGCATCAACCTTATGTTCGTGAGTACCTTGTGAGCAATGAGGATCCCTCTGACCTGCCTAGAGGTCTCGGACACGACATTCCACGGCATCGTCCCAGGCAAGGGCATATACCCCCTTGGCAAAATCAACCTCGACGTCATCTTTTCTCGGCGTGAACGCATCGACTTCGAAGTCGCCGACCGACCTCGACAGCATTCATCAGATCCTCGGACCTGTCGTGTTCGCCAGGTTCATGGTAGTGCCGCACTACGCCTACCTGCAGATGAAAATGCCAGGCCCCAACGGTGTCATCACAATCAACGGGAGCTTCGAGAGGTCCGACAGGAAATTCAACAGAATTTCCTAGTCCTTCGGCATGCAGGAAGAACTCGCAAGATTGAAGGAGTCGACAGACAACAGTTTGCCTCCCCTGAGCCGGCCAAGTTCACCCGACTTGTCCTTCGACTCGTCGGTGCACACGAAAAAAGTTCAGGTCCACCCATCGGACCCGGCCAAGACGGACATCATCGCCATAAACTTGAGTCCCGCATAGGAATTCGCACTCGCCGAATTCCTCCGTGAGCACTAGGAAATCTTCGCTTGGTGTCCAGCGGACATGCTAGGAGTTCCCAGGGAATTCGCCGAGCACGCACTCACTGTCAACTCAGACACAAAGCCAGTCAAGCAAACAATTCGGCGACTATCTGAGCCAAGAGCAGAAGCGGTCGGAATGGAGATCAATGGACTCCTCGATGCCAAATTCATACGCGAGATCAAGGAAAGCACTTGGCTCGCCAATACAGTGCTAGTACCAAAAAAGGACACAGATATCCTACGGATGTGCGTGGATTTTACCTCTCTGAATAAGCACTGCCCAAAGGATCACTTCCCGCTGCCACGAATCAACCAGATCATCGACTCCACTGTGGGATGTGAGCGCCTCTGCTTCCTCGACGCCTACTCAGGCTACAATCAGATTCGAATGAAGGAGGAAAATCAAGAGAAAATAGCGTTTACAGCGCCTTTTGGTGTGTTCTACTACAACACAATGCCCTTCGGGCTAAAAAACGCAGCAGCAACCTATCAGCGGTGCATGCAGGCTTGGCTCAAGAACCAACTTGGTCGCAACATCCAAGTCTATGTTGACGACATCATAATCAAGACCAAAGAGGAAGCCTCGCTAATCGAGGATTTATGTGAAACCTTCGCCAACCTCGACCGCTACCGGATCAAGCTCAATCCGGACAAATGCGCCTTCGGCGTACCATCTAGGCAACTACTCGGGTATCTCATCTCCGCGAGAGGGATCGAAGCGAACCTGAAGAAAATAAAAGCCATACTGGCCATGGAGAAGCCGAAGAACGTAAGAGGTGTCTAGCAGCTGGCTGGGCAAATTGCGGTGCTCAGTCAATTCATCAATCGAATGGGTGAAAAGGCACTACCCTTCTACCAACTTCTCCGCAAAGCTGACAAGTTTGAGTGGAACAATGAGGCACAGGAAGCATTCGAAGACCTCAAGCGTCATCGCCTACCTCACCGATCTGACCCCACGCAAAAGGGAACCACTGTTGCTATACATCTCCGCCACCAACCAGGTGGTTAGAATGGTACTCGTGGTGGAACGAGCCGAGGAAAACAAGGTCCACGGGGTACAGCACCCAGTCAACTACCTCAACGAGGTGCTCACGCCAACAAAACAGCGGTACCCGCACTACCAGAAGTTGTCATATGGCATCTTCATGACAGCCAGACGACTGCGCCACTACTTCCAGGAGCACCCAATCGTGGTGGTCAACGACGCCCCGGTTGGACATATCCTCAACAACCCCGACGCCACCGGACGAGTCGTGCTTTGGGGAATCGAGCTGTCTCCATGAGACATTACATACGAAAGTTCTCCCTGACTTCCTCGTGCACTGGATGGAGAATCAGCTCCCTGAAAAACCAGATATTTCTTATCTCTGGACAATGCACTTCGACGGATCCAAGCGAAAGGATGGAGCTGGCGCAGGTGTCATACTGACATCGCCTCAGGGAGACAAGCTGAAATACATCCTACGAATGCAGTTCACCGCCTCCAACAACGAAGTTGAATACGAGGCCCTGTTGCACGGGATGCGGATGGCAAAAGCCTGCGGCGCCAAGAGGCTAATAATCTACGGAGACTCCAAACTGGTCATCAACCAGACAATGTGATGGGTTCGTAGCATGGAAAACAAAAAATTTCTACCGCAAGAACGAACAAAACCCAAATCTAATCTAGATAAAAGCCAAGATCTAATCTATTAGACATGTGCAACGAGATAGATCTGTAGTAACCCTTGTAGATCCGAAAGCCTTGTGCAAGATCGGATCTCGTGGTTGATGTAGACGATCACCTGCCGATCTCAAGATCGAGTAGACGATCCTTCGGCCCAATCCAGCAGCGCTGGCAGTCACACATGCGGAGTCGATGCAGACCTTCCTCTCCCCGTTCCAGCGAGCAGCGGAGGTAGTAGATCTCTCCACGGAATCCCAGCAGCATGACGGCGTGGTGGTGGTGGAGTAGAGAATTCTGCAGGGCTTCGCCTAAGCCTGAGCAGAAGGAAGGAGGAGGAGAGAGGCGGCTAGGGCAAGAGTGGAGGGGCAAGGGGGTGGCGCCTCCACCCCTCTATATATAGAGGGAGGGGTGCGGCCTAGGGTTCCCACCCCTATGCCCATCTCCTAGGGCCGGCGCACAAGGGGGGCTTGGGGGGAGTTTCCTTCCCCCCAAGTTTCGCATTTTTCTTTCTTGGTTTTCAAATAAAACTCCATAGAAATTTCTAGAACCTTCCGGAACATTCCGAAACCTTCTAGAACCCCCATATAAACACTCTGAGACATTTCCGAACCTAGAAAATGATCTCCATTATATGAATCTTATTCTTTGGACAATTCTGGATCTCCTCGTGATGTCTCAGATCCAATCCGAGACTCCGAACAACATTCGGTCTCCAACGCACATTCCATATCTACCTAAACAGCATCGAACCTTAAGTGTGTCACCCTACGGTTCGTGAATATGCAGACATGATGGAGACACCTCTCCGATCAATAACCATCAGCGGGATCTAGAGATCCATAACAGCTCCCACATACTCAACGATGACTTCGTGATCGATAGAACCATTAACATACGAAACCAATTCCCTTTGTCACGCGATATTCTACTTATCCGAGGTTTGATCCTCGGTATCTCCATACCTAGTTTACCTCGTTACTGACAAGTACTCTTTACTCATTCCATGTTATGTCATCCCTTGTGACCTAGTCACATGCTTGCAAGCTAACTAGATGACATTCCACCGAGAAGGCCCAGAGCATATCTATCCATCATATGGATGGACAAATCCCAATCTTGGTCCATGCGCTTCAACACATACTTTCAGAATACCCAATGACACTTTTATAACCACCCAGTTATGGAGAGGTGTTTGATGTCATCAAAGCACCCATCCGGTGATGGTGATTAAGATAACCTCATGGTCAAAGGATTAGGTTACTATGCATTTGAAAGCTTGTAGCAATACGAACTAAATGACTTGATCTTATGCTACACTTACTATGGGTGTGTGTCCATCACATCATTCTCCTAATGATATGACCTTGTTATTAATGACATCCAATGTCCATGATCAGGAAACCATGATCATCTATTAATCAACAAGCTAGTTCAACAAGAGGCTTACGAGGGACTCTTTTATGTTTACAAAACACACAAGTATCAGTGTTTCCTAATAATACAATTATAGCATGGGATGTAAACATTCATCATAAACACAAAGATATAATAATAACCACTTTTATTATTGCCTCTTGGGCATATCTCCAACAGTCTCCCGCTTGCACTAGAGTCAATAATCTAGATTACATGGTAATATACCTAACACCCATGGCGTTCTGGTGTTGGTCATGCTTTGCTCTAGGGAGAGGTTTAGTCAACGGATCTGCCACATTCAGATCAATGTGTACTTTGCAAATCTTTATGTCACCATCTTGGACATACTGGCGAATAGCATGGAAACATAGCTTGATGTGCTTCAGCTTGCTATGTGACCTTGGATCCTGTGCATTAGCTATGGCACCTGTGTTGTCACAGTAAATGGCCATCGGGTCCAACACACTAGGAACCACGCCAAGTTCAGTAATGAACTCCTTCATCCATATGGCTTCTTGTGCAGCCTCCGAAGCAGCTATGTATTCCGATTCAGTTGAACATTTCGCCACAACGCTTTGCTTGGCACTCCTCCAGCTCACTGTAGCACCATTCAAAATAAATACGTATCCGCATCGTGACTTGATTCATCCGGATCGGTGTTCCAACTAGCATCGCTTAACTGCTTACAACAAGCTGTTCATCACCTCCATAAGAAAGAACCATATCCTTAGTCCTATTTAGGTACTTTAGGATATTCTTGATCATTGTCCAAAGGCTCCATTCCAGGATCACTTTGATATCTGCTAGTCAAACTAACAGCATGTGCTATATCCGGTCTTGTACACAGCATGGCATACATGATAGAACCTATGGCCGAGACATAGGGAATATTATTCATTTTCTCTCTATCTTCTGTCGTAGTTGGACTTTGAGTCTTACTCAAGGTCTTACCTGATAACATGGGCACGAACCCTTTCTTGCTCTCTTCCATTCTAAACTTCTTTAGAACTTTGTCCAAGTATGTACTTTGTGAAAGCGCTATTAGGCGTCTTGATCTACCTCTATAAATCTTGATGCCTAGAATATATGCCGCTTCGCCAAGATCCTTCATTGAAAAACTATTATTCAAATAGGCTTTGACACTATTAAGAAGTTCTATATCATTCCCAATCAACAATATGTCATCTACATACAGTACTAGGAATGCTACAGAGCTCCCACTCACTTTCTTGTAAATACAAGTTTCTACATAAGTTTGTATAAATCCAAAGTTTTTGATTACTTTATCAAAACGTTGATTCCAACTCCGGGATGCTTGCTTCAGTCCATAAATGGAGCACTGAAGTTTGCATACCTTGTCAGCATCTTTAGGATCGACAAAACCCTTGGGTTATACCATATACAACTCTTCCTCAATGTCTCCATTAAGGAACACCGTTTTGACATCCATCTGCCAAATCTCATAATCGAAATATGGAGCAATTGCTAATAAAATCCTCACAGACTTTAGCTTTGCTACTGGTGAGAATGTCTCATGATAGTCAACTCCTTGAATTTTTCGGAACCCTTTCGCGACAAGTCGAGCTTTATAGACGGTAACATTACCATCAGCATATGTTTTTCTCTTGAAAATCTATTTGTTCTCGACAGCCTTACGACCATCCGGTAAGTCCACCAAAGTCCATACTTGGTTTTCGTAAATGGATCCCATCTCGGATTTCATGGCTTCTAGCCATTTGTCGGAATCTGGGCTCACCATAGCTTCTTCATACGTCGCAGGGTCATCAGTGTTGTCCACCAACATGACGTTCAAGGCAGGGTCATACTAATCAGGAGTGGTATGAACCCTCGTTGACCTGCGAGGTTTAGCAGCAACTTCATTCGAAGTTTCATGATCACCGTCATTAGCTTCCTCTCCAATTGGTGCAGGCGGCACAAAAACATCTTCCGGTGCTGCGCTACTCTCAACTCCGAGAGAAGGTTCAATAACCTCGTCGAGTTCTACTTTCCTTCTAGTCACTTCCTTCGAGAGAAACTCCTTCTCAAGAAAGGATCCATTCTTGGCAACAAAAACTTTGCCTTCGGATCTATGATAGAAGGTATACCCAATTGTTTCTTTAGGGTATCCTATGAAGACGCATTTCTCCGCTTTGGGTTCAAGCTTATCAGGTTGTAACTTCTTTACATACGCTTCACAACCCCAAACTTTAAGGAACGACAACTTAGGTTTCTTTCCAAACCACAATTTGTACGGTGTCATTTCAATGGATTTAGATGGTGCCCTATTTAAAGTGAATGTGACTATCTCTAATGCATAGCCCCAAAACGATAGTGGTAAATCTGTAAGAGACATCATAGGCCGAACCATATTTAAGAGAGTTCGATTACGATGTTCGGACACACCATTACGCTATGGTGTTCCCGGCGGTGTCAACTGCGAAAGTATTCCGCATTTCTTTAAATGCATGCCAAACTCATAACTTAGATATTCACCTCCGCGGTCAGAACGCAGAAACTTAATCTTCTTGTTACGATGATTTTCCACTTCACTTTGAAATTCCTTAAACTTCTCGAAAGTTTCGGACTTATGTTTCATAAAGTAGACATACCCATATCTACTTAAGTCATCTGTGAAAGTGAGAACATAACGATATCCACCACGTGATGCTACACTCATTGGACCGCACACATCGGTATGTATTGTTTCCAATAAGTTTGTAGCTCGCTCCATTATACCAGAGAATGGAGTCTTAGTCATTTTTCCCATTAGACATGCTTCGCATCTTTCAAGTGATTCAAAATCAAGTGATACAAGAAGTCCATTAGAATGGAGCTTCTTCATACGCTTAACTCCAATGTGACCAAGACGACAGTGCCACATGTATGTAGAATTATCATTCAATTTTGTTCGTTTAGCATCTATGTTGTGAACATGTGCATCACTACTATCGAGATTCAGTAAGAATAAACCATTCATCTCAGGTGCATTACCATAAAAGATATTACTCATATAAATCGAACAACCTTTATTCTCAGACTTAAAAGAGTAACCGTCTCGCAATAAACAAGATCCAGATATAATTTTCATGCTTAACGCAGGCACCAAATAACAATTATTCAAATTTAAAACTAATCCTGAAGGTAGATGCAGAGGGAGCGTGCCGACGGCGATCACATCAACCTTGGAGCCATTTCCAACGCGCATCATCACCTCGTCTCTTGCCAGTCTTCGCTTATTCCGCAGCTCCTGTTTCGAGTTACAAATATGAGCAACCGAACCAGTATCAAATACCCAGGCACTACTACGATTACTAGTAAGATACACATCAATAACATGTATATCGAATATACCTTTCTTCTTGATGTTGCCGTTCTTCAGATCTGCCAGGTACTTGGGGCAGTTACGCTTCCAGTGACCAGCACCCTTGCAGTAGAAGCATTCAGTTTCAGGCTTAGGACCAGCCTTGGGCTTCTTAGCAGGTGTGGCAGCTTTCTTGCCGTCCTTCTTGAAGTTGCCCTTGTTCTTAGGCTTGCCCTGTTTCTTGAAATTGGTGGTCTTATTGACCATCAACATTTGGTGCTCCTTCTTGATCTCCACTTCAGCAGTTTTCAGCATGGACGATAGTTCAGGCAACGTCTTGTTCATGCAGTGCATATTGTAGTTCATCACAAAGTTCTTATAACTCGGTGGCAGTGATTGGAGGACACGGTGAATCCCTAACTCATTAGGAATCATTATCCCCAACTCTTGGAGCTTTTTTGCGTGCCTAGACATGGTGAGCATGTGCTCGCTAACGGAGCTACCCTCTTCCATCTTACAGTTAAAGAACTTTTCGGAGGCCTCATAGCTCTCCACGGCCACGTGAGTCTCAAAAATGAGCTTGAGCTCCTTAATGATCTTGAACGGGTCATGGTGCTCAAAGCGCTTCTGAAGCTCCGTTTCTAAACCATACAGGATGGCACACTGAACTGTGGAGTAATGATTTTTCCGAGTGGCGTAAACATTCTTTACGTCATCGGTGGCATCTTTTGTAGGTGGGTCACCTAGCGGTGCTTCGAGCACATAGGTCAACTAACCAGCCCTGAGGACAATCTTCAGTCCACGGAGCCAGTCCGTGAAGTTGCTTCCATTGTTCTTAAGCTTTTCTTTCTCTAGGAACGGATTGAAATTGATGGAGAGGTTCGCCATAATCTACAACAAATTTGCAAGTAGTTTAGACTAAGTTTATGATAAATTGAGTTCAGTTTTAATTCTTAAATTAACTAGATGAACTCCCACTTAAAACAACATCCCTCACATTGTCTTAGTGATTACACGAACCAAGTCCACTACACCAAGTCCGATCTTCACAAGAGAAGATGTAGTTTCATCGGCGAACAATCTTCATGTTCATCATATCATTTATATGACTCATGCTCTACCTTTCGGTATTCCATGTTCCGAGACCATGTTTGTACATGCTAGGCTCGTCAAGATTAACCTTAGTTTCCACATGTGCAAATTTGGCTTGCACCCGTTGTATGCACACATAGAATCTATCACATCCGATCATCACGAGATGCTTCGAAACGACGAGTCTTCGCAATGGTGCCAACTAAGGATGAACACTTTATTACTTCATATTTAGTGAGAGGGATCATATTATAATGCTACTGTCGCGATCTAAGCAATACAAGATGCATAAAGGATTAACATCACAGGCAATTCATAATTAGTGTGATATGATATGGCCCTTTCTTCTTGTGCCTTTGATCTCCATCTCCAAAGCACGGACATGATCTCCATCATCACCAGCATTGCATCAAGGTCAGTGGCGCCGCTTCATGGTTGTCCATCATCACTAGCAACTATTACAACTACTTGGAATAAAGCTATTACAAGATGAATAGACTCGCAGGTCTTAACAGAATTAAAGACAACCATTAGGCTCCTGCCGGTTGCCATATTACAACTAGGATCATTGCATACATCAAATATAATCACAATCACATGATGGCCATATCACATCACAAAACCCCTGCAAAAACAAGTTAGACGCCTCTAATTTTCTTTGCATGTTTTACGTGGTTTGGGGCTTTCGAATAAGAACGGATCTTACCTACGAAACTGAACCACAGCGTTGATACAAGTGCTATCAAGTGCAAAGTGTAAATTGGATCTATACTATGGTGGGAGAGACAGACATCCGCAAAGCCACTTGTGCAAAGCAAGTTACACGTCAAGCGTGGAGCAAGTCTCATGTGCGATGACATGTAAGGTTAGCCCGAGCCGCTTCATCCCACCATACCGCAAGATGCAAAGTACACAAAGCAAAAGACGACACGAGCACCAACGCCCACAAAACCAATGTTTTCTACTCGTGCAATAGATCTACGCATAAACACGGCTGT
The DNA here is from genome assembly GCA_023614405.1 of Avena insularis. Taxonomy (NCBI): domain Eukaryota; kingdom Viridiplantae; phylum Streptophyta; class Magnoliopsida; order Poales; family Poaceae; genus Avena; species Avena insularis. Next base: position 451,943,669 of record CM042690.1, read on the forward strand.
GATACCACAGATGGGTTCGTAGCATGGAAAACAAAAAATTTCTACCACAAGAACGAACAAAACCCAGATCTAATCTAGATAAAAGCCAAGATCTAATCTACTAGACATGTGCAACGAGATAGATCTGTACTAACCCTTGTAGATCCGAAAGCCTTGTGCAAGATTGGATCTCGTGGTTGATGTAGACGATCACTTGCCGATCTCAAGATCGAGTAGACGATCCTTCCGGCGCCGCGTTCCGGCAGCACTTCCTGATCGGTCACTGCGTGAGTCGTCAGACCTTCCTCTCCCTGTTCCAGCGAGCAGCGGAGGTAGTAGATCTCTCCACGGAATCCCAGCAGCACGACGGCGTGGTGGTGGTGGTGGAGTAGAGAATTCTGCAGGGCTTTGCCTAAGCCTGAGCAGAAGGAAGGAAGAGGAGAGAGGCGGCTAGGGCAAGAGTGGAGGGGCAAGGGGGGTGGCGCCTCCACCCCTCTATATATAGAGCGAGGGGTGCGGACTAGGGTTCCCACCCCTAGGCCCATCTCCTAGGGCAGGCACACAAGGGGGGCTTGGGGGAGTTTCCTTCCCCCCCAAGTTTCCCCTTTTTCTTTCTTGGTTTTCAAGTAAACTCCATAGGAATTTCTAGAACCTTCCGGAACATTCCGAAACCTTCTAGAACCCCCATATAAACATTCCGGGACATTTCCGAACCTAGAAAATGATCTCCATTATATGAATCTTATTCTCCGGACAATTCCGGATCTCCTCGTGATGTCTCAGATCCAATCCGAGACTCCGAACAACATTCGGTCTCCAACGCACATTCCATATCTACCTAAACAGCATCGAACCTTAAGTGTGTCACCCTACGGTTCGTGAATATGCAGACATGATGGAGACACCTCTCCGATCAATAACCATCAGCGGGATCTGGAGATCCATAACGGCTCCCACATACTCAACGATGACTTCGTGATCGATAGAACCATTAACATACGAAACCAATTCCCTTTGTCACGCGATATTCTACTTATCTAAGGTTTGATCGTCGGTATCTCCATACCTAGTTCTACCTCGTTACTGATAAGTACTCTTTACTCGTTCCATATTATGTCATCCCTTGTGACCTAGTCACATGCTTGCAAGCTAACTAGATGACATTCCACCGAGAGGGCCCAGAGCATATCTATCTGTCATATGGATGGACAAATCCCAATCTTGGTCCATGCGCTTCAACACATACTTTCAGAATACCCAATGACACTTTTATAACCAGCCAGTTACAAAGCGGTGTTTGATGTCATCAAAGCACCCATCCAGTGATGGTGATTAACATAACCTCATGGTCAAAGGATTAGGTTACTATGCATTTGAAAGCTTGTAGCCATACAAACTAAATGACTTGATCTTATGGTACACTTACTATGGGTGTGTGTCCATCACATCATTCTCCTAATGATATGACCTTGTTATTAATGACATCCAATGTCCATGATCAGGAAACCATGATCATCTATTAATCAACAAGCTAGTTCAACAAGAGGCTTACTAGGGACTCTTTTATGTTTACAAAACACACAAGTATCAGTGTTTCCTAATAATACAATTATAGCATGGGATGTAAACATTCATCATAAACACAAAGATATAATAATAACCACTTTTATTATTGCCTCTTGGGCATATCTCCAACACAATGCACGAGTGTGACGCACTAAACAGCAATATGATCGCCTACCGCGACCTGTACGACACACTCGAAGGGGACTTCGACGGCTGCGAGCTGCGGCACATAGGCCGTGAAAGCAATGAAGAGGCAGAAGCACTTGCCAACATTGGATCTACCTTCGCCCCCATACAACCTGGAGTATTTCTCGAGTGCATCTGCAAACGCTCCATCAAGCCAAAGGCCGTAGAGAAGAAAACAAGCGCAACAACAGACTCGGGGGCTACGCCACCCAATGAGCCAATGGCACTCGCCAACCTCTATGCACCATTGTAATCTTCGATTCCTTCGTTAATTCCAAGAGCAGATAAGCAGGAGTAGGGACCTCTACGAGGCCTAAACCTGGGTAAACCTTGCGTCCATGTGTGCTTGTTTGCTAGCCGATTGATGCTTCCAGCGCTCCCTCTTTCTCCAAAACCCAAGTCCATAACAATGGGCATTGATGAGTTAAACCCTCGTCAGGATGTGAGTTTATTAAATTCCTCAAAGCTCATGATAACCACTAGAAAGTGAACATCTTCATTAATGATTGTTATTAATACATAAAGAATTAACCAAGATGGTTCTATGATAATTCTAAACACTACTATTCTAGTAGAACTTAATTAGGGAAATCTCCAAGTGTTGAGAACCATAAAGTTTAAATCACCATTAGAATAATAAAGCTTATAATTAAGCAAGACTTAATAATCTATAAATAATTTTGTAACATATTTTACAGAATTTCAAGCACCCAAGCATATAAAAAATGTTCAGTACATATTCACAAAGTATTACAAATGAAATTCAAACTTTAAATAGATAGAGAAATAGAAAACAGAATCAGAAATAAAAAATGAAACATAAGTATTTCTGGCCATATCTCAACTTGTCTTCCCCCTATCTAACACCCACAAGCAGCAGCAACCACCCACACCGGCCCGCAACAGCAGCCCAACTTTCCTCTCTCTCTCGCCGACAGGTGGGGCAGTGGATGGACTGCGGTTTGAGTTTGAAAATGCGCCAGGGGGTTTTCTGCAAAAAGCGCTTCATCGCCTTCCTCGCCTGCTGGAAGCAGCTGCGTGGCCACGCGGCTACCGTCGATCCTCCGTTGTGTTGCGATGCTCTTCGCCGTTGTTGGGGGAGCATATAAGACCACCACGTCGTCCTCTACTTCCTCATACCAATCTCATCCCCTCTCACGCCTTCTAGAGCAAACCCCCTTCCCTGCCGAAACCCTAGTCACCTCTCGTCATTGTTCCGGCCATTTCCGATCATCCCTCGCCTCGTCGAGGCCATCGCTGGAAATGCCGGCGTGTCCTTGTTCGTCTCCTACAAGCCACGCAAGCAGGCGCTCCATGAGTGGCGTGGAATTGAGCTTGAAGCTTTGTTGTCATTGCCGTTGTTGATTTGATGCCATCTGACCTTCCCACGCTTCACCAACCACACCATCGGTATCCCGGTGAGCCAACGGTGCTCAGGCACCTCTCCGCTCATTCTCTCTCGCTCTGGTTCATCCCCGTCATGATCATCCGAAAAGCGTCGCCGCTAGCCGACGTCGTCTGTTGTGCTCCGGCGACCAAAACCCGGCTGCGCGACTATCAGCCAACTCGTCGTGGCCGTCTGCACCTAACCAGAGCATCCCCGTGATGCCGCAAACCCCCGATCGACAGATCGATGCACGATCTGGAGGATCATTCCCTGTTGACATCAGCGTGACATCACGCTGATGTCATAATTTTTTATAATATATGTTATTATTGTTTTCCTATAAGTGATAAATACCTAGAATGTGACATGTCCAGTGGCCCACGAGTCAGTGACTAGGGCTAGGAATAGCCCAGATGAGAAAAGCCCTCACCTTATGCTGACATCAACATTACCTCATAAACCTATTTAATGTTTATTTTTAATTTTAAGAAAATGGTTAAATCTTATAAGTTCAATATCTTTTGTTTTATAATTCAAAAAATATATATAATATATCAAAATTGTTAGAAAAATAAATTATTTAATTTAACTTTATTATCAAACATTATAGTTAAAATATTATTATTTAATAAAGATTTTATAAGAAATAATACTTTGAAAATTCATTTTTTTAATATTGGTAAATGAGAAAAATATAAATAATATATCAAAAATCTTAGAAAAACAAAATAAAGACTTATAAATTTGTTTTATACATTTTTATATCACTTAACTAATATTTAGTATTTATTAAGTGTTTATAAAGTCGTAAAACTTATAAAAATCATATCTTATTATTTAAAAATCAAAAAAATACATATAATATACCAAAATGATCATAAAAATAAAACATACCCCTTAAAAATATCATATTTCATAATTGAGGTTAAATAAAAGGTAAAGGTATAATAAATCTTGTTTAAACCCTTTTCTTTTATTTTAATTCCTTAAAAATATATAAATCTTTACTATTGCCTTTACCATTATTTGTTAAAAGTCTCCACTTGCTAGTGGAATATTTATTCAAAAATACTAATTGTTTCCTACTTTAATACTTGTAATTATTAAAAAAACCTTAAAGTGTTAGCTTTAAGTTGACGTACTTGTTTCTTTCTAAATTAATATTTCCCTCAAAAGTTATTCTTTTAAGAAACATTAAAAGTAATCCTTGGACACTTCTTTAAAAGCTCTAATTGATTCTTAATCTTGTTTAAGAAATATTTCAGATATCATGTTTCATTTGAATGCTTTAGTATTATATGCTACTTGTTGTACTTACATATTGTTTCACACACACTCACAAGCCTTAACAAGAAGCACATGTGTAAGCTGATGTAAAAGTACAACACATTCCAAAGAACTCATCACAAACTCCAAGCCCTAGATTAGATACGATTATTTCGGGAATTTGCGTTTATCAACCTGCATTACATTACTTATGTATAATTGCATCTTGCGTCTCTAAACATTAGTCCTTACCGGACCAATGATGTTACTGATACGTTGCTAACATATTTATAATTTTGATGTTCCATGCTTGTTTTATATCTACTCCCTATATTTTGTCACACTTTGCAGTATTTTTATACACTTTCTTGGACTAACCTATTAACAAGATGCCACAGCGCTAGCTGCCTATTTTCTATTTTTGGTTTCAGGAAAGTCAGAAAATCAATATTCTCGGAATTGGACGGGACAAAAGCCAAAGTCAATATTTCACCAAGGAGGACATGGAGCCATAATACGAGACGAAGAGGGGCCAGAGGCTGGCCACACCACCTGGCCATGTGTCCAGGCCTGTCCCGCGCTAGGGGGTGGTGTGGCCGCCTAGGGCACCCCCTCGGCCTCCCCTTTTGCCTATAAGATGCCTCCGATACAGAAAACCTAAGTACCCAATCAAAATTCCATGAAAGAGTCTGTAGCCACCGCCATCTCCATCCCTAGATCGGGAGGGATCTGAAGCTCTTCCTGGCACCCTACCGAAGGGGAGAATTCACCCTAGAGGCCTTCTTCATCACCATGCCTACCTCCGGTGTGATGCGTGAGTAGTTCATCCCTGGACTACGGGTCCATCTAGTAGCTAGATGGTTGGTTCTTCTCCTTTGTTCTGTCATGTTTAGATCTTGTGAGCTCTGTTCATGATCAAGATCATCTATTTGTAATCATACATGTTGTGTTTGTGGGGATCCGATGGATATTGAGATGCTATTTCAGATTGATTATTGATTCTATTATGTCTTTGTTATTTGCAATCTTGCATGCTCTCCGTTGTTAGTACATATCTTGGCCGAGTAGATGCTAGCAACTCCAAGAGGGAGTATTTATGCTCGATAGTGGGTTCATGCCTCTAGGAATCAGGGGAAGTGACAGAAATATCTAAGGTACTAGAGGTGTTGTTGCTGCTAGGGAGAAAACAACAATCCTTTGTTCATAGAACAATCATATTGTTTACTTTACACGCAATAATTAATGCAATTATCTATTGCTTGCAACTTAATAATGGAGGGGGTTCGGATGATACCTGAAGGTGGATTATTAGTCATAGATGCAGTTGGATTACGGTCTATGTATAATGTTTTAATGCCCAATCAAATATCATAGGAGTCAAGATGATTAGTATATGCATGTATGCTTTCTCGATTTTTGTCAATTGCCCCGCTGTAATTTGTTCACCCAACATGTCATCTATCTTAAGGAGAATCACCACAAGTGAACTATGGACCCTGGTCCTTTCTTTTACCATCAATCTACAACTATTTACTATTTTCTGTTTACTTTCTGCAAGCTATATCTTCCACATAATACGTTTAATCCTTTGTTTTCAACAAAACCGATGAGATTACCAACCTCACTGTAAGTTGGGGCAAAGTTCTGTGGTTGTGTTGTACAGGATTCCAAGTTGGAAACAACACCTTGGAGGTGTTTCCTTGCTGCTACTGGTTCGATAACCTTGGTTTCATAACTGAGGGAAAACTTGATGTTGTGCTCATCACACCTTTAGAATTTGGATCTTCTAATGTCTTGAAGACCGTAAGGCAAGCTCACAACTTGCTCATGTCCTTTGATTATTTTCTATCAAATGCTTGTAACTCAATGTGGTCATCACCTGCATTTCAAAAAGGTCAGAAAACACTATTTTCATAATAATATGATTATGGATTATTTACCAAATGGTAGTAATCTATTGATACAGTTCCAGTGGTAAAGGAACATAATATCTAGGACTTAACAACCAATGTCGCTAGTGATTCTAGCGCCGTATATTACGCGTCAACCATAAGACTTGGAATGGGACGGGAAAGTCAGTTGTATCTTCTCCCTTTCGCATGGACGGATGACCTTATCGTGAGGTTGTTGATATTCTCATGGAGAATCCAACACATGGGTGGGACCCCATAATTCCCTACAAGCTAAGTGTCTAGATTTTCTATGCATAGCTCTCTTTGTATAGGTTCACCATAGTTGATGGTGACCGCCAGACAGAGATACTTACAGAGTCTCCAAGAGGCTACCCAAAGAGTAACTTTGGTAGTCCGTCTTGGGGGATCGTGTCTTCATGCGGGGTCGTGTAGAGGGTAGTACTGACTTGGATCTTAGACTGGGCCCCATACCAAGGAAGTGAGGAGAAGCTCGCGGCTTGGTTGTGCAACAAGCCTAAGGTCTCTTATGGGACAAGTGACGCACCTCTGCAGAGTGTAAGAATTGTGATATGTTACTCCCTGTTCCGAGAAGGAGGTACGAAAGCAGTAGGAAAGGAACCCCACGAAGGTTCTGGTCAACCTATGAAGGCTGTCGGACATAGTTTTCAGAATAAAAGCAACCTTTGAAGAAATGTTTATGAAAACCTGCATTGCCTACGACCTATGGTTTGTCACTGTAGAGATAGTTCATCATACACTCCTTTTTAGTGAACTTGCTGAGTACGCTCGTACTCAACCGTACCTTCTTAACCCTTGCTAGGTTCTAAGTTGTTGAAGACGATGCCAACATCAATTTCTACTCAAGAAACCATCATGGACAGCTCAAGTTCTTCAAAAGAGTCAATGAAGTCAACATATACGTCAACCGAAGCGAAGACAAAGTTCTTAAGTAGATAGGAGTAGATTCTCTAGTCATAAAACCTACTTCTGTAGAGCATTGCAATAGCAGCAATGGCAAGCCAAATAGTTTAGATACTAGTCGTAGTTACTAGATAGTTCTGAGTTATTATTTCTGGTTCTTCTTTGTAAGAAGTTCTTTCTCTATCTTTAACCTAGAGTGTTCTTTGGATCTTTTGTAAAGAGTCGAGTTGTAATCTATAGTCATGTCTTGGACCTGCTATGTTTCTGTTGTACCACTCTGAGGGATGTAATACTAGTGAACGGTGTTTCATTAGTGTTATGTCAACAACTATAGTGTACTACATCATGTAGTGTTATGCTAGGTCACCGCAGTGGCGGCGGACAAAATAATCCAGTGTTGCTTCCTAGGGTTTCGCTAGACTTGGCAATTCCACCTGCATGTCCCGCGGTGGCAAGACCGAGACTAGCATCTCACTTGATGTTGTTCCACCTTGTACACGTGTGAGACAGTATAGGCACCACACCTACGGTTCTCATCGGCGGTGTTGGGCAGCAAAGTCCAAGGCGGAAGGTGGAGGAGCATGAAGCCAGTAATGAGGTGGTCTCATGATCGAGCAGTTCACCGAAGCACGAAGTCAGAGGGTTATACATTGCAAATGTATCTATAATTTTTGATGTTCCATGCTTGGTTTTATCCACTTTCTTGTGTTTTGTCCACACTTTGGAGTACTTTTCATATGATTTTTGGACTAACCTATTAACAAGAGCCATAGTGCCAGCTGCCTGTTTTCTGCATGATATTGTTTTGGCTTTATGCTTAATATTCTTTGTTGTAGCATGACTTGTTATAAACAATTGAGATTTCTTAATGTGCCTTGGATGAATCATGCGTTGTTTTAGCATATTAAAGCATAGTATAGTGGTATTCTCCTTTGATGCTTTATTTGGGTTGACTTGGCGCATGCTCACACCATGTTATGACTATCTCAAGTCACCATAAGCCTTTATGATCCTTTATTTTTCAACTTGTAGTATCACTTTATGCTTTGATCAATGATGTTTTGTCGCTCTGCATGATTATGGCCATTATTGCTCTCTTAGTTGGTCGCTCCCAGTCTTTTGCTAGCCTCCACAACTAAGTATGAGTTCCACTCATGCATCCAACTCCCTAAACCAAGTTATTCCAAAGAGTCCACCATACCTACCTACTATCTTATGCTATTCCAAGTATATTCATGCTTTTGTTTACCTTCCGAATTAAACTTGTTATGAGAAAACTAGTGATTAAAGCTCTCACAAACTTGATGGCACACTTTACTTTTCTTGCCCTTAATAAACTTGAACCATTGTGTCGTCTATGTTGTATATGCTTGCAATTATTTTTGGGAATTAGCAGAACCATGCTGTCATGAGGAACGCTTTCAACATTGCACTTGGTACTTGTACCTAGTTGATATCATGCTCTTTTGTATATGGATGTCGTCGGTGTGAAATGAAAGGGGAGCTTGTAAGTCCATGGAGTTATGTATATGTGTTAGAGAAACACCGTCATTGGTCTAATCCATGCTGACATGGTGGAAACCTGTAGCGTAACCATAATGAGCTGTCTATGAAGCATTCTTCTTATAAAAAAAGAGTCCTATATTGAGAAAGGGAGAAAAAGAAAAAAAGAGATTATGAAAAGTGGAAAGAGAGAAAAAAGCACCATATTCCCATGGTAAATAAGAAGATCGCTGAGATGCTCGTTGTCTGGTTGCCTTGTCATTTTGATATGGGGATTCTTCCGTATAATCGGGCAAGGGGTACCCGTTGGCGGTTCTCTATGATACACATGTACTTACGATGACAAGAACTTACCGATGCCTAAACTTGAGTAGCATGAGGAGCGACCCTCGTATACAAGGGACATGAGATTTCTAACTTATACTTTGTCAAGCATGTACACCATAGTTTGTTCACTTTAACCTTAATCACTTCAAGATGCTTATGATAGGGGCAATGAGAGCTGAAAGCTATAAGTACCATAATTTTTGGAAGCTCTTTATGAGACTTGAATCCCTACTTCCTTCTATGAAGGCCTTTCTTCCACCATTATATTGAGTCTCCACCTTCTATCTTTATGCACTTACTTTGAGAGCATAGTGGCCATTCTTAGTTCTATGTGCATTGTCCCAAGACTAGTTGATTGATGCATACCTTGATATTGCTTGTTTTAAACTATTTGTATCTAGTCACTCTTATGAACTTTGAAGGTGTCCTATGCATTTATATTTGCTACTCTATGAGGGACAAGATGAATGCTATTATGCTATGTTTTCTTTATGTGAAACAAACAAACGTCTTGCAAATCATTGTTATTCATGAATCTTTTGTTTGTGCCTTTTCATGTTGGATCATAGTTTCTTTGTCTTATTGCTAGAACTTTGTCTTTCATGTTATTATTGAAGTACTATGATCCCAGCTTTGAATGTTTTACAAATACTTTGATCAAGTCTTTGATGGTGCATGTCACCTCAAAAATTATTCTTTCTTTTTATCACTTACCTACTCGAGGACGATCAGGAGTTAAGCTTGGGGATGTTGATACATTGAAAATGTATCTATAATTTTTGATGTTCCATGCTTGGTTTTATCCACTTTCTTGTGTTTTGTCCACACTTTGGAGTACTTTTCATATGATTTCTTGGACTAACCTATTAACAAGAGCCACGGTGCCAGCTGCCTGTTTTCTGCTATTTTTGATTCCAGGAAAGTCAGAAAATGAATATTCTCAGAATTGGACGGGACAAAAGCCAAAGTGCCTATTTTCAAGTCATGATGCCGTATCGAAGACGAGACGGAGAAGGGCTGGGGGCCGGCCACACCACCTGGCCGCGCGACCAGGCCTGACCCGTGCCAGGGGGTGGTCTGGCCGACCCCAGCATCCCCTCGGCCTCTCCTTCCTCCTATAAGATGCCCTCGGGACGAAAACCCTAAATACCCGATGAAAAATCCACGAAAGAGTTTGTAGCCACCGTCATCTCCATCCCTAGATCGGGAGGGATCTGAAGCTCTTCCTAGCACCCTGTCGGAGAGGGGAATTCACCCTGGAGGCCTTCTTCATCACCATGCAAGCCTCCGGTGTGATGCGTGAGTAGTTCATCTCTGGACTACGGGTCCATGTAGTAGCTAGATGGCTGGTTCTCCTCCTTTGTGCTTTCATGTCTAGATCTTGTGAGCTCCGTTCATGATCAAGATCATCTATTTGTAATTCTGCATGTTGTGTTTGCGGGGATCCGATGGATATTGAGATGCTATTTTAGATTGATTATTGATTCTATCATGTCTTTGTTATTTGTGATCTTGCATGCTTTCCGTTGTTAGTAGCTATCTTGGCCAAGTAGATGCTAGCAACTCCAAGAGTTAGTATTTATGCTTAGTGGGTTCATGCCTCTGGTAATCTGGGGAAGTGACAAAAATCTCTAAGGTACTAGATGTGTTGTTGCTACTAGGGAGAAAACAACAATCATTTGTTCATAGAACAATTGTATTCTTTACTTTACAGGCAATTCGTAAAGCAATAGTCTGTTGCTTGCAACTTAATACTGGAGGGGGTTCGGATGATAACCTGAAGGTGGATTATTAGTCATAGATGCAGTTGGCTGGCGGTGTATGTATAATGTTGTAATGCCCAATCAGGTTCCAAAGGAGTCAAGATGATTAGATATGCATGTATTTCTTTCTCGATGTTTGTCAATTGCCTCGCTGTAATTTGTTCACCCAGCATGTTATCTATCTTAAGGAGAGCCACCTCTAGTGAACTATGGATCTCGGTCCTTTTCTTTTACATACAATCTATAAATTGTTTACTGCCTTGTGTTTACTTTCTGCAAACTATTACTTCCTTACATTTGATACGTTTAATCCTTTGTTTTTAGCAAAACCGGTGAGATTGACAACCTCATCGCAAGTTGGGGACAGAGTTCTGTGGTTGTGTTGTGCAGGTCTCCACGTTGCTACTAGCACCGGTAGTGCGCCCTGCCAAGGCTCAGCTAGCAACACCTTTGGGGTGTTTCCTTGCTCCTACTGGTTCGATTAAACCTTGGTTTCATAACTGAGGGAAACTTGCTGCTATGCTCATCTTACCTTCCTCTTGGGGTTCCCCAATGAGCTTGTTAATACACGAGCCATCAGAGGGATATCAGTATTAGTGGTAGTGTGCATGATTAAAGAGTTTAATCCACCTTCTCCTATTATGGATACATTGTTTGAAGTGTTTTGCATTTTTCATTTGTAGATTGTACCTACTAGCACCATTCAGATTTCCGGTTTTGCTTTGTATATGATCCTTGAGAAGGACAAGCTGAATGAAACAAACTTTACCAACTAGTATGATAACTTGAGAATCATCCTCAAGCAAGAAAAGATGGAACATGTCCTGGACAATCCAATTCCAGACAAGCCAGGTAATGATGAGCCTAATGCTGTAAGAACCGCTTTTGCCGGGCTCAGGATGAGTCGACAGAAGTCAGCTGCCTCATGCTCGCTCACATGGAGCCATAACTGCATCAGCAGTTTGAGGATGTTGAGGCGTACAATATGATCGTTGACCTCAATAGCATGTTTGAGACGTAGGCTAGGACAGAGAGGTACAATGTCTCCAAAGCCTTGCTTAGGTGCAAGTTGAAACATGGAGATCCACTGGGACCGCATATGATCAAGATGGTCGGATATGTGTAGACCTTGGATCATCTAGGTTTTCCCTTGAGCGAAGAGTTCACTACCGACATTCTTCTGAATTCTCTTCCTAGTGCTTATGATCCGTTCATTTTGAACTACCATATGCATGGTATGGATAAGAAATTGGCAGAACTCGATGGGATGCTCAAGACAGCAGAGGCTGACATCAAGAGAGGTGGCACCAATCAAGTGTTGATGGTGCAGAACGCTTCCAAGATCAAGGAGAAATCTTGGTCTAAGAAAGCCAAGCCAAAGGGAGACGACACACTGGATCCCAGTCCCAACACCGACTTAGTGGCTGGCAAGCCGGCAAAACCTCCGGGTACAATATGCAAGGCAGAGGGTCACTAGAAGAGGAACTACAACAAGTACAAGGCGGATAAAGCTAGTAGTAGAAGTATGACTTCCGACTCAGCTACACCTATTGTGAATGTTATAGACATATATCTTGCTGACACTCCTAGCAACACCTGGGCATACGATACCGGATCAGTTGTTCATGTGTGCGATGCATGGTCTGGTAAGGCATAGGAGCATGGCGAGACAGGAGATTGACATCAGAGTCAGAAGCAAAGCAGGAGTTGCTGCGTTAGCTGCGTCGGGACGATGCAACTCTAGTTACCTTCAGGATTTGTACTAGAACAAAATAAGTGTTATTATGTTCCTATACTAAGCCGAAACATCATTTCTGCCTCATGTTTGATGGAGCAGGGTTATGATTCGAGTATTAAGGACAATGGTTGTTCCTTTTATTTGAATAACTAGCACGGTGGCCCTCGCAAATGCGAGGGCAACAACTTTTCGTGTGTTTAAGTGAGTGAGAAATAGATATATAAATTTATTAAATTCTTATTACATGAGAGAAATAATATCTTTTATAACCATGCTAATTATGTGTTATATTCAAAAAAAGATTAATCATCTTAAATATTTCGACATTGATTATCACGTCCTCTCCAAAAGCACCACACTAACTAACATACATATCATTTAAGCCTTGTATAGGACCTTCAATCTTTTATTTAAGCGATTGTTTTTATGCAATGGTAGATCATTATGCAAGGTTAACATTCAAAATACTCGGTGTTGGTATTAGTTTTACAATTTGGAAGATTATAGTATTAGGTCTACACAAGCAATAATAACCATATGAAGTTTACATCCGATTTGAATAAAAATGAATTCGCTTAATGAAGAGAAGTCAAAAGATTTTATCCTTGTTATAAGTTAGGTTGACTAAGAAACAATTTCCATTTTATTTGTGTGGAGTTTTTCCCTCTCATTTTCTTTACATTCTGGTTTTGTTTTGAAATATTAGACGTTTAAGATATGGATACCTACAGGATGCAAAATTCAGCATTGTTTAGTAATATGAATATGTTGCTATTTTTTATGTAAGAACAAAATATAAATTATATTTCATAATAGTGTAATGATATAATTTATTTTGAATTATTCAGAAATATATTTATATACTGATATTCAAGGTGAGAGAGGTTCAGCATGTCTAGAATGCCAGTAATTATGAAATGGATACAATACTATTTCTATTTATTTTATTTAGCTTTGTCGCTGGTACTTTGCCACTCAATATAGAAATTGTAGACCCATGTTCATTTTATTTGTCTTGTCTTAACATAACCATAATGACACTGAAGGCATAGTTTCAACATCCCTACTCTGTTGTAGTGTTAGTGCTTGATACGTTGCTAACGTATCTATAATTTTCGATGTTTCATGCTTGGTTTTATCTACTTTCTTATGTGTTGTCCACACTTTGGAGTACTTTTCATATGATTTCTTGGACTAACCTATTAACAAGAGCCACAGTGCCAGTTGCCTATTTTCTGCTGTTTTTGGTTCCAGAAAGTCAGAAAATGAATTGGACCGGACAAAAGCCAAAGTCGTTATTTTTCCGAAAGATTCACGGAGACAGAAGGAGAGACGAAGGGGGGCCACAGGGTGGCCAAACCACCCCTAGGTGCGGGTCCCCCCAGGCCATGCCAAGGCATGGTGTGGGCCTCCTGGCTGCCCACCGACCTTGCCTCTCCGCCTATAAGATGCCTCCCGATGCAAAAACCCTAAATCGTCAAGCCTCGAGCCACGAAAAGTTCTGTAGCGCCGCCGCTACCGAAGGGGAGCTTCTGGGGATAGAAAGTCCCTGTTCCGGCACCCTGCCGGGACAGGGAAGTGCCCCCAAAGCCATCTCCATCGATCTCCACCACCATCTCCATCACCGTTGCTGATTCCCATGATGAGGAGGGAGTAGATCTCTTTCGAGGCTAAGGGTTCTGCCGATAGCCATGTGTTCATCTCTCTCTCTATGCATGATCTTATTGAGATCATGAGCTTGTAATCTATAGATCTACCTTGCTACTCAAGTGCTTTAATAGATCTCTGCTCTCCCCATGTATGTGAAGTTGACAGTGTGCACACCATGGTGGCACTTAGGCTAGAGATTTCAAATACTTGTTATGAGTTATATTTGGAGTTGGATGTCTTTATGAAATTGTGATGTTTGTTTGAACCATCTAGTACTCAAGGTGATAGTGTGGGGTTATCTAGATGGAAAAGATGAACTTTTAGGTGTGTTGTTATAGCCCTACCATGGATTAGAGTGTCCAATTGGAGAGTAGTTCAGAGTAATATCATAAAGAGAAGATATTTATATGAGAGTGTTCACTAGTGAAAGTATGATCCATAGGCCTTGTTTCTAAGCATTGAAACTTCGTTTGCAACTAGATCTGTTACATGTTTGCTTGCTGGCATCTTTATTTCAGTTTGCCTTTAGTCTTTTCCATGCCATCAAAGTATTTTCTAACACCGTTGTCTTATATCCCTACCACTTGTATTTTACTATCTCTTCGCCGAACTAGTGCACATATACACCTGACAAGTGTGTTGGGGACACAAGAGACTTCTTGTATCTTGATTGCAGGGTTGATTGAGAGGGAATACCTTTGACCACTTCCTCCCTGAGTTCGATAAACCTTGGGTGATCCACTTAAGGGAAAAACTTGCTGCTGTTCTACAAACCTCTGCACTTGGAGGCCCGTCAATTGTCTACAAGAATAAAAGTGCGTAGACATCAGTGCTCCTTGTGCTTTTTATGTTGAAGATTCAACAAAAATAAGTGTTGTGAATCTATTTTACAAATAGGTGGCCTATGCAACTCTTCAAAAATTGTGTGGACTATATAATTTTATTATTTATTTATACTTATTTATGTATATACTTAGATAAAAAACTAATGCTCATAATGTTTTTTACTGAAGTTCGTCGACGAATTTGAGACCCGCACATCCAAACTAAATAAAATTTGTATATACCAAGTTTGGAATTGATTTGCGAACATTTATTTATTGATAAGTTTTTTTCTAGAGGTACCGATCAACATGCAGTGTCACAACGATCAACTTTGGAGTTGCCTTTTGTACACGGGCAAGGAAAATGGCTACAATAAACATTTTCTTAGCCAACTTCAGGTATATTCCATTGATTTAAAAATGAGCTATTTATCGAGATTTGCTATTTTTTAAGTTCCATAAGAAATTATTCATAAGTCAGTCAAGTTACATAATAATTTTCGCATGAATAGAATAAACACTCATGATTATATACTCAGGTTGCATTGAACATTTGAACATTGAAATATAAAATGATGTCATTTGTATAATTTAATCTTAGGTAAACAATGTTTCATATTTACATAATTATTTTTCACATAAATTTTATAAAAATTTACCAGTGCACAATACAACTCAGCAACCAAAAAGTTAGCCCTATTTGGAATAAGGATTTCTCGTTTGCCTTAGAAATATGTGTAGTATTGTTATTCTATTTGTAAAAATAATATATCGACAACAATATGTGTCCTTGGTATATAGTTTAATACTTCTCTTGAACGCAAAATATTATACAAAGATGTACATTTTAATTGTATCTGATATTATTCAATACTTCACAAGAATATCATGTCAGCAAGCATCATTTTTTTTGACAAAAACAGTAGGGAAGGCCCCTACTGTGTCATTTTATAAATTTTATAATGTACAAAGGGTTGAGCCAGGATCAAATCCATGTTATAGATGTTTTACATTCATAATGTGTCAAGCCACTGCTGCATACCTTCCTTGAGACTAGGCTTAGCTCTATGCGTAGTCAAGGTGAAGGTTGCTTTAAAAAATGAAATACATCTAGTGATGGAAGGATTAAGATCCCTGAAAATATAACCATTTCTTTGCTCCCGTATACTCCAGCATCCAGTGATGATAACTTCCATAAGAAAATTGGGGTTGAATCTACTTCCAGCATCATTGATCATCTGATGAATATCCATATCAGTCTTCTATTCAAGTCCCAAGGCCCACCAGAACCCTTGACAGAAGATGCATTCAAAAAATAGATGTTGCAGGGTTTCCTGAGGACAGGTGTCACATATTACACAATCATTGAATTCCACAAAGAAGTTCTTTCTTGCCATTAAGTCTTTGGTGTTTAATCTCATATTCAGAAGTAGCCAGGCAAAAAAATTGTGTCTTGGGAGACAACATGATTTCCAAATATCAAGTATGGGCTTTGGTGTTGGGTGTGCCCCAATCAGTGCTCTGTAGATTTTTCTGGTTTTGAAGGTCTCACCCCAGGAAAAGTACCATGAATCATGGTCATCAGTGGGGTTTATGCTTCTGATATTTTCCAACATATCAATAAATTCCTCGTGAGCAATAATGGATAAGGAGAGTTGAAAGAGGTCATAGAAATCATTATCAGCTGCATAGATGGCCTTGGCCATGGTCAAAGTATCATTGTGGCAGAAAGAGTGCAGGTGTGGGTATTTATCTTCAAAACATTCACCTTTCCATAGATCCTTCCATAGTAGCATAGATTTTCTATTGCCAATTTTGCAGTGAGTCAGATCTCTATAAATATCAACATAATTCATACAATCTCTCCACCAGAAGGATCCAATATGATTCATTGAGTGTGGGGCAGAGTCTCCTTGGTAGTAAGCTTTCTAAATGAGATCAACCCACGGTATATCAGCCCTGTTGTAGAATTTATGAATATTTTTCAGTAGAAGGGCCTGATTTTGTACCCTGAGGTTTATGACACCTAAACCTCCTTGTTCAGCAAGCATCATTAAATTATATTTCCATCCCATCTTGTATGTCTGCTACTGACTTCCTATAACTAATTGCAATTAAATATTTCCTAGTGTTAGCGAGCTCGTTGAATTTATTTTGGTGCACATATATAGTATTATCACGATCTGTGGAATTTCTCCCTTGTCATATCTTGAAGGAAATGTATTAGGTATAACCATTTTTACTCTATTCTAAGTAATACCATCTGCTCTGACTCTTTTTTCATGATAGGTATGGTTAGTATGCAGTTGACTGAGTTTTAGAAATATTTGTAGAAATTAGGATTAAATACAAATATATAGATTAGAGAAAAAATATCAGCATGTAGAACTGAATTGCAGATAGTATTTGATCTATAATTTTTGTGCATCTTAGATAAGCATTAGGAATTAAAGTTCATATCTAGCTACTAATTAGATCATTTTTATATGCGATATCATAGAGTACTTGCATATTTAGATCCAAATAGAGTATGAGTACATTAAGACTTGAATTTTTGTGTAGTTTATAGACCTAGCTCTTTTCAGATTTCATATAGCCATTAGATTAGATGTCGATGTATTCGCAAAAACAAACCTCCGTCTCAAAATAGATGTCGCAAATTTATCAAAATTTGAATATATTTAGTACTAAATAATGTCCAAATACATATAAATTTGGACAACTTTTACGACATATCTTCTGAGACAGAGGGAGTACATGAAGACCAGTATGCCACTTCATATCTCCAGTCGATTAAGATTCAGAAATACATGACAAAATAAAATTCCGAATACTTAAGGTCAAATTAAAATACCTGATACTAACATCCGGTTGAGACAGAATAAGAAGTGTGTGGTTCAGACAAAATAAGAATGTGAAATTAACCGTAGAGAAGACAATCAAGCGCCTAGTGTCAGCAATGGTGAGTTTATCTAGAAGCTACCTTGCTAGTATCAGCGCCTACACTCACAAATAAGTTCTTATCGAGTAAAATGCACCGAATCGAAGGTCCTAAAAGTTTAGAGGAAACCGTATGCACGTCCTAAAAGATTTAACTCGTGTACTGGAGGTCCTAATTCACATATCCATGTGCATTATAGTCGGGCTGTAGCTAAGAATTAGGACCTACAGTGCATAATTAACTGAAAATTAGGACCTGCAGTGCACAAGTAACTAAGAATTAGGACCAGCGGTACACGAGTTAAAACTTTTAGGACCCGCATATGGTTTCTTCCAACATTTAGGACCTCCGGTGCATTTTACTCGTTCTTATCTGATACTAACTACTTCACAAGTTGAGACTAAAAAATAAAAACAGCGGATAAATTAATGTAAGAAGCATGTATCCAGCTGCTTACGGTGGTTGATGGAAGTGTGCATAATCCAACTCTTGATCTTACTGCATCCATCTTTAATTTTGTGACTTTTTTCTGAACATGAGGCACTTGCAACGTGCATGCTGAGTAGCTGATCGGTATATATCCTTTCAAAACAAAGAGATGTCCATCGTACCTCCAGAAGAGGTAGTACTAATCATCATGGACTGGTCAAACTGTATGCTTTTACAGATATTAGAAAGACGTGTACCGATTCTATAGAGAAAGGAGACGTGTACCTGAGCCATTGTTCCGACTCATTGCGATCTGCTCCATGCGCCGCCGCAATGTTAATGGCACTAAGCCGCGCCGACTCACCCGATTCATGTCCTCCGCATGCACGTGCTTCAACTTCAAAGACATCACTAACTAATGATTAGTTAATTCAAGATGACCGGCTACACCTTTGATCAAAGAATTAGTTACGCTATGATAGAATTTGCAGCGTTGTGAGGAGATTGTGACTTGTGAAAAAAAGGTAATCTAGGATTAGAGAACGTACTTGTCACCGGCGTTCCCTTGGAGATGACGATTAGGAGCACAGTTCTGTAGATTGGTTCGATGGAATAGATGCATAAATAATGGATGGATTCATCCAGCGTGAGCTTGCGAATCAGCAGGCTATGTGTAGATGTGTATTTTTAGCTCATCCGTACCTATTGAGATTGAAGAAGTACGGGGCCAATAAGTTAATGACATTGGTGGGTAATTAATTGCACCTTAATAACTGATACCAAGATTCATGGCTGCGATTTTCACATCTGTTTAATTGATGGCTAGATATCTCTGTTTTTTTAGGGATTTTCTAGCAGATTTCTCTATTTTCTGGTGAGCCCATCATGTACTTTTAATATATAATAGATAGATGTGTTTCATGTCTATGCATCTGGTCAAGCCAAATTTTTTGTGCTTGATCTTGAATGTAAATCAGTATATAACTTGAATGCTAAAAGGTTGAAGCCGGATGATCTTAGTTCTACTTATCTATGGCATTGTCACCTTGGTCATATTAGCTGGAAACGCATGCAGAATCTCCATGGTGATGGACTTCTGGATTCGTCCGGCTTGGAGCTGTTCGAAACATGCGAAACCTGTTTGCTGGGAAAGATGACCAAGACACCTTTCGCAAAGAGTTGCGAGAGGGCGTCCGACTTGCTGGAACTGATACATAGTGATGTATGAGGTCCAATGAGCATGATAGCCAGAGGTGGTTATGAGTATTTTGTTATGTTCACGGATGATCTTAGTAGATATGCCTATGTCTACCTGAGGAAATCCATGTCGGAAACCTTTGAAAAGTTCAATGAGTTTCAGAGTGAAGTGCAAAACCAACTCGGCAAGAATATTAAGTTTCTACGATCATATCGTGGAGGCAAATATATGATCCATGAGTTTGATGACCATCTCAAGGGTTCTAGAATAGTTCCACAGCTCACCCCGCCGGGAACATCTCAGAGGAATGGTGTGTCAGAAAGGTGGAACCAAACCTTGTTAGACATGGTAAGGTCGATGATGAGTAAGATGGATCTACCTTTAGCATTCTGGGGTTTTTGTCTAGAGACAGCAGGGATAACACTAAACAAAGTACCATCTAAATCAGTAGAAAAGACACCACATGAGATGTAGACAGGCAAGAAGCCGGCCTTGGATTTTCTCAAGATTTTGGGATGTGAAGCTTTTGTCAATAAATTACAATCTGATAAGCTCATCCCCAAGTCAGATAAGGTAAGTTTTCATAGGCTACCCTAAGGAAACTTTAGGTTACTGTTTCTACAACCGAGAAGAGGGCAAAGTGTTTGTCGCTCAAAACGGTGTCTTTCCGGAGAAAGAGTTTGTAAGCCAGAAAGATAGTGGGAATAGGGTGCACCTCGAATAAATTTGGGATTCACCGACTTAGCACAAGTCGACAACCTTGGAGGTTGAGCCAGACGTTGTGCCTAAGTCGGCAAATGCACCAGAGCCACGAAGATCAGCAAGACTACGTGGAGACGTACTTATGCTAGACAGCGACGAGCCAACTACTTATCAAGATGTGGTGGGAAGTGCTGATTCCGAGTTATGGCTTGGGGCCATGAGATCCAAGTTAAAGTCCATGGATGACAATCAAGTTTGGAACTTGGTTGATCTGCCATATGGTGTAAGATCCATTGAGAGAATATGGCTATTTAAGAGGAAAACTGACCAAGACGGATATATTTATGTCTATAAAGCACAACTTGTCACGAAATGGTTCCGACAAGTTCAAGGAGTTGACTATGACAAGACTTTCTCACGAGTAGCGATGCTTAGGTCGGTAAGGATCATGTTAGCACTAGCTACATATTTCTATTGGGAGATATGGCAGATGGATGTCTAAATAGATTTCCTTAACGAAAATTTCACCGAGGACGTGTATATGCTATAGCCCGAGGGTTTTGTCGATTCGGCTAGTTCTAACAAAGTTTGCAAGCTTCGGAAATCCATCTATGGATTGAAGCAAGCAAGTCAGAGTTGGAACATTCGTTTTGATGAAGTGGTCAAATCATTTGGCTTCATCAAAAGCGATCAAGATTCTTGTGTATACAAGAAGTTTAGTGAAAGCTCAGTTGTTTTTCTGCTACTGTATTTAAATGACATATTGATAGTCAGAAACAATGTTCCAGTGTTTCAAGAAACCAAGAATTCTTTGGAAAGGTGTTTCCAAATGAAGGACTTGGGTGAGGTGGCATTTATACTGGGAATTAAGATCTATAGAGATAGATCCTAGAGACTCATAGGATTGAGTCAGAGTACATATCTGGATAATATATTGAAGAAGTTCAATATGGATTCATCTAAGAAGGGGTTCTTACTGATGGTGCATGGAATCTGACTTAGTAAGACTCAATGGCCAGTTTTGGCTGATGAGCGACGTCATATGGAGAGGATCCCTTATGCTTTGGTAGTAGGATCGATCATGTATACGATGATATGTACTAGGCTAGATATTTCCTATGCTCTAAGTGTAATGAGAAGATATCAGTCAGAACCTGGAAAAATTCACTAGAAAGCAGTAAAGAATAGCTTTAAGTACTTGAGACGTACTCAAAATGAGTTCCTAGTCTATGGTGGTGAGGAAGAGCTAGGTGTAAAGGGTTACACAGATGCTAGATTTCAGACCGACTTAGATGACTCACACTCATAATCCAGCTATGTGTTCATAGTGAATGGAGGTGCAGTGAGTTGGAAAAGTTCCAATCAAAAATTGGTGGCCGATTCTACTACGGAAGCTGAGTATGTTGCTGCCTTAGAGGCGGCAAAAGAAGGAGTTTGGATCAGAAATTTTCTGATTGAACTCTGGGATATTTCAGGCTTGTCCAGTCTGTTAGACGGGTACTGTGACAATACTGGTGCTATTGCATAAGCTAAGGATCCACGAGC
This sequence comes from Avena insularis, assembly GCA_023614405.1. Lineage (NCBI taxonomy): Eukaryota > Viridiplantae > Streptophyta > Magnoliopsida > Poales > Poaceae > Avena > Avena insularis. Next base: position 451,965,507 of record CM042690.1, read on the forward strand.
ACACCAGAAGAACAAGCACATACTTAGGAAATTTTACCTGATTTGGCAGTTGGTTGATCACGGAGAAATTAAGCTATGCAAGGTACACACGTATGCAAATGTTGCAGACCCGTTGACTAAGCCGCTTCCACAACCTAAGTTTGAGGCGCACATTAGAGCGATGGGCATGAGATGCCTAAGGCCTGGAGATGCCTGAGTGTTTGACTCTAGTGCAAGTGGGAGAATATTAGGAATGATGACCTAAAGGCTCACATTCTGCCTTGTATTTGTAACCAAGAATCTGGCTTAGAGCTAGTTGTATGTGTCACTGCAATTATTGTAGGTGTGGAACCACATACTTGTATCTATGTCTAGACAGAATGTCCATAGTCATTTGAGGTTGGGAGGAAAACCCACTGTCGAGACTAATTTGTAAGTCGGAAGATGACAATGTTTCACGTGTCATGAGCATGGAGATGCTATCCGCCTTGCATTGGCTAGTCGGAAAAGGTACGATAGCCGGACCGATCCAAAGGTTAGTAGGACGTGAGCACACCATCATACGCCCCAACTAACACAATGGAATCCTTAGACCTGAGGGGATCACATGATCCGAGTTGTGGAAAAGCTGGCTTTGACTCCATCTAACGCTCACCATAACTAGGAGTCATAAGGCTGGTCTTGGGCCGACTTCGAAGCAAGCTGCATGACGTGGATCGGCCAAGATAGAATTTGCCCCTCCATCTCGGAGAGATATTCTCTGGGCCCTCTTATGTGATATGATTCAGAAGCATGGCCATGCGCTACTTGATCAAGTCTTGAGCGAGGTAGTCCGACATAGTGAAGTCATATGGAATCTGTTATCACTACAACGAGAAGAGAGTTAAACTGGCACTAGGATGACTTTGAATATCCCCTATGGTTTATCACCAATATTGTGAGGTAAAGGGACTCGAACAGATTGTCACATTGAGGGCACTTGCGGAAACTGGGAGTCGACAAGTCCTGCTAGAGGCTGCTACCGATTATCAGCTCTCGTCGGAAAGTTATTGAGTTACTGCTCTAACTGAATGATTACTGAGTTATGTCTCGCTTACCGTGAGCCTACGGGATCTCACACTTAAGAGAGTGTAACTAGGCAGATGATGATCCTACTATCGCAAGCCAGCAAGTTGGACTTGTTCGGACAGGGACACGTGTTAATGGGTTGGACCCACTTTGACCAGGGCTAGGGTTTAGGACCGAGGGACACAAGTGTTGTGTGCCCTTACCTACTCGCCTATATAAAGGAAGGTGGGTGGTGGCGGACAAGATAATCTAGTGCTGCTTCCTAGGGTTTCACTATACTTGGCAATTCCACCGTCCTATCCCGCGACGGCAAGACCGAGACTAGCATATCACTTGCTGCTATTCCACCTTGTACGTGTGTGAGATAGCAGAGGCACCATACCTACGATGCTTGTGGGCGGTGTTGGGTGGCGAAGTCATAGGCGGAAGGAGGAGGAGCACGAATCCCGTGATGATGTGGACCTAGGATCCAGCAGTTCGCTGGAGCTGGACGAGACAAGGGGAACGTACGGTACCACCGTGACGTGCTTCCTCAGCTTCCGCACCTGCGTGTCGAGAGGTACGAGCTATTGCCTTTGACGTTGGCTGGATCTTGGCGTGGCTCGCCAGAGTCCTAGCCAGGGCAGAAAAGTTTTTATTTTTAGCCTAGCTCTGCGTGTTTCCCAACATTAGATTCGTACAAATAAGACAATATGTAGATATAGGATCCATCAGAAAGCGCACAGGTAGATGATCTAGCAATAGTTAGCTTCTCTAATAAGTTGCCAATTTCAATGGTTTTAAGCTTAGTATTACCATTGATTAGAAAGCTATCCCTTCTGCTTTGAACTTTTATCACATTGTGAATCCTCGTTGGACCAAGGAGGATCTCGAAGCTTTTGTACACTTTTGGATTTTAGTATGAATTAATAAAGAAAGTCATTCGACCTGCAATGTTTCTATTGTACCACTCTGAGGGATGTGATACTTACGGATGAGGACTTTTGTGAGTGTCATATCAACAACATGTACACTGCAACATGCAGTGGTGTACTGGGCCACGCACCTGGTATCAGAGCAATTGCTTTGACTTTAGTGAAAGGGCATTTCTCGTCCTAGTGATGTTTTGGTGTTTGTTGTCAACACACGTGAGTTTTCACCATGTGCTAAGTGTCATGTAGGTCTTAACTTTAAAAATAAGGCACAAGACGATGTTCAATTTAGCAATGGAGAAAAGTTCGAAAAAGAATTAGGAAGAGGCTGCCTGAAACGGAAGTGGAGATCGAAGGTGTCCTGAGTCCGGAGACTCCGAGGCTCCACCCCAGAGACTCCAGTTTTAGTGCCTAGAGACTCCGATCTGGTCTCTGTCCTAGACTCTGCCCTCCTAGAATTGCTCTCTATATGTCCCCCGGAGACTAGACTGGAGTCAAGATCCACCCCGGATACTCCGGTGTTGGTTCCCAGAGACTCTAGGCTGGTCTCCGGCCTAGACTCCGGCCCTCCCTGGTTTGCTCTCTGTATGCCCTAGCGGAGTTCTGTCCGGAGTTGTGTGCTATGGTACAGAGACTCCAGCCCTGGATATCGGAGTCTCTGGGGTTAGTTTCCTACAACGGCTATTTTCCTGGAGGAGCTATATAAGGACCCCTTCTTCTCCAAGCTGGGTTTGTGGCTTCAACTCTCTCTCCTCCATTGTTGTTGAGCTCAAACCTCTAAGATCTCCCTCCCTAGACACTAGAACTTGATGCCCCTTGGGGAATCAAGGGAGGAGACCTAGACCTAGCTTTCCACCTAGGGGATTTGTGTTTCCCCACCATTTGTGTAAGAAGTTGTTGCTCTAGGGTTTGAGGAAACCCTAACCTGAAGAAGTCACCCTCCATAGCTCATCCTCTTGTGTAAGAGCTTCGGGGTCATCTTGGGAGCCTCCAATTCAGTTGTGGAGAAGTGCCCCAAAGATTTGTACAAGGTTTCGGTCGCCACCTTCAAGGACATCGCATAGTGGATCGTGTGCTTTCCATGAGGCAGGTGCATGGGAGAATAGGGTGAGGCCTTCCTTGGCACTGGTGGTATTAGTACCGCCCACCCCTCCAACAGATTCATACTTCCCCTCAAAAGGAAGGAACTTTGGAAAACATCTTTGTGTCTACTCACGGTGACTTCTATCCTTTACTCCTTATTGTTGTGAGACCCTAGAGCATGGCTTAATAGGATTGATAGGATACCCATATCAACAAGTTGCAACTTCTTTTTCGGAATCTCATCCAAAAAGAACTCTAAGGTTAGGCATGCTTGGCCTAGAGCAAGCTGAGAATGGGTGACCGATCGGGAAGTGGGTCTCGGATGCGCACGAGTGAGGACAAAGTGTGCAGAAAAGACTAGTGTTGGTCTCTGGGGCTAGTCTAGAGATCGTAATAAGCTGCCAGGGGTGGCAACCTAGGCATAGAGAGTCCGAGGTGTTACAATTGGTATTAGAGTCGATCCTCGCGGTTACACGGGCATGTGCGGGTCAGTAGTGGACATGTGGAGCATAGAGCGTGTGGCCCAGAGTGGACACGGTATGGCACATGTGCTGACATTGGATGCACATACATGTGCCAAGAGGGGACGTTTCTGGCTTGTGGTTGATTGACAAGGGCATCGATCTTCTAAGGGTGGGTGTATGTGAGACCCTGGCACATGACTTATAGGACTAATAGGATACCCATGCAAAAAGAACTCTGAGGTTAAGAATGCTTGTCCTAGAGCAATTTGAGTATGGGTGACCGACCGGGAAGTGGGTCCCGGGTGTGCACGAGTGAGGACAAAGTGTGGATAAAAGACTAGTGTTGGTCTGTGGGGCCGGTCTAGAGATCCTAATAAGCTACCAGAGGTGACAACTCGGGCACAGAGAGTACGGGGTGTTACAATAGGGTGAGGCCTTCTGTGGCACTAGTGGTCTTAGTACCGCCCACCCCTCCAATGGAGACATACTTCCCCTCAAAAGGAAGGAACTCTAGGAAAACATCTCTGTGTCCGTGACTTCTATACTTTACTCCTTATTGTTGTTGTTGATTGGTTTCTTGTCATATAGGTTCCCTCACCTAGTTGCATATCTAGAGAACTTACTTTGTGTCAAGCCTTAATTTGAAAAGAAGCTAAAAATTGAGTAGCGCCTATTCACCCCCTCTAGTCGCTTATACCGATCTTTCAAATGGTATCAGAGCCTTGGCTCTTACTTTGGCTTAACCGCCTAAGAGAGTACGGGTGGCAAGAGTAATGAAGGTAACAATTCTTCTGATGAGACTCCCATCTCTAGGAAAGGATTTAACAAATCCATTGATACGGTTCAACAAGAAATGAGAGCCATGTTCGAGCAATACCATGGGAAAAAGATGTCTTCATTGTCGACTCGGATGTTAAGCCATCATCAGGTACCAAACCATCAGAAGAACGCCCTAAGGAATATTCCAACGGTAAGGATGGTAACAAGGAAAAAGGGAATCCTATGGGAAATATGCCGACACAACCTAGCTATCAATATGCTTCCCTCCCAACACCTCATATAAACCATCATGGTCCACCACCTAACCTTGATGAATCCAATTTCGCCAATTGTCAATATCTATTGCGCACCTCACTTCAAAATTTCTAATGTTCATCTTTGGAAGGTTATGGAGTATGGCTACTATCCCCTCAACCCCCACAACATGACGCCCACCGAGGAGATAAACAATAAACTCAATGCTACCGCAATGGCCATTCTCCAAGATGCATTGACTCACGAGAAAATGACCCACATTCGTGCTCATGAGACCGCCAAGGAAGATTGGAATGCTCTCCAATGAGTCTATCTTGGCAACGAAAGCATTCAAAGCTCCAAGTTTGAAGAAATGTACTATGAAGCTGATTCCTTCGTTCGAAAGGAAGATGAGACTCCCGAAGACCTCTATCGGAGGGTCACAACCCTTTCAATTAGGATGATTAACCATGGAAGTAGGGATGTGGATGATAAGTGGATCAAGCGCAAGTTCATGCAAGCCATCTTGCCTTTCCAAAGAGAAATGGCCAAAAATATTCTCTCAAGGCGGACTTCTATGTCGTGTCCTCTAATGAAGTGTTGACTGAGTTTTTGTCTCTTGGAATCATGAACAAGACCGCCGATGATGCTCTCGCTCATGCTTGGAGAATGGATTATCCAAATCGTGCTTTGAAGGCCAAGGCTCATGTTTATGAAGAAGAAGATGATTCTTTGGGAATGATAGAAGGCAATGACGAAGACATCAAGTGTGACTTACATGAGAAATTGGCTTTAGTCTCAAGAGGGTTTTGGAAGAATAAAGTAAAGGGTAATCCCTCAAAGATTACCACAAATAGCTCAAGACCCAAGCTAAGATCATGCTACTATTCTAGAGAAAACAACCACTTTATTGTCAAATTCCCATATGAGAAGAGAGAAGATCATGTGAGACGGATTGTGTTGAAGTCCAAGTACAAGCCCACTCCAAACAAGAACTTTGTCAAGAAAGTCCAAAACAAGAACTTCGGCAACAAGACCTACCCCAGCAAGAAGGAGCCACACAAGTATATTTTGGTGGCTCGTGAAGAATATGAAGAGAACAATGAGAATGAGAGTGATGATGGAGAGATTGTGGGTATGGCTGCCATTGACACAATTACTTCCACTTCAGCTACTACTACCACAACCTCCTCACCTGCATCCCTCTTCAAATCTCCCAATGAGAAAAAGCTCTTCACCAACCCTACATGTCTCATGGCTAAATCCTCGTTGGTAACTCCTTTATCCCCATCAACTCCTTCTATTGATGCATCCTCTTTTGATGATGATATGAGTCTCAAGATTAAGAAGAAAGTGGTGGAATCCACTTGTTTTTTTGACTAACTTGGAAGGTGAAGCCAAGATTTGTGTTGAGGCTCTTATGAGCCAACTAAGTGAAGCACGGTATTTCATTGATGAGCGGGATGATTCCATCTCGGAGATGTTTGGGCATGCTCGTCAGGCCACCATGGAGATTGCCGCCTTGTCCGATGCTCTCGATGTCGTTATATTGATGACAAGTACGCCATGAGGGGTCCCTCGAGGCATGCGGAAGAGAGTGGTGTGAGACGTACGGTGTTCCGGGACAGTGAGCACACAAGTTTACCCAGGTTCGAATCCGCCAGCTTTGGATGGATCCTACTCCTACTAGCAATCCAATAATACGGCGGAGCCAGAATATGGGTTACAAGGGTTTCTCCTGTGCGAGTTGAGATTTTATACTATTGTGGGGTTCCCTAAAGGCTTGTCCTAGGACGGCTTATATAGATATCCGGCCTAGGGTTTACATGAGAGACCTATCTAGATACGACTAAGAGTCAGTTATAGAGTACATCCTGAACTACAAGTAACACTACAGGCCTATGCTGGTAAGTCTTTTGGGCCTTCCCATAGCCGGAATGGACTCCGTGTCTTCTCCCATGTTGGGCCGCCTATGAAGAAAAGCTCTAACCCGAAGTGGGCCACCCTGGTCAGTGAGGCATAGTGAGGATACCCGGAAAGTATATCCCTAACAGCAGCCCCCGGAAGCCTGCAAGATCCATAGTCAGATTTCATCATCGTCTAGCTTGACCTATCTTCGGCTTGTAGAATCTTGAAGGGTTACTGAAACTTCAAAAGAAAGGATAGGATCTGGGTCTCAAAACGAGTTGGACCTATGAATACATTATTCAGGTTTCCAGCTTGAAATTCAAACTAAGCTAGAACTTGGTCTCTGACGTAACCTGACATCAGTCAAGGTCAAGTCACATCACTGACAGACATTCCTGTCAGCACGACCGTTCGTGGGTCCATCTTTTGCGGAACCAAGGCATCGTTTTAATGCATGCGCAGAGATTGAGGCAGCGTAATCACTACGAGGAGGTTACCTAGCTCCTTCCATGACGCGTGGCATGGTTACTGTTTATTTTGCACGAATCTTGGCGCAAATGAAGGATATAAGGGGTTGAGATTTGTTCCTTCCTCCTCACTAGAGCTAGTCCCTCATCCTTCCTCTCGACGTTTCCTGCGAAAAGAGCTCCTCTGCCTCCCCCAAATCCCACAGCGCCGCCCACCCTAGGTCACAGGTGCCCAAAAAATGGCTAAGGCCTCATCTTCTGCTACGGCAGTGACGATGGCGACAACATCTGCGGCGGAGAAGGAGAAGTTCCGTGGGGTATGGATCCCATGCGTCCTTGCTGACGCCAAGCTCCGTGTCGTCGAGAATGAAGGTCTCCTCCGCGTCAGCGACTGGTGGAGCGGATATGGACAAACCATCCCCACCCCTAATGCCAACGAGCGAGTGCACTTTGGCACTCACCTCGACAAAGGTTTGAGCTTTTCTTCCTCATGCTTCTTCTCCGAGGTCATAGATCACTACAGAGTACAATTCCACCATCTCCCCCAAACTCTATTCTAGAAATGAGTGCTTATGCCTCTTTGTGTGAGGGGTATCTCGGTATTAGGATGAGTCTCATTCTCTTCCGGTATTACTTTCATACCTGGAGAAATTCTATCACCGCCGGTAATCCTTATATTACAAGAACTCTTAGCTTTTCTGTTAGGAGAGAGCGAGTCTATCCTAGGATTAAGGCTAGTGAGTGGGTGAAACAATGGCTGTCTAGATTCTTCTATCACAAGGACGAACTGGCTCCTGGCAAAGCAACTGCTTTGGCGGTTTTCGTTGATGGCGCCGCCACGCCCCAAGAGTCCTGGAACGCGGATCCTTCGACTCTCACTGATGATCTGCTTCTAGCTAAGAGGCGGATCAAATATCTGATGAAGCACAAGGGTCTGAAAGGATCCGATTTGTTCCACTGCTAGCTGGCGCGCCGGATCCAGCCTCTCCAACACCATGGTGATCGGCTTATGCACTTCATCACTAAGAGCAATACGGACTCTCTCCGGATCTGCTCCCGTCCTTACTCGGAAAGGGACTATGAGGCCCAAATCAAGTGGTTGATAAGGGGGCGGATCGAGAGGAAAATCCCGGAGATATCCTTGGACATGCATACAGCTGATGATCCTGTGACACTAGTAAGTTTTCTAGCAATAACTCGAACTATGTGTTCATCTATACATTATTGTGTCTTTTGGCAATACTGAGATATTTCTTGTTTTCAGCTTGCTGACCTCCCCGAGTTGGAGCTTGCTCCTCTCGAGGGATATCCTCTTATGATCTCTCAGGATGATGGAGAACTGGTTCCATTGCCGGAGACCCTTACCCGAAAGTGTAAGACTCCGACAGTTTCTATTGACACAAAGGAAGTACTTGTTGTGAACATGTAACTTTCTTCCCAAGGTCTCTGTGTTTTATTTTTCATTATTTCTGAAGTGTAACGATCTTTGTTCTATTACCTCTTCAGGGTTAAACAGCTCTCCAAGGGCAAGGGGAAAGGAGGCTCATTGAATCCCATGCGCTAGTCAAAGTTAAATTTGACTTCTTATGCCACAGTGCCTCCGACTCCTGCCCCACAACCTTCTACAACACCGAAGATTACTCCATCTTCGTCTATCACAGAAGATCCGGCTCATCATTCTGAGCCAGCAAACCTTGGTTCACAGACCGACGTCGCCATGGGTGACTCGGTAGTCAATAAGGGTGAAACCTCAAAGGGTAATGATCCCTCGGCAGAGGTTTTTGCTGATAACCTTCTTAGCAATCCGGGTATTGCCAAGCTTGGCATTACTTGAAAAACTGCAGAAGAGATACAAAGGCTGGCTCAGCAGTGTCTAGAGAGCTGGAACATCACCATCGAGGAAGAGGAACAAGAAGCAGAGGATGTCAAGTACTCCGAACTTCTTGAGCAAATCCGTCTTCGCGACGAGAAGCTGAAAGCTAGTGTGGCTCCTTCACCGCCAGTACTCCCGCTGACCCTCGCCAAGAAGGTTACCACCGAGGTGAACATGATCTTAAGCAAGCTTACTCATGAACAACATGTAAGTCAGAATTCCAACTCACCTTTTTTACTTTATTTCATATCATATCCTCTAGCCCCCAAGCATGAAGTTGGATAGACAATCCGGATTTATGCTTTCATAGGATGCCAAAGAATGAACTAGTGTAGCCCCCAAGGCTCGAGCTGATATTAGTTAAAATATTAGCTTGAGTCTTTAGTAGACTTCTGACTCTGGGTATTATTATGACTTACAGAAAGTTAATGCTTATAATCAGGAATTATTGAAGAATATTTGTAACAAGCGGAGAGAAATCAGAGCTCTCTGACTTGAAAATGCTCAATTAAAGGTATCGAAGGATGAGGCTGAAGGCAATCATTTCAGTCCTTAACCCTGCTCTTTTTGCATTCATAATCGAAGTTCCTATTCAACTCTTTTCTTTTGCTTACATCACTAGTCAAACAATCATGTGCAATGATTGAAGAGGCCAAAAATCTTAAGACCCTGGAGGTGGAGAACGCCGACTTACGTCGAGAGCTGAATAAGCTTAAGGCGGATCACGAGCGCAGCATTGCACAAGTCCTCGAATCCTCCTCCATAGCCACCAAAGAACGTGATCGAAGGATCGCGACCCAGGATCAGAAAGTCTCGGATATCAATGATGAATTATTCAGAGAAAAGGACATCACCGAGGCACTCCGGGCTAAACTCCAGAGCCTTAGAGTGGAAAAGACCAAAGTTGACGATGTCATCTTCGGTATGTTTCCTATTTTCTGACTTTCTGTTTTTCTAAATTTAGGAGTTTGGATATATTTTTTGACCTTCGCTTTATATGTGCAGGTCCTCTGAACTTACTGGATTCATCTTCCACCGAGTCTCGCACCGGCCGGCTTACACAAGTCGGTGACTTGCTTCACGATTTCTGCCAATCATTGGAGGATATTGGTGAAGTTCTCAAAGTTTTGGACATGAATAGAATGTCCGCCTTTGAGGTGCGAGATAAGGCAAAGGAGATGCCCCAGCTCATCCAGGATTGGAATATGTCCTATGCGCGAACCGCAGAACAGAACGCCCTCATCATGGTTATGAGCCACCATGGAAGCATGGAGATCTGGCAAGTAACCAGAGGATATTCGACTGTGGACAAAGATAGACAAGAGCAAGACATCAAGGCCATCATGGACTCCTGTGCCGGATATGGATGTCATGTAGCTGATCTAACCAGCTATGACACTCCTTTCTTCACTCGCTTTGAGACGCCTCCTCCGCCTGCCAAAGAAATAGCTGAAGCTTCCGACGACGAGCAAACCATTTCAGATTTGAACGTCTCGGAAAGATATCAATGCAAAGGCGATGTTTCTAGTGATCTGGAAGCTCCTACCTCTTCTCCCGCGTCGTAAATTGCCAGAAAAAACAATGTATTATTCTGAAACAATCGGTTTGTAAATAAGTAATTTAATACTTTTGCTAGTGCTAAGATTTGCTACTTCTATTTAGCATGTTTTGGCTTTATTTTGACGTGCCTGGAATGTTTACATAAGAACTTTTATGTTTTGCCTATACTTATCGCTTATCTGGCTTTCCGCCTCATCCCTTTCGTGAGCCAACCAACCTTCAACATGGAAACTTTGCCGAGCAACGGAGCTCAATTGCTAAACCAGTTTAAACTCGGAAACAAAGCCCGCATCCGGTATCCAGCAATCAGATAAAGAAACAAAGTATAAACTAGAAAATTTAGATTTATACCTGAAGGTAGCATTTTTAGAATCGGAAATCTTAACCAGAAACAAACATGAGCATAAAGTACTTTCAAGTGTTCTGGGAGTTTCCACTATGACATGATCATTTTGAAATAAGATGGCAATATAAAACTTCTCAGAATTTTTTTTAGGAAACCAACACTTTATTTCTCATTGAACATATACACATATATGGTTACAAAGAAAGAAAATTTAAGAATAAAAGGGACGTAGCTGAGCAATATTCCATGGTCTATCTAATTCTTCTGGGTCTGTACTGCCTCCAGCTCTCTTTCTCTTCTTAGTAGCAGGTCTTCCTTTGACTGGCCGCATATTAGTTAGATAGTAAGAACCATTGTGCAATACTCGACTAACTAAAAAGGTCCCTTACCATATTGGGGAAAGTTTGTGCTTTCTTTTCTGCGCAAGCCGAAGAACCAAATCACCCTTATTGAAAGACCGGTTTCTGACTCTCTGGCTATGATACTTGTGTAACTTATGCTGATAGGCTATTGATCTCATATCAGCAATGATGCGAACTTCTTCGATTAAATCGAGATCATTTTGTCGAGAAATTTCGGCATCCTCTTCGATATACGCAGCAACTCGGGGAGAAGTATGAATCAAATCATTAGGAAGAATAGCTTCTGCACCATAGACCAAGAAGAAAGGTGTGTATCCGGTTGACCTGTTCGGAGTTGTTCGCAGGCTCCATATCACAGAAGGTAATTCATCTACCCAAGCCCCCACAGCATGACGTAGTGGTGCTTCGAGTCTTGGTTTGAGGCCTTCTAGGATTAAACCATTTGCTCTTTCAACTTGTCTATTAGCTTGTGGTAACGCAATGTCAAGATGGATATTTTGTTCATCACAGAATTTGGCAAGTTCTCCCATAGAAAAATTGCTCCTGTTGTCCATGATAATGCTATGTGGATAACCGTGTCGGATTATAACATCCTCGACAAATCTTCTGGCTGTTGCTCCATCACAACTGTTGACGGGTTTAGCCTCAATCCATTTTGTGAATTTATCCACTATCACTAAGAGATGAGTAAATCCACTTGGAGCCCGTTTAAACGGTCCTACTATGTCAAGCCCCCAGACCGCAAAAGGCCATGTTATAGGTATTGTTCGCAGCTGATCAGCCGAAACATGAGCTTGTTTGGCGTACTTTTGGCAGCCTTTGCACGTCTTGACCAGCCGTTCGGCATCTGCCTTGGCTCTAAGCCAGAAAAATCTATGTCTAAAAGCTTTTGCCGCTAAAGATTTGGCTGCTGCATGATGGCCGCATTCGTATTCATGGACTTCTCGTGAGATTTCCACTCCTTCTTCTGGAGATATGCAGCACTGAAAGACCCCAGATAGACCCCGCTTATAGATCTCACCATTTATTATTGTATAGGTTTTTGCTCGTCGGACGATCTGCCGGCTCAGAACCTCGTCTTCGGGTAATTTTCCATCTACCAGGAAATCAAGGTAGGGTTGAGTCCAGTTGGGAATTATATCCATAACTGCCACTAAAGGTGAGGCGGATTTGGTCGGATATTCCTCATCTACTTCTTTTATAGAGAGAACTTTGAGGTGCTCTAGAAAAGCGCCATCCGGGACCTTTTTCCGTGCAGAGCCTATTCGAGATAATGCATCTGCTTCCTCATTTTCTGTTCAAGGGATGTGTTGAACCTCAAACCCTTCGAATGATTTAGATAATTCATCCACGATAACTCTATATGTTTCCAATTGTTTATTTGCATTGTAGATATCCGACACTTGTTGAGCAACAAGATTCGAATCGCCATAACACATTAATTGTTGGATGCCGATATCCTTAGCAATCTAGATTCCATGCAGTAGTGCTTCATATTCGGCAATATTGTTTGTTGCCGTGAAGTAGAGCTGCAACACATAGAAAAGCTTATCTCCTTGGGGTGATTTGAGCACCACGCCAGCCCCCGAGCCCCCGAGCGCCTTGGACCCGTCAAAATGCAAGGTCCAGTATTCTGAGTCTAGGAGGGTCATATTTTCCATTGTCTCTATCCAGTCAGCGACAAAGTCAACGAGGATTTAGGATTTGATTGATGCACGAGGTTTGTACTCAATATCGAAAGCCGAAAGCTCTATGCCACATTTTGTGACACGTCTTGTAGCATCACTGTTGTTGATTATATCTCTCATCGGAGCTGTGTTCACCATGGAAATTGGATGTTCTTGAAAATAATGGCATAACTTCTAGGATGCGAAGAACACACCGTAAGCCATCTTTTAATAGTGCGGATACCGCTGCTTTGATTCAGTTAGGACTTCACTGAGGTAGTAAGTCGGACGCTGCACCGGGTGTTCCTGTTTTTCCTCTGGTCTCTCCACCACCATGAAGACACTGACGACTCTGTTTGTCGCAGCCAGATAGAGCAGCTTCCGGCGCTGGAAGGATAGGAGCATATGAGAGTACTGCTTTCATTTCTTGTAGTGCAGCTTCTGCTTCGTTACTCCAGATGAATTTTTTGGTCCTTTTCAGGAGCTTGTAGAGTGGTGTGGCTGTTTCACCGAGCCGGCTTACAAACTGACTGACTGCAGCAATGCAACCAGTTAGTCTTCGAACATCCTTCAGGCGAGTCCGCCTGGAAATATTGAGTATAGCCTTAATTTTGTCTCGGATCACCTCTATGCCTCTTTGAGACACGATGAAACCTAACAATTTGCCGGCTGGTATTCCAAAGAAACATTTCTTCAGGTTAACAATTATGTTGTATTTCCGTAGATTAGCGAATGTTTCCTCCAAGTCAGAAATTAAAATTTCCTTCTTTTTGGACATCACCGCTATGTCATCCACATATGCATGTACATTGCGTCCGATTAGATCGTGGAGGCGATGCTTCATAGTGCGCTGGTACGTAGCTCCTGCGTTCTTGAGCCCAAAGGGCATCGTAATGAAACAGATGGTTCCGAAGGGGTTATGAATGAAGTTTTGACTTTGTCTGATTCCTTCATCCAAATTTGGTGATAACCAGAATATGCGTCGAGAAAACATAGGAGTTACAAGCCTACCGTAGAATCGATATCTTGATTAATTCTAGGCAGAGCGAATAGATCTTTGGGACAAGCCTTGTTCAAGGCGGTATAATCAACACACATCCTTAAATCAGTGGTGTCCTTTTTAGGGAACATTACAGGATTGGTCGACCACTCAGTGTGGATGACCTCTTCTATGAATCCGGCAAACTCGAGCCGAGCTAGTTCCTTAGCTATTGCTTTTCATTTTTCATCACCGAAACATCATAAGTACTGTTTGACAGGTTTAGCATTTGGGTGTACATTTAGAAAGTGCTCGACAAGTTCCCTAGGTACTCCGGTCATGTCAGATGGCTGCCATGCGAAGATATCTTGATTTGCTTGGAGGAACTTGATGAGCGCGCTTTCCTATGCGCTATCTAAACCTACACCTATCTGGGTCACCTTGGAGGGATCATCATCCTTCAATGGCGTCGTCTTATTCTCTTATGATGCCTTGAACTCCGGAGTCAGCTTTGTCACCTCCTTCATCACGGGCATCTTGGATGGGTCGATGGTCTTCTTGATCTCCTAGTACGCCTGGGCATGCAGTACGACTTTAGCAAAGGTGGCATTTTCGTCCTCGCACTCTCGTGCTTTCTTCGGGTCTCCCCTGATGGTGATCACGCCCTTCGGACCTAGAATTTTCATCATATTGTAAATGTAACACGGACGAGCCATGAAAGCCTAGTAGGCCAGACGTCTGGATATAACATGGTATGCGCTCTTGAACGGGACCACTTCGAAGGAAAGTGCTTCCGTCCAGTAATTCTTTGGAGTTCCAAAAGTAACATCCAAAGTGATCTCTCCCAGGGAATTTGCTTGTCTTCCTAGTACAACTCCGTGAAAGATCACAGAGGTGTGATTCAGCTGAGTTTCCGAGATCCTCATCCGACGCAGCGTTTCGATGTAGAGGATGTTGATGCTACTGTCGCCGTCCATTAGAGTGTTGGAGAAACCATAGCCATCAATAAGTGGATTGACGACTAAGGCATATTTTCCTTGCTTGTGCAACTTAGGCAGATGATCAGCATGGTTAAAGGTGATTGTCACTTCCGACCAGTCCAAGAATTGAGGGACAACCGAAATAGTTGTGTTGAGCTCATGCAAAACTGCCTTCTTGACCTTAGCTAGTTGAGACCCAAGGAAAGTGACATAAGTGTCTTTCTTCATTGGGGAGTTCTTCTTTCCATCCGACTTGGTATTTGAAGGATCAACTTCCTCCATGTCAGAATGTTCCTTGGTCTCCTTTTCTTTTTCGGGATTCTTCTTTCCCTTCTTCTGCTTAGCCCTGTAGCCAGCAGAATCGTCTTTCTTGATGTCATCATTGAAACGAGCCCCCGTTGGCATCTAAGTAATGCACACACGGATTATTAGCAATGTCGGCCCAGGAATAGGTTTTGCCAGGTTGCTGGTCTCCTCTACCCTAGACTCTTGACGTCCCATGACCGCGTCCGCCTCCGCGCCCTCCTCGTCCTCCAGACCCAAAATTAGCAGTGCCAATATTTCCTCAGCGCCTATGAGAGGGTTTTTGTTCCGAGGTATTCTTGTGCTTCTAATCTTGTTGCTTTGGCTGCTTGGAATAGAAAAGTAAAAGAGTGGCTCTTTAAGAGACCAATATTGCTCGCGAAGAATCTTTTAACTTGAATGTCTCAAAACTTGATAAAGAATGTGCTCATGCTCTTGCATTAACTAAAATTCTTAAAAATGAAAAGCTCGAGTTTGGGGTTGGTCCTGCTAGACTAAATGAAGAATTTGGGAAACTCAAGAAGAAACATGAGGCCTTATTGAGCAAATTCTCTAGTCTTCCAAAGTCACATGAACAACTTCAAACTCAAGTGACAAATGAAGTCTAAACCTTGCCAACTAGTATTGCCTCATGTTCTACTAAATGTTGTTGTGAGCATGGAGATATTCATGAGGAGAACAATAGGTTGAAGGCCATGATTGAGAAAGGCCTTGTCTCATTCATACAAGGTGAGAAGAGTTTAAATGACATTTTGAGTATTCAAAGGGACAATGTGACTAAGGAAGGACTTGGATTTCCATCCAAGTCAAAGAAGAAGAGCAAGGGAAAGAACAAGAAGAACTTGCCCACTCGCCCTTCCAAAAACATTACTTTTGTGAAAGAGGGGGAGAAGGCAAAGGAGAAGGAAACATGTGTCATTATGAGTGGTGAACCCTCTCATAGGGCGTGTTTGGTTACTTGTTTCCCCGTTTTTCGCATGGGGCAGAAAGAAATTAGGACGTTTGATTCCCGTGACGGATGGAATCTTTGCATCACATGAGTTTTAAAGCACCATTCAGCCTGGCCCTAGAGGAACGCCAAAATCGGGCGTTTCAACGGAGCCAAGTTCTTCCCACGCTCGTGGGGGAAGAATCTGCACACACTCGTGCAAAGGGGGGATGGCGGGAGCTCACAATATCTGGCGGGAGAAATTGGGGTTACCGCCCGCTGATTCACCGCGCCTATTTACACCGCCCCTCCATCGGCTCCAAAATCCCTGCCTCCATTTCCGCCAATTTCGAGCTCTCCCTCCAAATCCTCTTCATCACCGATGAGCAAGTAAGCAACACCTCCTACTCTGGTGGGTCTAGCTCATCTCCTGCAAGTCTTCATCCTCGGCTATGTCGGACATGTCCTCCTCATCAACCAAGGTTGAGATCATGGTAAGAAACATCTAACCCTAGCTTTCGCAGCTTAGGTCTGTTGCCCTGTTCTAGCTCACAGTTCTAAGTTGTGAGCTAGTGTTGTAGATCCGGACCCTAAGTATTTTCATAGTCAGTATTCATGTTGTCCTGTGAGTATTTCCATGTGCTGTAGGTAGGATTAGTGTTATAAGTATTGTTCATCCCCTAGAACTGAACACATTATTATCCCTGCTACCATAGGAGAAGGTTGCATCCCCTAATCTATCCGCAGCCTCTATGCTGCCTTTGCATTATGTGTTGATGCCTGATGCGGTTGTTGGGGTGGGCATGAGGAGGTTGCCATGTCATGGCCAGCATCTCTGTCCACCTTCGCCCTGAATCGGGTTGTCCAAATGATCGAGAAAGGGGGTTCGGTAATGCGGGGATTCAGACAAGCGGACATGCGCCTAATTGCAGAGGATTCTTCAAGTTATGTGGCCGGACAGTCACTCCGACCCAGGTGTACAACCACATGAGGAACTGGAGAGTGCACTGGATTCAGGTGCTGAGGCTCAAGAGGCTTGAGAACATACACTGGGTTGAGGAGTCCTCTTCTATCATCATGTATGATGATGACTACTATAAGCACATCAACGTTCGATATATCTGAACTTGCATCAGTAGTTGTAAAGCTGACATATGCACCTACATGCCTTGAACTAACATTGATTCTCATGTAGGCTCCGCCATCAGACACGGAGTTGATCAATAAGCGCATTGTCAACTATGCTTAGATGAAGATCATTTATGGTCCTCGCATTACCGCTGCTCCTATCACCGTGACCGCGATACACCGTGCTCTTAGCCACCTGATGGAGCACAGTGGACATAGAACCAGGTATCTTGCCATGACCCCTGAGCATAGGATCACCTGGTTCACGATGTTCCTCTGAGCAGTGGACTCAACTGTTCGACAAGGTGCTAGTAGTGATGATATGGATGTGATGTGTATTTTGGAGTAGCTAGGGCTGATGATCTATGGTTCTGGTGACCCCTGAACTTTGCTCTGTATATTTTGGGAGGTGGTATTCAGTTATAACTCCTCCGTATATGATGAACTAGTGCTGCACCACGGGAAGTTGCTCGTGAACTCATGCTACAACACACACGCCATGACTTATTACGTCAAACCTGTGTTAATACAAGCTAGTAGTTATCTGCATTGCACTTTTCTAAACTTTGTTTTTTTCCTTGATGAGGTTGGGTAAGCTCACCTCACTAGCCAGGAGGTAAGGCTATCAGGGACAATGCAGTTAGCCAAACAAGTGCAAATTTGCTGAAATCCTAAAATGCATGGAACCAAACGACTGGGCTTGGCTTCTCAACCCCTACGGAAATGAGAATACATGGAACCAAACAAATGCCCCTTTTGGCACGAGAGCTTGCATCGTCGTGCACATCTTCCATGGAGCCATGATCTCCAGGTGCGAGTAAATGACACGAGCAACCAAACACGCGGGAAAATATAATCTATCCTATGTCCTCTTGAAATCTTATGATGGTCATGTCTATGCTAAATATGTTGGTACTTCTTATGGTGATGATTACCATTGGGCCATTTGGGTTCCTAAGATACTTGTGACTAACAAAATAGGACCCAGTCAACAATGAGTACCTAAGACTAAGCATTGATTTCTTGTAGGACTATGCTTCCGGTGGAAGAAAATGGGTGGTTGATAGTGGTGCCACTAGTCATATGACCGGAAGCAAGGAGATGCTTGATGAGACAAAACCTAATACTTCCAACATGTGTTTCACTTATGGAGATGGATCAACCTCTAAGGTATTGGGTTTAGGTAAGGTAGTGGTCACACTGGATATATCCATTGTGGACATTATTCTTGTCAAAACGCTTTCATACAATTTACTTTCCATTCATCAACTCACGCTTATGGGCTTTGTAGCCTACTTTACCCCTAATGTTGTGGTTCTCATGTGGAGCAAGACTCTCTCTATCGCCTTGGTTCGGCATGCCGATAACGGTTTGTATGTGCTAGATTTTGATAAGAAACCCACACCTACTGCGGCTTGCCTAATGGCTAAAGGTGACATGGGATTTGCAAAGCCTCCACATCCTTGATGTATTTGTAACATGAGGAAAAAAGTATTGCTTGGGAGGTAGTCTTACTCACGTCAACATGAGGTATTTGCAAAGCCTCCAGACGGGAGGTCACATCCTTGGGCTAAAAGATAATGTTAGTTTTGTCAAAGATAATGTGTGTATAAATTGTATTAAAGGAAAGCTCCATGAGTCAGCTCATCCCCCACGATGGTCGTTTATTCCAATGGGATCCTAGAGCTCCTTCAGATGGACCTCTTTGGTCCTCCATCTTTTGATAGTCTTGGGGGAAAGAAGTATTGCTTGGTGATTGTGGATGATTACTCAAGATACACTTGGGTATATTTCTTCAAGATGAAGAGTGAGACTCAACAAACCGTCATCGAATTTGCCAATGAAGTTCAATGTCAACATAACAAGAAGATTTTGGCTATTAGAAGTGAAAATGGTACCGAGTTCAAGAACTACACCTTGGATGAGTTCCTTAGTGATGAGAGCATTAAGCATCAATATTCCGCTCCTTATACCCCTCAACAAAATGGTGTGGTGGAAAGGAAGAAAAGGGACTCTTATGGATATAGCAAGAACCATGATTGCGGCGTTCAAACCCCCATATAATTTTTGGGCCGAAGCTATCTCAACCACTTTTCACATTGCCAACCGTGTTTACCTCCGCAAGCACTTGGACAAGACTCCTTATGAGATCCTCTTCGGTAAGAAACCAAGCATTCACTAGCTTCGAGTGTTTGGGTGTAAGTGTTATATTCTCAAGAAAGGTAGCTGATTATCTAAATTCGAGTCTAGAGCTATTTAAGGTATCTTTGTTGGCTATGCCTTGGACTCTCATGCTTATAGAGTCTATAACAAGTCTACCGGGCAATTTATTGTAACACCCCGTCCACTGGGCCCCGGGGGTGTCACTCCTGGAACCTTAATAGGATATCTAGACTAGCCCCACAGACCAACACTAGTCTTTTATGCACACTATGTTCTCACTCGTGCGCACCCGGTACCCACTTCCCGATCGGTCACCCGTCCTAGAATTTCTCTAAGACAAGCATGCTTAACCTAGAGTTCTTTTCGAATGAGCTTCCGAAAAAGAAGTTGCAACTTGTTGGTATGCGTATCCTATCAATCCTATTAAGCCATGTGCCTAGATATCACATACGGTATTGTTTGTTTGCGTCCCGATAGTTTATGGGCGAGTGCATGGCGGTACCCAAGTTCCCTGTAATTGCCGCGTTTCGTAAAGTTGGGCTGCCAACTACTAAGAGGGGCAATTTCGAGGCAAAATCATCTCACCCCTGCCAAATTCAAACATTCCATTAAACTGCCCCGTGAAGTAGAAGGTTGGGACCCACATGTCGGTCATCTGTCCGTGATGCAAGCGCCAATGCGGCAACCTCTTAGGCAAATCGAGGAACTAAGTGGATTGGATGCATTGACCAATTTCACAAATCCATTCCCTCCTTTCCCCTAGAACCGGTAGCGTCAAAATCCACCCTCCAAGTAGGACGATCCCTTCGGACATTTGACTGCCAGTGCCAAGTTGCTATGCCTAGTCGCTGATCTCGAGCTCCAATGGCGCATGTCGTAGCCACCGTTGTGAGGCTCTAGCCCGCCTCCACCGCCGACGAGCCGAGCAGCTCAGGGATGGCAGATCCTACTACCAAGGAAGAAGTAGTTCTGGCTACATGCGGGTGAGCTACCCTTCTCTTTGTTATTCACACTAATTATAACTTCTAGCTGGCTACTGAACCTACCATTGTTTGTTAGCCCAATGCTGACAAACATATTTTGTCCATAGTTTTCTGTCAAGTGGGATCTCCACGAACCACCCTTACCTGGTTACGGTAGTCCTCTTCAGGTACGACTCTAAATCAGCAAGGGTGAAGGTCAAGTGGTATGGACACCATTGTATCACGATGGAAGAAGCGCCTGCGCAGATCTGTACTATATCTGGTATGGTTGCTACTCTGCGTAATCATGATGAATTATGGCCAAAGCAGACTGCAAAGTTCAGCTTCATGGATGAACATGGCATCATGGTTCCTCTAACGTGTGACAGTCAGCTAATTGGGTTGATGAAAAGGTATGCTTCGGTTTGCATGTTTGAGCTAAACTGTGATGTAATGGATGTGGAAGCTGCTGCAACTGAGAGTCGCCCGTCTATTCTTGGACAGGGTGCTCGCTCGAACCCAATTAGCTCCTGGTAAGAAAAAGCCTCTTGGGGTTCGGATGTTTGTGCTGAATTGTAATTTTTGCAAATATTTACTCTGTAGATATTGGATAGTTATGCAAGAGTCTTGTTTCTTTGATAGGAAGCGCCGTAAGGTTAGAAACATGACTGTTGGATCAGTCATTTTGCTGCCCGAAGATCGTAAAAACGAGTGGACAGATGATGTTGGACACGATTCTGGCGCTGATTGTCCCGGCGATGCAGAGTACGCGAAGCTAAGAAAATTGGCACCAAGGAAGCGAAAGAAGGAAGGAAATGAAGAAGCCAGTGGACGTAAAGACTTGGCACCCAAGCTGCGGAAGAAGGCTGCTGGCAACGAAGATGCATAGTAATGTGTTGAAGTTGAACCTATATATGTAATTCAGTTAAATTCTGGAGCTCTGTGTGTGGAACTTTGCTGGGCGAAACAATCTACCCACGTTCTCTGAGTAAAATGTACCACGACTTAGGGTTTGGAAACGCCCGAGTCAGTAGTTGAATCTGAAATTGTGATTGTGCCACTACTATCTGAAAACACGCAGCACCGGTTCCACGATTGCTGAGGGGCAGGAGGTCTCCAAATTCGATGGAATGTAAGTGACACAGAAATAAATTATTTAAGCTGCTACACTCCACGAAGAAGCAACTTATTTTAGATGTTGCACAACGGCGTAGCAACATAAACAGCAATGGCAACCGATAATGCCCAGATGCTTGAGCCCGTCTATCTCACCGCCTCCCTCCTCCTACATCCCCTGCGTCTGGCAAAGCTCCCGGATCTCCATTAACCGGGTGTACGTTCTTCCACTTTATAAATTGTGGCTGTGCCATTTGCATGCGGCACAATCCATGTAGATTACATTTAAACAAACCACCAATGTCAGAATACCACCATGATCAGACAAAAGGAAGTAATGCAGGGTTAAGACAGATTAACGTGAGACCAATTTGTTTCCTCCCAGGACTCTGGGACCACTAGTTCAGACTGCTAGGTCAACAAGTACTATTATTACAACTTAAAAAGGCACGGATCTCAAGCTAAATAGAACTAGTTATCACACATCTCCTTGATCTTCCTAAGCTTAGCCCGATGCGCATCTTCCTGCGAGAGCAAGGATCGAATCGTCTGCTCCTTCCTTTTAGCATCTTCCTTGCATAGCTTCAATTATTTCTCTGCATTTTTCCTCATGCACTTGTCAATACTCGTAGTTGTGAACTGCAGGACTTTGGCCTGGTGAAGCTTGAGTCAGTTCTTGCTCTGCTTTAGCCTTCAGGGCTAACGCCATGTCCCTCTCCTTCTCGACTTTGCTAACCTTGTCTTGCACCCTCCTGAGATCTCGGTTAAGCTTGGTCGTGTCAACTGGGTCCCATAGCTTCATCTCAACACTGTCATGAAGTGAGCTGACTACGGATTCTTTCAACTCAACAGTCATATCCCATAGTTTGTCTAGTGTTTTCTGCATCGATTTGGGCCACTCTGGATCTACCCATTTGACAACACCGCAACTTCCGCCTTGCATCATTGCACGATGTCCTTGACACCGTAAAAACCTCATGCCTGTGTTTCGTCCTTCGAACGCTACAAATTTAGTGGGCACATATCCATGTTTACATAGTAGAGGACTGTCTTCATCCGCTAAATCGTGATAGTCGGAGTCATACAGCATCTGGTTGGCCTAACACATCATACGCGCATGAGTAAACAGAGTAGATCTAGCTTAGAATAGATAACTGGCCATAGATGATATGGATAGAGATTAGACGACTCACATCGAAATCACCGTCCCTGTCGTCACGACGCGGTTCCTCAAAGTCTCCCCTTGAACCCATGGAGAGAGAGAGAGGGAGAGGGGGGTGGCTGCCGGAGAGATAGCTGTTTACGCCGTCGGCTTGCAGCTATGGCATGATGGGAGTAAAGTGGGGAAGTGGCTTCGAGGGGAAGGAAGAGAAGTACGGGGAGGAAGAGAAGTAATGGGGACGTGACACTGGAATATGGCCCACTGAACTCGTGAGTCGTGACACTCGAAACAAGAAACCACCCGGTGTTGCCAGTTTGTCCATAGCAAGCGGGTAGCAAGCATGGCCAATCATGCCGTAGAATAGCCTACTCGCCGATCGCTCTCACGAAGACCATCCCAATCGTCCAAGCGCCCCTATCGAACGGTATGTAACAATTGTCAAGCAGAACAACTGTGTTAGGGCATGCCTTCTAGAAGACTCGGTCTAACGGCCACCATTGGGGGCCTAAGGTTAGGGCTCTCCTAAGGTTAGGATCCATATGTGGTTTATGAGAAGAACATAAATGCAATGACACTGGTGGATCCATGTGTGGTTCATGAAAAGAACAGACATGCAATTACTTTAGCCGTGGTTTGTGAAAAGAACACACATGCAATGACACTGGTGGATACATATGTGGTTTGTGAAAAGAACACACATGCAATGACACTTGGTGTGGTTCATGAAAAGAAAACACATCCAGTGACACTGGTGTATCCTTATGAGGTTTGTGAGAAGAACACACATGCAATAACTCTAGCTGTGGTTTGTGAAAAGAACACACATGCAATGATACTGGGTGTGGTTCATGAAAAGAACACACATCCAATGACACTGGTGGATCCTTATGTGGTTTGTGAAAAAGAACACACATGCATTGACACTGGGTGTGGTTCATGAAAAGAACACACATCCAATGACAGTGGTGGATCCAAGTGTGGTTTGTGGAAAGAACAGACATGCAATGACTCTAGCTGTGGTTTGTGAAAAGAACAGACATGCAATGACTCTAGCTGTGGTTTGTGAAAAGAATACACATCGAGTGACACTGGTGGATCCATATGTGGTTTGTGAGAAGAATAGACATGCAAATGACTCCATATGTGGTTCATGAAAAGAACACACATGCAATCACACTGGTGGATCCATGTGTGGTTCATGAAAAGAACACACATCCAATGATACTCGTGGATCCTTATGTGGTTTGTGAGAAGAACACACATGCAATGACACTGGGTGTGGTTCATGCAAAGAACACATATCCAATGACACTGGTGGATGCTTATATGGTTTGTGCGAAGAACACACATACAATGACTCTAGCTGTGGTTCATGAATACAACAGACATGCAATGACTCTAGCTGTGGTTTGTGAAAAGAACACACATCTAGTGACACTGTAGGATCCATATGTGGTTTGTGGAAAGAACATACATGCAATGACACTAGCTGTGGTTTGTGAAAGGAACACACATGCAATCACACTGGTGGATCCATGTGTATTGTGAGAAGAACAGACATGCAATAACTCTAGCTATGGTTAATGAAAAGAACAGACATGCAATGACACTGGTGGATCCATGTGTGGTTTGTGAGAAGAACACACCTGCAATGACACTGGTGGATCCATGTGTGAGAAGAACATACATGTAATGACTCTAGCTGTGGTTTGTGAGAAGAACAGACATGCAATGACACTGGTGGATCCATGTATGGTTTGTGAGAATAACACACATGCAATGACATTGGGTGTGGTTCATGAAAAGAAAACACATCCAATGACACTAGTACATCGATGTGTGGTTTAATGAAAAGAACACACATGCAATGACACTGGGTGTGGTTCATGAAAAGAACACACATCCAATGACACCAGTGGATCCATATGTGGTTTTTGGAAAGAACACACATGCAATGACTCTAGTTGTGGTTAATGAAAAGAACACACATCCAATGACACTGGTGGATCCATATGTGGTATGTGGAAAGAACAAGCATGCAATGACTCTAGCTATGGTTTATGAAAAGAACAGACATGCAACAACACTGGTGGATCCATGTGTGGTTTGTGAGAAGAACACACATGCAATGACACTGGTGTATCCTTATGTGGTTTGTGAGAAGAACACACATGCAATGACTCTAGCTGTGGTTCATGAAAAGAAAACACATCCAATGACACCGGTGGATCCATGTGTGGTTTGTGAAAAGAACAGACATGCAATGACTCTAGGTGTGGTTCATGAAAAGAACACACATCCAATGACCACATATGGATCCTTATGACTTTGGGTGTGGTTCATGAGAAGAACACAGATGCAATCACACTGGTGGATCCATGTGTGGTTCATGAAAAGGATAGACATGTAATGACACTGGCTGTGGTTAATGAAAAGAACACACGTGCAATGACACTGGTGGATACATATGTGGTTTGTGAAAAGAAAACACATGCAATGACACTTGGTGTGGTTCATGAAAAGAAAACACATCCAATGACACTGGTGGATCCATGTGTGGTTTGTGAGAGGAACACACATGCAATGACACTGGGTGTGGGTCATGAAAAGAACACACATCCAATGACACTGGTGGATCCTTATGTGGTTTGTGGAAAGAACAGACATGCAATGACTCTAGCTGTGGTTTGTGAAAAGAACAGACCTGCAATGACTCTAGCTGTGGTTTCTGAAAAGAACACACATCCAGTGACACTGGTGGATCCATATGTGGTTTGTGAGAAGAACATACATGCAAATGACTCCATGTGTGGTTCATGAAAAGAACACACATGCAATCACACTAGTGGATCCATGTGTGGTTCATGAAAAGAACACACATCCAGTGACTTCTGTGGATCCTTATGTGGTTTGTGAGAAGAACACACATGCAATGACACTGGGTGTGGTTCATGAAAAGAACACACATCCAATGACACTGGTGGATCCTTATGTGGTTTATGAGAAGAACACACATACAATGACTCTAGATGTGGTTCATGAAAAGAATAGACATGCAATGACTCTAGCTGTGGTTTGTGAAAAGAACACACATCTAGTGACACTGGTGGATCCATACGTGGTTTGTGGAAAGAACATACATGCAATCACACTTGTGGATCCATGTGTGGTTTGTGGGAAGAACAGACATGCAATGACTATGGCTGTGGTTAATGAAAAGAACACACATGCAATGATAATGGTGGATACATATGTGGTTTATGGAAAGAACATACATGCAATGACTCTAGATGTGGTTCATGAAAAGAACACACATCCAATGACACTGGTGTGGTTTGTGAGAAGAACACACATGCAATGACTCTGGGTGTGGTTCATGAAAAGAGAACACGTCCAATGACATGCAAATGAGACTAGTTGTGGTTAATGAAAAGAACAGACATGAAATGACACTGGTGGATCCATATGTGGTTTCTGTAAAGAACATACATGCAATGACTCTAGCTGTGGTTTGTGAGAAGAACAGACATGCAATGACACTGGTGGATCCATGTGTGGTTTGTGAGAAGAACACACATGCAATGACACTCTGTGTGGTTCATGAAAAGAAAACATATCCAATGACACTGGTGGATCTATGTGTGGTTTGTGAGAAGAACACGCATGCAATGACACTGGGTGTGGTTCATGAATAGAACACACATCCAATGACACTGGTGGATCCTTATGTGGTTTTTGGAAAGAACATACATGCAATGACTCTAGTTGTGGTTTGTGAAAAGAACAGACATGCAATGACTCTAGCTGTGGCTTGTGAAACGAACACACATCCAGTGACACTAGTGGATCCATATGTGGTTTTTGAGAAGAACAGACATGCAAATGACTCCATATGTGGTTTGTGAAAAGAACAGACATGCAATCACACTGGTGGATCCATGTGTGGTTTGTGGGAAGAACAGACATGCAATGACTCTAGCTGTCGTTAATGAAAAGAACAGACATGTAATTACACTGGTGGATCCATATGTGGTTTGTGGAAAGAACATACATGCAATGACTCTCTCTGTGGTTAATAAAAAGAACAGACATGAAATGACACTGGTGGATCCATGTGTGGTTTGTGAGAAGAACACACATGAAATGACACTTGGTGTGGTTCATGAAAAGAAAACACATCCAATGACACTGGTGTATCCTTATGTGGTTTGTGAAAAGAACACACATGCAATGACTCTGGGTGTCGTTCATGAAAAAACACACATCCAATGACACTGGTGGATCCTTATGTGGTTTGTGAAAAAGAACACACATGCAATGACTCTAGGTATGGTTCATGAAAAGAACACACATGCAATGACACCAGTGGATCCATGTGTGGTTTGTGACAAGAAAATGCATGCAAATGACTCTAGCTGTAGTTTGTGAAAAGAAAACACATGCAATCGCACCAGTGGATCCATGTGTTGTTTGTGAGAAGAACAGACATGCAATGACTCCGGGTGTGGTTAATGAAGAGAACACACATCCAATGACACCGGTGGATCCATATGTGGTTTGTGGAAACAACAGACATGCAATGACTCTAGCTATGGTTTGTGAAAAGAACAGACATGCAATGACACTGGTGGATCCATGTGTGGTTTGTGAGAAGAACACACATGCAATGACATTGGTGTATCCTTACGTGGTTTGTGAGAAGAACACACATGCAATGACTCTAGCTGTGGTTAATGAAAAGAACATACATGAAATGACACTAGTGGATCCATATGTGGTTTGTGGAAAGAACATACATGCAATGACTCTAGCTGTGGTTAAAGAAAAGAACACACATCCAATGACACTAGCGGATCCATGTGTGGTTTGTGAGAAGAACAAACATGCAATGACACTGTGAGTGGTTCATGAAAAGAACACACATCCAATGACATGCAAATGACTCTAGCTATGGTTAATGAAAAGAACAGACATGCAATGACACTGGTGGATCCATATGTTGTTTGTGGAAAGAACACACATGCAATGACTCTAGCTGTGGTTTGTGAGAAGAACAGGCATGCAATGACACTAGTGGATCCATGTGTGGTTTGTGGAAAGAACATACATGCAATGACTCTAGCTGTGGTTCACGAAAAGAACACACATCCAATGACACTGGTGGATCCATTGTGGTTTGTGAGAAGAACACGCATGCAATGACACTAGGTGTGGTTCATGAAAAGAACACACATCCAAT
The DNA here is from genome assembly GCA_023614405.1 of Avena insularis. Taxonomy (NCBI): domain Eukaryota; kingdom Viridiplantae; phylum Streptophyta; class Magnoliopsida; order Poales; family Poaceae; genus Avena; species Avena insularis. The sequence continues at coordinate 451,993,169 of CM042690.1, forward strand.
GACATGCAAATGACCCTAGCTATGGTTAAGGAAAAGAACAGACATTCAATGACACTGGTGGATCCATATGTGGTTTGTGGAAATAACATACATGCAATGACTCTAGCTGTGGTTAGTGAAAAGAACACATATCCAATGACACTGGTCGATCCATGTGTGGTTTGTGAGAAGAACACACATGCAATGACACTGGGTGTGGTTCATGAAAAGAACACACATCCAATGACATGCAAATGACTCTTGCTATGGTTAATGAAAATAACAGATATGCAATGACACTGGTGGATCCATATGTGGTTTGTGGAAAGAACACACATGCAATGACTCTAGCTGTGGTTCGTGATAAGAACAGACATGCAATGACACTAGTGGATCCATGTGTGGTTTGTGAGAAGAACACACATGCAATGACACTGGGTGTGGTTGATGAAAAGAAAATGCATCAAATGACACTGGTGGATCCATGTGTGGTTTGTGAGAGGAACACACATGCAATGACACTGGGTGTGGTTATGAAAAGAAGACACATCCAATGACACTGGTGGATCCTTATGTGGTTTGTGGAAAGAACATAAATGCAATGACTCTAGCTATGGTTTGTGAAAAGAATAGACATGCAATGACTCTAGCTGTGGTCTGTGAAAAGAACACACATCTAGTGACACTAGTGGATCCACATGTGGTTTGTGAGAAGAACAGAGATGAAAATGACTCCATATGTGGTTCATGAAAAGAACACACATGCAATCACATTGTTGGATCCATGTGTGGTTCATGAAAAGAACACACATCGAATCACACTGGTGGATCCTTATGTGGTTTGTGAGAAGAACACACATGCAATGCAACTGGGTGTGGTTCATGAAAAGAACACACATCCAATGACACTGGTGGATCCCTATGTGGTTTGTGAGAATAACACACATCCAATGACTCTAGTTGTGGTTCATGAAAAGAACAGACATGCAATGACTCTAGCTGTGGTTTGTGAAAAGAACACACATCCAGTGACACTAGTGGATCCATATGTGGTTTGTGGAAAGAACATACATGCAATGACACTGGCTGTGGGTTTTTGAAAAGAATAGACATGCAATCACACTTGTGGATCCATGTGTGGTTCATGAAAAGAACAGACATGCAATGACTCTAGTTGTGGTTTGTGAAAAGAACACACATCCAGTGACACTGGTGGATCCATATGTGGTTTCTGGAAAGAACATACATGCAATGACACTGGCTATGGTTTGTGAAAAGAACAGACATGCAATCACACTGGTGGATCCATGTGTGGTTTGTGGGAAGAACAGACATGCAATGACTCTAGCTGTGGTTAATGAAAAGAACAGACATGCAATGACACTAGTGGATCCATATGTGGTTTGTGGAAAGAACATACATGCAATGACTCTAGGTGTGGTTAATGAAAGGAACACACATCCAATGACACTGGGTGTGGATCCTAATGTGGTTTGTGAGAAGAACACACATGCAATGACACTGGGTGTGGTTCATGAAAAGAACACAAATCCAATGACATGCAAATGACTCTAGCTATGGTTAATGAAAAGAACAGACATGAAATGACACTGGTGGATCCATATGTGGTTTGTGGAAAGAACATACATGCAATGACTCTAGCTGTGGTTTGTGAGAAGAACATACATGCAATGACACTGGTGGATCCATGTGTGGTTTGTGAGAAGAACACACATGCAACGACCCTGAGTGTGGTTCATGAAAATAAAACACATCGAATGACACTGGTGGATCCATGTGTGGTTTGTGAGAGGAACACGCATGTAATGACACTAGGTGTGGTTCCTGAAAAGAACACACATCCAATGACACTGGTGGATCCTGATGTGGTTTGTGAGAAGAACAGAGATCCAATGACTCTAGCTATGGTTCATTAAAAGGACAGACATGCAATGACTCTAGCTGTGGTTTGTGAAAAGAACACATATCCAGTGACACTGGTGGATCCATATGTGGTTTGCGGAAAGAACAAACATGCAATGACGCTGGTAGTGGTTTTGAAAAGAACAGACATGCAATCACACTAGTGGATCCATGTGTGGTTTGTGGGAAGAATAGACATGCAATGACTCTAGCTGTGGTTAATGAAAAGAACAGACATGCAATGACACTAGTGGATCCATATGTGGTTTGTGGAAAGAACATACATGCAATGACTCTAGCTGTGGTTAATGAAAAGAACACACATCCAATGACACTGGGTGTGGATCCTTATGTGGTTTGTGAGAAGAACACACATGCAATGACACTAGGTGTGGTTCATGAAAAGAACACAAATCCAATGACATGCAAATGACTCTAGCTGTGGTTAATGAAAAGAACAGACATGCAATGACACTGGTGGATCCATATGTGGTTTGTGGAAAGAACATACATGCAATGACTCTAGTTGTGGTTTGTGAGAAGAACAGACATGCATTGACACTACTGGATCCATGTGTGGTTTGTGAGAAGAACACACATGCAATGACACTGGGTGTGGTTCATGAAAAGAAAACACATCGAATGACACTGGTGGATCCATGTGGGGCTTGTTCATCCGCGGTACCAAAGTTCACAGGCCAGCGCATGGCGGTACCTAAGTTGCCTGAAATTACCGCGTTTCGAAAAGTTGGGCCGCCAACTACTGAGAGGGGCCATTTTGAGGCAAACTCATCTCAGCCCTGCCAAATATAAACATTCCATTAAACCACCCCGTGAAGTAGATGTTCGGGACCCACATGTCGGTCATCTGTCCGTGACGCGGGCGCCAACGCGGCAACCTCTTAGGCAAATCGAGCGGCTAAGTGGATTGGATGCGTTGACCAATTTCACAAATCCATTCCCAGCTTTCCCCTAGCACCGTCGGCGTCGGAATCCACCCTCTAGGCAGGACGATCCCTTCGGACATTTGACTTCTGGGGCCAAGTTGCTGTGCCTAGTCGCTGATACCGAGCTCCAATGGCGCATGTCGTAGCCGCTATTGCGAGGCTCTATCCATCCTCCGCCGCTGACGAGCCGAGAATTTTGGAGGATGGCAGATCCTACTATCAAGGAAGAAGTAGTTCTGGCTACAAGCGGGTGAGCTACCCTTCTCTTTGCTATTCGCACTAATTACAACTGCTAGCTGGCTACTGAACCTCAAATTGTTTGTTAGCCCAATGTTGACAAACATATTTTGTCCACAGTTTTCTGTCAAGTGGGATCTACGCGGACCCTCCTTACATAGTTACGGTAGTCCTCTACAGGTACGACTCTAAGGGAAAGTGGTCTGGAAGCCATTGTTTCACGATGGAAGAAGCGCCTGCGCATATCTGCACTATATCTGGTATGGTTGCTGCTCTGCGTAATCATGTTGAATTATGGCCGAAGCAGACAGCAAAGTTCAACTTCATGGATGAACGTGGCATCATGGTTCCTATAACGTGTGACAGTAAGCTAATTGGGTTGATGAAAAGGTATGCTTCGGCAGCCATGTTTGACCTGAAATGTCATGTACTAGATGTGGAAGCTGCTGCAACTGGGAGTCGCCCTTCTATTCTTGGACAGGGTGGTTGCTCGAACCCAATTAGCTTCTGGTAAGCAAAGGTCGCTTGGGGTTCGCATGTTTGTGCTGAATTGTAATTTTTGTTTTATTTACTCCGTAGATATTGGGAAGTTATGCAACAGTCTTGTTTCTTTGACAGGAAGCGCCGCAAGGTTAGAAACATGACTGCCGGGTCAGTCATTTTGCAGACCGAAGAAATTAAAAACGAGTGGAAAGATGATGTTGGACACAATTCTGGTGCCCATTGTCCCGGCAATGCAGAGTACGTGAAGCTAAGAAAATTGGCACTGAGGAAGAGGAAGAAGGCAGGAAATGAAGAAGCCAGTGGCCGTGAAGGCTTGGCTCCCAGGCTGCGGAAGAAGGCTGCTGGCAATGATGCATAGTAATGTGTTGAACTTGAACCTATATATGTAATTCTGTGAAATTCTGGAGCTCTGTGTGTGGCACGTTGCTGGGCGAAACAATCTACCCACGTTCTCTGAGTAAAATGTACCGTGACTTAGGGTTTGGAAACGCCCGAGTCAGTAGTTGAATCCGAAATTGTGATTGTGCCACTGCTATCTGAAAACAAGGATCCAACGGTTCCATGATTGCTGAGAGAAGGAGGTCTCCAAATACGACGGAATGTAAGTGGCACAGAAATAAATTATTTAAGCTGCCACACTCCACGAAGCAACAACTTATTTCAGATGCTGCACAACAACGTGGAAACATAAACAACAATATTCTCACCGATAATGCCCAGATGAGGAGGAATTTGGTACCACTTTCTGGCCTAATCTTGAGCCCGTCTATCTCACCGCCTCTCTGCTCCTACATCCCCTGCATCTGGCGAAGCTCTCGGATCTCCAGTAACTGGGTGTACGTGCTTCCACTTTATAAATTGTGGTTGTGCCATTTTCATGCGGCAAAATCCACGTAGATTACGTTTAAACAAACCACCAATGTCAGAATACACTAGTAGAAAAGCGGTCTTTGGTCCACGGTCACGTTCCCAATCCGGGACAGAGATCTAAATCGAGGCAGAAATTGATCTAAATCACAAATTCTTCCACGAATTAATCGAGGCAGAGATCTAAATCGAGGCATTTCATTAATTCAACCACAAATTCTTGTAAACAAAGGTGCGATTTCACATCCTACATTAATTCAACCACTAGTCAACAATTTCAATTCCACTGTCGCTGTCCTCCGAGCCGCCGGCTTCCTCATCATCGTCGGAAGGAACCTCCACGATTTCCGCATTGTTCGCGAGATAGAGCACCTCTTCACGGTGAGCGGCAGCGATGACGGTGAACTTGGTCCGTCCAGGGATGGACCAGAACCTCTCCCGCACTTCTCGGTTGCGGAGATCCCGGTGCACCACACGCGCGTAAACGATGCGGTTGCCAATCTTGGCCTTCCGCTCCTTCTTGAATAGCGCCGGCCAGTACAGGCTGGCCGCCGCGTACCGGGGCAGCACCCTCTTCCATGCGGGCATCTGGCGGCGGCGTGCCGCGATTTCGCTCTCCATCACGGCTCCGCCAGGGACGAGGAGCGGAGCCACCGGCACCCCCGCATAGCTGATGCGCCATTTGTGGGGCACCGTCGCGGCCGGCGGCGCGAGGATGTCAAAGTGCGTGAACATCACCGCCTCGTAGAAGTTCAGCGAGGGCATCTCCATGGCGGCGCGGTGGAGATTGGAGAGGGAGTGAGGGGGTGGACGATGAAGCAACGACACGGTGAAGATTGGAGAGGGCGAGGGGATGGGCGACGAAGCGACGCGCTGTAGTGCCTCTTATTTGTACACGAGGACGACGAAGCGATGGGCGGAATATCCAAGGGGCATTTGTCAGACAAAAGGAAGTAATGCAGGGTTAAGACAGATTAACGGGCGACCAATTTTTTTACTCCTAGGACTCCGGGGCCAATAGTTCAGACCGCTAGGTCAACAAGTACAACTATTAAAACTTAAAAAAGGCACGGAGCTTAAGCTAAATAGAACTAGTTATCACACATATCCTTGATCTTCCTAATCTTAGCCCTATGCGCATCTTCCTGTGAGAGCAAGGATCGAATCGTCTGCTCCTTCCTTTTAGCATCTTCCTTGCACAGCTTCAATTGTTTCTCTGCATCTTTCCTCATGCACTTGTCAATACTCGTAGTTGTGAACTACAGGACTTTGGCCTGGTGAAGATCCTTCCTTGATTGAGTCATTTCTTGCTCTGCTTTAGCCTTCAGGGCCAACGCCGCATCCCTCTCCTTCTCGACTTTGCTAACCTTGTCTTCCACCCCCATGAGATCTCGCTTATGCTTGGTCGTGTCAACTGGTTCGCATAGCTTCATATCAACACTATCAAGAAGTGAGCTGAATGCGGATTCTTTCAACTCAACAGTCATTTCCCATAGTTTGTCCAGCGTTTTCTACATCGATTTGGGCCACTCTGGATCTACCCATTTGACAACACCGCAACTTCCGCCTCACATCATTGCATGATGTCCTTGACACTGTAGAAACCTCCTGCCTGCATTTCGTCCTTCGAACGCTACAAATTTAGTGGGCACATATCCATGTTTACATAGCAGAGGATTGTCTTCATCTGCTAAACTGTGATAGTCGGTGTCATACATCGTCTGGTTGGCCTAACACATCATATGCGCATGAGTAAATGGAGTAGATCTGGCTAAAAAATAGATAACTGGCCATGGATGATAGAGATAGAGATGACACGACTCACATCGAAATCACCATCCCTATCGTCACGACGCGTTTCCTTGCCATCTCCCTCATAAACCCATGGCGAGAGGGGAGGGGGTGGCTGCCGGAGAGGGGATTGGGATGGAAGCGCCGTCAGCTTGCGGCTACGGGAGGATGGGAGTGAAGTGGGGAAAGTGGCTTCGAGGGGAAGGAAGAGAAGTGCAGGGAGGAAGAGAAGTAATGGGGACGTGACACTGGGATATGGCCCAATCAACTCGTGAGTCGTGACACTCGCAACAGGGGAGCCCTCGGTGTTGCCAGTTTGTCCAGAGCAAGCGTAGCCAATCATGCCACAGAACAGACTACTCGCGGATCGATCTCACGAAAACCATCCCAATCGTCCAAGCGCCCCGATTGAAAGGTATGTAACAATCGTCAAGCAGAACAACTATGTTAGGGCGTGCCTTCTAGAAGACTCAGTCTAACGCTAAGGTTAGGGATCTCCTAAGCTTAATTAGGATCCATATGTGGTTTATGAAAAGAACATGCATCCAATGACACTGGTGGATCCATATGTGGTTTGTGAGAAGAACACACAAGCAATGAAACTGGTGGATCCATGTGTGGTTTATGAGAGGAACACACATGCAATGACACTGGATCCATATGTGGTTTGTGAAAAGAGCAGACATGCAATCACACTAGGTGTGGTTCATGGGAAGAACACACGTGCAATGACACTGGTGGATCCATGTGTGGTTAATGAGAAGAACACACATGCAATGACACTGGGTGTGGTTCATGATATGGTTTGTGAGAAAAACACACATGCGATGAATCTAGCTATGGTTCATGAGAAGAACACACACGCAATGACTCTTACTGTGGTTCATGAAAAGAGCACACATGCGATGACACCGGTGGATCCATGTGTGGTCTATGAGAAGAACACACATTCAATGACACTTGGTGTGGTTCATGATATGGTTTGTAAGAACACACATGCAATGACTCTAGCTGTGGTTCATGAGAAGAACACACATTCAATGACTCTAATAGTGGTTCATGAAAAGAGCAGACATGCAATGACACTGGTGGATCTAGCTGTGGTCTATGAGAGGAACACACATGCGATGACTCTAACTGTGGTTCATGAAAAGAGCAGACATGCGATGACACCAGTGGATCCATATGTGGTCTATGAGAGGAACACACATGCAATGATACCGGTGGATCCTTACGTGGTCTGTGAAAAGAACACACATGCAATGACACTGGTGGATCCATATGTGGTTTGTGAGAAGGACACACATGCAATGACACTGGTGGATCCATGTGTGGTCTGTGGGAAGAACACACATGCGATGACACTGGTGATATGTGGTTTGTGAAAAGAACAGACATGCAATGACTCTAACTGTGGTTCCTGACAGGAGCAGACATGCAATGACACTGGTGGATCCATGTGTGGTTAATGAGAAGAACACACATGCAATGACACTGGGTGGGGTTCATGATATGGTCTATGAGAGGAACACACATGCAATGACTCTAGCTGTGGTCTATGAGAGGAACACACATGCAATAACTCTAACTGTTGTTCATGAAAAGAGCAGTCATGCGATGACACCGGTGGATCCATGTGTGGTCTATGAGAGGAACACACATGCGATGACCCCGGTGGATCCTTACGTGGTATGTGAGAATAACACACATGCAATGACACTGTTTGATCCATGTGTGGTCTGTGAGAAGGACACACATGCAATGACATTGGGGATCCATGTGTGGTTCATGAGAAGAACACACGTGCAATGACACTGGTGGATCCATGTGTGGTCTATGGGAAGAACACACATGCAATGACACTGGTGATATGTGGTTTGTGAAAATAACATACATGCAATGAATCTAACTTTGGTTCATGAAAAGAGCAGACATGCAACGACACTGGTGGATCCATCTGTGGTTAATGAGAAGAACACACATGTAATGACACTAGGTGTGGTTCATGATATGGTTTGTGAGAAGAACACACATGCAATAACTCTAGTTGTGGTTCATGAGAAGAACACACATGCAATGACTCTAACTGTGGTTCATGAAAAGAGCAGACATGCGATGACACTAGTAGATCCATTTGTGGTTTATGAGAGGAACTCACATGCAATGACACTGCATCCATATATGGTTTGTGAACAGAATAGACATGCAATGACACTAGGTGTGGTTCATGGGAAGAACACACGTGCAATGACACTGGTGGATCCATGTGTGGTTAATGAGAAGAACACACATGCAATGAGACTGGGTGTGGTTTATGATATGGTGTGTGAGAAGAACACACATGCAATGACTCTAGCTTTGGTTCATGAGCAGAACACAGACGCAATGACTCTTACTATGGTTCATGAAAAGAGCACACATGCGATGACACCGGTGGATCCATGTGTGGTCTATGAGAAGAACACACATGCAATGACACTGGGTGTGGTTCATGATATGGTTTGTGAGAAGAACACACATGCAATGACTCTAGCTGTGGTTCATGAGAAGAACACACATGCAATGACTCTAACAGTGGTTCATGAAAAGAGCAGACATGCAATGACACCAGTGGATCTAGCTGTGGTCTATGAGAGAAACACACATGCGATGACTCTAACTGTGGTTCATGAAAAGAGCAGACATGCGATGACTGCAGTGGATCCATATGTGGTCTATGAGAGGAACACACATGCAATGACACCGGTGGATCCTTACATGGTCTGTGAAAAGAACACACATGCAATGACACTGGTGGATCCATGTGTGGTCTGTGGAAAGAACACACATGCAATGAAACTAGTGGATCCATATGTGGTTTGTGAGAAGGACACACATGCAATGACACTGGTGGATCCATGTATGGTCTGTGGGAAGAACACACATGCAATGACACTAGTGATTTGTGGTTTGTGAAAAGAACAGACATGCAATGACTCTAACTGTGGTTCATGACAAGAGCAGACATGCAATGACACTGGTGGATCCATGTTTGGTTAATGAGAAGAACACACATGCAATGACACTGGGTGTGGTTCATGATATGGTTTGTGAGAAGAACACATGCAATGACTCTAGCTATTGTCTATGAGAGGAACACACATGCAATGACTCTAACTGTGGTTCATGAAAAGAGCAGACATGCGACGACACCGATGGATCCATGTGTGGTCTATGAGAGGAACACACATGCAATGACACTGGTGGATCCATGTGTGGTCTGTGAGAAAGGATACACATGCAATGACACTGGTGGGTCCATGTGTAGTTCATGAGAAGAACACATATGCAATGACACTGGTGGATCCATGTGTGGTCTGTGGGAAGAACACACATGCAATGCCACTGGTGATATGTGGCTTGTGAAAATAACATACATGCAATGAATCTAACTTTGGTTCATCAAAAGAGCAGACATGCAATGACACTGGTGGATCCATCTGTGGTTAATGAGAAGAACACATATGCATAGACACTAGGTGTGGTTCATGATATGGTTTGTGAGAAGAACACACATACAATAACTCTAGCTGTGGTTCATGAGAAGAACACACATGCAATGACTCTAAGTGTGGTTCATGAAAAGAGCAGACGTGCGATGACACTAGTGGATCCATTTGTGGTTTATGAGAGGAACTCACATGCAATGACACTAGATCCATATGTGATTTGTGAAAAGAACAGACATGCAATGACACTAGGTGTGGTTCATGGGAAGAACACACGTGCAATGATTCTAGTTGTGGTTCATGAGAAGAACACACATGCAATGACTCTAACTGTGGTTCATGAAAAGAGCAGACATGCGATGACACCGGTGGATCCATGTGTGGTATATGAGAGGAACACACATGCTATGACACCGGTGGATCCATACGTGGTTTGTGAAAAGAACACACATGCAATGACACTGGGGGATCCTTACGTGGTTTGTGAGAAGGACACGCATGCAATAACACTGGTGGATCCATATGTGGTTCATGGGAAGGACACACATGCAATGACACTGGTGGATCCATGTGTGTCATGGTGGTGTCACGGCAGATGCCATGGATAGGTTAGACTAATACACGCTAGGGGAATCCAGGGAGGGATAGTGAAGTGATTCTCCACACAGAAGTTTATATTTGCTTTGTCTCCAAGGTTACAAGTGCTCCTAGAGCTGTATTGGCGAGAGGAGGAAGAAGGAGCTCTCTTACTCTCGCCCTCAGATCACCCCTAAAACCCTAGCCAAACTAGCCAAATCGGAACCCCCTCTACAGAAAGCCCTAGCCCTCCTTATATAGGGGGGGCTAGGTCTCCATCTAGGGCATACGTGGAGGTATATTCCTAGAATATGCCATCTCCCAAAGTAGTAAGCCGACCGGGTTACTTTTCCCTTGCGTCACACATGCAGAGGCTACGTGAGCCTCTGCGGCGCCCGCGTCAGCTGACATGGGTATCGTCACCCTTGTCGGCCACGCCTCGGTGGTCCTGCCCTTGTCTGCTTCGCTCAGGCAGTGCGTACCGGGGCTTCTTTTGACCAGCGAGATTCCTTCCTTCTCCTAGAAGCTAGATGCGTCCCGGATCATAGTTGATCCGGCCACACCTGTTCCTGCATACAAGTTAAACATGCATTTCCGACTTACTGCTTAAGTCGGTTGAGACTTAGTTAGGTGAACGCCCCTGGTCCGGGTTACCCCGTGATTCGGCCTGCCTTGAGGTGACCCGACCAGCATCCGCTTTGTCCTTGCCGAACCTCGGCTAACTCGGCCTTTATACCCCGGCGTGACCCTACCCGGGGGTATCCCCCCAACATTAGTCCCCAAAGCTGGTGCAGTCTTAGCTGCCTCGGCCACTAAGGCCACATCAGGTTCAATTATGATTGACCTTTGGATGTTATTTCCGAGTTCCTCCTTGTCTCGGGTTATATGGATTTACGTTCCCCTTGCACTTTCCAAGTTTTCACTTGCCGGCCGGGTTACCACTTCAACTTGGACCTCATGGCTTTACTTTCCCTCTGCACATTCCAAGGTTTCACTTGCTGGCCGGGTTACCACGGTCCTATCCGGGTCTTGCTTCCTTCTCTCGTACGCCAACCCACGTGGAGGCTAATCATTATGTTGTCTCATTTTAAGGGCCAGCACAGTAACCGCAGTAGTAATTGTCAGTCATCACTGTGCGCAGGTTACGTCATGCCTGCCCCCTCGTTCACCGCACCAACGCGTCTCGTCATGGGATCAACTTCACTCTGTGGTCGTCCATGTGGCTCCTTGCTGATTGGTCGATGCGGGTGATACACGGCCACTGCGTGTGGCTTGCCCGCAGGACGCGATCCCGCCTTCTCCTCGTGGGAGAGGTTAAATAGGGGAGGGGCGCATCACTTAGGATTTTTCCCCTCATCGCGCCCCTCTGCCCTTTGCTCTTCTTCTTCGTCTTCCTCGCGATCGCGCTGCCGCCAGTGATCCCAAGCAGCAGTGCCGCCGCCGCATTTTTCCCCTAGATTTCTACGTCGTCGCCACTGCTACACGCCTCCTCCACCACGGGTCGCTGCCAATCTAGGCCTCTGCCCCCCGCCGCCGCTAGCGCCAGCAAGGGCAGCGATTATCAGATGACGGAGGAGGAGCTCGTCGTTGCTGAGCAAAAAATGGAGGAGGACTCCGCCACCACGGACCGTGGTGCGTGGGCCGGGTCATGGGTCTGCGAAGATGACTTGGACTGGCTCTACCGGACCAGACGCATCCTCGTCGGCGTCATCGCGTGCCTTGCCTCCGCCGAACTCGCCCCCTCACCCAATCCGGGTGAGTATGTTGTGTTCTTGTCGCACTTCCAGTGGGGGTTCGGTTTGCCGGTCAGCGATTTCTTCCATGACTGGTTGAGCACGTACGAACTCCAGCCGCACCACCTTCCTGCCAACGCAATCACCTCTCTTTCCGCTTTTGCCTCTATGATCGAGGGCTATGCCGGATTGTGGCCCACAAAGGAGCTATGGATCCGGTTTTCGGCCTTCGTCGCAATGTCATTCCGAATATTCAACTTGATCCGGAGGACAAGCAGCTCACTCAATTCGGAGCTGCATCCATCTCACCCCGGAGGCTATCCGTTTTCCCTCAAGTCACCGGGCTGGACTCCTACAAAGGATGGGCCCGGACTTTCTTTCCCTATGCTCCGGGTCCACCTAACCCGGAAACGTGGGACGTTATCCCCAAGAAGCCCACAGCCTTGGCCAACCAGGTCAACAAGAGGTTTGTGGAGCTGAAGAAGCTCGGGTTGCGCAACGAGGATGCTATGATCACGTTCGTGCGCAACCAAATCTCCCCCCTCTAGAGGCGCACCCACAAGGTGTGCCATATGAGCTTCGGCGGCGACCCCAACCGGACCTCGTCCTTCGAGTTGAGCAACTCGGAGATCTATCGCTGGGTCAAGGCTCTCTTCACGACCCACAAGGACTTCTCCACTGAATGGACATGGGGAATTGAGCATTTCTGCCGGGATAGGCTCCCTCCCTCGGTAAGCTTCATGTGGCAAATTTTATTCCGTGTTAATTATATGTCGGTCATTGTTCCATTTTTGACTCTGCTGCTCATTCTTTTCCTCAGCTATTCCTTCAGCAGACCCTCGAGGACGTGTAGCATCCCATCTGTCTAACATATGTATTGCTACTTGGTCTAGTAAGATAATGGCTACTCCTTACATATAATTGTTGCATCATAATTATATCATGCTCATGTCATCATGCCACCTTGCATTTGAGCATCATATAAAACCCTTTTTCTTTGGGTTCTTCTCTCATATGCATTATTAATTGTATTTGCTTCTTGATATTGTTGTTGGCTATTGATATATTGTTTAATGCCCAAGTTGAGTTGGGGGCATATCTTTTATTCAACTCCATCACCTTTCTTTTCACCACCTTATAATTCCACCATTCCATTTACCCATGAGCTTGTATTTCTTTTTTTTGATATTTATTCTAGCTCATGTGGGTTGGGGTGGATCTAATCCTAATTCCTTTTGCTTGGCCTTTATTCCACATTTTGGGAATGCATAAGAATAATGCCATGTTATTATTATTGTTTTCACAAGATTATGACATGGCATTTAATGTCTATGCATGGGCCATGCAAATCACCACCACCTTTTTCTCTTTTGGGTTTTTCTATGGTTTTTGAAGTGGATCCTTTTCTTTTGTGTTTTTCCTTTCTCCTTCTCTCAAACCTCACCTCCCACCATCTCCACCTCATCACCCCTCACATGTGCATGTGCCATGCATGATCATGTGAGATCTTTTCCATAAACCCCACCTTTCTCCCTCCTGTGTTTTTCTTCACCATAACCTTGTGCTCAGCCAAAAACTATCACCTCACCATCTTCTTCCACTTGTGTTTGAGCTTGGTGGATCACCACCAAACTCTAAACACACCCTTGATTGATCTATTTAAAACCCTAACTCCACCCCTTCCCTAAACCCTCATCTTTTTCCTTTCTACCTAGCCGAGCCACCTCACCACCAACCTGGTTCGGCTCAACCACCACCCCTTCATCTACCCCACTCTCTACCCTAACCAACTTGAGCCACCCTAACAAAACCCTAACCGAGCCCTCCATCTAGCTAACCTGAGCCACCCTCTCTAGCTTACCCTAGCTACCCGACCCTCTCTTTCTCTCTCACATTCTCGCTGCCACGATGGCCCACACCCCAGCTTCCTCTCTCTCCCCAGCCAAAGCTACTCCCTCCTACCCTAGCTCCCTCGAGCCTCCCCTCTCCCTCTTGGCCTCTCTCTCTATCTCTCTCTTTCTCTCCCTGCCACGAGGCCCCACCATCCGAGCCGGCCTCCTTCCCCTCACCCTGGCCCACCGGCAGCCCCTCTCCCTGCCTCTGGTCGTGCACGACAAGCACGTGAGGGAGGAGAGCTAAAGGTGGCCGAGACCACCTTTTTGCCCAACCCGATCCCCACGACGACCCCTCTCTCCCTCTCGCCTTTTTTCTCCACACTCCCGTCTCTGCCATGCCCAACAACCCCTCCCCTGGTCGCTGCGCCGTGCTTTTCCTCCCCTTCTACCCCATCTCCACCACGCCGAACCGTCGGTCTCCTTCCCCATCTACTCGATCTAGCCGGCGGCGAGGAGTTTCGGTTGTCGCGAAAGAACCAGTGGAGATCCCCGCGTCGCCCTGTGCTCTGCAACGAGGAGGAGGAGCCCCAGGCCGAGATGCACACCGACGCCTTGCCTCCGAAACCCTAGCTGCCCGGCCTCTACGTCCTCGTCGATACACCGTCTCCCCGCATGATCCGACCACACCGACCTCTCCTCGGTGAGCCCCTCTTCCTCGTTGGCATCCTCACGCTCGCTGTCGCCGTCTAGTTCCGCCGTTCGTTTCGTCGAACACGCTGCGCGCGCCGTCGGCCATCGTGTTGGCTCGCTCCCGCGTCACGCAGAACCTTACCTAGCCCCCGTCCACCCTGCTGTCACCATCCGTACACCAGCCGCACAGGCTACCAACCTCAGTGCGGGCGCCCCGCGACCTGGGTTCGATCCCCCGCGCCGCGCCGTGCGGTCGAGCACGGATCTGTCCCCATTTCAGAGATAGCAGATAAACAGTACGGGCATGTTGGCACTTTTCAAAAAGCCCCCCAACCTTTTGTTCCGTCAAACCGCGGTACCCCTTGGCCCCACCGTCAGCCTCTCCTGTCTGTTTTGCAGCTAAGCCCCTCCACTTTTCTAGCCTCAACCCACGGCCCTCTCTCCGCGCCACGTGGTCGACACTCCCCCCTCGCTGACGTGTGGGCCCGATCCCACCGACGGACCCACCAGTCAGCGACCTGGGCTAGCTAGGCCGCGGTGAGGAAATCCTTCTCGGCGTGTTGGCCCGGTCAGTGACTGGCCCACCGTCGTGTGGTCTGGCTGAGTAATAAAAGTTTTTCTGTTTTTCTGTTTTTCTGTTTTTATTTTTTAAAACTTTTCAGAAATGTTTTAAATTTAAATTTAAATCTGTGTTAAATATATTTTGTATTACAATTCCAAATCCAACATGTAATATATGTTTTGAAATCAGAAAAATGTGAGGAATTCAATTATGCCATTCGAAATATTATTGGAGCACTTTAAATTTTCGAGATGACTAAATTTACAAGAAAATGCCCTTTTCCTTAATTAAATCATATCTTTAGTTTTATAACTCCAAATTTAATAAATAATATGTATAAATCGATCAGCGCGACGAGCCCGTTCTACCTATGCATTCCATGTTCTGAATTGCAGCATGCATCATATAAATATAAAGTATACAGCAACTTATATGAGAGCAAACCAGACTAAAAACTTAATAAAATGCTTTAATCTTGTACCCACACCTCACCCATGCCATGCTACATTATTGCCATGCAAATTGTGCATCATTCATCATGGCATGATTGGTTGCTTGTCGCATTTTAATCTATATGCTTGTGCACTCTATTTATGTTGGCCCTTGTTTGTTTGGTTCTTCTTCGAATAGACGCTGAGCAGGGGATATATCAGGAATCCCAGGAGCACTACCCAGATCCGTCCCTCGCTTCAACTCAGCTGCCAGGCAAGCACTACCACATGCTTGCATACCTATAGTACCTATTGCCTCTATCTTATTCTTGCATCATTGAGTCGTGTTTGCATTAAATTGAATCCCAAGTACTGCATAGCCTTTACTTTTAAACCCCACCGAAGCTTGTTCCTCCATCCCATGAGCCATTACTACAGGAGTTATCTGAGCCATACGGGTCGTAGAACAGCATGAGTAGGGTATGTGAGTGTCTGATGGACAACGAGGTACCTAAGCAACTTAACCGGAGTAGTAATGGGATAACTAATGAAAGTGGCACCGGTGAGCAATATCTGCTATTTGGTTTTTCATGCTCACTTGTGTCCCGTAGGAACCCGAGTACTTGATTCCTGTTCCTTGACTATTCGCACTATCCACATCCGGGAGGCCTTATGGACCCCCCTGAGCTAGAGATTGATTCATTCTTATTTCTTGGGGCCACAAAGTAGTTTGGGGCTTTATTACTATCCTGTACTTATGCCATGTTATTGCTTTATTTAAGATTGTGCGAGGAGCACCTGTACTGTTTTGGATCGAGGAATGTTTTCGCGGTATCGACAAGCCCAGTCACACTTTTGGGTTCCAGTCGTTTACAGCCATTGACACAAACCTTGGGTCCGTCTCAGAGTCGGCCAACTTCGTTGCGGGTAGCTTAATGGGGTGTCCCCCTGAAACATTTCTGAATCATGTGATCGCTTTGTCGTGAATGCCTCGTTGGGTTTTGAGTTGGTTTTTCCGAGGTTGATCGAGTGTGTGTTGCTATTTGTGCACCCCTGCAGGGTAAATCTTTCTGAAAGCCGTGTCCGCGGTTATGGACGACTTGGAGCACAGTTTCTCGATCATAGACAAGTCTAACTAAAGTACCGCTTTTAAATTGACTAAGTACCTGACTAGTAAATAGCGCAATACTCATGGAATGGTTAATAAAACTGCCAACGGATGGGGGGTTGTTCGTCCGCTTCCTCGTTGCTAAGCGAGGACGAGGATGGATCTGTTGATTATACTGTTATATCTGTTGTTCTTAATTAACGGACATTCGTCTATCTTTGGTTAGGCGGATGGTTAGCGAGTATCTATAAACTTGTTAGTTATTATCTTTTGCTGCAATTGCGTCACCCCAGGTTATCTCCCCTTTAGAGGCATAAAGACTTGTTGAGTACCCCTAGGGTCTCACACGATAAATTGTTTGATTCAGATGAACAGGTGTATTCACAAGATGGATACTGGGTGGAGGAGACGGACGATGTTGGCAACGATCACTCGGTGTAGAGATTCCGGGAACGGGGATCCATGAGATCTGTGGGCGGGATGTGTTTATTTATGTGGCATCTTATGCCGATTTGCTTCTTATCCGTACTCGGATCTTGTCTTCCGCTTCCGCCTGATACTCTGATGTTTGATGTATGAGGAGCTATCCTAAATTATTATCTCTATCTAGGATATTTGGATTTCGCCGTATGGCGTTGCAATATTTCTATTTCTTTTAGATGGAATGGCTCTGAGGACTGTTGTATGTGGCTTGCATACATACTCATTTGTGTATGTAGTTGATCCTTCTTTGCCCATTCGCGCTTCGTTCTTGTCCCGATGTTCTGAAAATGGTTAGGATGGCCGAAAGGTCTACCTGTGAGTGGCCCTTGGCCCCACCATACTATTTTAACCATTTTCGCTCATCCAGGCATGTAACTAAGAGCGTAATTCACCGAGGTAGTTACAATTGGTATCAGAGTCATCCCGACCTTCAGGGTCTCAGCCAAATGGTCGTTGTCAGTCTAGCAAATATTTTTGGTAGCTATGTATACTAGGGAAAAACAAAACGCGAGAGTAGGACTGCTTCCATTTTTCTTCTTACCCACCCACCCACCCTTTTCTAGTAAGGAAGTGTAACGTTTTCAATCCTCTTCTAAAATTCAAACTAGGATTCACGTGTTCTGGGTTTCCGTAGTACCATAGAAAGTGTGTGTGTGTGTGTGTGTGTGAATTCCTTGTCTATCTGTTGCATCCAACATGTTATCACTATCTGCATTTTGGTTATCAACTGTTGGTACATTCCATACCGACAGGCCTTTGTAAACCGACGCGATCTATCTGATTCATTGTATACCGACGCGATCTGTCTTACTCTTTGTTATCCGATGTTATCTTGTTTGGGGTGTTCGTTTCCGTAGTTACTAATCTTTAGGTTCATCTTAAGAAGAAGGTATTGGGATATGTGTTTTACTTATTCATGTGCGGAGTAATGATTTGAGTGCGGGATGGAGTCGCGACCATACCACTACTTTTATCATTCGCTCTTGTATATTGAATTGGTAGAGTTACTAATCTTGATTCGTTAAGTGGTTTTGAGCATATAGTGGTATTGTAATGCCGAAATTTGCGGAAATTTTTTCTTTGTTAGCTTGTGTACCACACCCCTTGTTCAGTCGTGTGCGATATACTTAATATCTTCTAGGTGCTTTGAACTTTGTTGATATTTTAATATCATCTTAGTGAATTGTATCCTTTAATCTTGGTTAATTCCATTTTGGTACTATTTTGGATTATTATTATTCTCCATTATGGTACTGACTTGTGTTTTATATCAATCACAGGATGGCACCACCACGCCGTTCTGAGGAGGACATACCACCTGAACTGGGGGCTGCGTTGACAAGTATTGCTAATGCCTTGGGTACAATACAGCAAAACCAGCAGCATTTTGAAGAAAGTGTCAGAAGGAATGAGTTTGTTCCGCTACCTCTACCTCCCAAGCGAGGAGACATCAAAAGCTTCCTGAAGTTCAACCCGCGCCACTTTGAGGTGTCTGATCAGCCACTTGATGCGGATGATTGGTTGCGTGAGATGTCAAGGTTACTGGTGACTGCTGATGTTCCTGAGCAAGAATGGGTAAAATGTGCCACTCACCTTCTGAAGGGAGATGCAGCTCTGTGGTGGGAGAATTACCTCAAGGCAAACTACACTGGTTTTCATCCTACTTGGGAACAGTTCACTAGAGCTTTCAAAGAGCAATATCTGTCAGAAATTGTCATGGAGAGGATGAAGGAAGTGTTTCTCAACCTCAAGCAGGGCAATGACAATGTCAATACCTACATCAGAAACTTCATGAACCTTTCTCGGTATGGTGGCGATGAGATCTCTGATGACAAGAAGAAGCAAAAGAGGTTCAGACAAGGGCTCAATGCATCGATTAAATATGCAATCACACATGCAAGGCCGACGTCTTTTCTGGAACTCCAACATACAGCTCTGCAGGAAGAAGCAAGTAGGAAAGTGTTTGAGGAGTCAAAGAAACACGCCCGCGATGCAACAAGCTCTTCAGCTATGTCAACTCCTTCCAAGTGTCGTGTCTGGGTTCCTAACACCCCACCGTCGCTCCTGGCTCCACCAAGACCTTCAAGCTACGCGGCAAGGCCACCAAACTCCTTCACTGCTGCTCCCAGGGGCTACAACCACAACTACTGAGCGCTTTGGCGGAGTCCACAGCCACGTTGCTCCACGTCCACCTGGTGCTTGTTACACTTGTGGAAACACTGGGCATCAACACTGGAACTGTCCAATGAACAACAGAGCTCTTCCTCCAACACCTCCAAGACCTGCGGAAAGCTCTCCCATGGTTCGTGCACCACCACCTCGGGCTCTCAACATCAACACCAAGCCCGGGTCTACTGTTGCTCGTGCCAACTGTGTCAACATCGCTCAAGCTGAGCATGCACCTGGAGTTTTGATGGGTATGCTTCCTGTTAACTCAGTTCCTACACGAGTTTTGGTCGATTCTGGTGCATCGCATTCTTTTGTTTCTCACAAATTTGCAAATGAGCATGAGCTAGTTATAGACCAGCTGGATAAAAAGTTAATACTTCTTTCTCCCGGGGCAAGAATGTTATCTACCAAGATCAGCCATGGCAATCAAATTGAGATTGGTGGTTCTTCTTTTCTGGCCTCATTGATCCTTCTGGGCAACTCTGACATTGATGTTATATTGGGCATGGATTGGTTAACAGCAAATGCAGCTGTGATTGATTATGCTAAACGCTCGGTTTCTCTGAAAATTCCCGAAGGCCATATAGTCTATTCTCCAAGTCTGACTCCTGCTATTCAGCTTTTCTCTTTGGTGGCTCTGAATGATGATGCTATGGAAGCTATTCAGACTGTTCCGGTGGTTTGTGAGTTCCCAGATGTCTTTCCTGAAGAGTTGCCAGGTATGCCTCCGGATCGTGAGGTCGAGTTTGTGATTGAACTTGAACCTGGTACCGCTCCTATCTCCAAGCGGCCTTATAAAATGGGTCCTGCTGAGTTGGCTGAACTCAAACGTCAGCTTGATGAACAAGAGAAGTTGGGTTTCATTCATCATAGTACTTCTTCTTGGGATAGCCCAACCATCTTTGGGAAGAAGCGAGACAAGACTGATAGACTTTGTGTTGACTATCGGGCTCTCAATGCTAAAACCATCAAGAATAAATATCCCCTTCCACGGATTAATGATCTCTTCGACCAGCTAGCTGGAGCTGTGGTTTTCTCTAAGCTTGACTTGAGAAGTGGATATCATCAAATCAAGATTCGCAAGGAAGATGTTCCTAAAATAGTTCTCACCACCCGCTATGGCCTGTATGAGTACACGTTCATGTCTTTTGGTCTCACCAACGCACCTGCCACCTTCTCGAGGCTTATGAACTCGGTTTTCATGGAGTATCTTGATAAGTTCGTTGTGGTCTATCTGGATGACATTCTAGTCTATTCTAAGTCAAAGGAAGAACATGAAGAACACCTTCGGTGTGTCCTAAACAAGCTCCGTGAGAACTGCTTGTATGCAAAGTTCTCCAAATGTGAGTTTTGGCTGCCTCAAGTCACCTATCTTGGTCACGTCATCTCTGCCAAGGGCATTGCTGTCAACCCAGAAACTGTAAAGACAATTGTTGACTGGCTTCCTCCTGTAAATGTTAAAGAAGTCTGGAGTTTCCTTGGTTTGGCTAGTTATTGCCGTCGTTTCGTTCAGAACTTTTCGAAGATAGCGAAGCCTCTTACCGATCTCCTCAAGAAAGGCAAGAAATACCTTTGGACTCCTGCATGTCAAGCAAGCTTTGAAACACTCAAAGAGAAGCTCACTTACACACCAGTCTTGATTCCTCCAGATACATCAAAGCCTTTCCAGATATTCTGTGACGCATCTTTGCAAGGATTGGGTGCGGTCCTTATGCAAGAAAAACAAGTTGTTGCTTATGCCTCTCGACAGTTGAAGACGCATGAGATCAACTATCCTACACATGACCTCGAACTCGCAGCAGTTGTCTTTGCTTTGAAAGTATGGAGGCATTACTTGCTTGGCAACTGCTAGAAATCTTTTCTGATCACAAGAGTCTGAAGTATATCTTCACACAACCTGATCTCAACCTTCGTCAGAGGAGGTGGATTGAAGCAATCAATCATTTCGATTTGACCATCAACTACACTCCGGGCAAAGCTAATGTCATGGCCGATGCTCTCAGCTTCAAAGCTTATGTCAGCAACCTCATGGTGGAAGAACAACAGCCTCTCTTGTGCGAGGAATTCCGTCAGCTCAACCTTGAAATTGTGGATCAAGGGTATCTTCTGAACCTTCTGGCAACCCCTCTCTTGGAAGAAAAGGTTCGCTCCATTTAACTTGGGGATCCTTACACTAAAAAGATCATCTCCAACATTCAGCTTCCGAAGTATGAGTCCTTCCACGTCGATGACCAAGGCACTCTTTTCTTTGAACACCGGATGTTTGTTCCGAACTACCCGGGTTTAAGAGAGCAAGTTCTCAAGGAGGCGCATGATTCTGTTCTTTCTATCCATCCTGGCACCACTAAGATGTACATGGACTTGAAAACACAATATTGGTGGCCTGGGTTGAAACGATATTGTGCAAGGTATGTCTCGGAGTGTGATGTCTGCCGTAGAGTTAAAGCTGTCCATCAGAAACCTTCCGGTCTTCTTCAGCCATTGAAACCTCCGGAATGGAAATGGGAGAAAGTGGAGATGGACTTCATCACTGGTTTTCCAAGGTCGCAGAAGGGAAACAATGCAATCTTTGTTGTCATCGACAGAGTTTCTAAAGTGGCTCACTTCTTTCCCGTCAAGGAAAAAATTTCTGCAATTCAGTTGGCTGAGCTCTATATCAACAGAATTGTCTCTCTGTATGGGGTTCCTCTTGAGATCAGTTCAGACCGTGGAAGCATCTTCACTTCCAAGTTCTGGGGAAGTTTCCAAAATGCTTTGGGAACAAAATTGAACTTCAGCACATCTTACCACCCTCAGTCGCAAGGACAAGTTGAAAGGATCAATCAGATTCTGGAAGATATGCTCCGTGCCTGCGTCATCTCTTTCGGCATGAAGTGGGAAGAATGTCTTCCTTATGCTGAATTCTCTTACAACAACAACTTCCAGAAAAGTCTAAAGATGGTACCATTTGAGGCTCTCTATGGTCGCAAATGCAGAACTCCGATTGGTTGGTCGGGCGCAGGTGAAAGAACATTGTTTGGCCTCGACATTGTAACTCAAGCGGAGGAGAAGGTTCACATCATTCTTGAAAATCTGAAGGTTGCTCAAAGTCGCCAGAAGAGCAACTATGACAGAAAGCACACGGACATGGAGTATGTCCCTGGTGATCTCGTTTACCTTCGTGTCACTCCCATGAGAGGAACGCATCGCTTTGGTATCAAAGCAAAGCTAGCTCCTACATACATCGGTCCATTCAAAATTCATGGAAGAAGAGGAGAAGTTGCTTATGCTCTTGAACTTCCTGAAAAACTCAAGGTCCATGATGTTTTCCACATCTCCCAACTCAAGAAGTGCTTCAAGGATCCCGGCAGGACCGTGGACCATGAGCTTATCAATCTCCAAGAAGATATGTCTTATCAAGAACACCCCACAAAAATCCTTGAAGTCGCAGAAAGAAGGACTCGCAACAAGTCCATCAAGTTCTACAAGGTGTAGTGGTCGCACCATTCCGTTGATGAAGCCACTTGGGAACGCCAGGATGAGCTCCGTGCCAAGTATCCTACCCTCTTCGAGTCTTCTTCTTCTTACTAGAATCTCGGGGCGAGATTCCTATTTAGTGGGGGAGAGTTGTAGCATCCCATCTGTCTAACATATGTAATGCTACTTGGTCTAGTAAGATAATGGCTACTCCTTACATATAATTGTTGCATCATAATTATATCATGCTTATCTCATCATGCCACCTTGCATTTGAGCATCATATAAAACCCTTTTTCTTTGGGTTCTTCTCTCATATGCATTATTAATTGTATTTGCCTCTTGATATTGTTGTTGGCTATTGATATATTGTTTAATGCCCAAGTTGAGTTGGGGGCATATCTTTTATTCAACTCCATCACCTTTCTTTTCACCACCTTATAATTCCACCATTCCATTTACCCATGAGCTTGTATTTCTTTTTCTTTTGATATTTATTCTAGCTCATGTGGGTTGGGGTGGATCTAATCCTAATTCCTTTTGCTTGGCCTTTATTCCACATTTTGGGAATGCATAAGAATAATGCCATGTTATTATTATTGTTTTCACAAGATTATGACATGGCATTTAATGTCTATGCATGGGCCATGCAAATCACCACCACCTTTTTCTCTTTTGGGTTTTTCTATGGTTTTTGGAGTGGATCCTTTTCTTTTGTGTTTTTCCTTTCTCCTTCTCTCAAACCTCACCTCCCACCATCTCCACCTCATCACCCCTCACATGTGCATGTTCCATGCATGATCATGTGAGATCTTTTCCATAAACCCCACCTTTCTCCCTCCTGTTTTTTCTTGACCATAACCTTGTGCTCAACCAAAAACTATCACCTCACCATCTTCTTCCACTTGTGTTTGAGCTTGGTGGATCACCACCAAACTCTAAACACACCCTTGCTTGATCTATTTAAAACCCTAACTCCACCCCTTCCCTAAACCCTCATCTTTTTCGTTTCTACCTAGCGGAGCCACCTCACCACCAACCTGGTTCGGCTCAACAACCACCCCTTCATCTACCCCACTCTCTACCCTAACCAACTTGAGCCACCCTAACAAAACCCTAACCGAGCCCTCCATCTAGCTAACCCGAGCCACTCTCTCTAGCTTACCCTAGCTACCCGACCCTCTCTTTCTCTCTCACATTCTCGCTGCCACGATGGCCCACACCCCAGCTTCCTCTCTCTCCCCAGCCGAAGCTACTCCCTCCTACCCTAGCTCCCTCGAGCCTCCCCTCTCCCTCTCGGACTCTCTCTCTATCTCTCTCTTTCTCTCCCTGCCATGAGGCCCCACCATCCGAGCCGGCCTCCTTCCCCTCACCCTGGCCTACCGGCAGCCCCTCTCCCTGCCTCTGGTCGTGCACGACAAGCACGTGAGGGAGGAGAGCTTAAGGTGGCCGAGACCACCTTTTTGCCCAACCCGATCCCCACGGCGACCCCTCTCTCCCTCTCGCCTTTTTTCTCCACACTCCCGTCTCTGCCGTGCCCAACAGACCCTCCCTTGGTCGCTGGGCCGTGCTTTTCCTCCCCTTCTACCCCATCTCCACCATGCCGAACCGTCGGTCTCCTTCCCCATCTACTCGATATAGCCGGCGGCGAGGAGTTTCGGTTGTCGCGGAAGAACCAGTGGAGATCCTCGCGTCGCCCTGTGCTCTGCAACGAGGAGGAGGAGCCCCAAGCCGAGCTGCACACCGACGCCTCGCCTCCGAAACCCTAGTTGCCCGGCCTCTGCGTCCTCGTTGATACACCGTCTCCCCGCACGATCCGACCACACCGACCTCTCCTCGGTGAGCCCCTCTTCCTTGCTGGCATCCTCACGCTCGCTGTCGCCGTCTAGTTTCGCCGTTCGTTTCGTCGAACACGCTGCGCGCGCCGTCGACCACCGCGTTGGCTTGCTCCCGTGTCGCGCAGAACCTTACCTAGCCCCCGTCCACCCTGCTGTCACCATCCGTACACCAGCCGCACTGGCCACCAACCTCAGCGCGGGCGCCCCGCGACCCGGGTTTGATCCCCCGCGCCGCGCCGCGCGGTCGAGCACGGATCTATCCCCGTTTCAGAGATAGCAGATAAACAGTACGGGCCTGTTGGCACTTTTCAAAAAGCCCCCCAACCTTTTGTTCTGTCAAACCGCGGTACCCCTTGGCCCCACCGTCAGCCTCTCATGTCCGTTTTGCAGCTAAGCCCCTCCGCTTTTCTAGCCTCAACCCACGGCCCTCTCTCCGCGCCACGGCGGTGTGGGCCCGATCCCACCGACGGACCCACCGTCGGTGACTGGCTAGCTAAGGTCAGCGGTGAGAAATCCTTCTGTATGCAGGTGTTGGCCGATCAACATTTGGCCCACCGTCCATGATGGCTGGGTCTGGCTGAGTAATAAAAGTTTTTCTGTTTTTCTGTTTTTATTTTTTAAAACTTTTCAGAAATGTTTTAAATTCAAATTTAAATCTGTTTTAAATATCTTTTGTATTACAATTCCAAATCCAACATGTAATATATGTTTTGAAATTAGAAAAATGTGAGGAATTCAATTATGCCATTCGAAATATTATTGGAGCACTTTAAATTTTTGAGATGACTAAATTTACAAGAAAATGCCCTTTTCCTTAATTAAATCATATCTTTAGTTTTATAACTCCAAATTTAATAAATAATATGTCTAAATCGATCAGCGCAACGAGCCCGTTCTATCTATGCATTCCATGTTCTGAATTGCAGCATGCATCATACAAATATAAAGTATACAGCAACTTATATGAGAGCAAACCGGGCTAAAAACTTAATAAAATGCTTTAATCTTGTACCCACACCTCACCCATGCCATGCTACATTATTGCCATGCAAATTGTGCATCATTCATCATGGCGTGATTGTTTGCTTGTCGCATTTTAATCCATATGCTTGTGCACTCTATTTATGTTGGCCCTTGTTTGTTTGGTTCTTCTTCGAATAGACGCTGAGCAGGGGATATATCAGGAATCCCAGGAGCACTACCCAAATCCGTCCCTCTCTTCAACTGAGCTGCCAGGCAAGCACTACCACATGCTTGCATACATATAGTACCTATTGCCTCTATCTTATTCTTGCATCATTGAGTCGCGTTTGCATTAAATTGAATCCCAAGTACTGCATAGCCTTTACTTTTAAACCCCACCGAAGCTTGTTCCTCCATCCCATGAGCCATTACTACAGGAGTTGTTTGAGCCATGCGGATCGTAGAACAGCATGATGTAGCATCCCAATTGTCTAACAATTGCAATGCTACTAGCCTAGTCTATATAAATGCTACTTCCTACATATAATTGTTGCATCATCATTATATTATGCTCATGTCATCATGCCACCTTGCATTTGAGCATCATATAAAACCCCTTTTTGTTTGGTTCTTATCTCATATGCATTGTTAATTGTATTTGCCTCTTGATATTGTATTTGGGTCTTGATATATTGTTTAATGCCCAAGTTGAGTTGGGGGCATATCTCTTATTAACTCCACCACCTTTTCTTTCACCACCTTATAATTCCACCATCCAACTAAATATGAGCTTGGCATTTATTGGTTTTACTTCTAGCTCATGTGGGTTGGGATGGATCCAATCCTTTTCCACATGCTCTCATCTTAGAATCATGTTGTTTTCACATCATTGATATATGAGAGCCACTTGGCCACCTTTGCATGCCTTGTGAGTGGGACCCTTTCTCCTAGCTTCCATATGGATTATCATGGAATTATGCTCATGTTGGAATATTTTGGGACTATTGATCATCTAGTGGAACATACACACTAGCATGTCCCATTTTATTTCAAACATGGCCATCTCCATCTATTCCACTTGGGACCTTCCTTTTAATTCTTTTTGCTTGGCTTTTATCCCAATTTTGGGAATGCATAATAATGCCATGTGATAATATTGTTTTCACAAGAATCAACATGGCAATAAATATTTTGCATGGGCCATGCAAGTACCACCTTTTGTTTGTCATTTGGATTTTATTTGGAATTTTGAGTGGATCATCTCTACCTCTATCCTTCTTTTGGGCTTGGTCTTAGTTGATCTTGCTTAAAACCATATCACCACCTCTCCCTCTTTTTGGTCTAGCTTGGGTTTGATCTTGTTTTTGCTTGAGCTTGCCAAAAAGGAGAACCATCTCTCTCCCTCATCTAACCATCTTACCCCATCATCACCATACCCCTTACCCCATCCTGGCTAAACCCTAAACCTACCCCACTCCCTCTTTTCCATCTATGCCGAGCCTCTCCCACCTGGCCACCCTGGCCCACCTAGCTACCCCTTCCCACACAAGCCCTAACCCGAGACACTATCTAACCTAACCCGAGCATGCCCTAGCCCACCCTAGTTCTCCTCTCCTCTCCTTTTCCCTCTCTCTCTGCCGAGTAGGTCCCCTGCGACCCTGCCCCGCCTTGACCGCCATCTGGCCCACCTGCCATACCTCCGCTCCACCCTAGCTACCCCCAGCCCGAGCAGCACGTGAGGTGGAGGAGGAGGAAAGGTGCACGCCACCTTTTTCCCAGCCGAGCCACCCCATGTGCTCCCCCCCTCTGTCCTCGACCTTATCTACCCCTCTCCCCCTCTCTATTACCCTCCTAGATCCGTTCCAAGGCCCTGCCCTCTCCCCCTCTTCTCCACCGCCTCCGTCTACACCATCGCCGGCAGACCTCGGCATCAGCTACATCGGCGGGCGGCCCAGGTGTCGAGGAAAGGACGAGTCCACCACCGCCCACAGACACGGAGACGGCAGGAGGAGCCCTGTAACCGCTGCACTGCCGAGCCCGAGCCGAACCCTAACCTCGCCGTCCGTCTGCGTCGTCGTCGATCGCCAGCACCCCAAGCCGATCCAGCTCCACCCACATCTCCTCGGTGAGCCCCCAAACCCCCTAGACATGCGCTGCCTCGCTGTCGCCGGCTAGATCCGTAGTTCGTTTTGCCGAACAGCCTCTGTGCGCCGTGGTCGCGAGCCTCTGCCGTCCCTGCGGCGCCCCACACCCTACCTAGCATAGCGTAAGCGACAACCCCTAGCCACCCAGCCGCTGTGGCCAGACGCGCGCGTCTTGTGAAGTTCGAGCCGCACGCCAAGGCGCTTGGCGTGCATCGATCTGTCGACAGAGCACAGAGAAGATCCACAGTGGCAGCGGCTATTTTGCACAAAACCCCTTCTAACTCCTTACGTCTAACCCGCGGTATCATCGGCCCCACCTACCAGCCTCCAGATGCTTTTTACAAAAGGGTACCCAGGTTTTCGAGAATCCAACCCGCAGTCCCCGTGGTGCAGCGTGGCACTCCCCTTGGTCACATGTCATGGGCTCTTGAGGTCGACGCCCCACCTGTCGGCCTCACAGGGTTAGCCATCCAAGATGAGAAAAGCCCCAGCACGCATCGTGTTGCCCAGTCAGCAGATGGCCCCACTCGTCTGTGGCTGTGGCTGGGTCTGTCTGTGTATAAAAAGTTTTTCCTGTAATCTGTTTTAATTCAAACTTATTTCAAATTAATTCAAATTCAAAACTAAATCTGTTTTTAAATAACTTTTAATTTATAAACCCAAATAATACAATTAATATATGTTTTCAAATCAGAAAAATGTGAGGAATTCAAATATGGCCTCTAAAATATATTTTGAACACTTTAAAATTCCAAGTTGGTTTAATTACAATAAAATGCCCTTTTGACTTAATAAATTAATAACTTTTGTTTTATAAATCCAAATTCAACAAATAATATGTCTAAAATGATTAGCTCGACAAGACCTTTCTGTTTATGCATTCCATGGTTTGTTTTGGAGCATGCATCATATAAATATATTGTGAAAAGCAACTAATATGAGAATAAAATGGGACTAAAACCCCATAAAATGATTTAATCTTGTATTCCACACCTCACCCATGCCATGCTACCTTATTGCCATGTAAATTGTGCATCATTCATCATGGCATGATTGTTTGCTTGTCGCATTTTATTCATATGCTTGCGCACTTTAATTATGTTGGCCCTTGTTTGTTTGGTTCTTCTCTGAATAGGCAATGAAGAGAGGGATATATCAAGAGAACCAGGAGCACTACCCAGATCCATCCATTGCTTCAACTGAGCTGCCAGGCAAGCACTACCACATGCTTGCATACATATAGTACCTATTGCCTCTATCTTATTCTTGCATCATGGAGTCGCGATTGCATTAAATTGAATCCCAAGTATTGCATAGCCTTTACTTTTAAACCCCACCGCAGCTTGTTCCTCCATCCCATGAGCCATTACTACAGGAGTTGTTTGAGCCATGCGAGTCGTAGAACAGCATGTGTAGGGTATGTGAGTGTCTGATGGAGAACGAGGTACCTATACAACTTAATCTGAGTAGTAATGGGATAACTAATGAAAGTGGCACCGGTGAGCCATATTTGCTATTTGGTTTTTCAGGCTCACTTGTGTCCCGTAAGACCCCGAGTACTTGATTCCTGTTCCAAGAATACTTGCGCTATCCACATCCGGGAGGCTTATGAACCCCCCTGAGCCAAAGCTTGATTCATTCTTATTTCTTGGGGCCACAAACTAGTTTGAGGTTTTATTTACTATCCTGTACTTATGCCATGCTTTACTGCTTTATTTAAGATTGTGCGAGGAGCACACTGTACTGTTTAGGAAAGCGGAGTGTTTTCGCGGTGTCGACAAGCCCAGTCACATTTTCGGGTTCCCATTCGTTCACAGCCATTGACGCAAACCTTGAGGCCGTCTGAGTCACTTTCGTTGCTATGGGTAGCTCAATGGGGTGGCACCTGAAATATTTCTGAATCCTGATCGCTTTGTCGTGACTACCTCGTTGGGTTTTGATTTGGTTTTCGAGGCATATCGGTGTGTGTGTTGCTATTTGTGCACCCTGCAGGTAAAACTTCAAAGCCGTGTCCACGGTTATGGATGACTTGGAGCACAGTTTCTCGATCATAGACAAGCATAACTAAAGTACCGCTTTTAATCTGACTAGACTAGGTACCTGACTAGTAAATAGTGCAACACTCACGGAATGGATAATAAAACTGCCAACGGATGGGGGGGGTGTTCGTCCGCTTCCTCGTCGGTAAGCGAGGAGGAGGATGGATCTGTTAAGATTACCGTTATAACTGCTATAACTGTTGTTATTCATTCACGGACATCCGTCTCTATCTGTCTAGGCGGATGGTTAGCAAGTTTCTATAGAATTGCTAGGGTTTATCTTTTGCTGCAATTGCGTCACCCCAGGTTCTGTCCCCTTTAGAGGCATAAAGACTTGCTGAGTACCCCTAGGGTCTCACACGATAAATTAATGGTTCAGATGAACAGGTACACTCGCAAGATGGATACTGGGTGGAAGAGACGGACGATGTGGGCAACGATCATTCGGTGTAGAGATTCCGGGAACGGGGATCCGTGAGATCTGTGGGCGGGATGTGCTTATTTATGGGGCATCTTATGCCGATTTGCTTCTTATCCGTACTCGGATTTTGTCTTCCGCTTCCGCTTGATACTCTGATGTTTGAAGTATGAGGAGATATCCTAAACTATTATATCTATCTAGGATATTTGGATCTTGCCGTATGGCGTTGCTATATTTCCTTTCTTTTTAGATGGAATGGCTCTGATGTACTATTGTATGGTGGCTTGCATACATACTCATTTGTGTATGTAGTTGATCCTTCGCTTTTGCCGATTACGCCCGTTCTTGTCCCGATGTTTGGAAATGGTTGGGACGGCCAAAAGGTCTACCTGTGAGTGGCATTTGGGCCCCACCGTACTATTTCAACCATTTCTGCTCATCCAGGCTTGTAACTAGGAGCGTAATTCACCGAGGTAGTTACAATTGGTATCAGAGCCATCCCGCCCTTCAGGGTCTCAGCCAAAATGGTCGTTGTCTGTCTAGCAAATATTTTTGGTAGCTATGTATACTAGGGAAAAACAAAACGTGAGAGTAGGACTGCTTCCACTTTTCTTCTTACCAACCCACCACCTTTTTTCTGGTAAGGAAGTGTAACGTTTTCAATCCTCTTCTTAAAATTCAAACTAGGATTCACGTGTCTGGGTTTCCGTAGTACCATAGAAAGTGTGCGTGTGTGTGTGTAATTCCTTGTCTATCTATTGCATCCAACTTGTTATCTTTATCTGCCTTTGGGTTATCAACTGTTGGTACATTCCATACTGACAGGCTTTTGAAAACCGGCGCGATCTATCAGACTCCATGTTAACCGGTGCCATCTTCTTAAGGGTGTCCTTCCTTCTAGCAACTCCACATTCTGTGCAATCATCAGTTGCTAATCTCTACCTGATAAATGATTTTGCGCATCTATTGGTATTTTAATGCCGAAAAATGCGGAAAATTTTTCTTTGACACATCTGTGTTTCCACACTCCTTCAAGTCGTGTGTGAAACATTATCTACCTTCCTTTTATCAGCATGTCCATGCTAACTCATTCTTTTGTCACCGGCGCTTAATCCTGGAGTTTGTTTCACCTCCTTTTCTCTTGGGCTAATTACATAACATGTGTCGATCCGATGCTGATGATTGTAATTTGGCTCTCGGCATAGCTATATTCCACTCATGGTAAGTGTCGATTGGAATATGGAAAAATGCTATCAACCGTCACCATCTAGAGGATAAGGTTATCTCCTGTGATTTTGAGTACCCCGTGATCATATCTATGCATATTCAAGCATCTTTGGCAATCCGGAGTTTCTCAGGCACTACGGCGGTCTATCATCTGTTCATCATGCTGCACATTTTTTTGAACCCCATATCTGCAAAATCCTCTTTGATACGAGGGAATTGCATCTTTTCATCTCAGGTAGCTTTGCTTGAGGTATGAGCTATCATCGTTTCTTATCCAAGATCTCTTTATCTTTGTAACCGGTGATCCAATCGACAATGTGAACCAAGGGACAACTCTTTTTCTTCCGAAGGACCAGATAATCTATTCTGCCAGTGCATCTTCTTCAACACGAACCCGTGCTCTTAATATTGTTCTTTCTAAGAGCGTTGAGCTCAGAAAGTGTCTCGAGCATTTGTTCGTTTCTCCCGCCTCTTGAACTTGATATTCGGGGAATATCCTGTTAATCCATGGTGGTATATGTTGATAATATGCTTGCCTATTCGATATCAATGAAAGAACATGGAAGATCATCTGTGTCTCTTTCTCTCAAGCTTCGTGAGCACTGCCTGTGTGCAAAGTTCTCAAAGCGTGAATTCTGGCTTCTTGAAGTCACCTATCTCGACCATGTCCTTCTCCTAAATACATTGCTTCAATTCTGGAATTGGCAATCCATTGTTAATTCCATCCTCCATCTTCAACCAATCCGGAGTTGTTCCTTGTTGGCAAGTTATCATCGTCGTTCCGCTAAAGATTTTCCTCAAGACCGCTAAATCTCTCTCAATCTTTTCAAGGACAACATGGAGTTCTTTCACCTCAGTCTCGTCAAGTGATCTTTCGAAACCATCTCGCTCTATCGTCTATGCTCAATCCACCAGAGGCCATGAAGATTCTTCAGATCTTTTGCAATCCTTATGTTCAAGTGGTGCTATCTTTTTCTTTGTCTGTGGAATCTTGCAGTTCTTCTCCGTGACCTTCCTTCATATCTTTCCGGTGGCTTGGTACTTCCAACATGACGACAACCTCATCATCTTTATCTATCTATGAATCCGGCGAATCATTTGTATCAATCTTTGTTTTCTTACGGAGTTCCATGAGCTCTTCTTGTCAATACCTTCAGTCTGTTTCGGTAGTTGGGCTGCATGGTTTTCTTATTCTTGTGCGGAGTAATGCTTTGAGTGCGGGATGGAGTAGCTACCATACCACTACTCTTATCATTCGCTCTTGTACATTGAATTGGTGAATTAATGTGATTTCACTCATTCCGCGGAAGTTAGAAGTGGCCTTTATCCCTCGATACTTTTACTTCCGTCCTTGTTTTCCGGAGGGCTCTCTCGAAGAAAGTAATCAATAATCTCTTGTTGATGATCTCGCCCTTTCTACACGGAGCAAAATCCTCAATTATCTGGTGGAAACAAACGCAAACTCTTTTTCGGTCCTCGTATTTCTACCGGTGCTCGACATCCCCAAACAAGATGAAAGGAAGCTATATCTCTCTTTGTTTCACCAATTCTTTTCTGTGGTAAAGCCAGTTATGGTTGATGCCATCAGCCGCAAATCTATTGCGTTAGCCTCAAGGCTAAAGAAAGCAATAAGTATATCTACAATAAACTCCAGATCCTCCATATTCTTTGCTTCTCGGAATTCCACCATGATCTAGTTTCACATCCGTCTCTCGAAGTTATATCCGTGCACCTCAATTGCGTGATCCTTTGGATCTTACCGGCGCAAGAAGAATCTAATCCGACGATGTCTAACTAAATCTTTCTGTTGATATCAAGGGACTCTATTGTTTGAAGGCAATATTGTTTCCGAACTTCGTTTCTTAAATCCGAGAGAAGATACGATGCTATTGTCATAGCGGTTCAAAACCTCTCCAATCTAGCTCTTTCTTTCCGGCGAGACAAAGATCCATCCTCTCTAGTACCAGTAAATCTTTAATCTTAACGGTGTGTCTTTCTTTATCCATGATACATCATCTTGTCCTTTCTTTCACAAGTGGTTCTTTTTCTTTTATCATGTTTCTTGAGAAAACCGGAGCTATGTCCATCCTATC
Source organism: Avena insularis (assembly GCA_023614405.1). Lineage (NCBI taxonomy): Eukaryota > Viridiplantae > Streptophyta > Magnoliopsida > Poales > Poaceae > Avena > Avena insularis. Next base: position 452,026,673 of record CM042690.1, read on the forward strand.
CTTCTTGTCTCACGACAATCCTTCAATTCTTCTAACCCTTTGTGTCTCAAGCAAAACGCAAGACTCGCAACAAGTCTAGCAAGTTTTGCAAGGTGCAGTGGTCGCACCATTCCGCCCTTCATCATCTTGGGAACGCAAGGATCATCTTCGTTCCGAACACCCGCCTCTCCTTGTGTTGTTTTCTTTTTCCTAGGAATCTCGGGGCAAGATTCTTGTTTAGTGGGGGAGAGTTGTAGCATCCCAATTGTCTAACAATTGCAATGCTACTAGCCTAGTCTATATAAATGCTACTTCCTACATATAATTGTTGCATCATCATTATATTATGCTCATGTCATCATGCCACCTTGCATTTGAGCATCATATAAAACCCCTTTTTGTTTGGTTCTTATCTCATATGCATTGTTAATTGTATTTGCCTCTTGATATTGTATTTGGGTCTTGATATATTGTTTAATGCCCAAGTTGAGTTGGGGGCATATCTCTTATTAACTCCACCACCTTTTCTTTCACCACCTTATAATTCCACCATCCAACTAAATATGAGCTTGGCATTTATTGGTTTTACTTCTAGCTCATGTGGGTTGGGATGGATCCAATCCTTTTCCACATGCTCTCATCTTAGCATCATGTTGTTTTCACATCATTGATATATGAGAGCCACTTGGCCACCTTTGCATGCCTTGTGAGTGGGACCCTTTCTCCTAGCTTCCATATGGATTATCATGGAATTATGCTCATGTTGGAATATTTTGGGACTATTGATCATCTAGTGGAACATACACACTAGCATGTCCCATTTTATTTCAAACATGGCCATCTCCATCTATTCCACTTGGGACCTTCCTTTTAATTCTTTTTGCTTGGCTTTTATCCCAATTTTGGGAATGCATAATAATAATGCCATGTGATAATATTGTTTTCACAAGAATCAACATGGCAATAAATATTTTGCATGGGCCATGCAAGTACCACCTTTTGTTTGTCATTTGGATTTTATTTGGAATTTTGAGTGGATCATCTCTACCTCTATCCTTCTTTCGGGCTTGGTCTTAGTTGATCTTGCTTAAAACCATATCACCACCTCTCCCTCTTTTTGGTCTAGCTTGGGTTTGATCTTGTTTTTGCTTGAGCTTGCCAAAAAGGAGAACCATCTCTCTCCCTCATCTAACCATCTTACCCCATCATCACCATACCCCTTACCCCATCCTGGCTAAACCCTAAACCTACCCCACTCCCTCTTTTCCATCTATGCCGAGCCTCTCCCACATGGCCACCCTGGCCCACCTAGCTACCCCTTCCCACACAAGCCCTAACCCGAGACACTATCTAACCTAACCCGAGCATGCCCTAGCCCACCCTAGTTCTCCTCTCCTCTCCTTTTCTCTCTCTCTGCGAGTAGGTCCCCATGACCCTGCCTTGACCTCCTCCATCCGCCCACCTGCCATACCTCTGCTCCACCCTAGCTACCCCCAGCCCGAGCAGCACGTGAGGTGGAGGAGGAAGGTGCACGCCACCTTTTTCCCAGCCGAGCCACCCCATGTGCTCCCCCCTCTGTCCTAGACCTTATCTCCCCCTCTCCCCCTCTCTGTTACCCTCCTAGATCCGTTCCAAGGCCCTGCCCTCTCCCCCTCTTCTCCACCGCCTCCGTCTACACCATCGCCGGCAGACCTCGGCCTCCTCTCGGCTACATCGTACCAGGCGGCGGGCGCGGCGTCCAGGTGTCGAGGAAGGACGAGTCGACCACCTGCACCGCCCCTGTACACGGAGACGAGCAGGAGGAGCCCCAGAACCGCTGCACCTGCCGAGCCCGAGCCGAAACCCTAACCTCGCCGTCCGTCGTGGCTGCTGATCGCCCGGCCTTAAGCCGATCCAGCTCCACCACATCTCCTCGGTGAGCCCCCAAACCCCTAGACATGTGCTGCCTCGGCCGTCACGGCGGATCCGTGGAGCTTTTGCCGAACAGCCTCTGTGCACCGTGGTCGCGAGCCTCTGCCGTCCCTGCGGCGCCCCACACCCTACCTAGACGCGCAAGCGTAAGCCAGCACAACCCCCTAGCCACCCCAGCGGTAGCCGCGCCACAGACGCTGTCATGGTCGAGTTCGAGCCTGCCACAAGGCTCTGTCATGGCGTGCATCGATCTGTTGACAGAGATAGAGAAGATCCACAGTGGCAGCGGCTATTTTGCACAAAACCCCTTCTAGCTCCTTACGTCTAACCCGCGGTATCGTCGGCCCCACCTACCAGCCTCCAGATGCTTTTTACAAAAGGGTACCCAGGTTTTCGAGAATCCAACCCAGCAAATGCAGCGTGGCACTCCCTTTGGTCATGTGGGCTCATGAGGTCGACAACCCCTCATCGGCCTCTGGGTTAGCCATCCGCGATGAAAAAGCCCTACGGGTTGCCCCAGCCACAGAGCGGTGGCCTGCCTGTGGCAAGACCGGCTGTGGCCCCGCCAGATCTCATGCCCTGCCTATTTTGGCTGTGGCTGACATACTCGTATAAAAAAAGTTTTTCCGTAATCTGTAATCTGTTTTAATTCAAACTTATTTCAAATTAATTCAAATTCAAAACTAAATCTGTTTTTAAATAACTTTTAATTTATAAACCCAAATAATACAATTAATATATGTTTTCAAATCAGAAAAATGTGAGGAATTCAAATATGGCCTCTAAAATATATTTTGAACACTTTAAAATTCCAAGTTGGTTTAATTACAATAAAATGCCCTTTTGACTTAATAAATTAATAACTTTTGTTTTATAAATCCAAATTCAACAAATAATATGTCTAAAATGATTAGCTCGACGAGACCTTTCTGTTTATGCATTCCATGGTTGGTTTTGGAGCATGCATCATATAAATATATTGTGAACAGCAACTAATATGAGAATAAAATGGGACTAAAACCCCATAAAATGATTTAATCTTGTATTCCACACCTCACCCATGCCATGCTACCTTATTGCCATGCAAATTGTGCATCATTCATCATGGCATGATTGTTTGCTTGTCGCATTTTATTCATATGCTTGCGCACTTTAATTATGTTGGCCCTTGTTTGTTTGGTTCTTCTCCGAATAGACGCTGAGCAGAGGATATATCAAGAGAACCAGGAGCACTACCCAGATCCATCCATTGCTTCAACTGAGCTGCCAGGCAAGCACTACCACATGCTTGCATACATATAGTACCTATTGCCTCTATCTTATTCTTGCATCATGGAGTCGCGATTGCATTAAATTGAATCCCAAGTATTGCATAGCCTTTACTTTTAAACCCCACCGCATCTTGTTCCTCCATCCCATGAGCCATTACTACAGGAGTTGTTTGAGCCATGCGAGTCGTAGAACAGCATGTGTAGGGTATGTGAGTGTCTGATGGAGAACGAGGTACCTATACAACTTAATCTGAGTAGTAATGGGATAACTAATGAAAGTGGCACCGGTGAGCCATATTTGCTATTTGGTTTTTCAGGCTCACTTGTGTCCCGTAAGACCCCGAGTACTTGATTCCTGTTCCAAGAATACTCGCGCTATCCACATCCGGGAGGCTTATGAACCCCCCTGAGCCAGAGCTTGATTCATTCTTATTTCTTGGGGCCACAAACTAGTTTGAGGTTTTATTTACTATCCTGTACTTATGCCATGCTTTACTGCTTTATTTAAGATTGTGCGAGGAGCACACTCTACTGTTTAGGAAAGCGGAGTGTTTTCGCGGTGTCGACAAGCCCAGTCACATTTTCGGGTTCCCATTCGTTCACAGCCATTGACGCAAACCTTGAGGCCGTCTCGGAGTCAGCTAACTTCGTTGCGGGTAGCTCAATGGGGTGGCACCCTGAAATATTTCTGAATCCTGTGATCGCTTTGTCGTGACTGCCTCGTTGGGTTTTGATTTGGTTTTTCCGAGGCATATCGAGTGTGTGTTGCTATTTGTGCACCCCTGCAGGGTAAAACTTTCGAAAGCCGTGTCAGGTTATGGACGACTTGGAGCACAGTTTCTCGATCATAGACAAGCATAACTAAAGTACCGCTTTTAATCTGACTAGACTAGGTACCTGACTAGTAAATAGTGCAACACTCACGGAATGGATAATAAAACTGCCAACGGATGGGGGGGGTTGTTCGTCCGCTTCCTCGTCGGTAAGCGAGGAGGAGGATGGATCTGTTAAGATTACCGTTATAACTGCTATAACTGTTGTTATTCATTCACGGACATCCGTCTATCTCTGGCTAGGCGGATGGTTAGCAAGTTTCTATAGAATTGCTAGGGTTTATCTTTTGCTGCAATTGCGTCACCCCAGGTTGTGTCCCTTTTAGAGGCATAAAGACTTGCTGAGTACCCCTAGGGTCTCACACGATAAATTATTGGTTCAGATGAACAGGTACACTCGCAAGATGGATACTGGGTGGAAGAGACAGACGATGTGGGCAACGATCATTCGGTGTAGAGATTCCGGGAACGGGGATCCATGAGATCTGTGGGCGGGATGTGCTTATTTATGGGGCATCTTATGCCGATTTGCTTCTTATACGTACTCGGATTTTGTCTTCCGCTTCCGCTTGATACTCTGATGTTTGAAGTATGAGGAGATATCCTAAACTATTATATCTATATAGGATATTTGGATCTTGCCGTATGGCGTTGCTATATTTCCTTTCTTTTTAGATGGAATGGCTCTGATGTACTATTGTATGGTGGCTTTCATACATACTCATTTGTGTATGTAGTTGATCCCTTCGCCTGCCGATTACGCCGCCCGTTCTTGTAACGATGTTTGGAAATAGTTGGGACGGCCGAAAGGTCTACCTGTGAGTGGCATTTGGGCCCCACCGTACTATTTCAACCATTTCTGCTCATCCAGGCTTGTAACTAGGAGCGTAATTCACCGAGGTAGTTACACATGAGTAGGTTATGTGAGTGTCTGATGGATAACGAGGTACCTAAGCAACTTAACCGGAGTAGTAATGGGATAACTAATGAAAGTGGCACCGGTGAGCAATATCTGCTATTTGGTTTTTCATGCTCACTTGTGTCCCGTAGGAACCCGAGTACTTGATTCCTGTTCCTTTACTATTCACACTATCCACATCCGGGAGGCCTTATGGACCCCCCTGAGCCAGAGCTTGATTCATTCTTATTTCTTGGGGCCACAAAGTAGTTTGGGGCTTTATTACTATCTTGTACTTATGCCATGTTACTGTTTTATTTAAGATTGTGCGAGGAGCACCTGTACTGTTTTGGATCGTGGAATGTTTTCGCGGTATCGAAAAGCCCAGTCACACTTTCGGGTTCCCAGTCGTTTACAGCCATTGACACAAACCTTGGGTCCGTCTCGGAGTCGGCCAACTTCATTGCGGGTAGCTTAATGGGGTGGCCCCCTGAAACATTTCTGAATCCTGTGATCGCTTTGTCATGAATGCCTCGTTGGGTTTTGAGTTGGTTTTTCCGAGGTTGATCGAGTGTGTGTTGCTATTTGTGCACCCCTGCAGGGTAAATCTTTCTGAAAGCCGTGTCCACGGTTATGGACGACTTGGAGCACAGTTTCTCGATCATAGACAAGTCTAACTAAAGTGCCGCTTTTAAATTGACTAAGTACCTGACTAGTAAATAGCGCAATACTCATGGAATGGTTAATAAAACTGCCAACGGATGGGGGTTGTTCGTCCGCTTCCTCGTTGGTAAGCGAGGAGGAGGATGGATCTGTTGATTATACTATTATAATTGTTGTTCTTAATTAACGGACATCCGTCTATCTTTGGTTAGGCGGATGGTTAGCGAGTATCTATAAACTTGTTAGTTATTATATTTTGCTGCAATTGCGTCACCCCAGGTTATGTCCCCTTTAGAGGCATAAAGACTTGTTGAGTACCCCTAGGGTCTCACACGATAAATTGTTTGATTCAGATGAATAGGTGTATTCGCAAGATGGATACTGGGTGGAGGAGACGGACGATGTTGGCAACGATCACTCGGTGTAGAGATTCTGGGAACGGGGATCCGTGAGATCTGTGGGCGAGATGTGTTTATTTATGTGGCATCTTATGCCGATTTGCTTCTTATCCATACTCGGATCTTGTCTTCCGCTTCCGCCTGATACTCTGATGTTTGATGTATGAGGAGCTATCCTAAATTATTATCTCTATCTAGGATATTTGGATTTTGTCGTATGGCATTGCAATATTTCTATTTCTTTTAGATGGAATGGCTCTGAGGACTGTTGTATGTGGCTTGCATGCATACTCACTTGTGTATGTAGTTGATCCCTTCGCCTGCCGATTACACCGCTCGTTCTTGTCCCGATGTTCTGAAAATAGTTAGTACTGCCGAAAGGTCTACCTGTGAGTGGCCCTTGGCCCCACCGTACTATTTTAACCATTTTCGCTCATCCAGGCATGTAACTAAGAGCGTAATTCACTGAGGTAGTTACAGGACGGTACTGATCCAACCCTTACATGGGCGCCTGATTGGGAGACCCCGGACGAGGAAGAGCCGGACCAGGAGATGTTCCTCCCGATGACCGACGCTACGAAACGACCCACCGGTAAACCCTCTTCTATTAGAGATTGGCCCGATGATGAAGATGACTCGGATATCGAGGTGATTAAACCTATTGATGTTGTCCCCCTTTCTTATGCTTTTTCGGCATCAGGTAACCCCGGTGGGCAGATCCACGAGGACCCTTCCCTTGCCACGGGGGAACCTGTTCCGGCAGCGCCAAAGAGGAAGCGTGGAGCTGCATCAAGTTCCTCCTCCGGACCTTCTGAGCCCTCCAAACGGCGAAAGAAGTCCGGAGTCAAAACTGCTTCCAAGCCTGCAGGCAAGGCCCCAGCACGAAGGGCTCGGAAACCCAAGGAGCCCCAAACCTCGGACGCGTAAGTTTCTTTTTCTCATGCAACTTGTTCTTTCTTACATTGTTGTAATTTCTCTTCTGACATTATTTGATTTGACAGGGCTGCGGTGGAGGTCCCTCAGAGTGGATCTAGCATCTCTTCGCCGCTCCATCCTAGCTCCTCTCCCCCTCGTGACGACGAGTCACGCCCGCTGAGCCCTATTCCAGAGGGTTATGCGGCTGCTCCGAGTTCCAGCCCGCCTTGCCAAGAGGGGGGACCTCAGAGCGAGGGAGACGGATCCAGCCGAGGCAGCGGCATCCACCACTTCGGCTCCACCGCAACCAGCAACTACCAAGACTACCTCCATACCAGCACCATCACCAATTCTGGCACTAGCACCAACTCCGGCAGCAAGAAAATCATCAGCAGCACTAGCTCCAGCAACAAGAGCACCAGCGCCAAGCTCCTCCGCGTCGTCCGAGTCTTCTCAGTCTCGGCGAGGAAGTACTCAGGCAGCTCCTAAGGGGAAATCAGCCGCAACCACTTCCTCCTCTCAGCAAGCCAAAGGCAAGAAATCCCCTGACGTCACCAGGGCTGCGTCCACCGGGTCTGGACAGCGCACCCTCGCGTCCATGCTTGCCCAGAAGGCTCCAGCATCGAAGGACGCCCCTGTCGAGCCAACTAGTGCGCAGCAACATTACGCACACCAGCCCTTGCTCAGGTTGAGAGGAGAGAGGCACATGCGAGGAGCTTGGTGGCGCCCCACATGCTCAGCGGGGAGCGATATCCTCCGACCTTGATCGAGTTTATGAATAACTGGAACAAGGTGGAGTTCGTCTATAACGACGATCTCCCGGAGAAGTTCAGTCCTACCGAGTTTGTTGCCCAGATGAATACAGCCTCTAAGGCGATTAACCTTGTGGGTCGGATGATGGAGGTACGTTACTTCACCTTTTCCTTATCATGCACTAGCAATATAACCATTAGTCCCCGAGCCTCCGGGGGAGTAAATTGTTACTCGGTCGGATGCTCCTTAGAGAACTAACGTAGCTCCTTCATAATTTCAAATATGCACACACCTAGAGCCGGGTTAAGTTCCACTTGGCCCGGATCTTGTACACTTTGAATATGCACACACCTAGAGCCGGGTTAAGTTCCACTTGGCCCGGATCTTGTACACTTTGAATATGCACACACCTAGAGCCGGGTTAAGTTCCACTTGGCCCGGATCTTGTACACTTCGAATATGCACACATCTAGAGCCAGGTTATGTTCCGCTTGGCCCGGATCTTGTACACTTCGAATATGCACACACCTAGAGCCGGGTTAAGTTCCACTTGGCCCGGATCTTGTACACTTCGAATATGCACACACCTAGAGTCGGGTTAAGTTCCACTTGGCCCGGATCTTGTACACTTCGAATATGCACACACCTAGAGCCGGGTTAAGTTCCACTTGGCTCGGAACTTGTACACTTTGAATATGCGCAAGGTTAAGCTAAATTTTCGTATTCTTTTCAGGTGACCACCAACCGTCGGAGTGCTGAGTTCCAGCGTATTCTGGATACTCACAAGATGCTTCTAGCAAAGCACAATGCACATCTCGCTCAGCATGAGAAAAGGGGTAAGTTTCTCCCTTGGCGCTTCTCCGTTTTCCTTCAACTCCCTCTGTCGAACTAATCTCATTATTTGGTTTCTGCAGCTGGTGTGGAGGCTGAGAACAAGATTATGCGAAAGAACCTGGAGAAGATCAAGGGTAAGTCCTTATTGTCCGACCCTGCTTTGCTTTCCATCTTCTTTTCTTCTTGGCTCGGCAAACATTCATACCTCGGCTCTGCCGGGTCCACACGCTATTTCAGCATCTCTTGAAGATAGCGTGCCCGTGCCTGACATGATGCTGCATTTTCTCGAACAAGCAGGGCAGCATCAGGCCGAGCTCAAAAAGAAAGATGATGAGCTTGCCCTCCTCCGAACCAAGAACGACGAGATTGCCAAGCTGAAGGCAGAAATGAAGAAGATGAAGGCGCAACACCAAACCGAGCTTGAAAAGGCCGGCCAGGACTATACCGAAGAGCGTGAGCACCTCAACCTCCAAATCGCTAAGGACCGCGACCTTCTCTAGGAGGCCGGCGTCAAACTTGAGTCGGTGAACGCTGAACTGGTGCAGCTCCGCCAAAGATGCGATAATTGCATCAATGAACTGACCCGGATCCACAGCCACATTTCACGTAAGTTCCTTTCCCTTATCCGACATATTTCTCTGGGTTACTTCATATGTCTTTTCTTCAACTTCTTCCTTTGCCTTGTTTTCAGGCCACTTTCCAGAAGGTACTCCTATTGCGAGCGCTGCTGTTGCCAGCTTCCGCCGAGAGAGGGGTATTCTCGTCGCTTCTGATGGTGAGAGCATTCCCCTTGACATGGAGGACCTATTGGTCAGCCTGTCATCTCGCGTGGAAATCATCAAGAACTACGGCAAGGATCTTCTCGACGCTTCAGTCCGAGTCTACAACACGTTCTGGCCCGGTGAAAGCTCTCCGAAGAGAGTTTCACTTCTTGTTGAAAAGCTGTTGGAGATCGAGACTTAGCTCGACCTTTGGAGGGAGTCCGCTAGACGTGCTGCAGCTGAGACCGTTCTTCACCACATACTCACATGGTATGAGAAGATCGATCTCAGCCTCCTAACGCGTGTGCGCACCGGATCCAAGTGGACCGATGACCCGGAATGGGTAGCTCGGCGCCAGGCTTGCGCCCGTAGCCTTGTTGAATATTCTCCCATTCAAGAATGGACTGAGGGTCCGAGCTTCCTGGAATCCGCTGGCGACGAAGAGGTCGAGAATGTCGAAGATAGTTCGGACGAGGATGGAGAGGACGATGCCTCAGATATTGAAGAAGGCGAAGATGACGCCGAACTTCCTCCTCCTGCTGCTCCTTAATTAAAAACACTTGAAAACTTATCAGATCCCGGTGCGGGTGGAAATGTATCCCGTACTTATGTAATATTTTGCTACTAAGTTTGTATGCCGGATTAACTTGGGCGTAGTCCCCGAGTTTCGTTTTCTTGTTCGTCCAATCTTCTGGCTCGGTTTGTGTCTACCTTGATTCGGTTTTACGACGTACGAATCCGAGCTTCAAAAATTGTTTTAACAATACTCAGAAACTTTTAGGCTTAGCTCAAAATAATTTAGCATAATAGTTTGAAAGTAAATACAAGGTTAGTCCAAAAAACAAACATCGGCTCGATTAAGTTCTTTTCCTTAGTCGTTTTTCATGTGCTACGCAATTCCAAACTTGTTCTCTTGCTTGCCATGAAGCCAATTCTTGTTGGACAGCAGAAAATCGAAGAGTTGGGTTTTTGGTGCTCACACACTACTGATCCGAGTTAAGTAGAACAACTTACTCCAGCTGACGTAAAAATAATAAAAAACAAAAAATATTATTAAGGCAGTCCCCGAGTTACTACTCGAGGTACCAATATTTCATTCATAAGCTCATTGCCGGCATACATACCGACATATGAGAAGACTAGGATACATACACTTCTCTGCTAAGTGTAGAAAGGATGAAGTAGAGCTACATTCCATGGGCGCTTAGATTCTTCGCCGGACCTGTCCGCCTTGTTCTTTTCCTGTGGTTTTGCATCTACAAGATAATAAGAGTCATTGTGCAATGCATTGCTCACATTGAACGGCCCTTCCCATGGGGGGATAATTTATGCATGCCGGCAGTACGTTGTACCAACCGGAGCACCAGATCACCTTCCCAAAAGACTCGGGGGCTTACTTTCCGGCTATGATGGCGTCGGAGATTTTGCTGATATATGGCGGATCTGGACAATGTCAGTTCTCTCGCTTCTTCCAGCAGATCAACATCATTTTGTCGGGCTTCTTGCACTTCGGCTTCTGTGTATTGGGTGACCCTAGGCGAATCATGCTCTATGTCGGCTGGTAATACAACTTCTGCCCCATATACCAGAAAAAACGGCGTATAGCCTGTTGATCGATTCGGAGTTGTTCTTAAACTCCACAGTACCGCTGGTAGTTCTTCTATCCAGCACCCCGCTGATCTTTGCAGCGGCTCAATGAGCCAGGGTTTTATCCTGGATAGTACTAATCTGTTGGATCTTTCCACCTGTCTGTTCGATGCTGGGTGGGCTATCGAGGCTACGTCGAGTCGGATCTTCTTGTCCCGGCAGAAACGCGCAAATGCTCCTTCCGCAAAATTTGTTCCATTGTCAGTTATGATACTGTGTGGGTAACCGTACCTCAAGATTATATCTTTGAGACACGTTACGGCCGTAGCCCCATCACATATCCTAATAGGCTTTACTTCGATCCACTTCGTAAATTTATCCACCATGACCAAAATGTGAGTCATGTTTCCCCTTGCTGGTTTAAACGGACCAACCATATCCAAGCACCATACAGCAAATGGCCATGTAATTGGTATGGTCTTGAGTTCTGACATTGGCATATGTGTCTTGGTAGCGTACCTCTGACAACCATTGCATTTTCTCACCAGATCTTCTGCTTGTTCTAAGGCACTTGGCCAGTAGAACCCATGCCGGAACGCTTTTGCCACCAAGGCTCGGGATGAAGCATGATGCCCGCACTCTCCTTGGTGTATATCTCGGAGGATGTCAAGCCCTTCTTTCGGGTCAACGCATCGCTGGAGTACATTGGTTACACTCCGTTTGTACAACTCGGAATTGATAACCATGTATGCTTTTGCTCTCTGCTGAGTTTGCCTGGCTAATACCTCCTCAGTGGGTAACGTTCCATTTTTTAGGAATTGAAATATAGGCAATGCCCAAGATGGTATTGCTCGTGCAGGGAACACATCCTCATCAATTTCCATCTGATCCACAGGCATAACTTCAACCGGATCATGCTGAGCAGTCCCTGGGTCCTACAAGGTAGTCCCCAGGATCGCTGAGGCAGTCCCCAGGTTTGCTGATGTAGTCCCCGGGTTTCGCGCACTACCTCCCATGTCAATGTCCATGGGCTCAGCTCCGGATTCTGTATCTTCCGGAACATAGATCGAGTCGGTTCCTGGGGACGGCCCGATAGATGGTTTTCTGAGGTGTTCCAATGCTACACCCAGTGGAATTGCCTGTCGGGTTGATCCGAGCTTCGATAGCATGTCGGCAGCCTCATTTTCCACCCGGGGTACATGGTGAAATTCACACCCCTCAAAGTAACCAGATATCTTCTGTACATGAAATATGTACAACGCCATGTTTGGATCAAGGGCGTCCCACAGTCCTGATACTTGCTGTACCACCAAATCTGAGTCGCCAAAGCATATGATCCGACGTATCCCAATCTCTTTTGCTACCTTGAGCCCATGCACAAGTGCTTCATACTCTGCGACATTATTTGATGCCGCAAAATGGATTTGGAGCACATATTTCAGCTGGTCCTTCTTTGGCGAGGTAAGCACAACTCCGGCGCCTAGCCCGGTTTTTGTTTTTGACCCATCAAAGTGCATCCTCCAGTAGTTCGGATCTGGTGGCGGTGGTTCGTATTGTACCTCGGCCCAATCTACAAAAAAGTCCGCCACAGCCTGAGACTTGATTGCTTCTCTTCTGTCATATTGTGGCGCATAAGGAGCTAGTTCAATTGCCCATTTTGCGATTCGACCACTTGCATCCTTGTTACCCATTATCTCGGATATGGGAGCCTCACATATTACTTTGATAGGGTGCTCCTCAAAGTAATGCTTTAGCTTCTTTGCCGCCATATAGACACCATATGCCATCTTTGGAAAGTGCGGGTAGTTCTGCTTCGAGGCAGATAATACCTCGCTCAAGTAATACACTGGCCTCTGCACCGACTTACCCTCTTCATCGCGCTTACTACAATCACGCGATATTCTACTTATCCGAGGTTTGATCGTCGGTATCTCCATACCTAGTTCTACCTCGTTACTGATAAGTACTCTTTACTCGTTCCATGTTATGTCATCCCTTGTGACCTAGTCACATGCTTGCAAGCTAACTAGATGACATTCCACCGAGAGGGCCCAGAGCATATCTATCCGTCATATGGATGGACAAATCCCAATCTTGGTCCATGCGCTTCAACACATACTTTCAGAATACCCAATGACACCTTTATAACCACCCGATTCTGAGCGGTGTTTGATGTCATCAAAGTACCCATTCGGTGATGGTGATTAACATAACCTCATGGTCGAAGGATTAGGTTACTATGCATTTGAAAGCTTACAACAATACGAACTTAATGACTTGATCTTATGCTACGCTTACTATGGGTGTGTGTCCATCACATCATTCTCCTAATGATATAACCTTGTTATTAATGACATCCAATGTCCATGATCAGGAAACCATGATCATCATTTAATCAACAAGCTAGTTCCACAAGAGGCTTACTAGGGACTCTTTTATGTTTACAAAACACACATGTATTAGTGTTTCCTTATAATACAATTATAGCACGGGATGTAAACATTCATCATAAACACAAAGATATAATAATAACCACTTTTATTATTGCCTCTTGGGCATATCTCCAACAGTCTCCCACTTGCACTAGAGTCAATAATCTAGATTACATGGTAATATACCTAACACCCATGGCGTTCTGGTGTTGGTCATGCTTTGCTCTAGGGAGAGGTTTAGTCAACGGATCTGCCACATTCAGATCAGTGTGTACTTTGCAAATCTTTATGTCACCATCTCGGACATACTCGCGTATAGCATGGAAATGTAGCTTGATGTGCTTCAGCTTGCTATGTGACCTTGGCTCCTGTGCATTAGCTATGGCACCTGTGTTGTCACGAGATGGCCATCGGGTCCAACGACCGGAACCACGCCAAGTTCAGTAATGAACTCCTTCATCCATATGGCTTCTTGTGCAGCCTCCAAGCAGCTATGTATTCCGATTCAGTTGAAGATTTTACAACGCTTTGCTTGGCACTCCTCTATCTCACTTCAGCACCATTCAAAATAAATCGTATCGGTGTGACTTCGAGTCATCTGGATCGGTGTTCCAACTAGCATCAGTGTAACCGTTTACAACAAGCTGTTCATCACCTCCATAAGAAAGAACCATATCCTTAGTCCTATTCAGGTACTTTAAGATATTCTTGACCGCTGTCAAGTGTTCCATTCCAGGATCACTTTGATATCTGCTAGTCAAACTAACAGCATGTGCTATATCCGGTCTTGTACACAGCCTGGCATACATGATAGAACCTATGGCCGAGGCATAGGGAATATTATTCATCTTTTCTCTATCTTCTGTGGCGGACTTTGAGTCTTACTCAAGGTATTACCTGACAACATGGGCACGAACCCTTTCTTGCTCTCTTCCATTCTAAACTTCTTTAGAACTTTGTCTAAGTATGTACTTTGTGAAAGCGCTATTAGGTGTCTTGATCTATCTCTATAAATCTTGATGCCTAGAATATATGCCGCTTCGCCAAGATCCTTCATTGAAAAACTATTATTCAAATAGGTTTTGACGCTATTAAGAAGTTCTATATCATTCCCAATCAACAATATGTCATCTACATATAGTACTAGGAATGCCACAGAGCTCCCACTCACTTTCTTGTAAATACAAGCTTCTCCATAAGTTTGTATAAATCCAAAGTTTTTGATTACATTATCAAAATGTTGATTCCAACTCCGGGATGCTTGCTTTAGTCCATAAATGGAGCGCTGAAGTTTGCATACCTTGTCAGCATCACTAGGATCGACAAAACCCTTGGGTTGTACCATATACAACTCTTCCTCAATGTCACCATTAAGGAACGCCGTTTTGATATCCATCTGCCAAATTTCATAATCGAAATACGCAGCGATTGCTAACAAAATCCTCACAGACTTTAGCTTCGCTACTGGTGAGAAAGTCTCATCATAGTCAACTCCTTGAATTTGTCGGAACCCTTTCGTGACAAGTCGAGCTTTATAGCCATCAACATCTGTTTTTCTTTTGAAAATCCATTTGTTCTCGACAGCCTTACGGCCATCCGGTAAGTCCACAAAGCCCATACTTGGTTTTCGTACATGGATCCCATTTCGGATTTCATGGCTTCTAGCCATTTGTCGGAATCTGGGCTCACCATAGCTTCTTCATACGTCACAGGGTCATCAGTGTTGTCCACCAACATGACGTTCAAGGCAGAGTCATACCACTCAGGAGTGGTATGAACCCTCGTTGACCTGCGAGGTTCAGCAGTAACTTCGTTCGAAGTTTCATGATCAGCATCATTAGCTTCCTCTCCAGTTGGTGCAGGCGGCACAAAAACATCTTCCGGTGCTGCGCTACTCTCAACTCCGAGAGAAGGTTCAATAACCTCATCGAGTTCTATTTTCCTTCCAGTCACTTCTTTCGAGAGAAACTCCTTCTCAAGAAAGGATCCATTCTTGGCAACGAAAACTTTGCCTTCGGATCTATGATAGAAGGTATACCCAATTGTTTCTTTTGGGTATCCTATGAAGACGCATTTCTCCGCTTTGGGTTCAAGCTTATTAGGTTGTAACTTCTTTACATACGCTTCGCAACCCCAAACTTTAAGGAACGACAAATTAGGTTTCTTACCAAACCACAATTAAATGCGGTGTCGTTTCAACGGATTTAGATGGTGCCCTATTTAAAGTGAATGCGGCTGTCTCTAATGCATAGCCCCAAAACGATAGCGATAAATCTATAAGAGACATCATAGACCGAACCATATCTAAGAGAGTTTGATTACGATGTTCGGACACACCATTACGCTGTGGTGTTCCCGGCGGTGTCAATCATGAAAGTATTCCACATTTCTTTAAATGCATGCCAAACTCATAACTCAGATATTCACCTCCGCGGTCGTAAGCGAAACTTAATCTTCTTGTTACGATGATTTTCCACTTCACTTTGAAATTCCTTAAACTTCTCGAAAGTTTCGGACTTATGTTTCATAAAGTAGACATACCCATGTCTACTTAAGTCATCCGTGAAAGTGAGAACATAACGATATCCACCACGCGATGCTACACTCATTGGACCGCACACATCGGTATGTATTATTTCCAATAAGTCCGTAGCTCGCTCCATTATTCCAGAGAATGGAGTCTTAGTCATTTTTCCCATTAGACATGCTTCGCATCTTTCAAGTGATTCAAAATCATGAGATTCAAGAAGTCCATCGAATGGAGTTTCTTCATACGCTTCACTCCAATGTGACCAAGGCAGCATTGCCACATGTATGTAGAATTATCATTCAATTTTATTCGTTTAGCATCTATGTTGTGAACATGTGTATCACTACTATCGAGATTCAATAAGAATAAACCATTTATCTCAGGTGCATTACCATAAAAGATATTACTCATATAAATCGAACAACCTTTATTCTCAGACTTAAAAGAGTAACCGTCTTGCAATAAACAAGATCTAGATATAATGTTCATGCTTAATGCAGGCACCAAATAACAATTATTTAAATTTAAAACTAATCCCGAAGGTAGATGTAGAGGGAGCGTGCTGACAGCGATCACATCAACCTTGGAACCATTTCCAACGCGCATCGTCACCTCGTCTCTTGCTAGTCTTTGTTTATTCCGCAGCTCCTGTTTCGAGTTACATATATGAGCAACCGAACCAGTATCAAATACCCAGGCACTACTACGACTACTAGTAAGATACACATCAATAACATGTATATCGAATATACCTTTCTTATTGATGTTGCCGTTCTTAAGATCTGTCAGGTACTTGGGGCAGTTATGCTTCCAGTGACCAGCACCCTTGCAGTAGAAGCACTCAGTTTCAGGCTTAGGACCAGCCTTGGGCTTCTTAGCAGGTGCGGCAACTTTCTTGCCGTCCTTCTTGAAGTTGCCCTTTTTCTTAGGCTTGCCCTTTTTCTTGAAATTGGTGGTCTTATTGACCATCAACACTTGGTGTTCCTTCTTGATCTCCACTTCAGCAGTTTTCAGCATGGACGATAGTTCGAACGCGTCTTGTTCATGCAGTGCATATTGTAGTTCATCACAAAGTTCTTATAACTCGGTGGCAGTGATTGGAGGACACAGTGAATCGCTAACTCATTAGGAATCGTTATCCCCAACTCTTGGAGCTTGTTTGCATGCCCAGACATGGTGAGCACGTGCTCGCTAACGGAGCTTCCCTCTTCCATCTTGCAGGTAAAGAACTTCTCGGAGGCCTCATAGCTCTCCACGGTCGCGTGAGTCTCAAAAATGAGCTTGAGCTCCTTAATGATCTCGAACGGGTCATGGTGCTCAAAACGCTTCTGGAGCTCCGTTTCTAAACCTTACAGGATGGCACACTGAACTGTGGAGTAATGATTTTTCGAGTGGCGTAAACATTCTTTACGTCATCGGTGGCATCATCTGCAGGTGGGTCACCTAGCGGTGCTTCTAGCACATAGGTCATCTGACCAGCCCTGAGGACAATCTTCAGACCATGGAGCCAGTCTGTGAACTTGCTTCCATTGTTCTTAAGTTTTTCTTTCTCTAGGAACGCATTGAAATTGATGGAGAGATTCGCCATAATCTACAACAATATTTGCAAGTAGTTTAGACTAAGTTTATGATAAATTGAGTTCTACTTTAATTCTTAAATTAACTAGGTGAACTCCCACTCAAAACAACATCCCTCACATTGTCTTAGTGATTACACGAACCAAGTCCACTACAGCAAGTCCGATCTTCACGAGAGAAGATGTAGTTTCATCGGCGAACAATCTTCATGTTCATCATATCACTTATATGATTCATGCTCTACCTTTCGGTATTCCGTGTTCCGAGACCATGTCTATACATGCTAGGCTCGTCAAGATTAACCTTAGTTTCCGCATGTGCAAATTTGGCTTGCAGCCGTTGTATGCACACGTAGAATCTATCACACCCGATCATCACGAGATGCTTCGAGACGACGAGTCTTAGCAACGGTGCCAACTAAGGACGAACACTTTATTACTTGAAATTTAGTGAGAGGGATCATCTTATAATGCTACCGTCGCGATCTAAGCAATACAAGATGCATAAAGGATTAACATCACAGGCAATTCATAATTAGTGTGATATGATATGGCCCTTTCTTCTTATGCCTTTGATCTCCATCTCCAAAGCACGGACATGATCTCCATCATCACCAGCATTGCGTCAAGGTCAGTGGTGCCGCTTCATGGTTGTCCATCATCACCAGCAACTATTACAACTACTTGGAATAAAGCTATTACAAGATGAATAGACACGCAGGTCTTAACAGAATTAAAGACAACCATTAGGCTCATGCCGGTTGCCATATTACAACAAGGATCATTGCATACATCAAATATAATCACAATCACATGATGGCCATATCACGTCACAAAACCCCTGCAAAAACAAGTTAGACGCCTCTAATTTTCTTTACAAGTTTTACGTGGTTTGGGGCTTTCGAATAAGAACGGATCTTACCTACGAAACTGAACCACAACGTTGATACAAGTGCTATCAAGTGCAAAGTGTAGATTGGATCTATACTATGATGGGAGAGAGACACCATAAAGCCACTTGTGCAAAGCAAGTTACACGTCAAGCGTGGAGCAAGTCTCATGTACGATGACATGTAATGTTAGCCCGAGCCGCTTCATCCCACCATACCGCAAGATGCAAAGTACACATAGCAAAAGACGGCACGAGCACCAATGCCCACAACATCATTGTGTTCTACTCGTGCAACAGATCTACGCATAAACCTAGCTCTGATACCACTGATGGGTTCGTAGCATGGAAAACAAAAAATTTCTACCGCAAGAACGAACAAAACCCAGATCTAATCTAGATAAAAGCAAAGATCTAATCTATTAGACATGAGCAACGAGATAGATCTGAACTAACCCTCGTAGAACCGAAAGCGTTACGAGATTAGATCTCGGGGTTGATGTAATCGATCACTTGCCGATCTTAAGATCGTGTGGACGATCCTTCCCGCAGCGTTAAGCGGCGCTTCCTGATCGGTCACACGTGCGGAGTCGAAGCAGACCTTCCTCTCCCCGTTCCAGCGTGCAGCGGAGGTAGTAGATCTTCTCCACGGAATCCCAGCAGCACGACGGTGTGGTGGTGGTGGTGGAGGAGAGAATTTTGCAGGGCTTCGCCTAAGCTAGAGCAGAGCGAAGGAAGAGGAGAGAGGCGGCGACTAGGGATTGTTATGTGAGAGGACTAGGAGGGGGCGCCCCCTCCCCTCTATTTAAAGGAGGGAGGCGCGCCATGGGAGGGGGAGTCCTAGTAGGACTACCCTAATATGGCCGGCAGGTTGGGAAGGGGGGAGGAGTCCTCCTCCCCCACGAATCCGTGTCTAGCCCCCACAAGGTTTCCTTGACCCTTTCTTGGTTTTCAAGCAAACTCCAAGAACTCTTCTAGAACCTTCTAGAACATTCCGAAACCTTCTAGAATCTCCATACAAACACTCCGGAACATTTCCTAACTTATAAAATGATCCCCAATATATGAATCTTATTCTCTGGACCATTCCGGATCTCCTCGTGATGTCCCGGATCCAATCCGAGACTCCGAACAACATTCGGTTTCCAACGCATATTCCATATCTACTTAAAACAACTTCGAACCTTAAGTGTGTCACCCTACGGTTCGTGAATATGCAGACATGATAGAGACACCTCTCCGATCAATAACCATCAGCGGGATCTGGAGATCCATAACGGCTCCCACATACTCAACGATGACTTCGTGATCGATAGAACCATTAACATACGAAACCAATTCCCTTTGTCACGCGATATTCTACTTATCCGAGGTTTGATCGTCGGTATCTCCATACCTAGTTCTACCTCGTTACTGATAAGTACTCTTTACTCGTTCCATGTTATGTCATCCCTTGTGACCTAGTCACATGCTTGCAAGATAACTAGATGACATTCCACCGAGAGGGCCCAGAGCATATTTATCCGTCATATGGATGGACAAATCCCAATCTTGGTCCATGCGCTTCAACACATACTTTCAGAATACCCAATGACACCTTTATAACCACCCAGTTACGAAGCGGTGTTTGATGTCATCAAAGTACCCATCCGGTGATGGTGATTAACATAACCTCATGGTCGAAGGATTAGGTTACTATGCATTTGAAAGCTTACAGCAATACAAACTTAATGACTTGATCTTATGCTACGCTTACTATGGGTGTGTGTCCATCACATCATTCTCCTAATGATATAACCTTGTTATTAATGACATCCAATGTCCATGATCAGGAAACCATGATCATCATTTAATCAACAAGCTAGTTCCACAAGAGGCTTACTAGGGACTCTTTTATGTTTACAAAACACACATGTATTAGTGTTTCCTTATAATACAATTATAGCATGGGATGTAAACATTCATCATAAACACAAAGATATAATAACAACCACTTTTATTATTGCCTCTTGGGCATATCTCCAACAGTTCAATGCTGGCCTTCCGAGTAACGCGTGATACGCACTTTCCAAGTTCACCACCTCAAACTCCAGATTCTCAGGTCGGCAATTATCTCTCGTGTCGAACAATACGTCGACCCGGACTTTGCCTATGGGCTCACAAGAAATGCCTGGTACAATACCATGGAAAGCTGTCCTTGTAGCCTAGAGCATGTTCTCGGAGATACCCAACTTGCGCATTGTGTCCGCATACATGATGTTAATGCTACTGCCATTATCAATCAGTACCTTTGAGAACCTCACATTGATGTTAGGCCCAATGAATGTTGGGTCCAGCACTAATGCATATGAGCCAGGACTCGGTATAAGCTTGGGATGATCTTTGATGTTCTAGGTGATTTCCTGGTCCGACCAAGGCATTTACCTCGTCACCACTGGCATTACCGCATTGACCTCCATATGTCAGCGCTGCAAGCTTTTTCTATCTGTTTCCTCTGTTGTGAACACACAATAGCTCTGGTGATGCTCTCTATACTCATTTCTTCCCTCATTTCCGGGGTACCTCTGATCCGGCTGGTGCTGATTTTCCACCTGATGCACTGCATCCCTTCTCTCATTGTTGTCATACCTCGGCGGAGGGGGAGGCAACATTAGATGTTGCATGTTCGCTCCGGAGAGCACTTGCTGCCGGGGTAACTCCTGCCGAGGTTGATCATTTCGGGGTGCCTGAGCATTCCCCGAACCACCTTGTTCTATCTTACGCATCCACTCACATTGCCTCGTTGTATGACCCACTAGGTTACTCGGATTTGGCGTGTGAAACTTACACGGCTGATCCAACATCGACTCATAGGTGTACCTCGGACGGTCCTTCCTTTCTTGCCACTATTTCTTTTGTTCTGGCGTCCAAGTTTTCTTGCCATCGTTTCTCGTAGTCCATTGCCCTCCAGTTTTCTGGCGTTGACCGCCCCTGCTCCGGGCTGATCTTGATTCACAGCTGCAACTTGTTGCGAACCGTATCGATGATCTGGTCTATCATCCCTCCTTTTACCTCTTTAGTTATTCCTTCGGGATGATCCGGCTCCATCTCTCTAGTAATACTCATCGTTTCACTCGTTTGACACAAGCCTAGGTTGAGTCGGATCTCCCAGAGCATAGGAATCAGCAATCCGGATCATCTCCGCCAAGGTGGTGGGCATCTTCCTTTGTAACTTTTGCCATAGTTCGCTTGCATATCTGCATCTTTGTGCAAACCACGCTATGGCCCGTGATTCTATCACGCCCTCACATGAGTTTCTCACGGTACACCACCGAGTTAAGAACTCCCGATCCGTCTCATTCGGTCTTCGCTTGCACATGGCTAGTGTATGTGGCCTATTCGGCCTCTGATACATACTCGAGAAATTGCTGATGAACATCTCCTAAAAATCGATCCAGCAGTTAATGCTTCCGGGTGGCAAATTGTTCAGCCATACCCTTGCCGGGCCCTCCAACATCTAGGGTACGTATCGTACAGCCCACCTCAAGTTGCCTGTAGAAATTTTCACAGCCGTAGCATAATTTATCAACCAATCTTCCGGCTTAGTGCTGCCGTCATACGTCTTCGTGCCTCTGGGTAACTGGAAGTTAGGTACCGGTGGCTCTTTCATGATCCGGGGTCCAAAACATGCAGGACCCGGGGGACCTTGACTTTCAATCTACTCCGACCTATACAGTCGATCCAGTTTCAACCTGGCATCGTCCGGCATCAAATCCCTGCTTCCCAATCTCGACCCTATCGAATGATAGTCCGGCCTTGGGTATCCTGCATTTACCATTTCCGAATCTCCATCGTTGTACCGGTCTCGCTCTCGTGGCGCATCTCTCTGTTGCATACCTCGGCCGGCATTCTGCTCTTGCCTTGGCATATTCTGCTGCTGCGGTTGTCCTATAGAATTGCGTTGTCCGGCATTGCCGTTAACAGCGTTTCCTTGACCGGCGTTGCCTTGGTCACGGTTACCTCGGCCAGCTTCACCTCGGCTTACACTCTGTCGATCTTCGTTTCTTTGTACCTCTTTTGCCTTTCCTGCCCTTGTCGGGTCATACGGAACAATCTGCTTGTTTCTCCTGGCTGAGGTCACTACCTCCTCTCTCCTTTGACCACCATGAGGGTACGATGCGGCTCCAGCGGATTTCTCCGGGTTACCCACCGTCGAATGAACGATCTTGGAGGCTCCAGCTCTTTCCGGGTTTGCCCTAAGCAGTTCCTCATTTTGCCTATTCGCGATCCAAACCAACTCATTGACCCGATCTTGCTGTCTCTGACGGGCTTCACCCGTCAGACCCTCTAGCTCGGATGCGGCTGCATCTGCTTTCGAGGTTTTTGCCGAGTCTTGTACAGCATACACAGACAAACAGTTTTCAGACTCCTCAATCCGAGTATCCCCTTCTTTGTTCATTTCACTCATGAGATTTCTCCCCTTCACTTTTACAGCATCTACTTTGTTTGCCTTGGCGTACTCACGCAGCGTCATGTTCAACGATCGCTGGCGGCAATCTTTTCGCTCCCTCCAGAATTTTTCGCCTAGTTTCCTCTAGCTCGGCCGTGCTGAGCCGGATCTACTACCGCTACCGGGTTTGCTGTGCTATCCATAGCTTCTCTCAAGACATTCTCAGGCCTCTAGTGGAGGACCTCTACCTTTCCTCGGTGCCTTAGGTGTTACCTCCGGATCTGGTGCCGGATCCTTGCTTGCGCCTGCCCCCGGCGCAGTCATCATCACTTCAGCACGGTCCAGGGAGCGAGCGATACGCGCCCCATGAACCACGCTAAGGGATGGTTCCCCTGCTTCAACGATGCACCGCGGATGAACACAAGATACGTCCACAGCAACGTAGACCTTGTGCGCACCCAACTTGACGAAGAGGCCGTTGCGCGGAAGTGGGCGCGTGCCGAAGCAACTAGCGTTGTCGCTCACGAAGTCCAGCACTCCAAAGCGCTGAACGAGCCCGGAGACGATGCGTTCGCCGGTGCCGATGAGGTTTCCCGTCCGGATCTTCACCCCTGCTAGCGCCGCTAGCCCCACGGTGGGCGCCAAATGTCGTGGTGGTGTCACGGCAGATGCCATGGATAGGCTAAAGGTGGGGACTAATACACGCTAGGGGAATCCAGGGAGGGATAGTGAAGTGATTCTCCACACAGAAGTTTATATTTGCTTTGTCTCCAAGGTTACAAGTGCTCCTAGAGCTGTATTGGAGAGAGGAGGAAGAAGGAGCTCTCTTACTCTCGCCCTCAGATCACCCCTAAAACCCTAGCCAAACTAGCCAAATCGGAACCCCCTCTACAGAAGCCCTAGCCCTCCTTATATAGGGGGGCTAGGTCTCCATCTAGGGCATACGTGGACGTATATTCCTAGAATATGCCATCTCCCAAAGTAGTAAGCCGACCGGGTTACTTTTCCCTTGCGTCACACATGTAGAGGCTACGTGAGCCTCTCAAGGCGCTCGTCACCACCGACATGGGTATCGTCACCCTTGTCGGCCACGCCTTGGTGGTCTCGCCTTGTTATGCTTCGCCAGCAAAGGCATACCGGGGCTTCTTTTGACCAGCGAGATTCCTTCCTTCTCCTAGAAGCTAGATGCGCGCCGGATCATAGTTGATCTGGCCACACCTGTTCCTGCATACAAGTTAAACATGCATTTCCGACTTACTGCTTATGTCGATTGAGACTTAGTTAGGCGAATGCCCCTGGTCCGAGTTACCCCGTGATTCGGCCTGCCTTGAGGTGACCCAGCCAGCATCCGCTTTGGCCTTGCCGAACCTCGGCTAACTCGGCCTTTATACCCCGGCGTGACCCTACCTAGGGGTATCCCCCCAACAATGTGTGGTCTGTGGGAAGAACACATATCCAATGACACTGGTGATATGTGGTTTGTGAAAAGAACAGACATGCAATGACTCTAACTGTGGTTGATGAAAAGAGCAGACATGCAATGACACTGGTGGATCCATGTATGGTTAATGATAAGAACACACATACAATGACACTGGGTGTGGTTCATGATATGGTTTGTGAGAAGAACACACATGCAATGACTCTAGTTGTGGTTCATGAGAAGAACACACATGTAATGACTCTAACTGTGGTTCATGAAAAGAGGAGACATGCGAAGACACCGGTGGATCCATGTGTGGTCTATGAGAGGAACACACATACAATGAGTCTAGCTGTGGTTCATGAGAAGAACACACATGCAATGACTCTAACTGTGGTTCATGAAAATATTAGACATGCGATGACACTAGTGGATCCATGTGTGGTCTATGAGAGGAACACAGATGCAATGACTCTAGTTGTGGTTCATGAGAATAACACACATGCAATGACACTGGTGGATCCATATGTGGTCTGTGAAAAGAACACACATGCAATGACACTGGTGGATCCATGTGTGGTCTGTGGGAAGAACACACATGCAATGACACTGGTGGATCCATGTGTGGTCTGTGGGAAGAACACACATGCAATGAAACTGGTAGATCCATATGTGGTTTGTGAGAAGGACACACATGCAATGACACTGGTGGATCCATGTGTGGTATGTGGGAAGAACACACATGCAATGACACTGGTGATATGTGGTTTCTGAAAAGAATAGACATGCAATGACTCTAACTGTGGTTCATGACAAGAGCAGAAATGCAATGACACTGGTGGATCCATGTGTGGTTAATGAGAAGAGCACACATGAAATGACACTAGGTGTGGTTCATGATATGGTTTGTGAGAAGAACACACATGCAATGACTCTTGTTGTGGTCTATGAGAGGAACAAACATGCAATGACTCTAACTGTGGTTCATGAAAAGAGAAGACATGCGATGACACCGGTGGATCCATGTGTGGTATATGAGAGGAACACACATGCGATGACACCGGTGGATCCTTACATGGTCTGTGAGAATAACACACATGCAATGACACTAGTGGATCCATGTGTGGTCTATGAGAAGGACACACATGCAATGACACTGGTGGATCCATGTGTGGTTCACGAGAAGAACACACATGCAATGACACTGGTGGATCCATGTGTGGTCAATGGGAAGAACACACATGCAATGACACTGGTGATATGTGGTTTGTCAAAAGAACATACATGCAATGACTCTAACTGTGGTTCATGAAAAGAGCAGACATGCAATGACACTAGGTGTGGTTCATGGGAAGAACACACGTGCAATGACACTGGTGGATCCATGTGTGGTTAATGAGAAGAACACACAGGCAATGACACTACGTGTGGTTCATGATATGGTTTGTGAGAAGAACACACATGCAATGACTCTAGTTGTGGTTCATGAGAAGAACACACATGCAATGACTCTTGCTGTGGTTCATGAAAAGAGCACACAAGCGATGACACCGGTGGATCCATGTGTGGTCTATGAGAAGAACACACATGCAATGACACTGGGTGTGGTTCATGATATGGTTTGTGAGAAGAACACACATGCAATGACTCTAGCTGTGGTTCATGAGAAGAACACACATGCAATGACTCTAACAGTGGTTCATGAAAAGAGGAGACACGCGATGACACCGCTAGATCTAGCCGTGGTCTATGAGAGGAACACACATGTGATGACTCTAACTGTGGTTCATGAAAAGAGTAGACATGCGATGACACTAGTGGATCCATATGTGGTCTATGAGAGGAACACACATGCAATGACACCGGTGGATCCTTACGTGGTCTGTGAAAAGAAGACACATGCAATAACACTGGTGGATCCATGTGTGGTCTGTGGAAAGAACACACATGCAATGAAACTGGCGGATCCATATGTGGTTTGTGAGAAGGACACACATGCAATGACACTTGTGAATCCATGTGTGGTCTATGGGAAGAACACACATGCAATGGCACTAGTGATATGTGGTCTGTGAAAAGAACAGACATGCAATGACTCTAACTATGGTTCATGACAAGAGCAGACATGTTATGACACTGGTGGATCCATGTGTGGTTAATGAGAAGAACACACATGCAATGACACTGGGTGTGGTTCATGATATGGTTTGTGAGAAGAACACACATGCAATGACTCTAGCTGTGGTCTATGAGAGGAACACACATGCAATGACTCTTACTGTGGTTCATGAAAAGAGCAAACATGCGATGACACCGGTGGATCCATGTGTGGTCTATGAGAGGAACACACATGCGATGACATCGGTGGATCCTTACGTGGTCTGTGAGAATAACACACATGCAATGACACTAGTGGATCCATGTGTGGTCTATGAGAAGGACACACATGCAATGACACTGGTGGATCCATGTGTGGTTCACGAGAAGAACACACATGCAATGACACTGGTGGATCCATGTGTGGTCAGTGGGAAGAACACACATGCAATGACACTGGTGATATGTGGTTTGTCAAAAGAACATACATGCAATGACTCTAACTGTGGTTCATGAAAAGAGCAGACATGCAATGACACTAGGTGTGGTTCATGGGAAGAACACACGTGCAACGACACTGGTGGATCCATGTGTGGTTAATGAGAAGAACACACAGGCAATGACACTACGTGTGGTTCATGATATGGTTTGTGAGAAGAACACACATGCAATGACTCTAGTTGTGGTTCATGAGAAGAACACACATGCAATGACTCTTGCTGTGGTTCATGAAAAGAGCACACAAGCGATGACACCGGTGGATCCATGTGTGGTCTATGAGAAGAACACACATGCAATGACACTGGGTGTGGTTCATGATATGGTTTGTGAGAAGAACACACATGCAATGACTCTAGCTGTGGTTCATGAGAAGAACACACATGCAATGACTCTAACTATGGTTCATGAACAGAGGAGACACGATGACACCGCTAGATCTAGCCGTGGTCTATGAGAGGAACACACATGTGATGACTCTAACTGTGGTTCATGAAAAGAGTAGACATGCGATGACACTAGTGGATCCATATGTGGTCTATGAGAGGAACACACATGCAATGACACCGGTGGATCTCACGTGGTGCTGTGAAAAGAAGACACATGCAATAACACTGGTGGATCCATGTGTGGTCTGTGGAAAGAACACACATGCAATGAAACTGGCGGATCCATATGTGGTTTGTGAGAAGGACACACATGCAATGACACTTGTGAATCCATGTGTGGTCTATGGGAAGAACACACATGCAATGGCACTAGTGATATGTGGTCTGTGAAAAGAACAGACATGCAATGACTCTAACTATGGTTCATGACAAGAGCAGACATGTTATGACACTGGTGGATCCATTTGTGGTTAATGAGAAGAACACACATGCAATGACACTGGGTGTGGTTCATGATATGGTTTGTGAGAAGAACACACATGCAATGACTCTAGCTGTGGTCTATGAGAGGAACACACATGCAATGACTCTTACTGTGGTTCATGAAAAGAGCAAACATGCGATGACACCGGTGGATCCATGTGTGGTCTATGAGAGGAACACACATGCGATGACATCGGTGGATCCTTACGTGGTCTGTGAGAATAACACACATGCAATGACACTGGTGGATCCATGTGTGTTCTGTGAGAAGGACACACATGCAATGACACTGGTGGATCCATGTGTGGTTCATGAGAAGAACACACATGCAATGACACTGGTGGATCCATGTGTGGTCTGTGGGAAGAACACACATGCAATGACACTAGTGATATGTGGTTTGTGAAAAAAACATACATGCAATGAATCTAACTTTGGTTCATGAAAAGAGCAGACATGCAATTACAATGGTGCATCCATATGTGGTTAATGATAAGAACACACATGCAATGACACTAGGTGTGATTCATGATATGGTTTGTGAGAAGAACACACATGCAATAACTCTAGCTGTGGTTCATGAGAAGAACACACATGCAATGATTCTAACTGTGGTTCATGAAAAGAGCAGACATGCGATGGCACTGGTGGATCCATGTGTGGTTTATGAGAGGAACTCACATGCAATGACACTGGATCCATATGTGGTTTGTGAAAAGAATAGACATGCAATTATAGTAGGTGTGGTTCATGGGAAGAACACACGTGCAATGACACTGGTGGATCCATGTGTGGTTAATGAGAAGAACACACATGCAATGACACTGGGTGTGGTTCATGATATGGTTTGTGAGAAGAACACACATGCAATGACTCTAATTGTGGTTCATGAGAAGAACACACACGCAATGATTGTTACTGTGGTTCATGAAAAGAGCACACATGCGATGACACCGGTGGATCCATGTGTGGTCTATGAGAAGAACACACATGCAATGACACTGGGTGTGGTTCATGATATGGTTTGTGAGAAGAACACACATGCAATGACTCTATCTGTGGTTCATGAGAAGAACACACATGCAATGTCTCTAACAGTGGTTCATGAAAAGTGCAGACATCCGATGACACCGGTGGATCTAGCTGTGGTCTATGAGAGGAACACACATGCGATGACTCTAACTATGGTTCATGAAAAGAGCAGACATGCGATGACACCAGTGGATCCATATGTGGTCTATGAGAGGAACACACATGCAATGACACCGGTGGATCCTTACGTGGTCTGTGAAAATAACACACATGCAATGACACTGGTGGATCCATGTGTGGTCTGTGGAAAGAACACACATGCAATGAAACTGGTGGATCCATATGTGGTTTGTGAGAAGGACACACATGTAATGACACTGGTGGATCCATGTGTGGTCTGTGGGAAGAACACACATGCAATGACACTAGTGATATGTGGTCTGTGAAAAGAACAAACATGCAATGACTCTAATTGTGGTTCATGACAAGAGCAGACATGCAATGACACTGGTGGATCCATGTGTGGTTAATGAGAAGAACACACATGCAATGACACTGGATGTGGTTCATGATATGGTTTGTGAGAAGAACACACATGCAATGACTCTAGCTATGGTCTATGAGAGGAACACACATGCAATGACTCTAAGTGTGGTTCATGAAAAGAGCAGACATGCGATGACACCGGTGGATCCATGTGTGGTCTATGAGAGGAACACACATGCGATGACCCCGGTGGATCCTTACGTGGTGTGTAAGAATAACACACATGCAATGACACTGGTGGATCCATGTGTGGTCTGTGGAAAGAACACACATGCAATGAAACTGGTGGATCCATATGTGGTTTGTGAGAAGGACACACATGTAATGACACTGGTGGATCCATGTGTGGTCTGTGGGAAGAACACACATGCAATGACACTGGTGATATGTGGTTTGTGAAAATAACATACATGCAATGAATCTAACTTTGGTTCATGAAAAGAGCAGACATGCAATAACACTGGTGGATCCATCTGTGTTTAATGAGAAGAACACACATGCAAAGACACTAGGTGTGGTTCATGATATCGTTTGTGAGAAGAACACACATGCAATAACTCTAGCTATGGTTCATGAGAAGAACACACATGCAATGACTCTAACTGTGGTTCATGAAAAGAGCAGACATGCGATGGCACTGGTGGATCCATTTGTGGTTTATGAGAGGAACTCACATGCAGTGACACTGGATCCATATGTGGTTTGTGAAAAGAACAGACATGCAATTATAGTAGGTGTGGTTCATGGGAAGAACACACGTGCAATGACACTGGTGGATCCATGTGTGGTTAATGAGAAGAACACACATGCAATGACACTGGGTGTGGTTCATGATATGGTTTGTGAGAAGAACACACATGCAATGACTCTAATTGTGGTTCATGAGAAGAACACACACGCAATGACTCTTACTGTGGTTCATGAAAAGAGCACACATGCGATGACACCGGTGGATCCATGTGTGGTCTATGAGAAGAACACACATGCAATGACACTGGGTGTGGTTCATGATATGGTTTGTGAGAAGAACACACATGCAATGACTCTATCTGTGGTTCATGACAAGAACACACATGCAATGTCTCTAACAGTGTTTCATGAAAAGTGCAGACATGCGATGACACCGGTGGATCTAGCTGTGGTCTATGAGAGGAACACACATGCGATGACTCTAACTGTGGTTCATGAAAAGAGCAGACATGCGATGACACCAGTGGATCCATATGTGGTCTATGAGAGGAACACACATGCAATGACACCGGTGGATCCTTACGTGGTCTGTGAAAATAACACACATGCAATGACACTGGTGGATCCATGTGTGGTCTGTGGGAAGAACACACATGCAATGAAACTGGTGGATCCATATGTGGTTTGTGAGAAGGACACACATGCAATGACACTGGTGGATCCATGTGTGGTCTGTGGGAAGAACACACATGCAATGATACTGGGGATATGTGGTTTGTGAAAATAACAAACATGCAATGACTCTAATTGTGGTTCATGACAAGAGCAGACATGCAATGACACTGGTGGATCCATGTGTGGTTAATGAGAAGAACACACATGCAATGACACTGGGTGTGGTTCACGATATGGTTTGTGAGAAGAACACACATGCAATGACTCTAGCTATGGTCTATGAGAAGAACACACATGCAATGACTCTAACTGTCGTTCATGAAAAGAGCTGACATGCGATGACACCGGTGGATCCATGTGTGGTCTATGAGAGGAACACACATGCGATGACCCCGGTGGATCCTTACGTGGTGTGTAAGAATAACACACATGCAATGACACTGGTGGATCCATGTGTGGTCTGTGAGAAGGACACACATGCAATGACACTGGTGGATCCATGTGTGGTTCATGAGAAGAACACACATGCAATGACACTGGTGGATCCATGTGTGGTCTGTGGGAAGAACACACATGCAATGACACTGGTGATATGTGGTTTGTGAAAATAACATACATGCAATGAATCTAACTTTGGTTCATGAAAAGAGAAGACATGCAATAACACTGGTGGATCCATCCGTGTTTAATGAGAAGAACACACATGCAAAGACACTAGGTGTGGTTCATGATATCGTTTGTGAGAAGAACACACATGCAATAACTCTAGCTATGGTTCATGAGAAGAACACACATGCAATGACTCTAACTGTGGTTCATGAAAAGAGCAGACATGCGATGACACTAGTGGATCCATTTGTGGTTTATGAGAGGAACTCACATGCAATGACACTGGATCCATATGTGGTTTGTGAAAAGAACAGACATGCAATGACACTAGGTGTGGTTCATGGGAAGAACACACGTGCAATGACACTGGTGGATCCATGTGTGGTTAATGAGTAGAACACACATGCAATGACACTGGGTGTGGTTCATGATATGGTTTGTGAGAATAACACACATGCAATGACTCTAGCTTTGGTTCATGAGAAGAACACACACGCAATGACTCTTACTGTGGTTCATGAAAAGAGCATACATGCGATGACACCGGTAGATCCATGTGAGGTCTATGAGAAGAACACACATGCAATGACACTGGGTGTGGTTCATGATATGGTTTGTAAGAAGAACACACATGCAATGACTCTAGCTGTGGTTCATGAGAAGAACACACATGCAATGACTCTAGCTGTGGTTCATGAAAAGAGCAGACATGCGATGACATCGGTAGATCCATGTGTGGTCTATGAGAGGAACACACATGCGATGACACCGGTGGATCCATACGTGGTTTGTGAAAATAACACACATGGAATGACACCGGGGGGAGCCTTACGTGGTTACTGAGAAGGACACACATGCAATAACACTGGTGGATCCATAGGTGGTTCATGGGAAGGACACACATGCAATGACACTGGTGGATCCATGTGTGGTCTTTGGGAAGAACACACATGCAATGACACTGGTGATATGTGGTTTGTGAAAAGAACAGACATGCAATGACTCTAACTGTGGTTGATGAAAAGAGGAGACATGCAATGACACTGGTGGATCCATGTATGGTTAATGAGAAGAACACACATGCAATGACACTGGGTGTGGTTCATGATATGGTTTGTGAGAAGAACACACATGCAATGACTCTAGCTGTGGTTCATGAGAAGAACACACATGCAATGACTCTAACTGTGGTTCATGAAAAGAGGAGACATGCGATGACACCAGTGGATCCATCTGTGGTCTATGAGAGGAACACACATGCGATGACCCCAGTGGATCCCTACGTGGTGTGTAAGAATAACACACATGCAATAACACTGGTGGATCCATGTGTGGTCTGTGAGAAGGACACACATGCAATGACACTGGTGGATCCATGTGTGGTTCATGAGAAGAACACACATGCAATTACACTAGTGATATGTGGTTTGTGAAAAGAACAGACATGCAATGACTCTAACTGTAGTTGATGAAAAGAGCAGACATGCAATGACACTGGTGGATCCATGTATAGTTAACGAGAAGAACACACATGCAATGACACTGGGTGTGGTTCATGATATGGTTTGTGAGAAGAACACACATGCAATGACTCTAGCTGTGGTCCATGAGAGGAACACACATGCAATCACTCTAATTGTGGTTCATGAAAAGAGCAGACATGCGATGACACCGGTGGATCCATGTGTGGTCTATGAGAGGAACACACATGCGATGACCCCGGTGGATCCTTACGTGGTGTGTAAGAATAACACACATGCAATGACACTGGTGGATCCATGTGTGGTCTGTGAGAAGGACACACATGCAATGACACTGGTGGATCCATGTGTGGTTTGTGAAAATAACACACATGGAATGACACCGGGGGGAGCCTTACGTGGTTACTGAGAAGGACACACATGCAATAACACTGGTGGATCCATAGGTGGTTCATGGGAAGGACACACATGCAATGACACTGGTGGATCCATGTGTGGCCTGTGGGAAGAACACCCATGCAATGACATTGGTGATATGTGGTTTGTAAAAAGAACATACATGCAATGACTCTAACTGTGGTTCATGAAAAGAGCAGACGTGCAATGACACTGGTGGATCCATGTATGGTTAATGAGAAGAACACACATGCAATGACACTGGGTGTGGTTCATGATATGGTTTGTGAGAAGAACACACATGCAATGACTCTAGCTGTGGTTCATGAGAAGAACACACATGCAATGACTCTAACTGTGGTTCATGAAAAGAGGAGACATGCGATGACACGAGTGGATCCATGTGTGGTCTATGAGAGGAACACACATGCGATGACCCCAGTGGATCCTTACGTGGTGTGTAAGAATAACACACATGCAATGACAGTGGTGGATCCATGTGTGGTCTGTGAGAAGGACACACATGCAATGACACTGGTGGATCCATGTGTGGTTCATGAGAAGAACACACATGCAATGACACTAGTGATATGTGGTTTGTGAAAAGAACAGACATGCAATGACTCTAACTGTAGTTGATGAAAAGAGCAGACATGCAATGACACTGGTGGATCCATGTATGGTTAACGAGAAGAACACACATGCAATGACACTGGGTGTGGTTCATGATATGGTTTGTGAGAAGAACACACATGCAATGACTCTAGCTGTGGTCTATGAGAGGAACACACATGCAATGACTCTAACTGTGGTTCATGAAAAGAGCAGACATGTGATGACACCGGTGGATCCTTGTGTGGTCTATGAGAGGAACACACATGCGATGACCCCGGTGGATCCTTACGTGGTGTGTAAGAATAACACACATGCAATGACACTGGTGGATCCATGTGTGGTCTGTGAGAAGGACACACATGCAATGACACTGGTGGATCCATGTGTGGTTCATGAGAAGAACACACATGCAATGACACTGGTGGATCCATGTGTGGTCTGTGGGAAGAACACACATGCAATGGCACTGGTGATATGTGGTTTGTGAAAATAACATACATGCAATGAATCTAACTTTGGTTCATGAAAAGAGCAGACATGCAATGACACTGGTGGATCCATCTGTGTTTAATGAGAAGAACACACATGCAAAGACACTAGGTGTGGTTCATGATATCGTTTGTGAGAAGAACACACATGTAATAACTCTAGTTGTGGTTCATGAGAAGAACACACATGCAATGACTCTAACTGTGTTTCATGAAAAGAGCAGACATGCGATGACACTAGTGGATCCATTTGTGGTTTCTGAGAGGAACTCACATGCAATGACACTGGATCCATATGTGGTTTGTGAAAAGAACAGACATGCAATGACACTAGGTGTGGTTCATGGGAAGAACACACGTGCAATGACACTGGTGGATCCATGTGTGGTTAATGAGAAGAACACACATGCAATGACACTGGGTGTGGTTCATGATATGGTTTGTGAGAAGAACACACATGCAATGACTCTAGCTTTGGTTCATGAGAAGAACACACACGCAATGACTCTTACTATGGTTCATGAAAAGAGCACACATGCGATGACACCGGTAGATCCAAGTGTGGTCTATGAGAGGGACACACATGCGATGACACCGGTGGATCCATACGTGGTTTGTGAAAAGAACACACATGGAATGACACTTGGGGATCCTTACATGGTTTCTGAGAAGGACACACATGCAATAACACTGGTGGATCCATATGTGGTTCATGGGAAGGACACACATGCAATGAAACTGGTGGATCCATGTGTGGCCTGTGGGAAGAACACACATGCAATGACACTGGTGATATGTGGTTTGTGAAAAGAACAGACATGCAATGACTCTAACTGTGGTTGATGAAAAGAGCAGACATGCAATGACACTGGTGGATCCATGTATGGTTAATGAGAAGAACACACATGTAATGACACTGGGTGTGGTTCATGATATGGTTTGTGAGAAGAACACACATGCAATGACTCTAGTTGTGGTTCATGAGAAGAACACACATGCAATGACTCTAACTGTGGTTCATGAAAAGAGGAGACATGTGATGCACTGGTGGATCCATGTGTGGTCTATGAGAGGAACACACATGCAATGACTCTAGTTGTGGTTCATGAGAAGAACACACATGCAATGACTCTAACTGTGGTTCATGAAAAGAGGAGACATGCGTTGACACCAGTGGATCCATGTGTGGTCTATGAGAGGAACACAGATGCAATGACTCTAGTTGTGGTTCATGAGAATAACACACATGCAATGACACTGGTGGATCCATATGTGGTCTATGAAAAGAACACACATGCAATGACACTAGTGGATCCATGTGTGGTTCATGGGAAGAACACACATGCAATGACACTAGTGGATCCATGTGTGGTCTGTGGGAAGAACACACATGCAGTGACACTGGTGATATGTAGTTTGTGAAAAGAACAGACATGCAATGACTCTAACTATGGTTAATGAAAAGAGCAGACATGCAATGACACTGGTGGATCCATGTGTGGTTGATGAGAAGAACACACATGCAATGACACTGGGTGTGGTTCATGATATGTTTTGTGAGAAGAACACACATGCAATGACACTGGTGATATGTGGTTTGTGAGAAGAACACACATGCAATGACTCTAACTTTGGTTCATGAAAAGAGCAGACATGCGATGACTCGAACTATGGTTAATGAAAAGAGCAGACATGCAATGACACTGGTGGATCCATGTGTGATTAATGAGAAGAACACACATGCAATGATACTGGGTATGGTTCATGATATGGTTTGTGAGAAGAACACACATGCAATGACATTGGTGATATGTGGTTTGTGAGAAGAACACACATGCGATGACTCTAACAGTGGTTCATGAAAAGAGAAGACATGCAATGACTCTAACTGTGGTTAATGAAAAGAGCAGACATGCAATGACACTGGTGGATCCATGTGTGGTTAATGAGAAGAACACGCATTCAGTGAGTCTAGTTGTGCTTCATGAGAAGAACACATATGCAATGACTCTAACTGTGGTTCATGAACAGAGCAGACATGCGATGACACCGGTGGACTCTAGTTGTGGTCTATGAGAGGAACACACATGCAATGACACCGGTGGATCCTTAGGTGGTTTGTGAAAAGAACACACATGCAATGACACAGGTGGATCCATGTATGGTCTGTGGGAAGAACACACATGCAATGAAACTGGTGGATCCATATGTGGTTTGTGAGAAGGACACACATGCAATGACACTGGTGGATCCATGTGTGGTATGTGGGAAGAACACACATGCAATGACACTGGTGATATGTGGTTTGTGAAAAGAACAGACATGTAATGACTCTAACGGTGGTTCATGACAAGAGCAGAAATGCAATGACACTGGTGGATCCATGTGTGGTTAATGAGAAGAACGCACATGCAATGACACTAGGTGTGGTTCAGGATATGGTTTGGGAGAAGAACACACATGCAATGACTCTAGTTGTGGTCTATGAGAGGAACACACATGCAATGACTCTAACTGTGGTTCATGAAAAGAGAAGACATGCGATGACACCGGTGGATCCATGTGTGGTCTATGAGAGGAACACACATGCGATGACACCGGTGGATCCTTACGTGGTCTGTGAGAATAACACACATGCAATGACACTGGTGGATCCATGTGTGGTCTGTGAGAAGGACACACATGCAATGACACTGGTGGATCCATGTGTGGTTCCTGAGAAGAACACACATGCAATGACACTGGTGGATCCATGTGTGGTCTATGGGAAGAACACCCATGCAATGACATTGGTGATATGTGGTTTGTAAAAAGAACATACATGCAATGACTCTAACTGTGGTTCATGAAAAGAGCAGACATGCAATGACACTGGTGGATCCATCTGTGGTTAATGAGAAGAACACACATGCAATGACACTGGGTGTGGTTCATGATATGGTTTGTGAGAAGAACACACATGCACTAACTCTAGCTGTGGTTCATGAGAAGAACACACATACAATGACTCTAACCGTGGTTCATGAAAAGAGCAGACATGCGATGACACTGGTGGATCCATGTGTGGTCTATGAGAGGAACACACATGCGATGACACCGGTGGATCCTTATGTGGTTTGTGAAAAGAACACACATGCAATGACACTGGTGGATCCTTACGTGGTTTGTGAGAAGGACACACATGCAATGACACTGGTGGATACGTATGTGGTTCATGGGAAGGACACACATGCAATTACACTGGTGGATCAATGTGTGGTTTGTGGGAAGAACACCCATCCAATGACACTGGTGATATGTGGTTTGTAAAAAGAACATACATGCAATGACTCTAACTGTGGTTGATGAAAAGAGAAGACATGCAATGACACTGGTGGATCCATGTGTGGTTAGTGAGAAGAACACACATGCAATGACACTAGGTGTGGTTCATGATATGGTTTGTGAGAAGAACACACATGCAATGACTCTAGCTGTGGTTCATGAGAAGAACACACATGCAATGACTCTAACTATGGTTCATGAAAAGATCAGACATGAGAAGACACCGGTGGATCCATGTGTGGTCTATGAGAGGAACACACATGCAATGACTCTAGTTGTGGTTCATGAGAAGAACACACATGCAATGACTCTAACTGTGGTTCATGAAAAGAGTAGACATGCGATGACACCGTGGATCCATGTGTGGTCTATGAGAGGAACACACATGCAATGACTCTAGTTGTGGTTCATGAGAATAACACACATGCAATGACACTGGTGGATCCATATGTGGTCTGTGAAAAGAACACACATGCAATAACACTGGTGGATCCATGTGTGGTTCATGGGAAGAACACACATGCAATGACACTGGTGGATCCATGTGTGCTCTGTGGGAAGAACACACATGCAATGACACTGGTGATATGTAGTTTGTGAAAAGAACAGACATGCAATGACTCTAACTATGGTTAATGAAAAGAGCAGACATGCAATGACACTAGTGGATCCATGTGTGGTTAATGAGAAGAACACACATGCAATGACACTGGGTGTGGTTCATGATATGGTTTGTGAGAAGAACACACATGCAATGACACTGGTGATATGTGGTTTGTGAGAAGAACACACATGCGATGACTCTAACAGTGGTTCATGAAAAGAGAAGACATGCAATGACTCTAACTGTGGTTAATGAAAAGAGCAGACATGCAATGACACTGGTGGATCCATGTGTGGTTAATGAGAAGAACACGCATTCAATGAGTCTAGTTGTGGTTCATGAGAAGAACACATATGCAATGACTCTAACTGTGGTTCATGAACAGAGCAGACATGCGATGACACCGGTGGACTCTAGTTGTGGTCTATGAGAGGAACACACATGCAATGACACCGGTGGATCCTTAGGTGGTTTGTGAAAAGAACACACATGCAATGACACGGGTGGATCCATGTATGGTCTGTGGGAAGAACACACATGCAATGAAACTGGTGGATCCATATGTGGTTTGTGAGAAGGACACACATGCAATGACACTGGTGGATCCATGTGTGGTATGTGGGAAGAACACACATGCAATGACACTGGTGATATGTGGTTTGTGAAAAGAACAAACATGTAATGACTCTAACTGTGGTTCATGACAAGAGCAGAAATGCAATGACACTGGTGGATCCATGTGTGGTTAATGAGAAGAACGCACATGCAATGACACTGGGTGTGGTTCAGGATATGGTTTGGGAGAAGAACACACATGCAATGACTCTAGTTGTGGTCTATGAGAGGAACACACATGCAATGACTCTAACTGTGGTTCATGAAAAGAGAAGACATGCGATGACACCGGTGGATCCATGTGTGGTCTATGAGAGGAACACACATGCGATGACACCGGTGGATCCTTACGTGGTCTGTGAGAATAACACACATGCAATGACACTGGTGGATCCATGTGTGGTCTGTGAGAAGGACACACATGCAATGACACTGGTGGATCCATGTGTGGTTCCTAAGAAGAACACACATGCAATGACACTGGTGGATCCATGTGTGGTCTATCGGAAGAACACCCATGCATTGACATTGGTGATATGTGGTTTGTAAAAAGAACATACATGCAATGACTCTAACTGTGGTTCATGAAAAGAGCAGACATGCAATGACACTGGTGGATCCATCTGTGGTTAATGAGAAGAACACAGATGCAATGACACTGTGTGTGGTTCATGATATGGTTTGTGAGAGGAACACACATGCACTAACTCTAGCTGTGGTTCATGAGAAGAACACACATACAATGACTCTAACTGTGGTTCATGAAAAGAGCAGACATGCGATGACACTAGTGGATCCATGTGTGGTCTATGAGAGGAACACACATGCGATGACACCGGTGGATCCTTATGTGGTTTGTGAAAAGAACACACATGCAATGACACTGGTGGATCCTTACGTGGTTTGTGAGAAGGACACACATGCAATGACACTGGTGGATACGTATCTGGTTCATGGGAAGGACACACATGCAATTACACTGGTGGATCAATGTGTGGTTTGTGGGAAGAACACCCATCCAATGACACTGGTGATATGTGGTTTGTAAAAAGAACATACATGCAATGACTCTAACTGTGGTTGATTAAAAGAGAAGACATGCAATGACACTGGTGGATCCATGTGTGGTTAGTGAGAAGAACACACATGCAATGACACTAGGTGTGGTTCATGATATGGTTTGTGAGAAGAACACACATGCAATGACTCTAGCTGTGGTTCATGAGAAGAACACACATGCAATGACTCTAACTATGGTTCATGAAAAGAGCAGACATGCGAAGACACCGGTGGATCCATGTGTGGTCTATGAGAGGAACACACATGCAATGACTCTAGTTGTGGTTCATGAGAAGAACACACATGCAATGACTCTAACTGTGGTTCATGAAAAGAGTAGACATGCGATGACACCGGTGGATCCATGTGTGGTCTATGAGAGGAACACACATGCAATGACTCTAGTTGTGGTTCATGAGAATAACACACATGCAATGACACTGGTGGATCCATATGTGGTCTGTGAAAAGAACACACATGCAATAACACTGGTGGATCCATGTGTGGTTCATGGGAAGAACACACATGCAATGACACTGGTGGATCCATGTGTGCTCTGTGGGAAGAACACACATGCAATGACACTGGTGATATGTAGTTTGTGAAAAGAACAGACATGCAATGACTCTAACTATGGTTAATGAAAAGAGTAGACATGCAATGACACTAGTGGATCCATGTGTGGTTAATGAGAAGAACACACATGCAATGACACTGGGTGTGGTTCATGATATGGTTTGTGAGAAGAACACACATGCAATGACACTGGAGATATGTGGTTTGTGAGAAGAACACATGCGATGACTCTAACAGTGGTTCATGAAAAGAGAAGACATGCAATGACTCTAACTGTGGTTAATGAAAAGAGCAGACATGCAATGACACTGGTGGATCCATGTGTGGTTAATGAGAAGAACACACATTCAATGAGTCTAGTTGTGGTTCATGAGAAGAACACATATGCAATGACTCTAACTGTGGTTCATGAACAGAGCAGACATGCGATGACACCGGTGGACTCTAGTTGTGGTCTATGAGAGGAACACACATGCAATGACACCGGTGGATCCTTAGGTGGTTTGTGAAAAGAACACACATGCAATGACACGGGTGGATCCATGTATGGTCTGTGGGAAGAACACACATGCAATGAAACTGGTGGATCCATATGTGGTTTGTGAGAAGGACACACATGCAATGACACTGGTGGATCCATGTGTGGTATGTGGGAAGAACACACATGCAATGACACTGGTGATATGTGGTTTGTGAAAAGAACAGACATGTAATGACTCTAACTGTTGTTCATGACAAGAGCAGAAATGCAATGACACTGGTGGATCCATGTGTGGTTAATGAGAAGAACGCACATGCAATGACACTGGGTGTGGTTCAGGATATGGTTTGGGAGAAGAACACACATGCAATGACTCTAGTTGTGGTCTATGAGAGGAACACACATGCAATGACTCTAACTGTGGTTCATGAAAAGAGAAGACATGCGATGACACCGGTGGATCCATGTGTGGTCTATGAGAGGAACACACATGCGATGACACCGGTGGATCCTTACGTGGTCTGTGAGAATAACACACATGCAATGACACTGGTGGATCCATGTGTGGTCTGTGAGAAGGACCCACATGCAATGACACTGGTGGATCCATGTGTGGTTCCTGAGAAGAACACACATGCAATGACACTGGTGGATCCATGTGTGGTCTATGGGAAGAACACCCATGCAATGACATTGGTGATATGTGGTTTGTAAAAAGAACATACATGCAATGACTCTAACTGTGGTTCATGAAAAGAGAAGACATGCAA
Organism: Avena insularis; assembly: GCA_023614405.1. Lineage (NCBI taxonomy): Eukaryota > Viridiplantae > Streptophyta > Magnoliopsida > Poales > Poaceae > Avena > Avena insularis. Next base: position 452,068,184 of record CM042690.1, read on the forward strand.
TGACACTGGTGGATCCATCTGTGGTTAATGAGAAGAACACACATGCAATGACACTGGGTGTGGTTCATGATATGGTTTGTGAGAAGAACACACATGAACTAACTCTAGCTGTGGTTCATGAGAAGAACACACATGCAATGACTCTAACCGTGGTTCATGAAAAGAGCAGACATGCGATGACACTGGTGGATCCATGTGTGGTCTATGAGAGGAACACACATGCGATGACACTGGTGGATCCTTATGTGGTTTGTGAAAAGAACACACATGCAATGACACTGGTGGATCCTTACGTGGTTTGTGAGAAGGACACACATGCAATGACACTGGTGGATACATATGTAGTTCATGGGAAGGACACACATGCAATTACACTGGTGGATCAATGTGTGGTTTGTGGGAATAACACCCATCCAATGACACTGGTGATATGTGGTTTGTAAAAAGAACATACATGCAATGACTCTAACTGTGGTTGATGAAAAGAGAAGACATGCAATGACACTGGTGGATCCATGTGTGGTTAGTGAGAAGAACACACATGCAATGACACTGGGTGTGGTTCATGATATGGTTTGTGAGAAGAACACACATGCAATGACTCTAGCTGTGGTTCATGAGAAGAACACACATGCAATGACTCTAACTATGGTTCATGAAAAGAGCAGACATGCGAAGACACCGGTGGATCCATGTGTGGTCTATGAGAGGAACACACATGCAATGACTCTAGTTGTGGTTCATGAGAAGAACACACATGCAATGACTCTAACTGTGGTTCATGAAAAGAGTAGACATGCGATGACACCGGTGGATCCATGTGTGGTCTATGAGAGGAACACACATGGAATGACTCTAGTTGTGGTTCATGAGAATAACACACCTGCAATGACACTGGTGGATCCATATGTGGTCTGTGAAAAGAACACACATGCAATAACACTGGTGGATCCATGTGTGGTTCATGGGAAGAACACACATGCAATGACACTGGTGGATCCATGTGTGCTCTATGGGAAGAACACACATGCAATGACACTGGTGATATATAGTTTGTGAAAAGAACAGACATGCAATGACTCTAACTATGGTTAATGAAAAGAGCAGACATGCAATGACACTAGTGGATCCATGTGTGGTTAATGAGAAGAACACACATGCAATGACACTGGGTGTGGTTCATGATATGGTTTGTGAGAAGAACACACATGCAATGACACTGGTGATATGTGGTTTGTGAGAAGAACACACATGCGATGACTCTAACAGTGGTTCATGAAAAGAGAAGACATGCAATGACTCTAACTGTGGTTAATGAAAAGAGCAGACATGCAATGACACTGGTGGATCCATGTGTGGTTAATGAGAAGAACACGCATTCAATGAGTCTAGTTATGGTTCATGAGAAGAACACATATGCAATGACTCTAACTGTGGTTCATGAACAGAGCAGACATGCGATGACACCGGTGGACTCTAGTTGTGGTCTATGAGAGGAACACACATGCAATGACACCGGTGGATCCTTAGGTGGTTTGTGAAAAGAACACACATGCAATGACACGGGTGGATCCATGTATGGTCTGTGGGAAGAACACACATGCAATGAAACTGGTGGATCCATATGTGGTTTGTGAGAAGGACACACATGCAATGACACTGGTGGATCCATGTGTGGTATGTGGGAAGAACACACATGCAATGACACTGGTGATATGTGGTTTGTGAAAAGAACAGACATGTAATGACTCTAACTGTTGTTCATGACAAGAGCAGAAATGCAATGACACTGGTGGATCCATGTGTGGTTAATGAGAAGAACGCACATGCAATGACACTGGGTGTGGTTTAGGATATGGTTTGGGAGAAGAACACACATGCAATGACTCTAGATGTGGTCATGAGAGAACACACATGCAATGACTCTAAGCATGGTTCATGAAAAGAGAAGACATGCGATGACAGGTGGATCCATGTGTGGTCTATGAGAGGAACACACATGCGATGACACGTGGATCCTACGTGGTCTGAGAATAACACACATGCAATGACACCGGTGGATCCATGTGTGGTTCTTGTGAAGGACACACATGCAATGACACTGGTGGATCCATGTGTGGTTCCTGAGAAGAACACACATGCAATGACACTGGTGGATCCATGTGTGGTCTATGGGAAGAACACCCATGCAATGACATTGGTGATATGTGGTTTGTAAAAAGAACATACATGCAATGACTCTAACTGTGGTTCATGAAAAGAGAAGACATGCAATGACACTGGTGGATCCATCTGTGGTTTATGAGAAGAACACACATGCAATGACACTGGGTGTGGTTCATGATATGGCTTGTGAGAAGAACACACATGCACTAACTCTAGCTGTGGTTCATGAGAAGAACACACATACAATGACTCTAACCGTGGTTCATGAAAAGAGCAGACATGCGATGACACTGGTGGATCCATGTGTCTATGAGAGAACACACATGCGATGACACCGGTGGATCCTTATGTGGTTTGTGAAAAGAACACACATGCAATGACACTGGTGGATCCTTACGTGGTTTGTGAGAAGGACACACATGCAATGACACTGGTGGATACGTATGTGGTTCATGGGAAGGACACACATGCAATTACACTGGTGGATCAATGTGTGGTTTGTGGGAAGAACACCCATCCAATGACACTGGTGATATGTGGTTTGTAAAAAGAACATACATGCAATGACTCTAACTGTGGTTGATGAAAAGAGAAGACATGCAATGACACTGGTGGATCCATGTGTGGTTAGTGAGAAGAACACACATGCAATGACACTGGGTGTGGTTCATGATATGGTTTGTGAGAAGAACACACATGCAATGACTCTAGCTGTGGTTCATGAGAAGAACACACATGCAATGACTCTAACTATGGTTCATGAAAAGAGCAGACATGCGAAGACACCGGTGGATCCATGTGTGGTCTATGAGAGGAACACACATGCAATGACTCTAGTTGTGGTTCATGAGAAGAACACACATGCAATGACTCTAACTGTGGTTCATGAAAAGAGTAGACATGCGATGACACCGGTGGATCCATGTGTGGTCTATGAGAGGAACACACATGGAATGACTCTAGTTGTGGTTCATGAGAATAACACACATGCAATGACACTGGTGGATCCATATGTGGTCTGTGAAAAGAACACACATGCAATAACACTGGTGGATCCATGTGTGGTTCATGGGAAGAACACACATGCAATGACATCAGGATCCATGTGTGCTCTGTGGGAAGAACACACATGCAATGACACTGGTGATATGTAGTTTGTGAAAAGAACAGACATGCAATGACTCTAACTAAGGTTAATGAAAAGAGCAGACATGCAATGACACTAGTGGATCCATGTGTGGTTAATGAGAAGAACACACATGCAATGACACTGGGTGTGGTTCATGATATGGTTTGTGAGAAGAACACACATGCAATGACACTTGTGATATGTGGTTTGTGAGAAGAACACACATGCAATGACTCTAACTATGGTTCATGAAAAGAGCAGACATGCAATGACTCTAACCGTGGTTAATGAAAAGAGCAGACATGCAATGACACTGGTGGATCCATGTGTGGTTAATGAGAGGAACACACATGCAATGACACTGGGTGTGGTTCATGATATGGTTTGTGAGAAGAACACACATGCACTGACACTGGTGTTATCTGGTTTGTGAGAAGAACACACATGCAATGACTCTAACTGTGGTTCATGAAAAGGGCAGACATGCGATAACACCGGTGGATCCATGTGTGGTCTATGAGAGGAACACACATGAAATGACACCGGTGGATCCTTACGTGGTTTGTGAGAAGAACACACATGCAATGACACTGGTGGATCCATGTGTGGTCTGTGGGAAGAACACACATGCAATGACACTGGTGGATCCATGTGTGGTCTGTGAGAAGGACACACATGCAATGACACTGGTGGATCCATGTGTGGTTCCTGAGAAGAACACACATGCAATGACACTGGTGGATCCATGTGTGGTCTATGGGAAGAACACCCATGCAATGACATTGGTGATATGTGGTTTGTAAAAAGAACATACATGCAATGACTCTAACTGTGGTTCATGAAAAGAGCAGACATGCAATGACACTGGTGGATCCATCTGTGATTAATGAGAAGAACAGACATGCAATGACACTGGGTGTGGTTCATGATATGGTTTGTGAGAAGAACACACATGCACTAACTCTAGCTGTGGTTCATGAGAAGAACACACATGCAATGACTCTAACCGTGGTTCATGAAAAGAGCAGACATGCGATGACACCGGTGGATCCATGTGTGGTTTATGAGAGGAACACACATGCGATGACACCGGTGGATCCTTATGTGGTTTGTGAAAAGAACACACATGCAATGAAACTGGTGGATCCTTACGTGGTTTGTGAGAAGGACACACATGCAATGACACTGGTGGATACATATGTGGTTCATGGGAAGGACACACATGCAATGACACTGGTGGATCAATGTGTGGTTTGTGGGAAGAACACACATGCAATGACACTGGTGATATGTGGTTTGTGAAAAGAATAGACATGCAATGACTCTAACTGTGGTTGATGAAAAGAGCAGACATGCAATGACACTGGTGGATCCATGTGTGGTTAGTGAGAAGAACACACATGCAATGACACTGGGTGTGGTTCATGATATGGTTTGTGAGAAGAACACACATGCAATGACTCTAGCTGTAGTTCATGAGAAGAGCACACATGCAATGACTCTAACTGTGTTTCATGAAAAGAGCAGACATGCGATGACACCGGTGGATCCATGTGTTGTCTATGAGAGGAACACACATGCAATGACTCTAGTTGTGGTTCATGAGAAGAACACACATGCAATGACTCTAACTGTGGTTCATGAAAATAGTAGACATGCGATGACACCGGTGGATCAATGTGTGGTCTATGAGAGGAACACACATGCAATGACTCTAGTTGTGGTTCATGAGAATAACACACATGCAATGACACTGGTGGATCCATATGTGGTCTGTGAAAAGAACACACATGCAATGACACTGGTGGATCCATGTGTGCTTCATGGGAAGAACACACATGCAATGACACTGGTGGATCCATGTGTGCTCTGTGGGAAGAATACACATGCAATGACACTGGTGATATGTAGTTTGTGAAAATAACAGACATGCAATGACTCTAACTAAGGTTAATGAAAAGAGCAGACATGCAATGACACTAGTGGATCCATGTGTGGTTAATAAGAAGAGCACACATGCAATGACACTGGGTGTGGTTCATGATATGGTTTGTGAGAAGAACACACATGCAATGACACTAGTGATATGTGGTTTGAGAGAAGAACACACATGCAATGACTCTAACTGTGGTTCATGAAAAGAGCAGACATGCGATGACTCTAACCGTGGTTAATGAAAAGAGCAGGCATGCAATGACACTGGTGGATCCGTGTGTGGTTAATGAGAAGAACACACATGCAATGACACTGGGTGTGGTTCATGATATGGTTTGTGAGAAGAACACACATGCAATGACTCTAACTGTGGTTCATGAAAAGAGCAGACATGCGATGACTCTAACTGTGGTTAGTGAAAAGAGAAGACATGCAATGACACTGGTGGATCCATGTGTGGTTAATGAGAAGAACACACATGCAATGACTCTAGCTGTGGTTCATGAGGAGAACACACATGCAATGACTCTAACTGTGGTTCATGAAAAGAGCATGATGACAACCCAGGGTAGTTTAGCCGTGTCTATTGAGAGGAACACACATGCAATGACACCGGTAGATCCTTACGTGGTTTGTGAAAAAAACACATATGCAATGACACTAGTGGATCCATATGTGGTTTGTGAGAAGGACACACATGCAATGACACTGGTGCATCCATGTGTGGTTCATTGGAAAAACAGGCATGCAATGACACTAGTGGATCCATGTGTGGTCTGTGGGAAGAACACGCATGCAATGACACTGGTGATATGTGGATCATGAGAAGAACACACACGCAATGACTCTAACTGTGGTTCATGAACAGAGAAGACATGCGATGACACCGGTGGATCCATGTGTGGTTAATGAGAAGAACACACATGCAATGACACTGGGTGTGGTTCATGATAAGGTTTGTGAGAAGAACACACATGCAATGACTCTAGGTGTGGTTCATGATAAGAACACACATGCAATGACTCTAGCAGTGGTTCATGAAAAGAGCAGACATGCGATGAGACCGGTGGATCTAGCTATTGTCTATGCGAGGAACACAAATGCAATGACTCTAACTATGGTTCATAAAAAGAGCAGACATGCGATGAAACTGGTGGATCCATATGTGGTCTATGAGAGGAAAACGCATGCAATGACACCGGTGGATCCTTACGTGGTCTGTGAAAAGAACACACATGCAATGACACTGGTGGATCCATGTGTGGTCTGTGGGAAGAACACACATGCCATGACACTGGTGGATCCATATGTGGTTTGTGAGAAGGACACACATGCAATGACACTGGTGGATCCATGTGTGGTATGTGGGAAGAACACACATGCAATGACACTGGTGATATGTGGTTTGTGAAAAGAACAGACATGCAATGACTCTAATTGTGGTTCATGACAAGAGCAGACATGCAATGACACTGGTGGATCCATGTGTGGTTAATGAGAAGAACACACATGCCATGACCCAAGGTGTGGTTCATGATATGGTTTGTGATAAGAACACAGATGCAATAACTCTAGCTGTGCTCTATGAGAGGAACACACATGCAATGACTCTAACCGTGGTTCATGAAAAGAGCAGACATGCGATGACACCGGTGGATCCATGTGTGGTCTATGAGAGGAACACACATGCGATGACACCGGTGGATCCTTACATGGTCTGTGAGAAGAACACACATGCAATGACACTGGTGGATCCATGGGTGGTCTGTGGGAAGAACACACATTCAATGAAACTAGTGGGTCCATATGTGGTTTGTGAGAAGGACACACATGCAATGACACTGGTGGATCCATGTGTGGTCTGTGGGAAGAACACACATGCAATGACACTGGTGATATGTGGTTTGTGAAAAGATCCGACATGCAATGACTCTAACTGTGGTTGATGAAAAGAGCAGACATGCAATGACACCGGTGGATCCATGTGTGGTTAATGAGAAGAACACACATGCAATGACACTAGGTGTGGTTCATGATATGGTTTGTGAGAAGAACACACATGCAATGACTCTAGCTGTGGTTCATGAGAAGAACACACATGCAATGACTCTAATGTGGTTCATGATAAGAGCAGACATGCGATGACACCGGTGGATCCATGTATGGTCTATGAGAGGAACACACATGCAATGAATCTAGCTGGTGTTCATGGGAAGAACACACATGCAATGACTCTCACCGTGGTTCATGAACAGAGCAGACATGCGATGACACCGGTGGATCCATGTGTGGTCTATGAGAGGAACAAACATGCAATGACTCTAACTGTGGTTCATGAGAATAACACACATTCAATGACACTGGTGGATCCAAATGTGGTATGTGAAAAGAACACACATGCAATGACACTGGTGGATCCATGTGTGGTTAATGAGAAGAACACACATGCAATGACTCTAGCTGTGGTTCATGAGAAGAACACACATGCAATGACTCTAACTGTGGTTCATGAAAAGAGCATACATGCGATGACACCGGTGGACTCTAGCTGTCGTCTATGAGAGGAACACACATGCAATGGCACCGATGGATCCTTACGTGGTTTGTGAAAAGAACACACATGCAATGACACTGGTGGATCCATATGTGGTTTGTGAGAAGGACACACATGCAATGTCACTGGTGGATCCATGTGTGGTTCATGGGAAGAACACACATGGAATGACACTGGTGGATCCTTGTGTGGTCTGTGGGAAGAACACACATGCAATGACACTGGTGATATGTGGTTTGTGAAAAGAACAAACATGCAATGACTCTAACTATGGTTAATGAAAAGAGCAGACATGCAATGACACTGGTGGATCCATGTGTGGATAATGAGAAGAACATACATGCAATGACACTGGGTGTGGTTCATGATATGGTTTATGAGAAGAACACACATGCAATGACTCTAACTGTGGTTCATGAACAGAGAAGACATGCGATGACACCGGTGGATCCATGTGTGGTTAATGAGAAGAACACACATGCAATGACACTAGGTGTGGTTCATGATATGGTTTGTGAGAAGAACACACATGCAATGACTCTAGTTGTGGTTCATGAGAAGAACAGACATGCAATGACTCTAATAGTGGTTCATGAAAAGAGCAGACATGCGATGAGACCGGTGGATCTAGCTATTGTCTATGTGAGGAACACAAATGCAATGACTCTAACTGTGGTTCATGAAAAGAGCAGACATGCGATGACACTGGTGGATCCATATGTGGTCTATGAGAGGAATAGACATGCAATGACACCGGTGGATCCTTACGTGGTTTGTGAAAAGAACACACATGCAATGACACTGGTGGATCCATGTGTGGTCTGTGGGAAGAACACACATGCAATGACACTGGTGGATCCATATGTGGTTTGTGAGAAG